>OY728142.1:1196257063-1198657063 GCA_963277665.1 Viscum album
GTAAAATCCCTTCTTTATCCATTTGTAGCCTAATTTAAATCCAACTATAGATGAACAAGAATAATGTTGGAGTAAACCATGAATATCATACATATAAATCACAAAACACCCAAATTTAAACACACCACCAAATATCATACGTGGATTGAATTTAATGATCCATGTTTTGATGGGTCACTACTCATAAGAGTTTGAGACTTTTTATATCATTAGGTGATATGGAGTTGTACAAATGTTAAATTTTTATGAGATCAATATGGATAGTGGATAAGAACCTGAGTGAGATTTTTTTGCAGAGAACACTTCTTCAAGGAAGGGTAAGAGTGAGTGTTGGTATGGAACTTCAAGAAAAGTCTTAACGTGTGAAAGCAACTATACATTAGTTATATTTGATTCTTATTTTTTGTAGAGTATCGGAGTGGACAACCCACCCCCTCCCTGGAAACCCCCCCCCCCCCCCCACATCCTTGCACCCCCCCCCGGATTGCCCCCCACACCACCTAGACCCCCCCAACCACAAATGAACAGCCCACCCCCCTCCTCCCTAAACAACCAACCCCCCCCCCCCCCCGACCCCACTTGGACAACCGACTCCCACCCCCTTGGACATCCCACCCCCTTGGACATCCCACACCCCCATGACAGCCTACCCCCTCCCCACCTGGATAGCCCACCCACCACCACCCCCGGACAACCCACCCCCTCCCTGGACACCCCACACCCCCTCCCCTGTAGCCCCCCCCCCCCCCGACAGCCCCCCCCCCCCAACTTGTACCTCACATGCCCCAAACGGGACATACCCCCATCTCTTTGGACAACCCATAACCCCCCCCCCCCACCTAGAGCCCCCCCCCCAGGATAGCCCACCCCCTCCCGGGACTGACCACCCCCCCCACACCTAGACATACCACCCCCACCACCCACCTAGACATCCCACCCCCGCACCCACCTGGACATCCCCCCCCCCCCCCGCCTGGACAGCCACCACCCCACCTGGACAGCCACCCCCCCCCCCCCCCCCACCTAGACATCCCCCCACCCCCACCTAGACCCCCCCACCCACCTGGACACCCCACCCGGACACCCTGGACAGCCCACACCCCTCCTTGGGGTAGCCCATACCCCCTCCCCCACACCCCTATAACCCCCTTCACCCCTGCAGCCCCCATACCCCCTGGACAACCAATCCACCACCTAAACATCCCCCCAGACCTGGACATCCCCCTACCACTCCTACAGCACCCCTTAAATTATTTTTATTTAAAATCATTTTATTCATTAAGAAATCCAAACTATCATGAATTAGCCTTTTCATTCCAAAAAAACCATTCAATTTATCAAAACATGACAAATTAAATTTATCAAAACATGACAAATTCAATTTACAAGGCACATTGGGTCACTTAGAAAATTTCGTTGGGAAAAGAAAAAATCAACTACATTGTTAATTCCAATTTAAAAATTGGATCATCCACTTAGGAGGTGTGGTGGTGTCTAGGAGGTGTGGTGGTGTCCAGGGGGTGCTGTCTAAGGGGATGGGGTGGGGGTGTCCAAGGGGGTAGAGGGTGTCTAGGGGGCGGGGGTGTCTAGGGTGTCGAGGGTGTCTATGGGTGGTGGAGGTGGTGGGGGTGTCCATGGGGGGTGAGGGGTATCCAGGGAGGGTAGGGGTGGGGGTGTCTAGGGGTGGTGGCAGGGAGGGGGTTGTCCAAGGGGTGGAGGTGTCCAGGGTGGTGGGGGGGGGGGGCTCTCCAAAGGGTGGGGGTGTCCAAGGGGGTGGGGTGTCTAGGGGTTGGGTTGTCCATGGGAAGTGAGGGGTGTCCATGGAGGTTGGGGTGGGGTGGGGGTGTCCAAGGGGGTGGTGGTGGGAGCATTCCAATGGTTGGGGTGTCCAGGGGGTGGGGGTACAGGGGGTGGGGGGCTTTCCAATGGGGGGTCCAGGGGGTGGGGGAGTTGTCCATAGGGGTGGGAGGTATCCAGGGGTAGGGGTGGGGGGTGTTCACAACTCCAATATATAAAAAACAAACCCATTACCCTCATTTACATAACATAAAACATAAAACCCCACTAAACAAAAAACATAAAACAAACATAAAACAAACCATTAACCCCAAAAAATAAAAAAAACATAAAACAAACCCTTTACCCCTTGCACTAAACAAAACCCACTAAGAAGACCCTTTACCATGTATAAAGTATAGAATAAAAAAATGTAAAACAAACCAAAGGGTTTGGTACTCCAACAACAATTACTATAATTTAGCCGAAATCAAAACATCAAACAGAAAAAAATAGAAATAACATTAAAACTGAGGTAACACTTACTAATTTGAAGTGTAGAAATAAAAATTTTGTTTGATTGTAGAAGGATCTTTGGCTTGAAAGAGTTTTGCGACCAATAAGACATCCGGAGGAGGTCTGTATTTGGTATGCAATCGAGTCGACTGGGAGCTGGGGTGTTGGGTATTTGAGGGAAAACATTCCCAGTAGTTTTTAAAAACCATTGGGAATGCTTATCTTTACCAATGATTTTGATAAAGCATTGGGAAATCTTCTCTTTACCAACGGTTTTGATAAAACATTGGTATACCTTGAAGAATATAGTTATTTCCCAACGGTTTATCAAAACTGTTGGGAAATCTTAGGAATATATACACATTGCCAACGGTTTGAACAAACTGATGGAAAATGTTGCCTTCTTTTACACTATACCAATGGTTTCTTCAAATTTTTGCTATATTACCATTAGTAAAACACCATATTCAAGTAGTGTAACCCTATTTTACCAAGAACAAAATTTTTTATTTTTCATTAAACCCCCTTTTATTTTCATCCCATGCCACCTATTCAGATTTTAATTAATTTTTTTATATTTTACACTACCAAACACCTTTATGCAGTGAATATACTAAATATAAAATAATTATATGTATTTTTATATTGTTCATTCCTGTGGTGGGAAACCTGCTCTTTATGATTTAAACTCCCTTTGAGTCATAAATTTTTCACTATAAATAACCCATTATTATCATTGGTCAGAGATTATCCTGAAACCTTTTTCTACCATATTACATAGACGTAGTTTCCATATTACACTAGTAACAATCCTCTACTACATAGAAAAAGTTAATGAATCTTTAAAATACTTTCCACAATCCTCATCTCTCACTAGTTCTCTTATTCCTTGCACTTTTTGATGTATACCACTCATCTTTATCTAGGAATGTCACAACACCCATTAATGTGAACTGTTTTCTCAACTGAATAGAGTCTTCAACTGTCAATATGTCTTCAAAAAACTATCACGCAACTCGATCTTTGAACTATCCATTTCTTATAGTTCTTTATAGATACCATTTATAGACATCTAAACTCACTTCCAAAGAACACAACCAAAAAAATTTATCTTGGATTTTATTTTGTTGACCACAATCATGGAATCTTGCCTATAAATTTTCACTTGAGTACATAGGTCTGATATTCCTTACTCACTTCCAATTCCTCACTTTAACATGCAGGGACTTACTCTATCTTCTTCTTCAAGATCTACAGTTCTATTAGATATTTATTTCATCACTTTCACTATATAGTAGTATCAATAATAACTACAATTTTTTTCTCTTTTATTCTTTATAACCTTCTCCACAAATCACATGCATAAGAGACTATAATAAATGTGATATTTTTACCCAAATACCCAAAATTGAAAATTTTTAAGAAAAAATAGTCCCTTTAATAAAATAACTATTAATGAATACCCATTTTGGGTTCTAGTTATTTCTAGTGTACTCTATTTTCAACTCAAGGACTCTTCCAATAATACCCTTAATTAATGATCCCCACTATTGAATATTTTCCAAAAAATATTTTTTGTTTTTCCATGAATGAATTCTTTTTCATATAACATTACACATAAATTGAAATCATAATATTCAATTCTATACGAAAATTACATTATTAACATTTCATTTGCAATGTGAAACTCATTCTATAATATACGACTTTGAATAAAATCAGTGCAACCTTTAATCATGAATTTGTATATATAAAAAACTAAATTTAATTATAATGATTTTTGTATTTGTAAAATTCCCATAATTTCAACATATTTCTTCTCTAATGTTTATAAAAAATATCAGATCACATACCTATAGGCCTTGAAAAATAGTAGCTTGTGCTTCATGGAAATTCATTTTTATTAATCTCAAAAACAAGATAAAATCAATTTTATTATCAATAACTACATATAGTAGTTCTACTAAATCTATATTATTTTTAATAAGTTTAGATCATGGATTAAATATACTTCATGATAATTGATATTTCTCTAAATTCACCCAGAACCCTTAGTTCTCCCCGATTCTCCTTATCCTACCACTTCCTCCTTGGGATTTTATGGTTCTATTCAGGTGTGATTGTGCTCCTCACTTTACTAGGAATCAATTTTTATTCACTATCAAATCCTCTTTCTTTATTATTTATTGGTGTTGTTCAATGGTTTAGTTATCATATCGCTCTCACTGCCCAAATTTATTCATACACCTTCACATAAAACCTCCATTCCAAGATTATGTGCTCATGATCTAGGTAGTTTAGGTTGGTATAATTTGGGTTGTCTAGTGATCTTAATATCTAATAAAATTATTGGTAAAACCATCAAGGTTGTACCCATTTTAGTAGGGATAAATGAGGGTTTCAAGGAAACTTGGGATGATGTTGTGCGGGGTATGGCTGAGGTCTCAATTCTTATTCTTTATTGGGGTTGGATTCATTTTCTCTTATAGTTGTTTCTTTGTTTGTTTTTCTTCTTGTGTTATGATGTTGGTTAATATCTAGTTTCCTATTACTTTTGTAAGAAGGTGTTTGTCTTCTCCTATGAGCCTTATAGTTATTCTCATGGAGATTCTACCTAGGGATGTGTTTCTGATTTTGTTTGGTTTCTCTGTTAATATTTAATGGTTTTGTTCTATTGGATCACATTGTGGAATTATGTTTGGAGTTAGTTGATGTGTCGATGGGATTATTCTTCTCTTGGGAGGTTGTTATCTTTTTCATTATGATATCTGGTATTATGGTATCATGGTACCCCAAAGGAAGGGATGATGCTCTTTTGAAGGCATGGACATATTCTGAGTACTTTGTCTACTCGAATCTTATCTCACATCCTTGTATAATTCCCCCTTCCTAGTCGATCAACTGTGGTGGTATCTGAGGAGATTTTTGGGTTTTTTTCCTATAAAACTAATTATTTCTAGGTGGTTTGATCGGTGTAGTCATCTCCACCTTAATGTCATTGTGGGTGATCCTCTGTGTAGTTTAATTGATGAATATGGTTTGTTCATCATTGGTTTGTAGTGGTTTGATCTAATTGTTGTTTGATCATTGAAGGTGTTTATGTTTTGGGATAATATGGATTATAGGGATAAATTTTTTGGTTTCAACAGTTTCTTCAATGATCTCACTAATGAGGTGGATATCTTGTTTGGGCACTCATTTTCTAGGGTCATATCAAGATGAAGATATATTAGATATCATGGCCTAAGGACACTGCTATTAGAATCGATGCAAATTTTATTTTCAATTTCAAAATTTAAATTTTCATCTTGTTGCTGGATTGGGTTTTTCAGTGACATGGTGAATGAGATGTATTATTATGGTGTGGAAATTTTATCCAGGGATGGAATTATTTTAGTTGTGTTTTTCATTTGATTTAGAATTGGTAGTTTGAATTTTGGTGGGTGTATTTTCTTTTACTTTCAATCAGAACGGGTTTTTTATGAGGTCACACACTTAACCTTTTTTCTAAAAACCCAAAAAATGGAATTGGATGAATAAGATTCATGATTTTATAAATTGAAAATCACAACTTAAACAACTTCAAATTCCGATTTCCTTAGAAATAATAGATTCTAGAAACACAATTTCACATTTTTCTTTGATATTACCATTCCATGGATTAAGGAAAACCTATATTTTTTATAAATATAGTATCTCACAATATTTTATGTGTTTTTAATGACTATACCATGAATGAACAATAATTGCATCATCTTAATTCATTTAATCGTCATCGGATTCATAATATGGTAACATGACTTTTCATTCAGCAACAGCTTCAAATATTCATCGATTGTTCAAGACTTACACTAATTTTAAAGTATATAGTGGGGACTTTAAATTTTTAATCTCACCGGTGTAAGTTTTATTATCTTGAATTTATCTGTTTTTAGTATACCTCTAATCCTTAATATGAAGTCATGCAGTAAATGAAGACGTATGATCAAAAAAATAATTTGATAAAGCTCAATGCATTATGATCAACTTAAATAATTATGATCAACACCATAAGACATAAAATTAGTAATCAAATATGTATTTTCATAGTCAAAGACTTATTATTAGTTGGAAGACCCATACATTCATGGTTTATCCACTTTTCCATAAACTCTAAAATGAAAACTTATGCAAGGTTCTTTGAACAAACTTCTTCTTTATCTATGGATTATCCAAAATTCTATTAATTTGATTCGAAATTCTTTAAATTAATTTTAAAATTATTAAAATAATTAAAAACTATTTAAAATTCATTTCTGGGGACTTGCATCGTATATAACACTCAAATTAGTGTATTCTAATGAAATCATTTTCTAGATTCAGTGAAACATTCTTCAATAAATCCCAATCCATCTATATTAGAAATATAATTTATCCAGGAGTATATAAATACTGATTATAGAATCAAAAAAGGATTATTCTTCATAGATGGGTTCACCATTTTAGGCTACATGTAATTCTTCCAGCCATCTATTCGAATGACCTATGGTCTTCTTCTATTCCATTTTTTTCATTATGACATAAACTCATTTTACTTGGGTGGGTACTCACTTATACACCCAAAACCTCATATTCATATAAAATTACATAATTGACATGATATTTTAAAAAATATATTATCAAACATATTTTTCACCTTAAATATGTATTTTATCCCTCTATTTGACAATGTCCCATTAATGGATGATTTATCATATATGAGTATGTTTGGAATTATTTATTTATTATCAATTTTATTGATGGTTAGTGTATATTATATAACTATAATTGATATCATTATACAATATAATTATTATATGCTCTTTATCATGTGTATTTATTAATTGTCATTCCCTCTTTTGACATTTATTGTTAATGGTTGGTGAATTTCCCATAAAGAGATTGTCATTTTTTTAATTATCACTAGCATCATGTCTATTGTAACTTATTTATTATTTATAAATGTGTAATTTTATGTATTTTTATTCTATATAGGTTATTTGACAATTTTATATATACAAATGTTTCAAACCATGAAATTGAAACTTAAATGATGAAATTTAAAGAAATATATCATCGAATCGCTTCATATTTGATCAAATGATCAATAAATAATTCCTCCTAATAATAATTGATCAAGAATATCATAAATTAATGTAATGAAAATCTAGATTCATATTTTAATATACTTAATTTTAGTATTTAATAGATTCAAAAATTAAAAATTGGACATATGATAAGTGTACATTAATTTTTTACGGTATAAAAAAAGCATCGAGTGGAGGCCAAATTTTTAGTTAATCATTAAAAATAAATAGATAAATATGAATAAATAATTAAGAACACTTTGAAATTTCATTTATATAATCATGTAAATTTAATTTATAATTAATTAAGATATATAATTAGCTCTATTACAATATTATTCTAGAAACCACTTTCTACCACTGTTATTTTTGTGTTTCCTTTCCGATGAAGAGTCCAAATGAGTATCCCTAAATATGTATCCACACATGATCCATTATTCTTAAAATGGTGATCTTAGGTTCATGATTTATATTGTAGAATAATCAAGTGATTTATGTAATTCATTATCACTTCCAATGAAGATCTCTTTGTTTTCCCTCTTGGTTATTGAGATGGAAGAATGAGAGAATTCTCACTATGCCTTGGGAGAGATTTTCAAACATCATCAACAGATAATTTTAAAAAGTAAATATTATTATTATTTAATTAGGATTAAATAAATATAATTTCATTAAGCACCTTATCATTTTATTTAATCTAAGTGATACCCCATGCCAAATTTAATAATAATAACAATAATATAATATTCTATATCGTGTTGTTAGGCTAATATCATTTCTTAAATAAATAAAATATTATTTGTTGAAATGATATTAAATAAAATTTTAAAATAGATCCCAATGAATGATCTATATTCTCCCATTAAATTTATCTAAGAATGAAAACTTAAGAATATTTTTTTGATAATATAAAATGATTTTTATATTTACTTCAAGCAAGATCTATGCGCAATTCCCTAACTGTGATGGTCAAACATATGACCCCTCCTCCAGCACAAGGGGAGTGTGGTCCCGTGACCACGTCACCATTTTCCCATCCTTTGAGGATTTCACCTTTAACTAAGCCATAATTGATTCCTTTTTTCTAAGAATCTCAACAAGGTAGAAGGTCCTAGGGTTTGAAAATAGTTCCATGAAACTACCAATCTCTACCTTTGAATTCATGGAGGACTTGCATCTTAATCACCACTACCTAATGTCTTGGTTTGGTCACCATAGGATGTCAAAATAATATTTTAATATATTTTTAATCTCTTATTATGGATTTAAATCTCACATTATATTAGTGTTTCTTTCCTAGAAACACATTATAGTTTAGTTTACCAATAAATATGATCTCACAGTCACCTAGTCCAATCGTAAACATCTGGTTTATGGATACAGGTTCATTATTTTTTGGTGTTAGTATGTGTTCTAAATGTGACATGACACCTCTAATTTTGACATCTTTGTAACATTACCATTTCTACCCATCCTCTTTTAAAACCCTTATCTATTCTTCATGATTGAAAACTTCATTGATCATTTCCTCTACTTCAACTAATAGATGAAAGTTGGATTTCATCCCATTTATCCATGCATTTTTATTATGGTTTTCTTATCCATGATATTAGTGGAGTAATTATTATATGGATGTTCACTTAGAGTCTTGGTTTTATTTTTCTTATATTCATGTGAGAGGTAGGTAAATCTTAGCTAAGATTTCCAGTAATTATCTAAAATGCACTTAGATTTGTCTAATTTTTATGTGATTTCCCCTGTTATTTAAGGAAATAGTGGTATAATAAATTATAGGTAACTAAAACTATCCTAGCTAGGGTTGGATGTATCTAATAATTAGTTTGAAAAAAAGTAATCCTAGAATCATGATCTTATAAGGAAGATGTTATTGAATGATTCCTCCCCCATTTTGATTTGAATCTATTCAAATATATATCAGGAAAGATCTAGATTCTAAGTGCGGTAAGGAGTCTTTTGTTAAGGCATTCGAGGTGTTGGGTAGTAGGTTCCTACTCTCGAGTTTCACCATAGTAGTTACACCAAAACAAGTGTCTTATTCAGTTTTTGTCAGTCTTGTATTGACCACTCAAGAACCAAGGTCCTTGGAACATGGTTTATGTCCTTTGACTAGATTTTTAGGTCTTAATTGGAAGTCACATAAGCCACCTTTTTTGTTTTGGAGGATTTAGTAACACCTATTAGATGAACTCCTTCCTCAATATTTTTTTTCTCCCATTATGGAAAATGACATAGAATTTAGGTTGACAAATATTTTTGTTCTCTTAAGAAACATGGCTATAAGTATTAAGGGATATAAGTAAAAATAATTCAATTGGAAAATTCTAGTTGTAGAATTAGTAGACTAAGTTGGTCCTGATAATTCACAGGATAAAAATCAAGAGAAAAAAGTCTTTTCACAAGAATATTTATAGAATAAATTGGGGAGATAATATAAAAAATTCTCTAGGTTAGATGAAAATAATGTGAATATGGGAGGAATTAATTTGGTGGGATATCTAATGAAAAATAGTAAGAAAACCTTGTTTTGGAAGGACTACTCTAAACTAGAAAATATGATGGTCTATAAATTGGTATAGAAAGACCTATAAAGAGAGGAACATGGTAAATAACTAATAAGATATCCTATAAAGGGGATTTATTTGATCAAAGATCATATGGATAATCAAGAACCAATGAAAAAAACTGGTATAGTAATGAAGGAGAAAGTCATGCCCTTTGGAGCGGTTTTTAACAAGTGTAATCTAAATTGTAAAGTGTCGTAGGAACAAAAGATTCAATCCTATTTGGTCCATGAACTGATATTAGTTGTTGAATAGATATACCTAGATTATGGAGGGGGTAAAGAGAGAAATAAATAAGATCAAGTGGAACTAGATACCAAACCAGAGTCCATTAAAGAACAATATAATATGGAAGTTTTTAGCTATCTATTAACCAAATTGTATCTATTAATTCACTCTCAAGGAGAGATATAGGTAGTGTATTTTCCCACCAGGTCCTCAAATGAAGATGTTGGATAAATGTACGAAAGAGTTATATAAGTCTATATGAATGAGGATCCATATTACTAGATCAATTTTCAATGTTGTGTTTTAATATGTGGTTTTAATGAAGGTAAAATATGTGTGGAAGAGTTCATTCAAACCTAGGAAAAAATTGACTGATTTGAAGCCCTCATATAATCTATAGAAGTGGGAAATTTCCACTGAATAGAGTTTACATAGGGTATATGGATCTAATATTATAATTTTTTTATTATGATCTTATGATGAATTGTAAATCATAATTTTCTTTTTCTATCTTGGTCCTTTGTAAGGGTTCTCACTTAAGCATTAAAAGTTTATATCTTGAAAATGAAAATATAGAATTAGTATTTTGAACGTGATTAACATTTCTATTTTACCATATTAACTAAACTTGTATATAAATAAATATTATATTTATTATCTCTTGAATAATTAATCAAAAGATAAAATTCAACTCACTTATTCTAGACTCAAATATCATATGATTCAATTTCCATAATAAACTTATACATGATAAAATATTATTCGATAATATTTTAATGATTTTAAATATAAATTTTACATAATTAATTAATATTTTTGATACACATAGTGATTGAACCTCTCGGAACCTTTTTCAAAGGAAAAATATTGAAATTAACTAAAGTCTAAGATCAACCTCTAGAAACATTTCAAGACATCCATATAGAAAGAAGTCGTTTTATCAGCTACTAAACCTCTCTATGAAAGGTAAAATGTAATATAATAAAATTTTCAAATAATATCTCATTTTGTAGGATATATATTTGTGCCAACATCTCATATACTTGATTTATCATTCTTTGAATTTCTTAATTGGGCTTCTTTGTAAACTATCATGATTATGGAAGTTTTCAAATAATTCAATTTCAATCCATGTTCATAGATATATTCTTCAATTAATATGGAATGGACGATTATTTTCTTGTATATTCAATTAATTACATATCAATTATGATGCATCCAATACATTATAGCTCATTGCAATAATTTTTCATCATATTTTTTTCTATACATAAATGTATTTGATTCATGATACACATTAATAATAAACTCAAGTATAAGGAATAAAAAAATTAAATGATAGTAATGTACAATGACAAATAAAACATGTGGAATTATTGTTGACATGTTTGTTCTCATGGACACACTTCTTGGAGATCACAAAGTGATAAAATTATGAAAAAAAGTATTAATACTATGGAGCCCCCAACACCTAATAGTAATACATTATTTGTTTCCTTTCTGACAGATGTATTTAGACCATATAAAATATTGATTGAAGAATATTTTCATATCTTATCTATGTTCAAAAAAAAAAGTTAGAAGCCTCTATAACCCTTTAGTATGATAAATATTCCAAGCATTATATTAATATTTAATAGAAGAACAATCCTTATGACAAAAAAGAATTTATAATCCAAAAATCAAAAGTACAATGTGAGTTATATCTAGAGATATTACTATAACAGAGTCTCTCTTTCACTATATAAAACTACTGATAACACATAACCATTAATCTCTCACATAATGTTCATGAATATGATTAGGTATGGATTTCATCAATGAGTTTTCTTTATTTTCCTATGTGACTAGTCTTCTTACTATGGACTCACCCATTTGAGTAATTTCTCTCAAAAAGTTAAATCCCTATCATAAACATTAAATATTGGTAATTATCATGATCCTAATATTATAATAATTTATATTGTGATGATAGTTTAATTTCTTTGTACAATTTTAAAATATATATAAAATCATTCTTTATTTTATATTTCTTTTTTAGGTTCATCAAAAGCTACAACATAGTCAATATTTTTAGATATGGATACCAATGTATTGAATTATCTTTTATTTATCATTTAATTATCCAAAATTCATATTTAATCAAATGTATCGAAAGAAATAATTATTTTTTATCCCCTTGATTACTAGATTTTCCAATTCTCTAAGTATTAAGAACTTATACCTTCTACTTTCCCATGTTTTATTAAATTATTTAACTATAAATCATAGTAGTTATCCAAGGTTAGTTTAATGTTTTCATAATTTTTTACACATAAGAAGCATCAAAATCAATTAATATAATATAATAAACAAATTATAAAATCACTTGAGTGTATGAAATTCTACTCATTATTCTAATCTCTTGAAATTTATAACCATATAATCTTGGAAAAATTTTATGCCTTGTGAAAATGGAAATGATTTAATATTGGATTATTCCATCATGTATTATTTTAATAAATTATAAATATAAGTATTATGAATAGGTCTTAGAATCCCAATAGGTCAATCGTAATATATTATGTTCCCTAGAACTTGTGTTTCTACATTTATTTGTTCTTGGATAAATATGCACCCATATTAATATTAATGAACTATAAACTTATATGTGTTTTCAATATAATAAGAACATATTTCACTAAGAAATCCATGCTTCTCAAACTAACTAATTTTACAAACATAGAAAAATAATCATCCAAATATATAATTTTTTTATCTATAAATAGATTTTTAGGAACTTATATTATAATCATGGTAGATACTATATTAACTCGAATTCAAAAAGATGTAAACATTTATATGGGTAAAGGAGTTTCCACATATTCAACACCTTCACTGATATTAAACCTTTAACGACTAATTTTTCATTATAACTATTAACTTTGCAATCCATTTCTATATGTTTCTTGAATACACATTTTAACTCTATATGCCTTGCAATAGTTATAAATTCAACCAAAATATAAATTTTTATTTGGGTACATGGAATACATTTTAGGGCTCATTTCAACTTTACAAATTTAAATTTTTTCTCTTTACTTCATCGTTATAGGATAATCATTCATTCCTATCATTAAATAATATATCACCCAAATCAATGTTTATAAAACCATCTCTATTTGGTATTATTATTTCCTGTATAGTATGTTTCTTTAAACCTTATTTTCCATTATTTATTATGGAACTTCTTCCTATGTAAAACACTTGTGTATTTTGATCCTTGACTACATCAATGTGTTGATTAATCCCAATATCTAAAATAGATATGTTCATATCTCATATAAAATTATATTCAGTTACTTAATTAATTATTTTTTACTATATGGACAGTAATATATAATACATCAGATGCAGTAGTTCTAGAATGACCCCACCTATGAAACATCAAATGAAGAACAATGTTTTTAGAAGGTTTTTAAAAATCAAAAACATATATAGGTTTATCCAAAACTGAGAAGCCACTCAAACACAACCATGCACCTCAACCATGGATTATCCAAAACATAAAATATATTCACATATGACTTCCCAAAAAAATAATAAATAATGGAAATGGTTTAATTACATGTCCTTGAATATTAAAAAAATATTATGTTTAATGTCAATAATTCATTATCTTACTTTTGAATATATTTTTGGGTTTATAGTTTCTTGAGAATTAGTTCATAACTCATATATAACAAAATTGTATTTTACAAAGAAGAAACCTTTAATTAAAATATATTTTTCTAAAATATGAAACTTTTATGATGAAAAACGTTTTGTTTTCATGAAAAATCTTCATAACTTTTATCTATACTTATTCTTTTTATTTACCCATCCTTAAACATTGTGATTTTTTTTTGAAATGTGAAATAATAAAAAAATATCAATAAGGGACCTAAAAGATAAAAAAACGATATTCTAGTGAAAAAATGAAAGTACATGATGTGTTTACATTTTTCTCAATTTTATTTTAGAAAATAAAATAATACATTTCTACATGAGAAATACACATGATTTTTTATCAACGAGAAACCTTAAAACCCCATTGAAATAATATAAAACCCATTTTATCCAACATAGATTAATTAAATTCCTAAATCATTTTTAATTAATTTCATAAATAACTTGATAAAACCTAAATCCATAGTATAAAACTTTCGGTAACTCCATCCTTATTTTCGATTAAGTCAAGGAACTTTACCCAATACATTGGAGCACTATGTGGGAACACCAATCATATAATTTATATATGGATCACCCATTTTTCTTGATCTATAATGGGTATCAACCAGTCATATAAGCTGAATGGGGACCACCGGTTTTTAATATATAATGATAAAATACCATATCATGAATAAAAAAACTTTCTAACACATTTTCATCATAAAACCATAAAAACACTTTTAAACATGTTTGCATAACACTTTAAGATATAGAAACACCTTTTTTTAAAACCCATTTTCAATACCAAAATACTTAGTAAATTGGGAAGTGGGGTTTTTAAAAAAAAATAATAAATATTTTAATGTAATCCAAAATTGAAATAACATTCATAGTGGTAGGAAAATTCCTTTATCATGTATACATTAAAATAGAACATTCCTTTTTATCATTTTGTAATGAAAGTAAAAAAACACATTCTGTAAAAGGATTCCTTTTGAAAAATATTTAATGTAATAAAAAAGGGGAATAAAATTTTCTTTATAATTCGTATTTCCTATCTAAAAACATCAATAAAATATTTTTTGAAATATTTTCATGGAATAAAAATAGTTGAAAAGGAATTGTAAAAATATTTTTTAAAAAGGAATGTTCCTTACCTCGATCCAGAAGCGTCACATATGATATTTATCATCCTGAATAAAAAAATAATGTTAATTTATTTAAATAATTTTTTTATGTTAATTATTTATTTAATTTCACTTATTATCATGTTATATAAAATTATTTCACCTTTTAAGTTCACATCAGATGTTTTGATGATATTCGACTCATATGTTCAAAATGAATTCGGTAGGTTGACTATGGTCCAAGGGTTAATTATTCCATAATATCTAGAATAATAATCATGAAATAATTATCATTTTCTTATATCAATTATAATTTTAAAACCAACTTTGAAAGATGGTTATGAAAAATGAATAACATTATAATCACAGAGAGAGAATGTCTTGCGTACACATGTGTAACATTTCTATTTTTCAAAGATCATTATGAAAAGAAGGTATGTATTTTTATATTTACGTAATCATAGTAATATAAAAAATACCATATTTTTTTAAAATATAATAATATATATAATCCATGTTATTTCGTGATTAAAAATGAATCACATCGCTTTGTGGAGGTGGTAGTCCATATGTACGCATGAACGACATTGTCATTTTCCATTGAATTAAAATATAATAAATTAAATGAAATATTATAATTTCATAATGAAAAATATTTCATGAATATAATATATAAATATTAATTCCACCATGATAACCAGAAGTGAGAGGAGGTGATGAAAAAAATTACATCGATTCATGTGGTGGTATTCCTCTGTACACACAAATCATGGTTTTGTTTCAGATTTGAAGGAATAGAAGATTAATATAGGTTATTACATTAAAATAAAAACACATATGTATATGGAATATATGATTTTTATTATTTCATTATGGTTTAATAATATTTAATGGAAGTATAAGAAGAAATAAAATAGAAATGTTCGGTTAAGAACTATACATCTTCTTTGAACAATATCCCTTTTCATTGCACCATAAAACCTATAAGGTTGGAATTATTAACTAAATAAGGAATCAAGAATGTGTATAGGGATGTAAAGAAGTGATTTTGGTAAGTATTGGTTGAACAAAAGGGTTTTTTATGTGTTTAAAAAAGAGAAGAAGAGGTTTTATTTTATAATAGAGGGAAGGAGAACACTTGGATTTTCTTAAAATATAAAATTAATATAAATAAATTTTGATGTTCAAATGGCTAAAAAATATAACATTTGAAGCTAAGAAAATTATGAATCAAAATAATATAATACAATACAATATTTATAAGTTCACATATTTTTTTAACACTTGTATTTGTTTTAATCCTTCATTAACAATTTTGACCATTATAGTGATATCAATGTTTTTTACTCTTAATTAAGGGGAGAAAATAACTTCTATAAAAGAAACAAAAGAGCCCTAAATGGACCATGGTTGATATTTTCATGAATATCCAAATTAATTAATCGAATATAATATTTTTAGGAATTTTAAATAATTTAATAAAATATTATTTATTATCAAATAACATTATTTTAAATTTTGGAACTATTTGTTTAATATGACTTTTGAAACTAAAATAAAATAATTGAATTAGAATAAAAATAATTTTAAAATATATAATATGTAATTTTTATTTTCAAAAATCATGGAACAAAAATATTGATTCAAATAATATTACTTTTAGAATTTTAAAATCATTTATCTTATTTTTATATTAACTATTTAATTACTGTGTCAACATTGCGTAATATTTTAAGGTAATTATTTTATCACAAAAAATTAAAAATATATTACCATGATAAAAATTAATAATTTATATTTTAAATGAAGATTTATAACCAAAAATAACATTTTTTTATCCAATTGTTAAAAAAAATATAGTTATTAAATGCAAGTTTGTGACATTTTTGTCTTTAAATTCACATAAATAATATAAAGGTTAAAATAATGTCAAAATTTGAATAAAATTACATATATTCTGAATTAGATTATTATGGATGATATATACTCGTCAAATAAAATTAAGGCAAGTGTTGAGGTCATTTATTAGTTGTCTTAATTTTATTTTTAAATTTAACTACTCGATATACCCTTTTCTGACTACAATTGTTACCATTAATATTGACCAGAGATAAAGGGGATATATTCACAAAATTCATACCTCTATATTATAAATATGTAATATATTTTTATTGATTTATAAAAATGAAGTAACTAATTTTAATATAAAATTAAACTGGAAAATCATGATAAAAAAATGTTTTTTATAAAAATACTTCTTTTAAGTATAAAATATTTTTATACTAAATTAAACTATAAAATTCATTTCAAAAACCAAAATTAAATTATATTAAATCTAAATTAACTAATAAAAATTTGAAAATAATTTAATAATTAATTTTATTTTTTGAATAATCGAAAATAAAATAAAATTGAAAAGGAAAATCAATATCTTTAACTATTCATCAAATTTTTTTAAAAAAAATATCACTAATTCATCATAAGCATATTTTCATATGATGAATTAAAAAAATGAAATTATTTTTTTAAAATTCAAATTATTTAATTTTAAAATTAAACATTTAGAAAAACATAAAATATGTTAAATAATATTATTTCCATTTTGATTTAAAAAAAGGAAATTAATATATATATATATAATATTACTATCTATCACTTTAATAATAATAAAAATTAAAATGATTTATTCAATCATTACATAGGTTGTAATAATATTACCCCCTTTTGAAAATTGTTTCCAAACAATTTTAATCAATTACTAAGCAAATGTGATATCTTTCACTCATAGGTACTTCAAATTCTTATGTTGATTTTTCAACCATATAGTTTTTATACTCAACCTTTTCCTCGAAAATGACCATATTTTTTCACAATTTCTCTCCATAGTCTAGAATCTAAACTGCATGTTCCTTATATGATTGGTTATCTTCAAAGCGAATTACTTTAGGGCTCAAAAAATGTCATAAATCTAACACATATTGAATTAACATTGAATCATGAAACACATTATGTATCTGGGATAAACTCAAAGGAAAATCCACTCGGTAGGAAACTATTCAAAATTTATCTGTGATTTTATATTTTGTAATGAATTGTGGACTTTGATTCCCCTACTTATAGAAAGACAAAACCCTTTTCCATGGGGATAAATTAAGAAAAACATGATCACCTACCTCAAAAAAGATCCTTTATTTGGTTTCCACATAATTGTTTTCCTACTCTGATATATCCTCACGTATGACTAAATCATCTTCATCATCTCATCCATTTACTCTACCATCTCTCGTCCCATTAGATTCATTTCTCCTACTTCATCCCAAAAATATGGATTCCAACACCAGTTTCCGTATAATGATTCAAAAGGTTTCATCTTTATATAAGATTTAAAAATGATATTATAAGAAAAATCAAAAAAGGAAATATGTTGATACCAAAATACCTGATAACAACTTGAACATGCATATAGAATATATTCCAAGGTTTGAATTATTCAATCAGACTATCCATAAAATTGAGGATGAAAAGTTGTACAAAAATTTAATTCAGTACCCAATGACTTTTGAATTCCTTTACAAATATTTGAATTAAACCCGAGATCACAGTTAGATACAATGAAGAGATAAACTCCATGTAACCCAGTTATCCCCTTATGGTTGATTCAAGAGGTCTTATCCAATGTCATTATATCTTCAATGATAATAAAATGAATATATCTAGTTTATTTATCAACAATAACCCAATTCACATTATTTCCTTGAGAAGTCTTTGGAAATACTAATATGAAATTTGTTGATATATTTTATCACTTCCACATTGGAACGGAAAAAGATTGAAACAACCCCTACATATTTTTTCATTCTATTTTAACATGTTGAAAACTCCTAAATTTCATGGTAACTTTTGAAATATCCTTTATCATTATATCCCACCAATAATATGCTAGAAGGTCTGTATATATCTTAGTTTTGACAGGATTAACAAAAAATTGGAACTATGAGATTCACTTAATAATTCTATCTAAAACCAGGAACAAAAAGGCATAGATAAAATCTTTACAAATATAAAAACACATTCTTTCTCAATATTAAATTTAGTAAAATCACACTTCTTAACCAATTCTACATTTTTTTGTAAAACATGGCTTTAATTTTGATCTTTATTAACTCTTTATAGTAGAGACAAATATACTAACACCTGAAGAAAAATAGAAAAAGTCCCTACATCCAAAAATTCTAGGGAAAAATCATTAAATCATTAACAAAATGGCCATGTTCCCAGTGTAACATGGTTATTTTAGAGTTATTTTCCAACTCAAACCATTAGCTACTTTGTTTTATTTTATAAGATGATATTGAATCATGTAGTCATGATCCTTATACATTTCCATCCATCTTCTCAACATCATATTCAACTCTATCTGAGTAAATGTATACTTCAAAATTTTGTTATTAGTATATATTTTACACTTTACTCTATATAAATGATTTCTAAAAATTATTAAATCAAAAACCGCAATGGAAAATTCTAGATCATGTGTAGGATAATTTAAGTAATTAGTTTTCAGTTATCAGGAATCATAAACAATTACCTATTTGTTTTCTATTATAACACAACCAAGTAACATCAGTGAAGTATCACTGTAGATGAAAAAGTATCCATTTTTAGAGGAAATGGATAAAATTTCATCGTTCGCTAATATTATTTTTATCCCCTAAAAACAATCATTTTATTCTTTATATCAGATGAATTTAACCACCATTCAAGTTAACTTTTTATGTGGGATATAAAACCAAGAAAAGTTTTAAGAAAAACACCTATATAAACCCACTAATTCAAGAAAAATATGAATCTTTGTGAATTTTTTATATTATTTTTCATTATTTAAAAATATTACTTTTTGCAGGGTCAGTCGTTAGGTCATCTATAGAAATAATACAACCCAAGAATGATTTTTTCCACCAAAATTCACACTTACTGATTTTTCATATTTTTTCTTTTATTTATGGTTTTCAAAATAGTCCTTTGGTTTCTTTCATGTTCCTCACGAATTTTTTATTGTAAAATATTTTATAGATAAACACAACCACAAAATTATCCAAAAACTCATGAAATATTCAATTTATAATTTCCATAAATATAATAAATTAGATAACCCAAAAGGAATAACTACAAACTCATAAGGCCGATATCAAGAAAGAATAATAGTCTTTATAATATCTTCCACCTTCACTTTTAATATATGGTACCCCATCATGAGATCAATCTTTGAAAATTATTATGCTCCCTAGAGTTGATCAAATAAAATGTCGATATGAGAAAAATGATACTTATTCTTAATATTAATTTTATTCAAGGCTATATAATTAATGAAAAGCCTCATTCAACCATAAGTATTATTAATAAAAAAAGTTTTAGAACTACTAGTTAATGTGCAAGTTTAAATGAAATATATTTCTAGAAACTATGTCAATTTATTTCTCAATTCTAAATGTTCTAATTGATCTATTAGATAAGGGGGTTTTGAAATATTCTTAGCATCGTTCCCTAAATAAATATAAAACCAAGCCTCTTGATCTGGAATAACACTAGAAAAATCATCAAGAAATATATTCACATATTCAATAACAATTAATACATCATTAATTATAACCATTTTCTGTTATTCAATAACATGAGTAAGGTAACTTTCACTACCATCCCTAATCAATTTCATAGCTTATTGGTATATTATCAAAGGTATATAATCATTGAATAAAATATTATTGGATCTGTAATATATATTATCATGATAAATTAAAGGACAATCTATACCCAAAATGATATCAAACTATAATATTCGCAGTTTGAAAAGATTTGTATTGAAGGCCAGCCCACATATAATAATGGGAAATTTTATATAAATCTTGGTTGATTTAATATTTAGACCATTAGTTTTCACAAAAATAATTATATTATTTTCATGTGGTCTTATTCCAAATTTTATTGAAAAAATTTCAGAAATAATGTAAGGTAAACTTCCAGTGTCAATCGGGGTATTGGCATAATTCAAATAAACTAGTAACATACCCTTCACCACTTCATTAGATGGTCCAAAATAAAAATTATTAGTCGAAAATCATTATTCCACACATTTTTGTGTTTCAATCATGTTTATTCCCATAATATATAACTAACTATAGATACATGTTACTATAATGACTAAAGACGTTATAAATAAAACATCTTATCATTATATGGTTATTAGTTACCCTTTTCTTTGATTTTTTTAGGACTCTTTTCTCTATTTTCATGAACCATGTGACCAAATTGACCACACCAGTAACAATTTCTAATTATTTTCATATATTCCATGAAAAGTCATTTATCTCACTTAGAATAAATTATAGGATTACCTCTAGACTTCTTAGTTTGGGTATTTCTCATTCACTACCATCTTCAATGGGGGATTATCCAACTCATAGGAGACTAAAACTCAATGTTGGCGGATCTCTTATTGATGGGGATATGATAGGTGGTGGCTGGGTTCGTAACCCCTAAGGGACATTCATTCTTGGCTTTATTGCCTTCTTTGGTAGGGGATCGTCCCTGGGTGTTGATATTTACGCCATTCACACCGGAGTATCCTTGTGAGAGTGCTTTAACCTCAAGGTAGAGGATCTTGAGTCATGTAACACCCCAAGATTTCATAGTACGTAATTTCTTCAAAGTAATTCAATAACTTTCACTACACGCAACACCGAGTTCTAGCACACTATTACTTACCAAAATAGCTGTTCAAAAGTAGTTATGAATAGTATTAACTGAATTTTGAACTTTATATAGTCCTTATAATTTTAGAATCCATATTATGAGTTTCATAGACATAATGTAAGAACAAATTCATTTTTTTTTCAAATAAAAGTAGTATTTTTCAAAAAAATGAAATTTTATCGCCTTTTAATGGTGAACCCATTTTAAATCCAATATTTCAGACTTTTATATATTTAATTTGAAAAAATAATCTTCTTCTATAGAATCAGGACACAAGAATTTAGTTTCAATAAATTTGTTTGTGTCTTTCTGAAAACTTTTATATTTGGGTGAACAGTGAATTATACTATATTTTAACTGAAAAAAACTTTTTTAATCAAAATAATTTATACTGTCAAATTATATATTTTAATGGTATGGAATTTTAATTATATTATATTTTTACCATTAATCCAATTATAGTAATTTTAAGTAATTTAACTTTGGAATTGGACAAAAACAAGGGTCAATATTTTGATAGTTATTATTTCTTAAAAATACACTTTTTGGTTTTGACAATGGGAATTAATTTTAAATTAATTAATGAAACTTAGATATTTTTAAATTGGTAAAATATAATTCATTTTTGAATTCTGAATATAAAAATTAGCTTAGAGTGAATGTTTGGTATTTTTCTGGAAACATTCAATTTTTTATGAATAGTGAAAAACACTTAGTTATTGTCTAAATCCAACTTTTTATTTAAATAATTATTTATTATATTTAAATTTAATTTAGGTCAAAATAGATACATAATACCTATATAAGTCCAGTTTAATTCATTGGAGTCAGTTTATAATAATTTTAGATATATAAAAATTTTATCAAACTTTTCGCCGTCTTTTACCCACCTCCTATGAGCATTTTCAAATTTACATAAAACATAATTTTACGGCTTATGTGAGTTTAATTTAAAAAATCAGAGAGTCACAGTTGATATCAGTATGTAAAATTTGGTTCAATAAGATAAAAATAATTTTTGGTGAATAGTAACTTTTTTACTTTTATTTACCACGGTTAAAAGTTAATAGGGTAATTAAGGGTAAAAATGATATTATTATTACCCTAAAACATGTCCTAATTCTATTGTATAAGTGTAATTAGACCAAAAAAACCTCAGGAATAAATTATGAACCTCTTTGGTCCACTTGGGTTAGATTAGGGCATTTATTATTATTTAATTCAAAGAAGAGTTAAAAGTGTTAATTTCAATGATTAATAACTAAACCATTTTTAATATAGGGTTACACATAATATAAATTCGACTATAAATATTCATTAAAAAGCTATAAATATTTCCAACATAATGGTATTTTATTTATAATTTTTATACATTAAATAATTTAATTTATTTATGACACAATGATAATGCATTAATTACCGTATTAATGAAAGATTAAAATAATTAATATTATGAATATCCAAAAAAATGTAATTATAGAATTTTTATCAATTAAACTAATTTTATATGTTAATATGATATGTTAGGGTTTGTTTTATGAGTTTTGTTTTGATGTAATAATGATTTTATGAATTCAAAAAAACAAAATACCAAATAGTGTCAAAATTGACATAAAAGAGTTTTAAAAAAAACATTATATTATTAATTCATATTCTATTCCTAAAAATCTAAGGTTCAGAAAAAATAATTATATAATGATATGTGTGTCATTAATTAACCACTTGTGGTTTTATTGGAAGTATATAGTAAGTTTATTAACCGTATAATATTAAAATACAAAGATACATGGTAAATGTCAAACTATTTAACTAAGAGTTAAATATAAAAGATAAAGTTATTATAGTGACCCAAACATGTCTAAAACTTATTGGTTGAGTGTTTTTAGACCCATACCCACCTTATACTTTAAATAATTCATTTTTTTCCAATATAAACCGAAAATTATTTTATTATAAAATAACATTTTTAGCTTTTCCTAAGGTGCCCCTCAACCCTCTTATAAAAGGGAACTCCCCCTTCTCTATAATTAACATCTAAAAAGCCATTTGGCTCAGCCAAACCCTACCCAAATACCCTCTAAAATGTCCTCCCTTTATCTTATAGTAATTCCATTAGTGAGAAAGCTATCCTAAGGAGCCCTTTTGATCAAATCAAATGGAAGAACCTGAAGAAGAGGTAAATATTTCATCATCTCTTTGAAGTTCCTTTCTTCTTCAACTTCCTCTTTCTTTGTTGTTTCCATTATAAAATAATTACTCCAATATTATATATATACTGTGATGTTATTATAAATATTGTATGACCATATTAATTATTCTATCCACCCTTTGAATGACATGTCACCGTACGTGCGTATGTACGGCTTACCGTCTCCACGTCATGGTGTAATTGTTATTCAATACATTATTATTTGTATGGGTATAATAATGATGTGTAATTGTTGTAAATTATAAATATAACATAATAATGATTCTGTATATATTATATACCATCCAATTATATATTATTTTAATATCAAAATAATGATATTGTTGCTCGTGTGTACGTACGGATTACCGTCTCCACGAACGCGATGAGATTCATTCCCCATCGTATCCATTCAAGGCTAATTTTCCTTAGATGATTAAAATAAATATTTAAAGACTTTATATCATTATGAATATGAATAAGACACATACCATCCATAACAAATATGACTCACATAACAAATAATATAAAGGAAAATGAATTCATTAACACCTGAAACGACGATAATACTAAGATATTATTAACAAAGCAATGTTAAAAGATCATATATGATATCATATTAAAGTATATGATTCTTGTATAATTTAATAACAATTATTTAACTATTATACATGAATTTATCCTACCCTCGACCAAGGAAATTTACAAGGTAAGTGATAATTTTACAATCTCCTTATTATCCGAGGTTATTTTTACATAAGTATCTACTGGGACCTCTTTATCATCCACATCCATGTTTCATAAAAATGTATTTCAAAATATTTTTACTATTTAATAGACAAAGGTATAAGTAATTTATACCCTTATTTGAACTTATATTTTTTGAAAGGAATCTTTCAGTCATTTTCCAAACAAGGTACTTTATGACCTTTTCGACAAACTTAAGATAAGAATGTCTTTTTTTAACTTATACGGCTGGTGTGGTTATTCTCTACCGTAATAACATAGTCAAAGCTTCCCTTAAAATCTTATAATAATATTTTCAAAATAAATTTTTTATTTAGAATTATGTAACTATAAATAATTTAAAAAAATGATATTCCTCTCAAATAGTTTTGATTTCATCTCTGTAAATATCCTTTAATGGATTGTATACTTGTTTGAAGTTGATTAATTATGATACAAATCTTCCATATTGTATTGAAGGTTTTGTGATATGTTTGACTGTGGATGTGTTATTTTTACACCATTCATGGTTTATGGTTAAAGTATTGATATTTTGTATACAAGTTTTAATACAAATTTTTATGTTATATTTCAACCTTTTCATATGAGGAATGTATTGGACTTAGTAAGTGACGGGTCGGGCCCACTATAGATCCTCGATGCATCAGTATGTGTCATGAGAAAACTAGACTTGGAATTGTCTGAGGCATTTCCCAATTTGATATATGGTTTTGGTCAAGGCCTTGAGAAAATGTTTCATAATGTCTGGAATTATACATTTCCTCATTATGAAAATAATATTGATGGTTCATGTGGTCATTCGACTAGTAGAATACCCATGATTATGTTTTATTATGGCGTTATTTACTCAACTCATATTCCTGTGAAAAATGTATTCATGCTTATTGGTAGAGGCATGTGGTTTAAATTATTCACCATGCTTAATATTTATGTTATATTTCATTGTATTTCTTTCCCTTACTGAGCATTTGAGCTCACCCCTTTCTTGTGTCTCATTTTCCCAGGATCCCAAGAAGTGTTTTATGTTTAAGATGCAAGGCTAAGCTTAGGGAACAATAGCATTCTCAAAGGAATTTTTTGTGTTGTATGTTGGAGAGTGTAATGTAATGTTCATGTATGTAATCTTTTTTCCAAGACTGCTAAACTGATCGGTCTTTCGGGACATGATTTCTTGTAATCATGCCAATGTATTAAAATAACTCACCGACTCAGGGAATCTAGGGTCGGGGCGTTACAGCTAGTATTAGAGGAAGTTTAGAAACAACCTTGGAAATAGATTTAGTTAAACTCTAATTAGAGAAAATTACCTCAGATATACTTTGAGGATTAGTATAGAATAACTTCATAGAATTTTGTTACTGTAGATATTCTGTGAGTTTTCCAAGCAATACATCCATGTCTGGATGCAAGCAGGTAGAGGTGGCTCTGGCATAAATGTACCTAGGTTTGAAACCCGAAAACATCGCTTTTAGATAGACTCGAATGGGAACCGGTGCATGAAAATGGGCCTTGCTGCGCTCTTGGTTATGACACTTCTAGGGGATATACTTAGGATAATTCACACTTTCATTACAAGCCATTTTGATGGATTTAGGCATAAATACTTTCTGAAAGAATAAATTTTATGATTACAGATTATATGCATAATCTTTTCAATTTATGTTAGGTAATTTACAAGTTTGGAATTATGCATTTTGATTCATAAATTAACCTAGTGTATGCCATTGTTTAGAAATTGCACCTTGTAGAAGGAATAATAATTCAAACAATACACATGATCAAAAGATTAAGAAGGATCATATCTTTCACAGTATTAAGCCAACATTTAAAATTGAAATAGTCTCCCATATATTCTCATCATATGAAGAAATAGTATCATGTGATAATAAGATAAGTAAATAATTCTCTGAGCCCTATGGATTTGAAGGGAAGCTAAAAAAGAAAAATATGGTAGAAAGAAATATGGATAAAGGGAATAATGGAAAGAATGATTTTTTTTCATATGTGATAAATGTGGAAATAATCACCTTGGTATATGCTTGAAGGGAATGGGAGTTTATTATAAGTGTGGAGAAAAAGGACACGTAGTACGTGATTGCAAGGGTAAGAAAAAGGTATCAAATGTAAAATGCTTCATCTTCAAGCCGTTGGGACACTATGGAGATCAATGTCCCAGTCATCAGAGTATACCACAAATGACGCTATTGAATAATAATCAAGTTATGATACTACCTCATATGAAGATGAATGACTAGTGTTCTTATGTTTTTATTATATAATTATTTCATTTGAGTGTTTTATCAGCAATATAATGGTTATATGAATTATAGAGATAAATAAGGATTGTACTGCAGTACTATTTTATTGAGGATTTGAGATTATATGGTTCTAAGAAAAGTGACTTAATAGTAAGCTACACTTTTTGGAAAATAAATTGTTGAAGGAAATTCAATCCTTAATATGGTCCAGATAATGAAGTAGTGATTTTGGAATAAGAGATGATTTATTTGGATAAATTATATTGGATATTATTGACTTCCTTGGAACTGATTAATAGTTTTTTTATTTCATCATTGTTGGAATATTCAAAAAATTTGGATCTAATTAATATATCTAGTATTATATAAAGGATAAGGGAGAAATAATGTAATCAATAAGTTTTTATGGTAATTCATGGTGTTACCATGTTTTAAAATAATACATGATGAAGGTGTTCACCTGTTATTACATGGCAAAAAGGTTCTTCATTGTGTTTAACTTCCTTATAAATTTTGGACTGTCAGTTTGGATAGAAGTATTTTGGATAAGTATAAAGGTAGGAATGGATTAATTTTAAAAATGGATACTATTGTTAAGGTTATTTTTGTATTGTTATAAAATGGACAACACGCAGACCGTGTGACAATCCATCGCGTGAGACAGAGCTGCAGGAATCGAACCCACAACCATAGTGTGATTGGGATTTACCGCCTACCACAGGACTATGTGAAGTCCATGGATTGTATAATCTAGTTTTTTAATGGGTCTGATAGGTTAATAATAAAGTCATTATTTTTTGAACCCTATATGATTAAGATAAATAGAAAAAAAAATCGATACCTTTTGAAGTGAAAGATGAGTTTGTGGTAGGAATTAGTTAAAGGATGACACTCTACTTGTCAAGTATATATGTATATATATATATATATAATTTTTTCCCTCCTGTTTTATGGGTAAATTAATTCCTAATCATTAGTGAAGGGATAATAAAACCAAAAATGGGTTATCCTAATACTTTATGTTTTGTTGAACCAATGGTATTTTAAATCATCATAGATTAATGGATTTGAGGCCCTAAATTTTACACTTGTTTGTGATTGATGACCTCAATCACTGCCTATAAATATTTACGTTTTTCCTCCAATAATGTGTCTCTAATTTCCACCAATTTTCTCTTAATTGATATCATAATTTGGTGATGAACCTTTCATTTCCCTTTTCCTCTTATTAATACTAAATTTTATTAACACAATTTCTAATGTGGCTTTTCCCACAAAGGTATTTTCTATTTTCAACCATTTATTTTATAAAAACAATTATAAATTGCGAGGACGAAATTTATTGAAGGAGGTAAGAATTTAACACCCCATTATTTAATAGTATGTTATTTTTTCAAAGTAATTCAATAACTTGCACTACATGCAAGACCGAGTTCTAGTGCACCATTACATACCAAACTAGCCGTTCAAAAGAAGTTCTAAATAGTATTAACTAAATTTCTAACTTTATATAATCCTTATAATTTTAGAATCAATATTATGAGTTTTTTATACATAATGTAAGAAATTTTTTATTTTTTTCAGATAAAAGAAGTATTTTTCAAAAAATGCAATTTTACCACCTTTTAATGGAGAACCATTTTTAAATCCAATATTTGAAACTTTTATTTATTCAATTTGAAAAAATAAACTTCTTCTTTATAATCGGAACATAAGAATTTAGTTTTAATAAATTTTTCGTGTTATTCTGATAATTTTCATATTTGGGTGAACAGTGAAAAATACTATATTTTAACTGAAAACAACTTTCTTAATAAAAATAAAATATAGTCTTTTATTATACATTTTAATGGTTTGTAAGTATAATAAGATTATATTTTTACAATTTAATCCAATTATGGTCATTGTAAGTAATTTAACATTGAAATTGGACATAAACAAGTGTTAATCTTTTGATAGTTATTAACTCTTAAAAATATGATTTTTGGATTTGACAACGAGAATTAATTTTAAATTAATTAATTCATATTATATGTTTTGGAATTGGTAAAATATAATTCATTCTGGAATTTGGAATATCAAAATTTTCTTATGGTGACGTTTTGGTATTTTTCTGGAAACTTTCAATTTTTGATGAATAGTGAAAACACTATTTATTGTTTAAAACAGACTTTTATTTAAAGAAGTATTTATTTTATTTAAATTTATTTTAGGTCAAAATAGATACTTAATACCTATATAAGTTCAATGTAATTCATTGGAGTCAGTTTATAAAAATTTTAGATATATAAAAAATTTATCGAACTTTTCACCGTCTTTTACCCACCTCCTAGGAGCATTTGAAAATTTACATAAAACATAATTTTACCACTTATGTGAGTTGAATTTAAAAAATTTGAGAGAAACTGTAGATATTAGTAAGTAAAATGTGGTTCAATAAGATGAAAATAATTTTTGGTGAATAGTAACATGACTTTTATTTACCACGGTTAAAAGTAAATAGCATAATTAAGTGTAAAATGATATTATTATTACCCTAAAACATTTCCTAATTCTATTGGATAAATGTAATTCGACCAAAATTACCATTGAAATAAAATATGAACATATTTTCTCCACTTGGATTAGATTTGGACATTTATTATTATTTAATTCAAGGAAGAGTTAAAAGTGTTAATTCAAAGTTTAATAACTAAAATATTTTTAATATAGGGTTACACACAATATATATTTGAATATAAATGTTAATTAGAAAGGGAAATATATTTCATACATAATTATATTTTATTTATAATTTTTAGACATTAAAAAATTAAATTTATTAATGACACAATGATGATGTAGTAATTATAGTATTAATGAATGATTAAAATAATTGATATTATAAATATTAAAATAAATGTAATTTGAGACGTTTTATGCATTCCAATAACTTTAAAGGTTAATATGACATTTTAGGATTGGTTAGATGAATCTTTTTCGAAGTAATAAATCTTTTTTGAATTTAGAAAAAACAAAATACCAAGTAGTGTCAAAATTGACATAAAAGCGTTTTTAAAACAAATATTATATTATTAATTGATATTATATTCCAAAAAATATAAGAATCTGCCAAAAGACTTATATAATGATATTTGTATCATTAATGAACCACTTGGGGCTCAATTGGATGTATATAGTATGTTTATTAACCATATAATATAAAAATATAAAGAGACATGGTAATTGTCAAACTATTTAACTAAGAGTTAAATCTAAAAGATAAAGTTAATATAGTGACCCAAACTTGTATAAAACCTATTGGTTGAGTGTTTTCCAACCAATACAACCTTATCCTTTAAATAATTCATTTTGGAGCCATTATAAACTTAAAATTAGTTTATAATAAAAATAACATTTCTAGCTTTTCCTAAGGTTCCCCTCACCCCTCTTATAAAAGGGCACTCCCCCTTCTATCTAATTCACACCTTCAAAGCCATTTGGCTAGGACAACCCCTACCCAAATACCCTCTCAACTATCCTACCCTCATCCTAGAGGCTTTCTTTAGTCATAAACCCAACCTAATGATCCCTTTTGATCAAATCAAAAGGAAGAACCTGAAGAAGAGGTAAATATTTCATCACCTCTTCCAAGTTCCTTTCTTCTTCCACTTCCTCTTTCTTTGTTGTTTCCATTATAAAATAAAAAATCTGGTATTTTCTATATACTATGATTTTATTATAAATATGTTACAACCATATTCATTATTCTATCCATCCTTTGAATGACATGTCACCATAGGTGTGTACGTATTGCTTACCATCTCCACATCATGGTGTAATTGTTATTCAATACATTATTTTTTGGATGGGTATAATAATGATATGTAATTGATGTAAATAATAAATATAACATGATAATGATTATTTATATATGATATACCGTCCAATTATATATTATTTTAATATCAAAAGAATGATATTGTCACTCATGCGTATGTACGAATTACCGTCTCCACAAACGCGATGAGATTAATTCCCCATCGTATCCATTCAAGACTACTTTTCATTAGATTATTAAAAATAATATTTAAAGACTTAATATAATTATATATGTTAATAATATACATCTCATACATAACAAATATGACTGACATAACAAATAATATAAAAGAAAATGAATCTGTTAACACCTGAAATGACGATAAAACTAAGATATTATTAAAAAAGAAATGTTAAAAGATCATATATGATTTTTGTATAATTTAATAACAATTATTTCACCATTATACTGGAGGTTAACCTACCCTATACTAAGGAAAAGTACAAGGTAAGGTCTAATTTCACAATCTCTTTATTATTCGAGGTTGTTTTTACGTAAGTATCTACTAGGACCTCTTTATCATCCACATCCATGTTTCTTAAAAATGTATTACAAAAAAATTACTATTTACTAGAAAATGGTTTAAAGTAATTTATACCCTTATTTAAACTTATATGTTTTGAAAGGAATCTTTCATTCGTTTTCTAAACAAGGTACTTTATGACCTTTTCGAAAAAATTAAGGAAAGAATGTCTTTTTTTAACTTATACGGAGGGTGAGGTTATTATCCGCCATTATAACATTTTCAAAGCTTCCCTTACAATCTTATAAGAATATTTTCAAAATAAATTTTTTCTTTATAATTATGTAACTTTAAATGATTTCAATAAAAAGAAAGTGATATTCCTGTCAAATAGTTTTGATTTCATCCATGTCAACATCCTTCGATGGATTTTATACTTGTTTGAAGTCGATTCATTATGATACAAATATTCTACATTTTATTGAAGGGTTTGTGATATGTTTGACTCTGGATGTGTTATTTTTACACCATTCATGGTTTACGGTTAAAGTATTGACATTTAGTATGCAGGTTTTAATATGAATGTTTATGTTATATTTTAACCTTTTCATATGAGGAATGTATTGGACTTAGTAAGTGATGGGTGGATCCCACTATAACTCCTCGATGCATCGTTAGGTCTCAAGAGACAACTAGACATGGAATTGGATGAGGCCTTTTCAAATTTGATATTTGGTTTTGGCCGAGGCCTTAATAATTTTTAGACGTCTTGGACGAGGCCTTGAAAAAAATGTTTCAGAATGTCCGGCATTATACATTCCCTCATTATGAAAATAATATTGATGGTTCATGTGGTCATTTGACTAGTATACTACCCAAGATTATGTTTTATTATGGAATTATTTACTCAACTCATATTACTGCTATAAAAGTATTCATGTTTATTGGTAAAGGCACGTGGTTTCAATTATTCACCATGCTTAATATTTTTGTTATCATCAGCTATATTGCTTACCCTTAATGAGCATTTGAGCTCACCCCTTTCTTATGTCTCATTTACCCAGGATCCCTAGAATTGTTTTTTGTTTAAGATGTAGGGATAAGCTAAGTGAACAATGGCATTATCAAAGGGTATTTTTGTGTGTTGTATGTTTGAAAGTGTAATGTAACATTCATGTCTATAATCTATTTTCCAAGACTGTTAAACTGATCGGTCTTTCAGGAATTGATTCCTTGTAATAATACTAATGTATTAATATAATGCACCGACTCTGGGAATCTAGGGTCAGGGTGTTACAATTCAAATGTAGTGATTTCAATCTAGTTGCTCTAGGGAAGGACCGATCCCCCCTGGGACCTTAGCTAACTGGTTTGTCAATGAATAAGTTAAATCAAACAAGGCATGTCTATCAAGAAACCTGGTGCAGAGGGAACCATCTAGCGGACCTCTTAGCTCGAGAGGAATGAGAAGAGAATGAGCATATTGTTTATAGTTATGTTGGATCCTCACCAAAGAGATGCAACCAGATTATTCTAGGTGATGCGCTTGGCTTGCACCACTATAGGCCTCTATTGTCTTTTTCGGGTTTCCCCCATCCGTGGAACCTTGTATGTTAATCCATTTTTTAAATAAAAAATTAATTTTCCATCAAGAATTGTTTCTGTTGAATTGGGTTATACCAAAAATCCACAAGAGGGGGGTCCATTGTGTCTTTTACAAATTCTTCACAAATCTTGATGACGACCAAGTTTGTCATATAATCTTTATCAGATTGTTTATGCAGCGGAAAATAAACAGTTAAAGGATGCAAGGATGTATAGTGGTTCGAGGAATAGAAGTCTCCTAGTCCACTCCATAAATGTTCTACTCCACGAGCTTGGTGATTTTCACTATCTGGTCCTATTATCAAAAGACCATCCACAAATGAGTGTAGGAAGTTGACACCTTTACAAGTTATGGCTAAAAAAAGAGCCTTCTAGATCTTACATAGAACCTAATACACAACTGTAACACCCTGAGATTTAATGAGAAACATTTTTTTCTTATGTTATATGCATCACTAAAGGAATATTTCACTACACACAAAACTGGCTTGGCTGGTGTTACAAGCAAGAGCAACCTTCCTCGATAGCTTGTGTTGTACGCAATACCGAGTTTCACTAAACAATGATATATTATTATAATATTATAAACTAGCTGTTATGAATAGTATTAATATAATTTTGAATTTTATAACATTATAATTCATCTTACACATTTTTTAGAATGAGGTATGAAACCAAAATCAATGTTTTGGATAAAAGAAGTATTTTTCAAAAAATTCAGTTTTACTGCCTTTTGATGGTGCACCGAATTTAAATAAAATTTTTTGACATGTTTATAAGTTCAATTTTACTAAATAAACTTCTTATTTTGAATCAGGATATAAAAATTCACATTGGATGGATTTTTGGAACATTTTTAATAACTTTCACATTTTGATGAATAGTAAAAACACGCTAAATTTTTCTTAAAAACAACTTTTTTCTTCAAGATAAATTTTATGGTTAAATGATAAAATTTAACTATTTTAAAGTATAAATAGAATATATTTTTACTATTAAATATAATTTATGTCATTACCATTAATTTTAAATTGAATCCATCTGTAAAAATATTTCAATCTTTGGCAATGTTTTAACTTTTAAAATCAGTTTTCTTAACAACGGGATTAATTTTAAATTAATTACTGTAACTTATATGCTTTGAATTTCAAAAAATGGATTCCATATTTGGATTCATTGGGTCCAAATTATGTTAATAGCTTACTTTTTTTTTGATATTATGAATAGTAACTAAGGTAATTTTTATTTACTATAGTTAAAGGTAAATCAAGTAATTAAGGGTAAAAATAAGATTATAAAATTACCCTAACACCTGGAAAAATTCTATTGGATGAATAAATGTCGACCCATATTACCTAAGGTTTGTAATAGATTCATTTCCTGGACTTTTGACCATGAATATTATATAATTATTATTAAAACCAAAGAAAGTGACAACATGTCACTCTCTCATATCTTATAAGTGTAATAATTTTAATTTAGTGATAAAATTTATAAAACTTATAAAAAGAATTGTATCCATAAATATAATAAAATTTTATACATCATGTCAATTTATTTAGAATTTTTAGGGATTAAATAATTATCATTAATGATGACACAATAGTGATGTTGAAATTATTTTATTGATTAGAATATCAAATAATTGGTTTTAAAAATATTAAAATAAATTTTATATGAACTATTTAATGTGCTCCACGAATTTTCTTGATACATATGACATGTTATGAATCTATTAAATCTTTTAGTTTGAACATATCTTTTGAGTGGATTTTATTTAAATTCAAATAAATGAATAGTGTCAAAATTGACACTATTGTTATTTTAAAAAAATAATATATAATAAAATTGTTTAAAAATCACAAAAATATTTAAAAAGTATAAATTGAAATTTATATGGTCTAAAATGTAATAAATTATCCAATTATGTAAAATTCACAACACATAATTAATTATTTATAACAATTTAAAATTTAGAATATTATTACCAGAAATAAAATTAAATAGATTAAATAAGGATAAATCAAGTTGATAAGGTTTAAAATAAATTACCAACATGTCTAAATTTTATTTTTGATGATATTACAAAAATATCTCATCTAATATTATAATTTGAGTCATTTTGGATGTACTTACGTGTAGTTTGAGTTTATTATAAATCAATATTTTCGAGGTTTCCAAAGGTGCCCCTCTCCTCTCTTATAAAAGGGAACCTCCTCCCTCTCCTCTTTACCACATTTTGAGCCTTCAAGCTTTGACAAAACCTGTAAATTTATCTTCTCCACTTCCCTAGAAACATACTATGTGTCCTGGTCTTCTTCAAAGACCAACTTTAGTTCCCTAAGAGAAGGTTTAGAAGAGGCGCGTCGAAGAAGAGGTAATATCCTTTACCAATTCTTTCAAATTTATTTCTTCTTCTTCTTCCTCTTCTTTATTTTTTTCATTATAATGTAATAAAATAAGTATCACTCATATATTTATATGTTATTATAAATATTAAACAACACTATTTCACCTTCTATCCATCATATGGAAAACAAAATCATCGCGTGTGCATACGTACGGAATACCATCTCCACGCCGTGGTGTAATCTGTTTTACAACACCACCTTACTTCGATAGGTATAATTGTGTGAATAATAACTATATATGATTATTATAACATGATAATAATTCTGAGATATTTTATCATCAACTCCAATACCATTCAATAATTTTGGGAATGATATCATTGCTCATGAGTACATACGGCGTACCGTCTCCATGGTGCAATGTGATTCGTTCTAAATGATCTTCATTAAACCATGATTATATAAATGAATTGAATGAATAAATCTGATATATATTATACTAATACCATTATTTAAATGATGTAGCTATAACATAAAAAGAGGAATAAGAATTTATTCGACAAAACATGCATAAGAACAAAAAGAAATGAACACCTGAATAATAAGTAGCAATGAAATATTACTAACAAGAGGATAAGAATATGACCATATATGATTTAATAACAATGAATAAGATTATGGAATAAGTCAATTACATTATTTCAATCATTATGAAGGTGGTTTGGATACGTAAAAATTATATTGGACCTAAGGTAACAGAAAATATCGCAATCTCAATTTTTATCTGAGAGTGTTTATACTTCAGTATTTGATGGGGACAATTTATCTTCCACATCCATGTTTACTCAATATGTAATATTATTTCTATCCTAATACTATTGTTTAAATATAAATTTACCTATTTTTTGATTTTTAGTAAAATATTTGAGAGGAATCTTTTGTCGTTTTCCGTACCAGATACTTTTTGACTTTTCTGGCCAAAGTATGAGAAGAATGTTTTTTTAACTTATACGGCATGAATGGATTTTTATGATTTTGTAGAACATTATTTCCATGAATATTCCTTTAAAGGTTTTTATGTTTATTTTAAATTAACTTATTTTAGTTTACAATTGTATGACATGTTGAGAAAGGAAAAAAAATTGAAGAATAAAATATATTTTCCTCAAGAACTATGTTCAAGTGTTGTTATTATTTTTCATCTAAGATGATATAGGGTTATGTTTCTATCCCTATTATTACATTGATTTTATTATGTAATGATGGAGTTATTTTTATGAAGTCATTTTATTTGATATGGATTATATTATGATGGCATGATCTTTAAGAATCCTACTCTATTACATGGGTTATTCAATGATGTATGATTGCTGATTTTCTGGCACACACAATAGTGGTTTCATTAAGAGATGGTTGGGACCTATATCTTCCTCCAATTCAATGCATAAAGATTTGTATCTCATGAGATATACATGGGTGTAATGGAAAGTAAATCTGGTTCAGTATTACAGGGTTGGAACGAGGAGTAAACGCGATTCAATAATGGAATTTGTCCGCTATGATGGTCTTAGAGATGAGCCTTGATTAATATGAAATGATTTTCTATGATTATGTGTGTATGCCACAAAGTTTCATGTCTTATGTTCTAATTTTTGGGATTTCATGGCAGTTCTATGATTTATCCCATGACATGATATTTTGAACTCTTATGCATGATATGATTTTTCAAACATTATGCTCTTAAGAATATGATACGACATTTCAATTGTTTACCCTTACTGGGCATTTGAGCTCACCCTTTTGTATGTTTCTTTTCTCTGGGTCAAGAAGAGGGGTATTAAATATGATATGCCAAAAAGGAGTTGAGATATGATCAAATACACGGGAGACAATGTAGATGCTTTATGAACCAGTTGTTTATGTTTCCCAGTTTCTAAAGACACTATACCTATATGGTCCGGTCATGGTTTTGTTATATTTTGTAATAAATATAATTCTATTCTGAAGTATAAATAATGTATGTAATGTATGTGTCATTATAGTTGGTATCAGATGAAAGGTATAATCAATATTTGAAAACTAGGATGTGAACGCATTAGTAAGAACCCAAAGGATATGTCAAAGAATAGGACACAATCCTAGTGTTTTATAAATGGTTGTGAATAACCTATGATAATACCTAAAGTGTGAAATTTTATTCCAGATTATGTGGTTTTCCTGTTGTAATTATTGTTTCTCACACTATGCTTCTTGGTTTTAGTCAATGGATGGAACTCGAAAGAACCATGTTAATGTTAAATTCGATGGGCAATGCAATGATTTTCCCCCTGATCAACCAAACGTTATGGGAGATGGAATGAAAAAAATTTGTATCCATGCTCAGACAACTTTCTCAAGCTATGAATCATACATGACTTCCAAACAAGCAAAGGTAGGAGAAACATTCTGTTGAATCCATCATGAGGTAGCATCCACCTTCATTCAGCAGGTCTTCTGATCCATTAGTGGATAAACAATGGATCAATACCACTGAAAAGATATTTTTAGTCCTATAATGTTCTGAACATGATAAATTCATCTTAGCAGTATATCATTTCGAAGGTGAAGCTGATCAATGGTGGAATCTTATCCAAAATATGAGGCAAAGAGACAAAATTGAGCCCATTGAATGGGACGAGTTCAAGAACTTATTTTCAATAAGTACGTCCCTCGTATTCTTCGAGCAAAGATGGAGAAGGGGTTTCTTGAACTAAAGAAAAAGGGTGATGAATCAGTTGGTACCTACGAAGAAAATTTTACAAGACTTGCAAGGTATGCTTCCAGAATTATTATCCAACTTGAGAGTAAGATCGATCGATAATTTAGTGGCTTAAAACTAAGTCTTCGAAGGGTGTTAGCATAAGAGGCATCAATATCTACGAGGAAATTGTTTGATGTACTCTCAAAGTTGAGATGAAAATTGGAGTAACCCATCAGTCATATGGGTTTGATAAGAAGAGGAAAATGGAATTCAAAGGAAAATTTAAAGACCATAGGGAAAAGAAGTTGATTTTTCCATTATGCTCAAAGTGTGGAAAGAAACATGGAGGGAATTGTCTTAAAGGGACAAGTAAATGTTTTAAATGTGGAAGAGAAGGTCATTGAGAAATTAAATGCCGCAGTGATGGGAAAAATATTTCTAGTGATGCGAACAAAGAAAAGGCTACACAGAATGCACCTCCAACACTTCAATGATACAAGTGAAAGGAAATGCTGCATTATTACAATCAATTCCTTAATCCAAGGTTTTTTTATGATGATCGACGTCAACAAATTCTTAAGGACAAAGAGAAAAGAAAGTCACAGGCAATTTTTATCGGCGATGTGGAGTACAATAACGAAGCGGTGAAAGGTACACTTACCATCCACTCTAAAGTAGAAAATGTTTTATTTCATTCTGAATCCACCAACTACTTTTATTCTAAAGAATTTTCTAAGGGTATCACCATATTACCTCATCAATTAGATATTGATTTAAATGTGACAACTCTTAATGGGACAAAAATCGCCTCAAAAGTTTACAATTCTTCTTTGATTGACGTTTGTGGGAAAGTGCTTCCTACAAATCTTGTGATCCTTCCTATAGTGGAAATTAATGTGATTCTTGGCATAGATTAGCTTTCATTATATGGATCTCATATCAATTTCCAAATAAGGGAAGTCACATTTCATATTCCAGATCATTCTATGATCATCTATCGATGCAAGGATGAATATAACCTTCCAGTGGAAATTTCTTCCATCTTATGGGTCTGGATTCCAATAAATGAAGTTTATTTATCTCAAAATGTTGGATAGAAACTCATGATTAAGAATATTCCCATTTTACGGGAGTTTGATGATGTCTTTCTAGAGGAATTTCCAATCATCCACCAAATCGTGAACTTGAGTTTTCAATAGAACTTGTACCGGGTGCTATGCCCATTTCATAGATACCTTTTAGAATATCCCCAATTGAGTTCCAGGAATTGAAGAAGCAACTCCAAGAGAGTCTTGATAAAGTATTCATACACCCTAGTGCGTCACCTCGGGGAGCACCTATTCTGTTTGTTAAGAATAAAGATGGATTAATGAGACTCTGCATTGATTATCGAGAACTTAACAAGATCACTATCAAGAACAAATATCCTCTCCCACGCATTGATGACTTATTTGACCAACTACGTGGAGCTCAATACTTTTCCAAGACTGATATTCATTTAGAGTATCATCAATTAATGGTAAAAAAGGAGGTTATAAGAAAGGTGGATTTCCGTGAAAGGTATGGACACTATGAATTTATAGTGATGCCATTTGGTCTTACTAATTACCAGGCTATCTTTATGGATCTAATGAATCGAGTCTTTAGAGACTATCTTGATCAGTTTGTGGTAGTCTTTATAGACGATATTCTTGTCTATTCAAAGAGAAAGTAAGAACATGAAGATCACTTAAGAATTATATTGAAGACCCTGAGAAAGGAGAAGCTTTATGCCGAAATTACCAAGTGTGAATTTTAGATTCAAAAAGTTTCTTTTTTGGGTAACAAAATCTCAAGAGAGGGGATATATGTGGATCCATAAAAAACGGAGGTTACTGAAAGAGGGTAGAGACCAACAATAGTAACTGAAATCCAAAGTTTTCTTAGTTTAGCTGGGTATTATCAACGTTTTGTGAAATATTTTTCAAGAATATCTAACCCAGTCGCCAAATTGACTCGTAAAGGAGAAACATTTATTTGGATAGAGGAATGTGAATAGAATCTTAAAGATCTAAAAAGAAGGTTATCCAGTGCACCTATGCTCACACTGCCTTGTACTTGAGAAAGGTTTGTGATCTACAGTGATGTATCCAAGAAAGGGTTGGGGTGTGTTCTCATGCAAAATGATATGGTGATAGCTTATTCCTCATGACAATTGAAAATCCATGAGAAAAAATACCCACCTCATGATTTGGAGTTATCTGTGGTAATATTTTCATTAATGATTTGGAGGCATTATCTTTATGGTGAAAGGTTTGATATTTATACCGATCATGAAAGTTTAAAGTTTATTTTCACACAAAAGGATCTGAATATGCGCTAAAGAAGGTGGTTGGAGCTGATTAAGGATTACGACGGGTCAATTCATTACCGCCTTGGGAAAGCAAAGAATGTGGAAGATGCATTAAGTTGACAAGACCATGCTAGATTATCCATGATGAGGATAAAAAAAATCCAATATTTATGGATTTACAAGGGATAGATCTTGGAATTTTATTGAAATGGGAGATATCTTATATTTCTAAAATGGATGTTCAACCATCTATACAAGTGAAGATTAAATAGGCACAGAAGGAGGATATTAGGCTATAAAAGAAGTTGAGAAATTTTCATGAATTCAACCTTGATTGTGATAGGATAATAAGGTTTAGAAACCGTGTATGTATTCCTCCCATACATTAATTAAAGAAGGAGATCCTTGATGAGGCTCATAGTTCTTCATTCTCTATTCATCCTAGAAGTAAAAAGATGTACAGGGACCTGAAAGAGTACTTTTTGGTGGGATGGCATGAAAAGAGATATCGCCGAATATGTCTCTCAATGCTTGGTTTGTCAGCAAGTTAAAGCTGAGAGACAGAAGTCTAAGGGGATGTTACAACCATTACCCATACCAGAATGGAAATGGGAAAACATCACTATGGAATTTCTCACCGGACATCCCAAAACATCCGAAGACAATAATGCTATCTGGGATATAGTTTATCGTCTTATGAATTCAGCACACTTCATTGCTATTAGACATGATTTCTCTCTTGATAAGCTTTCTAGGATATATGTAAATGACGTTGTAAGATTTCATGGAGTATCAATTTCCATTAAATCTGATCAGGATCCTTGGGTTAACTAAATGTTCTGGAAAAGTCTTTAGCAAGCTCTACATAAAGAGTTGAGTTTCAGCACTTCTTATCATCCTCAGACAGACTGTCAGGCTGAGAGTACAATTCAAACTCTAGAAGACATGATGAGAGCTTGCTCTATGGATTTCAAAGGTGGTTGGGATCAACACCTACCTTTTGAGTAATTTTCTCATAATAATAGCTTTCACTCCAATATTTATATGGCTCCTTATGAAGCTCCATGTGGAAAGAAATGAAGAACTCCAACTTATTGGAAAAAGGTTGTGGAAATAAATCTATTAGGACTTGATCTTATTGATGAGATGGCAGAAAAGGTCGGATCTATTCAAAAACATATAAGAGCATCTTAGAGTCGACAAAAAAGTTATTATGACAACAAAAAATAAGACAAAGAGTTTTAAGTGGGTGATAAAGTGTTCTTACGAATATCTCCTTGGAAGAGAGTAATGAGATTTGGAAAGAAGGGAATGTTGATCCCTAGGTATATTGGTCCTTTCGAAATATTGTATCATGTTGGGAAGTTATCTTACTGATTCACGCTTCCAAAAAATCTCTCTCATATTCATGATGTGTTCCATGTATCCCTCATGAGAAAGTACATTCATGATCCTTCACATGTACTACGCTCAGAAGTTGTACCGCTGAAGCAAGATCTTTCATATGATGAACAACCAATAGAGATTCTCGATCATAGTGAAAATTTTCTATGAAACAATACCAATAACTTGGTTAATGTTTTATGGAGGAACCACCAATTAGAAGATGCTACATAGGAACCTGAGGATATGATGAGGGAGAGGTATCCTCATCTGTTTGTTATGAAGTGACGAATTTCGAGGGTAAAATTCATTTTAAGGGGGGTAGAATGTAACACCCTGAGATTTTATGAGATATATTTTTTTTCTTTCATTATATGTAACCCCAAAGAAATCATTCACTACACACAACATTGTCTTGTTTTGCGTTACACACAAGAGTAACCTTCCACGATAGCTTGCGTTGTACGCAATACCGAGTTTCACTAAACAATGATATATTATTATAATATTATGAACTAGCCATTATGAATAGTATTAAATTAATTTTTAATTTTAAAACATTATAATTCATCTTAAACATTTTTTAGAATCAGGTATGAAAAAAAAATCAATTTTTCGGATAAAAGAAGTATTTTTCAAAAAATACAGTTTTACCGCCTTTTGATGGCACGCCCAATTTAAATATAATTTTTGACAAGTTTATAAGTTCAATTTTACAAAATAAACTTCTCCTTTTAAATTGGGATATAAAAATTTACATTGGATGAATTTTTGATACTTTTCCGATAACTTTCACATTTTGAGGAATAGTAAAAACACGCTATATTTTTCTTAAAAACAACTTTTTTCATCAAGATAATTTATATGGTTAAATGATAAAATTTAATGGTTTTAAATTATACACAGAATATAGTTTTACCATTTAATATAATTTATTTCCTTACCATTAATTTTACATTGAATTAATCGGTAAAAACATTTCAATCTTTGGAAATGTTTTAACATTTAAAACCCGTTTTCTTAAAAATGAGATTAATTTTAAATTGATTACTGCAAATTCTCTATTTTGAATTTTGAAAAATGGATTCCATATATATATTTATTGGCTCCAAATTATGTTTATAGGTTAATTTTTTTGATATTATGAATAGCAACTAAGGTAATTTTTATTTACTACAGTTAAAGGTAAATTGGGTAATTAAGGGTAAAAATAAGATTATAAAATTACCCAAACCCCTTCCAAAATTCTATTGGATGAATAAAAGTCGACCCATATCACCTAAGGGTCAGAATAGATTCATTTCATGGACTTTTAACTATGAAAATTATATAATTATTATTAAATCCAAAGAAAGTGACAACATGTCACTCTCTTATATCTTATAAGTGTAATAATTTTAATTTAGTGATAAACTTTATAAAACTTAGAACATGAATAGTATGTATAAATATAATAAAATTATATACATCATGTTAATTTATTTAGTATTTTTTTGGATTAAATAATTATCATTAAATATGACACAATTGTGATGTTGAAATTATTTTATTGAATGAAATATCAAATATATGGTTTTAAAAATATTAAAATAAATTTTATATGAACTATTTAATGTTCTCCACGAATTTTCTAGAAAAATATGACATGTTATGAATCTATTAAAAATTTTATTTCGAACATATCTTTTGTGCGGATTTTATTTAAATTCAAATAAATGAATATCGTCAAAATAGACACTATTGTTATTTTATTAAAATAACATATTATAAAATCGTTAAAAAATCACAAAAATAATTAAAAATTATAAATTGAAATTTTTGTGGTCTAAAATTTCATAAAGTATCCAATTACAGAAAATTCACAACACATAAGTAATTATTTATAACAATTTAAAATTTATAATATTATTACCACAAATAAAATTAATTAAATTAAATAAGGATAAATCAAGTTGATAAGGTTTAAACTAAATTCCCAACATGTATAAATTTCGTTTTTGATGATATTACAACCCTATCTCATATAATCGTTGAATTCGAGTCATTTTGGAATTATTTACACGGGGTTGGAGTTTATTATAAATTAATATTTTTGAGGTTTCCAAAGGTTCCCCTCTCCTCTCTTATAAAAGGGAACCTCCTCCCTCCCCTCTTCACAAAATTTTGAGCCATAATGCTCTGACAAAACCTGTAAATTTTACTTATAAGCTTTCCTGTAAACATTCTAGGGGTCCTGGTCTTCTTCAAAGACCAACAACTTTAGTGCCATAAGAGGAGGTTTAGAAGAGGTGCGTCGAAGAAGAGGTAATATCTTTTACCGATTCTTTCAAATTTATTTATTCTTATACATCCTAATCATTATATGTTTCATTATAATGTAACAACATAGTATCACTCATATATTGATATGTTATTATAAATATGAAACAACCGTATTTCACCGTCTATCCATCCTACGGAAAACAAAATCACTGCGCATGTGTACGTATGGAATACCGTCTCCACACCATGGTGTAATCTGTTTTCCACCACCAACTTACATAGATGGGTATAATGGTGTAAAGAATGACTATATATGATTATTATAAAAGGATACTAATTCTGAGATATTCTATCATACACTCCAATGCCATTCAATAATTATGGGAATGATATCGTCGCTCATGCGTACATATGGCTTACCATCTCCACGGTGTGATGTGATTCGTTCTACATGATCTTCATTAAACCATGATTATATAAATGAATTGAATGAATAAATCCAATCTATATTATACAAATACCATTCTTTGAAATATGTAGCTATAACATAAAAATAGGAATAAAAATTTATTCGACAAAACACGCATAAGAACATAAAGAAATGAACACCTGAATCACAAGTAGCAATGAAATATTACTAACAATAAGATAATAATATGACCATATATGATATCATAACAATGAATATGATATTGTAAGAATTCAATGACATTATTTGAATAATTATACAGGAGATTCTGATACGTACAAAGCATATCATACCTAAGGTAAGGTAAAATATCACAATCTCAATTTTTATCTGAGATTGTAAATACTTCGATATTTACTGGGGGCATATTTATCATCCACATCCATGTTTCCTCAATATGTAATATTATTTCTTTACACCTACAATTTCTTAAATCCAAATTTACCTATTGTTGAATTTTTATTAAAAGATATTAAATTAATCTTTTGCCGTTTTCATTACAAGATATTTTTTGACTTTTTTGGCCAAAGTGTGAGAATGATGTTTTTTTAACTTATTCGACATGAATATATTTTTATGCTAAAGTAGAAAATTATTTCCATGAAGATTCCTTTACAAGTTTTCATGTTTATTTTCAATTAACTTATTTTAGTTTAAAATTGTATGACATGTTGAGAAAGGAAAAATGTTTTTGAAGAAGAAAGTATTTTTCCTCAAGAACTAAGTTCAGGTGTTTTTAATATTTTCCATCTAAGATGATTTAGGGTTATGTATTTATCCCTATTATTACATTTATTTTATTATGTTATGATGGATTTATATTTATGAAGTCCTTTTATCTGATATGGATTATGTTATGATGGCATGATGTTTAAGAATGCCATTCTATTACATGGGTTATGCAATGATGTAGGATTTTTTATTTTGTGACACACATGAGAATGGTTTTATTATGAGATGTATGGGAGATATATCTCCCTCCAATTCATTGGTTAAATATTTTTATCTCATGATATAGACATGGCTAGAACGGAATGTAAATCTGGTTCATTATTACAGGGCTGGAATGAGGAGTAAACTCGGTTCAGTAGTGGACTTTGTCCGCTATGATGGTCTTGGAAATGAGACTTGATTAATATGAAATGATTTTCTATGATTATGTGTGTATGCTACAATGTTTCATGTCTTATGTTCTGATTTTTGGAATTACATTGCAGTTCTATGATTTATCCCATGAAATGATATTTTTACCTCTTATGCAAGATAAGATTTTTCAAATGTTATGCTCTTAAGAATATGAAACGATTGACATTTCATCTGTTTATTCTTACTGAGCATTTGAGCTCACCCTTTTGTATGTTTCTTTTCCCTAGGTCATGAAGAAGGGTATTAAATATGATATTCCAAAAAGAATCCTAGATATGATCAAATAAATGGGAGATAAAGTAGATTCTTTATGAACCAATTTTTTATGTTTCCCAGTTTCTAAAGACACTATACCTATACGGTCCTATCATAGTTTTGTTATATGTTGTAATAAATATACTTCCATTCTAAAGTATTAACAATGTATGTAATGTATTGGCCATTATAAAAACATAGTATGAGAAGTAAATTACTCAAAATAAATAGATTATTTTTCTTGAAATACATTCCAATTGATCTTCATAGTTACAACAGCACGCAACTGACAGTATATAGATCATCATCTTCAGAAAAGATATTCTTCAGATAAGGTAAATTATGAGTTGATCCATTTTCAATAGATAAAGAAATAAATTCAAAAACTCTAATAACAATGGATTCATGAAAGATCTTTGACATTGAAATGATGAATCTTCAATGTGTTTCTTATTCTTCAAAAAAAATACAGTTTTATAGATCTTGGTAGCATAAGATCTATAAATATCGAATGAATCTATAAAACTGTAGTCCTAAAGAACTCCAGAGATTGTTATATATTTTCTTGATGATTCTCCCCTTCTTTTTTAATTAAAATTATTACATATATATATATAATAACAACTATCTTTTTCCTTAAAAATTTGTATCCATAAAATTCACATTTAGAATCACGATATTCAAATGTTTAAATGATAGATCAGTCGGAACTCCCCGGAATATTTGGCATGAATAGTTCCTCTTAAATCGATCCTTTGAATCACAAGTGAACAACTATGAATAAAGAAAATATGTACTTTAAAATCGGTATTTGAATTTGTCTTGAAATCAGCCTATTAATATGCAAAAAGACCGTTGCTCAATAAAGACGTAATTTAAATCTCTGACGCCAAATGTAGTGTTGAACTTCATAGCATACATTCTATGGACTTAAGGTTCACAGCATATGGTTGATAACATAAGGTTGATAATGTAAGGTTTACAACATAAGGTTTATAAACTATACTTTTCTCTTCTACTATCAAATGTACGGTACAATATCCATACATTCCTTTTTAGAAATACATAAGATACATGATCTGTAATGTTCATTATAAAAGTAAGGTTGATGATCCATACTTTTTTCAGCTTCCAAACGTAAGGTATATGATCTATAATTTTTTATAAAATGTAAGTTTGTTTTCAAAATTAAGGTTGATAAACCATACTTTTAAGAAAAAACCTATTGTTCCATAAAAACGTAGGGTTATTCATATATAATTTTCTGATATCTCTAATGTAAGGTTCCTTCCAAACATAGGGTTCTTCTTCCATTATATTTTCTATAACTTATGGTTACTTAACCAGACTTTTCTGATATGCTGTGAAGTAAACAATAGATTCTATCCTTATGCTACACTCCTCAACGTAGGTTTAGAACAGTGTTTCTAGAACATGTGAATGTGATTTCAGAACATGTAGAGAATGAATGGTGTTTATAAAACACACTAAAATGATTTTTGAACACATTTTCAAATATTCCATGTGGATTAAATGCTTAAATATTATTCCAAAATAGAGAAATATAGAATATTAATTTCCTGAAATATAATAAAATTTAAATCATTAGAATAAAAAATAAGGGTATTTGTAAACATCAAATTCATCAGAAAGGGATAGGGTATTGTTCTCAAAAATATCCCCTTAATAAAATAGAGTTTTGTTGAAAACAACACTTGTTCAACCATATCCCCCTTTTTGATGATCATAAAACCCATGAAATAACCAATTCAATTATCTTACAAAATTAATTGAATATAGTTTATAATTTTTCAAAGATAAAAACAATATTTTTTAAAAAACATTACTTCTTAATTTTTACATTTTCTCCCCCTTTATAGAGTAAAATAATATATCATCTTTTATAAATAATGAAACTAAAATTTCAAAAATTTCTCCTTCAAAAAAAACTTGTAGAAATTTCTCCCCTTAAAATGAAAAGTTTTCTTTTCTCCCTCCGAGTAAAAGATTTATATATAAAAAATGTTGTGTTTATCCATATTTCTTTCAAAAAAAATATGTTGTGTTTATCCATATTTATCCACCTTTTTGTGACATCAAAAATAATGATAGAAAAAAGAATATAAAAAATTTTAATGTAACACTGAACTTATGCAAATGCTATGATAAACTGTTTATCAATATGTAAAACTAGTCTACTGGAATTTTAACATAGTAAGTACATTAAAACAAATCAAAACATATGAAAATGAGATGCAAGTATATTTTATTGAAAATATAATTACATGTACAGTAATGAAAATGAGAATCAAGGTTGGGATAAAAAGTTTTGGGAAATAGGTTTCAAGGCCTCTGAATGACTTCCTTGATCTCTGACATCTGCAGTCGCAACCTTTTCATCAGTACATTGCCTAACTATACTATAAGATCCCTTCCTTCCAAAGTCAGATGGATATCTTCAAACAAATTGACTCTAAAAAACTCATGTAACCTCTCTTCCTTTTCTATAAACTAATTTAGGTTCTCTGTGAATCTGTTCAACAGAACACTGACCCCTGGTTCATCTGAGGTAAGATGGTAATAATATGCTTTTGATTATCCAGAAGATTAGATAATGGAGCATTGTTACACTGAAGGTCTTGAAATCTATCTTTTATATTTCTCATTACTACTGTAATGGCTTGAAATCTTGTTATCAGATCATGAAAAGTACCTGAGGTTCCTGGTTGACTATTCCATATAGTTAGGAATTGTTTCTCCATGAAAATCATAAAATCTTCCAAATATAACTTCATTACCATCTCAGATTTCAAATTTGAAAAATCATCTAACATATCCTTCTTAAAAACATCAACTTCTTGTTTTGAAATAGAACTGACCTTCAATTTTGGAAATCTCTAATTTTCCTTTTCCAATGCTCTTCTTAAAGAAGCATTTTATGATTCAAATCTAGTTAACTTTCTATACATCTCCTCAACTTCTACATTCATAGAATCAGTGGCACTTTGTGATTGATTCTCAGTCTCAGCTTCCACTGGTTTTAACAACATTGAATGTAGAAATTCAGTATCTGATTTCTCTATATCTTCTCCTTCTGCTTGCTTCTCAACTGATTCTTCCTAAGAGTCATTCCCATACTCATCCACAGAAAATAACTCATTAATAAATTCAGTGTGAATTCAGAACTGATTCTCTTCTAAATTCACATTAGTTGTATGTTTCTCTTCTTAAGCATCTTCTTCATTGAGTTCTTCCAAGATTGGATCCTTTAAAATAGGTTCCACTTGAGGTAATTCCTCTTGAACTAATTCTGGTCTATCCAATTCAAATTTTCCAAGATTTTCAACAGTTTGAGGCATAATTTCTTTTTCAACGTGAGAAGTCGCCTCAATCTGGGAAACTATTGGTTGTTTAATTTGTTGTACTGTGGGTTCTCTTATAAATCTATAGCTCAAAATAGGTTCATTTGTATCAGTAGTGTCTTGAACAAGCTCCTCACCAGTTGGAACCACGCAATGTCTTCTCCTCTAAAGTCCTTCTTTACTTTCCTCTTCATCAGGTGGATCAACTACTTTAAATCTCATTCTTCTTGAAGTTACACTTGATTTTGATTTAGCCATGCCTTCCTTAGACTTAGCAGGTTGCTCCACCTGAGCCGAGTCCTGGTCTTCCTCAGCTTTAACATGCATAAGCTTTCCTTTTATAGTACTCTAGATGAAGCCAATCTTCCTTAGAGTTCCAACATTGAAAATATTTCTATGATGGAATCTTACTCTGGAATCTATTAATATTACCATATCATACATAAATAGAAATTTAGAAATGAACCTTCTATAGGGATATATGTGCATTATAGCCTCTAATTGACAGCAGCAGTTGAGATATCTTACCATATATGTCGGAAAATTAAATTTGATTTCACTCATAAGAAAAAAAATTATGTACATGTCAAGAAACAAAATCTTCTCCATTTCTGACATCCTAGGTGCAATCCCAATTTGAAAAAACATAGCAAGAGTCTTCTTATCAGGTTCCAGATCCTTAACGAACATTTTTCTTATACATGTAGAGACAAACAAAAATGACATAATTTCCTCGAACTTATGTTCATCATATCCAATATTCATTATATTGAAATTGAAAACTCCCTCATGAGGGAAGTTTATGATTCTAGCGATTTCTATAGATGAAATTGAAAAATACTGATCATCAATTTTCGCAATTATAGTGTCCTCTGTATCTCCAAGACTAAACTGAACAGAGCTGAAAAAATGATGACGCTCTAACTCATATAGAAACTATGTATTTTTTACACTAAAAGTCTGATCGAGATTCTGAAAATCAAGGTATTTTCGCATTATGTGATCCGTTTGATACAACCATTCCAGGTTCATTACTTTTCCCTGTTGAATCTTTCTTCATGTTGTTCACTGGCACTTTGAATTACTAGATTCTCTTTCTTCGACTCTCTATGTCTTGGCCATTTCTGTTTCAATGTTATGAAGGCTCGAAGGTTTAGAGTTTCTAAGGTTTAGCCAAAGTTAGATCAATGCAATAAAGGTTTTTAGTGTTTTGAATGGTTTTGAGAAAATTAACGGGTTGGGAATTTGAAACAGTTTCTAACACCCTTGATTTCCATGTCATTTACATACATAATAATCATTACATTATTTAAATAAAATAAAACGTACATGGTTAAAATACACATGAATTTTTAAATTATTCTAAAAACAAATAATTAAATTATTTAAAATAGTGAAGATAAAAACAAATAAATATTAATATTAATATTTCATTTAAAATTAAATAAACCTAGATCCCCCTTAATAAAATCAATCCTCATAGTGGGAAGTCGTTTAGTAAAAATATTAGCTAATTGAATTTTAGTACTTAAAAATTATAAGAATATATCCTTTTTAAGAATATGATCACTTAGAAAATGATGCCTGATATCAATATGCTTAGTTATAGAATGATTAATAGGGTTTTTTGATATACATATAACACTTTTATTATCACATAAAATAGTTGTGTTGTTATAATTTATTCCAAAGTCCATAAGAGTGTTTTTCATCAACAAAATATGTACACAAAATCTGCCTGTAGATACATATTCTGCCTCAGCTATTGACAGGGAAACTCAGTGTTGTTTCTTACTAGACCATGACACTAAAGATTTTCCTAAAAAGTGTCAAGTCCCCGAGGTTCTTCTTCTATCTAATCTACAACTTCTAAAGTTAGCATCTGAATATTAAATTAAATTACAATCACAATTTTTTGGATAGAGTAGTGATTGAAAAATAGTTCCTTTTAAATATCTAAAAAATATTTTAACAACACTTAAGTGAGATTTTTAGGATTAGATTGAAATCTACCACAAAGACATTTTGAATACATTATATCTAAACTGCCAATGGTATGATATAATAAACTACAAATCATACCACTATATAACCTATTGTCAATTGATTTTCCAGTTTCATCCAAATAAAGTTTTATATTAGTACACATATGAGTTGTATATGTCTTGTTTTTTTCAAGACAAATTTTTTTTAGTAAATCAGTAATGTATTTTATTTGATTTAAAACATTCTGAAATCCTTTTGATAAATTTGAAGTCCTAAAAAGGAATTTAATTCTCCCATCATAATCATTTAATATTATTTTTGCATTAAATTTGTAAACTCGTGACAAATTTTTTTGTTTTTTGACCAAAAAATTACATCATGAACCAATAAAATATTAGAGTTAATAGTTTTCTTAAACAATGTTGCATATCTCATCCCAATAGTAAAATCATTTTTCTAAAGAAAAGAACTTAATCTTTAATACAAAGTTTTAGGTGCTTGTTTAAGGCCATAAAGAGCTTTATTATGTTTATAAACAAAATATGGTTTTTTTTAATTTTCAAAACCAGGAGGTTTCTCAACATAAACATCCTCCAATAAGTAACCATTTAAAAAGTTAGACATAACATCCATCTGAAAGAAATTAATGTTCATTTGAGATGCACATGCTAAAAGGATTCTTATATCTTCTAATATAGCTACATGTGCAAAGGTATCATCATAATATAGACCTTTTAATTGATTATATCCTTTAGTTACTAGCCTTTCCTTATATCTAGTTATTATTAATTGATCATATTGTTTATTTATAAAGACTCATTTAGTTCTTATAAATGGATAGTTCTGAGGTCTTTTAACTAAATTCCAAACATCATTTTGATTGAACTGGTTTAGTTCTTCTTGCATTGATATCATCCAACTTCCATCAACTAAGGATTCTTCTAATGTCTTAGGTTTTAATTAGGATAGAAATCCAAATAATTCAACAATATTTCCTCCATTCCTTCTAGTTTCTATTCTAGTGTCTAGGTATCCTATAATAGTTTCTAAAGTATGATTCTATAGGGTTCTAAACTATCTAGGTGGTACACTGTTAGGTTCTTCAATGTCATGTAATTATGAACAAGACTGAATTTCATTCGAATATTTTTTGAAATCATCTTATTAAGTTCTCAAGTCTCATGTTATCATTAGAGTTAGATTCATCAATTTTCTCTTTCCTTTTCTCAAAGGGATCAGATTCATCAAATTTCACATGAACTGATTCCTCAACAATCCATGACTTTTTATTAAAAATCCTATAAGCTTTGGAAGTAGTAGAATATCCTAAGAAAATGCCTTCATAAAGTTTTGGATTGAACATAACATGATTGTTCTTGGTGTTTATGGTACAAACCTTCCATCCAAAAACATTAAAGTAATTTACTTTAGGTTCTCAGTTATTCTAGATTTTATAGGGTTTCTTTTTAAAATTTGGTTGGATTAAAACTCTAATCATTATATAGCTAGCTGTACTTACAGCTTCTGCCCAGAAATAGGTAGGAAGACTGTATTCACTTAGCATAGTTGTATCCATTTCTGAAATAGTCCTGTTTCTTCATTCAACAATTCCATTTTGTTGAGTTGTTCTTGGTTAAAAGAAGATGGGGTTAATACCCATATTTGAGAAAAATGAATTAAATTCTAGATTCTCAAATTCTCCACCACGATCACTTATTAATGAGACTATTTTAAAAACTTTTTCATTTTGTAACGCTTTTCAAAATCTTTCAAATATAGTAAAAGCTTCATTTTTATATTTTAGAAAATAAATCCAAGTAAATATAGAATAGTAATCAACTAAAACATATACATATAATTTACCAGCCAATATTTCTATTCCTAAATGTCCAAAAAACCCATATGGATAAGTTATGGAGGTTTAGATGTGGAAATTTTTTAACAGATTTGAAGGATGATTTGTGGTTATTTCCAAGTTCACATGTATCACAGAATCTATCAAATTCAAATTTGAGACTAGTAAAATCAAAAACTAATTGTTTCTTATATAACTTATGTAAAGAATATATATTGCAATGTCCCAGTATTCTATGCCAGATCCAAAATTCATTTATCTTAGCAGTTAATTAGTTTACTTTCTGTTTACACTAGGAATTTATGTCCAGAGTATAAACATTATCAGTTCTGAGTGCTCTAAATTTATGAAATTTTCTTTAAAATAGAATATCATTTGTTAGAAAAATCAATAAAATAACCATCATCATAGAGTTGAGAGATACTTATTAGTTTCTATTTCAATCCTTTTACCTAGATTACTTTATTAATTGATACAACTTCTGGATCTCCAACAGTTCCAATGCCAATAAATTTACTGTTGGCATTGTCACCAAATTTGAGAAATCATCCATCATTTTGAGTAAATATTTTAAAATTCGACGAATCCCCACTCATATTCTTAGAGAATGCACATTCCGTATACCATATTTCAGTTCAACTTCTGTGACCTACTTCCTACAATGAAATTTAAACAAAGTATTTTTTCGGTATCCAACTTTTGTTGGTTCAAGCCGTGTTAGCCAGCAAAGACCTGGGAATCCAGATATGCTTAGTTCTTCTATAATTAATAGAATCATATAAATTGCTTGCAACAAAGCCTTTTTTAATCCCACTTATTTTTTGTTTCCTTAAATAACAGTTCTTTAGATATGTGACCTTTTGTTCCACAGTAGTTGCAAATTTTATATTTTTTACATGGATCAAAATAGTTCTTATATAGTAAGGGTTTCTCAACTTTACTACATATTCCATATCTTTCATTTTTAATCACATTCTTTCTAAGAATATCATTTAATGTATTTTCTCATTTTGTAAAAACAAGAGCTGCAGTTTTTTATGTTTCTACATCTATTGTCAGGGTTTTTATTTCAGTTTCATTATCTGTATAGTTGAGTTTTGATGAGTTTTATTTTTTAATTAACTCTTGATGTTGTTTTAGTATAGTGTCTCTTTCTCCTGAAACAGTAATGTGAATATTTTTTAGTGATTTATGTTTCTTAAATAAGGAATCATATTTTTCTTCCATCATGTTTTAGTAGGCTGCAAGTCTATTATTTGAACTATTAGAACTAGAATCAGAATCAGATGAGTAATAATATTGTAACTCGTCTGCTTCTGGTATAAAGCACATATTTTATTTTCGATTTTATTCTTCTTTTTCTGAGTCATACATTGATGAGATGTTGGAGTCTACAGAAACACTTCAAGTAGCTTTCACTTCTCTTATTTCATTCTTCCCATAATTATTGTTTTTGAAAAAATTTATTTTTCTTTTCTTCCTTTAATTGTGGACAGTCAAGTATAATGTGACCCATCTTTTTTACATTCATAGAATCTGACTTTCCTTGGTTATTTTTCATCCTTCTTGAAGGATTTTTTGAATCCCTTCTTCTTTCTATAGAATTTGCAGAATTTTTTGGCAAGTTAAGCCAGTTCAACATCTGAATAAGATGAATCAGAATTCTCTAATTTCATTTTGATTTATTTCTTCAGCTTTCTGCTCTTCTTTTGGGATGATACTTTCAATGCAGTAGTTTCTCTCTTGATCAAGACTTTAAGCTCATTTGATTAATTTTGAATCTCAGCTTCATACATCATAAGAGTTCCACTTAACTCTCTCATTGTAATTTCTTTGATTAGTGATGATTGTCTAATAGTCCCTAATATCCAATTTCATCTAAGTGGTTGTACTCTTAGTAATTTTAGTCCTTGATCTTCTTCTTTGATAGGATGTCCCAAGGAAGTAAAGTTATTAACAAAATCTGTAATCCTTCCATTCATCCGGTTGGTGATTTCTCCTTCAAATATTCTGAATGTCTCAAATTACAATTTATTTCTGGAATACCTCATCTATATGACATTGTCAGTTCCTTCATAAGAAACTGCAATTGTCTGCCACATTTCATAAGTATTCGGGTGGTGAGATACTCTATCGAATTAATATGGTCCAAGACCACAGATGATAGAATTCATAGCTTTTGAGTTTATGTTGTACTCTGCTTCTGTATCAGCACTCCATGTTTCAGGTTTCTCTAGAATCTCATAGGGATTTAGAATTTTCGAGTAGATTTTGTATCCAAGGTTCTTTAAGTAAATGATCATCCTATATTTCCAGCATCCATAATTTTTACCATTGAAGTAGGGAGATCAAACCATTGACATACCATCTCTTTTATAATCCATTGTGCATTGTATAATACAAAAAGTTTCATCTTGTTATAGGTTTGACAAATTCTCCTCCACTGATACCAATTTTTGGATCAGGTTATACCAAATACGAAAAAGAGGGGGGAGGGTGAATTGTGACTTTTTAAAATTATTCACAAATCATGTTAATGACCAAGTATGTCCTTTTTTTTATCAGATTGTTTATGTAGTGGAAAATAAATAGTTAAAGGACAAAAGGACGTATGGTGGTTTGGGGAACAGAATCCCCCTTATGCACTCCACAAATGCTCTACTCCACGAGCTTGGTGATTTTTACTATCTGGTCCTCTTATCAATAGACCGTCCACAAATGATTGCAGGAAGTTGACACCATTATAACTTGAGGCTAAAAACATATCCTTTGGATCATACATAGATCCAAATACACAACTTAGTATGAGAAGCCAGTTGCTCAAAATAAAAAGAGTATTTGTCTTGAAATACTTTCCAGTTGATCTTCACAGTTGCAACAACATGCAACTGACTGTAGATAGATCTTCTTCTTCCGAAAAGATGTTCTTTAGATAAGGGTTGTTCTAAGTCAATACAGTTTCCATATATATAGAAATAAATTCAGAAACACCAACAAAAATGGATTCACAAAATATCTTCAATTAAGAAATGATGAATCTTTAACATGTTTCTTCTTCTTTAGAAAAAATAGAGTTTGATAGATCTTGGTAGCAGCAGATCTGTAAATCTCAAATGACTCTATAAAACTATAGTCATGATGAACTCAAGAGCTTGTTATATATTTTCTTGATATTTTCCCCACCATTTTTAATAAAAAATATCACAGAAATATATAGAATAATGACAAGTGTTTTCTTTAAAAATTTAGATCCATAAAAGTCTCCTTTAGAATCGAAATATTCAAATTTCGGAATGACATTGCAGTCATAACACCCCTGAATATTCGACATGAAAATATCATCTTAAATTGATCTTCTGAAACACAAAAAAATAGCTTTGAATAGATCAAATACATGCTGTAAAATCAGTCTTGAAATCAGCCAAATAATCTGCATAAAGACCTTTGCTCAATAAAGTCATAATTTAAATCTTTGATTCCAAACGTAGGGTTGAACTGCATAGAAAACATTCTCTGAACGTAAGGATAACAATGTAATGTTGAAAACATAAGGTTGATAGAATATGGTTGATCAATCATACTTTTATCTTCCACTCTCAAACGTATGGTACAATATCCAAACTACTCCTTTTAGAAAAACGTAAGATACATGATCCATAAGGTTCCTTATAAAAGTAAGGCTGATGATCCATAATTTTATCAGCTTCCAAATGTAAGGTATATGATCCATATGTTTTGATGAAATGTAAGGTTGTTTTAAAAATTAAGGTTGATGAAACAAACATTTAAGAAAGAAACATAACATTCCATAATACCTTAGGGTTCTTCTTCTATACTTTTCTAATATCTTGAATGTAAAGTTCCATCCAAACTTAGGGTTCTTTTTGCATACTTTTTCCTTTAATGTATGGTTTCTTAACCATAATTTTCTAATATGTCATAAAGTAAAAAAATGATTCTATCCTTAAGCTATGTTCCTCAACATAGGGTATGAACAATGTTTCCAGAAAATGCTAAAATGATTTACGAACACTTTGTCAAATATTCCACGTGGATTAAACAATTTAATATTATTCCAAAATAGAAAAATAAAGAATATTAATTTCATTAAATATACTCAACATAAAATCATTAGAATAAAAAATAAAGGTATTTGTGGACATAAATATCATCAAAAAGATTTAGAGTATTGTTCTAAATGATCTCCCCATAATGAAATAGAGTGTTGTTGAAAACAATACTTTCTCAATAGTTTCTCTATCCTTTGTTGAACAACCGTAGGGAAATATTTCTCAAGGAAAATATTTTTAATATTTCATATTCCATGGTATCAAGATCATCTATTTCTCTAGTATTATTAGCCAAAGACAACTATAGACTAGATCCAACTTCAAAATATTAATACAAAAGGGTTACCTTTTGAAATTATGAACAACGAAAAACTTCAAATATCTTTTCTAGAGTATTGATCTGTTATTCAGCTTCCACTGGGTTTGAGGATCCACTGTATGCTAGAGGATATTATATTTTAAAATATTCCATTATCATAATGCTCCTTTATGGTGGATTGGTGATTCCAAAATTTAACCTGCTGGTATAAGAGGTCGTTAAATTATAAGTTGGGATCAAATCCATAGTAATTGTAGAAGAAACCCAAAGACATGTACATTCTATGGATGATTGTCTATGAAGTATCCAACCATAAGGTTGATTTTATTGAGTAAAGTATAATACTAAATTACAAAATAGAATTTATTTAATAGAATAATTCAACACCTAAATATTTTAATGAAAACACTTAAATAATATGATATGATCCTAGGCTTTTTCTAGTGAAATATTGGATGTATTTGTTTTATTAGAAACTCTCATATCAAAAACTCAAGATGTATCTAAACAATGAGATAATTCCACAACATCATTAAACAAATTAATCCATAAAAATTACAAATTTTATCAGTAATTCATTTATAATATCACCTAAATGATCACTTTAAGTAATTGGATAGTTCTACCACTCAAAATGTGTCGTTGTTAAAGCTATTTAAGACGAATAAGAAAACAACTCATCGAATGGAACTATTTAAAACATTGAAGTGAATTAAAATTTGAAATAAAGTAAAATAACATCCAATAAATACCTTTTATACTACCTTGTATCAACCCATAAGAGGATTATCTCCCCATTTATGTTATTTTATCAATGTAAGTGGGAAGTAGACTCATGGGGGTGGAATTGAAGAAGAAAAATATTGAAATAATGATCACTCCACCGTTGTGTGAATAATTTCACAAAAGATTGTGTGAATAGATTAAATAACTAAATCAAAGGCATCAGGATGATATAAGAATAATATAAATGGTGAATAAGAATAATATTAATTACAAAACTAAATCAATTTCAAAAACTTCAATGAGAGAATTTTATCTGGTGATAACAAATTGACAACGTAACATTAAAATTGAAAAAAACATGGATCATATAATACCTTCACCACCAACTCTTTAAAAAGGAAATATTTGATACATAGGTCGACTCTCATCAATAAACTCACTTCTATATAATTATTATAGTTAAAAGTGGGAGAGAAATGAAAGGAAATTGGACTTTTCAACTTTGACCACAAAAATACGACCAAATTCATCCTCCTTTTGGATTTTCAAAATTTACATTTTAGATGGATGATTATTTAGAGGTATTAGAATATAAAAATTATCTTCCAGGTGTCCTCTAAAATATTTCAAAATTTCATTCCAATTGGATCATCTGTTCTGATGTTATGTTGAAATAGTTGTGCTGGCTTTATGGGCCATCAAATCTTTCCCACAAATTAAATGTTAACTTTGACTCCATACATCACCTTGAATAGTTCATCATTATCTCTATCCATAGTTTAATGAAATTATCCCAACATGTTTATCTATCTAGGTGTTAATTTTTTACTTTATTAGGCTAGCAATATGGTCTTCACTTTTATTTGATGGGCCTAAGGACCACTATAATCTATCTATAAATATTTTTATTTATATCCAAAAATTTCCATCTTCCCTTATGATTCAATTATTTATCCTAAAAGAAAAAATGTTACAAGAAAAGTCATACATAATATCACAAAATATAATTTTTAATTAATTAATATAATTTCTTCTATAAAGAGATGATTGATTGGGCCCAAATTTTCTCATTAAACATGAACTGCACATGTGATTGGAATTGAAGTCCAATTTATAAAATTAACTAAAACCAGTGTTTCTAGACATTGAAATTCATGAATTTTCAAATATAAAAACAAAATATTATCTTCTTTAAGTGGATAATCTGACCCCCAACATGATTTTTTCATGTCATGAGAAAATATTATATCAAATAATTAATTGAATTTCATTTTCTAAAAACATTTTAATATAAACTGATCACTGAAATTCATCATTCCAAAAAATCATGAAACCTATACAAATTATTTAACACAATTTATTTTCACAATAATATCCCAAGACCAATCCCATTACATTGTTCAAATTCATCGGCAAATTTCATCTAATTTCAATTAAGAATGTTGATGTGTTTTGTATCTCAAAAGATATGAGGACCATTTTTTTATTCAAGGGGTAACTCATGGAAGTGTTATGTGGGAATCACATTAAACCTTAAGTTGAGTATATTATTTTTTTATTTGTTTTGTATTTTTATTATTATTTTTGTATATTTTTTAACCATAATTTAGATGAAAATTCTAACTATGGGAAAGAAAAATAAGGAGTCACAATCCCAATGTGCTAGAAATTATACATTTTTTTCAATTAAACACTATAATATATATTTAATGTAAATATCTATGAAAGAAAACTATAGATCCATGATCCCCAAGTATCATACTCCATACATTTGGAAAAACATTTATCTATGCAGACAATTTAATTTTATTTTTTTGATGGATAATAAAATTAATCTAAAAGTGGTCCCAAACACTATTATATAATGAATGGGACCCAAGAACACAAATTTACACCCAAAAACCAATAGATGTGTATTGTAGATTTTTTATTAAGAGGGTGAAAATGTAAATTATAGGAAATTACATCGAACAACAACACTTTCCAAAAACTATTCTCACAAAAATAAATGTGAGTTAATTTCATAATCATGGAATTAATAATAATTTGACATTCAATTTTCATATTTCACAATGTACGTTAATGAAAAAAAGTATAATAAATTGAATTTTTTTTCATTTAATTAAAATTTTGTAATAAAACCCCATTTTTTTTAAAATCCCATATTTTCAATCCCCCCCGACGTAGAATGACACTACCCTTAGTGGTGATGTAGAAGAGAAGGTAGATTTTATAATTGAGAAGAAAGAGGGAGAAATGTGTTTTGAAAATAATTCATGGGTCAAAATGACCTGGTTTTAATTCGATGACCCATCAAAAATAAATTAAACACATTGGAATAACATCAATTATTGACTCCTTGGTGATGATTGATGATGGGGTTTGAACTTTAGAAAATGTCAGTTTTATTGTGAAATACTAAATTCTTCAACTTCTAAATATCAGACACAAGACGCATTATATCACAATGAAAACTCAAAGGGATTCACTTAATAATAAAACAAAAAAATAAACACAATATAAAAATCACCAAATAAGTTAGGATGCCTTTTTGGAAAGAGATTCTTGTAAAGTATTTAGCTCAAATTGTAACCACTAACTTATCCACTACCAACATTTAAAATTTTAAAAAATTCATTTTTCACCACTTCTACTAGATTCGTATTGAGTCTTCTATTCGATTTGTAGAATGGTTTTATAATTTATTCTAGAAGCATCATATAGGTCCTAATGAATGGGATAATCCCATAAATATTAAAATGGGTCCATCAAATTTATTTCATAATATTACATTAGACATCACAGAGAAATTTTTATTTATTATCTTTAAGAGATGATGAAATGTGGAAATATTGTTTTTTATTATCCCTTATGATGAAATACATGATAGAGGATGTGTGGAACTTGAATTTGATCTTGGTATGGTTAACACTTTCAGACATAGGATGGGATATAGAATTTAACTTGGCTTTACATTCAAAATTTATTAATAGAATTAGTTTTTTTAATGAATTTTCAACCACAAAATTTTCAAAGTGAGTGTTAAGAATGGGATTGGAATCAAAGATTTTAATTTCATCTACGATCCATTCTGTGATGATCCTTAAAAATTCATGATTAGATCCATTTAAAATAGATTCAAGACAAGGATGACATTTCCCTCATTTGAATACAAAAAACATCAATTTCATCATGATTTAAACACCATTGAATATTTCCCTTTGGTTAATTAGTTTGACTTTCAATATTCCCTAAATATTTCACTTCATTTTCTGTATCTGCTTTCTCATATTCTAAAGTATGTTCTTTAGTACTTTCTTGTTATTTGGAAGAATCTGAGGATTTGAGATTTAGTGGTTCAATTTTTTCATTAGATTATCCACTCATAGAAATAGTTATAGATTGTATTTTATCATGATAGGTTTTTGTGTAACATTATTCTTCTATTAATGTTGTTTAAGGGAAAACCTATGTGTGAATGGGTTATATAAGAATTTCAATACATTGTAGTTATAGTCTCAAGGATGAAACTTTTGAACTCATTTTATCCATTTGTTCAAATAATTGCTCAAGAGTTTTTATTAGGTTTTATAGGATTTTTTACATCCTATAATTCTCTAGGATTCATCTCGTCAAGCAACCATGATAGGAATTATAATTTATCATTTAAACATCTATCATCCCATTGATTATACATCTCACCAAAAGTGGGGTATTAATTAAATGTTTTATCAATGAAATTCCCAATATGAGGGTCATCTCAATGTGGATTTTTCATTTGATTCTTGCCCATGTTTATGATTGTATATTGTTGATGATTTTCCATTAGAGTTGAAATAAATTATGAATTCATATTTTCATAACACACATGTACATAATTTGGAAAATATTATTGAAATGGTAAGAGAAAAGATATGTTAGTGGGAATAGAATAAGTTTCTAAGATTACTAACATGGGTCCCTGGTAATGCCAAGAAAAATTGTTGACGCCCAAATTTACACTACTAGTATAATATTTCATTGAAATACAAGTAGTTATTCGATTCAAAGTGATTGAAGAAGAAACCTAGAGACATGTATAGTCAATAGATAATTGGCTAAGAAGTTTCCAACTATGAGGTTGATTTTATTATGTAAAATAGAATAAAAAATTAACTAAGAGAATTGATTGAATAGAATAATGAAACACCTAAATATTTTAATACAAAACATTAAAGAATAAGACACGATCCTATGTTTTTGGTAGGGTAGGATTTGATGTTTTTGTTTTCTTATGAAATCTCAAGTCACAAATTCAATATGTATCTAAAAATGAGATAATTCCACACAATCATTAATAAATTTATTCTGTAAAAAATCCAAGTATAATCCCCAATTAAATTATAGGATCACTTAAATTAGAACTCTAAGGAATTGAATCGTACTATCACTCAAAATGTGTCGTCCTTAAAAATGGCGAAGACGAAGAAGAAAACCACTCATCAAATGGAACTATTTAAAATAATGATCTGATTTAAAATATTAAATAATATAAAATAGAATCTTATCCATACCCTTTATAATCCATTTTATCATCCCATAATATGTTTATACCTATATTGATGTTATTATATTAAGGGAAGTAATAAGTAGACTCATGAGGCTAGATTGAAGATGAAAAACATTGGAATAACAATCACTCCACCATTGTGTGAATAATTTTAAAAAATGATTATGTAAATAGATTAAATACATAAATAAATTGTATAAAAATGATACTAATAATAATATAAAAGGTTAAGAAGAAAACTTTTATTAATAAACTAAAGAGATTCAAGTAAATTGTATGATAGAATTTGAACATGCGGTTAAAAATTGACAGTGTAACATTACAATTACATGAAAAACAAGGATCCTCCAATACCTTTACCATCATATACATAAATATGAAATATTGGACCCTTATTTATGTCCCCCATAAATCAATTTCATCTAATTTATTTAGGATAGTAAAAGGTGGTGGAGAAATCAAAGGAAATTATACATTTAAACTTTGATCAAAAAAATAGGATCATATTCGCCCCCCTTTTGGATGTTCGAATATTACATTAAAGAAAGACAAAAATTTATCTTTCATAGAAGATAAATATTATATTTCATGTTTAATATAAAATATATAAAAACTTCTTTCCAATTGGAAAACCCATTTTTATTTTATGATTACAGTTTTGAGATAATTTTTTGGGTCTTCAAATCTGGCCCGAAAATTAAATGTCAACTTTAGCTCCCCAGATCTCCTTGAAAACATCCGAATTATATTTGGACATAGTTTAATGAAATGATCCACATAATTTTCTCTATCTAAAATTAAAATATCAACTTCACATGGAGTTAAATTTGGGCTCCACTTTTATTTGATGGTCCTAAGGCCCATTATTCTTTGTCCATAAATTTATGCATTCATATCTAAAAATGCACAACCTACATTATGATCAATACACTGATTCTAAAATAAAAAATGATCCAAAAAAAGTGATAAATCATATCAAAAAATATAAAATTCAAATAATAAAATATAATTTTTTCCAAAAATAGATGATCTGTTGGTAACAAAATTTGGACTTTAAACATGAATTTCATATGTGATGAGAAATAAAGTTCAATTTTTAAAATTAAAAAAAACGGTGTTTATGAACATTAAAATGAAAGAATATTAAAATATAAACAATTAATATTAGACACTTTTTGTGGAAAATCATAGATTGAGATTCTCTCAAGAATAGACACCTCCACCTTTTATGGCAAACATCAATTGAGCCATAACTAAAACAAAATACTCAGTTTAAATTCCAACCATTCCAAAACACTTATTTGGTAGGATACTTTCCTATTAGTTTATTATTACTATATATTTCAAATTTAATATATATATATATATATATCCATTCTAATAAACCTATTTTTGATGAAGCAACATGGTATTCATAAAATACTATATCATTTTAACTTAACAATAAAGTATAATCTTTCAAGGGAATTCTATTAATATTATCCTAAACCCCAATTTTTTTTAAAACCTTTCTGAAATTCCAATAGTAAAGATCCAAACATAAACATTACATAATATTTAGTTTTAATTCCACTATTAAGTATCTTATATTTGATTATTTTTTCACGTTTTGAGTTTTAGAGAATTAGGTCACAACTCATATATAAGAAAAACTTATTTTATAAAGTGGAAAATTCTAATTAGTATCAATTTTCTTATAATATAAATCTTTTAAAGTGAATTTTTCTTTTCATTTTATGAAAAATATTCATGAGTTTAAACTCTAATTATTATATTTTCTTACCCTTCCTTAAACACTATGAAAAAATTTAATAAAATGTATGATGAGAAAAAAATATTAATAAGGGATATAAAAATAAGAAGCCATTTAGTTCGGTGAAAAAAAAATGAAATCCATGAAATTTTTGAAGGTATCTAAATATTTTTTGAGAAAATTAAATAAATTATTTCCACATGAAAAATACACAAAATATTTTATCAAATAAAAACCTTTAAAACCTATAGTAAGAAAATAAAAATGCATCTTAATAAATTTATAGAAGTTAAAATCATAGCCCATTTTAAAAACATATCATAAATAACTAGATTCAAGTTAAAAACTTGGGATAAAACCTTATTTGAGTCCCTCCTTATTTATTATTAAGACATGGAACATTATCCAAATAATTTCAGTGTTATTTGGGTGCACTCATCGTATAATCTATATAAGACAAACCAGTTTTTTATTATCTATAATAAGGCTCAACCCATCGTATATGTTGTATTAGGCTCACCCATTTATCGTATTTAATAATCAAGTAAAATGTAATGAATAAAAAAATTATTCTTTCATTGCTTCATTATAAATTTTTTGAAAAGATCTTTTAAAATTGTATGTGACACACTTTTATAATTCGAAATACCCATTCTTTCAAAACACATTTTAAATAAAAAAATATAAAAAATTTGGAAATACGGATTATTTTTGAATAAATTAATAAATCATGTGAAGGAAACTAAATTTTGAATAACAATTATGGTGGGGGTAAAATTCTTTGTCATCTTATAGGTAAAAATATAACATTTTTTCCTTTTTGTAAAGAACATTACAACATTTTGTAAAAAATTTCCTTTTTAAATTTTTTAAATAAAGTTTAAATAGATATAAAATTACCTTTATAATTCATTTATATCTCTATAATAAAACAAAATAACAATTTTACAAAATATGGACATAGAAAAAATGAGTTGTAAGGGATACTTTAAAAGAAAAGAAATACTCTTACCCTAACTTTGAATCGGTGTTCATGATCTTTATCTTAGTGAATAATAAAATTATGTTAATTTATTTATATATTTTTTCAAGTTTATTTTTCATTTCATTTCACTTATTACCATGTTTTTTTAAAATAATTAATCATTTAAGTTCACATCTATTTTGTGATGATTTTCAGCTCATATGATTAAAATGAATTTGGTAGGTTTAATATGGTGAAAGATTTCATAATTACATAATATAAAGAATAATAATAATAAAGTAATTATCATTATATATATATTATTATTTTAAAATCAATGATGAAATATGAGTATGAAAAATGAACTATGTTACAATTATGGAGACGGTTGGCCGTATATACGCATGTGTAACATTTTCATTTTTCAAAGATCATTATAAAAAGAAGGTACAAAATTTATTATATTTAAAATTTTATAATAATATAATAAATACCATATTTTTTATATAAATATATATATATGTAAACCCAATGTGATGTGATGATGAATAATAAATTTCATTTCTATGTAGAGGTGGTGGTCCAGACATAGCCACGAATGAAGTTATCATTTTACAATGAATGGGAAGGTAAGAAATTAATTTATATAATACAATTATAGAATGATAAATATGGTAGGAATATAATATAGAAACATTAATTCCATCATTATAATTAGTCATGAGAGATGGTGATAAAAATTAATTATGTTAGTTCATGAGGCTATAGTCTGTTGTACAGATGAATGATGGTTTTGTTTCCTATTTGATGGAGAATGAGATGGAAATAGGTTGTTAAATTTAAAATAAATACAAATTTTTACATATAATATACTGGTGTATTTATTTAATCATTGTTGAATTGTATTTGATGTTTGTAGAAGAAGAAATTATAAAATCGGTTGAGAACAATACATCTTCTTTGGATAACCTCCTCTTTTACTACATATTATGACCTCTAGGGTTATTATTATTCCATAAATAAGCCCTATAGTATGTGGATAGGTATTTAAGAAAGGTATTTGGGTAGTTATTTCTTGAATTAAAAGGCATTTTAGGTGATTAGAAATGAGAAGAAGATGTTTTTATATAAGAGAGTGGAGGGGCACGTTTGCAATTTATTAAAATATTAAATTAATAATAATTAACATTGATGTCCAAATGAAAAAAAACAATTCATAAGATTTTATGATACTATGAGAATGATTTTAAATAATCTTATATAATAAAATTTGTAAAATTTTGGATTAAATTTTTTACCTTATCTTTTTTGTACCCTTTGTTAATCCTTTTGAAAATTATAGTGATATTAATGTTTTTACACTTAAGGAGTTAATATAGTTAAAATAAAAAGAATAAAAACTCATATGTGGATAATCAATTATATTTTCAAATGTATTCTAATAACTCTTTCAAATATAATATTTTTTGGAATTCTAAATCATCTAATTAAATATTATTTATTATAAAATTATATTAATGTCATTTTTGAAACTATTCATTTTATTTGACTTTTAATACAACAAGAAAATAATGGAATTCAAATAAAAATCATCAAAACCTCTATAATATGTAATTTTTATCTTTAAAAATTTTGGAACAGAAAGATTCATTAAAATATTATTACTTTTAATATTTTAATATTATGGATCTAATTAATATATTAATTGAATAATTACTACATCGGCGTTGCATAAGCTTTTAAGGTAATTATTTCTCCACAAAAAAAATTAAAAATAAATTAACATGATAAAAAATAATTTCTATTTAAAATGAATTTTTATAAAAAAATATCCTCAATTATTCCCTATGTAAAACAATTCTAGTTTTTTTATTAAAGTATAAATCATTAATTACGAATATCAGCAGAAGTACAAGTACAAATCCAAGAAGGGAAATTGTCCAACCATAGCTGGATGGAGTCGAAAGGGACTAAGTCCTCGAGCTGATGGGCCGCGTTGTTTCTTTCCCTTTTTGTAAAGGAGAAGGTGAAAGAAGAGAAGCCCTGGCAGAGTGATAGAATTCTCCTTATGATGATTCCAAAAGACTGGAGCCCATCATCATTGTGGCTAATAGCATCGATTACAGTAAGGCAGTCAGACTCAATAATAATACCGCTCCATCCCCATTCTAATGTGAGAAACAAACCAGCAAGGATGGCCATGGCCTCAGCAACCACTGGTTCCCAGAAAGCCTGATGTGGAAAATATTTTGCAGTAAAGATTTTCCCTAGATGATTATAGGCCAGAAGGCCGAGGGAAACAATCCCATCCTTTGGGAGAGACGCATCCACGTTAATTTTAAGAATCCCTTCCATTGGGGGATTCCAATGACTGGGAGAGGATAGGGAATCACCTGGTATAAAATTAACATTGTGGTCTTTCTAGCCCTAAATCCAAGAAGAAGGCCTTTCAATCCATAATTCGGGGGGTTTGTGAGTTTGATGAAAAACGGCATCGTTACGTCAGACCCAAATAATCCAGACCAAAGTGCAAAGAGAAATTGAAGGAGCTGAGGAAAGAGAAGAGCACCAACATGTCAGAAGATCGGGGAGGTCAGAGGCCAATGCCAGTGAAGTGGTAGTGGTCGGGCCCCATTTACTCCAAACTTTCTTAGCTCTGGGGCAGTGAATGATGTCGTGCAAATGAGTTTCAATAGTGCTCAGGAAAAAAGGATAAAAAGAAGAACTGGCCATATGTCAGTAAGCAAGAACTCTCATGGTTGGGAGAGTACCCGTGCAAACCAGCCACCAAAAATGGCAAATTTTAGGGGGAACATTGAGTGTCAAGATCGATTTCCATGGTCCCTCGTCCCGTCTGACTCGGTGGTTTCCAAGGGCCATTCTGTAGCCGTATCTCACTATGTATTCGCCCGAGATGTCATTGGTCCAGAAAAGATGGTTGGTGCCTCCGTCAGGGATCTAAGAAATGCTAAGGATGATTCTTTGGTCCCTTTGATTAAACCAATCAAGGATCTTTTCCAAACACCACCCTTGTCTGTGGTCAGAAAGAAGGCAGCTAACAATGGCGTCTACAAGACTTGGTTGGATGGGGGATGTATACCACATACCATCCTAATCGATAATCCAAGGATCATTCCAGATATTGACCGATGATCCAGACCCAATCCTCCAGCCTATTCCTTTATCCAAGAGCTTGTTTTCCCCCCAAATGCTTCTCCAGAGGAAACTGGGGCGGTGACCAAGAGTGGAAGCATGGAAGTCCGTGTGGGGAAAGTACATAGCTCGGAGAACTCATGCACAAAGAGAAGAAGGATAGTTAACGAGATGCCATCCTTGCTTGGACAAAAATGCATCATTGACGAGAATAAGATTCTAGAAACCCATCCCTCCCATTGATTTGGGTTTGCAGAGTTTCTCACAGGCCATCCGGTGGGGTCAATTCCTTCCATTATTCTTACTCCACCAGAAATTGTCAATGTGTGGGTGGATCTGGTCGAATATGATTGATGGGAGCCTAAACATGGACATAAAATAGATGTGGATGGACTGGAGGATAGCTTTGATGAGGGGCTCTTTGTCAGATTTATAAATTCCTTTAGGGGACTAGCCAAGAATTTTTTGCTCGATCCTATCCACTAGAGATGTGAAGATACCTTTTTTGGATCGTCCGATCACCATGGGAAGCCCAAGATACTTATGATGTTTCACAACCATATGAATACTAGCTAAAGCGCATAGATCATACCTCTCAGAAAAAGTCACCCCTATATTGAAAGAGATTTCAGATTTTCCATGATTTATTGACTGGCCAAACGCCCTCTTGTACTAGTGGATTTCTTGGCAGATCACCCCACATTCGTTAATTGTTTCTCTGAAAAAAAGGAGGCAGTCATCGGCGAAGAAAATTTGAGACACTATTGGGCCAGCACAGCAAACCTTTTCCCCATGAATAGAATTAGAGGATGCAGCCCTGGAAATAAGATTAGAAAACACGTCAGCCACCAGAATGAAGATAAAAGGGGAGAGAGGATCTACCCAGTAGAGGCCTCAAGATAGGGAGAATCCTCTGTTGAGCTCCCCATTGACCATGATTTTGAAGGAAACGGTTGAGATGCAGTCCATGACCAAATCTGCCCATTTAGCGCAGAAACACATTTTTAGCATAACGACATGAAGGAACTGACATTACACTCTATCGTAGGCCTTGGTCAAATCCAATTTCCAGGCCATGGTTACTCTTTTCATAGTGGATCATGATTTCATATAATGGAACACTTTATGGGCCACAATCGCATTATCAGTGATCAGTCTCTTGGCCATGAAAGCGCTCTGATTTTCAGAGATAATATCAGGTAGCCAAGGTCATAGCCGATTGACAAGGATCTTTGAGAAGATCTTGTAGGAGACATTGTAGAGGCTGATAGGTCTAAAATTAGAGATCTTCTGAGGTTTCTTAATTTTGGGGATGTGGACAAGGACGGTTTCATTTATGGCAGCAATGCTGTGCTTCCCAGCCCAGATATGTTTTATCATATTGCAGATGTCAGGACCAATTATGTGCCAGTATTATTTAATAAATAGTGCATGGAACCCATCTGGTCCCAGGGCCTTAGTGGAATGAATATGTTTTAGAGCCAGGAATATCTCATCATCTGTCACATCTTTGGTGAGCTGCCTATTGATCTCATCGGTGATCACAGGTCTGATACAATCTTCCACCTTGGCGGACATGAAAGGGGTTCCTGCAAAGAAGATGTTCTAAAAACAGTTAATCAAGCACTTGTGGATACCATTGGTTTCAGAAACGTTTCTTCCATCGGGTTGTAAGATGAAGGTGATAGATTTTTTTTGATGCATGGCTAAAGCTTTCTGGTGAAAAAATAGGGTATTAGCATCCCCCTCTTTAATGTGGTTATCCCACTCTGGCATAGCCCAAAATCTTTCCTTGATACGTAGGGCTGTATCTAACTCTCTTTGTGTGGATTCAATCTTAGAGAGAAAGCAATTGGATGTGGGTTGTTTGAGGAGGTTTTTCAGTCTCTTTTCAAGGACCTCACAATGCTAGTCGGGGTGGTAGAATTTTTTATTACTCCAAGACCTCAGGTTAGATGCGACCTGTTCGAGATTGAGATGAACATCTATGTAGGTTCTTTTCCAGCATGATCGGATCACCTCTTCACATTCCTAGTCTTTTTCCCAGAAGCTCTCAAACCTGAAGGGTCTGCTCAGCTATCTATTTCATTTTCCTCGCGTACAATTAAAGAGAATTGGAAAATGGTCCGAATTGTTAAGGGTCATGTGGCCGATGCGAGACATGCTGAAGAAATTAATCCAATCAAAATAACCTAGAAATCTATCAAGACTCTCAGCGATGCGGTTGCCTTTAGTATTGTCACGGAACCACATAAAAGGATTACATGTGTACCCTAGATCGACCAAGTCCGCACTAGATACCGTATCCTTAATGTTTGACATCTAAGATGAGGGTTAGATGATTCCGCCCCTCTTTCCATTATGGAACATAATCTCAATGAAATCTCCTCTAAAGAGGATAGGGCTCCGCAATTCTTGTCGCATCTTGCATAGAAGATCCCATGACTTCACCTTATAATTATGGGATGGTTAGCCATAGAATCCCAAAAAATTCTAGGGTGGGTGAAAGTCTGTTTGAATATTCGCTGCCACATGGTGTGAGGAAAAGGAAAAAAAATTGACGTTGATGTTGTCCTTCCACAGGAGACAGAGGCCCCCAAATGACACTTTTGGATTTATATTCTCTTAAATATTATAAAGGTCAAAATCTTATCCAAATGGGAAAAATACCATATATTAGACTTTTGGAAAATTTTTTACAATAAATAATAATCTAATAAAATTATGTCAAGTGTTACGGTCATTTTTTATTAATTATCATTTTATTTTTAACTTTAATTACCAAATTTATCATATACCACATTAACAAAATAATAATAACGTTTCTATTCATATTGAACAAGAATAAAAGTGATGGACTTAAAAAAATTTAAAATATTGATTCCAAATATGAAATCAATTTCTTTAGATTCAAAAAATAAGAAGAAAATATTAATTTAAAATTAAAATGGAAAACCATGACATAAAATGGTTTTTATAATAAAAATACCCTTTATGTATAAATTGTTTTATACTAAATTCAAGTATAAAATTCTTTTAAAACTAACAATTAGATTAATTTAAATAAAAAAAACTAAAAAAATATTAAATATAATCATAAATAAAATATTTATATATAAATAATTGAGAAGAAAATACAATTTTTAAGAAAAATCAAAATTTTTACTATTTTTAAAAAATCCATCTTTTCACAAAATTCTAAAAAATTCATCCTAAGAATGTTTGGATGTGGTTAATTGAAAAATTAAATTATCTTTTTGAAAATAAAATTCCATAATTATAAAATTAAACTTTCATATTAAACATTATATAAAAAGATTTTAATTATACTATTTTCTTTATAATTTTAAAAAAATTGCCTAATATATTTGTATTGAATATAACTATCTATATCATGAATACTAAATAATATAAAAATGATTTATTATGTCAATACATGGGTTGTTAGAAATGAAAAAATAAAACAATGAAGATATGGATTTAAAGTTGTTCAGAGTAAGTCTTAATCTATGTGAAACATTAACTTCACTAGAAAATGAAACAAGAGAATACAATGGAATTACTAATTCCAAAAAACAATCTAACAAAATATTAAGTGTGGTATAAAACCATATACCACAGTAAAATTTTTCCAATAACATATTTATAAGAAAACATAACAACTATCTTCAGATTATCTAGTTTCCACCACCATATGAACTTTGTGGATATCCAATCACATGATCTACAATATTGGCTAAATACCACCACCTCAACCAAACTGCCATATGAATAGTGTCGTTGTAAGAACATGTCCTCACATATTCATATTTTATTATCACCAACTATTACAGATCCTTTAGATTCTGACACTTCATCTTGTGTCCATACTCTTCCACCATGAAAAATTAATCCTTCATGGCCTCTTTAATACTCAGATTATTTTGAAGTACCCTCCACTTCCACTCTCCAGATTCATAATCACTGCTCCTACTGGTTCTAGAATTTGGGATCTACACATCATTTTTACTGATACTCATATGAATTTCTTAAATTTTACAATTTCTGAAAGCTTTATCACTAAGATGGAAAATGTATTCCCCCAAAAAAACCTAATGATCTCTGACTTGAGAATGATTTTTTGGCTTCATGAGTATTTCCTTTAGTCATGTGTACTTTGTTCATAAACTCTCATTTCTGGTTTTCATATCTAGTTTGTCAAAAACATCCAAGATTTTTTGACCTCAAGGTTAACCAATCCCCAATAAAGTGAAATAGTTCACTAATATTACTATATTTATAAATCTAGTTAGTATATTATATAGATTTGTATTCCCATTAACGTTTTTCAATACCAAAACCGCATATTTAATATAATTATAGGTAAATTTGTACTTTTTTTAATTTACTTTTTTCGAGTAAAATTATGAATTCCTATCTAATTAAAAAAATCTTTGGATACTATAGTAAAACATGTAAATTTCTCTCCTCCTCTCAATATGTTTCAATAGACCCTTTAATCACACAAACACCTTCTATACTTTTTTAATTATAATGTACTTAGATTGTGTGGTGGATATTATAACTATAGGTTGTAACTTTGATATCCATATCATGAGGGTTTATAAAAAAGTAAATAACTCAATTAGTTAAATGAAATGAATCCCTATAATGAAATATCCATCATTCCATTGAACTCATGGCACTTATAATTGAAGTGAAACACTCCCCTTCAATGGTGATGTTTAAAAATGAATTTGAATAATTATTTCCCAAATTAACATTCCTCTCTTGAAACCACTTCAATAAATGTCCCATGGATCTTAACATTTCTATTTTCCCCTCTTTTATTTTTATTTTTCATGTGGAGTGACCCAAATTTCCATACTAAATTCAGATTCTGGTGAGACCTAAAACCTCATCATTCTAGATCCCTTTATTTCATATCAAATCACGGATCTATTTGAAGTGTGAATATTTTTTATAGATTTAATCATAGTTATCACCGTCACACCCAATGATTTTGGAAGAGATGATATAATAATTAAGGCCAAAAAAACCTCAGGGAACATCATACTAATAGACATTAGCTAACTCTAGATCATATTGAACTTATGCATATGATCACCCTACAACCATATATTTGAAATCATCACTATAAAAAGTATCCATATGTCGAAAACTATATTTATTATAGAAGGCTTATCATACATATTATTGAGCATTGTCATCAATTTTATAGTTTTCTTCACATAAAAATGTTAAAATCCATTGTTCGGGTAAATATTATCTGGATTCCAACCATCCTTTTGAGTATTTCCAATAATTCCTTTGACATTATTTTTGGATTCAACTTAGTCAATGGAACATCAAGATCCTTTTGAAATGGATATTCTTCTACATGCTTCTTCCCAAAAAAAATTTTGATCTATAAAACTTCTCTATCATCACTTTTCCCCCTTACAATTCCATATTTAAAAAAAATCTCCCACTAAATTAGAAAAGGTTAAATGTTAAGTTACCCATGATATTTTTAAAAGTCATTGTATAATATACCATTCAAAATATTGAATTGGGAAAATATAACACTTTATTTACTAGATGTAGTAGATCTAAAATTACCCAGCATCTAGAATATCAAATAGAGAGCCTGGTTATGAGAAGATCTAAAACAATTGTTGTCATAAATAGTTATATATGGAATCAATAAATCACACAAAAGAGTCGTGAACATTTAATAAAAACCGTTCAAAATATAGAAGCCACTCATAACAGAAAACCAAATTGGAACAATAATTAACTAAAACATAATAAGCACACAATGAATACATGGATTTAATGTGGTTTGGAACAAGTCCCAATTGTAGGGAAACAAAATAAATTCACAGCAAAAGTGAAGAAAGAGATTTGAAAAAAACAAAAAATTCAAAATAAATATTAATTTTGATCCAAAACCATCCATCACAGTACAAATGAACCCACCACCTATTTATAGGTATCCATAATAACTAAATTTTTGTAACCCCAGTTACAACACTATCTGAACTTCATATACAACTGATGAAATTATATTAGCTACTAACTAAATTGAAATGCCTCAATGAAATTACCTAGAGAAAATTAAATGATTTCAAACCTATCCTTCTATATTCTTATATCAATGCCTACTTCTAGAACACATCATCCAAATATACCTAATTGATCCTATGTCCTAAATTATCCACAATGACAGGTTAATAAAACACAGCCTCTTGGATACTCATATTATTCTGAAAAATCCTCTATTACCATCATTCATATTCATCATCACTAGTGGTACTTGTATTTTACTTTTAGATCAAATTATACCTTTCAACCAGTACCATTATGATGTTTTGGAAGTTCCTAATTTTTTAAAAAATTTACTTATCTATAAAATGACTTCTTACACCAATTGTAATAACATACTTGGTGATTTTGGATGATTAATTATGATGCACTTTTTTCTCTTGATGTAGGTTTTTTGATAAAATTATCTTTAACAAATGATTTAAACCAAAGATATGATTTATATCTAACCTATTATTTTTGTAACATAATATATTTTATTCATATTATAAGTTATATTATATCTATTTTTAATTATAGTTGAATTATATTTAAGGGTTAATGATGCTATTGTGATACATATATTAAAAGAAGTAGTGGATGATTTTCGACACTTGTAAGGCTTATTATTGACCATTATATTAGTAAGTCCATGAATATAATGTGTATAGAGAAATGGGAGTTTAAAAAACACCGAACTAAATTTTAATGATTGATGAATTAATGGTTATAATATTATAAAACACACCCTCTTGAACTATCCCATATATTTTACTATGTATATTCATTACTTAACTTTTACATTTATTAAATATATTAATGAAATCTAATAATGTAAATGAATTTTCCACTATCTTTTACATAGAATAGGTCACACATATCTTTTTGAATTAATTATTGAATTATTGCATCTTTATTAGATTTTGTTGTAAAAAGGTTTCCTTATCATAGAAAATAATATGTAAACATTCCAAATTCCCAATAATTTAATCACCAAATAGTGTAACCAAAATTCGTAGTATATCCTCAATATTTACTTCTTGTTTTAATTGAAAAATAATTATCTTTCCAAAACTAGGTATTATTTGATTATTCTATTTAATATTAATCATTAATTGTTTATATAGGAAATATATTATAAAAGTATAATTATACCGTTAATTAAGCATTATTTACCACAAAAATAATCATTTTAAATAAGAATTAAAGTCTCATTGTGTTAAAATTCAACATTGAGATATTTTTTTAGTAACATCCATTGAAAATAAATAATTTTAAAATTTAAGAATCATTTCAACTGGAAATGGGATGTTATGATATTCTCTTAGCTAACATAGGAGTTTATCTCTATCATCATATTGAAGTTTCACTTAAATTCTTATAATCTTTCTACTTTTTCTTGGTTCATTTATTTAGAAATTTTTTTTATTTTCATATTGTATTTAATATCAAATAATAAAAATTAAAATACTGTATGAAATTTTGAATATATATGTATTATAATCTTATAAATTATTTTTATTTAATTTGTTTCAATTATTCATTAAGTGGCCTATATTTCCATGAATAATGAAAATATACTCATATTCATTTGTCTCCATCAAAATATTTTTTTATTTATTATCAGTTGCAATGAGAATAGTGGTTTTAATACTTTTATTGGGTTTTAAACATTTTCCTTATTATCTTTCACCATAATGACTGGAGAACAAAATTTACACATATCCTTATCAACCTAGTGAACCATTATCAAATGATTCTTTATTGTATTCTCCATACAATAATTTTTTTATTTTTTATGAAAATAAATAATCAAGGTGGTAATTATAAATGAATGTGATTTATGTATAATTTATTATCCCTATAAAATCCTAAATTTTCTAATTGATTAATGTGCTTCATCATATAGAGTATATAAAACAAATATCTATGTAACTAGATTTAGGTATACACTTATATAGTGTAGTGATAATATGATTTTCCATTCACCCCTCTCTATCCTTATGAATGTATTGGATATGAGTCAATAAGATGTATCACTATAAGTGTTTATGGTTCATATTCATCTTACTAGTTATAAAATATCACATAATGCATTGAAAATATCAAGCATCATCTATATATCTCATATAGGTATCCTTCTCATCCATAGTCACTTCTTGAGGTGGTTAATTATGTATAAGGGATTCCAATATAAAATACTTATTTTTATATGTTAGTATTTTGCACAAGAACCTATACCACTCATGAAAACTTGTGTTGATGAGGAAATTATCTTTTTCCTAGATGGATCATAGTGATTCATGGGTTTTAAATTCCATTTTAAACAATAAATAAAACTATCGTTTTTTATTTTACCTTGATTCCTTATTATGAAATAACTAATTATTTAATTGAGTCTTATACTATTTTTTATATACCAACACCCCCAATTTTGGATTTAGATCATCTAGTCACTTAGATATTATAGCAAAAAGAATCCATATTTCACTTTTATAATCCAGATAGAGAACATTAAATGTTATTTGAAGGTATTTAGGTTTGATAAATTATTTCTAAATATGTTATCTAATATTTCCTTGATCTATTAAGTATAATACCTAATCATAAAATTCTATAATCTAATTTACTCAAAACATGCCTCCAAAATATTCCAAGCATGTTGGGGAATTTTCAATTTATTCTAACTTGTTTAATTAAATATATACATTCATCCAAACTACCTGATAATTTAAACCAATTTAAAGAGGGTTAGACAAGTACTTTGAACTATTTTTGTATTCTATCTCAATTGATGGAAGACATTAGGTGACTTAATATTTTATGTTCAGGAATTTTTTTAACCAACGAAAAAATATCCATTATTTTATTTTTCATATTATTTTTTATTTTATATAAAACATATATAAATAGTAAATCATATTTGATAAAATAATTTATATATTAAATATGTGTATATAGGATATTATAATTTATCCTTGGTATACTTGTTAATTATTTTATGTGAGAACATAAATAAGTAATTAACCATCAACAAAAAAATAAATCTTTTATACTTTTGGTTATTTTTATCTATGAAAGTTTTTTAAATTATATTTAATATGTTATAATGTATAATTAAGTGTACAAATAAACCATGATATTCATAAATAAATAACTAACCATGAACCGATAAAATAATAAAATGATGTGAAATGATCATGATGTTTATCTACAAGTTGGTTTATTAAGTGGTTATAAACTAACCTATACTCTAGTGGAACTAAATACTTAAGCCTTGATTTGGATCGAGTTTCAGCATCCATGACTTTCCATATATATATATATTACTTTGGATTCATCCTTATGTAGGTGATGAACCCTATCCCCCTTCTAGGATCACTATCCATTATAAATGTATGATCACATGTAAGTGAGGGGTACCAGGGGTTTAGAGTCACATAAAATAATCCTTTGACAAACATATATGTACATAATAAAGGAGGTAGGGATGAATCAAAAATCATAATTTTAAATACAATAATACTTATTATATAATGAACCAAAAAATAATTAATAAAATTAAGTAAATAAATCAAACACATACACAGGCTGGTCAAAGAATATGATTCACAACATGTAATGACAACCACATAAAATATATCTAGAATTAATATAAATTAATTTATTATCAAATAAATTGGCTTGAATTAATATAAAAAGAAAAAAATTAATAAATTAATTCTTTGAATTAAATTCTGTTCAAGTTATGGTAGTATAAACATGTTTAGAAACTCATCTATTGTTATTAAATAAATTAAATTTTAATTTAATATAATTAAGTACATGATGCGTACATTAGAGGAAATATGGAATGTACGTACTACTTGATAATAAATCCATTTATTATAAATTTAATGACTATAAATACTATTTTGTAAGATAAAACATCATGTGATACTTGATGTATTCAGTCCACATCATTTATCACATACTATAAAACATATAAATCCCCATGGCATGATAAAAATACATGACATGTTGTTTAGTGTGGTTAAACTACATGGTTTTCATCATATGTATGATCACATGACATTCCATTATTGTACACAATGTGTATCGCTAGAAACCCACTTGTATAACTCGGTATATAATTGATTGTTACACATCAAGTGATGGAAGTCAATATGTGATGTGTAATGACAATGTGTATTAACTCACATGAAATACTGAGAATAATTTTGTATAGAAGTTGTGTGAAGTGACACATTTCACATAATGTGTACTCCTGATACACACCATGTAGTTCATTTCATGTCTTCTGTTGGGTTAGACATCAGTACACAATGTGAAATAATTCCATGTATTGACTTACACTATGGTTCATGAAATTTGAGGTGTATTCCTTGTGTTATGTTACACGACTTGTACTCAACCACTAAACATTTTCAAATTCCTTTTATCCAACATGTTTCACTGGTATTCAATAAAAATTATGTAATTACATCACATATTGTATCACAAAACATGCCATGAATTATGTTATGTGTACCTAGTGTGGAGAAAAATTCATTTCATGACATGTAACAAACCGTGAAATTTAATGTAATTGTGTTATATATCCAATGACCTTAGAACCTATAGATGGGTTATTCAAGTGTTATTCCTACATTTTTTCCAGTTCTAGGAATATAATGTAAAATTAATGTGTTGCCTCAACAATTAAGCATAAAAAATCTAAACATGATTTCTCATATTAAAAATTCATAAATTGATCTGATAATTAATATATAATTATAAATTAAAATTTTTACACTCTAATACTACTTGATGGTTTTATGGAACTGCTAAATCATTATAAGAATTCCCAATTTTTGGTTTTTCATTAAAATCAACGGTTAAATCTAAAGAACATAAAAAATGCACACACAAATTTCATAGATATGATGATTAAAATTTAATAGTTTAAGTATAAGCTTACCTTAACTTTGGTATTTTTCTTGATAGAAGTTCCATAACTATTATTATTTCTTTATTGTTGAAAAATGGAATCCAAATGAGTATCCCTATATATGTATCCACTTATGCTCCCTAAATCTATGAGTATATATTCTGATATCCTAGGTGCTAAAAAGGAAGAATCGGGTGCTTCACATCTCTCACCATCGATCCTAACAAGGATTTATTATTTTCTCTCTTGGTTCTTGAGAGTGGAGAATGATATAATTCCTTCTAGGGTTTAAGTGAAAAATTTTAGAGTTATCAGCATCTAATTTTGAATATGATATATTTTAGATTATATAATTAGGTTTTAATAAAGATACATTTATAAAGGACCTTGTCATTTTATTTAAACTATGTGATGCCCCACATAAAATATAATTATATTATTATTATATAGCATGACATGAGTTTAATATAATTACATTTATTAAATAAATAAATTATTATTTATTTAACTGATACTAGGAAAAACTTGTTCATTAGATCATTAAGCTCAATCCATATTATTTTATAAAATTTATTGGACCATGAATAATAAAAAAATATATTCATTAGATCAAATAAAATAAATATTCACTAAAATTTAAAATAAATATCTATTTTAATATTCAGATAACTTGAATAAAAAATTAATTTTACCATATTTACTAATCATGTGAATAAATGAATATTATAATCATTATGTTATTAATAATTAATGTAGTGATAAAAGTAAACTAACAAATTCTAAACTCAAATATAGTATGATTGAGTTTCCATGGTAAACTTTTACTTGAATTAATGTTATTCCACAAATACTGAAAAAAATTATTATTAAACTTAAATTAAGTATAATTTATTAATATTTCATATATACTTACTATGTAACCCTCTAGTCCCCTTTCCCAACAAAAATAAGTGGGAATTACTTAAAGTCCAAGATAAGTGTCTAGATTTGTGTAAAGGAACTCATAAATAAATACATAAGTGTATAAACAAAAAATAAATCCTAAAAAAACATCTATGTAATATAATACCTTTTTCAAAAAATGTATCATCAATCCCAATGAATACTTATGTGATCAACTTGTAATATTGATTTATCTTTCATTGAATATTTGAATGTAACTAGTCTGTAAAATTTCATGATCATTTATTTTTTAAAATTAAATTTAAATAAAGGGATATAAATATATTATTTTATTCTTATAGAAAGTTCAAATCCTTTATTGAAAATTTAATTAATCACATGTCACTTATGACAAACGTAACAAATTCTATCTCACCATGAGTATTTGTCTTCACCGTTTTCATTTATACATCAAAGCAAGTGTATCATGATGCACATTTATAAAGACCTCTAGTCTATATGCCAAGATAAACTTTTATATATAGAGATTCTCATTGAAAAAAAACATGTGGAAATCCAATTGGTGGTTCTATCCTCATGAACAACTCTCTTGAAGATCACTAAGAGAAAATTTCATGAGAAGGAACCTCAGTGCTTATGAGCCACCAATACATGATCGTAAAACATTATCTATTTATTATTAGATACATGTTTCAAGACCATATGAAATAATAATATAATAATATTGTAATATCATATATGGGTTATTATTATATAAGGGAACTTTTATAACCCTTTTGAAAAAACAAATATTTCAAGTACATTAACACATTTATTTTCCATAGAAGAATAATCATTATGCAATAATATATTTATATTATAGTAATTGAAACTAGAAAACTGGTTGGCTAAAGGTAACTAAATCTAATTGGACTCTCAATATTGACTCGTTTATTTTGTATTTTCTTCTCACCAGTACAAGATTTATTTAGCACATCAGATTTTTCACAACATTTATTGATAACTGATGTAAAAAAGCATTGTATATTGATTTATCCCATCAGTTATCATATAACCGACATGAAAAAAATAGTATCACCCTTTATCATGTTGTTTATATAGTAACTGATATGATAAAGAGGGTTTTCACATCATTTATATTTTAACCAACATGATAATGAAAATTTTTCATGATGGTTATTGTATAAATTATGTGATAAACCATTAAAAATATCATTATCACATAGGTTATGTTATAACAAATGTGATGTACTGTTTAAAATTTTATTAATTTCTATTTAGAATCATTTAATGTTTATTCATTATTGCAAAATCAAACTCTTTTCCCTCTCACATATAATACCAAACCTCATTTCTTTGATCTAGTGGCCTCCAATCATGGTTTTCCATCATCATACACCATCTGGTTTCATTGGCCTCATTTTTGAGATTTTGATCAGCTCATCTCTCAACTCTCAAGTTATCCTCATACTTCGATCTTGCTTGAGGATTCCCTACCTCTTGTTTTTTTATTCTGTTTATTCAAATATCGTATTACTGTCTTTTTTTATTCTGTTTATTCTAATGGATTTTTTATTCATCTTTATTATAGTATTAAATCAAACTTGAATATAAAAAACCATGTTTTGTCTTTAATATAAATTATTTCCAAACCCGTTTGTAATTATATTAATTTTCAGTCTTGGCACTATTGTAATGTATGTGTTAATGATTTTGGAATCTTGAGATGGAATTTCACAGACAAGGGATGAGTATTAGGTCCAAATTGAGAGAAAATGTTAGTGACTATTCATAATTATTATATTTAGTTTAACATTTGGGTAACTACATTCCTTTTATATAATTAATATTATATATGAATGTCTATGTTTTATTAAATAACAACTCATAAAGTCATCATAATTCTCCTAAATACCTTATTATATTTAATATAATTATTTAGAATCATTCAGATAATTTTATATATTATGATTGGTGGTATAAATACTACTTATTATTGTGTTATATAATATTTATATAGTTTGGATTCTTGATCATGTTACCCTACATTTATTTAGTTTTTTATTACATAATATCATACATGTTGTATATTCAGTATTGTATAATATATAATATTATGGTTTTTTATGTCGAGAATGTTGAATCTAGATTTTTAAAATTATTCACAATATTGGGTAATCTGTAAAGACCCGTAAATTTCTAGGAAATTTTTTTCCAAAATTCTTTGGAATTTTACGAGTACGAAGTTTCTAAAGGCACCTGATTCCGAGGCCCGGTTTGCCCAGAATCAATTTCCAAAGTTTGGCTTGGGTACGTTTAGTGAACGAACGAGAGGGTTTTTCTAACTTTTGAACCGGTGCTCGGAATCGAAATCTGAGGGCACTGATGAAACCGCAGTACTGGTAATTTCTTATGAAGACCTTTTCTAGAGTTGCGTTTTCTCAGGAAGAGTTGTTTAACAATGTGGTTTAAGTGTAAAGTGAAATAAAATTGTGTTACAAATTTTATTTCTTTTTTCTAAGTGTTATATCCTAGGTGTGGGAGTTGGAGTGGTACCCACTGGTCATTAACTTCCCATGAGAGGATTAAGGGTGAGTTGGGGACCACACGAGCCCCAACCTTGTCAAATTCCCTAACTCCTCTAAACCCCTTTTTAATTAAGTGACTCCTCCCCTCCTTACCTCCCACTTTAATGCATTCTAACTAAACACCTAATTAATATGACAGCTTACGATTAATTAATTAAGTGTGTTTGGTTTTGAATTTTGGGTTTTCGAAATGCATAGCTTGAGTAATAAAATAAGAGGTGTCTTATTTTATTTGGGTTTGATCTGGTTGGGTTGAGAAAGGGAGAGCTCTTCTTCCTTGGATAAAGAACTCCATCTTCTTCGTTGGAGAACGCGAAGAATGTCGGTGCCAACCCCGGCTTCCGTTTTCTCGACGTTGATGAAGTGACGCCGTCATCCCGCAGTAACGTCAACAGAACAATGAAGTTTTTCCTTCCTTCGTCAAGTAATCAAACTTCTTGATTCGAGGTAGGGGTTGAGTTCAAATTTAATAAATTAAATTTGCGCTTTGTCTATCATTGAGCATGTCGTGTTACTGGATGCTTGTTATCAATACAACGGAAGAGGTAGGATGGCACAAACATGGCCGAACCTCCTCCCCTTTTTATTTTTGATTTTCTTCATGGCTTGAAATAGAGGCAGTGTCGTTGCACCACACGAGGTCGAGAGAACCGCGGACGAAGCGGGCCGAGGCGGAGGAGCGTGGTGCCATCGCGCCACGATGGTGATGCCAAAATAGGCTGCAGCCAGAGCCAGTCCGTGATGGAGGAGCGCGGCGCCGTCACGCCGTGCCGGAGAACCAAGAGACCGCGACTGGGGAGGGCTGCGATGGAGGGGCACGGCGCCGTCACGTCGCGTCGGTCAGACAGGGGCCACGGCGGTTCAGCAAGGGGGTGGCCAGACATCCGGCCGCCGGCGCTCCAGGAGGCGTCCCGTGGCGGCTCTCCGGCCGACCATTACGGCCGGCCATTTTTTGAGAAGTCTGGGGGTTGTAACCCGCGGCAGCTGGCAAGGGCGGGCCCCACCCAAAAGGGGGCGACCGTTCAAAACTAGGGGGGTCGCCCCCCCCCCCCCCCCCTTCCGCGTCCGTCGTGCTGGGCGGACCGCCCGTGCCGAGCAATTGCGTTGGGATCCTTGAATCGAGACTTTCATTTCGGTATATCACATTCAGGGTTTTGGAGAACTTTGGGTATGGTCGGGTTAGTTCGAAACCGAAACCAACCGGGCCCTCGGAGCAGAAACGCTTATAACTTGAGCTCCAGACGTCCAATTGACATGTCGTCAACTTTGTTGGATTCCTCTTGATGAGATGGAATTTTTGGCATAATTAACCTGAGGTTTGGACATAGTTGGGGTAAGGCTGGGTTGGATTTTACCCGGAATCCAATCGGGCCCCTGGAATGAAAAGGCTGATAACTTTCAGACCGGATGTCTGTTTAACGAACCGTCAGCGGCGTTGATAATCATGTTGAGAAATGGTCCCTATGAGTATACCCTATGAGAGTTAGGCGTACAGTTGAGATACAATCGTTTTGGTTCGTACACAAAACCAACTAGGCCCCTGGGACGAAAAGGCTAATAACACACAGACCGGGCGTCCGATTGACGCGTCGTCTGTTGTGTTGAGATTCCTATGACATGGAAGACCTTTGGGATACTTCTTCATGGGTCTTTTTGATACTTGGAGTATCTACCAGTAGCTCTTGGAGCGGACCCTCTCGGTGATGAGTGAGCGGAGTGTATAGACCTAGTAGCTGGATGAGACTTGACGACTACTGATCGATCGGCTCGGAGTGATTCAGACAGTCCAGTGGGGAGGTCTTGGTTGTAGAGGCAGACCCACAGTGGAAGTGCACTTGGTTGTAGCGGTAGACCCGCGGTACTCGACAGAAGGAGTACCTCTGTAGGCTATGATAGGGTGTGTTTCGATGTAGCGGCAAACCCATGGTGGGAAGCGCATGGTTGAAGCAGCATGCCCATAGTACTTGACAGGTGGCGTACTTCAGGAGTCCAAGGATAGTGGGAAGTGCTTGGTTGTAGAGACAGGCACACTATACTAGAAAGAGGAGGAGTTCTCCAGCATCTATTGTTTCAACATCATTAATAAAATCCTGTTTGAGCTGAGTATTGACTTTCAATCATTATCTTCGATATGATTGACTTACTTTCCTATGTGAATTGGGATGTACTTTCCTATGTGAGCAGAGTCTTGACTTTCAATATTTATCATTGATATGATTGAATTACATTCCTGTGTGGATTGGGACGTACTTTCCTGTGTGGATTGAGTTATACTTTCCTGTGTGGACTGAGATGTACTTGAGATCGTTAGTTGGAGCAAAACTGGAATTGATGAATTTGGTATATGTATGGGCATATACCTAAGTAGTGTTGGTTGATACATGTGTTCGTATCTTTCCATTTTGGTTTATCCTTTGTGGATTCTGGGAGACCTTCGGGAGTCTCGGGGTCCCTACTAAGTATCGTATACTCACCCCTGTACGGGCTACGCCTGCACTACGTTGTGTTGGTTACAGACGATGGACAACGCTGATCGTGGTTGAGGCTTGAGGAGCAGGACGGTACATGGAGGTGGTCTATCAGGTGAGACGTACACGTAGAGGATGGCTGGACTCGAGGAGCTGACGAGACTGTCTGTACTCACCCTTCATGTGGGAGTTCCGGAGGGTGGCGTGGTAGTTGTTGCTTACTTTTCAGTTATTTTACTTTCCTTCCAGTTGTACTGCACTTTCAATTGGGTTTGTATACTAGCCCATTTACTTTCCATCACTTACTTTTGTATACAGTTTACTTAGTGTTTACTTCAGTTTGCGTACACTGTCATGTTTGTTTTTATTTATATAGGCAATGCCTTCCCTTTTTCCAGGAATCACGCCTTTGGTGCTAGTCGACAGCCCCTGGCCTATGGAAGGCGGGCTTGGGGTAGTCACGATACAAGCCCCGAGGACGGGTCGTGACATAATCATTGTTTTCAATGCTTTTTGTTATGAATTTTTTGTTTTTGAAATTATTTTTTATAAGGGAAAAAGTTTTTTTATTCAATTTAAAGAAATATTTCATTAAACCATTGATGTAAATATGTGTTTTTTATTTTAAATGTGATTTGTATTTTTAAATAGTTTTCTTTTTATAAAGTAAGTCATTGAGGATTTTTCTAAATAAATGATAATTTTAAATTAATTTTTTTGTAAAATATTTTTTTTAAACTATTGTGACATATTGATTTAAAAGTAATTTGATGTTAATAATTTTTTTAAAATATAAATATTATGTAGTGGTATTTGGGTTTACAAATGTAAAGGGTTATGAATATTGATTTATAAATTATATTTAAAATTATATTCAATTATTTTCTTGAATTTTAAATTATACATTTCAAATATGAATATATATTTTATTTTTTAAATTTCAATGTTTTGTTGATTTAAAATTATGACATAAATTATATAAATTTAAACTTGGTTTGATTTGAACAATTTATTCTCAATTTTATCACCAATATATGTTTTGACAGTATATTTATTTTTGATATTTTTTATATATAATAATGATTTGAAGTTAGATTATGAAACTTACAATAAGTAATGATTATGAGAAAGGGGTTGATGTTTTTCTGGAATGTTCTATACAAAAATTTTCAGACAAAGGCATGGATTTCTTTACATGCCTATAATATTTAACGATGAAGAAGTTGAAAAGTAGAGAGATCAAATAAAATTTAATTGTTTATGGTATTAATCTATATCTCAGCCCTTGGATTTGGCATGGTGAAATTGGCTAGAATTTATAATCTATTGATATTGATGCTCTGTAATATGATATGTCTGATGAAATTGAATAAATTATTTGTGATATTGAACTTGAGGAAATTGAGAAAGTGTTAACAATTGAACATCTATATGGTGATGATGAAAAACCATTATGTCTGGGTTGTATGGAATTTATGTTTTTATCATCGGTGTTAAGATTTATAAACTTGAAGGATAAACATTGTTGGAGTGAAAAGAGTATTACTAATTTGTTATAACTATTCAAATATATTATTCTTAAAGACAATTATCTTCCTATTTCACATTATAAAGTGAATAAAATACTATTACCGATGGGATTATGTTAAAAATAAATACGTCTTCCTGAATGACTGTGTGATATATAGGAAGAAATATGAATTTATATCAGAGTGTCCTAAATGTGGGGCATCATGGTCTAATTTGAAAGGAAAAGAACATAATAATTGAGCAATTACAAACACCCCTACCAATGATTTTTGGTATCATCCTATAATTCCTCATTTGAAACATTTATTTGAAAATTCTCATGATGAAAAAAATTAATATGGAATGAAAATGAGTGGATATAGGATAGAAAATTATAGCATACAACTGATTTATATAGTGGAAGAAAATTGATCAGTGGTTCCATGCATTCAGAAATGATGTTATAAATATCATACTTAGACTATGCATGGATAGAATGAATCCATATCCAATCATTAGTAGTACACATAGTCCATGGCCTATTTTATTGGTAATTTTTAACTATTCTCCGGAATTTTTTTTGAAGTGTAAATATGTCATGTTGAGTTTAATGATCTATGGACCAAAACATCTTGGAAATGATATTGATGTTTCTGTGTCACCATTAATTACTGATTTCATTCTCTTATGGGATGATGGTATTAGGGTGTAAGATTGTTATAAAATGGAATATTTTTAACTGCATGAAATTATTATGTTCACTATTAATGACTTCCCAGTGTATGAAAATTTTTCAAGAAATAGCATTAAAAGGGAATAAATCATGTCTAATTTGTGAACAAAAAACTTCATATTGTCAATTTTATCATGGGAGAAAAACAATATACATTGGTCATAGAATTTATTTCTTTTAATAACACTTATAAAAGATTAAAAAAGGAATTTATTAGATAAAAATAATTTAATATTTCTTTAAAACCATTATCCACAAATCAATATTTTGAGAGTGTGAAAAACCTTGATGTGACATTCAGAAAGACACATAAATCTGGTAGTGATATAAATATTTTCATGAAATTATTAATATATTTTAAGATACCATATTGAATATTTTTTTAGGTCAATCATAACATTTATTTCATACTTGTGGATAATAATATTTGTGATAGCTTGATTAGAACATTGTTAGATATTAATGGAAAAACTAATGATGGGTTGAATAGAAGATTAGATTTAATATCAATGAGATTACGTTTGGATTTAGCTCCAACTCCTAATGCAAGGTGAACATTCCATCCCTCGGATTGTTAGGAAATATACAAGGGGAAGAAAATTATATTATTTCTCTGCCTCCATGATATAAAAAGTGCCATTGGGTTATTCCTCAATTTTAAAAACTTTTATGTCTTTAATGGATTTGAAGTTGACAAGGATGAAATCACATAATTGTCACATCATGTTGAAATAATTCCTACCAATTACATTGCATGAAATATTTCCCAACCATGTAAAAATGAAAATCTATAAGGTGTGTTATTTTTTTCAATTCAATTTGTAATTAGGTTTCTGTTCTGAATGCTTTGATTTTTTTTTGAAAATAAATCAATTTTAATAATTTTTTAATTGTAAATGTATTTTCCTCCATCAATTTATGATATCATGGTATAGTTAATGTTTCTTTTGGTGTGATAAAAAATGATTTTTGGACCTATATATATACATTGAATATATCCTTTTGAAAGGTATATAAAGATATTGAAGGGGTATATTAAGAATCCATATAGACATGAAGCCTCCATTGTTGATAATTATATTTTGTAGGAGGTTATAGAGTTTTGTAAAATATAATTATTTGTAGTGGAGCACATTGGATTACCTCCATCTCACCATGAATGAGTTAATTATGGGGGAAAGAGGATCTGTGAATCCAAAATGAAATCATTGAAAAGTAAACATATAAAGAAGGTAAATTTATTAATATTTAATAAAATAGATGTTTCTTAACCATATCTAAAATTTCATATTAATTTAATGAAATAATATTATTCAAATAAGAAAAATATGTGGATTTTGAATGAGCATAATTTTTTTCCATGGCTTAAAGATGTTGTGCTTGGTACATTAGATGCATCATAAACATTAATATGGTTAGTGGGTAGTCCAAGTTTAAATTTGATAACATGGAATGGGTTCACATTAATGGCTATACATTTCATATTAAGGATTGGGATAACATAAGTGGAGTTCAAAATAGTAGTGTACTAGTGTTCGTAGATTAAATTCATATCTCCAGTGCTAATGGAAAAAAACCAACTTCCACATTATGTTCATATTATGTAGTCATTGAACAAATATGGGAGGTTTATTACATTAAATTTTAAGTTCCTATGTTTAATAGGAAATGGTTTATTGTTAACAATTGTGTTATAAATAATGAATTTAGAATGACACTTGTTAATATGGATAGTTTAGAATACTAAACTGATCCTTTAATAATGGAAACACATGAAAAAAAATATTTATAATATTGATCATTTTGATATGTAGTGGACTATTATTTTACAAGGAACAAGTATTATGTTAGTACTGATAAACATGATGAAGATTCTGATTTATGTGAGATCCCTACTTCCATGGAAATATTAATAGATTTTATTAATGGGAACTTCATAGACATGGTTTCTACCATACAAAACGATCATGAAAAAGGTTTTTAGAAAATAATCCTGTAGTACATTCCTAATATTATAGGTAACATATGTTTATTTCCCGTTTACATTTTAAAAATTTTATAAAATATTTGATATTTTGATTTAATTTTATTTATTAAAACGCATATGATAACTAATAAGTTAATTTGGTTATTTATATTAGTTTATTTTTGTTTAGTTTACCATTTTTACCCATACATAACTAATCTATTTATTGTTTTTATTGAAAAAAAATCTTTTAAATCAATTATGTAAAATAAAAAAATATTTTATTAGAGTATATTGAATAGATATTATTTTTTGTTTAAAAATGATTGATTTGGTTAGAGAAATTTTACTATTCACACCATTTTAGATTTTTTTCATTCCTTTATATGACATTTCATATCTCATTACTATTTTTATAATTTTAGTTAACTATAGAAAATTTGAGTAAAAATATGTTAAGTTTAATTTACTTTACTTTTTTGTTTGATATTTTTTTAATTAATAATGTAAAAGTTGAATTCGTTTATTTGTGTATTAATTGATTGTTAATTTAATATTTAGGATAATGAAAGTTCAATCAACTAATACACCACATACATCTAGTGATGATCACACTCATAAGTATGGGGAGGAACATGCACATTATCCTCTTGATGAACCTCATTCTTCTGAAAAAAAGTCATATACTCTATAACGAACAAAAGTTTTATGAATGGAATTCCCTTATTATATCATGAATTAATGTATAATCACATTAGGAAACCCAATTACATATAATGATACTAAATATTATGTGACTATTAAACCTAATTTTTCTACTTTATATGTTTTGAATTTCGAAAATCTCACATACATGGTTGCATCCAGGATGATTTTTAGAGTCTAATTGAAAAAACATAATTTTTATTGAATTGTAACCTACCCTTATGAATAGTAATTTACCCTTATGAATATTAATATAACTCTTATGGATATAAAATCATCAAAAAAATAGTAACTGCACCCATGAATGAATAAATAAAATTAAGGCATGTTATAAGTGATAATTCAAACATAGTAAAAGTATTGGTATTTTTTTATGTCGTAAATAAATAGCTATAATTAATTAATTAATTTAATATAGAAATTATTCCCTTAAAATGTTTCCTTAAATTAAAAATTCTATGTCTTCTGGTTTTAAGGTAATTTTATTAGAACATATGTAATTTTTGAAAGCATTATGAAATCAGTTTCAATTTTAAAATATGTATTTTTAAAGTAAATCATGATTTTAATTTAAAATTAAATTAATAATATTTAGAAAATTAATTCTGAAAAAAACAGTTCATATTTTGATCCTACACATCTAAAAATGGTTAGGTTGATTTTTTTTGTAATTTTCTGAAATACTTCAATTTTTAGGTGAATAATAAAAAAATAGTTTTTCACATAACCGGTATATCTTAAATTGTATCATTCATGATGTAATGATGAAATAAACTTTGTATAACTTTTAATTATTCGATGTTAAATTTAATTTAAAAATGGTTCCATAAAATACAATAAACTCAATTTCTAAACCTAAAAAGAACTTTCCAAAACCTGAAGTCAAAAAGTGATTCCTTAAAATATCATTTTCTCTTCTTTTTCACATTTATTTTAATAATTTAATTAATTAGAATTATAAAGGTGATTTAAAGTATAAAAATAATTATATTATATTAACATATGATTTATGTTGTCAAAAAGTACTATTACAAGTCTATCATTTGATATATTATTTTATTTAATATTTTATTCCAAAACACCCCTACTCATGTATAAATAACGCCTCTCCCTCCCCTTGTCAAAATACACTTCGAAAGGTTTAATAATTTTCTAAAATCTATCCAAACAACATACCCATCCCCTCTTTCATGTCCAAAGAGATTTTTGTCTCATCAAAAGATCAATCCAAGGTTCCTTAATGAGGATTTAATAGGTAATTTATCCCTCTCTCTTTTCCTTTAATTTCCTTTCAATTTCAAGTTCTTTTCTTAATAGATCCCCACCTATAATAATACACATTGTATTTTAACTATATTATCTTAAATATAATTTAACATTATGAAACTAATGGGATTATATATCATACAACCCCCTTCTCCTCTTCTTTTTATTTTAGAAAGGAAAACGTTGTTCGGGAAGTGTTGATTTATCACCTTCAAGAATGACATGTTTTCATTTTCCTTTACCGTCTTCATATCTGGTCATGAAACCATTTATAAGGTTGAACCAGATTATTTTATATGTATTATATCCAATTTAATGTCTTGTATCAAAATTATGTACATATTACTAAATGATTAAACAAAACAAGTTCATTGTGGACGAAAACCCACACGAATTAACCCAAATGATCATCATTAAATTATTATCTAATAATTAGTTCTAATGGTATATAAAAACATATTTATAATATCATTTCAAGTTTTGTGACATTATAAATAACATATAATTACCATTCTATATTTTTATCTATGTTTTAAATGAAATTCCATTCATGAATACAAGTGAACTGTTCAAGAAAACTATAAAAATGAACATTCTTGAACAATGAATTTAAACTCTATAACTCATCAAAAACCCAATAAATTAACTTAATAAAACCATAATAAATATTACTAATGAATAAAAAGGTTCGTGAATTGTTAATTATTTAATTGAATGTGGTTATACAGGCCATTAAAGTGAAGAAAGTGTTCAGATACAATGTAAGGTGAAATTCTCGAACCCGACTTTATTTTTTCGAGTTCTCCCTCTTTCACTCCATTTTTTGAATGGTTTCTCCATAAAATTAATTTTCCCATCATTATATTACCTATTCTAGGATATAAATTTATTCTAATTGAATTTATGACAAACCCAGTTTTTCCAAAATAATTCTTCTTTCAAATAAACACACCCTTTTTACTCCACAAATATTGTTCCACTTTTCACTCAAGGTTAATATTTATATGTCAAGTTTGATATTCCCACTTTATTTTGGGAACCAAATGTTTATAAATGTATGATTTATAATGTTAAACCAATTTCTATCCATGTTTTTTTATTTTCATGTTTGACATATTTCCAAAGTGGCATACATGATAATGTAAATGTTATGATGTGACGGGTGCGCCCAGAATTATATTGTGCAATATGAATGTTTGAATGTGACTGTTGATCCTAGAATTATACAGCACTCCAAATCATTGGATAAAGTGATGAATCTCATGAGTTAAAGGTAATTTATGCATGAACATGATTCTATCATTATTCACAACTATGTGTGGTAGTTAACCACAAAGACATGATGTTTCATTTTTTATGCATTGCCACATTTCAAGTATTTCATTAATGCTTCCTATCATGTTCATGATCCTTTTCATATGTTATGACTGTGCTCACCCATTTTTATATTGTTCGTATTTATTATATTAATAGGCTTCTATATCACCCCTTTTTTATGTATATCCTTAGGTGATTATGTGTACTAAGGTTATTTGAAAGGAAAATAAGAAGCAGGAGAAGAATGAATTAAATAAATGATTATGTTTTATGTTTTATGTTTTATGGTTTAAAAGTTATATATGGTCCTAGTTTTCCCAATACACTGAACCTCTAGATCCTCATGGTGTTATACTATTATTTTTTTATCTTTATAATGATTTAATAGTAATGTAAGAAAGGATGGGTCACTATAGTCGGTATCAGAGGCAAGGTTTAGCAAATTTGGGAATTAGGATTTTTGAACCCTAGAGAAAACCTCTAGTATGAGACTAAGTACAAATATGAACACAAGAAGCTTTAAATTTGGATCCCATTAGTTAATTTTTAGTTAAAAGTGTGTAAATGAATAAGTTAGTTATTCATGAATTGTTGACTTATGTTTTGTTCTAACCTTTTCTTTTTTAGAAAATGGTGGGAACTAGGAGAAACCAAGCCCAAAACTCGTGTGACGACCAATGAAATGATTTCCTCAATGAAACCCCCAATGCTTTGGGGGGGTGGAGTTAAAAAATTTATGGATATGATTACCCAAATATATCAGGTTATGAACAATGACCAGAATAATGGGGAATTTCCTCCTTCACCTAAGAGGGGGAACTAGATGTCAAGGGTTTTATGCTGTAACTACCATCGATGTTTAGTGGGTCTTCTAATCCACTAGTTGCAGAACAATGGGTCAACTCCATGAAGAAGTTATTTTCTATGCTTCAATGTTCTAAGTGGGAGAAGGTAAAACTAGCTGTTTATCGTCAAGATGGAAAGGCCGATCAATGGTGGGCTTTGATTAAGAACACCAAGCCAAGTGACGAAATTGAAGAGATGGAATGGGAAGACATTAAGATAATTTTTCTTCATATGTATTTCCCAAGAACTCTTTTTAATAATATGGAGAGAAAATTCATAGATCTCAAGAAAAATTATGGAGAATCTTTCACAACCTAAAAACTCATTTAACAAGGCTTGCAAGGTACGCTTCAGGTTTTGTTATAAAAAATGACAGCAAAATTGATAGATTCTTTAGTGGATTAAAACCACAACTTCAAAAATATCTTGAAATTCATGACTTTGGGAGTTATGAAGAAGTTGTTTCGTGTGCCCTCAAATTGGATATGGATTTTGGAGAATGGTCCCATGTCTATTATGATAATAAACGAAATATGGAGTTTCAAGTCAGAGGATCTAATGATAAAGGTGGGAAGAAAACTCAATGACCCACATGCCAAAAATATGGGAAGTTGCATCATGGGTACTGCCTCAATGAGATGGGGAGATTCATCCAGTGTTGAAAATAAGGTCACCATGCTCAAGAGTTTCAAGAATAAATGAGAATGAAGAAGAATTTAGTGGAGGAAATGGGAGACCCACCCATGGTTCAATGCTACAGTTGTAGGGAGCAAGGGCACTGTGCAAGCGAGTGCGCTAAACCTTGAGTCATCGAGGCCAATCAGCGCTAGTATACAATAAAGACAAAGGATCAAGGGAAAGATTATGCCATAACTATGAAGGAAGTGGAGAAAGATAATGAAGTCGTACAAGGTACACTTCCTATTCACTCAAGAATGGAAAAAGTCTTATTTGATTATGGTTCTATTCATTCCATTATATCTTGTAAGTTTTCTAGAACAATAGATTTGAATACTCAAAACCATGATGTAGAGATATTTGTAAAAATAAAATGTGGTGCAATAATTACAACCCATGTGTTTTAATCTTCTCATGTTGGCATATGTAAGAATATTCGTCGGGTAAATCTCATAATACGTCCCTTGGTAGAATTTGATACTATAATGGGAATGGATTGGATCTCATTATATAGATCACATATCCCCTATCAAGAAAGGGAAATATCTTTTCATATTTCGATCCATCCCACGATCCTCTACAGATGATAGAAATATCCTAAATCTCCTTTGAAAAATCCATCACTGGTGTGGGTTTTGATACCCTGTGAAGAAACATACCTCACCAAAATGGTTGAGTCAAAGGAAATTCCCAACCTTGCATAAATTCCCATCGTGAGGGAATATAGTGTTGTATTTCCCAAAGAGTTACCCTGAATTCCCCTGGATCATGAGGTAGAGTTCTCAATTGAACCCATACATAGAGATACTCTTATCTAAAAGTGTCCCTGTAGGATGGATCCTATTGAACTGGAGGAGTTAAAGAAGAAGCTAGAAGAGAATTTTGGAAAAGGGATCATATTCCCAAGTGCATCACCTTGGGGCGCACCAGTGCTCACTATGTATAAGATTGATGGATCAATGCAGCTATATATCGATTATTGGGAACTCAAAAATATTACCAAAAAGAACAAGTTTCCTCTTCCAAGGATTGAAGACTTGTTCGAACAGTTAAGAGAATCTCAATACTTCTCAATGATGGATCTTCATTCTAGATATCACCAGCTAAAGGTGAATAAAGAAGATACTCAAAAGACTACCTTCCATACAAGGTATGGGCACTATGAGTTTCTGGTGATGCCCTTCATACTAGTTAATGCCTCTAAAATCTTCCTGGATTTTATGAATAGATTATTTAGACATTACCTTGAAAAATTTGGGCTACTGTTTATCAATGATATTCTCACCTACTTCAATATCAAGGAGGAACATGAAGAATATATAAGACTTGCGTTGGTGACATTGATAAACTATATGTTGTACGCCAAGTTATGCAAGTGTTAATTTTGGATGAAGCAAGTCAAATTCATGGGAAATTTGATCAGAAGTGAGGGAATTTCTGTGGACCCTTCAAAATCAAAAGAGATTGAGGAATGGCCCAAACCCTCTAGTGTCATAGAAATCCTTAGCTTTCTTCGATTAACTGGGTACTACCGAAATTTTGTGAAATATTTCTCACGATTTTCAAGTCCGCTGACTAAGTTAACAAGGAAAGTGGTAATGTATGTTTGGATGGAAGAATGTGAGGGATGCTTTTAGGATCCAATGAAAAGGCTGATGATTGCACCTGTACTCACATTACTAAAAAGTGGAGAATGTTTTGTGATAAAAAATGATGCTTCAAAGAAAGGATTGATTTGTTTACTCATTAAAAATTATAATGTGGTACCCTATGACTCATGGCAGTTGAAGATCCATGAGAAGAACTACCCGATGCATGATCTAGAGATGGCAGTCGTGATTGTTTTCCTTGAAAATTTGGTGGCACTACCTTTATGGTGAGAAGTGTGACATATACACCGACCACAAGAGCCTAATGTATATATTCACTCAAAAGGATCCCAACATGCGTCAATGTAGATGTTTAAAGCTAATCAAGGAATATTATTTCTGTTTTCACTACCATCCTAGAAAGGAAAACAAGGTAGATAATGCTTTAAGAAGAAAAGAACCTACTACTCTATCCATGTTAGGGATTAAGAAATACTCTATCTTCTGGGATATTCAAAGGATGGATTTGGAAATCACAAGGGAAGGGGATATATCCTACCCTTCCCATATGATTTCACAACCATCCATTCAAGAGAAGGTTAAGGAGGAACAACTTGATGATCTGGAGTTACAAAAGAAGGTGAATGTAGTAATGGAAGAGAAGCTTCAAGAGTTCCATATCAATGATGATGGTGTGGTTTAGTTTGGAATGCAACTTTGTGTGCCTTCATCACGAATGATAAAAAATGAGCTATTGTAAAATCCACATAGCTCAAAATTCACTATCCATCCTAGTAGCACCTAGATGTATCGAGATCTACGAGAACACTTCTTGTGGGATAACATGAAGAAAGAGATTGTGGAATATATCTCAAGGTGATTCTTATGTTCGTAAGTTAAAGAAGAGTGAATAAAGTCTAAAGGGATGAATCCTCCATTGACAATACCAATGTGGAAATGGGAGAATGTCATTATAGACTTTGTCATAGGTCTCCTGAAGGCATCCACGGAAAATAATTCAATATGGGCTACGGTTGACTGACTCACCACGACTTCCCATTTTATCGTTATTCGATAATATCTCTCACTTAAAAAACTTGGAAAGATATATGTGAAGTAAGTAGTGAGACTACATGGTGTTCCACTCTCTATTGTCTCTGACTGTGATCTAATGTTCACATTTAAATTCCAGAGGAGTCTTCAACATGATTTTATAACAGAATTAAATTTCATCACGGACAATCACCCACAAACTGATGACCAATCTGAAAGGAATGTTCATATTCTTGAAGACATGCTAAGAGACTGCTCTTTAGAATTCAAAGGTGGATTGGATCTGGATCTCCCATTGGTTGAGTTATCATATAACAATAGCTTCCACTCGAGTATTTAGATAGATTCATATAAATCATTGTATGGAAAGCGATGTTGAACTCCAACCTGTTGGGATGAAGTTGGAGAAAGAAATCTACCTGGACCTGACCTTGTTCAAAAGAAGACAGAGAAGGTTCAAGTCATCCAGAAACACATCAAATCTGCTCAATGTTGGAAAACGATCTATGTTAAAACCCATCAAAGGGAGTTATAGATTGATGCTGGAGATAATCCTTCCTTCATATATCACCATGGAAAAGATTCATTCCATTTGGAAGGAAAGGGAAGCTAATACTAAGGTACATTGGCCCCTTTGAAATCCTTGACCTCATAGGAGTCGTGGCCTATCAGCTTGTACTTTCACCGAATATGTCTCATGTTCCTGATGTGTTTCACATATCACTCCTAAGGAAATACATACTAGATCCCTCACATGTACTGAACTCAGAGGTGGTATAGCTGGAAGATGATCTCTTTTATGAGGATCATCTAGAAAAGATTCTAGACATGAGATATAAGGTCATAAGAAACAAGACAACCCATCTTATTAAAGTGTTGTGGCTAAACCACAATTTTGAACAAGATACTTGGGATCCAGAATTGGTGATGAATGAGAAGAACCCTCACCTATTTGTGTAAAACGAAATTTCGAGGGAAAATTTTCATAATGGGTGAAGAATATAGCGACCCAAACTTTTATCAAGGGAATTAACTTCTCATAATTATGCCTTAATGTATAATCACATAGAGAAACCCAATTACATATAATGATACTAAATAATATGTGACCATTAAACATAATTTTTCCACTTCTATGTTTTAAATTTTGAAATTCTGACATACATGGTTGGGTTTATGATGATTCTTAGAGTCTAATAGAATAAACATAATTTTTAATGAATAGTAACCTACACTTATAAATAGTAACCTACCCTTATAAATAGTAACCTACCCTTCTGAATAGTAATATGACCCGTATAAATATTAAATCATCCAAAATAATAGTAACCTCACCCATGAATGATTAAATAAAATTTAGGAATCTTATAATTGATAATATGACCATAGAAAAATTATTGGTATTTTTGTAAGTCAAAAATAATTATTTATAATTAATAAATTAATTTAATAGAAAAATTATTCTCTTAAAATGTGTTCATAAATTGAAAATTCTATGTCTTCTATTTTTAAGCTAATTTTATAATAAATTATGTAATTTTTGAAATCATTATGAAATTAGTTTTAATGTTAAAATTCGTATTTTTTAAGAAAATTTTGATTTTAATTAATATTTAAATTAATCATATTTATAAAATTATTTATGAAAGTGTAATTAATTTCTAAATTCAACAAGTCAAAAAATGGAGAGGGTTATTTTTTTTAATTTTCTAAAATACTTCAATTTTCAGGTGAATAGTAAAAATAAAGTCTTCACATAACCAGTATATCTTAAATAGCATCATCCATGATGTAATGATGACCTAAACATTATGAAACCTTAGATTTGGCCATTTTCTATTTAATTTCATAAATTCTTCTTTAAAATACTGTAAACTCAACATTCAAACCTAATAAATCTTTCCAAAACCTAAAGTCAAAAAGTGATTCCGTAAAATATCATTTTCTCTTTCTTTTCACTTTCCTTTAAATAAATTAATTAATTAGAATTATAAATATGATTAAAAGTATAAAACAAATTATATTATATTAATATAGGATATATGTTGTCAAAAAACAACTATTAAAATTCTAACATTGGATATATTATTTTATTTAATATTTTATTCTAGAAACACTCCATCCTCATGTATAAATAAGCCCTCTCCCTCCCCTTGTCAAACCACACATCTAAAGATTCAATAGTTGTGTAAAATCTGTCCATAAATCTCCCATATCCCCTCCCCCACATCTGAAGAGCTTCCGGTCTCATCAATAGATCAAACCAATGTTCCCTAAGGAATATTCAAGAGGTAATTTCTCTCTCTCTTTTCCTTAAATTTCCTTTCAATTTCTAGTAATTTTTCTAATATCTCTCCACCTATCATCATCCACATGGTATGGTAACTCTAGTATCTTACATATACTAAAATTTAATGATAATAATTGGATATTATATCATCCAACCCCCTTCGTCTCTTTATTTTATTTTAGAGAGGAAAACGTTGTTCGTGAGGTGTTAATTTATCACCTTCAAGAATGGCATGCTTTCATTTTCCTTTGCCGCCATCAGATCTAGTCATGAAACCATTTTTTTGGTTGAAATAGATTATTTTATATGTATTGTATACTATTTAATATTTTTGAACTAACTTTTGTACATATTACTAAATGATTAAACAAAACATGTTCATTGTGGTCGAAAAACCGCCCGAATTAACCCAAACGATCATCTTTAAATTCTTATCTAATAATTCATTATCATGGTATATAAAAATTTATTTATAAGATATTTTCAAGTTCAGTAACATTATCCATAACATATAATTACAATTATGGATGTTTATCTACCTTTTAAATGAACTTCTATTCATGAATACAAGTGAACCATTCAAGAAAACTATAAAAATGAACATTCCCAAATAGTGAATTTAACTCTATAACTCATCCAAAAGCCCATAAATGAACTTAATAAAACATTAATAAATATTATTAATTTATAAAATATTATTTAATTATTAATTAATGTATCTAATGTTGATATATAGAACATTAATGTGAAGAAAGTGTTCAGATACAAGGTAAGGGGAAATTCTTGAACCTGACTTTCTTTCTTTGGGTTCTCCCTCTTTAACTCCATTTTTTGAGTCGTAACTCCTTAAAAGTCATTTTTCCATCAATTTATTACCTATTAAGTGATATAAAAGTTTTCTAATTGAATTTATGACAAACCTAATGTTTTACAAAAGAACGCTTCTTTAAAATAAATACACCCTTTTTACTCCACGATGAATGTGTCACTTTTCACTCAAGGTTAATAGTTATTTGTCAAGAATGATATTCCCAATTTATTTTGGGAAAGAAATGTTTATGAATTTATGATTTATTATGTGAAACCCATTTTTCCATTTTTTTTGTTCAAGTTGGACAAATTTTCAATGGGGCATGCAAGATAATGTAAATGTAATGTTGTGACGGTGCGTCTAAAATTATATAGCGCAATATGAATGTCTAAATGTGACAGGTGTGCATGGAATTATACAGAGAACCAATGTATTGGGTAATGTGATTAATTTCATTTTTTAAAGAAAAATGATGTGTGAACATGATGCCAGCGGTGTTCACAACTATGTGTGGTTGTCAACCACTAATTCGTGATGTTTCATTTTTTATACATTGACAAATTTCAAGTCTTTTATTAATGATTCATATCATGTTCATGATCCTTTTCTAATGTTATTATTATGATCACCCATTTTTATATTGTTTATATCTATCATCTTATTGGGAATTTAGCTCACCCATTTTTGATGTATATCCTTAGTTCATTATGTGTACTAAGGAGATTTTGAGGGACAATAAGAAGCTAGAGAGGAATGAATTAATTAATTGTTTATGTTTGATGTTTTAAATGTTATATATGGTCCTAGTTTTCCTAAGACACTAAAACATTGGATCCTTGTGTTGTAATACTATTATGTTTTTACCTTCATAATTATGTAATAGTAAGGTAAGAAAGGTTGGGTCATTATATACTCCCAGAAGGCCAAAGAAGAGTTTGAGGGGTGGTAAACATGGTAGCACAAATTTACTAGAATTATCAGTTTCCCATAGATCTTACCTAAGGATACTAGTATAATTTGATGATAATTATATTCCAAGAGTTCCTAATTAAAAACAATTAAAGAGTTTTATATTAGTTTGGGATTAAAGAAAAGTCGGTATTTTGATTGATGATTAGAGAAGTGTTGAAAATTGAAACTATCTCACTTATGGGAGACTTTTTTGGTAATATATTTGTTATTTTTTTTACGTATCTTTAAATTTTTATAGTAATACATTTTCTCACATCTTATTAGATGATTTATGATATAAATGACTCTAAAGGTTTTAAGAGGAAATTTTTATCATTTGATTATAGGAGATAGAGGGATTTCAAATCGACCCTCACAATAGTTTTCATTTTTGGGAATAGGGGACATCATAATCCATTAGATTATATCCCTTTATATATGAAGATACATGTCAGAAATTTTTGAAATTATAATTCAATAAGCACTTTTGGTAGGTGCAATGTCACATTTTTCAGGTTTTTTTAAACTAATGATTTATTAATGATTTCTTTATTATCAATTAAAAAAATGAAGGAGATCTCATCAGGATATCCAATATATAAATGTATACCCTCATATATTATCTAGTGGATGGTATATGCTATTGGAATAAAAAATGATGGCTGAAAATTTTAAAAAAATTAAGAGTTGAGTCTTTAAGCTCTATAGAAGTTTCCTCTCCCACTCCTCCACCACCACCAGAAACTTCCACTCATCCACCTTTACCCATAGACCCAACTCCTCATCCTACTCCTACACCCCCTCCTCTATAGATTCTCCAATATAGTGAGTTATATGTTGTTGATCCACAATGTCATATTTTTCCATATGGGATGATATTCTATATTGGAGATACCACTCATCATCAATAGTTTGAGATAGAGCATCATAGGGTCACTATAGAGGATATTATACATATATATATATGTGTGTGTGTCAGCTGTAGTATCCTTCCTTATAAGTGAGGTTATTATATTTTAAAAAAGTATCAGCCACTTTTTAGTTCGTCCATCAATACTTCTACAACATATTACCATAAAGGTATGTGTATATTTTATATTTTATTTTATTTTTTGAATTCATTTTTTTAATATTTTAATGTTTTTATATGTATCTAATTTTATATAGAAATAATGTAAAGGTAAAGAAATACTGTATATACATTAAAAAAATAAAAAGTGCGAAGAGCTAAAATACAGATTGTAGTAGTCTTAATAGATTTTCAAGTTGTTAAAATTTTCTATTAGATGTTTATGGGATTCCAATTAATGCTATTTTTTATGTGTATAATGAAAGTGGCACTTTTGAAAAATGTTATCACAGAGATTATATCTAGTGATTAGTTGGGAATCAACATGATGCATGCTTTTTATATGTATGTATTAACATAAATATTTCCATGCATTTAAATTATTGAAAATTTATACTTATGTTTGATTTGTATTAGGTATATTTATACAATGTGTAAGGAGTATGACAAGATATATGTATATGTATTTAGAGACCCACAATTCATTTCACCTATAGGTAGGACAACTACTAAAGAAGATAGAACGGTTTATATTGCTGAAAGATTTCAAAAGGAAGCAAGTATTCAATACTGGATGTTACCTTATCTTCATGAGTTTGAAATATATATCTCATAAAGTGTTATATATATTTTAACATAATTACCACTAATATTAAATTTAATTTTATATCAGTGGCCATTGGAATTTAGGTGGTTTATTTCAAATGGAGAAGACACTTTACTGGTTATTCTCTATGTAGGGTGAAGTACAAATTTTTTTTCAGCATGTATTGGAAATGTAAGTTTTATTTTCTTAATAATTATTTAAAATATAATTAATAGTAAATTTATCTAATTTATATTATTTTATAACATTGAATGGAATTTCTTTTGAGACACCACAAATAAAAATAGCACCAAGATAAAAATATGTAATAGAAAAGAAAATTTTCATTTATAATTAGTAAATTTTTGATATATTACATGATAATGTTATTATGAATTGAAAAACTCATTTAAACAGATTTTTCATAAATAAGAAGGAATAAAGGAATGCAGATATTATGTGTTAAGATTTAGGTATGAAATAATTTTAGGTTGGACAATTATAAAGTTCCAACATGTCTAATTTCTTTTTAAACTTTTCCTTAATATTTCACTAGTTTTATTCATAATAAATGTTAAATTATTTCCTTTTATTTTTTATTTTATCTTATGAATCTTAGCCTTATATTTCACGGGATCCCATACACATACACATTGAATTAGAAAATAATTTTACAGGTTTGGTTGGATTTTAGATTGATTGTTCTATATATTGAAATTTTTAATGTCGTAATTGTAAATGAATTTTGAAAAAAAAAATTACTATTGCATCTACCTATATTTTTTGTTGGTTTGGTTGGCTATGGAGTGGACGGTTGATAAGACAAATTTCAAAAAAAATCTGATCATTTATTTGATAATTGATGTCAAAAATGGTTTTTCGATGGGTGTTCCAAACCGATTATGAGATAACCAATGTGTAAAACCCATTCTTCATAGATTTTTCACATCATTTCTCTCATAAAAAACATTGAAAACCATTCTAAAAGAGTTTATCATGTCAGTTATTAAATAACTTATGTAAAAAATTAATTCGTTAATTCATTTACAATGTCCATTTTTTAATGTTATGTTAAGACATTTTTACAACATCACCTTTTATAACAGCACCTAATAACCAACATGAAAAAAGGAAAAAACATCATGAAAAATATTTTTTGCACCAGAAACATCACCTTTATCATCATTCTTATTTATAAAAACTCTTTTGTCACTGATAATATTTTTCTCCTTATACCTTATAAAAAGATCCTATGATTCATTATATTATATTTGATCTAGTTCCTCATTTATATCTTGAATTTGTTCTTTATGATCATAGGATTTTTAATAGTATGATAAATAAACTTTGATAAAAGAAACTTTTGTGAGAAGTTTCTTTAATTTTTTTCCTTGACAAAAAACCTAAAAATTGATCTCCAATGATATTTTTTATATAAAATTTCTTTTTTAATCCTTCATTTCTAACTCATGACATCTATTTATCAGCATCATCACTAGAGTAGGAAAAATATTCTTCTTCAATCTGAATATATATAATTATTTAGTATTTTAGTATGTTCAGAAATGAAAATATCATCCTCATCATTTGGACTAATATAATAATTGATACTTTTTAATTTTAATGAATGTTCACGTTATCATAGTTCTCAATCCTCTCATATGTTTTACTATAACACTTATAAGAACATCCATTTGTTTTGTAACCCAAAAATACACCATATTATTATTTTTCATAAAACATTCAACCAGTTTTTCTTTTATATTGGTCATACATGGGTTTCCAAACACCCTAAATTGATTTAATCTTGGATTATTCTTGTACCACATTTCACAGAGTATTGTGTCTGATTTTGGCCTCAAAATACATATGTTTTAAATAATATCAATTATAGTAATTACAAGTGTCCAGAAGTATCTTGAGGTGTCATACTACACAAGAATTGTACAAGCCATATCACTACACCACAATTAGTATTTATAGGCAGTTTAATAAACTGTCACTAAATTTTTTTAAATAATTTCACGGTGTTTTATTAAAAACTGCTGCTAAAACTTTTTTTTTCAAAAATCCGACACTTATTCCACAAGCCACCCCCCCACTCCCCCAACCGCCATGATCCCCCAACCACCCGAAGCGCAACCCTCGACATGCCTTGTCGTCATTCCTAAGCCTCTCTGCCCCTCGTCATGCCTCATTGTCAGTCTCTAGACATGTCGTCTATCCTGCGCCTTGCCTCCCCTTTCTCCCTTTGATTATATCTATTGTGGATTATAACCTCTTGGATCATCAAAAAAATATACCCATTAATCAAGAAATTTTCTTCTAGCCATTTTCTCTATTATTATTTATTTTTGATTGGATGTTCATCAAGTGAACCGCTTTATTTTTGTTTGGATGTTCATTCATGTGAACCCATCTATTTGTTTCTATGGAAATCTTGAATTACATCAAAATAAAAACATTAATAATTATGAAAAATAATTAATTACATTTTTTCAATTTGAAATGTGATATTTTTCATGCTGAAATATCATTTATATTTTTATGTGATTGATTAATTTTTTGTGCTTCATGTGGCACCTATGAGGATTTTACCATTATAGGTGGTAATTGGGTTTGAGTTAGAATGTGTTGTTCAGTGATATTTTTTTGGATGTAATGAGATGTGATGTTGGATGATGTGTGATATAGTTTTCTGATGATCGTGGTTGTGGTGATAATGTGTGATACCGGAGCATGGAGTTGGTATGTGAATTATGAATGGGGTTTTGTATTGGCTTGGTTTTTTCCTAGTAGTTATAGATTTAAATGAAAAGTCTCATTTTCAAATTAAATAAACTTCATTTGTATTAAGTTTATTGGGGATGGAAATAAATTGATGATAGAATAAATTATATTGTGCATGCTAAAGGTGAATTATGTTATCCTCTAGAGCAAGTCTATTTTTTTATATGAAAAAATTATAATACTATATTGTTTTAAAATTAAACATGTAAGATAATTTAATATAGGTAATCTTTATTATTTTGATATGAATCATGTCTATGGTTATGATGTAGAAATTTTTAATGTGTAAATATGGAAAACATTTTGTTTCTCTATCATTAATTGATTTCATTTTGTTTACCTAATGTTTCCTCATTTTAAATTTCACATGTGTAACCTTGATTTTTTTATGAATTTCATATGAAACAGTTTAGAATTAACTTTTATATTAGATCATGAAACTTTTCAACTAGAATCCATGTTGGGTCATCAGGTTCTTACCAGGTTACCCCAACACATAACCTCACCTATTTAGATCAATTCCAATGGTAAATCTATTATACCAACAAGACATTAGAGTTCAATCAGAGAATAGAATTTCAATATATAGTAATAACCATAATAAAAATCATAAGGGAAGGTCATCACAATTTCCATTTCTAATCATATAGAAAATCCATCACATATAAAATAATATTTAAGGATAGAATCTCAATATCCACACTCTATCACAAGTTGAATCATTCCCTCTAGGTAGGGTCCCATAGACACATATTGTATCCAAAAGTCAACATCAGAAGTAGTTTGAGGAGGGTATCTCAGTTTCCAACCTCCCATACCAGCTAAAACATATCAATATATAATAAGTCCCATGGATAGTTATATTCATATCAAACATTATTAGAAGTGGTGTGAGGATGGAATCGTAATTTTTGATATATCGTATGTGGTAAAACACACTAACATGAGATAAACACATATATATAACTAAAGAAAAAAATGAGAACACGGGATATGATACTCTACACTTTGATCCTTATATCAATAGTCCATAGCCTCATCTTGAACATAAATATCTACTACATAGAATCCATAATGATCTCAAGCCCTTATGTCACACTTACATCACAACTTGACCATACCATCATACAACTCATTTGACTCGCATGGTTTTTTCACTATCTTGATGTGATTCGATTATTGTTCCCCTTCCCATCACTTCCCAAGAACCAATTCCATATATGAACTAACAAAAATCCAATTAGTTCCTCCAAGGCATACCCATTTCAACACTATCTATGTCTTACATGACCTTTCACTAGGAAATATTACTTATATAATGATTTATCCTTACTCCCTCAGGATCCCCACACTCAAGAAAGACTATTACCCCCATTACAATCACCTAGTTACACTAAACACACCCAAAGAGAGTGACTATTATCTTCTATGATCCACCAACATAGATACCCCAAGACCAATGAATTATCATGGTCTATTCAACCCATTCCCTCATCTCAATCTTCTCTCTCAAAGAGTTTCAAGATTCTAAGTCTATTTCCATATCTTATCCTATATAATTCCCATGTTCCTATAGTAATTAGTATATTTCTCAAGGATAACCCATTATAAGACCTTCATGTAACTTAATATAATTCATACCATTTCCCAAACAACTCATTCCACAATCGAAGACAACTTCGGTGTCCATTAATCAATTATAGATATCACTTACCTTGTGGAATAGCCACCGAGAAACTCTCAAATCCCCCACCAAAGCATGAAAAACTCACACCACTATGTATACAGTATATTTCCAAGCTAACTATTATGCCTTTATGGTTCCTTACACCAGGGTATAGTCCTTTTTTATTTGATCATTTTTATATCATACTCCACCTATCAACCATTTCATCATTTACTATGGGCATCGTGTCTTTTTTTAGTCTTTTTCAACTATATATCAACATGGTTCACACAACCTTCTTTTATGCTTCATTTTAGACCTGGAAAACATTTTATGTCATTTGTTGGTATTGAATAAATATAACAAGTATTTGGATGGCATCTTCAAGAGAAGTCAATACAATGGGTTTTAGTTAGAAAGAAAAAAAAGAAAACCTTATTTAAAATGGTTAATTATTTATCATTGTAATGTATATTATGTTTCTTAGTACTGTGTACCACTTTTCATTTCTGATAAAACATTGTATAATTTTTTTTGGAATTATATCTTCTAAATTTAATTTTATTTGATTAAATGACAGGAATGCTAATGAGGAAGCACTATACTATTCCATCGCCCACACTAACAGATGGAAATCCATCTGTCTCCCTCCCAATAACTTCTAAGACACCATGTGTTTTCTCCCTCGCACCATCTCTCACACCATTTTTGAGCATCCCATCAGCATCTAAGTTGACGCATTTCCATTTAGCAGCCTCAGTAGTGTGGGAGCAGTCTTCCACTCCTAGTTCTTCACATAGATACTGGAGGGTTACTGTTATTGGTACAAAATTTAATAGGAATAAATTCATTGAACTATTTTTATACTAACTGTTTGTTCCTTAATGATAAAAAATGAATATATGGAGAAAAATATGAAAAGTTCAACTATATGGAATCTAACTGGACTAAAGATAGTAGTCCCATTTGATTTATATGTTGTCCCTATGGATGATGTTGTCAGATTATCTATCCTGATTCTAGGTCAGCTGGTCGTGGAGCCAGTTTCCCTTCTGATTATGTATGATGATTGGAGGTATATGCATTCATCTTTGAAGAATGAGTTTTTGATTCACAAATAAAGGTAATTTTAATAAATTATGGTGTAATTGAATGCTACTATGTTATTATATTTTAATAATTTCAAAATAAATTTCTCTGTACAGATGTTTTTCCACTTTACTATGGCTGATGTGCTCGCACAAAAGTGGACATTGAAAATTTTGGTAAATAAATGGAAAGACTTTAAATGTATATTATGGGGAGAGGTCAATGATACATCATTTATCACCCAATTGATGTATGACAAGGTACCCAATGGGTACCTAGAGAGAAATGGAATGTTTTTATTGACAAACATCATGATGAGAAGCATGTAGTATTTGAATATATATTATTATGTTAATCTCATATTACATTTACGCATGTATATGAAAATGATATGACATTTCCTTCATTAAAATTAAATTACATTTTATTTATTTTAGGAGCTTTCAAGGAAGAATGAATTGAGCCTGGAAATGCAAATCATTCCTCACACTGCGGGGTCAAAGAGTTTTTCTAGAAGTCAATCGAAGCTCGTAATCTTTTCATTAGTTTAAATATTTATAAAAAATATTATCTATTTAATATATTAATTTTTTGATTTATATTATTTTAATGTAGTCACAGAGTTTAGGTCATTAAGCATTCTAAACAGAAGTGTGGTTGGATATTCATAAAAAATATGATGGGAGTTTTGTTAATGACCCTACCAAAGAAGTTGGTGTATGAATTCATTTTTCATTATAATAAAATATTATGAGTTGTCATTATGTTAATATATATTTCTTCTAATATGACTGATATTTGATTTGTAGCTAAAAATTAAGAAACTATGATTATAATCTCATGTAGTCCTACTCAGTCTCCTAGGATGACCTAGTTGGTAAAGTGCTTGGGAAGGAGCATCCTAGTCGTGTGTGTGGGATGGGTTTGGGACCTTTACCATACGAGTTCTTTAGCAGGCCATAAGGGATTGATGCTTCATTTAATCTTGGTTATAGTCAATATGCTCAAAGAGATTATGTTTCTATAAAAAAACATAAATTTATAATAAGGGGCTCAGATAACTGCATTGTAGAAAGCATTTGTTGATTTATATCAGAAGAAGGTCAGATATATCCTGGTTGATATTGCATTGATGATGGATGGAGAAAAGGTAAGTCACACAACATTAAAATCATTTAGTTTTCAAACATTTATTTGTTTTTAGTTAAAATATAAATATACAACATTATTTAATTTCCAATATAATTTCCTTAATGGTGCAAGTAGTAGGAAGTTGATATGGAGGTGGAGAGGGTGACCAATAGTTTTTATCATCTAAAAATGATTAGTGGTCTTTTTTATATGTTGAAAAAATATGGAAATAGATGGTTAGATCAGGTATCAGGTATCATGTATCATGTATCATGTATCATGTATCGTGTATCGTGTATCATGTATCATGTATCGTGTATCATGTATCATGTATCATGTATCATGTATCATGTATCATGTATCATGTATCATGTATCATGTATCATGTATCATGTATCATGTATCATGTATCATGTATCATGTATCATGTATCATGTATCATGTATCATGTATCATGTATCATGTATCATGTATCATGTATCATGTATCATGTATCATGTATCATGTATCATGTATCATGTATCATGTATCATGTATCATGTATCATGTATCATGTATCATGTATCATGTAACATGTATAATGTGTCATGTATCGTGTATCTGTATCATGTATCGTGTATCATATATCATGTATCATGTATCATGTATCTTGTATCATGTATCGGGTGTCATGTATCATGTATCATGTATCATGTATCATGTATCATGTATCATGTACCATGAATCATGTATCATGTATCGTGTATCGTGTATCATGTATCATGTATCATGTATCTTGTATAATGTATCATGTATCATGTATCATGTATCCTGTATCATGTATCATGTATCATGTATCATGTATCATGTATCATGTATCCTGTATCATGTATCATGTATCATGTATCATGTATCATGTATCATGTATCATGTATCATGTATCATGTATCATGTATCATGTATCATGTATCATGTATCCTGTATCCTGTATCATGTATCAAGTATCATGTATCATGTATCATGTATCACGTATCAGGTATAATCTATCATTTATCATCTATCATTTATCACATATCACGTATCACGTATCACGTATCACGTATCACGTATCACGTATCACGTATCACGTATCACGTATCACGTATCACGTATCACGTATCACGTATCACTTATCACGTATCGTGTATCATGTATCATGTATCATGTCTCATGTGTGGAATAGGGTGTCACCAAACATTTTTATGACCTAACATTTTCATGATTCGCAATGTTTGATAAAGGCATTGGAATTTGATATGGCACGATGATTTATTAAGGTAGTGATTCTAGAATAGGTGAAGTATAATGTTTATGGAGTATAAAGAAATCTATGTTCTATATGGAATATGAAGATATTTAATAGTTTCATATGATTTATGTTAGTATGTGTATATTAGTATTTTTTTTACAAACTATTATGTTGTTTATTTGATTAATTTTATTCATGTTGGAGACACAAACCCCACAGTCATGTCTCTCAAAGATGAGGCCCAAAAATGTTGGTTCAACCATTGAAAACATTCTAAATACGGGAATGATCACTTCTCAAAAGGGATCCTTTGAGGTTTGTTCCCAAGATGATAGTTGAGCCTATTGTGGCCATGCGCCATCACTATATGGGAGAATAATACTTAAAGGATGATGGAGATCCAAATAGGGAGCTACACCACTATGTGCTTGAGCACATTAAGTGAACCTATATATATAAGATATGATCATGTAAACATCATATTATCAACTAGAATATATATATATATATATATCCACAATAAATTTTAATTTTTAATGGTAAATTATGAGTTTTCGTACTCCCACTATCACAATTTCCTATTTGTGCAAGACCTCAATGTCCTAACGGTGCTCCTAACATGTTTAATATGTTACTTAAGAGGATATTACACATGGTCCTCAATTTGATTGAAATGGTTAAAATCCAATTGACCAAGCTCATACAGTTCACACTATATTTTCCATTAAAATCTCTCAAAAACCATTAAAATACGTCTGTTCCAACTCACTATGGGCCTAAAGTGGTTCCTCATTGACCACATACTACTTTTAGAAATAAATCATATTGAAATACTTTTGGTTGATTATTTTTTGATAACACTCAACTTTAATTGTTCACATCTCTAAGTCCAAATTCTAATTGCTTTTTTCACGCCCTGGCCCAAGTGTATAAATTTATTTAATTATTTTTTTTTCTGCTTTTAAATATATTTTCTAGGGTCTGGGGTGAGTCCCAGATGAAATTTTTTAGTTTATGTTGAAAAGTGTGCATTTTAGGTTCCACGTCGTTGGACGCATGAGCAGAGTGTGATGCCACATGGATTCACCCAAGATACTATGTGGCCTTTTCATCTTTTAAGAATTAAAATGAATAAATAAATGTTAATTTATTATGTCTTCTAAAATATTTATGGTTATTAATAAATTTAATATTTTTATTTTAGATGAAAACTAAAATTTTTAATTTTAATATCATTAAAATAAAATAAATACTATTATTATTTTTATTTTTATCATCATGTTATTATTAATATTGTTATAATGATTATCTTTATTATTATTCCTTTTATTATTATTATTACTATTATAAGTAACTGTAATTATAATTAGTTTTATTTTAGGGTTTTTAAAGGAAAATAATAATAATTAAAAACCCTAGCCTCCCTTCTCCATGTAGCGGGGACCCAACTTCCCCTGGTGTGTGGAGCGAAAAAGATCGAACCAACCCTTGGACCATTTTTCCCGCATTCTCAGCGCAGCATCCCCCCACCTTGGTATCCCCATGCTTCCTGGAAATGACCATCATCACCCCCCCTATTCAGCCCCAAACTCTGCGCTTCTCCCGTGCACCATAGCACAGTTCCCCCTTATTTCCCGTCACAGTAGCCCAAGTCCCACATGCACCACAGTGTCGACCCCCCCCCCCACAAAAAACTTCTTCTCCAGTGGCGCTCCCTCCTCATTCCCATAGGTTCGGTGTGCAACCCAGCCCGGCTCTCAGCCTCTCCTTGCAACACGCCCATATCAGGCCAACCGACCCCCCAACCTCTTTCTTCCACCGGAAAAGCCCCCCTCAGACCCCCAGCCCCACCTTCGGATCAAACACCCCTGGTCCTCCCTCCTCCATCCACCAACACCCTTGGATGACTCCCCTTCCCTTCGATCGGCAATCCCCTTGGTGTGACCTCCCACTTTTCTAACATGATCCTTTCTGACGACATCTCCTCCTACAAAAATGACCCCTCAGGTACACTGCCCTACCAACATGGCACTCCTCCGACAACGACATCCCCTTCTGTGAAAGTATTTGTTCTCTTGGAACTTCCTTTGGGTGGGTTTTGGTGTTTACCGTTGAAGGTGAGGGTCTTGAACTATCTCGGGTTGGCACCACCATGTGAGGAGAATATCTTGTTCCCACCACTTGGTTTCACACTATTTTATTAAATCTCTTATGTATTTTTCAGTCCTTAGTATTTATTTTGTAGGGAGTTGGACCATTCTACGTGGTTTTGGACGTACGTCGTCCTTCTTATCTCCGTCTCGAGGTAGGTTTCTCGATTCACTTAACTTTATGAATTAATTTCATATGTTTCTTCTTTTTTTCCATCTATAATTATGCTAATAATTGATAAGAAATTTGTTGCAAATTTATTTGGTGTGCTAATTGATCGTTCAATTATGGTTGTGTGAAAAATGTTGTCATTTTGATGTGTTTTCACATGCCATTTGTTCAATTATATTTTTTATTAATTTCGTCTCTCAGTTATCAATTTAAATAAGTTTTTCGTATGAAATTTATGTTTCCACCTGGTTGAGTATTAAATGGAAACTATTTTAGTAAATTTTTTCAAGTGTCATTGATAATTAGATTGGTTGGCTCTTATAGTTTATTTGGAAAAATAAAATGTTTGGTTTGGTTTTATAAAAATATTAGAAGATTGGGAATTTTTATTTTGGGGCTCCTTAAATGGTTTCAAACTGGTTTTATTCTTCTAAATAAATTAGAATTTTTTAATTGTTGTGGAAGATAAAGTGGTGTCTTTGACCCCCCCCCCCCATTTTTTTGGGAAAAGAATTTGGTTTATTTAAAGTGGTGATTTGTGAAAAAAAATTAATGCATGTTTGGCACTTGATGGATAATAATGAATTTTTTTTATGAAAACCCTCCGAAGATAACTCTATTTCCTTGGTTGCGACTGATTGTTTGGGAGGCCCATTCTTATAGGTTACATGGTGCTTGGATGTTTTAAAGTAAATTGGTTGTCCCATGGAGTGGCTCGGGGTGATGCTTATTGTTCTTTATTATTATATATACTATGATTGGATGTTGGATGACATCGGTTGGATCATCCCCTAATTAAATACTTGAGACATGGGAACCTAGCATATTGAGAGAATATTCTGAGAAGGATTACCACACTGGTAGGTTATGGTACTGACTAGTGGCCCATAGTAGGTAGATATGTTTAGGTTCATTGCTATGGGATTTTCCCTCTGCCTTCCTGATAAAGGATGGCCAAGCATTTGGAGCGTTTTTATTTCCTCGTGTGTGACATGTCAAGGAAGATGACATCTCTTATATTTTTTTCTTCTGAATTATTCATGATCTTTTGGGTTCACCAATTTCTACTCATTATTTTTGCTTGAAATTTTTAATGTGTTACTTTATATACATATTTTATTTTCATTTCCCTTTTAGTGAATTTACTATAGAGCTTTCATGTGTAATGCTTTTACTGGAAAGTGATGTGTGGTTTTATTGTAGCTTATGAAAACTATTTTTGAAGAAAGGTGTTTTATTTCTTTTTTTTCAAATTGAAAATTTAAACACCACTTTACCATTGAAAATTCTAATGTCTTACTAAAATAATTACTTGGGTTTTTTAGAAATGAATGAGATAAATTACTCGTACTTAGTTTTTGAGTAACATGTAGAAAACATTATTTTTATACATTGTAGTTAAAACCTGAAAATGGATGTTTCTTTTATTTTAGGGGAAGTGCATTGGTAAATAGTAGATTGGGCTAGCCAACTGAGTTTTAATACTCCCACCTATAGTTCATTTTGGTTTTTAGTGTTTGTACAGGCTTCAGCTTGGGTGTGCTCTCCTTGGACGACGCTTGATCGTTGAGTCTAGGAGTAACCCATGGGGTCACATGGAGTTAGTTTGGATGTCCAGTTTGGTTAGTTTTATCTTTTTCATATCTTGTGTAATTGTTTGTTTGTTTTGTTTATTTTGTGTTTCTCTTTACTATTTCCTCTATTTTTATTTATTTTTAATGGTATAAATAATTCCCATTGTTTCTGTCAATGCCCTGGAGATTGTCACCAGCCCGGGTGGATTAGGGAACGCCTCTTGGGCCTTTCTGTTGATCGGCTTGGGTGATCAGTTCAAGGTCGACCCAGGTAGGTTCGTGACAAAATGGTATCAGATCAGGCCATCTCTTAGTGGACCTCTCTTCTTAGAGCGCCCTTTTTTATTTAGGATTTCAAGGTACATGGAGTAGGATTTTCGAGACTTGAAGGGTATGTGCGGGAAGAGCGTCATGAACTCTTTCATGTTTTGATCCTCATGTTTCCATGGTAATTCTAGTTTAATTAGTTTCTTTGGGTTTTTAGGGAATGTTTTGTGATTGGGATACAACAAATGGAGTTTTATTAATTTTCATCATGATCCGCACGACCTGGAAAGCAATGTAGAGATAGGGGAATGGTCTAAAAAGGATCTCTATGTTGGTGATGTGTTTGGAATATGTCCACCAACCATATGTTCAAGTCACCAACCAACACTTGTTCCCTATTTGAGTTTATTTGGGCTTCCTCTGACTTCTGGATGTTTTTGTATCAGAAAAATTGGTTTTGAAAAATGATTGTTTGAAATAACATGTTTAATTTGGGGATTGTTTTAAAGTAAATGGGATGAATGATTTGTTTTTGGAAAATGATGTTTTGTTTTGGATTTGGTGTTTCTATGGGTTCTCACATTCATAGTGTTGATTTGGAATATGAACAGATGTCTAGTATGGTGGATGGATTCCCAGGGTGTTATGGATACATGCATATGAGCGAGACTTTAAATAATAATAATGGCAATGGTTTATCCCACCAAGCTTGTTTTAAATTAAATATGTTTAACAAAAAGGAAAGTTTTGATGTTATGATAGCTTGTTTTCTTGTGTTTAGAGCGTGTCATCCATGCGATGTTTGATTTTAAGGATTTTATTTATTTATTTTTCCCTGATTGTGTTCTTGACTTTTCATGTCCAGCAGTTTCCCCCTTGAAGCTTCGATGGGTGATCGTAGTTCGATTGATCAACCTAAGGACTTTATTCTCGAGTTTTGGAAGCTAGATCCACCTCTCTTTTATGGTCAAGTAGACCCTTCCATGGTAGAGGAGTGGATGCAGAGTATTGAAACGAACTTTAAACTTTTTGAGTTTCCTGATTCATTGATAGTCAAGTATTTAACCTTCATGCTTGAAGGTTCACCATGAATGTGGTGGAATTCAGTGTCTTAGAACAAGTCCCGTCAATAGCTTACTTGGGGGTTTTTGAAGGCATTATTCATTCAACAGTATTTCTTTGAAGAAGAAAGGGTGAGAAAGAGTACGTATATGTGTTATCTTATAGGTTGATAGATCTATGTTTGAATATTTCCAGTGCTTTGTGGAGAAAGTCCCTTATGATTTTAGAGTATGTCACAGATGACTCCATGATGGATCGACGCTTTGAAGCGGGACTTTGCCCCGATCTGTAGTCAAAGGTATCAGCGTCATACCTAACCTTGTTTTTTGATGTGGTGAGATAGTATTTTTCATGTTTAATCTAGGATGGTGGGAGTGATTGACGTATTCCTCCATCCTTCAATACCTATGATCAGTGGTTAAGATTCTATAAAGGAGATGAGGAAGTGATTGAAAGTGGATAGAAGAAGTCATGGAATAAAAAGGCCTCAGGATCTTTCATCAAACTCTTCATAGAAAATGATATTTGTATGTTATCAGTGTGACAAGTTTTATCACAAAATGTTATCGTGTGAAAATGCTCTGAATCCTTTCCAGACATGCAGACGCTTGGGTCACTTGCAGCGATTCCGTCGGGGAGTTTCTAGAAAGTGACACACTGGAAGTTCTCAGAAGTGATGTTTTATAGGGTTTTTGCTTAAAGTTTCTTCTGTATGATTCCTTTCAGTGTAAGATATCTCTTATCGTGGCAATTGATTGATGGTGTTTGGGGTTTTGAAATGTATGAGAATGTCGTGGGACTTTTGATGAACTCCAGTTTTCAATGCCAGCGTGGTTTGTATTTCAAAATTATGTCCTTTAATTTTTGAAATCAAAAGATGTGTGTTTCTTATTGGGACTATCATAACTTTACTGTGAGGCAAGAAATGCTCCATCCATCAGCGCTATATGCAAAAGGGCTTGAAGTGAAATCGTCACATATTCAAGAACCTCACGGAATTTTAGGGAGTCTGTTCAGGGTTGTGCCTTAATCATTGTGGTGAGATAGTTTTAGTGCTTTTGTTGTGGTTTCTCTATCATTGTAATTCCCCTCTTTTCATAGAGATTATGTTGTACTTATCCCACATGAAATGTTAGTAATTGTTCCTTTTTGGATGTGAGTTTCCGATCAGTGGCCTTGCGTGGACCACCCATGTGAATCAGTTGTGGATTTGGTTTGTGTCCACCCCGAGGTGGTGAGTCATGAATAGATGTTCGTCGAAGTTTTATTGTTCCAATATTTGGTCCCTCCCTCCCCACTTATGGGGTTAGGGTTTTTAGTTCATGTGGAGTTTTTTTTAAGCTCTTATCCCTTTTAGATAGGAGTGAGTGGTTTGAATGTTCTTTTTGTGATTCTTTTAGATTGAGTAAGGCCTGGCGTAGGTCTAAGTTGGATTTCGGTTTGTTCTCTAGTAGGTTAGTTCTTTATGGTGGGGAGATCCACCATCTCTTTGGGTTTTCTCTTAATTCGTTATCAGGTGCCAGTAGAATTCTTATGTAGGGGAGTCCATTTAGGCTTCCCCTCTGCTAGTGATTTATTTCAGGCAATTGGGCTGAGTCCTATTGGTGGTCGATAGGATGTCTTGGGGTTGAGAGGTTGGATCATGTATATGTGAAATTGTTTGGCATTGATCTATTGGATGGATAGTGTTGTATCTTTCCAGGGGCGAAAAGCGTTATGGGGGTGGGGGATTTTTCACACCCTGACCCATGCATATAAATTTATTTAATTATTTTTTTTGTGTTTTGGGGTGAGTCATGGACAAAAATTTTGAGTTTATGTTAAAAAGTGTGTGTTTTGGGTTCAACGTCGTTGGACACATGGGCGGAGTGCGATGCTACGTGGCTTCGCCTAGGAAATTGCATGGACTTTTTGACTTTGATGAATTAAAATGAATAAATAAATGTTAATTAATATGTATTATATTATCTTTATGGTTATTAATGATTTTAATGTTTTTATTTTAGAAGAAAACTAAAAATGTTAATTTTATTATCATTAAAATGAAATAAATACTTTTATTATTTTTATTTTTATGATCTTTTGATTATTATTATTATCATTTTGATTATCATTATTATTATTATTTTATTATTATTATTATTACTATGTAAATATAATTTTAATTTGTTTTATTTTAGTGTTTTTTTAAAGGAAAAATAATAATTATAAACCCTAGCTTCCCTTCTTCATGTGGTGGGGACCCAGCCTCCTGGTGTGTAGTGTGAACAGGAGCGACCCAACCCTCAGACCCTATTACCCTCCTTCTCAGTGCGTAACCCCACCACTTTGGCTTCCCCATGCTTCCTATCATCGACCCTTGTCATCCCCCTTGTTCTGCGCTAGCTGCTGCGCTTTCCACAAGCACCCTGGCATGGTTCCCCCCTGTTTCCCAACAAAATATCTTGAGTCCCACCTATGCAGCAGTTCCAATCCCCCTGGCCAACTTCTTCTCCAGCGGTGCACACTCCCCCTTCCCGCAGGTGCAGCATGTGACCCAGCCGGCTCTCGGCCTCTCCTTGCAGTGTGCCATGCTCCGACCGACTGACCCCCCCAGCCTACTGCCTCCAGTGGCGAAGCCCCCTAGGACTCCCTACTCAGTGCAAATCACCCTTGTCTAACGATCCCACCTCCGGTGAGGCCTCTCTCCAGCACAAACACCCCCGGTTGGCCCTCCTCCGACCACCAACAACCTTGCCTAACTCCCCTTCCCTCTGGTCGGCAATCCCCTAGCGGCCTCCCTATTTTCTGACACAATCCTTTCCAACGCCGCCACCTTCTACCAGCATGACCCCACCGGAGTACTGCCCTACTAGTGTGGCCCTCCTCCAGTAGGGACATCCCATTCCGGGCATGTAGTTAGTCTCTTGGGAATTTCATTGGGTGGGTTTCGGTGTTAACCGCCTAAGGTGAGGGTCTTGGACACTCCTGGGTTGGCGCCTCCATGTGAGGTGAAGATCATGTTCCTGCTGCTCGGTTTTAGACAATTTTATTAAAGATCTTATGTGTTTTTGAGTCCTTAGTATTAATTATTTAGTGAATTTGACATTACAGTATAGTTTCTAACATGCCTCTTCCGTTTCATCTTGATCTTGGGGTAGGTTTCTCAATGCCCTTACATTTATGATTTAATTTCATTTGTTAATTTCATTTGTTTATTGTTGTTTCCCTCAAATAATTGTGCTTACTATTGATGTGAAACTTGTTGCAAATTTATTTGGTGTGCGAATTGATAGTTCAATTATTGTTTTGTGAAAAATGTGTTCTTCTTGTTTTGTTTGTGCACGCCATTTTTTCGATTAAATGTTTTATTAATTTCACACCTAGGTTTTCAATTTATATGTGTTTTTGGTATGAAATTTGTGTTTTCACCTGGTTGAGTCTTAAATTGAAACTATTTTAGTAAATTTTGGTAGTGTCGTTGATAAATTTCCCGGTTGGATCTTAAAATTTATTTGGAAAAATAAAATGGTTTTGTTTGGTTTTATAAAAATATTGGCATCTTGTGAAGTAGTATTTTGGGGCTTTTTAAATGGTTTCAAACTAGTTTTTATCTTATAAGGAAATTGGATTTTTTGTAATGGTTGTGGAAGGGAAAGTGTTATCTTTCCCACCCCCCCCCCTTTGGGAAAAGAATTTGGTTCTTTTAAAGTGGTGATTTTTGAAATGGGTTTAATGCATGTTTGGAAATTGATGGAAAATGATGAAATTGTTTTGATGAAAACCCTCCTAGGATAACTCTCTTGCCTTGGTTGTGACTGATTGTTTTGGAGGCCCGTGCTTAGAGGCTCTCGGGTGCTTGAATGGTTTAAATTCAAGAGGTTTTCCCATGTAGTGGCTCATAGTGATGCCTGTTGTGCTTTACTTTTATATATATTGTGATTGGATGCTCGAATGACATCGGTTGGCCCACCCCTATTTTAAATACTTAAGAAATGGAAACCTGGAATGTTGAGAGAATAATCTAAGAATGATTGTTGCATAGGTAGGTTATGGTACTAACTATTGGCCCATAGTAGGTGAATATGTTTGGGTATATTTCTATGGGATTTTCCCTCGTCCTGCCTGAGAAAGTATGGATGAACATTTAGAGAGTTTTGAATTCATTGTGTGTGACTTTTCAATGAGGATGATGTCTCATGTATTGGTGTCTTCTGGATTATTCTTGATATCCTGGGTTCACCTATGTCTACTTGTTCTTAGTGCTTACAGTGTCAAATGTGTTACTTGTATATACATATTTTCTTTTCATTTCCCTTATAGTGAAATTATTGTAGCGCTTCCATGTGTAATGTTTTACTGGGAAGTGATGTGTGGTTTTAATATAAATTATGAAAACTATTTTCAAAGAAATGTATGTTATTCCTTTTGTGAAAATTTAAAATGTAAACATCACTTTCTCTTTGAAAATGATAATTTCTTACTAAATGAATGACTTGGGGTTTTGAGAAATGAATGAGGAAAATGACTCATACTTTTTTTTGAGTAACATATAAAAAACCTAAATTTTATTCCTTGTATTAGAAACTTGAAAATGGATGTTTCTTTTATTTTAAAGGATGTGCATTGGGAAATAGTATATCTGGAGAGCCTACTAATTTTTAATACTCATTCCTATAGTTATTTTCTGTATTTAGTGTTTGTGCAGGGTTCATCTAGGGTGCACTCTCCTTGGGTGACGCTTGATCGTTGAGTTGGGGAGTGACTCGTGGGGTCACACAGAGTTAGTTCGGACGTCTAGTTCAGATAGTTTTATCTTCTTTATCTATTGTGTAGTTGTTTGTTTGGATTATTTATTCTATGTTTCTCTTTACTATTTCCTTGGTATTTATTTATTTTAACTGGGAAAAATTTTTCCCATCATCTCTGTCGAGGCCCTAGTGCTTGTTGCCAGCCTAGGAGGATCGGGAACACCTCTCAGGCCTTGTCATGGATCGGATCGGGTGACCATTTCAAGGTCGACCCAGGATGGTTTGTGAATTCTTTTTTCCAAGTAACCTCAATATCACTATAAGCATTCTCACCACTTCTTGTAATAATCTTCTAGTGACGTCTCTTGATCAAACCAAATCGTACTCGTTTATATCACTATTCCAAATAGTATTCTAGTACATTCCTGATCCAACACACCTAGATAATAAAAAGGTATTCCAAGCCTAATTCTTAGACTCGAGCTTCTCCAAAGTATTTATTTGAACTAGTACCTAGAATTCATAATGGAATACAATAGTACCCAGTTCCAATTACCAAGAAACTCAGAAACGAAAAAACCATCCAAAGATCAGTCCAACACCTACATGAGTGTTACCCTCAAATATTTGACCTTTTTAATTTAAAGACCTATAAATTTCAAGAATTTTTTTTTCTTAATTTCTTTGTAATTTTACGAGTCTGTGGCTTCTGACGGCACTTGATTCCGAGGTCCGGTGTGCCCAGAATCAATTTCTGAAATTGAGCTCGGGTAAGTTCAGTAAACGAACGAGTGGGTTTTTCTATCCCTTGAACCGGTGCTCGGAATTGAAATATGAGGGCACCAATGAACTCACAACGCCGGTAATTTCTTAAGGGGGCCTTCACATCGAATGCAGTCGGGGTGGAGTGGAAGTTAGTTTTCCTAACTTTGTGAAATAAAAATAAAATAAATATCTTTTTATTTTATTTTGAATTTCAAAATTATTTGAATTAATGTGGGGGTTCCACAACCCCACATTAATTCAAGTAACTCATCACTTAATTAATTAAGGGAATAACCTTTTTGATGGAGGGGAATCCGCTGGAGAACTCCCTCTCCTTCCTTCCCTCACTCTCCTCCTCCATTGTTGCACCACCGATGAGGTTCCATCTTCTCTGACGAGACACTGATGAACGGGCAGGGATTGGTAGCGTGGTGTGGGCGCAACGAACTACGCTGACTCCGACATCTTCCCCACGTCAGATCCAAAGAACGACGAACCGTGAGGTAGGGGTTGTTATGTTCATGTTTTAATATCGTTCATCATAGTTCTTCAAGTTTTGAGTTTCGTTTGGCCGCATTATACCATCTTGACGAGGAAGGGCTCGGACCGCATGAACATGGTCTGACCCTTCCCCTCTCGTTTGTTGTTTGTGGATGATGGAGGCGGACTGCGAAGAACCGGCCAGCGTCGGTCCGACCAAGATAGGATCGTCAGCGCATGATTTACGGGCCGCCACAAAGGCATGGCACCGTTGTGTCATGTGGAGTAGAGCCAGATTGTGGCCGGGGCAGGCTGCGGTGGAGGGTTGGGGTGCCGTCGTGCCACGTCGGAGCTACAGGGGCCACGACGGAGGGGTGTGGCGCTGTCACATAGCGCCGGTTGAACAAAGCTGCAGACTAAGGCCACGGCGGACCTGGAAGGGAGACCGGCTGTGCTGGCCGCCAGTGCCACCAAGAGGCGGGACCCAAGAGGGTCCCACAGTTACCCAAGGGGCGGCCTTCATGGAAGGCCGTTTCGAAGAACTGGGGGGGTGTAACCACCCCCCCCCCACCCACCCCCAGATCAGCGGCTAGGGCGGGCTTTAAAGACCTGTAAATTTCAAAGAAAATTTTTTCTTAATTTTCTTTGGAATTTTAGGAGTGCGCAGTTTCTGACGGCACCTGATTCTGAGGCCCGGTGTGCCCGGAATCAATTTCTGAAGTTTATCTCGGGTACGTTTAGTGAACGAACTAGCAGGTTTTCCTAACTTTTGAACAGGATCTAGGAATTGAAATCTAAGGGCACCGATGGAATCACAGCGCCGGTAATTGCTTATAGAGACCTTTCCAAGAGTTGGGTTTTCTTGGGAGGAGATGTTAAAAAAATGTGAGGAATAAAAATAAAACTGTTTTACAATTTATTTTTATTTCATTACCGGTGGGTTAAGTGCATGGAAAAGGAAGATGCTAGGAAGTTGGGGTGGGGCCCGCACAATCCCCCACCTCCTTCAATTTCCTCAACACCCCCTTTGAAACCCCCCCTCTAGCATTTAATTTTTCAACTCCCCACTTTTAATTTCACGCCAATTAAATGACTCATTAAATGAGACAACACACGTTAATTAATTCATGGATTCAATTTGATTTCCGAATTAAAGTTGGCGTGTGTGTGTGTGTGTGAATAAAATAAGACAAGGTCATATATTATTGTTGGCGGATTTGTTGGGTGCATCAAAGAGGAGGAGACTCTTGCACTCTGAAGAACGTTCTTCCTTGTTGAAGAATGCGAAGAACAACGAAGAACGCCGGCCTTCGACGGAAGATGACGAAGAGCGCAAGTTCCTCGGAGATCGTTGATCATCTTCTTCGCAACGCCGTGTACCGCGACACCGACGATCCTCTTCCGCGACGCCGTCTTCCACGACGTATTTTCCCGCGACGATCCTCGCTCGACAACTTCTCCAAGTAGGGGGTTTGGTTTAATTTTTATTTATGTGGATTATATCCTCGGCCTTTGATTAAATTCTTGATAGTCATTGGGCCATTCGTTATCTTAATAACGGGAGGAGGTCGGACCGCACGAACACGGCCGACCCTCCTCCCCCTTTTGTTGGTTGTGCTTGTTGCGGAACGAGCAAAGGCGGCGCGGTGCAACGGCACCGCGCGAAAAAAAAGAAGAACGGGCGAAGAAGCGTCGCACCATCGCGTCGTCGCGCCGTGCCGCTTCGGCGTTTCGTAGGCTCCGAATATTGATTAATTTATGGTGGATCGACGGGCAATAACGGAACGGGACGCAGGGGCAGTTTGAAGACTTCGTAGTGAAGAGCCGATCCTGGGAGGACCGCTGGCGAAGACCGCATGCAAAACGGACCATCGGAGCGTGTCCGGTGGTCCGCAGAAGGGCCTGTGGGTGTGCCATGCCGGCACGGCGGCGCTAGCGGCTGGAGGCGGCGGTGCCCGGCGCGCCGCTATGAGGGTCCGCTGCGGTTGAAGCCGTGGCGGCAAGTGGCAGTCCCGTGGCCGCGTGGGACCGAGGGGGGGACGCGGCGTCGTGCCGTGTCCGCTGGCAAGGAACGGCCCCCACACGGGGGGGCCGCGGTGGCAATCAAGGGGGCAACCGCCCCCTTTGTGCGGCCGCTCGGCCAGCGCCGAGCCGCCCCGGGCTGGACCGGCCGCACCGGGCCGGGCCACGACCCCTGGGCCAGGCCACACCCACTGGTCCGGGCCGCGCCCTAACGGGCCGGACCCGGACACGGTTCTGGTCGACCCGGTTCAGGCCGACCTGGGGGGGTTGGGCCGGGTCGGACCGGGACTAGACCCCCCATTTTTAGACCACTTCCGGTCATTTTCTCGTTTCTTGGGATACGGACCTCCGATCGACACACTGTCAGTTGAGATACGATCCTTGGATCGATACGGTCGTTTCGGTATATTACACTCAATGTTTCGGAGGACTTTGGGTTCGGCCGGGTTGGTTTGAACACGAAACCAACCGGGCCGTCGGAGCAGAAACGCTTATAACTTGATCTCCAGACGTCCGATTGACATTTCGTCGACTATTTTGGATTCCTCTTAGTGAGACGGACCTTTTGGCTTACTCCGCTCGAGGTTTGTACACAGTTGGAGTATGGTCGGGTTGGTTTTGACTTAAAAACCAACCGGGCCCTGGAACGAAAAAGTCAATAACTCTCGGACCAGACGTCCGATTGACACGTCGTCTGTCGCGTTGTGTTCCTTTTGACGAGACGGAACTTTGGGATACATCAACTCCGGACTACGTGTCAGTTGATGTATTGAGCTCTTTGCTCGTGGAGTGGACCCTCCCGAAACGAGCGTGCTGTGTGCGGAAACCCTAGAGCTGGGTGAGACTTGACGATTGTTGATCGATCGACTCGATGTGTTTCAGATAGCATAATGGGAAGCGCTTGGTTTTAGCGGCAGCCCCACAGTGGAGGAGCGCTTGGTTTTAGCGGTAGACCCACAGTACTCAACAGAAGGAGTACCTCTGGAGGCTATGAGGGGGAGTGCTTGGTTGTAGCGGCAGACCCACGACGGGGGAGCGCTTGGTTGTAGCGGCAGACCCGTGGTACTCAGCAAAAGGAGTACCTCTGGAGGCTATGAGGGGGACCGCTTGGTTGTAGCGGCAGACCCATGGTGGGAAGCGCTTGGTTGTAGCAGCAGGTCCACATTACTCGAAAGGTGGAGTACTACAGCAGTCCAAGGTAAACAGGGAGTGCTTGGTTGTAGCGGCAGACCCACAGTACTCGATAGAGGAGGAGTTTCCCAGCAGCTATGGTTTCGACATCATGATTAAATCTTGGTTTGAGCTGAGTCTTGACTTCAATCAATATCTTTGACATGATTGAATTACTTTCCTATGTGTATTGGGCTGTGTTATCCTGGGTGGATTAGTTGCGCTATCATGTGTGGACGTGATCGAACTTGGGCTCGGATGTTGGAGTGGAACTGGAATTGATGACTTAGGTATATGTATGGGCATATACATAAGTAGTGTTGGATGTTACATCATGATTGTATCTTTTCTTTGTGGTTTATCCTTTTTGGATTCAGGGAGACCTTTGGGGGTCTCGGGGTCCTTGTTGAGTATCATATACTCACCCCTGCAAGGGCTTTGACCGCACTACATTGTGTTGGTTACAGACGACAGACATCACTGATTGAGGTTGAGGATTGTAGAGCTGGACAGTTCCCGGAGGATGAACCCATGACGAGTCAGTGCCCAGAGGTGGATATCACGACGAGACGGTACCTGTAGGTGGACCACTGGATGGGACGCATACATGGTGGACGATAGGACCCGAGGAGCTGAGTAGGCTATCTGTGCCCACCCTTCAGGTGGGATTTCCAATGGACGGCTCGGCGTTTCTGCTTTACTTTTCAGTTGTTGTACTTCCTTTCCAGTTGTAGTTTACTTTCAGTTTGGGTTTGTATTCTGGCCCACTTACTTTTCCGTACTTACTTGTACTCAGTTTACTTAGTGTTTTCTTCCGCTTGTACTCTGTGGTGTTTTGTTTACTTTTATAAAGGCAATGCCTTTCTAGTTATCAGGATTTATGCCTTTGGTGCTAGTCGCCAGCCACTGACCTATGGAAGGCAGGCTTGGGGTAGTCATGGAATGGGCCCCGAGGATGGGTCGTGACAGATTGGTATCAGAGGAGTTTGTTTCTACCGCAGAACGCAGGACTCTGATCTTTATTCTATGTGAAGCAATAGTGTTAAGGGTATTGAGTGTGGTTATCAGTCCAGGGAGTCTAGTGTTGGTGCGACGATCGACGTATCCATACACTAGGACCCTGACTTCTGATTTCTGACTCAATACATGAAAACATTGATTGCATGTGTGTTTCAAAGGTTTTCTTTGTGTCAGCTCACCAGGTTCTGTTTTGAATGTGGCGCACCTGTTCTTTTCAGGATGGCCCCACGACAGCAACCAGCTAGGGTTCCGAGTTTTGTACGTACTGAAAGTCCGCCGAGAGACAAGGACTCAGTACAGGGCCCTCTTCCAGTTGAGTCACCAGCAGAGGCACCAGCGGTATTACCACCCGTTGGGCCACTAATTCCACCGGCCCCAACAGTAGGCGATGCACACCACTTGAGCACGCTTCATGAGTTCCAGCGCCAGAGGCCACCCAGGTTTTGGGGAGAGACGGAACCACAGGCGGCTGAGGATTGGATGGAGGCTGTAGTTCGAGTTTTCAGGCTAGTGGGGACACTAGCCAACCTCATGGTGATCCTTGTAGCGAGCCTCCTGCACGCGGCAGCAGATAGATGGTGGAGCTTGATGCTCTAGGTGCACGACGAGGCATCTCTTCTTTGGACGGACATTGAGATCCTCTTCCGCTCAGAGTTATTCCCAGCCACCCTCCATGTGGTGCGCATCCAGGAGCTACTACGGCTGCGACAGGGCAGCATGACAGTTTCTCAGTACGCGGTGAGGATTACCGATCTCTCGCGCTATTCGACGGACATGGTACGGGACCCATTCTTCGGAGACCAAACCTTCGAGTAGGGATTGAGGCATGAGATGAGGGCATCACTGATCTCCCTCAGTATTCCGACACAGAGAGGGGTGTTGGAGCGAGCCCTCTTAGTGGAGATTTCCCTTACTGAACAGTCTCCAGCAGCAGGACCCACCACTAGCTGACATGCGGCAGAGTCTTTGCAGTGGGCAGTAGAAAGATGACGCAGAGGTCCAAGAGGACTAGACCTATAGGTGGTCGACCACATGATGCAGGATTTTTTGTACGAGGCACCCGGGGTGGAGAACGACTTACCATGAGAGGACAGTGTTACTCCTGCAGTGGGGCTGGTCACATGGCTTGTGACTGTCCGACCCGCCATACAGATGATCAGCAGGTAAACGAAGGACCTCCCAGGCAGAGGCAGAGGTTCGACCATGGCGGACCATAGGGAACGGGTGGACAGGAGAGAGCACAGCTTCATGCAGCTGAGGCCTATGATCATGGAGCTCCGAGAGCAGATGGATAGGAGTGGGATTAGCTCCAGACGTAGAGACTTATGTTCATGTTTCTTCTATCTTTGTTGATGTTTGTTTGTAGATGCTTTGTGTCTTTGTACTTTGAGCTGCAGTAATAAAAGACACCACTCCTTGTGGCATTTTCTTTCATGTCCTCTCTTATTATTGTTACTAAGAGGTTCCGGATTAAAAACCATTGACTTGACCCTCACTTTTGAGATACCTACTGGAGGAGACCCAGTTACCACACACTGATGCCGACAGTGTGACTCAACGCTTGGGGGTGAGAGTAACGGTTGGATATCTTGATAGTAGCATTGAGGCCTTACGACATCATCCTTGGTATGGATTAGTATCATCCATGTCGGGATTGACTGTATTAGGCAAAGAACGTGGTTCATCCAGGGGATGAGACCGGATTTCTCTTATCAGAAAAGAAGAAATCTTAGTAGCTCTTGTTGGACCAGAAAGGGTCCAAGTCACCCAGGAGTGGAAGCGGACAGCTCAGAGCCAACAAAAGACTTATGCTGAAAGGAGGTGTAGACCACTAGAATTCGAGGATGGCGACCACGTTTTCCTACGGGTCTCACCTCAACGTGAGTTACGGAGATTTGGCTGGGGTGGAAAGTTGTCTCCGCACTTCATTGGACCCTTCTAGGTCCTCAACATGGTATTTGAGGTGGTTTACTACTTGACCCATCCACCTCAGTTTCACCGGGTGCATGATGTCTTCCACATATCTCAGCAGAAGAGATATGTGCACGACCCAACACATATCATTGACGATGGGGCAACTTTTGTGGAGGTCCCGGTGGAGATCGAGGATCGACAGGAGTGGGTCCTATGTGGACAGTCGATTCCTCAGGTGTGCTTCCACTGGCAGTACGATAACCTCCAGGAGAGCACATGGGAGCGAAAGGCTCAGATGTGTGCTCAGTACCACTTTTGTTTTCCTAGTTTGTGTTATAGCTTTACGGGGATGTATATCCCTGAGGTGGGAGTAATGTAAAGACCCGGAAAATTCAAGGGAATTTTTTTTTAAATTTTCTTTGGAATTTTATGAGTGCGCAGTTTCTGACAGAACCTAATTCCGAGTCCCGGTGTGGCCGGAATCAATTTCCGAAGTTTACATCGGGTACGTTCAGTGAATGAACGAGCATGTTTTCCTAACTTTTCAACCGAAGCTCGGAATCGAAATCCTAGGGCACCGATGGAATCATAGCGCCGGTAATTGCTTATGAAGACCTTTCCTTTAGTTGCATTTTCTCGGGAAGAGATGTTAAAAAAAATAAGAGGAATAAAAATAAAATTGTTTTACAATTTATTTTTATTTGTTTACTTGTGGGTTAAGTGCGTGGAAAAGGAAGATTCTAGGAAGTTGTGTTGGGACCCACACGAGCCCCCACCTCCTTCAATTTCCTCAACTCCCCCTTTGAACCCCCCCCCCCCCACTCTAGCATTTAATTTGGAAAGTCCCCACTTTTAATTTCACGCCAATTAAACGACTCATTAAATGAGACAATGCACGTTAATTAATTCATGGATTCTATTAGATTTTCTAATTAAATTTGGCGTGTGTGTGCATGTGTGAATAAAATAAGACAAGGTCTTATTTTATTACTGGCGGATTCGTTGGGTGCATAAAATAGGAGGAGACTCTTGCGCTCTGAAGAATGTTCTTCCTCATTGAAGAACACGAAGAACGACGAAGAACGCTGGCCTTCAACGGAAGATGACGAAGAGCGCAAGTTCCTCGGAGATCGACGATCCTCTTCTCTGCAACGCCGTGTACCACGACATCGACGATCCTCTTCTTTGTGACGCCGTGTACCACGACGCCGACGATCATCTTCCGCGACGCCGTCTTCTGCGACATCTTTTCCCGCGATGATCCTCACTCGACAACTTTTCCTAGTAGGGGGTTCGGTTTAATTTAATTTATGTGGATTATATCCTCGACCTTTGATTAAATTATAGATAGTGGTTGAGCCGTCTGTTATCGTAATAATGGGAGGAGGTCAGACCGCATGAACACGGCCGACCCACCTCCCCCTTTTGTTGGTTGTGCTTGTTGCGGCATGAGCAAAGGCGGCGCGGTGCAACGGCACCGCGCGGAAATAAAGAAGAACGGGTGAAGATGCACCGCGCCGTCGCGCCGCGCCGCTGCGAAATTTCGAAGGCTCCAAAGTTTGATTAATTTATGGCGGATTGATGGGAGATGACGGAATGGTCCACAGGGGCGGTTTGAAGACTTCGTAGTGAAGAGCATGTCCCGAGAGTACCGTTGGCGAAGACTGCAGGTAAAACCGACCACCGGAGCGCGTCCTGTGGTCCGCGGAAGGGCCTGCCGGCGCGCCATGCCGGCAAGGCGGTGTCGGCGGCCGGAGGTGGCGGCGCCCAGCGCGCTGCCAGAAGGGTCTGCTGCGGCTAAATCTACGGCGGTAGGCGTCGGTCCTGTGGGACCGAGGGGGGGGGATGCGGCGCTGGGCCGCGTCCGCTGGCAAGGAACGGCCCCCACGCGAGGGGCCGCTATCACGAACCAAATCTGGTCCTCGCCAAAACCGGAACCAAACCCAACACATGACATGACCCGAAGGGCGTTCCCTATCCCCACGAGTGGGAACAAGTGTCCGGGTATCATTTATTTTTGTTTGGGAATGATTTACCTGAATATGAAGGCATAAAACGTTAAAAACAATCAATAAACTGAATCTGAAAAATTTATACCAAACGATGTTTACACAAAAACCTGAACTGAATACATTGGTTTAGAGTCAATAAAATATGTCTATAAATAAATGAAAACATTATCAAAACAACCACCAAGACTCCGCACGACAAGGGGTTATAACCCCCGAGCCGTCTCCACAACACCGCACAATAGGAGGGGTCTAACAACCCGAACCACCTTCACCTGAGGCCTTACCTTTACCTGAGTAAAACAAAACAAAGTCTACTTACACCCAAGGGGTTTAAGTAGGGTGTAAACCTAAGCCCAATAAGATACCACCCAATGATTCCAAAGTGCATGCAATATAAGGTGAAGAAGCAAACAGTTTTAAGTCATAAAGAAAAATGACGATGAAATTCAAAGAAATGCAACTTTCATTTAAAAAAACGTTTTCAAACTAGAATTTCAAGACTGTTAACATATCTAAATAGAAATGATAGATACAATAAATTACTTAAGAAAACACCCAAATACAAGGTTAAATACTAAAAATCTAGTGAGCAACAAACCAGGAACACCCCTAGGCACTAGGTTGTCTCGGGCCCTATGTACCTCGTACCTCGGTGTAAAGCAACCATAGTAAAATCCACTCTCGTGCATGAGCCACTATTAGGGAATATACCCACAACATAGTGGTTTCCAATCATCATCCACATAGTTTAGTTAGATTTGTCTTTATCCAAATGCTAAGTGAAATAGGGACAACACCCATCCGGTCCACTAGCCGTACTAGTACAAATCCGCCCACCTAAGTACCCAGGCTTCCCCTTTTGTGCTCAAACAATTTCAGCATGAAACATAAATTCATTTTCAAATAAAACACCACTACTAGTCACACACAATCAATACAGTATCTATCACATTTTTATACCACATAAAACACCCAATAAAATACTTGGATTTTTAATAAAACAATTCCTCAAAATCACGTAGTGTTTTGCACAAAAAAACACCTTGAGAACACCAATTGCACACTATGTGCACATTTTTGAATTATAAAAACATAAAGGGCATCCCAATAAATTTAAATTAAAACAAAAAATCATTTTTAGGGAAGTCTGATATGGTTTAATAAGTGACATCATTGTAAAACCTTCATTTTTACACAACACGGCTCATAGAAATTCACGTGTTTCACAAACACCATTAAAACCAACTTTCACAGCAACAAACACATGGTATAATCATCAAAACAGTATTTTCAGTCCTATTAAAGTTCATTAAAATCAACTAATTACTTATAGGACATCCCCAAATAAACTAATAAAACATTTCTATAAAAAAACCCCAATTTCACATGAAATTGGCATTTAAGATTCATTTGAAATACAAACACCACTAAAACTAATTTTTCGGCAATAATAAAATTCAATAAGCATGAAAATACCATAAAAACAGTATCCAATTAAGAAAAACTTCATACACAATGGAATCACCTACCAAAACCCAGGAAACCCTTGAATCCTTTGTGCGAAAACTCAAACGCACCACCGCCGCATCTCAAGGAAGGTAAACCAGACCTAAAACCAGAATTTCAGACCATGAAACACAAGATAAAACCCTAACTTTTAAACCCCACTTTCTGTACATTAGTAACCTCAATGATATGTGAATAAACCCTAATTACATTGAATGTAACCCTAAACAAATTGAAAGAAGAAAGAAGGAGAACAACTTACTTAAAATATCTTGTAGAAATCACCCCCAAAAATACCAGTAGATGATTTTGAAAAAACTCAAACCTTACAGGGAGGTTCGAACAGGGATAAGGATATCATTTAGGAATTTGAATGGGGGAAAACGAGTAATAATTGAGAGAGTTATGAAGGAATGAACTTACCTCTTCAAATCTTGACATTTTGAGATCCTTATAAATATCTACCCAAATTCTCGATTTCCAGGAGCTCCAAAGAGTGGGGTAAGGTAATGGTCGCGTGGTTAGGTTCAGTGGGCTTGGTATCCACTTGGAATCACCAAAATATCATTAATATTTAAGGATATGTGAAATAAACAAATTTTTATTTTAAAACTGGAAATGGGCCTTCGGGCTGGCCTAATTTCTTAAATGAAAACCCAATTCCACCATTATTATGGATTCATAAAGGATCCAAATTGCAATTGTGGTGTTAATAGGTCATGGGAGGTCATTTAGGAAGTTTAATTGGTGCAAAATATTAAAAATGAAAATGTTATAAAAGAAACAAAATTGGTTTTTAAATCTAGAATTGGGCTCACGGTTTGCCCCAATTCATGAAAACTCACCCATTCCTCCATAAAAGATTGGGACCCCCCCAAACAAAGCATGAATGGAAAATAAATGAAATTTATCTCTAAAATAAGTCATGGATGTGACAATTCTCCCCACCATAAAGCATTCCACAACCGGAATGCCACAACAACACCAGATGAAAAAGCAAAGCCCAAACGATATACCAAGACAGACTTCCTTGCCACGTTTTCACCCGCTTCAAAAAGGACGAACATCTCCAGTTGATCAAACAAAGGAAGGGAATAATCTCACCAAACAAAAAGTACCCCACTTACTTAAAATTATGAAACTAATTCAAAACCAATACCAAAAAAATCACCTCAAACACTACAAGACGACGCTCAAGCAATCCACTTGAAACGAACAACGAACTCGAATAACGCTACCACAACATTACGTAAACAAAACCATTGGGTGTTCTCCAACCCCAAATTTACCCAAGTAAAAAAATTTGTGGATATATAGACTTGAACGATACTACCTTCTATCTAGAATACACCAAGGAGAAAACTAAGTCACTGGTACGGGGTGACCCAATCTGGACATCCCACCACCAGGGACAACTCAATTTCTAAGACAGAATAAGGATAACCATTGGGGAAGGAACAAATGGTCTCCCCTTCATAAGGGTTAAACTAACATTATTCCTTTTCCAAGAGAACATACATGATACCCATGATGGGTCTCCCCACCATAATAGCGAACACAACTTTAATTAAGACAAAATCAAGACACTAGCAGGGGGCCTCGAACGGACTTCCCAGCATTAGGGTTAGATTAATATCAGAATTAATCCAATGAAACTTACATGAGACCCATTGTGGGTATAAAAAAACAAAACCCAACCATATTAACTAACTAGTATGGGATAAATACAACAAAAACAACAGAATTTTAAGGAGCTGGCAAGGCCGCATGGTTGGTTCACACGGTTTGGGAAACTGTGAGTTAACTGTGCGGATCATTCTGTCCAAAGAGGAAACTTCACACAGTTTTCTTGGCCAAGGATCATATACGTGCGGAGACCATGTGGTAGCTATTGTCTCTTATCACACAGTCCCCTGGGTTGGAACACAGTTACTGCTAACCGCGCACAAACTATGCACTTCAACATTCCTAACCCAAATTTTAAACTTTTCTCCAAAAACACAAGGGAACCCAAAGGGGAAAAAATCAACTCAAGCTATGACATGGAAACAAGGTACTCACACCTATTTCCACCAAATGTGAGAAATTGGAACAAGAATACGACACCAGAGGTTTAAACTATTCCTATCTTTCATATTGAGGATATGACCTTGGCCAAAAGTTTGAACGACTCTAGGATTTCCCCTAACTACGCGCCAGCTTCTCTCCGGGGCCTATGGCTGGAGCTCAATGGATTGAAGCATCTTCGGCCTCGCAGTTAGGATTTGGAAACCCCTAAACTGAAGATCTTCTTCCAGTTCCAAAAAAAATTATACTGTAATCTCAGATGGTCTCATTGAGACATGACACACTTCAAACCCGCTTTCCCCCAACCTATCATTTTACCAAACCAAAAACATAGAGGATGCACACACATTGCCCCTTTTTTTCTTTGGATGCTAAACATCGGAACGAAAGGACATATAGAAACACATTTCTCTAGAACATAGGATTTAGAATATCCTATAGGGAGACACACATCCAACAAAATAGTGACTCTCATAAGATTGCACAATCTTCACCGTTATAGTCAAATGAACACATGACATCGCAAGGTGTCACCGAACATTCCCATTGTGGATAAAAGAAAACACAAGGAGAGAGACCTTGTACTGAGTCCCAAACAGCACATGATTCCAGCAAGTGTCTATAATAGCCACTCTTGACCAGATCTTGCACATTGGTGGCCTAACATGAACTCTTTCTTCAATGAGACTAACGAAAAACCCAGAGGCCCTTTAAGACATCATTCTACACTGACAACCCTGAACTTCGTTGAACTTCGACAATTTAGGAAACATAAGAAACTAAGGTCTATTTCAACCTCCCACAACCACTCGCCCACTACAGGGAGATCCACATAATTGAAAAATAAGAGGGGTAAACCCAATCTCTAAACCTCAAGAATAAAGTCCTTATATTCATCAACTGGAGGATCATCCAACGGTAAATCACCAGTGGACAAACATGAATCATACATTAACACTTTATGGGAGAGTACCCTAGCCTACAAGAAAACCCAAGGACCCAACCGATCTGGTCATTTGGTCACAACAGACCACAAACCTGAACCGAACACATGAGGGGAGACACCACATTGGTCTCCCAAACTTTTCCTCAAAAGAGACCACTGACCAACACTTCATTCCAACTTTTCGATGAAACACCAACCAAAAACATCGTTCAAAAAATAGGGGTTAATGAACTCGAAACATCCCAAAATAATAATCCTGAAGACACATAATCCATACCACCAAACCCTACATTATCAAAACACAACACTTTCCTTCAAAAACATTTTTAAAAAAAATAGTGTTGGCGGGTTGCACATTTACCGATGGTATCTCATTAGCCACACACATGCATGTTTACATTCCATACTCGGAACCCACCTAATATCCATCCATATTCCCAAATAAACCTATATATGTGGTCACCCTTGATAACACAAAATACCAAAAATCAAACATTTCCTCTTTTTAAAATAAAAAACTTTTAACCACACTTTCCCTTTCTCAAAAACACTAACCATAATATCGAAACCCAATTCTCATCTCACAAACCAATTTAGAAAAGAATCCATAATTCAATAAAAGTACATATTCATGCCTTTCACAATCGTTTCAAAACATTTCAACCCATTTCATAACACTTGTAATTTCATGAAAAACAGCATTCCATATATCATCATTTAATTAAGAACTCGACTCTTATCATTTCAAGAAAAGGTTATAAAAGTTCATAATTTTTTTTTCAAATGTTCAGTAGTCACCAAACCCAAAATCCATCTTCAACCCCCACACAAAAATTCTGTACCACTAAATTCAATCCAAATCACTTTTCCACAGTTTAAAATAAAATTCCACTAGAAACATATTTTCAAAACCCCAATTAACATAGTTCGTAATTTCAATAGAGGTGTAAACACATAATTTACCCTTTTTAAATAATTCTAAAATTTTATTTAAAGACTTTAAAAAAACTATTTTCACTTTAATATAAAATAACTTCACAAAAATTCACACTCCTTGAAGTGAAGTCATTTTTTTGCTTAAAAAACCAAGTTTCCAAGATTCCAAAACAAAGAGACACAAGACAGTGTGAGAGGAAACTAGTTTTGGTGGGTGACTTGGACATATGGTTGGCAGCCATATTCCAATCACTTCTCCATCACAGAGAGTATTCTAGGGAAATATACATGGCTCCACATGGCTTTCCAGGCCCTACGAGCTCACTGAGATTATTCGCCCAACTCTCTTTTCATTTCCCATAGTCATCATTAAACCAAGAAAACCAAAGGACTCTGATAAATCCATACTTCCCCTGGGGACTTGAATCCCATCATGAGGTGTGCTGGCTAGGCACACTACCCATGACTGAAATGTCATGTCCCGACAATCCTAGCTCCAGACTATCCTGACTCTTCCACAAATAACATGACCCAAAGAGCGAACCTGCTCTGATACCATTTTGTCCCGAACCAAATCTGGTCATCGCCAAAACCAGCACCAAACCCAGCCCGTGATATGACCCAAAGGGCGTTCCCTATCCCCACGGGTTGGCACAAGTGCTCGGGTATCATTAATTTTTGTTTGGGAACGATTTACCTGAATATGAAGGCATAAACCATTAAAAACAATCAATAATGTGAATCTGAAAAATTTATACCAAACGATGTTTACACAAAAACCAGAACTGAATATATTTGTTTAGATTCAATAAAATATGTCTATAAATAAATGAAAACATTATCAAAAAAACCACCAAGACTCCACATGACAAGGGGTCATCACCCCCGAGTCGTCTCCACAACACCGCACAGTAGGAGGGGGCTAACAACCCGAACCTCCTTCACCTGAGGCATCACCTTTACCTTAGTAAAACATAACAAAGACTACTTACACCCAATGGGTGTAAGTAGGGTGTGATCCTAAGCCCAATATGATACCACCCAATGATTCCAAATTGCATGCAATATAAGGTGAAGAATCAAACAGTTTTAATTCGTAAAGAAAAACGACGATGAAATTCCAAGAAATGCAACTTTCATTTAAAAAAAGTTTTCAAAATAGAATTTCCAGAATGTTAGCATATATAAATGGAAATGATAGATACTGTAAAGTACTGAAAAAAAACACCCAAATACAAGGGTAAATACTAAAATTATAGTGAGCAACAAACCAGGAACACCTCTAGGCACTAGGTTGTCTCGGGCCCTATGTATCTCGTACTTCGGTGTAAAGCAACCATAGTAAAATCCACTCTCATGCACGATCCTCTAGTCGGGAATATACTCACAACATAGTGGTTTCCAATCATCATCCACATAGTTTAGTTAGAGTTGTCGTTATCCAAATGCTAGGTGAAACGGGGACAACACCCATCTGGTCCACTAGCCGTACTAGTACAAATCCGCCCACCTAAGTACCTGGGCTTCCCCTTTTGTGATCAAACAATTTAAGCATGCAACATAAATCCATTTTCATATAAAACAACACTACTGGTCACACATAATAAATACAGTATCTATCACATTTTTATTCCACTTAAAACACACAATAAAACACATTGATTTTTAATAAAACAATTCCTCAAAATCACGTAGTGTTTTGCACAAAAAAAAACACATTGAGAACACCAATTGCACACTATGTGCACATTTTTGAATTACCAAAACATAAAGGGCATCCCAATACATTTAAATTAAAATAACAAATCATTTTTAGGGAATCCTCATATGGTTCAAGAAGTGTCATCATTTTAAAACCTCCATTTTTACACAACACGGCTCATAGAAATTCATGTGTTTCACAAACACCATTAAAACCAACTTTCACAGCAACAAACACATGGGACAATCATAAAAACAGTATTTTCACTCCTATTACATTTCATTAAAATCAACTAATTACTTATAGGGAATCACCAAATAAACTAATAAAACATTTCTATAAAAAACCCCAATTTCACATGAAATTGGAATTTAAGATTCATTTGAAATACACACACCACTAAAACTATTTTTTCAGCAATAATAAAATTAAATAAGCATGAAAATACCATAAAAATAGTATCCAATTCACAAAAAATGCATACACAATGGAATCACCTACCAAAACCAAGGAAACCCTTGAATCCTTTGTGCGAAAACTCAAACGCACCACCGCCGCACCTCAAGGAAGGTAAACCAGACCTAAAACCAAAATTTCAGACCATGAAACACAAGATAAAACCCGAACTTTTAAACCCAACTTTATGGACATTAGGAACCTCAATGATATGGGAATAAACCCTAAGTACATTGAATGTAACCCTAAACAAATTGAAAGAAGAAAGAAGCAGAACAACTTACTTAAAATATCTTGTAGAAATCGCCCCGGAAAATACCAGTAGCTGATTTTAAAAATACTAAAACCTTCAAGGGAGGTTAGAAAAAGGATATGGAGATCATTTAGGAATTTGAATGGGGGAAAAAGAGTAATAATTGAGAGATTTATGAAGAAATTAACTTACCTCTTCAAATATGGACGTTTTGAGAACCCGATGAATATCTGCCCAAATTCACGATTACCAGGAGCTCCAAAGAGTGGGGTAAGGGAATTGTCGCGTGTTTTGGTTCAGTGGGCTTGGGATCCACTTAGAATCACCGAAATATCATTAATATTGAAGGAGATATGAAATAAACAAATTTTTATTTTAAAACTGGAAATGGGCCTTCGGGCTCACCCAATTCCTTAAATAAAAACCCCATTACACCATTATTATGGATTCTTAAAGGGTCCAAATTGCAATTGGGGTGTTAATAGGTCATGGGAGGTAATTTAGGAAGTTGAATGGGTGCAAAATATTAAAAAATGAAAAAGTTATAAAAGAAACAAAATTGGTTTTTAAATCTGGAATTGGGCTCACGGTTTGGCCCAATTCATGAAAACTCACCCATTCCTCCATAAAAGATTGGGACCCCCCCAAACAAAGCATGAATGGAAAAATAAATGAAATTTATCTCTAAAATAAGTCATGGATGTGACAATTCTCCCCACCATAAAGCATTCCACCCCCGGAATGCCACAACAACACCAGATGAAAAAGCAAAGCCCAAATGATATATCAAGACAGACTTCCTTGCCACGTTTTCACCCGCTTCAAAAAGGACGAACATCTCCAGTTGATCAAACAAAGGAAGAGAATACTCTCACCAACCAAAAATTACCCCACTTACTTAAAATTATGAAACTAATTCAAAACCAATACAAAAAAAAACACCTCAAACACTACAAGACGACGCTCAAGCAATCCACTTGAAACGAACAACGAACTCGAATAACGCTACCACAACATTACGTAAACAAAACCATTGGGTGTTCTCCAACCCAAAATTTACCCAAGTAAAAAATTTTGTGGATATATAGACTTGAACGATACTACCTCCTATCTAGAATACACCAAGGAGAAAACTGACTCACTGGTACGGGGTGACCCAATCTGGACATCCCACCACCAGGGACAACTCAATTTCTAAGACAGAATAAGGATAACAATTGGGGAAGGAACGAATGGTCTCCCCATCATAATGTTTAAACTAACATTATTCCTTTTCCAAGAGAACATACATGATACCCATGATGGGTCTCCCCACCAGAATAGCGAACACAAATTTAATTAAGACAAAATCAAGACACTAATAGGGGGCCTCGAATGGACTTCCCAGCATTAGGGGTAGATTAATATCAAAATTAATCCAATGAAACTTACATGAGACCCATTGTGGGTATAAAAAAACAAAACCCAACCATATTAACTAACTAGTATGGGATAACAACAACAAAAACAACAGAATTTTAAGGAGCTGGCAAGGCCGCATGGTTGGTTCACACGGTTTGGGAAACCGTGAGTTAACTATGCGGATCAATCTGTCCAAAGAGGAAACTTCACACAGTTTTCTTGGACAAGGATCATATATGTGCAGAGACCATGTGGTCGCTATTGTCTCTTATCACATGGTCCCCTGCGTTGGAACACAGTTACTGCTAACCGTGCACAAACTATGCACTTCAACATGCCTAACCCAAATTTTAAACTTTTCTCCAAAAACACAAGGGAACCCAAAGGGGAAACAATAAACTTAGGATATGACATTGAAACAAGGTACTCACACCTATTTCCACCAAATTTGAGAAATTGGAACAAGACGACGACACCAGAGGTTTAAACTATTCCTATCTTTCATATTGAGGATATGACCTTGGCCATTGATCGACTCTAGGATTTCCCCTAACTACGCGCCTGGTTCTCTCTGGGGCCTATGGCTGGAGCTCAATGGATTGAAGCATCTTCAGCCTCACAGTTAGGATTTGGAAACCCCTAAACTGAAGATCTTCTTCCAGTTCCAAAAAAAATTATACTGTAATCTCAGATGGTCTCATTGAGACATGACACACTTCAAACCCGCGTTCCACCAACCTATCATTTTACCAAACCAAGAACTTAGAGGATGCACACACATTGCACCTTTTTTTCTTTGGATGCTAAACATCGGAATGAAAGGACATATATAAACACATTTCTCTAGAACATAGGATTTAGAATATCTTATAGGGAGACACACATCCAACAAAATAGTGACTGTCATAAGATTGCACAATCTTCACCGTTATAGTCAAATGAACACATGACATCGCAAGGCGTCACCGAACATTCCCATTGTGGATAAAAGAAAACACAAGGAGAGGGACCTTGTACTGAGTCCCAAACAGCACATGATTCCAGCAAGTGTCAATAATAGCCACTCTTGGCCAGATCTTGCACATTGGTGGCCTAACATGAACTCTTGCTTCAATGAGACTGACGAAAAACCCAGAGGCCCTTTAAGGTATCATTCTACACTGACAACCCTGAACATCATTGACCTTCGAAAAATTTGGAAACATAAGAAACTAAGGTCTATTTCAACCTCCCACAACCACTCGCCCACTACAGGGAGATCCACATAATTTAAAAAGAAGAGGGGTAAACTCAATCTCCAAACCTCAAGAATAAAGTCCTTATATTCATCAACTGGAGGATCATCCAACAGTGAATCACCATAGTCCAAACATGAATCATACATTAACACTTTATGGGGGCGTACCCTAGCCTACAATAAACCCCAAGGACCCAACCGATCTGGTCATTTGGTCACAACAGACCACAAACCTAAACCGAACATATGAGGGGAGCCACCACATTGGTCTCCCAAACTTTTCCTCAAAAGAGACCACTGACCAACACTTCATTCCAACTTTTCGATGAAACACCAACGCAAAACATCGTTCAAAAAATAAGGGTTAATGAACTCGAAACATCCCACAATAATAATCCCGAAGACACATAATCCATACCTCCAAAACCTACATTATCAAAACACAACACTATCCTTCAAAAACATTTTAAAAAAAAAAATAGTGTTGGTGGGTTGCGCATTTACCGATGGTATCTCATGTGCCACACACATGCATGTTTCCATGCGACACTGGGAACCCACCTAATATCCATCCATATTCCCAAATAAACCTATGTATGTGGTCACCCTTGAGAACACAAAATACCAAAAATCAAACATTTCCTCTTTTTAAAATCAAAAACTTTTAACCACACTTTCCCTTTCTCAAAAACACTAACCATAATATCGAAACCCAATTATCATCTCACAAACCAATTTAGAAAAGAATCCATAATTCAATGAAAGTACATATTCATGCCTTTCACAGTCGTTTCAAAACATTTCAACCCATTTCAAAACACTTGTAATTTCATGAAAAAGAACATTCCATAAATCATCGTTTAAGTAAGAACTCGACTCTTATCATTTCAAGACAAGGTTCTAAAAGTTCATAATTTTTATTTCAAATGTCCAGTAGTCACCAAACCCAAAATCCATCTTCAACCCCCACACAAAAATTATAGACCACTTAATTCAATCCAAATCACTTTTCCATGGTTTAAAATAAAATTCCACTAAAAATATATTTTCAAAACCCCAATTAACATAGTTCATAATTTCAATAGAGGTGTAAACACATAATTTACCCTTTTTAAATAATTATAAAATTTTATTTAAAGACTTTAAAAAAACTATTTTCACTTTACTAGAAAATAACTTCACAAAAATTCACACTCCTTGAAGTGAAGTCATTTTTTTGCTTAAAAAAACCAAGTTTCCAAGATTCCAAAACAAAGAGACACAAGACAATGTGAGAGGAAACTAGTTTTGGTGGGTGACTTGGACATATGGTTGGAAGCCATATTCCAATCACTTCTCCATCACAGAGAGTATTCTAGGGAAATATCCATGGCTCCACATGTCTTTCTAGGCCCTGCGAGCTCACTGAGATTATTCGCCCAACTCTCTTTTCATTTCACATAGTCATCATTAAACCAAGAAAACCAAAGGACTCAGATAAATCCATACATCCCCTGGTGACTTGAATCCCATCATGAGGTGTGTTGTCCAGGCACACTACCCATGACTGAAATGTCGAGTCCCGACAATCCTAGCTCCATAATATCCTGACTCTTCCCCAAATAACATGACCCAAAGAGCGAACCTGCTCTGATACCATTTTGTCCCGAACCAAATCTGGTCATCGCCAAAACTAGCACCAAACCCAGCCCGTGACATGACCCAAAGGGCGTTCCCTATCCCCACGGGTTGGAACAAGTGCTCGGGTATCATTAATTTTGGTTTGGGAACGATTTACCTGAATGTGATTGCATAAACCATTAAAAATAATCAATAATGTGAATCTGAAAAATTTAAACCAAACGATGTTTACACAAAAACCAGAACTGAATACATTGGTTTAGAGTCAATACAATATGTCTATAAATAAATGAAAACATTATCAAAAAAACCACCAAGACTCCACATGACAAGGTTTCATCACCCCCGAGCCGTCTCCACAACACCGCACAGTAGGAGGGGGCTAACAACCCGAACCTCCTTCACCTGAGGCATCACCTTTACCTTAGTAAAACATAAAAAAGTCTACTTACACCCAAGGGATGTAAGTAGGGTGTGAGCCTGAGCCCAATAGGATACCACCCAATGATTCCAAAGTGCATGCAATATAAGGTGAAGAATCAAACAGTTTTAATTCGTAAAGAAAAACAACGATGTAATTCCAAGAAATGAAACTTTCATTTAAAAAAAAGTTTTCAAACTAGAATTTCCAGAATGTTAACATATCTAAATGGAAATGATAGATACTGTAAATTACTGAAAAAAACACCCAAATACAAGGGTAAATACTAAAAATATAGTGAGCAAAAAACCAGGAACACCCCTAGGCACTAGGTTGTCTCGGGCCCTATGTACCTCGTACCTCGGTTTAAAGCAACCATAGTAAAATCCACTCTCGTGCACAAGCCACTAGTAGGGAATATACTCAAAACATAGTGGTTTACAATCATCATCCACATATTTTAGTTAGAGTTGTTTTTATCCAAATGCTAGGTGAAACAGGGACAACACCCATCTGGTCCACTAGCTGTACTAGTACAAATCCGCCCACCTAAGTACCCGGGCATCCCCTTTTGTGCTCAAACAATTTCAGCATGCAACATAAATCCATTTTCAAATAAAACACCACTACTGGTAACACACAATAAATATAGTATCTATCACATTTTTATTCCACTTAAAACACACAATAAAACACTTTGATTTTTAATAAAACAATTTCTTCAAAATCACGTAGTGTTTTGCACAAAAAAACACCTTGAGAACACCAATTGCACACTATGTGCACATTTTTGAATTACCAAAACATAAAGGGCATCCCAATACATTTAAATTAAAATAAAAAATCATTTTTAGGGAATCCTCATATGGTTCAAGAAGTGTCATCATTGTAAAACCTCCATTTTTACACAACACGGCTCATAGAAATTCATGTGTTTCACAAACACCATTAAAACCAACTTTCACAGCAACAAACACATGGGACAATCATCAAAACAGTATTTTCACTCCTATTACATTTCATTAAAATCAACTAATTACTTATAGGTCATCCCCAAATAAACTAACAAAACATTTCTATAAAAAAACCACAATTTCACATGAAATTGGCATTTAAGGTTCATTTGAAATACACACACCACTAAAACTATTTTTTCAGCAATAATAAAATTCAATAAGCATGAAAATACCATAAAAATAGTATCCAATTCACAAAAACTAAATACACAATGGAATCACCTACGAAAACCAAGGAAACCCTTGAATCCTTTGTGCGAAAACTCAAATGCACCATCGCCGCACCTTAAGGAAGGTAAACCAGACCTAAAACCAGAATTTCAGACCATGAAACACAAGATAAAACCCTAACTTTTAAACCCTACTTTATGGACATTAGGAACCTCAATGATATGGGAATAAACCCTAAGTACATTGAATGTATCCCTAAACTAATTGAAAGAAGAAAGAAGGAGAACAACTTACTCAAAATATCTTGTAGAAATCACCCCCGAAAATACCAGTAGCTGATTTTAAAAATACTAAAAACTTCAAGGGAGGTTCGAACAAGGATATGGAGATCATTTAGGAATTTGAATGGGGGAAAAGAGTAATAATTGAGAGAGTTATGAAGAAATGAACTTTCCTCTTCAAATATGGACGTTTTGAGAACCCGATGAATATCTGCCCAAATTCACGATTTTCAAGAGCTCCAAAGAGTGGGGTAAGGGAATGGTCGCGTGTTTAGGTTCAGTGGGCTTGGGATCCACTTAGAATCACCAAAATATCATTAATATTGAAGGATATATGAAATAAACAAATATATATTTTAAAAATGGAAATGGGCCTTCGGGCTGGCCCAATTCCTTAAATAAAAACCCAATTACACCATTATTATGGATTCTTAAAGGGTCCAAATTGCAATTGTGGTGTTAATAGGTCATGGGAGGTCATTTAGGAAGTTGAATGGGTGCAAAATATTAAAAAATGACAAATTTATAAAAGAAACAAAATTGGTTTTTAAATCTGGAATTGGGCTCACGGTTTGGACCAATTCATGAAAACTCACACATTCCTTCATAAAAGATTGGGACCCCCCCCCCAAACAAATCATGAATGGAAAATAAATGAAATTTATCTCTAAAATAAGTCATGGATGTGACAGCTGTGGTGGAAATCAAGGGGGAAGTTTCCCCCTTTGCGCGGCCGCTCGGCCAGCGCCGAGCCGACCCCGCTCAGCCAGCGCCGAGCCGCCCCAGGCTAGACTGGCCGCACCGGGCCGGGCCGACTCGGGGTGGTGGGGGGTTGGGCCGAGTCGGACCGGGCCTAGACCCCCCATTTTCAGACCACTTCTGGTCTTTTTCTCGTGTCTTGGGCTACGGACCTCCGATAGACTCATTGTCAGTTGCGATTCAATCCTTGAATCGATACGGTCGTTTTGGTATATTACACTCAAGGTTTAGGAGAACTTTGGGTTCGGCCGGGTTGGTTCTAACACGAAACCAACTGGGCCCTCAAAGCGGTAACGCTTATAACTTGAGCTCCGGACATCCGATTGACGTGTCGTCGACTTTGTTGGATTCCTCTTAGTGAGACGGACCTTTTGGCTTACTCCGCTCGAGGTTTGGACGTAGTTGGAGTATGGTCAGGTTGGTTTTGACTTAAAAACCAATCGGGCCCCTGGAACGAAAAAGCCAATAACTCTCGGACCGGACGTCCGATTGATGCGTCGTCTGTCACATTGTGTTCCTTTTGAAGAGATGGAACTTTGGGATACATTAACTCTGGACTACGTGTCAGTTGATGTATTGACCTCTTGGCTCGTGTAGTAGACCCTACCGGAACGAGCGTGCTGGGTGTGAAAACCCTAGAGCTGGCTGAGACTTGACGACTGCTGATCGATCGACTCGGTGTGTTTCAGATAGCCCCGTGGGGAGCGCTTGGTTGTAGTGGAATACCCATGGCAGAGGAGCTCTTGGTTGTAGCGGCAGACTCGCGGTACTCAACAGAAGGAGTACCTCTGGATGCTATGAGAGGGAGCGCTTGGTTGTAGAGGCAGACCCACGGCGGAGCATCGCTTGGTTGTAGTGGCAGACCCATGGTGGGAAACGCTTGGTTTTAGCAGCAGGCCCACAATACTCGACAGGTGGAGTACTACAGTAGTCCAAGGTTAATGGGGAGTGCTTGGTTGTAGCGGCATACCCACTGTACTCGATAGAGGAGGAGTTTCCCAGCAGCTATGGTTTCGACATCATGATTAAATCCTGGTATGAGGTGAGTCTTGGCTTCAATCAATATCTTCGATATGATTAGCTTATTTTCCTATATAGATTGGGATATGTTATCCTGGGAGGATTCGTTGTGCTATCATGTGTGGACGTGATCAAACTTGGGCTCGGATGTTAGAGCCGAACTGGAATTGAGGACTTAGGTATATGTATGGGCATATACCTAAGTATTGTTGGATGTTACTTCGTGATTGTATATTTTCGTTACGGTTTATCCTTTGTGGATTCAGGGAGACCTTCGGGGGTCTCGGGGTCCCTGCTAAGTATCATATACTCACCCATGCATGGGCTTCGCCCGTACTACGTTGCATTGGTTGCAGACGACGGACATCACTGATCGAGGTTGAGGCTTGTAGAGCTGGACGGTTCACAGAGGAGGAACCCACGATGAGTCGGCGCCTAGAGGAAGATATCAGGAAAAGACGGTACCTATAGGTGGACCACTAGACAGGATGCAGACAGGGTGGACGGAAGGACCCGAGGAGCTGAGGAGGCTATCTATACCCACCCTTCAGTTGGGATTTCCAGTGGACGGCTCGGCGTTGCTGCTTTACATTTCAGTTGATGTACTTCCTTTCCAGTTGTACTTTACTTTCAGTTTGGGTTTGTATTCTGGCCCACTTACTTTTCCGCACTTACATGTACTCAGTTTACTTAGTGTTTTCTTCCTCTTGTACTCTGTGGTGTTTTTTTTACTTTTATAAAGGCAATTCCTTCCCAGTAATTGGGATTTATGCCTTTGGTGCTAGTCGCCAACCCCTGGCCTATGGAAGGCGGGCTTAGGGTAGTCACGGCACGGGCCCCGAAGAAGGATCGTGACACGGGACCCTCTGGGCACCGTCACCCTCCCCGGTCGGCCATCCGTGTGGGCCACATGGGTCGGGCCACGCCGGGCTGGGCTGCGTCCTACCGGGCTGACCCAGGGGGTGTTGGGCCGGGTCGGACCGGGCCCAGACCCCCAAATTTTCGGACCATTTTTGGTTAAACGAACATATCTTGAGCTACGGACTTCCAATCGACACACCTTCAGTTGCGTAGGATTCCTTATATTGAGACGGTCCTTTCAGTATATTACACGCAAGGTTTTGGTGAATTTTCTGTATGACCAGGTTGGTTCGAACTCGAAACCAACTAGGCCCTCGGAGCGGAAACGCTTATAACTTGAGGACCGGATGTCTGATTGATGTGCCATCGACTACGTTAAATTCCTCTTGATGAGATGGTTCTTTTGGTATACTTAACCTGAGGTTTGGATGTAGTTGGATTGTACCTGAAATCCAACCGGGCCCCTGGAACGAAAATGCTAATAACTCACAGACCGGGCGTTCGTTTGACGCGCCATCTATTGCATTGAGACCCCTATGATGAGGAGGTTCTTTGAGACACTTCCACATGAGATTATGTGACACATGGAAGTATCGACTAGAAGCTCGTGGAGTGTATCCTCCCAGAGACGAGCGTATGGAGTACGGAGACCTTGTAGCTGGCTGAGACCTGATGACTGCTTGTCCGATTCGTTTCGAAGTGACTTGACTAGCACAGTGTGGAGAACTACTTTGTTGGGGTGGAAGACCCATGGTGGGGATCACTACTGTGTTGGGGTGGAAGACCTGTGGTACTCGACAGAAGGAGTACCTCTATAGGCTATTAGGGGGAGCGCTACTATGTTGGGGCGGCAGACCCATGGCGGGGAGCACTACTGTGTTGGGGTGGCAGACCAGTGGTACTCGACAGGAGGAGTAACTCAGCAGTCTAAGGTTAGCGAGCAGTTTCTCGGAGTCACGACAGGACAACTGTACTAGATAGGGGAGGATATCTTCAGCAGTTTTGGTTTCAATATCATTAATGAAAATCCTGGTTTGAGCTGAGTCAATGACCTTTGTGTTTACCTCATGATTGACATGCGTTACATGATAACGTAGGTATATGTATGGGCATATACCTAAGTAAATGTTATCTTTTGAGATCTTTCATTGTGTTTTATCCTTGTTGGATTTAGTGAGACCTTGAGGGTTTCGGGGTCCCTACTGAGTATCATTATACTCACCCATGCACGGGCTATGCTCGCACCTCATTGTGTTGGATGTAGACGACGGACAGCACTGATCGTGGTTGAGGCTTGTAGAGTTGGATGGTACCCAGAGGTGGACTTCACGAAGAGATGGTACCTGGAGGTGACAGATGGACGTGGAGAGCTGAGGTGGCCATCTGTACCTACCCTTTAGGTAGGAACTCCGGAGGATGATCCAGGAGCAGCTTGACACCTTCCTGCTGTTATGAATTTTACCTTGTACTTTGCAGTTGGGCTTATATTTTCGGCCCCTTACTTTAGAACTACTATTGTTTTTCAGTTTTACGTAGAGTTTGCTTCTGCTTGTACTCTGGTTGAATGTTTTTACATTTTATAAAGGCAATTCCTTCCCAGTTGTAGGGATTTATGCCTTTTGGTGCTAGTCTCCAGCCCCAGGCCAATGGAAGGCGGGCTTGGGGTAGTCACGACATGGGCCCCGAGGACGGGTCATGAAAAATTGGTATCAGAGGACGTCAGTTATACCATAGAACATAGGACTTGGATATTTTCTTTCTATGATGAAATAGTGTTAAGGGTACTAAGTGTGGTCTTCAGTTCAGGGAGTCCAATGTTGGTGCGGGCGACCGACGTGTCCATACACCAGGACCCTGACTTCTGATTTCCGACTCAGTACACGAAAACACTGATTGTGTGTGTGTTTTCAAAATATTCTATTAAGTCATCTCAAACTAGGTCAGCCCACCAGGTATAGTCTTTGACCGTGTCACATCTGTTTCTTTCAGGATGTCTTCACCCAGTCAGTCAGCCTGGGTACCGAGTGGAGAGTGCGAAGATATCTCACCTAGCAGTGAGGCCTTAGTACATGGCCCTATCTCAGTCGACTTACTAGCATAGAGTACATGCCCCTTGAGCACGTTGCACGAGTTCCACTGGCAGAGGCCTCTGAGGTTTCAAGGTGAGTCAGATTTTCTGACAGCTGGGCACTTGCTGGAGTTTTTAGCACAAGCTTTCCAAACAGCCGGGACACCCGCTGACTTGATGGTGCACCTAGCTGTTAGCCTCTTTCAGGGAGCAGCTGAGAGGTGTTGGAGCCAGATGCTCCATTTTTGCGACGAAATGACCTTCACTTGGGGAGACATTGAGACTTTCTTCAGGGTGGAGTTTATACCAGTGACTCTACACTCTGAGCATGATCAAGAGGCTTTTTCCCTTACCGCAGGGTTTTCCGTTAGTATCCAGGTCATCTGTAGGTATTAGACAGATGATGCAGAGGTCCAAGAGGACCAGACCTACAGGTGGTCGACTGCACGATTCAGGATCGGTAGTGTGGGGCACCCGAAGTGGAGTCAGGGCCCAAAATACCAAGAACGCACAGTGTTTCTCCTGAGGCAGGCTTGGTCACATGGTGCGTGAATGTCTGACTCCCCACACAGTTGATCCACAGGAGTTGAAGGAGCCACTAAGACAGAAGCAGCGGCGGGAGCTTGAGAAACAGATGAGTGGTGGACAAGGCAGTGGAGCTCCGGAAGTAGGTGGACAGGAGTGGGACTAGATCTAGGCATGGAGGCCTTTGTTCTTGGTGCTTCTAGTTTCTGTGTTGTTATTCTTTGTAGTTTTTATGTGTCTTTGTACTTTGAGCTGCAGTAATAAAAGACACTTATTGTTGTGACGTTTACTTTCCTATCATTTTTGAATGGTTGATACTAAGAGTTTCTGGTTAAAATTATTTACTTGACCCTCACTTGTGAGATTCTTACTGGAGGAGACCCAGTAACCATGCACTGATTCCGACAGTGTGACTCAACCCTTGGAGGCGAGAGTAATGGTTGGATCTCTTAGTAGTAGCATCGAGGCCTTACGACGTCATTCAAGACATGACTTGTACCATTCATGTCAGGATTGACTGTATTAGGAAAGGAATGTGGTTCATCCAGAGAATGAGGCCAAATTTCTATTTTTGGCAAAGGATAAATCTCATCAACTCTTGGGTAGAACGTAGACGAAGAATGGTGGAGATGAGTTCTTACATTTGGCCAGTCTCACCCATTGTTCGTTGAGTGAACGGTTTACGGTTCTCTCCAACTCAATAGTCTTAGGTGTATCTTATCTCAGAAGGACATATACCTAAGATAGCGGTGATGGCATGAATTCCTCCAGGACTATGACTTTGAGATAGTTTATCTCCTGGGGAGGGGAACGTTGTAGGAGATGCTCTTAGTAGGAGATCGGGCATTCATCTGTTAGTAATGGCGAGATAGCAGCTGGTCGCATTTTAGATATCCTTTGTGGATAGTGATGGAGTCAGTATGTGTAGAACTAGAGATGGATTAGGCTACGATGGAGAAGGTACAGATCATCCAGGAGTGGATGAAGACTGCACAGAGCAGACAGAAGTCCTATGCTGATAGGAGACAAAAACCACTGGAGTTCGAGGATGGCGACCACATCTTTATACGGGTCTCACCTCGACGGGGTCTATAGAGATTTGGACAGGGAAGAAAGTTATCTTTGCAATTCATCGGACATTTCAAGGTCCCCAACAGAGTAGGCGAGGTGGATTACATCCTGTCCTTTCCACGTCAGTTGCACCGGGTGCACGACGTCATCCATGTATCTCAGCTGAGGAGATGTGTGCACAAGTCATTCTACAACATCGACCATGTAAAGCTAGATATTGACGACGTGGTGTTTTTCACATAGGTTCCAGTAGAGATTGAGGATCTACAGGAGCGGGTCCTATGAGGACGGTCGATTCCTCTTGTGCACTTTTGCTGGCAGCATGGAAACCTCCAGGTGATCACATGGGAGCGGGAGGATCAGATGTGTTCCTGGTACCCCTTTTGTTTCCCTAGCGAGTGTTTTAGCTTTACAGGGACGTAAATCCCTGAGGTGGGAGTAATTTAAAGACCCAAAATTTTCAAGAATTTTTTTTCCTAATTTCTTTGGAATTTTACGAGTCTGTGGGTTCTGACGGCACTTGATTCTGAGGCTCAGTGTGCCCGGAATCAATTTTAGAAGTTTAGCTAGGGTATGTTTAGTAAATGAACGAGCGGGTTTTTCTATCTCTTGAATCGGTGCTCGGAATTGAAATCTAAGGGCATCGATGAACTTGCAGCGCTGGTAAATGCTTAAGGGGACCTTCACCTTGAATGCAGTCAGGGAAGAGTGGAATCTAGTTTTCCTAACTTCATGAAATAAAAATAAAATAATTATCTTTTTATTTTATTTTGAATTTCAAACTTATTTGAATTAATGTGGGGGTTCCACAACCCCATATTAATTCAAGTAACTCCTCCCTTAATTAATTAAGGGAGGATCCTTTTTTAGGTGGGGGAATCAACTGGAGAACTACTTCTCCTTCCTTCCCTCCCTCACCTTCCTCCATTGTTCCACCACCACTGAGGTTCCATCTTCTCCGATGAGACACCGACGAACGAGCAGGGATCGGTAGCGTGGTGCGGGCGCAATAAACTACGTTGACTCTGACTTCTTCCCTATGTTAGATCCGACTAATGACGAACCTTGAGGTAGGGGTTTTTATGTTCAATTTTTAATATCGTTCATCATCGTTCATCAAGTACTGAGTTTCATTTGGCCGCATGATACCATCTTGACGAGGAAGGGCTCAGACCGAACGAACATGGTCCAACCCTTCCCTCCTCGTTTGTTGTTTGTGGACGATGAAGGAAGACTGCGAAAAACCGGCTGACATCAGGCCGACCATGAGCGGATCGTCAGTGCATGATTTCCGAGTCAACGCAAAGGCGCGACACCGTCGTGCAGCGTGGAGTAGAGTCGGACCGCAGCCGGGGCAGGCCAAGGCGGATGGGTGAGGTGTTGTTGCACCGCGCCAGAGCAACAGGGGCCGCGGCCAGGGTGGGTAGCGGCGGTGGGGCACGACACCGTCGTGCCGCATCGGTTGAACAAAGCCACGACCTAAGACCGCGGCGGACCTGGAAGGGCAGCTGGCTGTGCCAGCCGCCGGTGCCACCAAGAGGCAGGACCCGAGGGGGTCCTGCGGTTACCCAAGTGTTGGCCTTCAAAGCCGTCCATTTTGAAGAACCCGGGGGGGTGTGTAACCCCCCCCCCCCCAGATCAGTGGCTAGGGCAGGCCGCTCTGGGCGCCGCCACCCTCCCTGGTCGGCCAGCCACGTGGCCAGTCGTGTGGGCCACGTAGGCCAGGCCGCACCGGGATGCACCCTCCCGGGTTGGACCTGAACCCAGGTTGGGTCAACCCAGTTAGGGCCGACCCCGGGGGTGTTGGGCCGGGTCTGATCGGGCCCAAACCCCCTAATTTTTTGATCGTTTTCAGTTAAATTTAACTATATTTAGCTAAAGACCTTCGATCGACGCACTATCAGTTGCATAGGATTCCTTGGATCGAGACGGTTGTTTCAGTATATTACACTCAAGGTTTATGCAAAGTTTGGGTACAACCAGGTTGGTTCAAACTCAAAACCAAACGGGCCCTCGGAGTGGAAACACTTATAACTTGAGGATCGAACGTCCGATTGACGTGATGTCAACTACGTTGAATTACACTTGATGAGATGGTTCTTTTGGTATACTTCACCTGAGTATTGCATGCAGTTGGAGTATGGCCAGGTTGGATTGTACCCAAAATCCAATCGGGCCCCTCGAACGGAAATGAAAATAACTCACAAACCGGGCGTCCGTTTGACGTGTTGTCTATTGCGTTGAGACCCCTATGACGAGGCGGTCCTTTGAGATACTTCCAAGTTAGATTACATGACACTTGGAAGTATCGACCAGTAGCTTGTGGAGCGGATCCTCCCAGAGACGAGTGTACGGAGTACGGAGACCTTGTAGCTGGATGAGACCTGATGACTGCTTGTCTGATTCGTTTCAGAGTGACTTGACTAGACTAGTGGAGAGAACTACTGTGTTGGGGTGGCAGACCCATTGCGGGGAGCACTACTGTGTTGGGGTGGCAGATCCGTGGTACTCGACAGAAGAAGTACCTCTATAGGCTATTAGGGGGAGCGCTACTGTGTTGGGGCGGCAGACCCATGGCGGGGAGCACTATTGTGTTGGGGTGACAGACATGCGGTACTCGACAGGAGGAGTACCTTAGCAGTATAAGGTTAGTGAGAAACACCTCGGAGTCGGGACAGGACCATTGTACTCGACAGAGGAGGAGCTCTTCAGTAGTTGTGGTTTCGATATCATTAATGAAAATCCTGGTTTGAGCTGAGTCAATGACCTTTGTGTTTACCTCATGATTGAGATGGGTTACTGGATAACTTAGGTATATGTATGTGCATATACCTAAGTAAAGGTTATCTGTTCAGATATTTATTTGTATTTTATCCTTGTTGGATTTAGTGAGACCTTGAGGGTCTCATGGTCCCTACAGAGTATCGTTATACTCACCCCTACACAGGCTATGCCCGCACCTCGTTATGTTGGATGCAGACGATGGATAGCACTGATCGTCGTTGAGTCTTTTAGAGCTGGACGGTACCCAGAGGTGGACTTCCCGACGAGACGTTACCCGGAGGTGACAGATGGATGTGGAGAGCTGAGGTGGGCATCTGTACCTACCCTTTAGGTAGGAACTCCGGAGGATGATCTAGGAGCATCTTGACACCTTCCTATTGTTTTCTCTTTTACCTTGTAGTTTACAGTTGGGCTTGTACTTATGGCCCCTTACTTCATCACTACTTTTTTTTTTTAGTTTTACCTAGAGTTTGTTTCCTCTTGTACTTTGGTTGAATGTGTTTACATTTTATAAAGGCAATGCCTTCTCAGTTATAGAGATTTATGCCTTTTGGTGCTAGTCGCTAGCCTCTGGCCTATGGAAGGCAGGCATGGGGTAGTCACGGCACAGTCCCTGAGGATGGGTCGTGACATTTAATCCATATCATAAGTCTTTCTATAAATCAATCCTTGTGTAAACCTTTCATGGATTCCTTCCATCCAAACAAAAAGGCATTGGTTTTAATTATTTATCTTAGTATATGGACACTATCCCAACATACTAAGGATTGTTTCAATATGTTGGGAATGACTAAATCTAGAATAGGAGTACCCCATGTTTCTAAAAATTAAACATTCGTAGTCTAAAAATAATAACATCTTGATATTTTTTAAAAATTATATTGATAGGCCTATTTGTATATTTGGATACACGCTCCATCAAAACATGTTATACTTGCCTTGAACCAACCCATAATTCCACGTCTCTCGATGTTGTGTGATTGGGTCCAACAATAAGTTAACCAGCTCAACGCACCCTAAAACTCTCATTGTACTTCTATAGTATATCTTTAAAGGGTTACACTACAAAAATCTCATATCATATTTAACATGATGCATAGATGGAAGGCTCAAATCCTCTACAAAATTTGATCACTAAAGCATCAATCAATCCACTATGGACTTTTTTGTTTAAGATATTCCCATCTTAATAGTTGGTGTTTTAATAATGGTATTGATCACACAACCTTATATCCCAATGATACCATGTTATTTCTTGCATAACCAAAAAATTACCACAATGAGTCTCATCATTCATCAATGGTTGGGTAATTAACAAACAACATTTCCATCATGTTTCCATGAATTCATAAACACACTATCGATCAGAAAAAATCATGGATCTCTTATTTATCTCAAGCCTGAATCTATCATCCATAATAAGTTTACACTCAAACCTATATTTTAAAAGTCATTTTCATGTTTGAGATATGTATTATTAAATATACCAACTCATCAGCTTTAAGAAGTCATTCTGATAATTTCCAATTAGTCCATTATAGTTGTGTCTATATACATGAAAGAACACAGTTTCCATAATACTCATTATTTTCCAAACCTTCGGAATTTATTGGGAAACATTTTATTGAAATAAAAAACATTCCATGGCAAAAGATTCATCCTCTTCTGAATTTGGTTCCAAAACCAGGATAAAACGCTTATATTAATCATCAACCTAAATTGAAAAAACACTATCCTCTTGCAAGTGTTGTAGTATAGGTTTTCTCATAGACGCATGCATGATGATCTTACCGAGTCATGTTTAAGAACTTCATCTGTATCAAACATAGATCCCAAACTAAAACTAATCAACTGTATTGTCAGACCCAATTATTTTTACTATGTTATCCTAGGAACTAGGATAAATCATGCTTATTATTAAGGCTTAGGGATACATCTTATATGTTCGTCCTATATAGTTTAATGTCTTACAGCTAATTTGTTGGTTCTATATAGTTTAAAGTCTTAAATTTATATCTATGAAACATTTCTAGATGGTTGAGATGTTTTGATTTAGATTATTCTATTATATGTTCTATGTACATGGTTTTTTATAAAACATAATTTGATTATTGAATACTAAAAATTGATAGATAGTTTGGATTATTTTGTTATATGTTCTTTGATCATGGTTTTTTTAGTGTACTAGTACTGGGGCTGCATAATCTACTGCATTTTTTACTTATAAATCTACATTTAGAAGTGGTTTAACCCATCGCTAATGAAATTGACCATATTTAGTGTCATTTTAAACCATCATTATAGTTTGATATTTTCTTATTGGTGATGGTTAAAACCATAACTAAATAAATACGCATAGTTTTTTTGCCGCAGTTATGGTGGTTTAGTGGCGATCTTAATGTAACGAAATGAAAAAAATAGAAACAGGTTAAACCAATGCTAAATACATCATTTTTTCATATGAAACTAGCACTAAAAATATTTACTATGATACTTCCCAAAAACCATCGCAAAATTGAAGAAACTGCCACCTGTTGGATGTCGATACCCAATTTTTATGTGGTTTTATGAAACTGTCATAGAATCATATGGTGATTGTTTAAACTACCTCCATATTAAAAAAATGTTGTTATGTGGTGCTTTTCTTGTAGTTTAACCACTATAATTCTATTATTACTTCTAGACACCCCATAATTTTGAGGAGCATATGAACCACTAGAATCACGATTAATACGATGTTTATAAAGATATTCATAGAACTATTTTTTGGCATAATCAACACTATTATCATATCTTAATTTCTTCAAAGTCAAACCTGGTTGTTTTTTAGAAAATATTATAATATTTTTAATATTTCATTGTATTGATACATTCAATACATAAATATGATACATGTGATTATAGTGAAGTTATCAATGAAGGTGATGTTTTATTTTTCTCTACTTATTGACTTCTTTTTCATAGGCCCACAATCATCAGAGTGAATATGATCCAATGTTTTCTTTATTTGAATGTCAACTCCTATGAGGTTTTTAATCACTATTTTTTCTTTGTTGAATGTATTTCAATTAATAATGGTTTATTATTTTATAATATTAATATTCCTAATTACCTATTATTTTATTAATTTCCTCATTTTTTAGAAAATATGACCAAGCCTTCTATTCCACAAGTTATATTCTACTTGGATACTCAAGTAACAATCTATCTTGGATTCTCCATCATGAAATATATTACCTTGGTTTCTAAATCTTTTTTAAATAACTTCTTAATATCTTAACATTTTCACTAAAAACCAATTTTTTCTAAATATTAATTCATTTCAATCATAATAGGATTTTGAAATAACTAATAGATTATGTTTCATCCCACATATTGGTAAGACATTGTTGGGATTAATATGATTTTTTCCAATGTTTTCCATTCTAACTCCTTTATTTTATAAATATATTTTTTTAAAAGGTAAAATCCCCCCTTAATACCTTTTAAGGTTATTGAATTTATTTAAATCTTCTATAAAGATAGTTGAACATTCGCTGTCCAGAATCAAAGGTTTTTTATATTTTTTTTCTTTAAATGAAACCACAACCACATTTTTATATTATTGGATCTTCCTTTTGTTTGGAAAATTATTTTGTTTTATAAAAAGATTTAATTAGACCAGGATGAATGTGAAATATTCATTTGATATATTCCCCTATTGATCTCACCTCCCATATACTTATAGAAAACTCCCAAAACTATTGTACACTACAATCTTCTTATCGAGTTGTTTTGAAATTTTTATTTATTCTTATTTATTTTTGTTGTCTTACCTTTGAATCATACTCTATTATTAGTATTAAAAATTACATATTATACCAAAAAATTCTATCTATAACCAATGTTTCCATTATACTTGAAGTAAACCTAAAATAACTATTGATAAAAATTCTAATGTGGTATGGGTTGCTATATAAACCCAATCTATAATATGTAGTGAGTTATCTTAACAAACCCATCCGATCGAATTCTCTATTTATTGTTTTGGGATATTGAGAAAAATTATTTCCAATTTTCCACTTTCTATAAATGAGTAGATTTTAATTTTTATTTTATCTTTAAAATTTTTTCAATGTTTTTTTCATTAGACTATTCTATATGCATGGTTTTATTTTGATATTGATCTTCATGATACTTTACCATTTCAAATATTACACCTTATATATAAGAGATATAATATTCTAGTGTTTTATAAAATTAAACTAATTTTGTAGCCCCCATATTATATTTAAAATTGATTTTTTATTTTTTCTTCATAGTTTAAAAATTATTAATATTTTGTTAATAAATTTTATTATTTCCATGAAAAATATTTGATATCATATCATCAATGATTTTTCATTTCTCAAAATATTTTTGATTCAATTTTTAAATCCCTTTGATAAGTTTTTCTTTTTTATCATGGATTTGAATGAGCTTATAAAAGTTATTTTTTAAATGGAAATTATCATATATTTGTCTTTCTATTTACTTCAAACACATTTTTATTTCCATTCTCATAGTATAATCCTTTTATATTCTATATTCTTAGCTGCAAGATCACTATTAATTTTTTATTAATCTTTTGATAAACAATTTTATTCTTCTTCTTTATCCATTATAACCTTTTTTGATGTTTATCTAGGAATCCCTTTATCTTCACAACTTTATTTACTATCAGAAAAAACCACTTCCACTGATAGAAAATTACTTATAAAGAACATGGGTGAAATTGTTTTATTTTCTTTTGATTTGATTTTATAATTAAAAGTTCCATTATTATTAACCATTTTGATTTCATTTTTTTCATTACTATCACTTTTTATTTTCAATGTAAAATTGGTTGATAAATTTCCAACATTTCCATACTTAAATTATTTAAATGGAAAATTTACACTATACCTACCTCTCCCGCAAGTGAATCTTAAAGACATTAAAAAAAATTAATAAAATATTTCATGCTTCATTATTCTTAAAAATCCTTTTTCTTTACCCATTTTCAAATATTTGATATATTTTAAATAATTAAAATTTTGAAGGTAATATCATTTTGTTTCTTTCTAATATTTTTAATTTTTGGACATCTTCTCCACTAATAATCGATAAGGGTGTTGTTAATTATTTTAATTTTGAATTTTTCAAGATCTATATATTTAATAGAAAACATTTTCATATAAATCTTGTCTAGAAGGGTTCTCATAATTTTATTTCTCATAATAGGTTATTTATGGGTTTCTCAAAATTCTAAAATACCACTGAAAAATACATTAAACCTAGTAAAAAACTCATAAACTAATATATCTTTCTTTATTATAACATCTTAAAACTGTTATCCACTAAGTTACTACTTATCTTATTTTAAATTTTTGTTTAAATTATAAATATGATATTTTTTTTTCAAATCACATTAGATTTGTTATAACTAGGGACTTTTTGAGTTACTTTTTACATAAAGTATATAGTAAAGTATTTATTTCATTTGCATCACTTTATATACTCTTCCTGTTAATAGGTGACCTTCCTGAAGTCTCTCCTAACACTGTAAACCCGTATTAGATATAATAAAGTATATAAAAACCTAGATAAATATGATAAGGCACCTTATTTCTTTCTGAACAAGATAAACCTTTCCATTAATCGTTAAAATTATTTTTTTATTAACAGAAATTATATTGATAAATTTTGAACTTCTAGAGACATCACTATGATTGAGACCAGATCTGATACCAATTGAATGGATCACATAGATAAATGTAAATACTATGGTTGAATTAGTGTTTGTATTTTTTTCAAACTAAAATACCCACCTTCTTATTCAATACTTCTCTATAAATTTCAATAGTATAAAAAAATTAATCGAACATTGGAATATTTATTAATGGGGTTTCTATCTCTAAAAGATTAATACATCCCTAGTGTGTGGTGGTTATTATCCCATGTATACACAGTTATATTTTTATTATTAAGAAATAATTCAGACAAGGGTATGACCTGTAACCAGTAAAAGAGCTAGATTCAGCCAAAAATTCATGTAAACACTTAAAAATAAGGGCTTCCCTTAAATAAAGATCAGCAATGAAAGCTTTATCCTCTACACAGGATTCAATGACTTTAATCTTATTCCTTTACCTCTATGTCACATAGTAGTACTCTTTTTCAATACCCATTGGATACTCACAATTCTCTGCACACGATTCTCATAATCTTAAACAACTTCATATTATCTTATCTTCACATTTTATAATACATGAAACATTAGAAAATTATCATATTTCAATATGTAAATTATTTAATAATTTTTTAGTGAATTTACTTCTTAATTTTCATTAAAATGTTGTTCAAATATATATTTTTAAAAATCCCATGTGACTCAAGATTAAACCCTACCATATAAAATTGGAATCATTATTATGCTTATCATTACCACAAAATCCATGACCATTTAATCTATGGTGGAATAAAGTTTTTCATTTAAGGATACTTGTAATGTGATATAGTCTCAAAATTTAACTACCTCACTTAATGGATTAAGGAAAAATTTACTTTTCCCCCAAACTAGAATAGCCACAGTGCGATATCCCTCTTCACTATATCGAATCTCTCTTTATAAAATGTTTAAAAATATCATCCTGCATCTTGTATTAGTTACAATTCCCTCATTATTGGAACTCTTTAAAATAATACCACATCATTTGGTTTATTATTATTTATAATTTTTTATATTGTAAATCTCTATCTTCATGGATTTCACAAATTGAATGAACCTTATGAACCCCTTCTGATCTCAATGAGAGGATAACAGCTTTGTTTATTTTTATCTTATTTTATATTTCATATGGTTAAATGAACCTTACATTCCTAGGGAATCATATTTACCTTTGAAAAAAAAGTCTAGGATTCCATTTTGTAATTTTAAATATAATTTATGAAGTTATAAGTGAACGTCACAAGATTTCCATAAAACTTATAATGTTCCTAGATTACAATTTTCCTTTATCAAATCCGGGGAAACATTAATCTCATAAGTATAAATTAAACGTAAGATCATCAGAGTCAACCATAAAAAGTACATGAAACAACCTTATGAACTACAATATTAACCCTATAAAGATCCCATTTTCCTTTAAATACACCTTACAAATATTTCCTTTTCCATTTTTCACATTTGAGTTTACCTTGTGAAGGTTAATTGAGCCTTACAATGTTTAGAAATGAACCATATGTGGTTTTCATTCCTTTTATAACTAATTAATTAGTATATTAAATAATTATTATAGAATATTTCTTTTCTCATTTCTTCTTCAGTAGATTACTCTTATTCTCAGGTCATGCATTTTTCAATTTTTTCTAATTTTTCTAAATAATACAATTTTTAATCATCTCAGGTGCCAATAAAATTCCTAAATAGGGTGTGAGTATCGCTCAATAGGTTGACGCCACCATTTATATGCATAACCTTTTTGATAATAATTGTATGAAATAATGTAATAAACTGGTTTATTAATTAATTAAATAATTAAATTAATACCACATCGACCAACTTCAGCACCATGTGATAATATCTTTGACTATGTCATGTGATCTTGAAAACCATAACCATATAACCATGGTATAACGTAACCTACTTTAGCATCATACCGAAATTTATTTGAGTGTGTCTCGCAGCCATGCTAACTAGATCCACATATCAATTAAATAAATCAAACAAAAACTAGGTCAAACCCACTATATCAGAATTTTAGAAATCAATTAGGGATGACCCGATATATTAGAATTACAACATATCTTAGTTCCAAACCCAGTATATAATAATTATAACATTTTTCAGGGAAAAACTTAATATATAAGCACTAAACATAAACTATGGTTGTTCCCAGTATATTATCATTACAACATGAATCACTAGTCATAGACCTATATATAATCATTCTATCATATTTTAGGGCTATAACGACCTAGAATTTTCAAACATAGATATTAAATATTTTTATATTAATATTCATTAAATTTTAAAAAAATATGCCCAAGGACCATAATAGTTTAGTGCCTTTTGAAAATTGGAATACATTTCTCTAAGTTTGTGAAAGATCTTCAACATCACCAATAAAGATCTTCATATTTAGTAATCCTACGTAAAAACTCTCTTTACAACGTGAGGAATAGAAACATATGAAAGAGTGATCTCAAATGTAAGTAAGGGTAAACATGGAAGCTGTGTAAGAATAACATGAGCATAAGGGTATGAAAACATTATTATAGCATTGGAAGATTCTACCCTTCATACCAAAGACTATATATATGAGTCACGGAATGAATATTGGAAGATCAAAATACATGAATCATAAGAAAACCAAAACACTTGAGAAATGAGAGTATATCAATTCAATAAGACATGGAAACTATGGAATACACATAAAAATGGAATATTTTCTATTAATGATACCTAAAAATAAATTCATAGTATGTTAGTCTTCAGTTAATTACCCATGTACCAACTTCTGGATTGGAATATCCTCCTATGTACCTTCTTGTTTTGGGATTAGGATGGCCTGTCGTGTAACCACTTGTTGTGGGCTTAGAATTACCTCCCTGGTTCTTTTTTTTGGCTTAGTATGACCTCACATATACCCTATTATTATGGTATTAGGATGACCTCTCATTTACCCTTTTAAGTGCATTGAACATTTATCATTACCCAAAAAATTGGATGGAGATATAGTTTCCACCCATAAATTAGTTAGAATTATACATATGTGTTGCATATGACCATAAATCATTCATCACATCAGAACCCATGTATGGAAATGAGTTTCCTAAACACTTCATTATGACATAAATCATGAAAAATAAATAGGTTTCATAAATATAAATACATAATAAAAATAAATCAATAAGAGAAAGGATAAGAATGGTATCCTTGGATCATATACCCATTAAAGCATAAGTAAACTCATATAATGTTATCTTTTATGAAAAATTATTATTTTAAAGATTACTTGAAATGACTCATGAGGAAAATATCATTTCCATTATGAAATATATTTTTTTAAAGGGACATAAAATTTTAAAGGAAAAAAGTTTCTTTGAAATTAACCTTATAAGATATTAAGGGATGATTCAGTTTATTGAGTACTCATTATAGTAGATAATTCTATTAATGTTGTATAAGTTAAAATACATTCCTTTATTACTTTTGTTGGAAAAGTCACAAAGTACCTTATTTAGAAAAAAATAAGATTACTTTCAAAACATTTAGTAAAAATTAAAACATGTGTGAAAAATAAATTTAAATATTCATAGAATAATAGTAAAAAAGGTGAAAATATTTTTAGAAAACATGGTCATGGAATAAAAATATTCCCTAATGTTGATTTAAAATGAAATAATATTGAGTGTTGATGAGATTGTGAAATAAACCGTTACAAATTTATAATCAGTAGAATTGTATTACCCAAGAAATAAATAAAATTATATTGATATGAAAATACCATAATAATCATAATAAGTCTCATGAAATATATTCATCATCATTTTATACACCATGCAGAAGAAATAAGTTGTGTATAAGGCATTTATCCGACAAAAATAAAAGGGAGACAAAAATACCTTACCTTAATTCTACCTTCTTTCATATACGTTCACACCCCCTATATAATAAATATAATTTCAATATAAATATAGCATAAAAACATATTTATATATATAATACCATATAATATTTACTTGTGAAATCATATAACTCACTTATTAACAATTCAAGGTTAATGTTTTGTTTTGGGTAATAGCTACTTTGTTTTTTGTTCCTGTTTTAACTTATTATCCATGTTTCCCTTACATAGAACATCATTTAATAATATATAGAAATATTAACATGATATAAGTATCATATATATATATATATATTCATTATATATTTATTCATGTTGACACATAAAATTTAGAGATAGACAACAAAATACATTGTTCATAAAGATGTTAGGCCATACATACGCATGAATGCTATTTTCATTTTCTTTTCATATTAAAAGAAACACACTTTTATGATATATTATCATTAAATAATAATTTATATTTAATATATATCATATGTATTCAAAAAATTCATGCTTATTACCATCTATTTAAAATATATATAAAAACAATCACTTCACATCGTGGAGATGGTAAACCATACAAACACATGAGTGATGTTATCATTTCCCAAAAGATTAGGTGGTTAAAAGGTAGATATGATATTAACATTAAATAAGTATAATAATTTCATAAATATAATATATAAACATTAAACTCATAATAATTTCCACTCATAAAATATGGTTATGTAAAATTAATTTTATCGCAACATGGAGACAGTAAGTTATTCGTACGCATGAGTGATACATTCAGTTATTGTTCAGTGGGAATGGGGACGTATAAGGTTGTGTTAATAATATTAGTTGTTTTGATCCTCATGTTTTAATCATGTTTTAATGATCAAAAATCCAATATATCCTTTAAATCTAGTCAATCCTATTTAATCTCTCTCAAATCATGTGTAGATATTGTAGGTTTCTTTATGATTTAGATAAACTTCCATTAGATCGTGTTAATACTAAACCGTGTTTTATTATTGTAACATATTTTTTGACATTGTTCTATAATTATTTATTATATGAATGATTAAGTATAATTCATTCTCTGAATATTACTGCTTAAGTATGTATACATATTTTTGGCTAATTCTGAGAAGCCTGGGGCTTGCCACTGGTTATAGTTTTCTAGAAAAGGACCCAGACACTGTGACCCAGACACCGTGACCCAGACACCATGACCTAGACACCGTGACCCAGACACCGTGACCCTAACACCGTGACCCAGACACAGTAACCCAGACATCGTGACCCAGACACAGTGACCCAGACACCATGACCCAGACACCGTGACCCAGACACCATGACCCAGACACCATGACCAGTTTCAGATCTCATGAAGTTTGTGAAACCAATTATATTCTACCATCACTAAGAAACAGTTCGAAGTTTGGAAAATCACCAGACACTGCGATAATAACACTGCATATGTGCTACCGGTTCCTGATCACAATACAACTATGCCAACATGACAGTCTCACCGCTCAAAGGAAAAGAAGAAGGCACCATTTCATGGTGACACCATTTCAAAGTGACACCATTTCCAGAGAGACTGTGATGCTATTATTTAATCTGTTTTTTAATTTTCTATTTAATTTATAATTGTCATATTTGAGTTATTTAAAGTCACAGATATAATTAATGTTTCTTTTTAGAAATTTCACCTGACAGTACGAGGTATGACGTGCAGAATACAAGCATCCTTTCGGCCCAAACGTGTGAACCCGTAATTAAAAAGGAAGATAAGATGAGTAATCACATATACATAGAAGTACAACAGCAGAAATGAGAGCATATTTTTATAAGATTAACCTGATACATGCAATAAGATACAACTAAAGAACACACAAAGCAATCTTGATCCAAAGGTCAGATAGATGTATATCCGAATCAAAATCATCTTCATAGTTACAACTCCCCAAATAACACAATCAAGATTTAACTGGAAACCAGAAAACTAGACTTGTGATACTCTATTTCCCATAAGAGGATTCAATACTTTCATCTGCTTCATCGCACAAGTCCAGAGTAGCATATAATAAGACTCAGAGCACTTCTATCCTTATCTCATCATATTTTCTATGTTTTGTACCATTTTTATCTTTTGAGTAGTGTGTGTGTGTGTGTGTGTCTGTATTAAAACACACATTGTCTCCTGCACTAAACTTAAGGATACAATATATCCATCCTCTCATATATTTTTATAGTTGTTTACTCTCACAGATAAGTGTGGAAGTGGTCCTTGTGTGACTTTGTATTTTATACCCACAAAGAACTATTGAAGTGGTCATATGACCTAGAAAGTCTTATACACTATTGTTTTCTCCAATCCAGGTTGTTGATCAAGTTTATTAATATAAACTTCTTGGTGGTAGGTGATCACTAAGTGGAGTTGATTAGGTCTCAGCTTGACATTGAACCACTTGTTTTATCTGATGTGTCTTTGAATTTATTTTTTCTCTACTTTACTGTATATTTTAGAAAACACTACATTTTACTTTGATAAGTCTTGGATAGAAGTAATAATTATTTTGTCTTATTATAATTGCTTCAAAAGTAGTATCAATAACTCATATTGATATTACTAAAAATTAATCAATCTTCTGAGTGGTTATTTGAGCAGTCAAACTTTTATAACCATATTACCTTGATTAACCAGGTTGTATTCATTTTTATTGGGGAACCTTTTTAATAGAAAATTTTAAGATAAATTTTTAATAGATACTCAATTAACCCCCCCCCCCCCCATCCCCCCGCCTCTTGAGTACTCTACTCTGACAAACATTTGGTATTAGAGGAGTTTTTTTCTTATTAAGACTCTGTTTTTAAATCTATTCAATTTTGATTTTAGTTGTACTTTGAAGATATGTTAATTTCTGTTAATTTTAAATTTTTAGATATTTAAAAGTATTTCTTTATTATGGACAATATAATGGATGGTTTTGAAACAAATATACCACCATTATTTAATGGAACTAATTATTCCAAATGGAAAATTAAAATTAAAATGAATTTTGAAAGTATAGGAATTGAAATTTGGTCTTAAATTATAGATGAGTATAAAATTTCTTCTAATTATAGAATTACTTGTGATGACCCAACAACGAATTTTTACTATAACTATTAAAAATCTCTGAATGCTTTATACTTCTCTTTTAGAGATGAGGAATTTAACAGAATTTCTACATGTAAAACTACCCATGAAATTTGGGATACTATGTCTATTTCACATGAAGGAACTTCTAGTGTTTAAGAAATGAGACTCAATAGTTATACTATTAAATATGATAACTTTAAAATGAAGCTTTATGAGCTTATTTTTGACATTTATCCCAGGTTCAACAAAATTTTAAACACAATGATTTCTCTTGGAAGAGAAGTCACAACCAAATAATAAATCATGAGGATTATCAGATGCCTACCTGATAGATAGAGAGGAACCTATGTCTCTATTAGAAATTCATGAAACATCATAAAATTACATGTTAAATAACTCATTGGGAAACTAAGGATGTATTAAGAGGAGCTGAAAGTTAACAAGGAAGAGGAGGATGAACCAAAAAATAAAATTTGTGGCATTCAAGATCACCACCTCTAAGAACAATGAAATTGAGAAACTGTAAGTCTTCATATAAAGTTCTATTAGTGAACAATAATCACCTGATAGTGATGAGGAGGTGGACTAATTATCCAGAAGGTTTAAGAAATATTACAAAAAAATAAATTTTTCAGAAATCCTAACTTCAAAGGATGTCTTGATCAAAAGAGAAGTTGTAAGAAAGATTGGAAAATAAGTGACATGTCTGATGAGATAGTATGTTATGAATGTAATCGAAAGGGACATGTAAAGGATGATTGTCCCAAGCTCAAGTATAATAAGAATTATAAGCACAAATTTTGAAATTATAAAAATGAAATCAAAGAAAAATGGAGTGCTTGTAAGGACAATTCAAGTGACTCAGAATCTTCACATAATGAACAGGCTAACAAATCCAATATGTGTTTAATGAAAAACACATCTGAGGTAACACTGGAATCTCCTGTACAGAATTCCTATTATTCTGGAGATGAAAGTGATTCTAAAAAATATGTCTAATGACGAAATATTTGAGTATTGAAATATTCATGAAGATACACGTAATGAACTAAAAGATAAATACAAGTGTTTAATGAAATAGTATGCTCTTACCTCAACTGTTGAATCTGAACTTATAGTAGAAAGATAGAAAATGTTCAATTACTCAACGAAAACAATGAATGAAAGCTATCTAATGAGAAATTGAAAAAGGACCTTGAAAGGTTTACTAAGGGTAAATATACCTTGGTAGAAATTCAAGGTAAACATATTTCCCCTAAATACAGTAATGGTATTGGCTATCAACCTAGTAAAATAAATTTTAGAATAACCAATTTTGTTTCTAAATCTATAACATACAGCTTTACTCCATGATCTGGAAAACATTATGCTAGTTCAAATTATGATCCACTCCTTACCGATTCATGATTTTCTAGACCAAATATAGTTTTTTTCAAGAACATTATATAATGATTATAAGAAACATATGAGGCAGATGTGGGTTCATAAATCACTAGTCACTAATACTAATGTACCCAAACAAATATGGGTACCAAAATCAATTTTTATTTGACTATTTTGTAGGAAATTTGTTTAAAGAGATCTTGTAAAATTTATGGTACTTGGAAAGTGGGTGTTCAAGACACATGATAGGACATTATTCATGCTTCAAGAACATAATAAAATTTTATGTTGGAAATGTCATCTTTGGTGACAATGCCAAAGAAAAAATCATTGTCCTTTTCCAAATCAGTAAATCTAACTCAGTTTTAATTTCCAAAGTTATTTTTTTGGTGGAGTGAAATATAATCTTCTTAGTGTTTCATAATTATGTGATGATGGATTTCATGTTAAATTTGAAAATTATGGTCGTAATGTTTTAAATTCAAAAATGAATTACTATTTTCTTCATTGAGAAATAAAAATTTATACTCTCTCAACTTAGATTCTTTAGTTTCTCAAAATGCTTCACGTTTAAGTGCATTTCCAAAAGAATCTTGGAATTGGAATGGAATACTAGGATAGTGTAATATTCACTCCCTTAGAAATACAAATAGAAAATGTTTGTTAAAAACCTACACAACTTCAGTTTCCAAATGATAAAGTGTGTAATACTTGTCAAAAGGGAAAGAAACATAGAATTTCCTTCAAACAAAAGAAATAAGGGTCAAATTTGTAACCTCTCAAGTTGGTTCACATGTATTTGTTTGGACCATCTAGAGTTTCTAGTTTAAAAGGTAATTACTATGTTTAGGTTTTTGTAGATGACTTTCCTAGATATGCTTGGAATTTGTTTTTGCCTCACAAAAGTGAAGCCTTCTCTCATTTAACTAAATATTCTAAAACATTTTGAAATGTTAGTGGACTTAAATTAAATCCTTGAGAAGTGATCATGGACATGATTTTGAAAATAAAGAGTTTGAATCAATTTTCTCACAAAGTGGATATAATTATAATTTCTCTTCCCCTAGAAAGCCTCAACAAAATGGATTTGTAGAAAGAATAAATAGAACCTTGCAAGAAATAGCTAGAACCATGCTTTGGGATTATTATATATAAAATTATTTAAGGGATGATGCTACAAATATCACATGCTATATTATTAATATAGGATTTATTAGAACTATTCTTAAAAGAACTCCATATGAGTTATGGAATAATAGAAAACCCAAAATAAGGAACTTAATCGTTTTGGGTTGAAAAGTATATATCCATAATACTAAGGAAAATCTTAAAAAATTTTCATTTTACGAGTGAAGAAGGAATTTTTCTAGGATATTTAATCTCTTGTAAATCCTACATAGTGTTTAACAAAAGAACTAAAAGTTTGGAATAATCTGTCCATGTCATGTTTGATGAGACATATCCACATGAACCTAAGACCTCTATAGAGAACCAGGAGGATGATATGTCAAATCAAGACATTAATTCTAAATCCTCTAACTATCCTATAAAGCAATCTATGAAAACGTCCAGTTCTAGAAATTCCCCATATTCAAGTCAGAATGAACCCGAACCATTTGAAGAACCTGAAATCACTAGTCCCTCTTTTTGTAGAGATCATAGAACCCTTAAAAACCATCCTTTAGATGTTGTTGTAGGTGATTTAGCTAATGAAACTCAAACTAGAGCTTCTCTTAGAAATAAGGTTGAACATCAAGATTCCTTATCACAACTTGAACCTAAAAACATTAATTAAGCTATCAATGATAAAATTTGGGTAATGGATATACAGGAAGTACTAAATTAGTTTGAAAGAAACAAAATTTGGAAACTTATGGACCAAACCAAAGACATATTTACCATAGGTACTAAGTGGGTGTTTAGAAATATTGTAGATAAAGCTGTAAATATAGTTATAAACAAGGCTATATTGGTTGCACAAGGCTATAGTCAAGAAGAATGAACTGACTATGTGGAGACCTCTGCACCTACTGCTAGACTTGAAGCCATCAGAATTCTGCTTGCTTATGCTGCCCATATGAATTTAAAATTATTTCAAATGGATGACAAGATTTCATTATTCAATGGTTTTATAGCTCATGATGTTTTTATTGAACAACCTATGGGTTTCAAATGTCCTCACTCTCCGAATCATGTTCTTAAATTATCAAAATCTTTGTATGGTTAAAACAAGCTCCAAGATCTTGGTTTGATAGATTAAGTACTTTTCTAATTTCCAATGGTTTTGAAAAAGGTATAGCTGATCCTACCCTTTTAAAAACACAAATTTCCAATGATGTTTTAGTAGTTCAAATTTATGAAGATGATATTATTTTTGGATCTTCAAAAAATTCTTTATGTATTGAATTTTTTAAAATGATGCAAAATGATTTTGAAATAAGTTTAATGGGTGAACTAAAAAATTTTATTGGATTTAAAATTATTAAAAATAAATATGTTATTATTTTAAATAAAAGAAAATATACTAAAGATATTCTAAAATGTTTTGGTTGGGATAACACTAAAAGTAGTGATACTCTAATGAGTACTACTTGTATGTTTAGATCTTGATGAAGATATAAAATCTATTGATCAAACCAATTATAGAGGAATGATCGAAAGCTTGATCTACTTAACTACTAGCTGACATGACATTATGTTTAGTGTATGTATGTGTGCTCAACTTCAATAAAACCCTAAATAATCTAATTTCAATTTTGTTAAAATTATTTTCAAATACCTCAAGGATAGACCCAATCTATGATTTTTCTATCCCAAAGGAAAATCATTTGGGTTAGTTAGTTATTTTGATGCAGATTTTGGTGGTTGTAAGTAAGATAGGAAAAGTACCTCTATAACATGTAACTTTTTAGGAAGGTCTCTAGTATCATGGTGTAGTAAAAAACAAAAAATTGTTGCATTATATACTGCCAAAGCAAAAAACATAGTTACTAGTAGTTGTTCAGAAAAAATATTGTGGATGAAACACACATTAATAGATTATGGATATCAATTTAGGCATGTAGCTATAAATTGTGACCATACATGTGCTATTAACAAATCAAAAAATCCTATTTCACACTCTAGGACAAAGCATATTTATGTAAGACATCACTTTTTGAGAAACGATAATGAAAAAGGTTATATCACTTTGGAATTCATTAGAAATGAATATCATCTTGCTGAAATATTCACCGACCCATTAAATTATGAATAGATAGATTACATCATACATCATTTAGGAATGATAAATCTTAAGTTGAAAGTGTACTATTTCACAACTTACTATTTCACAGTTTATGGTTTTAGAAGTCACTTTCTTAAGATTACTGTCTCACCCTCACAGTTCTATAGTTTACTATCTTGATGTTGTGGTCTCATATTTATGGTCTCACAGTTACTGTCTATTTGTTACTCTCTTGCACTTACTATCTCAAGTATTATAGTCACACTGTGTGGAGTCACATCGTAAAGGTGACACCATGAAACCATGTTCTACTCTCACCGTGACAACATGTTCTAGTCTCACTGTGATGACACTATTTCATTTTATTTTTATTTTATTACCCATATCCCTATGTTGATTATTTTATTATATTCATCCCTCACTTTTTAATTTTTGATGCTTGATATCCCTAAATGATAAAAACTATATAGGTTTCACTATTTTCTTCACTCGATCTCTCTTTTCTCAAAACCAAAACACTTCTCTCTCAAACTATAAGAACTCCTCCATATATCTCTCTCTTTCTCTTGAACCCCTCATTGAATGGCCAGAATGAAGCTCTCACCTTCTTCAACTCCTAGGAAGAGTAGATCTAAGAATAAAGTGAAAAGAGAACTAAAGGTAGTGCCCGAAGGACCACGAAACCCAAACCTTGTTGATAGAATAGTGGTACTAGAAAAGTAAATCTGCCCTAAATGCTTGTTGTCAAGTAAGTCCTTATTATTGAAAGTACTGAAAGAGTAGGGGTGGTTGGATTGGTTCATAAAGGAGACAAGGACAATTTATCCAAATCTTATTGCTCAGTTCTATCAGTTTGTCCAGTTCTCATTTGATATAGAACATGGTTTTGTTGTGATAAGCTGAGTTAATGGCCAAAGATACACATTTTCCTTGAGTTTATGGGATTCCTTCCTAGGGATACCTCATGAAGTTGTTTTTAAGGACTACCAGAGAGGTCCTCCTCCTCTAAGTGATATCTTTGTTTAAGAAGAGGCTATGAGAATCTTGAAGGGAAAAAAAAGAAAAGAAGAGCTCTTTATACTGAGTTAGATGGTGAAGCCAGATTGGTTTTTAAGTAAATTAAGAATTTTATTAGTTTAAGAAAAGGATATTTTTCTACCCTTAAATATCTGGATGTATTTTTGATGCATCTTATAAAGAATGGACACTTAATTAACTTGTGAATGTATTTTATACTTTATATGTGTGAGTTGATTAAGACAACCTCAAGGTATACCTTCTTGTTCTACACAAGGTTAATCTCTTCTATGTTATATGATAAAGGAATTGTTGAACCGAATGATGAAGTCATCATGGACTGTGAATTCTGAATCTCAATGGTTACAGTCAAAAGAATGAAAAATAGTTGGAATATGTGGGAAAAGGCTTGGGTAGAGGATAATGAAAGGCTATCTGAGATGTTTAATCTAGTTTATCATCCTTAAAAATCAATGAAAATATTTGATCTTAGTTTGGAACTAGATGAAATAGTTGACTATCCTATTGAAGAGGAAGAAGAGGTCATTATTGCACCTTTAGAAGAAACTGTCTTGGATAAGGAAGACCGTGAACATGTTCGACAAGACATAGTTGATAAAGAAGAACTTGTTACTGAAATAATTATTGATTTATAATAAGAACCTTCTTCTAGAAAAGAATTTGTTGTTAATATAAAAGGAAAGGTTGTTCCTGAGGATCATCTAGAAGAATAAATTTCTCTAGAGAAATAAGCTTTAAAAGAACAAGCTAATCCAGAAATTATCTTTTCTGTTGAGGAAAAAATGGAACAAGCCTTCCAGTTCGCTATAAAAGAAATTGGTGATAGTATTGGAGATGATATTTTAGAACTGGATTAGGGAACCAAATCTCTTAGTCTTGTGATAGATTCACTTGTTGAGGGGTAACTGAACCCTAGTCTAGAAAGTGTTGAAATTCATAATCAAGTTGATCAATGCACTGTAGATACCTAGTATAAGTTCCCTAGATTCCTTTATGAGAATGATACCTAGGAAGCCTCGGTTAAAGGTAGAGACCTTTCTAATGTGTTTCAATTGAATCCATTTTCTTCTCTAGAAGTAATCTCTAGAATGGAACCTAAGCCTGTCTCAACTCTTGTTCAAGAACCTTCACTAGAACCTCCTGTTTTCGTGAGTCAGGGTGATTTTAAAGCCTTTGGATCTACTTTATTGGCTGGAATTGAAAAGATCATGAACACCCAACCTACTCCTGTAACAAATTGAATTGAGAGAGATGTATCCTTGATGTTAGATAAGATCATATGAAAAATTCATCCAAAAATGCTTCATGAAATTCAAGAGGTCCAAATTGAGAACAAATAGGTAAGTGATGAAGTGAAGTCTCACAGAGCTATGGATGAAGATATTAAGAAATTATAGCAATTAGGATAGGCTTTTATTGAGGATTTTAGTGGTCAAATTCCATAGAAAGATATCTATCTAGCTCAATCGAATATGACTTCATTAGCTAACAAAATGGATGAGAGAAATGATAAAATAGTCCAAGAGATGTGTGAGCTTGTTATTGGTCTCAAAAAACTGACTGATTAATATAAGGGATGTCTATAAAAAGTTATGAATCAACTCAAGTCTCTCACTGTAGCGGTTATAGCCTCTAGTGCCTCTAGATTGTCATCTCAATTTGTTTACAATGATCTGCTCAGAACTATGGTTAATGAAGAACTTCATTTAGTGTTTAGTGGTTTTGACAAGGAGAGTCTATCTAATATTGTCAAGAATAGTGACATAGTACATGATTTGGGGAGGATTCATTCAAATATTGAAAATGATTCTCAGGAAGAAATTACTAAGAAATTGGATTTCTACTTTAATAAGATTTTATCTAAGCATGATATAACTAATCATTTAAAATATCTTGTAGAAAATTTGAAAATACCTCATGTCAATCATGCTTTCAAGACCCAAGTTCAAATGATGAAATATTTCACTCCTCTATTTGAAAATTTCATGGAGAAAAAAGATGAATTCGAAAATGTAATGGAGTATAGTGGTGAGATTATTACTGAATTCATTCAGTTGTTGAAGCCTTATCTTCATGTGAAGAGCACTACTATTGTGGATCCTACAGCTGCACCCTTGCAGTCTTGTTTACCTCCTTCCTCATCCACTGCCTTTGCCTCAACTTCAATGTATATATCTCAATCTTTGAGTAAAATAAGACTTGTTATCCTTGACCAAAACAAGCCTCGGTCTTCCACCAAAACTGCTTTGCTACCTTCTGTTTTTGAAGGATTCTATATTCCTTCTCTAACTGTTGGCTCACTCTTTTATTCAACTTCAACTTCTACTCCTGTGGCTCCCTCTGATATTGATACCAAGGGAAAAGATAATATTGATAGTGCTAAAGAAAAGTGAAAATTTTATATTGATAGGGATATTTTCAACTTTTTCTTACTATTTGTAATGAAACAACTTTTTCTATCTAATGCAATGTCAACTATTGTTATCAATTCTCTTATTTGTCTTCATTTTTTTCTTTCTCTTTTATACTTTTTGATAATCCCAAAAGTGGGAGAAGAATAAAATATTAATAGATATCTCATTCACATTATCTGTGATCATCAAAAAAGGGGGTTTTGTTAGACTCCTCATGTTTTAACCATGTTTCAATGATCACAAATCTTGTTCATCCTATAAATCTTGTTAATCCTATTTAATCTATCTCAAATCATGTATAGATATTGTAGGTTTTTTTATTTAAATAAACTTCCACTATATCCTATTAATCCTAAACCATGTTTAATTATTTTAACCTATTTTTAAATTTGTTCAATAATTATTTCTTATATGAATGATTAAGTATAATTTATTTTGTGAATATTAATTCTTAAGTCTATATACAGATATTTGGAAAAGTCTAAAAAACTAGGAGTTTTCCACTGGTTCTAGTTTTTTGGAAAAGGACCTAGACACCATAACCCAAACACAGTGACCCATACACAGTGACCCAGACACCGTGACCCAGACAAAGTGACCCAGACACCATGACCAATTTTAGTTCTCAAAAAGTCTGTGACACCGGTTCCATGCTACCATAACTAAGACACCATTAAAAGTTTTGAAAAACACCATAAACCAAGATTCTAACACCGCATATGTGGAACCGATTCCAGATCATAACACAACTATTCCATCATGACTGTCTCACCACTCAAAGTCAATGAAGAAGACATCATTTCATGGAGACACTGCTTCCATGTGACACAGTTTCTAAATAGACTATTAAACCGTTATTTAATCTGTTTTTTCATTTTCAATTTAATTTCTAACAGTCATATTTGAGTCATTTAAAGGAATTGACATAATTAATGTTTCTTGTTAGACATGTCACCTGATATTACAAGGTACAAGGTGTAGAATACATGAATCCTGTCAGCCCCAATGTGTGCACCGATAATTAAAAAGGAAGATAAGTTAAACTACACATATATACACAGAAGTAGAGCAGCATACGCACAAGCATTTTTTAGAATAGTGAACTGATACATGGAACAAGATACAACTGAAGAACACACGAATCACTCTCGATCTAAAGGATGGAATACTGTATATCTGAATCAAAATCATCTTCACAGTACCAACTCAAAGAAGAAGACGAGTTAGATCTAACTGGAAACTAGAGCCCCAGACTTGTGATACTCTGTTTATCACAAAAGTACTCGATACTTTTATATGCATCATACCATAATTTCAAGTTTACATATGATATCACTCAGAGCACTTCTAACCTTATCTCATCATCTTTTCTCTGTTTTGTGTTATTATTAGCATTCAAGCAGGGTGTGTGTGTCTGTATTAAAAAACAATTTATCTCTTGCACTAAACTAAAGGATACAAGATTTCCTTCATCTCATATCTTTTTGTAGTTGTTTACTCCCATAGATAAGTGTGTAATAGGTCCTTATGTGACCTGGTAGTCTATACCCACAAAGAACTATGGAAGAGGTTATGTGACCTAGACAGTCATGTGCACTATTGTTTTCCCCGATCCAAGTTGTGGATCGTGTTTATTAATATAAACTTTTTGGTGGAAAGTGATCACCAAGTGGAGTGGATTAGGTCTCGGATTGAGACTAAACCACTTGTTTTATCTATTGTGTCATAGAATTTATTTTTTATCTTCTTTACTTTATATTTCAGAAAACACTAGATTCCACTTTGATAGTTGGTCTTGGATAGAAGTTTTTTTTGTTTTGTATTATTATAATAGCATCAAAAGTAGTATCAATAACTCATTTTGATATTACTAACAATTAATCAATATTATGAGAGGTTATTTGAATAATTAAACGTTTATAACTGTATTACCTTGATTAACTAGTTTTAATTCATTTTTATTGGGGAACCTTATTAAGAAAACTTTTTAATAGATATTATTAATAGGTACTTAATTCTCCCCCCCCCCCTCTTGAGTACTCTACTCCGACCAACATTAATTAAATTTAATAATTTTTAGGATAATTAATTTATTATTTTTTGATATATATCATAGATTTAGAAGACGTATTGAATAGTGAAAAGGATAGTGATTGTTTATAGAGATCACCTCTTCTTTAAAATAGCTACTTTAGATCTCATATAAAGGACTCTAGGGTTGGTTTTTTCAGAAGATTAGAAATTTTATAATGTGTATAGGTAAGTGGATATGTTAATTTTTTTTAAGATTGTTAATATGGAAGTCTCAAAGTGGTGAAATGAGATGAGGGAAGAGGTGTCCTTTTTTTAATGAAGGTGTAGGTTACTTTTGGAATTCCTCAAAATATTAAATTATAATAAATTAACTCTCCGTAGAAATACTTTAAAATGGAAATTAATTTGAAGATAATGTGGCAAAATGTGGTAATACAATCATAAAACATATTTTATAAAATTTCTTTATAATTTTAAACCGTATGTTTTTATTAACCCTTAATTACCCTTTTTTTAATTTTAACTACAATAACGACATTTTTAATAATAAAAGGTGGATAATTTTACTTATAAGGTGTCCATTGAACCATAAATAGTGAATTTAAAATATTTTAGACCATAATGTATCCCCTTTTTCTTTATTTAGTATTTTTATGATTTTAAATTTTTTAATAAAATATTATTTTCATAAAATATCATTTGTGTCAATTTTGATACTATTAAATACATTAAATTTAATAAAAACAATACAGAAAGATTACTTAAAAAATTAATTTAATACATCTATAATAAAAAATATTCTCCTACAATATTTTTGGGGAATCTTAATTAATTCAAATTATATTTATTTTATTATTTTTAATACCAATTAACTGGTTTTTCATTAATTGAATAATTACCACATCCTTATTATGTTATTATTTATGCTAATTATTTATTCCCAAAAAAGTATAAACAAATTTACATGATGTATATAAATATTTTATATTTATTAATAATATATATATATATTAAATAATCTCTTATAATTTACCCCATACAAAAAATATTATACTTACTAAAAGTGAGAGTGTGACATTTTTTCACTCTCTTTGATTTCATTAACATCCAAGTCATTTTAATGTAAAAGTTTTCATAATGTTCTTAAATTTAGATCCTTGTATGTTAAGATTATAATTGACTTCATCCAATAAATAGTGTAGTTTTCTAATATTTATAAATTATTTTTACCCTCAATTACCTGATTTACCATTAATCATGGTAATAAAATTATTAAAATTACTATTCCTATTGTACAAAAATAAAATGAACCTATTTAATAAATATTTAACTTAGGATTCCATATATGAAATACATTTTATCAAATTCAATTCCCATAATTTTCAGAAATTAATGAAAAATTAATCCCGCAGACAGGACGAAACAATGGGTTTTTCGAGTAAAAATATTCAAAAGTTTGGAATGATTTTATATCCAATTTCAATGTAAAATTGATTAAAATGACCTAAATTATATTAAATGATAAAAATTTTATCTAATTAAACTTTAAAACCTATTAAAAATATAATTTATCACTATAAATTATTTAGAGGTAAAATATGTTTTCAATTAAAATGAAATATTTTTTACTATTCATTAAAACATGAAACTTAATAGAAATATACCAAAAATCAACAAGATTAAAATATTATATTAAAAATTCAATTAAAATGTTTATTTTTTAAAGGAGAATTTATTAAATTGTCAAAACTATATTTTAACAAGTGCATCATTAAAAAGCAGCAAAACTGCCTTTTTTGGAAAAATTCTTCTTTTATGCATTAAATTAGATTTATTATTCTATAATTTATATAAAAAAAATAAAATGAATGTTAAAATTAGATTGAATATTATGTATATATATATATATATATTATCAATATAATCAAAAAAGAGTTAATTTTTTGCTTATTTTTATAAAATACACTTGTGCATATTTAAATAGTTTTTCAGAAAACATTTCCTTTTATTTAGAAAGGGGATTACATTCATTTATAATTAATTGGTCAAATAAGTATATATACTTGTGTAAACCATAATTTTATAATTCATTTCAAACCTATCATTCTAATGGAAAGATTATAATTGTCTTGTTTAAATAATTTCAATAATATAAAGATGTCTTATAGAAACTTGGTGTTGTGTGTAACACAAGATAAGTAGGTGTTGCGTGTAACACAAGATTAATATTATGTATATTGAAAAGAAAGTTACAAATAAATTAAATTATTTAAATATATTTTTTATAAAAATCTTAGGGACTTACAAGGGTTAAACCCAATATATACAAATTACAACATAAATCAAAATGAGTCATAACAGCAAGGATAACACAATATCACGTCATGAGGATCAATGGTTAACTATGAAAACTACCCTTGATCATTCAATTACTAATTTCATTTTTCCTTTGTCCATAAACAAATAAAATTTAAATCATTTCAATAATCAACCCAATTCAAGGCGAATCTATATTAAGAAATCACCCAATACCATGTCATGTTAAACACACTTTATGCCATTTGTCAATTATTTTATATTCAGTGGTTCTCTCACCAGAATAGTATCTATGAGCCATATGATAATTAATTGGAACCAATTATATTCAACGGAATAAATCAATTCATCATTTATTTAATTTAGGTGCATGTTATATTGGAACAATTACAATATTGAACATACTTTATAATTAAATAGGCCATATGTTTAAGGTTTAGACACCATACCATTAATTTATGATTAACGAAGTGTTTTCAAAGGGTAAATATAATGAGGAAGGAGGTGAAGAAGAGTACAAGATGAAACCTAGATCAAATTAGTTCAACATCAACATCCATCCATAACATGGTTCCAGGATTTCACCACCCTAATAGAGAACAATAGAAGAGGAAGGGGAAATCAAAGACAAATTCATACCAGGGATCCATCGCAAAAACATCAAGTCTAAAATAGATGAAAGGATTCCAAAATCACTTGTGAACCCATCCTATGTCAATAAGAGAAAGCTGAATGTGGAGGTTGATGATAAAACAACCACACAATAGCCTTTAAAATTGTTTCTCAATAAATTACATGTCCCATTATATTGAATGAATATTTAATTATCCCAAACATTAAATGACATGTATTTCATACACAACGTGTAACCTCTTCTTTCCCTATATTTGTTTTCATGGTATGATTATAGAAGATTTTACACATTGTGTAATACATTTACATTGTGTGTAATTATATTGCAGACATCTTTCATCCAGGTTTTTTACATAAGGATATGAACCACCTTCAAATACTTACAAGCATGGAAAATACCATTTAAAAAGTTTATATCTACTCTCCATTAATACAAATAAACATGCATCCCTAAAATTTCGGTCGTTTTCCCCAAAAATATATATCTTTATCTCTAAAAATGAATTTTCCACCAATTTATAAAGACGAATGAAAACCCAAAGAAATACATTTAATGACAAAAATAAAGAGGGTGTAACTAGAAAAAGAAATCATCATACAACCTCACAACCATATAAAAGCTTTCCCCTGAGCTTCTCCATGCATCGCTATGGGGTGTCGGTGAACAAGTCTGACCACTGTACTCACAGATCAAACTCCCTTTCCTAGGAATCCTTTTGTGGTCAGACATTATTCCACTTCACTCAAGATAATAGAATATTCCTACCCTAAAGATACTTCTCACTATCTTCCACAATCCATTTCAAATGTTTCTTAATGGACACATCTACCCCAAGATTTATTTATTCTAATAATATCACATGAGAAGGGTCTATATGATATCTCTTAGGTTGTGAGATGTGAAACACATTGTGCATGGCATCGTGGTATGGTGGACGAGATAATCGGTACACTTCTAGTCTGACCATATCTACTATCTAGAATGGACTAACAAACCCGGGTGTTAGCGATCCATATTTCCTGATACAACATTGCCCCAACCAAAGAAACACCTGAAGGAAAACATCATTACTGACCTCGAATTATAGAGGTCATATCTGATGGTCGGTGTAGGATATATGGTGGTTTCTAAGGTCACAACCACCTACTAATCAATTAAACCTGTTTATATGTCTCCTACACAAGAATAAGATTAATAAGCCCTGACTAACCTACCCGGACCAATGAAGAGGGGAACATAATCACCTTCCATACAATTACTCAGAAAGTTCTGTTTATATCGATGCATAAAAGATTTTATTATATACAAACTCAGTGAGTGTCATATAATTCTCTCATTAACCACCAAAATGAAAGACAAGGGCTTGTAACATATCCTCCAGAACCTAAATAGTCCTCCTAGATTGACCACTAGTTTGAGGATAATATGTATTACTTAGAAGAATATGAAATCACATAGTCTTTTGAAAATCCATCTAGAAACATGATGTGATATAAGGATCTATGTATAAAATGATACTTCTTAGAACCTCACACAACCAAACTACATTACACATGAAAAGACTGCCCAAATCATCAACTGGAAGGTCTCCCTAATTTGAAGGAAGTCAAATATCTTCTTTATTCGATCCACAGTCATCTATACAACATCATTTTTTATGGGTTTTCCTCAGTAATACTATCAAAAAATCCCTAGTGAAGTCTTCCCATTTACACTCTATAATGTGAAAATGGTAAAAAAATACCCATGTGACCTTTAGTGCCCGAAATTCACCTATTGAAAAGTAAAAAATTTATCCACAAATATTTCTAACTCCTTATTCATTCCTAACCACTAGTATTATCTAGGGAGATCAGAAAACATATTTTTCAAAACAAGATGCATTTCCCTTCTTGAAGTAGGAAATCTCTCATCTGCTCCTCGCAGAAGCCTATAAGAACCCATACTAAAGCATGAAAAAGAATAAATGTTCCACTACCAAGATATCATCATGACAGTGTCTTCTCATCATATAATATTTCTTTCCAAACTAATCCTTCTGGATCTGATAATTTCTCAATCATGATCTGGTCCAAAAGAATGGGTATAACAGATGTTGAAGTCCAAGCTACTCATCTTTAGGACTCTTAAACATCCATATGCATGTCTGTAAATAGTTCTCTAATCCAACACTCATCACAAGACTCACACACTACATCTATCTACGTCTTTCAGCTCAATGCATCAACAACTATGTTTCTCTTGCCTAGTTTATAAGCCAACTCAAATTCTAAATATTATAAATACTCAACCCACATCCTCTGGTGAATTTTTAGTTCCCAGTGAGAAAAGATTAACCTGAGGCTCTTTTAGTCTTTGTGTACCACAAATCTATTACTAATGATATAATACCTCCATCATCTCATTGAATGTACCACTATGAATAACCCCACATCATGGGTACGGTAATTCCTCTCATGCCATACAACCTACTGGATCCATAAGAAACTACTCAACCCTACTACATTAGAACTATTCTCAGTCTACCATAGGATGTGTCATAGTTCATGGTATGTGTTTTACTTAGACAAGGTAAAGTGAAGATAGATGTTGAGGTCATCCTACCTTTCGACTCCTAAAAATCACTCTTGCAATTATCAGACAAAATAAACTTCACCCCTTCTTGTTCAGCCCAAAACTTGGTTCTTCTAGATGAGATAATTTTTTGGATAAACACCAATAATACCATTCTAAATGAACAAAATTATGAATATTGAATAAATTATTGGTTTTCTCCCATGATACCATGGTTTTAACCTTCTCTAGGTCCACTGAAACCCCCACCTGTATGATGAAATGGCCCAATAAAATCAATTTTTCAATCCATTAATTGCATTTTCATAGCTTGTCTTAAAGCTGATGCTCTCAGAATTTACTCAAGATGATGTTAAGATGTTGGGAATGATCATATACATTATAGAAGTAAAATAATATTCCCTTGAAAAAAACTGTGAAAAACTTATCCAAAAAAGGAAGAAATATTTGATTCATCAAGTCCATGAATATCATTGGTGCATTAGTCAACCCGAACAACATCACTATGAATTCATGCAGGCCTTACATAATCCTAAAAGTATTATGAGGTATTTTTTAAGGTTTCACCTTGAACTAATGGTATCCTAATCTCAAATTTATCATAGATAATATCTCAGAACCTCTCAACTAATCGAAAAGATCATTGATACGTGGAAATGGATACTGAATCTTGGTCATCATATGGTTCAATATCCTATAATCCACACACAAGTTGAAAGTCCCATTAGCCTTATCAGATTAAAGAACATGATAAACCCAATGAGATGTACAAGGTCGTATGAAACCATTATCTTCTAGATCTTCTAACTAAAAATTTAACTCCTAAATCTCTACTGGTGCCCTTATATAAGGTCGGATAGAAACTAGCTCTACTCCCGACACCAACTAAATTGTTAGCTCAATATTTCACTCAATTAATAAGGAAAAAACTCATTAGGAAATAAATCCTAAAATAGTATACTATTAGAGTAAAATAATCTTGCTACATTCCACAATCATTTAGAGAACGATCAGCTATCTAAGACGTGAGATAATCCAATCTACACTGAATTGGTCAGACACAACCAGGCTGAAGATCCCACTTAAACAAGTGAGAATAGATACCTCCTTTTGAAGATAGAAGTAAAATATTTTATGTTAATATTTGATATGATCCTATTATAGAAATAGCCAATCCATACCAAGAATCAAATTGAAACCATTCATTTTCAGCAAAATCAGTTCCAAGAAGAAACGGTAACCACAAATATCTAGAGAAAATGACATGTAACATTTTATATTCTCTGAAAACTCTCCCAATAGTGTATTTATGTTCATATAAAAATATAAACATTACACATCCAAGTAAAAAATATTTAAAAAAGGAGTGGAAAAAATGAATTTCATGCTTCTATATTAAAAAACCCCCAAGAAATGGTAGATGATAAAAGAATTGTACCTATAATAGTGTAAGGTCTTACATCCAAAAATTTTGGAGTAGTATGAATAACATGTAACTAATGAGACACTCTTACCTAGACTCTAGTTTGACTCACATGAGCTATTCAATCTACTTAGTTCTCTAATTCCTACACTGGGATACCACATTCCCTACCTCAATCAGAATGTCCTATGGAACTCCATCAACCTATCTATTAATGAATATTTGAGTCCTCCATAGACTCCAATACCTGTCTTGATCCCTTTCCACTACTATTATTATTTATATCCCTAAAAAACCTCTGAAGGTGGGCCATCTTACTATAAGAATGAGACTATAAATAGGGGTACAGACACTACGTTCATTTATGAACCAGATTTACACACTAATAGCACTGCAATAGAACATGATTCTGAGATGGATTCCCACTACCTTGACTGCTTTGACTGTTATTTCCTAGGTGAAAATTTTTATAGTGATGATTCTTTCCACTAGAAGAAGAGTTCACAGTTTTCTATACCGAAATAGCCTAGCCACTTCTTGGGGACTCTCTCAGATTTCCTTCTATGATGCTTTATTGATTCATCACATCCTAAAACTGCATAGATTGAACACATTAACTAGAAACTTTATCTCATACTAAATAACAACATGAAAACATCTCACCTTGGATATCTCATCATCTGCTAAATGTGGTGAAAATCACCGCATGTTAGTGAAAATTTCAGCATAGTCAACATTGACATTCTCTCCTATGTCGAGTTTATAAAATCGTCTTCATTCTCTTCCCTAAATCACATAATATATAAGTTTCTAAGGAACTTCACTGAGAAATACTTCAAATATATATCTTCTTACTCCACTTTTGAATCTGAAATGTACCACCAATGCTTGGCTAGTCCATGAAGAATATATGCAGCAAGCTCCATCCTCATATCTTCAGTTGTCTCAAGAAGTTTAAAGATCATATATATTAACTCAATCCATAAATCATCTTCATAGAATCCTATCTCTAGTGAATTTTTGTGGATGTTACATCTTCAACTCTCTCCTCATCTCAAACATCTAATTCATGGTGTGAAAAAACTCCATTTCTATGGATCACATTACCCTCAGGAAGCTATAATGAAGCAGAACATCCATTTCATCCTCCTGAGATATAGAAAGATCTGGCATATCTGTGTTATGATCATGTTGATTTCCACTCTCATGATGCTCAACATGAAGATGACGTGGTGCCATTTTCTCTACAATACAAAAACACTCCTTATAATAATTGTTATAATAATAAGTTCAACCTCAATAGGTTAAAACAGTTGGGAATCACTAACTCCAAGTCTATTTAAACATGGATTACAAGTTTTTTAGCATTATATAATAGTTCATTTCATTCCATTTAGTAGATATAATATGTATCTTATATAATATTCTATATAGGCATGTATATTACACATGAAATAAATATGTCCCTATCTTGAATAATGTATGTTAATATATATCTCTATCTGACTATCAAGATACATTCATACTCATATCACACCATACTGGGCCATGAGTATAAATCTCATAAACCAATAACATCACAAAATAATAACCTCAAACAATATGTGAATCACACAAGGTGAAATAATATCAACTGTAATAAGTGAATATCACAAACAGAAATCCCATCTCTAGAGACACATATTTTTGCGCATAAATGTGTTAACTATAACCATGAAGAATATCATTACCAAGTCCTAACAAATCCTAGTTTCCATTATACATTTCCCAAATATAAAATGAACAGAAATGGAACTCCTTATTCTCTCAATCAACATTGTAACATCCCTTGATCTGGCACTCTCTAATATGGCCGAAACGGGTTCGTTAAGGAATATCAAGTGCACCTTCCTTTACACCAATGGCTAAAAACTCGCAGTGGAGGTGTGATAAGTATAGTTGGGAGACAAAACCCCCTATTTACAGAGTTAAAACACATCAAGATTATCATATAACAATATATATCAGAGTATTTGAAATAATGGAAACAATATAATATAGTGGAAAACCAAACAATAAAATCTAACTAAATAATCAAATAAATAATAAAGGAATAATTTAATGATTGGATGAAATGTAACTAAATTTTACGAGAGAATTAATACAAATAAAATTATAGAGGAATCAAATAAATACATAAAAGTCCATGGTCTAGATCCCCAAGTTAGTCTTATATCTAATCTCTAGGCTATTCAAAAAGAAGCATTCAATAACAAGGTCCATTTCCCTTGTCCAATCCCGCAACCTTTTATTAGATAAGGTACCAATGGTGTCCCAAATAGGGTGTGAGTATAACATATTAGGTCGAAACTACCATTTATAAAAATATTTATTATGATAATAACTATATGAAATAATGAAATAAATAGGTGTATTAATTAATTAAACATTTAATGTAATACCACATAAACCCACTTTGGTTCCATGATAGAATATTTCTAACAATGACATATGACCATGAAAACCATAACCATATAACCATGGTATAACATAACCTACTTCAACCCCATGCCAGATTTCCTTTGAGAATGTCCCACAACCATTCTTACCAACACCATATATCCATGGTATAAATCACACAAAAACTAAGTCCATATCCACTATATATGAAATTAGGAAATCAATTTTAGTTGAGCTTAGTATATAAGAATTACATTACCTATCAGTTACAAACCCATTATATAAGAATTACAACACATATTAGGTCCAATCCCAGTATATAATAATTAAACATAAATTAAGGTCATTCTTTCTATATAAGCATTACAAAAAGAATCACTGGGAATATCCGACTCTATATGAATTACAGCATGTATCAGGCCCATGAATAGTAAATAATAATTACAACATAAATCACAATGAGTTATAACAGTAAGGATAACACAATTCACATCTTCAAGCTCAATGGTTAATTATAAAAATTACCATTTATCATGAAATTAATCATTTTATTTATCCCTTTTCTATAAACAAATAAAATTCATTTCATTTCAATAATCAAGCCAAGGAAAGGTGAATCCATATCAAGAAATCATATAATCACATGTCATGTGAAACACACATTAAAACATTAGTCAAATCATTTATATACAATGGTTTACTCACCAAAACGATAGGCATCAATGTGGTTATAAATTATTGCATCCAGTTGGATTATAAGGAATAAATAAACTAGTAATTTAGTTAATTTATGTGTAACTTATGTTTGAATAATTCAAATATTTCACATACATTGTAATTAAATATACCATAGGGTTTTGGTCTAAACCCCTACCTTTAACCGAAAATTATGGTTGCACTTACAAAGGATAAAACCATTGAGGAAGGAGGTGCAGAAGAGCACAAGATGAAACCTATATCAAATCATGTCAATATCAACATCAAACCCAAATACGGTTCAACGATTTCACCACATTAACATAGAATAATGGAAGGGAAGGGGATATCAAATCTAAAGACCTACCTATGATCGATTTTACAAATGGGATGTTTGAAATGGGGGGAAATATTCAAAAATATCTATGGAAACTATTCTAGGTCATGAAGAGAAACCTACATGTGACGAGTGATGAGAAAACATTAACATTATGGCATTTAAAATTGTTTCTCGGGAAATTTCATGGCATGTAACTCATTTACATGTCATGTATTTATTTTTGGTGGGATATGCTGAAAACCCCATCATCTTGGATGAATATTTAATTAGAAAAAAATTTACATGATGCGAATTTATTATACAGAGTGTAACCTCCTCACACTATTTATTTGTTTCATGTAATGTATCTCTAAGAGTTTAAAAATCATGTAATACATTTAAACGGCGTGTAATTATCATGCAAAAAAATTCAGCCTAGTTTCCTACATAAGGATCTGAACCACGTTCAAATACTTCCAAGTATGGAAAATACCCTTTTACACATTTATATATTGATTCCATTAATACAAATAAATATAAGTCCCAAAACATTATGTCATTTTATCTAACAAAATCTCTCCATATCCAAATAAGACTCTACTACCAAGTCTTAATGACAAAGTAAAACCCAATGGAATGCATTTAATGAAAAACTCAAAGAGCAGTGTACCTAGAAAATATGGAATCTTACAACCTCAATATCCAAAGTTATCTTTAGGAACCATCTATGTATATCCCCAAATGATACCACACTCCACAAATTTGATAAATAAATGGATGAAACTTCACTAATTGTTTAATAAACATATTCATTGTGATAACGTATATATCATTATAAACACTCCATGGAAAAATTCATTACGAAATTATCATTCATCAATATATATTGAAAATAAATCAAATATTATCCTCAAGTGTGTTCAATAATCCCTCCTTATATATTTTGATAAAAATTTAACGTGTCTGTTTAAAAAAAATTATTTTTTTAAAAATACTCCAATATAGTCTTTTTAATTTTTTATTTCCAAAATTTATTGTTGATATATAACACATTCCTTTCACAGGGCGTGTTCAAAAGTAATTATATTTTTCCTAGTGATACATAGTGGCTTGCCATGGTCATATCACTTGAGGATCCTTTCTGTTTGTTCATTTATATTATCTAAATCACCTAAACTATCTCTTATTAGTGTTTTGATAATTTTCAAAAAATGATATTCATTATGATAATTCATAAAAACATGCAGTTCTAAACAAGATGAGTTATGAAGGAAGAACTTGTTTTTGGAGTTTGGTTTAAGGTTAAATAATTATTCTCATTTATGTGTTTGATTTTAGTTTTATAATTCAAACATTAAATATAATGTCTAAATTACTGTCCTTTATTTAGAAATTGTGGAATATCATTGAATGCCTAAGCACTCTAAATTCCACCTCCTATTTTAATCAAGGTTGATGATGCTCCTTGGTCTTGGAGGTGTCATCTTCCAGGACCTAGCTCAATCGTTGTTGTTCTATCCATTGATTAGCTCAACTCCAACGTGTGAAGAATTAACCAATTTATAGAGGGAAAGTTATTAAATAAAACAATAGGGATATATTGAGTTGTATGTTATTGGGGAGATTATCACCACATTGGGGACATTCACCTCACCCATGCATGATACTCAATTATATCTACAAACATAAAGTTAAAATTTAAGGAAAATTTATGAACACATTGACCTCCTCCCATGCCAAGCCTCATGGTTAGCCTCTCATTTTAGAGAGTTAGAAATCACATAGTAGAGTGGGTGGAAGACAATTAGAAGAGAGAAAAAAAGAAATAACAGTGGATGAATAAAATAAAAAAAGAAGAATGAGGGATGAGGGGGAGAGAAAAAAATAATAATAAAAGAAAATAAGTAAAATTAAATTTACATAGAATATAAAAAATGTTAAAATTATAAAAATAATAATATTTATTGTTATTAATTTTATATTTAACAAAATATTTTTTGAAAAATGAGATAAGGAAAATGATAAAATAATTTTAATATAAGAATGTTATAATTGTAATAATGATAATAATAATAATAATATTTATATTTATGATAATAATAATAATAATAATAATACTTATTATTAAAAGAAGAAAATTTAGAAAAAGAATTTTGGGGTGGATGGAGAAACAAAAATTCATGGATTATTTAAATAAAACTAAAATTTAAATTACAATTCAAAATTAAACAAAAAAACAAAACTAAAAATGAAAAGGAAGAGATGTGGGATGAATAAGAGCATGAAACATCCACCCTCCCTCAGTGGATATCTCCTCCTTGGTGCCTCAGATGGAATGGGATGGAATGGAATAATTTGGGAAGGATGAGGTCTTTGCCTATTAGAGGCCATATTTTTCCTTCGAAAGATTTTTCATGTCAGACCCATTCAATTTATGATTAAAACATGGACCCCTTCATTATAGTTTTTTAAAATTTTCTTGTATATATCACCTAAAAATATTAGTAGATTTTTCCATATTTAGCTAGATTTATGAACGTTCCCCTATAAGAATTTAGTCATCTCGAATAGCCTCTCCATATTCCATGTATCTTGTTTCCCATGCATTATTGGCATTACAAAACGAATAATTAATGAATTTCCTCCTTAGTGAAAGTTTTTAATAAATTTTATATCCATCTCCATGTTGAATTGAAGAATCATTGTGATGGTCAATGTCTATATATATGCTCATGTTTAAAATATTCAATATTTATGAATAGTTTTTGAGGCATGTGTTATGAGATGATTTGGGGCCTCCAATTGATGGATTGATCTTGTAGTCCAAAAGAATTAAATATTTCCCAAAACATATGGAATCCTGAAAAAAATTTAATTTCAAAATTTTAATTTGTTTGGAAACTTTTATATCCAAAATACAGAAGAAAAATAAAATAGTTAAATCTAATAATTAGGCTACTTTTACAATTAAGATCAAAATTCTACAAAAAGAAAAAAATGTGTCAATTTACAATAAAATAACACTTTTGTGGGTTTAAAAATACTGAAAGTCATTGAAAATTTATGAATTTTTTTTGTTATATCAATTCACCCATACTTAAATGATGATTTTCCTTGAGCATAAAATCTCAACATTGAAAATCAGAGGGCACCAATTTTATCAATATTCAAATTTCAATGCAATATAATCAAACAATTATAGATATCGAATAAAATTTTCAAATTATAAATAGAAAATCAATTAAATTTCTCATTTTTCAAAGAAAAAATAAACTCATATGTTTTACCTTTTTCATTTAAAAAATGATGTAACATCTCTTTTAACTCATTCGAGCTCCTCAATTCAATATTATTAAACATGCTAAATAATAATATACATCACTTTTTATTCTTTTCTCTCACCACTCATGATAAAATTCAGGTAGGGTTATGATAATATAATGATAACACACTCTTTACCCATAATCTTTTAAAATAACTAATTTCATCACTTTTTAAAGAAAAAAATCCACCTAAAATCAAGAAGACTTGCAATTATGGTTTTAATGACTCTGATGCTTATGTTTTTCAGTATTTGATGTTTAAAAATTAATTCTCATATAGGATGTTTATCTCTTAAAGCGTAAAACATGATATTACAAGTAAAAAGTTTAATGACTTTCTCCACTTAAAATTTATCTACTTTGAACTTCCCCAAGTCTCAATGTAAAGATCATGATTAGTTTAGGCATAATGATTGATTTATTCCCTCCATTAAATATTTTTTTTATTTTTTTTCTTTTTTTTCTTTTTTGAAGAACCTTTTTCAATTTTTTCAAAAGATATTCTTTATAATAGACCTCTAATCCACCACCTAACCACATATGGTATAAATCATGGGTCCAACAATGGTTTTTTTTGTGAACCCAAATCATAACCCATTTTTCTCATTTTTTTCTTTTTTTTTCATTTTCATTTTTTTATATTCAAGAGGGGTAAAAAAATATAGTACAATGAATAATTACACAACCTTTTACAATTCCCCCAATAAATGCCCCCACGCTTATTTCATACAATGGAAATCATCCCATTTACAATGATTCCCTTTACACTCACACTTCAAATTTAAAATATCATGAAATTACTAAGTGTGTGGTAGGAATGGGTAAAAATGGTTACAAACATGGATAATCCCTAATAAGTTCATTCATGGTCTCTATGGGCTTAATAAGGATTTATTAAAAGGTTTCATATTAAGGATAAGTGGTTTATCAATAGGTCTCTCAATAATTATAAATGTGTTTTTGTATAGTCATAACTTTGACAAGTTCAAATTCAAGTTCTTGTAGGTAGAACATCCCAATATCACTCAAGAAATATGATCAAGATAAAATAGGAAGTACTCAGTCAATAAATAATCTCAGGAATGGGACATATAATTTTAGATTACTATTCAAGGTATAATTAATAATAGAAAATAAATTCACATAAATGTTAGAAATTCAAAGTATGAAAAATAGTTAGAAAATTTCATTTACATGAATCAATAAAATACTTAAAATAAAAAGTCATCTATTTAATATCCATGTTTTATTTTAAAATATTAATCCTCTACTTTAATCATTTAATCAAATCAACATTGAAATATAAAACATGGAATCACTAGAATCCTAATAAACTCATGTCCCATAGATTAGTCAAGTAAAACATGAATTCATGTATGGGTACCCAATTTTATCATTTAAATCTCAAAACATTTTTTTTACCAAAATATTGTAAGGATATTAAAACATAATAATTAAAAAGTGAACTCCATTACCCATGAATCTTATACCTTCTCCTTCACTGGTTGAGGATTATTTCTTACATCATGAATCTACAAACAAGAATTACATAATTAAGAAAAAGGATCATGTCTTTTAAGCTAAAAATGATAGAGGTAGTTGGATGCATGTTGCAATACGTCCGAAGAAATGAAATTAAAATCTAAATTCCAAGGAATAAAGTAAGGGATTTATATTTTTGTGATCCCCCAAGTCAACCATGAATTTTTAATGCCTCTTGAAGGTTTTACCAGCTATTATCCAAATTTATATGGTGGATGAATTTTATTTGATTTCAATCACCACATGTGTCTTTTATCCACCTATGATTCATTATTATGGGAGAGGAATGATCCATGTATATTGTAAACTAGAAACTCCCCCTCTTTACAATGAGGTATAGCTTGCATGGAGGGGGTAAGATGATGTATGAATCATACTTCATTATGTTTGCTACTTGTGAAACCTATTCCTTATCTTCTAGTCCTAACTTCATAGGGGATGCATGAAATGAATGATTTAAGGGGAAGTAAATAGGTATTTTTACTTGAATTAAATGAAATTTTTTAATATGTGAATTATACCATTCAGTAAAAGAAATCACTTTTCTAATTTTCTTCGGCTCACAAACTTTCATCTATTAATGTTGTGGATCCTCAAATGTGTGCGCATAAAAATAATGGAGCTCCATGGGTTCTTCAATAGGTGTATATATGGGTTCATCTTCTTCCACTAAGGCATAAGAAAGATATTTTGATTATGTATAATAAAAATAGTATGGAGTGATGCACAATTCTATCTCAATAAAATTAGAAGAGAAATAGTTTAAAGGAAGATCATCTCTTGAGATGGTTCGGGATCAATCAATGCCTCAATGGTGAGTGCCTCTTAGAGTTTGATGGTGGAAAGTGAAGGTAGGTTGTAAAGATCCTCCACCTCCATCTTGGCCTCATGTTCATCAATCTAATTATAATAATAAGGAAAGATCGGGGTCCCCTCATTCTATTCCTCCTCAAGTAAGAAAAATTAATCATCTTATAGTTCAGTTTCAAGCTCATACTTCTCTAAAGGTTCTTGGACATATGAAGTTATCCAATCTAGTTTTTTCTTTTATATTTTTCACCATCTCATTATAATCTGAAATATCGTATTTTACCTTGTGTTTTTTCACTTTCTCTAGGAATATTTCGATTGGAACTTCTTAAAAAGTGTTGGGAGTAATCAAAGAGCACTCATCTTGTGTCTTAGTCACTTCTTGATTGAATTGTAGGAAGTAATCCCAAAATTCAGTGAGTTCTACAGCCAATCCATTAACAACTGGTTGCTTGAGGGTCTCCTAGAGATCCTAGATGTGGTCCTTGAATCCCTCCTATTTGATAATGTATCATCACAATCCCCTGATATCTCTATCATAGAATGTAACACCATACTCTGTAGATGAGGGGCTTCAGCTATAGGATCGTTCACCTAAGAGTATTCTTTAGTTTATACAGAATAAAAATCATTTGAATTCATCATGGACATATTTATTTATTTATATAAAAGTAGTAAAATATATCTAAAATGTGAAAATAAAAATGGTAAATAAATATCTGATTGGATTCATGGAAACAATGTCATTTTGGACACACTCCCGTCACGGGGCCTAGTGAAAAGGATTTATATTTTTCTTAGTGTAGTACAGTGGCTAACCAGGGTCATCTTACTTGAAGAGACTTTCATTTTTTCAGTTACTTTATCTAAATCAACCAAACTATATATTTTTGGGGTATTTTTTTTAAATAATTACATACAATATGAGAATTTATACTGAAATTCAATTCCAAATAAAATGAGTTATGAAGAAAGAACTTTTTTAGGGGTTTTTTAAGATTAAATAATTATTATACTTTATATATTTTATTTCAGTTTGATAATACAAACATGAAATCTCATGCATTAATTACTATACTTTATTTATAAATTGTTAAATATCATTGAATGTCTAAGTACTGTTAATTTCACCCCCTCCATTAATCATGTTTGATGAAACTGATTGGTATAGGATGTGTCATCTTCCTAGACCCATGTCAATCAATTTTATTTTAAATTAATTGATTATCTTAACACCAATGTGTGACGAATTAACTAATGTATAGAGGGAAAAGTTATGATATAAAAGAATAGAGACGTATAGATTTTTATTTCATTGGGGGATTGTCCCCAGATCAGAAATATTCACCTCACCAATGCTTGAAAACCAATTATATATATAAATTTAAAATTATACATTAAAGAAAATTCATGAACACCTTGACATCCCCTCAAGCCAAGCCTCATGGTTAGCCTCTCATTTCTGAGAGTAAGATATCACTTGGAGGAGTGGGTGGAAGATAAGAGGAAGAGACAAAGAAAAGAAATAATGGTAGATGAAAAAAATAAAATTGGAATAATGGGGGATGAGGATAGAGAGAGATAAACAAGATTAAGAAAATAAAAGAAAAGAAATTAATTTTATAAATAATATAAAGAATATTAATGTTATAATAATAATAATAATAATAATAATTATTATTATTATTATATTTAATAGAATATTTTTGGAAAAACAATAAAAGAAATAAAATGAGAAAATAATTTTAAAGTAATAAAGTTATAATTATAATAATAATTATATTATTATTATTATTATTATTATTATTAATAGTATTAATATTAATACTAATAATAATAATACTTATTATTAAAAGAATAAAATTGAGAAGAAAAATTGAGGGATGTATTGAGAAACACAAATTCTTGGATTAATTTAATAAAACTAAAATTTAAATTACAATTGAAAATTAAACTAAAATTAAGAAAACTAAAAAATGAAGAAGAAGAAGAAGAAATATTGGATGAATAATAGGATGCAGTGGCCTGCCTCCCTTGGTAGAGATATCATCCTTGGTCCCTTAAATAGAATGGGATGGATTGGAATTATTTCGGAAGGAGGATCACTCATCCCTTTATAAGTCATTTGTTTCCTTTGAAAGTCTTCACATGTTAGACCCATTAAATGAATGACTAACACATAGACCTCTTAATGAAAGTTGTTCCTAATATTTTTTTTCTTCTCACGTAAAATATTCAGAATATTTGGAAATGTGTAGAGATAGTTATGACTATTTCACTATGATAATTTAATCTGACTATAAATTCTCTCTATATTCCAAGTATCATGTTTCCCATGCATTATTGGCCTTCCAAAATCTTGATTCACACATTTCCTCCTTAATAAAAGTTTTTAATAAATTACTTATCAATATTAATATATAATGAAATATTAATTTGGATCTTAAACATCATGATATAATCCCATATTTAAAACATTCTTGATCTGTGAACAGTTTTCGAGGTCTATGTTGTTAGATGATTTGGGTCCCCAAATTGATGGATTAAGCTTATGCTCGTGAAGGATGAAATGTATCAAAGGGTTTACAGGATCCTAAAAATGTAATTCCATAATTTTAATTAGTTTATAAATAGTTATGGATGAAATACATAATAAAAATAAAACTATTAAATAAAAAAGTCAATTTTTACAAATAAGAACAAATTCCATAAAAACTTAAAAATGCGACAATTTACAATAAAATAACACTTTGGTGGGTTTAAAAATATTGAAATTCAACATAAAATTATTCAAAATATTTTTCTTTGAATTCCCTCACACTTAAACCATGCTTATCCGCATGCATAAAATCTCAACATTGAAAATCATAGGGCTCCAATGTTTTCAATATTCAAATTTCAATGCAATATAATAAAAAAATTATCAATATCAAATCAAAATTTAAAATTTCACATAAAATATCAATTCAATTTCTCATTTTCAAATAAATAATCAATTCATGTATTTTACTTCTCCCATTTGAAATTTTAAGGAACTTCTCTTTTAATTCATTCAAGTTCCCCAATTCATTAGTATTAAACATTCCAAATAATTATATATTTAAATTTTGATTCTTTTCTATCATCACTAATGATAAAATCCCTGTAGAGTTATTATCATATCATGAGAACATTTTTCTTATCCATAATATTTTAAAATAATAACTTTCTCAACTTTGTAAAAAAATGCATATAAAATCATGAGGACCTATAATAAAGGTTATAATGACACTGAGACTTAATTTTGGTATGATTCTATGTTTAAATATTAAATATCAAGTGTGTGGATTAAATCTTTAATCATAAATAAAATATTTAAAGTAAAAAAATTTAATTACATTATCCACTTAAAATTGTACCAACTCTTAACTTATCCCAAGACTCAAAGTAAAGATCATGATCAGTTTAAGCATAATAAATGATTTACACCCTCACTTGAATATTTTTTTATTCATTTTTTTTATTTTTCATAGAACCTTTTTAATTTTGTTTCAAAATATATTTTATATAATAAACCTCACATCCACCATCTAACCATGTATGATATAAATCATAGGTCTAGTAAGGGTGATTTTTGGTTTTCCCAAATCACAGGCAATATTTTATCATTTTTTGGTTCTTTTATAATTTTCATTTTTATATTCAAGAAGAGTAAAACAATATAGTAAAATGAATAATTACATAACCATTTACAATTCTCATAATAAGTACCCCCACACTTCTTCCTTACAATGTAAATCACCATGTTTACCATGATTCTCTTTACCCACACACTTCAACTTAAAATAACATTAAATTACTAAGAGTAGGGTAGGAATGGATAAAAATGGATGGAAACATGGATCATCCCTAACAAGTTCATGTATGGCCTCTATAGCCTAAATAAGGATTTATGAAAAGTTTTTCATTTAAGGAGAAGTGGTTTATCAAAATATTCCTCAAAAAATTTAAATGTGTTTCTGTATAGTCGTAGCTTTGACATGTTCAACTTCAAGTTCTATCAGGTGGCGTGTCCCAATAGCACTCAATAAATATGGTTAAGATAAAAATGAAATTATGTGGTCTATAAATCCTCTAAAGAATGGTAAATTAGATTTGGGAAAATATCTCAATGCATGATTAATATTAAAAAATAAATTCACATAAATTTCAGAAATTCAAAGTATTCAAAATGGTTGGGAATTTTTATTTACACTAATCAATCAATTTCATCAAATCACAATTCCTCATTTTAATATCTGTGTTTCATTTAAAAAACATATTTCTATATTTTACTCATTTAATCATACGAACATTGATGTATAAAATATGGAATCATAGGATTCCTTAGAAACTTATGCCTCCCAGCTTACTCAAGTAAAGCCTGAATTCAAGTGTGGGCATGCAATTTTATCATTTTAAGTTCAAAACATGTTTTGGACCAAAAAACATATAAGGTGTTTAAAATATAATCATTGAAAATTTAACTCCTTTTCCCATAAATCCTAGTCCTTCTCGTTCACCAGTTGAGGATTCCTTCTTCCGTCATGAACCTACAAAATAGAATTACACAATTAAGAACAAGGAACATGTCTTTTATGCTCAAAACTATAGATAATGGTGTAACATTTTTCACTACATCCTAGGAAATGAAATTGAAATACAAATTCCTATAAATAAAGGGATATGTCTTGGAATAATTCCCCAGGTGGACCCTACATTTTTAATACCTCCATAAGGAAGTATGAGATATTATTCAAAGTGAGATGGAGGATGAAACTTCTTTGATTTGAACCACTAAAATTGAATTTTCCCATCTTCTGATTTATTCTTATAGGTGGGAAATGATTCATTGATAGGATACACCATACCCCCCCCCTTCAAAATGAGGTATAACATTCATGGTTGGGGTATGATGATGTAATAATCATACTCATTCTTAATTTTTATATGTGAAACCTCTTCTTTATCATCCAATGTTGTATTCATAGGGGATTAATGAAATGAATGTTCAAAGGGGAAGTAAATAGGTATTTTTACTTAAATAATATGTGAATTTTTAATAATTAATTTCTCCCATTCCATAAAGACATCCTATTTTATGATTTCCATAGGCTCATCAATGTGCCTCTCTTCTTGTTGGGGATCCTCAAATTTTTATCTATTAAAATTGAGGAGCTCCATGTGTTCCTCAACAAGTGAACATCCAGGTTCATCTTCTTCCTCTAATGCATAATAAATATTTTCTGATTATGTATAATATAAATATTAGGGAGTGATGAAAAATTTTGCCTCAATAAAATCATAAGATAAATAATTTAAATAAAGATCATCTCATTTAGTTGGTTCTAGAACAATTAATTCCTTAGTGGTGAGTGTCTCTTGGAGTATGATGGTGGAAAGTCAAGGAAGGTAGTTAGGATCCTCCACTTATAGTTTGGCATCATGTTCTTGGAGTTCCTTATAAAAATTTTTAAGGTTATAGGTCACATTCTTATTATACTCCTCAGGTAAAATATGTGTCTCGTCTTCTATTTTAGGTTCAGACTCAGTTTTCTCTGATGGTTCTTCAACATATGCAGTTATCCAATCTAGTTTTTCTTATAGATTTTTCACCATATCTTCAATATCTTGAATATATTATTTAACCTTCTATTTTCCACTTACTCTAGTAAAACTTCTAGTGTAACTTCTTCAAAAGTTTTAGGGGGAATTGATGAGAACCCTTCTTGTGTCTCGGTCACTTTTTGAAAGAATTATTTGAAGTACCCTTGGAATTCAGTGAGTTCTCCGGTCAGTCCTTCAACAAATGATTTCTTGATGGTCTCTTTGAGATCCTGGATGAGGTCCTTGAATTATAACTCTTTGAGAATTTGGTTTCATGCTCCCTTGGTATATCTAGCCCATAATATAACACCATCTTCAATAGTTCAGGGGATTCAACTACTAGCTCTTGCACCTGGGAGTATTCATCGGTCAATATAGAATAATAATAATTTGACTTCATCAGGGATATAATTTTTGTGTTTTTATTTTTATAAAATTAGTAAAATATATCTAAAATGTGAAAAAATAAAGTTAAATGAAGAACTGATTGTATCCCTAGAAATAGTGCCAGTTTTCACACACACCTATCATAGGACATGGTTTAAATCAATTATATTTTTTCTAGTTCTGCACAGTGGCTACCCAGGGTCATCTCACTTGAAGAGACTTTCATTTTTTCATTTACTTTATATAAATCACTTAAAATATCAATTATTTGGGCTTTTATTATATTTAAATAATGAATTTGAATATGAAAATTTATATAAATGTGGAGTTCTAAACAAAATGAGTGATGAAGAAAAAACTTAGTTTTGGGGTTTGGTTTAGGTTGAATCATTATTCTTCTTTATGTTTCTTATTTCAATTTGATAATCGAATCATGAAATCTTGTGTTTGAATTAATATTATTTATTTAGAAATTGTGGAATATCATTGAATTTCTAGGCACTCTTAATTCCACCTCCTCCATTAATCAAGGTTGATGACACACCTTGGTCATTGAGGTGACATATTCCCAAACCCAACTAAATTTATTTTGTTTAATCCATTGATTAGCTCAAATCCAATGTGTGAAGAATTATCCAATGTATATAGAGAAAATTGATTAAATAAAACCATATTTATAGATTGAGTTGTATGTCATTGTGGGTTCGTCACCACATTGGGGACATTTTCCTCACCCATGCATGCTATTCAATTCAATTTTCAAACATAAAATTAAGCATTAAAGAAAGTTCATGAACACCTTGACCTCCCCTTGGGACAAGGCTCATGGTTATCCTCTCATTTTCTAGATTAAGAGATCATTTAGTGGAGTGGGTGGAAGGGAAGAGGAAGAGTGAGATAATAAAATGAGAAAATAATTTTAAAATAATAATGTTATAATTATAGTAATGATAATAATAATATTATTATTATTAAAATTAATATTAATATTAATATTAATACTAATAATGATAATAAAAATGCTTATTATTTTAAGAAGAAAATTTAGAAGAAGAATTGTGGGATGGATGGAGAAACAAAAATATATGGAATAATTTAATAAAAATAAAATTTAAATTACAATTGAAAATAAAATAAAAATAAAGAAAAAAAATGAAGAAGAAGAAATGTTGGAGTAAGAATATAATTCATAGTTCGACATCCCCTGGTGGATATAATCTTCTTGGTGCCTCAGATAAAATGGTATTGATTTGAATGATTTGGAAAGGAGGATCTCTGCTCCAATTATAGTCCATTTTTTCCTTTGAAAGTTATCATGTGTTAGATCCAATAAAAGTCCTATTAACATTTTTAAATGTTCAATAATGTTATTTGAAATTATATTTTTTGTCTCACCAACAAAAATTTAGCATATGAGGAAATGTGTTGTGAGAGTTATGACTGTTTCACTATAAGAATTTAATGGGCCCAGATAGCCTCTCCATATTCCATGTATTCGGTTTCCCATGAATTATTAGCCTTCCAAATGGCATATTCAAACATTGCCTCCTTATTGAAAGTTTTTAATAAATTCTTTATACATATAAAAATCTAATTTTTGCTTCATTGTATTGGAAAAATTTTATATATAAGTCATTCTTTAAAACATTACAGATTTGTTAATAGTTTTAGTATCCTATGTTGTGACCTGATTTGGGTACTATAATTGATGGATTGAGGTTATGGTCCATAAGGATTAAATGTATCCTAGAATATATGGGATCCTAAAAAATAAATTTCACAATTTTAATCAATTTAGTAACATTTATATCTGAAATAAAAAATTAAAATAAAACAATTAAATCCCAAAATTAGGTCATTTTTACAATTGCGATCAAAATTCCATAAAAACATAAAAATGTTACAATTTACAATAAATATACCATTTGTGGGTTTAAAAACATTGATACTCAATTTAAGATTAAGAAAAAAAATTCTATTAATTCCACCACACTCAAACAATGGTTGTCCTCACGTATAAAATCTCAACATTGAAAATTTGAGGCACCAATGTTATCAATATTCAAATTTCAATTCAATATAATCAATCATTTATTGATATAAAGACAAATTTTAAAATTCCACATAAAATATCAACTCAATATATAATTTTTCAAAGAAACAAATAATTCATGTATTTTACTTTTCCCCATTGAAAAATGATGGAACTTCTCTTTTCATTCATTCAACCACATTGATTAATTATTATTAAAAATTCCAAATAATGGTCTACCTCACTTTTGATTATTTTCTATCATAACTCGTGATAAAATTCTAGTAGAGTTATGATCATATCATTATAACATTATCCATGTCTGTAATCTTGTAAATTAACTACTTTCTCCACTTGGTAAATACAAAAAGAATATAAAATCATAACGAATTGAAATTAAAGTTCTAATGACTCTTAGGAATAATGATGGTAGGATTTTATGTCTACAATTTAAAGCTCAATAAGGAGGTTTATCTCTTAAAGGATAAAGCATGATATTGCAAGTAAAAAAGTATAGATGCATTATCCCCTTAAAATTGTAACAACTCCCAACATTACCTAACACTAAAAGTATAAATCATGATCATTTTAAGAATAATGAATGATTTTTACCTTCTCTTGAATATTTTTTTTATCTTATTCATTTTTTTAAAGGACCATTTTACTTTTTTTCGACATTAATGATTTATAATAAACCTCACATCCACCATTGAATCACGTATGATAGAAATCATAGGTCTAGTAATGGTGATTTTAGGTTTACCCAAATCACTACCTATTGTTTCTCATTTTTTGGTTATTTTTTTCATTTTAATTTCTTTTATAATCAATAAGGGAAAAATAATAGATTAAAATAAATAATTATGAAATTTTTTACAATTCCCACAATAAGTACCCCCACACTTCTTCCTTACAATGAAAATCATCTTATATACCATAATTAACATTACCCCCACACTTCAATTTTAAAATATCATTCATTTACTAAGATTATGGTAGTAATGGGTAAAAATGGATTGAAACATGGCTCATCCACAACAAGATCATTCATGGTCTATAAGAGGTAAATAAGTATTGATTTAAAGGAGGAATTTTAAGGATAAGTAGTTTTTCACATGACTCCTCAATAATTTTAAATGTCTTTTTGTACAGTCATAGCTTCGATAATTTCAAATTCATGTTATAGCTGGTGGCATGTCCCAAGATCACTCAGGAAATATGCTAAAGATAAAATAAGAAGTACTTGGATTATAAATCCTCTTAGGAACGGGACATGTGATTTAGGTCAATCACTCAAGGCATTATTAATAATAAAAAATAAATTCAAAGAAAATTCATAAATTGAAAGTATGAAAAATGGTTGTAAAATTTCATTTACATGAATAAATAAATTTCTTCAATATACAAGTCCTAATTTTAATATACATGTTTCATTTTGGAAATTTAATTCTTTATTTTACACATTTAATCACATAGACATTGAAATCTAAAATACGGAATCATAAGATTCCTAAAAAACTCATGTCTCCTATATTATTCAAGTTAAACATAAATTCAAATGATGTCATGTAATATAATCATTTAAAGCTAAAAATATTTTTTGGACCAAAAAATGTACAGAGTTTAAAAGATATTCATTAAAAGGTGAACTCCCTTTCCCATGAATCATAGTCCTTATCATTCACTGGTTGAGGATACCTTCTACCATATTGATCCTATAAAATATAAATACACAATTAAGTACAAGGATAATGTCTTTTAAGATCAAAACGATTGAGGAAGGGGTTGTATACTACACTACTTCCTAAGAAATGAAATTGAAATCTAAATTCCTAGGAAAAATATAAGGGGTAAGTCTTGGTATGCTCTCCCAAGTCAGCCCTAAATTTTTAATTCCTCTAGGAGAAAGTACCAACTATTATCCAATGTTATATGATAGTTGAATTTTCTTTGATTTGAATCACCGAATCTATATTTTCTCGGCATGTGATTCATCCTTATGGGTAAGTAATGATTCATGGATGTTGTACACCAGATCCTCCCCCTTCACAATGAGGTATAAACTTCATGGGAGGGGTAAGATGAAGTATTAATCACCCCCCTTCTTGGTTGATACTTTTGCAACCTATTCCTTATATTCCAATTTTGGCTTCATAGGTGCTGCATTAAATTAATGATCAAAGGGAAAGTAAACATGTATTTTTACTTGAATAAAATGTGAATTTTTAATAATTAATTTATCCCATTCAATAAAAAACATATTTTATAATTTCCTCAGGCTCATAAACTTTGATATTTTCATTTTGGGGCTCCCCATATGTGTTTCCAAAAAAATAAGGTAGCTAAATACGTTCCTCAAAAGGTGCACATCCAAGTTTATCTTCTTCCTCTACAGCATTGCAAAGATAGTCTAATTCAGTATAATAAAAAATATAGAGAGTGATGAAAAATTAATTCCTAATAAAATTATAATAGAAAGATATTAAAGAAATGTAGTCTCCCTAAGTTGGTTCTTTCTCAATTAATGGGTCATTGGTGAGTACCTCTTGGAGTTTTATGGTGGCAAGTGAAGGTAGGTAGTTAGGCTACCACGCCTCTAGTTTGGCCTCAAGTTCTTGGATTTCCTCAAAAACCTCAGGAAAGAGTATGGTCACCTCTTTCTTGGACTCCCTAGGTAAGACAAGTTGCTCATCTTCTGGTTTAGGTTTTGACTCGGATTGATCTAATGGTTCTTGGACATATACAGTTATCAAATCCAGTTTTTCTTGTAGATTTTTCACCATCTCTTCACGATTTTCAATATCATATTTAAAATTTTGTTTTTACACGTAATCCTAAAAAAAATTGTGGAAATTATTCATATGTTTTGGGAGGAATTGAGGATCACTCTTCTTATATCTTGGTCAGTTCTTGACAGAATTTTGGAAATTACTCCTAGAACTCAGTGAGTTCTCTTGAAAATCCTTCAAAAATTAGTTTCTCAAATGTCTCATTGAGATCATAGATGAGGCCCTTGAATTCTTCCACTTTGAAAATTTTTCTTAGTGCTCCCCTAATCTGTTTAACCCACAATGTAACACCATCTTCTGGAGACCATGAAGGTACAACTACTGGATCTTTCACCTAAGATTATTCGTTATTCCTTATAGAATAACAATCATTTGAATTCCTAATGGAATGATTTTTTTTGTTTTTATTTTTATACAATAAGTAAAATACCTCTAAAATGTAAAAATAGAAAAGGTAAATGAATAACTGATTATCTCCCCAAAAAAATCTATTTTTGACACACGATAATAATGGGGTGTGGTAAAAATAAATTATATATTTATTAGTCTTCTATAGTGGGTAACTAGGGTTTTCTCACTTCATGAGTCTTTCAGTTTGCTCATTTACTTTATCTAAATCACCTAAAATATCATTTTCTGGTGTTTTCATTATTTTATTATAATGACATGAAATATGAGTAATTATACTAACATGAATTTCTAAATAAAATGAGTTAAGAAAAAAAAACTTGGTTTTGGGGTTTGGTTTAAGGTTTAATCATTATTCTCTTTTATGTGTTTGATTTTAGATTGATAATAAAAACATTAAATATCATGTTTGATTTATTATTTTTTATTTTGAAATTTTGGAATATCATTGAATATATAAGAACCCTTAATTCCACCTCCTCCTTTAATCAAGGTTGATGGAACTCCTTGGTCAAAGAGGTGTCATCTTCCAAGACCATTCTCAATCGATGTTGTTTCGTCCACTGATTAGCTCCAATCCAACATGTGTAAAATTAACCAATGGATAGGGGGAAGTGATTAAATAAAATAATAGAGACATATTGAGTTTTATTTCAGTGGGAGTTGTTTACCACATCAAGGAAATTTTCTCACCCATGCATGCTACTCAATTCTATCTACAAAAATAAAAATAAATTTTAAATAAAATTCATGAACAGATTGAACTCTCCATAGTCCAAAGCCTAATGGTTAGCCTCTCATTTCTGATAGTAAAGGATCACTTGGTGGAACGGGTGGAAGAGAAGAGGAATATAGAGAAAAAATAAAAAATATTGGTTGAATAAAATAAAAATAAAAGAATGAGGGATAAGGAGATGGAGAGAAGAAGAAAAGAAAAGAGAAGAAAATATATTTATATAGAATATAAAGAATTTTAAAATAATTATAATAATAATTATTATTATTAATATATTGAAGACAGTATTTTTTTTAAAAAAATAGAGAAGAAATAAAATGAGAAAATAATTTCAAAATAAGAATGTTATAATTATAATAATTATAATAACATTAATATTAATACTGCTAATAATAAAAATACTTATTATTGAATAAAAAAATTGAGAAAAATAATTGTGGGATGGATGCAGAAACATTAATGTATGGACTAATTTAATAAAACTAATATATAGATTACAATTTAAAATAAAACTAAAATAAAGAAAAATAAAAAATGAAGAAGAAGAAATGTGGGAGGAAGAAGAGCATGCATAATTCGGCCACCCCTGGTGGAGATCTCCTCTTTGGTGGATCAGATGGAATGGGATAGATTGTAATGATTTGGTAAGGAGGATCCCTCTTCATATTATAGGTTATATTTTCTTATTGAATGTTATCACGTGTCTGACCAAATAAATATTTGTTTATTGCATGAAACCCTTAGTGAAAGTTGTTTCCAATTTTATTTTGCGTCTCACCTAAAAACTTAAACATATTTAGAAATGTCTTATGAGAGTTATGACTATTTCACAATAAGAATTTATTCTCCCAAATAGCCTCTCTATATTCCATGAATCAATTCTCCCATACATTATTGGCCTTCTAAAAAACTAATTCATGCATTTCCTTCTTAATGAAAGTTGTTAATAAATTTATAATCTATATACATTTCTAATTTCATATTCATTAGCCCAAAAAAATCTATATATATGATCATATTTAAAACAATCCAGATTTGTGAATAGTTTTAGAGTCCTATATTGTGAAATAATTTGGGGCCTCTAATTGATGAATTGAGTTTGTGGTCTAGAATGATAAAACGTACCCCAAGACTTTTTTGGTCCTAAAAAATGAACTTTCAATTTTAATTAGTTTATAAAATGTAATTTCTGAAATAATGAATAAAAATAAAACAGTTAAATCCCAAAATTAGGTCATTTTCTTAATTAATCTCAAAAATTCAAAAAAACATAAAAATGTGACAATTTCAAAAAAAATACACTTTGGTGGGTTTAAAGACATTGAAATACAAAATAAAATTATGAAAAATATTTGTTTTATTAATTACCCCACACATAAACCATCTTTTTCTTCATAAATAAAATCTAAACGTTAAAAATCAGAGGTCACAAATGTTATCAATATTCACATTTCAATGCAATTTAATAAAACAATTATTGATATCATATAAAACATTCAAATTCTAGATAAATTATCGATTCAATTTCTCTTTTTTCAATGAAATAATCAATCCATATATTTTAGTTTTCCCCTTTGGAAATTGATGGAACTTCTCTTTTCATTCATTCAAGCTTTACAATTAATTGTTATTAAAAAACCTGTCAAATAATGCTCTACATCACTTTTCATAATTTTCACTCATCACTCATGTTAAAATTCAAGTGTAGTTATTATCATGTCATGAGAACATGATACTTATGCATAAGCCTATAAAAGAAATAATTTCTCTACTTTGTAATGACAAAACACATACAAAATCATGAGGGATTTCAATTAAGATTCCAATGACTCTGAATCATAAGGTTGGTAAGATTTGATGTTTAAAAATTAAATTGTAAGGAGGAGGTTTATCTATTAAAGCAGAAAGCATTATAATCCATGTAAAAAATTTAATTACAATCTCACCTTCAAATTGTAACAACTCCCAACTTTTCCCAAGGCTTAAAGTAAAGATCATGATCAATTTAAGCATAACAAATGATTTCTTCCCTCTCTTGAATATTTATTTTTATTTTATTTTTATTTTATTATTTAAAGGTCTTTTTCCATTTTTTTTGAAATTTGTTCTCTATAGTAAATCTCACAACCACCACCTAACTACATATGATAAAAATCATAGGTATAGTAATAGTGATTTTTGGTTTACCCAAATGAAAACCTATTTTTCCTATTTTTTTGTTATTTTTCTCATTTTTATTTTTTATATTTAAGAGGGGAAAATAATAGATTATAATGAATATTTACAAAACCTTTTACAATTCCCAAAATATTTACCCTCACGCTTTATACTTTTATTGTAAATCATCATGTTTACCATGATTCCCTTTACCCATACACTTCAACTTTAAAATATCATTTAATTACTAAGAGTATGGTATGAATAGATAAAAATTTATTAAAAAATGTCTCAACCCAAACAAGTTAATTCATTCTCTCTATGGGATAAATAAGGATTTATTTAAAGGTGTTATTTTAAGGATAAGTAGTTTATCAAAATATGCCTCAAAAATTTTAAATATGTTTTTGTATAGTCATAGAATTGACAAGTTCAAATTCATGTTCTAAGAGGTGGCATGTCCGAGGATCACTCATGAAATATTCTCAAGATAAAATAGGAAGTACTTGGTCTGTTAATCATCTCAGGAATGAGAAATATTATTTGGGACAATCACTCAAGGAATTATTAATAATAAAAAATCAATTCACATAAATTTTAGAAATTAAAAGTATGAAAATTGGTTTAAAAAATCATTTACATGAATCAATAAATTTCTTCAAATCACGAGTCCTTAATTTAATATACATGTTTCATTTTAAAATTTTAATTCTCCATTTTACTCATTTAATCATATCAACATTGAAATCAATAACATGGAATCACATGATTCCTAAAAAACTCATGTCTCTTAGATTAGAAAAGTAAAACATGAAGTCAAGTGTTGGAATGAAATTTAATCATTTAAAGATAAAAACATGTTTTGGAATAAAAATATTTAACGAGATTATGAAATATTCATTAAAAGGTGAACTCCATTTCCTATAAATCTTAGTTCTTCTCCTTCACTGGTTGAGGATGCCTTCTACTATCATGAACCTAAATAATATAATTACACAATTTTTCACATGGATCGTGTATTTTAAGCTCAAAAATATAGAGTAAGGGGAATCATGCTACACCACTTCCTAATAAATGAAATTGATATTAAAATTCCAAGGAATACAGTAAGGTATAAATCTTGGTATGATCCCCCAATTCAACCCTGTATTTTTAATGCCTCTAGAATTCAGTACTAGCTGTTATCCAAATATAGATGGTGGATGGATATTCATTGACTTGAATCACCACATGTAGATTTCCTCAGCTTATGCTTCATCCTTCTAGGTGAGGAATGATCCACGGATATAGTACTCTATATCCTCCCCCTTCACAATGAGTTATATCTTTTATGGTGGGGGTAGGATGAATTATGAATCATCCTTATTCTTGGTTGCTACTTCTACAACCTATTTCTTATCTTCTAGTGCTGGATTCATAGGTGCTTCATGAAATTAATGATCATAAGGGAAGTAAATAGTAATTTTTACTTCAATAAAATGTGAACTTTTAATAAGTAATTTAACCCCTTTAATAAAAGAATCCTCTTTTTTTATTTCCTCATGCTCATCAACATTGATATATTCGTGTTGGGGATACTCAAAATGGGTGTCCATCAAGATAAGGGTGCTCCATGTGTTCCTTAGTAGGTAAACATCTAGGTTCATCTTCTTCCTCTAAGGCATAAAAAGGATTTATTAATTCAGTATAATGAAAATATTAGGGAGTTATACACAATTATCTCTCAATGAAATCAGAAGAGAATGATTTAAAAAAATATATAATCTCCCTAAGTTGGTTATGGCTCATTCAATGCCTCAATGGTGAGTTCCTCTTGGAGTCTGATGGTGGAAAGTGAAGGCAGGTAGTCAGGCTCCAACACATCTAGTTTGGTCTTATATTATTGGATTTCCATAGAAAAATCAGGATAGGTCATGGTCATGTCTTTCTTGTCCTCCTCATGTAATATAAGTGGCTCAACTTCTGGTTCAGGTTAAAAATATGATTGATCTTATGGTTCTTGTACATATGTAGTTATCCAATCCATTTTTTCTTGTAAATTTTTCAATATCTCCCCAACCTCTTCAATATCATATTTGAACTTGTGTTTTTTCACTTTCTCCTAGAAAATTTCTGGAGGAACTTCTTCCAAAGTGTTGGGAGGAATTGAGGAACACTCTTCTTGTGTCTCGATCACTTCTTGATAAAATTTCAGGAAGTAATCCTATAATTCAGTGATTTATCAATATAATCTTTTAATAAATGGTTTCTTAGGGGTATCCTTAATATCTTGGATGTTTCCTCGAATTCCCCCACTTTAAGAATTTTGTTTCGTGCTCCCTTGATCTGTCTAGCCCATAATGTAATTCCATCTTCTAGAGGCCATGGATCTTCAACAACTGGATCTTGGTCCTGAGAGTATTCATTAGTCCATGTAGAATAATAATCATTTTAATTCAACGTGGAAATAATTTATTTTTATTTTTATAAAATTAGTTAAATCAATCTAAAATTTGAAAATAGAAAAGGTAAATAAATAACTTATTGACTCCCCAGTAATGATGCCAGTTTTAACGTACGTCTATCATGGGTTGACGTCAAAAGAAATTATATATTTCCTATCGAAGCACAATGGCTAACCAGGATGGTCTCACATGAGGTTCCTTTCATTTGTTTCAGTTAATTTATCCAAATCCACTAAAATATGACTTTTGGGGTTTTGAATATTTTCAAGTAGTGACATGAAATATGATAATTTATACTAACATGAAGTTCAAAAGAGAATGAGTTAAGAAGAAACATCTTGGATTTTGGGTTTGGTTTAAGGTTTCATTATTATTCTCCTTTATGTGTTTGATTTCAATTTGATAATTGAAACATGAAATCTCATGATTGAATTACTATTTTGTATTTAGAAATTGTGAAATATCATTGAATGTCTAAGAACTCCTAATTCCCCCTCCTCCTTTAATCATGTTTCATGAAACTCCTTGGTCTACAAGGTTTCATCTTTAAGGACCCAACTCAATTGATTTTGTTTCCTCTATTTATTAACTCAAATAAAACGTGGGAATATTTAACCAATGGAGAGGGAGGAAGCGATTAAATAAAATAATTGAGATATATTGAGTTGTATGTTATTGGGAGGTTATCACAACATCGGGGACATTCACCTCAACCATTCTTTGTACTCAATTCTATCTTCAACCATAAAATTATATTTTAAAGAAAATTCTTGAACACCTTGAACACCCCCCCCCCCAATACAAGTCTTTTGGTTATCCTCTCATTTCCGAGAGTAAGATATTACTTAGTGGAGCGGGTGGAAAAGAAGTGGAAGAGAAAGAAAATAAATAATTGTGGATGAATAAAATAAAAATGGAAGAATAGGGGATGAAAAGAGAGATAGATAGATATAAAATAAGAAAATAATAAAAATAAAATTAAATATATATAGAATATAACTAATTCTAAAATAATAATAATAATAATAATATTATTATTATTATATTAAAGATAAGATTTTTTTAAAATAGTTAGAAGAAGTAAAATGAGAAAATAATTTTAAAATGAGAATGTTATAATTATAATAATTATGATAACATTAATATTGACATTAATAATATTATTAATTCTAAAAAAATAAAAATACGTATTATTAAAAGGTGAAAATTGAGAATAAGAATTGTGGGATGGATGGAGAAACACAAATGCATGGATTGATTAAATAAAACTAAAATTTAAATTATAATTGAAAATAAAAATAAAAAAATTAAAACTAAAAAAATGAAAAAGAAGAAATGTGGGAGTAATAATAGTATACATTGGTCGTCCTCCCTTAGTGGAGTTCTCATCCTTGGTGCCTCGGATGGAATGGGATAGGTGGGATGATTTGGGAAGAAGCAGGTCTCCTTCTTTTATATTCTATATTTTCCCTTCGAATGTTTATATGTGTTAGACCCATTAAATAGTCGATTAACACATGTGTCCTTCATGAATGTTTTTTCAATTTTATTTTTCATCTTCCCTAAAACTTTTAGCGTATTCGGGTACATGTAATTATATTTATGACCATTTTGCTATGAGAATTTAATCTTCCAAAACAACCTTTCAATATTCCATGTCTCTGGTTTCCCATGAACTAATGGGCTTCCAAACAGATAATTCATGTGTTTAATCCTTAATTTATGTTATTTATAAAGTTCATATCCATCTCCATGTAGAATGTGTCTTTATTGGGTTAGAAAAAATTGAGATATAAGCCCATATTTAAAACATTCCAGATCTGTTAACAGTTTCAAGGCCTGTGTTGTGAGCTAATTAGGGACCTCCAATTGATGGATTGAGCATGTAGTCTAGAATAAATAAATGTATCCCAAGATTTAGGGAATCTTAAAAAAAAGTAATTTCACAATTTTAGTTATATTAGAATATTTTATTTCAAAAATATAAATAAAAATAAAACTCTAAAATACCAAAATTAAACCATTTTTACAATTAAGCTCAAAATTCCACAAAAACATAAAAATATGAGAATTTACAATAAAATTACACTTTGGTGGGTTTAAAAACATTTAGATTCAATATTAAAATTTGAAAAATATTATTTCTATCAATATCATATCCTCAATAATTTTCTTTTTCTCAGTATATACAAGATTCAATTTTTCAATCACTTTGATAATATTATCTTTCTCAACCGAGATTTGAATGATCTTATTACATTAATTTATGTGATGATAATTATTATATCCTTTTCATATTATTCCATTCAAAAAAAAATTGATTTCCATTATCATTGAATACTATTTTTTATATTCTCCATCCTCAGTTGTAAACAAATTATTTATTTGTGAGTATCATTTAATGAATCACTTTCTTATTATTATTATTATTATTCTATGAGAACATTTTGGGAATTTTCACTAGGAATATATTCAAAACCCACAATTTCATAAATATCATAAATAATCTCTTCAAATAATATAATTTTTATTATAAATAACTTTTTTTACTGCATTTTCTTTTGAGAACTTCCCTTATTATTAACATTCCAAGTTACTTAATTATCTTCAATATCACCTCTTATTTTCATGGGATAATTTACATAAAATTACTAGCCTTTACATACTAAAATTAATTGAAATGAAACATTCCTATATAATAATCACTTTCTTTTGTGAAGCTATTAGACATCGGATAAATAGTTTTAATAAAATATTCCATTCTTTATTCATCATTAGAATAACCTTGCTCTTCCCATATTTTCAAATATTTTAAAGATTTGAGGGAAATATATTTTTATTTCATTCAATGTATTTAAGTGTTATTACTCTTCTCATATTATAATTTATGAATTTTTTTTTAATTTTATCAATTAAAAATTCATAAATATCACTATATTCAAGAAATGAGATCATGGCATCAATCATATATACCAAGATTCTCATAATTTATTCACATTAGTAGAACCTTCAAATATTTCAATAAACCCTCATCTAAATTTAACAATCACATTGATCAGAATAAAAAACTTATAAAATAATTCATATTCATATATTCTTGCATCTTCAAACTATTATCTATTAAATTATAGCTCAGTTTAATTAACTTTTTTGTTTTATTTTATAAATAATATATCTTTTTTCCAAATTACATTAGATTATTCACAACCCATGAACTTTGTGATTTATTTTTTAGATAAATAAGATAATAATGCATTTATTTCCATTCCATCACTTTCTAAATTTTACTTATCAAATGAGACCATATTAAACTCACAATTCAAACTGTGAGCCCATATTTGATAGAATCAAATACATCCAATCTTTGATAAATAAGATAAAATACCATACTTTCTTTCCAAATAATAAATCTATTTCCATGAAAGGTTTTAATTTCATTATTATTTATAAAATTTAGTTTATACATTATGAAATTCTAGAGATATCACTAAGATAAATCTAGGATCTTATTCTAATAGAAAGGATCACTTAAATGGTGATAAATACTTAGATAGGGGAATCAATGTTTTTATTTTTTTATGTTTTCAAACTCAAACTATAACAACTCAATAATCACTTACATAAATATTACACCATTTTAGATAAATATTCAAAACATATAATAATAATACACTCCTAATAATAGTAATGGATAGTGTATTTTGATACCATATACATAATTAGTTATTTCATGAAAAATCTTAAATATCTCCCATAAATTTATTATCACACAATACCCTTATTATTCATATCCTATTTAAAACCATTCATTATAAACTTGGAAAATAAAAGCATAATAAAGGGTGCTTTTATATTATTATAAAGGGTAAACATAAAATATTCATTCAATAATCATAAGTGGACATGGGATAATCATAATTCTATGAGAACATGACAATAAATTATGAAAAAATAACCAATAATTAATATAACATAAATCATGATCCATGTCATAAGGCCTTTTCATAATAAAATACATGATTAATAAGATATTAGAAACATAGATAACCAATAATTATCCATCGTAGTATATCTTAATCATAAGATATAAGTTTTTTTGCATACACATAAACATAAAAATCAATTTCATTGTTCAAGGATTACTACCAAGACTATGATAGTGAACATATTCTCATAGTGGATTGTGTTCACTCCCCATTCCCATAAACATAGTTGATATAGTCCAATAGTGGATTGGGTTCACTCCCCATTTTCTTTCATATTATCTCATGATATATAAATATATAAGAATGTATTTGAGGACTATAAAATTATAGTTTCACCCATTAAATAATGAAAACTAAGAATATTTGGGTCACAATATCATAAAAACATTCATTAGTCATCATATGTTTATTAACTCTTAGGAAAGAAATGGGTCTCATGAAACCATTATTAAAACACCATCATAACAATCCAAAAATATAAATAAAGTGTATTTTTTCATTATATAATATACCTAGTGATTAATAGAAATCATTAAATTATGTTTACATAGATGAAAAATAATTGTATAAAATCATTAGAAACATTCTTTGGAAAACAAGAGAAAAAATCCTTTTATTATAGTAAATTTTAAAAACTATAAATTTATAGATATATGGGAATTTTATTGTATTTATAAAAACAATTGAAACTTTTAAATTAATATTTTTAACAAATAATAGACTTGATGGGGGAAAACTATTCATTCAGTAAATGTTAAAAAGATTTCTTATTCACTTTTATGAAAGGTAAAATATAACCTTTATGGAAAAAATAATTACGATTAATTTTAAACCTCTAAACAAATTCAAATATATTTTAAAATTAATTTTAAAAAACATTAGAGTATATAAAATAACTTTCTTAAAGCATTTTAAATAACATTTTTATGGAATGAAAAGATTCCCAACCAAAAATGATAAATAAGGTTGGTTTTTCATAAAAATATTATTTGGATATTTTTAAGTACCAATGGGAGGGAAAATATAAATATTAATTAAAAATAATAGTAATAACCATAATAGAATGAAATAAGATTTTTAAAATAATGAATAAATAATTTCCCATAATGGAAATTGAAACATAAATAGTCCTGATAAAAGTGGGGTTGTAACATAAACTCATACCTCTAATACTGACTTGATTAATACATAGTCTAGCGTCTTAGATACTAAATATAAAATTATTATGAATATATAAAAAATAATATTCATAATTTTATTACATTATATCATTCCATTATAATTTCTAATTTATCCTTTATTAAATATTCGTCATTAATATAGTTATCTGGGTGTCAATTGTTCTATTTTCCACATATGTTTCGGTACATAGATTCCAATATATAAACTTTGTGCATGGTTATATAATATTAATAATTTAATAAAAATAATATCCAATTGTTATATATAAATATATATATTATAACCATCCATGTAATATGGTGAAGGAACATGATTTACATCACTTTTTAGAATTATTAATCTGTAGGTACACACAGGTGATGTTTCCATTTTTCAATAGATTGTAGGAAAGGAAGGTAAACAAGAATTTATATTTCATGATTAATAAATATTTAATAAATATCAATATATTCATAAAGTACATCCATATAACCATATATGATATATGGTAATCAAAAATGAAAAAAATACTTCATGGGGGTAATAGTTCACTTGTATGCATGAGTGAAGTTTAGATTTTCCATTAGATGAAAAGTGGATAGAAAATGGTTATAAAATTAACATAAAAACATTTTGGTATTGTAAATATATTTATTTCACTATATTAATATCTTTATGGATTATTTTTATGAGGTTTAATAAGAAAGAAACTAAAAAAGGTTGGTAACAACATATAATTCTTACTCAAACAATCTCCTCTGAAAAACACATTAAGGCTTCTTGGATAGGTCTTTTGGGAAGAAAAAAAACTATATAATATGGTAGGGAGAGTCTTTAAATTATTTTTATAGATACTGGTTGATCTGAGTTTCAAAATTTGTGTGTAAAAGTGAGAAAATGATGTTACCTTTTACAGGTGAGGAGTGTGACACCCTTGTAAATACCCTCAACTTTAAAATAATATAGTCATTTTTATGGGGAATTTGAACCATATGGAAATATTTTAAAATATATTATAATGTATGGGTTTAATACGCACTATAAATTAAATTTAAATATTTTTTAGTAATATTTTAATCCTTATCTTTTATTTTATCTCTCCTGTTAACCCTTTTAACAATTACCGTTGTGATATGTTTTTTACCATTATAACTATTCGTTAGGGTTACAAATTAATTTAAACTTATTAACTTATATTTATCATGATAATTATGATTATGGAATTCATTTTAAAAGATTAAAGTTTTATATGTTTCTAAAATAAATTCTAATATCTATGTATAAAACATGAAAAACCCACTTTTAAAAAAACAAATTATGTATAAATATTTTTTTCTTTATATTAGTTTACTAGTAACAACTACTAGATAAATGTTAATTTATATGGTTATCTAAATATTTCATTAAAAAAATTCAACAAAAATAATTAATTTAATTTATTAATATAAAAATACATTCTCTATATAAAAATTAACGTTTTCATGAAAATATCCCTTTAACCTTCAAATTAATTTATATGCATTTATAACCATATGATAATCATTGTATAAATGATTATTAAATATTATACTTTTATAAAGAATATTTTTTCATAATTACTCCACTATAAATAATATAAATTAACTTTTAAATAAAATATATATAATAAAATATATTTTTTAAACAATAAAATTCTATTTAACCAAGAATAATTGAAGTATTAGTTTTTTTTAAATTTATTAAATAATTTTACAAATAATGCTTCATTTAATTATGTTTTAATGTATTTTTTTAATAATTATTTATTATGTTATGTTTAGTGTTTCATGCATCAAAAGATATCAAATTTATGAAATTTATTAAATATAAATTTATTCTAATATTTTAATATATTATATTCTACCCCCTTGAAAAAATTTCCACCAAAATTATACTAATTTGAAGAAAAAAAATTGGATACATCTACCACATTACATCCTAGGTTTCCTATTTATCTACCTCAAATTATAATTTCACTAGAAATCATTGAAAATGTGATTGGTCTTTTTTCCAGAGCACTTCCTCTCTTCAATCTAGAAACTCCATCTGTTTTTCTTCATAAGAAAGATGATGATCCGGTGATATAACCTATGAGTTTAGTAATTGTAATGGATTAGGTATGTAATTAATCAGAATAGATACAAGAAACATATAGTGAACTTGGTAGAGGCTCATTTGATGTTTTGAGGCATAATATACCATCCCAATGTGATCAATAATCTCAGAGGAACCGATATATATGGTGCTCGGATTCCCATTATTTCCAAATATCATAAATTTATTTAAAGGATATATTCATAAGAATTACTTATCATCTATTTCAAACTCTATATCTCTCCATATATTTTTAGAATAATGTTTCTAACAACTATTTTCTACTTTTATGTGATGCTTAATGGATTTGATTTTCTCTTACATTTCCTTATCTAGTTAATGTCCTAATAAATTTCATTCACCAACTCCATACAAACATGTTGGAGTTTTTTATTCTTTATATATAAGGATTCATAATGATCCATATGAATTATCGAGTGAAAGGTAATTATGTAAGACAATTAAACCAAATGAATTTGTTTATCCCAACCACCTTTAAAATTTATAGATTATGCTCCCAACATATGATATAGAATTTGAATATTTCTCTCAAACTGACCATCTGTCTGAGAATGATATACATTTCTAAAGTTGAACATCACATTCAACAATTTCTAAATAATTCTCCATAATTTCAATTTAATCCATAGATATATATCATATAAAACTGATAGTGTTATTCTATAAAACCTTACCATAACCTTAATGTATATTAGGGAAATTTGGATAAGAAATAAATCTTCTCTAATAGGAATTAAATTCACTGACTTTCTAAGGTGGTCAATTAAAACCCAAATAGTGTTATGGACTTCATATATCATGATGAGAGCTATGAAAATGTACAAGATGATGTTTCTAATTTACATATTGGTTTGTGTAAGGATTTTAAAATCCCCTTTAAATTATATTTTGTAGCCTTAAATTACAGAAATATCAGGCACTATGATACAAACTATGCAGTGTCATTTTCCATGTTTTCCTATAAGAAATACTCTTTAAGATCTCTATAAATTTTTGTTAATCATGGATTTATGGAGAATGATTAGCTATGTTCTTTATCCAATTTCCCCTTAGTTTTTGTATCTAAGGGACACATATTTGGTTCATAAATCTTATCATTTCATCATTCTAAATGTTAAACTTTGGAAAAATCAATACCTTTTTTACAGCTAAAAATCTTCCTTCCACACCTCTTTAATCATTATATAAATGGATGTTTGAACATTTATTTTGGAAGGAAAATATTTTTTTCCTTATTCTATGACTTCAAAGCCTATCCTCTATAAATCTATTAATATTTTATTGACTTTAATCAATGTCATGGACAAGAAGTATTGTCCTAACAACTCAAAGCATTAGCCATTTTTTTCTTTAAGATAATTGTAATGTATTAAGGATACATAAATTATAATCAATTATAACCATATCATTTGGTTTATATTTAACTATAAATGTGTTAATATATATATAAATATTTTAGGATATGTATATATACCACACTTATCATGATCAATATAATGCTTCCATATTTTCAAATAAAAAATTACTTCTCCCAACTATGAATCATGAGTTATGAAATTTTTCTCATGAAATTTTAATTTTCACAATAAATACACTACCACCATTCCATTATATATGAGAACACATCCCAATCCATGTTTCTATATTTCACTTTATATCACAAACCCTTCTCCATTATAGGATAGTGGGAGTAAGAGTTCATGTACCAACCCTATTTTAATCTTCTTGAATTTTTATTCACATTAATTTATCCAATGCAACTTGGATCCCTTATAAGTAAATTGACTAGTGGCTTTTATATCCACAAGATATTTCCCAAAAATCATCAGTAATATCTATCCAATCCAATAAAACTATTAATCTCAATAACCATGGTTATTCTATGACACTATTCAATAATTCTTGGATTTGGGGGATCCACTGATATAACATCACTTGTAATTAAATAACATAAAAATTATACTTTCTATTCCTTTAATTCATGCTTGAAAAATTTGGAATACATTTTATCCTTCCGTAATAAATTCAACACAATCCACAAATGATATTCATTCTCCTCTTTACTCTTGTAATATATGAGAATATGATCTATAAAAATTATAAAAAAACTAATCATGGTAAACTATAAAGACATTATTCATTAAATCATTGAATATATAGGTTGAATTGGTATGTCCAAATGGAATCACTATAAGTTCACAGTGTCTATACCACATACAAAAGTATGTATTTGGTATATCCATACTTTGATCCTTAGCTAATGATATCCATATAAAATATCAATCTTGTAAGATTATTAATCTTAGCATAGTTGATCATGGAAGTCATCGATATGGTATAGAGGGTAATTTTTCTTGATATTGATATTATTAAGTTCCCAAAAATCAATGCAAAAATTAATTTATATATCTTTTTTTAACAAAAAGAATAGGTTCATCCTATGGTGATGCACTAGGGTGTATGAATCCATTTATTAGATTCTCTTGGAGTTGATTATTATATTCCAATAAATCAATTGAGGTCATTATAAAAGGATTATTTGAAATATTTGTAACACTATGTGAGATTTATATAGAAAACAAAAATTCATTATTTGGGGGGGGGGAAGACTCATAAAGTATTTATGAAATATATCAACATATTCTAATACAATACGAATATACTAAATGTTAAGTTTCTCTTCAACCATTTTAGATAAATACCCTTAATGAATAGGTAGTAAGAATCACATAATATAATTAATTTCCATTTGAAAATAATCTTCATCCTCACATTGATAGTTGATCATAGGTCGATTCGGAATATCAAATATAAATTTCTTTACATGGAAATTGAGATGGGATAAATATATATCCAATACATGTAAAAAATCACTGTAAAAACCAATTTAATGTTAATATAAATCATTTTCACTTATTTTTAATATTCATTAACTATATTTTATTGAGTTAGACATATTAATATAGTTAATTTTTTAGTCAAAATATAAAAAAATTATTTATAATAAAATTGGTGTTTCAATAATTATATGATTTTATTTAAAATATTGACATCCAAATTATAAAATTTTAATTTTAAAAAATTAATTTCATTTTTTAATTCATCCTTTAAAAATTATCTTAGGTTTAATTTTTGATAATTTATCTAAAAGTTTGATTTTTCAATGAGTAGTGAAAAATATTTATTTTTATGGAAAATTGAAAATTATTTTAAAGTATTGATAAATTCAAATTTGGGATTATATTTAAAATTTTATTAGTTTATTTTTAATTAATATAATCAAATTATAGTGTATGAAACAAATTTTATACTTGATTATGGTATAAAAATATACAAAAAAAGTCATTTTTCTAAAAAAATCTTTTTTATCTTGTTTTGAAAGTTTTATTTTAAATTATATAATGATACTTATGTGAATTGAATTTTGATAAATGTATTCCATATTTGGAATCCATGGGTTCAAATTTAGTAAATAGGTCCCATTTTGGACATTATGAATTGTAAGATTTGTAAATTTTTGTACTATAGTAAAGGGTAAATTGGGTAATTGATGTTAAAAACAAAAACAATAAGGAATAAAAAATGACCCAAAAACTTGTGTGTATTTTATTGTATGGGTAAATATCATCCACAATCATACAAAAGTATAATATTTTCCCTTTTTCTATTTTTCAATGATTTTGACCTTTATATTATTTTATATAATGAAATATTAAAAATGTCACTCTCTTTGTTTTATTATATTTAAAATTTTAATATATGGAAAAACATAATAAATATTCCTTTGAAATATAATTTTTTTATGATGGTAATTTATTTATACTTTTTAGAAATTAAATATTTATCTTAAATTGTTATGAAACATTGACACAATACTTGAGCAAGCATTATAAAAATCAATAACATAATTTTTAAAAACACTGAAAATAATATTTTTTGACTAAGAATGGTTTCCCACAATTTTTTTAGATAATTATAACATATACTGGGTTTTTGAAAATTTTATATTCTAATTAAATAATTTTCATGATGTTTTTAAAGTCAAAATAAATGAATAGTGTCAAAAAATGAAATTAATGATATTTTAGGTTAAAAATATTTTTTACATAATTTCTAATTAATAAAAATATTATATTTGTCCAAGAGAATGGTATATAATTTATTACATCAACCATGGTCCATTTAGGGTCATTTTTTCCTTTTACAGTAACTATATTTACTCCTAAATAGTAATAGAACTTTGTTTCATGGTAATAGTTAAAAGGATTAATGGGGGGTTAAAACAAACATATAAGGGTGAAAGCATCACCTAAACTTGTCAAAATTATATTTTATGAGATTATTTATACCCAAAATCATCCTATATTCTCAATAAATCCATTTAAATCCATTTGAACATGAACATTAATTTATATTAATTTAATACATTAAATAACTGTAAGAGTGCCCCTCCCATCACTTATAAAAAGGAACCTTATCACCCCTTCTCTTCAATCTTAAAAAAACATTTGTTCACTACCCAAATCCTTTTCTTAAATCCCTAAAAATTTCATAAAATGATTTTTTTATCATAGAAACATCCAAGTAATGCTTTTGGGGTAAACCATAAGAGGTTGTATGAAGAAGCAATATAAATATTAATCAAGCATTTTTATTTTATTTATAATTTTACCTACATAAATATTCTTAAAATGGTAAAATAATAAAAAGTATATTAAATATACTATTATGTTATTATGTTAATTTAATACCCTATATCCATCTTATCTTTCATCAAATGAGAAATAAAATCATTGCTTGTGTGTACGGAGGACTACCACCTTGGGAACTGATGTAATTCATTTTCCATATCATTTATTCACATATGGTGATAATAATAGATTTAAAATATATAAATTATATTCAGGAAATATTTATCATTCTTAAAATCTAATATATCATGCACTTTCACATCATTTTATTCACTAAAAAAGGATAACGTCATTTGTGCGTACGTATGGACTACAACCACTACAAAGTGATATGATTAATTTTTCATCACCACATCACAAGAATGATATATATATATATAAGTATAATTAAATAAATAATATGGTATTTATGATATAATGATCATTTTTTAATGATAAAATAATACTAACCCTATTTCCATAATGATCATTAGAAATTGGAAATGTTACTCATTAGTATGTAAGACATGTCATCTCTATGATTGTAATGTATTTAATTTTTAATTAAAATATTTTATGGATGGTTTTAAAATTTATTATTTATGTATTAAAATGAAAATTATTTAATGATTAGTATTCTAGATATTATGTAATAATTAACTCTTTAACCATATTCAACATACCAATGTCATTGTGGTCATATGATCTGAATATCATCAAAACTTTCAATGTTAACCTAATTGATTATGTAATTGAATACTACATAGTAATGAATAAAAAATTGGAATAATAAAAATGAAAAAGTCTCTTAAGAAAGTAAATAATTAATATAAGGTTATTATTCTAGAATATAAAGAATGTATATGATAAGTCGGACTCGAGGTAAGGGATACGTTACATTCAAAACATTATTCCAAATGTTTTAATGATTTACTTTATAAATCATTCTATTACATGTCCATATTTTAAAAAAGTAATTTGAATGTATTTATATGAAAACTAATAAATTATAAAGGAAATTTTATGACATTTTCTTAGAAATTTTTACAAAATGAAACTTTTTTCTAAATGTTTTGACTTTCTTTTAAAGAAAAATGGAATGTTCTATTTTAATGTATATATCAATAATAATTTTTCCCACTGATGTAAAATTTATTTTATATTTGGATTCTTTTATAATATTTCAGGATTATTTAAATAAAATTCCTCTTTTCCTTAATTATAAGAATTTTAAAAAAGGCATTTAAATTGAGTATATATTTCAATATCTAAAAATGTTTTTCATTTGCGTGAAAAAAAATATTTTATGAGTGTAATGATTAAAATGAAAGAATTCATGTTTTATTATTATTTTATAGTTCCTGGGAATTGTTTATAATGTTTTCTGGTCTGGTTATAAATTAAATATGGGAGGTTCTATTATAAAACAAGCATGAGAGTTTCCATTGTATCCCTTTAATGCATTGGTTATGGAAGTCAATCATATTGGTCATTGCATTTGTAAAAGTGATTGGAAGAGTGATATAGAAAGGATATCCTAAGTTACCTATATGATTTATCTATGATTTCTATGGATTGTTTTATAGAAATATATTTATTTCACAGGGTAATCTAATGATCTTATGTTTAAATGGAACTATACTCTTCTTATTAGGGATGAAGTGTATAAATTTTTTTAAAAGTTTTTATGGGCTTTTATGATTGAATAGAATCCTTTTTGATTTTTAGATTTCCTTTAAAATTTCTTATGATTTTTTTTTAAATATTTTAACATAGGAGTTGATTTATTGGGTATGAAATTGTTTCTTTTTACCCAAAATTTATTTTAGAAAAATAAAATTTTTATAAGTATTCATGGACAAATGGTTTCTTCCAATTTTTCTTAAATGTCCATTACTGATATTTTTATGCTCTTTATATGTTTTAAAAATATTTTCACAGGTTTATAAAATGTATTACGGATACATATGATGACCATATTATAATTTTGAATATTTCTCATCCGAAAAAACTTGTTATATCTTTAAAGTTTCGTTTTGTGGGAAAATGGTTACTAAATAGAAGTATCCACTTTAAAATATATGTTTTTATTATATATGGTTTATGAACTAACTCTCTAAAACTATAAACCGTAATTATATTTGGGAATATAATAGGATGAATTATTATCTAATGACACTACAATATGTAATTTATAAGTTTGGTTCCTTGTATTTCTTATAAGATCAATGTTTTAGATAATTTTAGAGGTTATGATAATGTACATAAATAACCTTAAGAAATTTTAATTTATGGTTAACATGTAATAGAATTTGAAGATTATAATTTTGTTTCATCTAAACGATGTATATTCAGAATGTTTTTCTATACAGGAAGTAGGGAAACTGATGTGGGAAGTTATTAATAGGACAATATCATTCCAAACCAGAAACATGGAATAGTTAGAATTGGTACAGTGTATTTTTTTGCAGTTATGGTTCAGTTGAAACATTGTATAAATGGTATTTGTATATATTATATTGAGAAACCATGTTCACCATAGAGGAACATGTTTATAGTGGATAATTTCATGAGAAAAAACCCTCCAATAGTTACTGAATCTTATGATCCAATGGTAGCTGAAGGATGGATTAATTCATTTGAAATTATATTTGATGTCATGGGTTGTTCATATCATCAAAATGTAGCTATTGTTATTTATTTTTTTGAACGTGAATCTGACTAGTGGTGGTCAATGGATAAGAATATTAGATAAGGGGAAGATATTTTTATAGACCTGTTTTTTTTACCTGATGAAAGTCTAATTGAATTTAAATTTCTATGTTTGTTTGATGGGTAATTTATCAAATTCAGTTTTGGAATGAAATTATGAAATTTGGAACACTTCAATGTGTTTTTTAACTTGGTTTAAGTAATAATATGACCCTCTGAGGTCTATTCAACTTTCAAGAGCACCAAGATCCAAAAAATAATGTTTTGGGTTCTCTAAATAGGGAAAATGGATTGTTTGAAACTGTGTGGTCCTTAGAAGCAAACTGAGAGACCAACTACAGGTGGAAAAAGGTTTTTTGCACATGTTTCTCATCGATTTCCAAACCATGAACCTATCCCAAACTACTAGTGACACATAGTAAATACCTATACATAATTCACTACATGGTTTATGTACGGTTTGGATAACTATGTGGGAAAACCTATGTGAGGTGGTTTCTTAGGAAGGGCCTGTCGCACAGTTGGTGCATGGTTTGGCTAACCGTGCGACCCAAACTGTGCAGTGTAACTTTTTAAATTAATTAAATAAATTAAGAAAAAATTTAAAAAATTTAAAAAAAACAAAATTAAAACCTAAGGTATCCTCTCATCTTTCCCATATCATGAAACACTCCCCTAGTTGAACCTCATGGTGTGTGACCCCCAATCCTTTGGCTTCTCTATGTGTGATGACTTCACTCATTTTTTCTTCCAATTTCTAACTCAATTCTTCAATGTAAGACACCTAGCTCCCTCCTCTTCCTTTTAGTTAGCTGATTATCCTTCTCTCCCTCACCCGATGATGTCCATCCAAACCCTAGGGTTAGAGATAATTGGTTATTTGGTATTTATTTAGATGTTAGGGTGTGTGAAAGCCCTCATGGTATGTATTGGGTTTCTTTGGTGGTCTCCACCAAAGGAGATGCGCTTCTATCCATTTTTGGTATACCATCTCTAATTGAGGCAATTTCTTCTCCCACTTCATAGTCTATGACAATTTATTTTGGGGTCTTTTAGTGATTTTGGGTTCTTAGTTTTATCTTAGTGAGTTTTCATCACCCTAGAAGTGGGTTCGAGTCCCTGGAGTCAAAGGTGATATGTATGAATATTTATATGAAATTTCCCTTATTATATCTATATTTACCCATGGTAGTGAATATATATATATATATGGGTCTAGGTGTTCTTACATATAATATAAAAATTCATACAAGTGTGATTTGAAATGGTTATATGCATATAAGATATATGTGAGGATCCTATTGTACATATTCATTGCCAAGAAAATATTCACATAGGGGATAAGTGTCCTTCTGTATATGAGAAGGTGCATATTATTGGGGCTGGGTAGATATAGCATTAAGTGGTCTCTGATGAAAGTGGAAAGAGTTGAATCATTTTCCTTGGTTCTATTTCCTTTGAGGTTGGATCCCTTTCATTTTTCCCTTGAAATTTAATAGTGCATTTGGTTATTCTTTGATAAGTTGAATTATGAATTCTTAAATAAATATTTTATGATGTGAGATGAATTATTTGAGAAAAATGATATTATTTTTTATTAAAAATCCTTGGATGAGGTGAGTTGTCTTCTAAACTGAAAAGCATTGATTTTTTTTGTTTAATACATGAATGGATTAATAATTTGTAGTTTTCCCTATTCTTTGTTGACATAGTGTGATATAAGGAATTATTAGGACATATCCCCTAATGTAATTAGAAAATGCAGTTTTCTTTTATAAATTTTTAAGGAACCATTGCACCTTCGAAGTTCTATCTTGTCCCTTCCATTTTAATTTCCCTTTCTTGAACCACCCAAGGGGTGTGTTCCTATGCTTACCTATCCATATGAGTCTTAATTATAACTAAATTTAATTGGTTTACATAGTAGGGATATTTATTTCTTCCCATGCATGTTGATTCTATTGGATTAAATGGTTATATTTAACTAGAATTGAATAATTGTTTAATTTGAAAATGTGGAAATGATGAGAGGGTAAACTCATGTGTTATGTTTAAATATAAATTATGAACAATGAGAGGGTATGATCATTGGTTGTCTTTAATTTTACAATTTTATGAATGAGTGGTTATTCTCATGATATGGAATTGAATGTGAATTGGTTATATGAGTGAGTAGGCACATATTGTATACAAAGGTAAATGGTATGAAATGGTGTTTTTATAGATGCCTTAGACATGTTCCTTAAATCTAGAACACAGTAGTAGATTCCTTGGATAGATACACTCCTTGGTTCTTGATTATGTGGTATACCTTGGGGTATACAAACCCTTGGATCTAGCTTGGTTGGACTCGCGTTTGATATGTCTGGTATAACATGCTCCTAGGACTCCAACCAGTGCCTAACTGAGTTTCCATCGAGATGCTCCTAGGACTCGACGAGGATGCCCCGGTCTTTGATATCATGGATCCGTCCCTTCATGGTCTGAATGTTTAACATACGACACAACCATGAGGTATATGATAGATTTGGTTATATGGATTGGCCAGGGTAAATTGTTACATATGTGATCACACAGCTCGACTATGAATGTGTTGACTCTTCTTGTTTTATAGAAAGATTGTGATTGATATGGAAATTTTTATATATTTCAAGGTCATGGTGGTATGACATGTTTTGATGAATGTAAAGTTCGTGTTTTTTTAGATAATTTGAAGCTTCTTGTTATATGATCTTGACCATCTTGTGTAGGGATTCTTGAGGGGCTATTTAAGAATCACTATTTTTGCAGTTTATATGCCATTGGAATATTTACTTTCATTTACTAATCATATTTTTACCTACACACTTCCATAATTTATATTTAATGAAATATATTGGGATAGATGTCGTTGGTGCTAGCCCATTTGTACCGTAGTATAACTTCTTATTTGTAGTTCTATGGACTTGTGTTGTTTTTCTTGTACCTAGAAGGTAGGAGCATAGGATCAAGCTATAGCTTGTGTTTCTTGTAGAGTTTTTGGTTTGTCTTTTCTTTCTTTTATTTATTTTCATATTACCTTCTATCTTGTGTCCTGTTGTATGTCTATTTTTTTAAATTGCACATCATCAATTGAACACAATTTATTTCTATATACTAACATTGTCCATATTTAATATTTAGTTGATATTACATTTACCTTATGCAGATTTATCATTTATTTATATTATATCCACTATTTATCTCTATTTATTATCTGAAAAACCATTTTAAAACTCTGACATGATGGTATAGTCTCCCCGATATCACCTCTTTAGATCCTCGCTACTTGTAATCATCCTCTGGTGTATGGGGAGATTTTTTTGAGGCCATGTGACTCACCGGTTTGACTACCGATTTATTGGAAAGTCAAGATGGGATGTTAAAAGTGGTATCTGAGCCTTATTTTTTTCTTTGTGTTACTATTTTGTCCAATTGGATAGGATACTAGGAATTTTTTGGCACTTGGTAAAAATTAGTGTCTGGGACTGATCACCCCACCCATAGGAAAATGAAAAAGTGGCCAAGGCTGTTATGAATGTTAATGTTGTTTCCTATTATAGATGATATGATATCACCTTGAGTTAATGGTGTATTTCTGATACTTATTAATTTATAAAATTTATTATATTTTACCCTTTTCCTGGTGTGGAAAGGATAGAGCATTACTTGTACCATATTTGGCACATATAAATTCATATACCATGTGTATTCCATGCCATTTAGATTCATTATTAGGTTGCCTACTGATTTTCATTATGCGCCTTGAGTGTAATGCCATGGATTTGTTTTTCTTTTGTATGCCTTTTATATATCATGTTATTTTCTTCCATTCATTGGTGTTTATTTATTATGATGACATTTTGACCTTGTTTTTATATATGTAAAATAGTTTCATGGGAATAATTTTATTTTCTGTGATTTAAACAGGCGCCAGTTTTCAGTTGTAAGGTGTATAGATGCCTTATAACTGGAAAAGGGTAATACATATACTCAAATAATTCTTTGGGATTTATATTAATATTTATAGACCCTAGTTTAAATTTAAAGCATGATAAAGTTTAAATGTTAATGTGGAACTTTTTTTATTCAATTAGATCAAACTGCAAAACTATAAAGTGTTTGGGCGCTTTATGGATTGTTAGATGACCATCCATATGATTGAGGTATTATATAATCTTGGAATATTTTGAGATGGTTATAAATATGGAATTTGTTAAGTTTTGAACTCACATGGATTAGTTAAATTTCAAAATTTTCAACTATACCCAAGTTTGTCAATTGGGGAATGTTTTTATTAGAAGAATTACTATGGGTTTTTGTGATTTTTATAGTTTTAAAACTACTATTGGGCTGATTTTGAAGAACCTAGCTTGTTTTAATGGGACCATCATGGGTCACCTTATCTATTAAAAGGAATTTATATGGTAAGTTTCCTAATTATGATGGGATGTCTAAAAGTGTTTAATGTTTCAAAAATAAGTTTAATAAAACTTTCTTGTTTTTCTATTGGGGTGTTGGTTAAAATCATGTTCCTTGAGTTTTGTTTTGAAATGGTACTTGAGGTTTTGAATTAAATATATTATAAGTTTAAATATTAAAATGTGAATATATTTAATGAGATTAAAAATGGAAACTATAACGGTTTCCATTATTTAAACCACAATGTTAATTTAATTTAAATGTTTCATATGGTATGCCATGAAACGGAGACATGAACGTTTATCTATAGGCAGATTAATTTTATAAATGTCATTATTGAAAGGATTTTGGGCCAAGAGGAATTTTTTTGTGTTACCTAGTGATAGGGTTAGCGTGTGTTCTTCATTAGTGGACAACACGTGGTAGGTATCACCCTTAGAGTATAAATACCCTATTAATGTCATGATTCTTCTGATGTTTGGTTTCATTTTTGTTTTGTTGTCCCTTGTAATGAACATACCTCTTAAACAAAACCCATGTTTGGATGGGTGGTAGTTGTATGTTTAACCCTTGTTACAGGTGAGAGCATCAAGTGATGCTTGGTTTTAGCAGGTTAGACATGCCTCGGGCATGGTCATCCACTTAGTATGTCATGTGAACCTCTCTTTTTTACTTATTGATAGATGAATCAGTATGTCATCATCTATGTTAATGGATTTATGGGAAATTTAACTCTAGGATAAATATTTTTTGTGACCCATATAAAACATTATTTCATAGGATATAAAGCATATGGATAGTATCCAATGTGTTTCTCCTCACTTCTAAATCTCTGGGTATTATGAGTCGATATACACGGTACCCTTCGAGTTACTAAATGTTGATACTAGATAGTTAAGTATGGTGAAATTATTGAGCCTTACGTTGTTGAGGGAATTCTGAAGTTGTCTCCATAGTAGACTGGTCTGGGATTTAAAATAATCATGTTTTTTCAATGATCGAGAGGACTTTCTAAAGACTCGGTTTTTTTGACACGTCGGTCAGATTGGTTTTTGTTTTCACGCCAAATGCATTGATGTTGTGATCATGGCTCGTAGGGGACCCTCACGTTCGTTTGAGGTGTTCATGAACTAGAATACCTATGAGAAACTAGTCTCTCCTTATTTTTGATGACTGGGGAAAACCTAAGGTGGGGAGCATTGCATCAGTCCTGTTAGATGGGTCATTCTGGGTAGAAGGAACATAGTTGTGGAATCCCATTAAAATGGTTACTTTTGAATTCTAATGCTTGAGGATTGTATGTTCTAATGCAGGTTCTTTCTCAGGAGAATGACGTTTATGAGGTTGGATATGTGTGAAACCATTTAAAAATGGTGTTATTCTTTGATGGGTTTTAGTGGTAAAGGTTCAGTGATCAGTTAATGAGGATGCATCTGTAGGTGAAGATAATATTATTCCAATAAGTTGATCAGTAATGGTTCAAATATTATCCTTTTGGTTTTCTTGGTTGGTTGGAGATTATTTAAAAAATATTAGTGCATTATTCTTAGATACAAGCATGTACCCTATCTTGACATCTTATTTGGTGCACTAAGAGAGTTTCATTCTTATTTTTTTCTATAGTATAAAAGTCATTGGGTTGGTTTGTGGTCTCTATAATATTTGAGCATTGGATGCATGTTTTTTTAGGATTGGTTATTCCTGAGTGATTCTTAGATCCCCATGCATGAACACATTGGTTGGACTCTTGGACACCTGTCGTTTCCTTCTGATGTGACCATTGGGGGGATGCTGCTCTAGGCTCAATCAATGATCTGATGTGGATGTTTTGGCCATTTACTAAAATCTCACTTGTAAATATGGATTGGGGTATACCCTATTTTTGTTCCATGGACTCCAACATAATGAATCCTAGGTTATCCTGGACTGGTTATCAGTATCAAAAGTGATGTTTAATGGCTAAAAAATTCTAGTGGGATAGTTCTACGATACACCTTTGTTCATGTTGAGACATGATATTTTAAATAACCATGAGATGGATTGAGATGTGAATGACACTGGAAGTTAGGTACGAACTTCAATGGATGTTTTCATTATAAATGTAGAATGACTTGGATGGAGGCATTGCTGTTTTGTTGAAATATTTCAATAGTCTAAGTTGAGAATTTGAGAATATTTGGTCGAAGTGGATAGACTTTTTTCATTCTTTTTCAGCATATGCATTCAGGTGGGACCTATTTTAAATCATGTCGTCAGGTTAAGGCAGGTTTGTTTTAGGGTCGACATTATCTTCATGGAAAACTTGTGTGACCAGTTTTAATTTGGTTGATCATGATTTGACCATTCCATTAAGGTGAGCTCCCTAATATAGAATCATATGTAATTTAAGTCACTCAAATGGTAAAATAAATTCCTAAAGCATCTTTATAATGCTTATGGGAATGCTTTATAGGTCAATTCCAATTGTGGGGAAAATCGTGGTTAAGAATTATTCCCCTTATAATGTTAAATCCTATGGTGGGGAGCACTATCAGCCAAATGTTTAAGGAGACAATGACGTGATCATGTCCATGCATTAGCAGGATCGGGTTAGCACTGCTTTGATATTTCAATTGTAAGTCGAGTGTTGGATCATGTTTTTTGGCTTAAGTGTTGTGTGCTTAATATGTACTTTGACTTTCATTGGGAGTTTGGAAATGCTACCCGACCATTTGAAAGAAACTACTTGGACCTTGTAGGTCAGGTTATGTAATAATTGTTTACCAAGTCTTATCTTTAATAATAAGTTTTAAGGTGGGGAGATTGTAGAGTCATGTGCTTTCTGTCCAAATGGATTTATAAGGGAATTTGATTTTTTTCATTTACTGGCTGATCCATTTTATAAAATGAGATTTAGAATTAAATTACAAGAGCTAGAAAACTTAAACATGTTGTTTTTTGAACTTGGGTGAAGGCCCGAAAGGACCCTCAGAGGTCTCTTTGACTTTCAGGAGCACTAGGCTCTGAAAAGTCAAGGTTTGGGTGCTCCAAACAGGGAATATGGTTTTTCTAATACTATGTTTCCCTTAGCCGCAACATGTATGGCCTATATCATGTGGATATAGGTGGTGTGCAAGGTTTATGCATGAGTTTCCAAATCATGAACCTAAACTTCATGGGTAGTTCCACTTAGGAATTACCTAGAAACTATCGATTGTACATATTGTGCATTGTTTAGATAACCATGCGGTCCAACCCATGCGAGGTGTTTTCCTAAGCAGAGGGTGTCGTACGGTTGGCACATGATTTGGATAACCGTGCAACCATAACCATGTGGTCCATTATTTTAAATTAATTATATAAATTAAACTAAAATTAAATTAAAACAAAAATAAAACCTTATCTATCCCATCAACTTTCCTAGATCATGCGACACCCCTATGTTGAACCCCATGGTGTGAAAATTCTTCAGCTTCGGATCCTCTTCATGTTCTGATTTAACCTAGTTTTTCTTCTAATTTATCACTCAATTATTTTAGGTAAGGTCCCTATCTCCCTCCCCTTATTTTTGGGTAGCCAATTTTCCCTCTCTTTGTCTCCCAGTGATGTTCGAACAAACCCTAGGGTTAAGGTTAACTAGATCTTTAGTTTTTATTCTGATGTTAGGGCCTGAAAAAGGCCTCTTGGGTCATCTTAGTTATGTTTTGGTGTTCACCAATAAAGGAAATGCGCTTTTATCCCTTTTCAGTTTTCTATCAGTGCTTGAGGTAATCTCTTCTCCCACTACTGGGTCTTGAACAATTTCTTTTGGGGGTTTTTTGTGAGTTTCAATTCCAAGATTTTTCTATAGAGATTTTTGATCACCTTGGAGTCAAGTTCGAGTCACTAGAGCCAAATGAGACTAACCACATATTCATAGGTAGTAATATTTATATGTAATTTCCCATGTTATATGTATATTCATAGAGGGAAGTGAATATATATATATATGGGGATAGGTTTGTATATGTATAATATGGAAATTCATATAGGTGTAAGTGGAAATGTGTATATGAATATAAGTTATATGTAAGGATCCCCTTGTACATGTTTATGGCCATGTGAACATGCACATGGGGGATAGGTGTCTTTATGTATATGAGAAGGTACATATACTTGGAGGAAGGTAGATATAGCTTTGAGTGGTCATCGATGAAAGTGGAAAGAGCTAAAGCATTCATCTTAGTTCTCTTCCCTTTAAGGTAGGATCCCTTTCCTTATATCCTTTATATTTAAGAGTGCATTTAGTGCTTCATTTATAAGTTGATTTATGAATTATTTAATGAAAATTTTAATATGTTAAATGACTTTTTTGAGAAAAAATGTCATGATTTTTTAATAAAACCCCTCGGATGAGGTGTGTTGTCTTAAAAACAAAAAAGCATTAATTAGTTATTTAATACAGGATTGTCTTAATGATTTATAGTTTTCCATATACTTTTATGACATATTGTGACATAAGGAATGTTTAGTTTATGGCCTTTAATGGAAATAGAAAATGAATTTTCCAATTATAAACATTTAAGGAACCCTTCCACCTTCTAAGTTCTATATTTTCCCTTTTATTTGAATTTCCCTTTCTCGAACCTTCCAAGGGGTGTGTTCCTATTCATTCCTAGTTATAGGAAGCTTAATTATAACTAAATGTAATTGGTTAACTTAGTTAGAAGATGTATTGACTCCATTACATGTTGATTCGCTTGGGTTAAATGGTTATATTGAACATGAATTTCATAATGTTTTTATTAGGAAATGTTGAAATGATGAGTGTGTAAACTCATGAGTTATGTTTAAATATAAATTGTGAATAATTAGAGGGTATTCCCCTTAGTAGTCTTCAAGTTTTAATTGTGATCCAGGAGTGGGTGAACTCATGGTATGGAATTTAATGTCAAATGGTTATATGAGTGGGTAAACTCATGATGTATGAAAAGGTAAGTTGTATGAAATGGTGATTGTGTAGATTCCTTAGACATGTTCCTTGGATATAGAATGTGGTAGTGGACTCCTTGGATATAGATTCTCCTTGGGTACCGATTCCATGGGATTCCTTGGGCCTTTTTAACCCATGGGTCTAGATTGTTTGGACTCACATAGGACTTGTCTAATATGACATGATCTTTGGACTCCAACCAATTCCTTACCAAGTTTCCATCAAGATTCTCATGGGACTCGATGAGGATTCCAGGGTATTAGATACCTTGGATCCATAACTTCATGGTATGAGTCTTTGATATACGGTATGGTCATGAGTTATATTATACATTTGGTTATACGTATTGGTCATGGTAAACTATGGCATGTGTGATCATATGGCTTAATCGTGAATGTTCTTACTCTTTTGGTTGTATGGAAAGGATATGATTGATATGACACTTGATATGTATGGAAATTGCTTGGTGGTATGACATGTTTTCATGAACTATAATAATATGTTGTTTATTTGGGTATTATTTATATCTAACTTTTCATAGGAGCATGACCAAATTTTACTGGGAGCCTTGATAGGCTATTTTTTCACTAGTTTAGTTGTTCACATGGCATGGGAATATTTAGTTTCATTTAATAATTATCTATTTACCTGCACACTTGCTTAATTTACATTGCATTAAATGGTTTAGTCTAAACACCATGGGTGCTGACCTATTGATATTTTATCTCACACCCTACTCTGGTAGCATTGGTACCCGATTTGACCTTCTTGTTTGTAGGGATATGGTGCCTTTTCTATGTTGGTTTTCTTATACCTGGGAGTTTGGAGCATAATATGGAGTGGCAACTCAGGATTCTAGGGGATCTAGTTTTTAGGAATTTCTTTATTTTATTTATTTATGTACATCCATCTATCTTGTATAATGTTTTATGTCTATTGTTTTAATTACGCATCATCGACTATCCATGCCTACTTTTTATAAACTGGCATTGACCATATATTATATTAATTTGATATTACATTTATCTTCTGCTACATTATCCTTTCTTTATATAGCATCATCTTTTTCTTGATATTTATTATCTGATAAACCATTGTGCTACTCTAACAAGAGGGTATAGTATCCCCAATATCACCTCTCTAGACCCTTACATCTAATCAGGAACCTCTAGTGTATGGGAATATTTTCTTGAAGCCAACTGACTCATCAGTCCTACTACTGGTTTAGTGGTATGTCAGGCTGTGACAATACAAGATTTATTTTTTGGAATGGGATGAATATAAAAAAAATTTCCTTGAGAAATAGTTTCCTAAGACTATTATTCATAGGATGAAAAATAAATTCTTGGAATTGATACAAAATGAGAAATATTTCGTGGTTTCATGTGATGAAAAATTAACTTGATTGGAAAGGTATGTACCAAATTTTATCCAGGTTCTTCATAGTAAAATCAATGAATTTTCCTCCAAATTGAAGTCAAGATATATAAGATCATTAGACTCCCACAAATTTTAATATTATGAGAAACAATTTTGAGTACAAAAAGAAGGTGGAAATAGAGTTTCATGATAATAGAGTGTTCTATAAAAACAAGAAAAAAAGATCTAAGAAGAAGGAAAATTGGAAGAATGGATTGAATATATCTAATAGTAATAAAATAATTTGTTCAATTTTTTATAGTTGTATTAAAAAGCATAGTAAAGAATGCCTTAGGAAATTTGGGAAGTGTTATCAATGTGGTAAATGGGCATATGGCTCGCAACACCAAAAAAATATCTTCATAGTTTTAAGAATAATATTTATAAAAAAATTAATGTGTTTTAAATGTGACCAATTGGGAGACTATAAGGATTCATGTCCAATGAAGAACAAAAATGATGGGAAGCATCCATACTATAAGCATAAGGATGTGGTGAAATCTATTACAAGAACTTATGAAGATCTTGGGCCGTCAAATAAAGTTTTAATAGGTATATTTTTTTGTTTTTTCATATTATGATAATGTCTTGTTTGATTTTGGGACTACATATTCCTTCATTTCTGAGGATTTTACTAGTAAATTTGAAATTCCGCCTCAATAAATGAATGTACAACTTATGTTAAAAACCAATGTAAGAATTATGATGATAAAAATAAATTTTAATAATCTTCCAATTGTTTTATATAGAAATTATTTACCCAAAAACCTTATTTCATTTCCCTTAGAAAAGTTATATGTCATTCTGAGTATGGGTTGGATCTCTGTATACCATGAAAAGATAGATTATAGAGATAAATTATTATTATTTTAGAATGAGTTTTAGTTTGTATTGAAGGATGAATTAATACCCTTGATAACATATCAAGAAGTTGAAAAGCTATTAAAAAATAGAAATGAAAGTTGTCTTTATCATATTTGTGAAAATAAGGGAACTTTTTAGATTAATGATTTTTCAGTTATAAAATAATACCTGGATGTTTTTCCTAATAATTTTTCAAGTATTATACCTAATTAGGATGATGAGTTTAATATTGAATTAGCGTCTGGTGCTAAGCCTATTTCAAAAAACCCTTATCTAATGGATCAATTAGAACTTCTAGAATTGAAAATATAGTTACCGGAGTTTATAAATAATGTCTCCATTAATCCTAACACTTCACCATGGGGTGCTATTAGTTTTTTACAATGAAATATTTTTTAATGACACTTTTCATTGATTATAAATCCTTAAATAATACCATTGTTAAAACAAGTATCCTTTGAATTATATTGATAACTATTTTCATCTACTCTAATAAGCCCAATATTTTTCAAAGGTTGATCTAAGGTTTGGGTACAATTAGTTGAAGGTAATGTAGGATAAAACTATTAAAATAGAACTTTACACTTGATTCATGCATTATGAGTTTGTGGTTTTTCCCTTTGAGTTGAAAAATTCCTATTCTATATTTATGGATCTTATGAATATAGTATTCCATGAATTTATGGATAAGTATGTGGTTTTTTATTGATGATATCGTGATTTATTCAAAAATTTATGGGTATCATGAAAAAACATATAAGGATTTTTTGAAAATACAAAAAGAAAATAAGTTATAAAAAAATATATCAATTGTGATTTTTGGTTAAAATAGATTTTTTTCATTAGGTACATCATAAATAAAGATGGAATAATAGTTTATCCCACTAAAATTAAATTATTTTATGAATGGACAAGATCTATTTTTTTTTTAGATTCATAGTTTTATTGGATCAACTTGATATTACAAGTGGTTTGTTGAAAAAGTTTCTTAGAATCTAGAACATTGACTAAGTTAACTCGAAAAGTTGTTAAATTCATACAGAAAAAATTTAATTAATATTTCTAATAATTGTAAATGAGATTTGTTAATTCCTTATTTTTTTATTTTCCTTCCAAAAATGATGAATGTTTTCATATATAGTGATTCTTCCATTAAAGAACTTGGTTGTGTCCTAATATGGAATTATCAAGTAATTACTCATGCCTCACATTAATTAAAACCATTTGAGAAAAATTACCTTACATAAAACCTTGAATTGGTGGCTATAGTACATTCATTAAAAATATAGAGACATCATTTATACAGAGACAAGTGTGAAATATATACTGATCAAAAAATGTAAAAAGTATATATTCACTTATAAATAGTTAAACATTAGATATAGGAGAAGGATAAAATAGATAAAGGACTATGACTACACAATTAATTACCATCAAGGTAAGGTAAAAAAAGTTATGGAATTCTTGATTTAGAAATACAGTTATACATTAACCATGTTACATTTAGAACAATACCCTTCAGTTGGTTATTTGATGAATTTTTCACTATAAATAATGCTTGCATGAACATAGTATATTTTTTTGAAGTGTACGTACAATTTTTTCTGTCAAAAATAATTACAAAAACTCAAAATTTGGATCATGTTTTACTATAAAATGTAGAATCTATTAAAAAGTTTAGCTTAATAAAGTTTAATATTAATGAATAAGTTTTTATCTGATTTGGAAAAATATTACATATTCCTTGTGATTTTTAGTTGATGGGAGAATTATTGAGTGAAGCTCATAGTTACCCAATTTCCATTCATCCTAAAACACTATGATATATAGATACCTTTAGGATTATTACTAGTGGGATGGAATGAAAAGAGATATTATTGAATTTTCCATGAAATGTTTGACTAGACAATAGGTTAAAACAAAACTACAATTACCAAATGGGATGCTTCATACTTCAACAATTCCATAGTGGAAATGGGAAGATATATCCATGGATGTCATGATGTTATTTTCAAATAAATCTCAAGATAAAAATTAAATTGGATTTATTATTGATAGATTAACTAAATTGGTAAATTTCATTCCCATTAACAATACTATATCTCTATTTCAACTCTCTAGACTATACCTCTGGGAGATAGTCAGGTTGTATGGAGTTCCTCTCTCTACTGTATATGACTGTGATCCCAAATTCCATAAAAGTTTTGGAAACACCATTAAAAGTCATTGTGTACTGAATTAAATGTTAGTAAAACTTTTAATCATCAATATGATGGAAATTATCAAAGAACTATTCAAACTTTAGAATACAACCTTCATATATGCTAAATGTATTACGAGGTATTTTGTGATCATCATCTTTTATTAGTTTATTTTTCGTATAATTAAATTTTTTACCCCAGTATACAAATGTCACCATTTGAAGAATTTTATGGAAAATGGTGTCAAAAATCATCATTTTTGGATGAAGTAATAGGAAGGAAGTTGAGGTGTCTAGAGTTGGTAAAGTAAATTATTGAGAAGGATACTATTATTGAGGAATGAATGAGGAATGATCAGAAAAGGAAAAAGAGTTATCTATATAATTAGATTAATGATCTTTGTTTTGAGGTAGGTGATCATGTTTTCCTTAAAGTGAATCCATGGAAAAGTGTTATTCATTTTGGTAAAAAGAGGAACCTAAGACCATGGTTCATTAGACCACATGAAATCTCGAATAAATATTGGTCATTTTCATACAAATTGGCCTTACCTATAATTTTATCCTAGGTACGCAATGTTTTTCATGTTTCAATGTTAATAAAATATGTGTTAGATTCTTAACATTTTTTAATCCCTGAATTTTTTCAGTTGTAAGGTAAACTTTATTATAAAAAACCTATTCAAATTCATGACTATATAGAAAAATTATTACAGAATAAAGAAATTCTTCATGTTAAGGATTTTTTGAAAACCCATATGGTCGATGTAGTAACATGGTAATCTAAAAATTCTATGTGGTAATGATATACCCACTTGTTTAATAAGTGAAGAAAATTTCAAGCTATCAATTTCCAAAAGGGTTGAAGAATGTAACAACCTAATTAATTTCAAGATAAATCATTTTCATATCTTGTTAATATTCATTAATTATATTTTGTTTCACTACATTTAATATTATAATATTAGGTAATTTTTTAATAAAATGTCAAAAATTATTTATTTCTAAGTTAATTTGGTTTTCATACATTATATGGATTTAATTAAATGATTTATTCCCAAATTAAATAATTTTAATTTTACAAAATGAATTTACTTTTGTATTCATAATTTCAAAATTATCTTAGGATGAGTTTTGTGAATTTTTTTAATTTTTTTTTCATTGAATAATAAAAAAATATTGTTTTTTATCCAAAATAGAATTTTATTTTAAAATATTTATAAATTCAATTTTTAGAGTAAATTAAAATTTTCATAATCTAATTTTTATTAAATATAATAAAATTATATTCTTTATAATTAATTTTATATTTGAATTTGGTATAAAATCAATTTTTCTATAAGAAATGTTTTTTTTTTCTAGAAAAACCATTTTCATTGCATTTTTATAGTCTAAATATAAATTTAAATCATCCAATTATGTGGATTGAATTTTAAAAAATGTATTCTATATTTATAATTAGTGTTTTTAAATTTTATAAATAGTTTCCTTTTATTTTAGAACAATGTGAATAGTAATCTTTGAACTTTTTGTTACCATGATAAAAGGAAAATCATGTAATTAAGGATAAAAACAAAATTAGGAGGATGGGAAAAGAACCCAAAACATATATAGATTTTATTTTATGATTATATCTAGAAAATAATCAATCAAAAGTGTAATATATGGTCTTTTTTCCATTTTACCATGATTTTGACCTTTGTATTATTTTATATAATGAGAAGTAAAAACTTTCATTATGTTTTTTTATTATCTGTAATATTTCATATTGGGATAAAATGATCATGTGTTTTGATATGAAATTTTATTTTAAATACAAATTATTTTTTCATCATGGTAATTTATTTATAATTTTAAGTGATAAAATAATTTTCTTAAATGCATATACAACACTGATATAGTGATTGTAAAAGTAATAATAAAATCAATTAAATGTTTTTAAAAACTCAAAAAAAATATTATTATTTCAGTGATGTATTGTGTCCCATGAATTTTAAAAAATAATTGTAAAATATTTTAGGTGTTTGGGAAGATTATATTCTAATTCCATCTTTTTTTGTGAGTTTTTTAAAATTAAAATTTCATAAAAACTATCAAAAAATCCATTAATTATATCCTATGTTAAACAATGTTTTATTAAATGATTTAAAATTACTAAAAAATTATCTTCATCTTAATTAATTATATATGGTTTATGAAATAAACCATAGTATATTTATAATCTATTTTTTCTTTTATATTAACTGTGTTGACTCCTAAAGAGTAAAAATACATTATTTAGTGGTAATAGTCAAAAGTGGTAAAGGGGGATGAAACAAAAATCATAAGGGTGAAAACATCACCTAAAGTTTCTTAAATTTTATTTTATAAAATAATTTATACCCATAATCACCATATATTTTAAATAAAAATATTTTGATCTATTTTTACATGAATATTAATTTATATTAATTTAATAATTTAAGTAATTCCAATAGTTCCTCTCCCCTCACTTATAAAAGGAAACCACTTATCATCTTTTCTTCATACTTGAAAAAACTTTTAGTCCAAGAAATACCTGGACAAATACTTTTATTAAATCTCTAACCACATCTTATAATTGTTGTTTTTCTCATAAAACCATCTTAGGAAATCTTGTGGTGTAACCCTTATGAGGTTGTCCAAAGAAGAGGTGTAGTTCTTAATCAATAATTTTTGTTTTATTTCTTATTGTACCTCCATATAACTCTTTTAAACCATGATCAAATAAAAAAATACTATATTAAATAAAATTATACTTTATTATTTTAATGAAATGACCTATATCCATATCATCTTTTATCAAATGGGAAATGAAACTATGATTCATGTGTACGATGGAAAACCATCTTGCGAACTAATATAATTCATTTTCCATATTCATTTATCATGTGTGGTTATAATGATGGATGTAATTAAATTTTATAAAATTATTAAATATTTAACATTATTAAAATATAATATTTCATACACTTTCTTATATTTTCATTAATTTAAAAATGATAACGTCATTTGTGTGTATGTGTGTACGTGTGTGTGTGTGTGTGTGTGTGTATGTGTTTACTACCAACTCCATTAAGTATTGTGATTCATTATTCATCACCACATCTCATAGTGATATATATAAGTATATTTAAAAAACAAATCTGTTATTTATGATATAATTTTAATTTTAAGGCTAAAATAATACTTAATGTATTTCCATAATGATTGTTGTAAAATGGAAATATTTCTCATGTGTACGTATATCCTACCACCTCTATGATTGTTATTATTTAATTTTTCATAAACATATTTTATGGTCTTTTTAAAGTATAATTTATGTATAAAAATTATAATTATTTCATTATTATTTTTCTATATATTATGCAATAATTACTTCTTCTACCATAGTCAACTGAACATTGTCATTTCGGACATATGTGCTGAATATCTTCAAAACTCTAAAAATGAATCTAATTGATTAATTAATTGAATATTAAATGGTAATGAATAAAATAAAAGGGATATTAATCTTGAAAAAATATCTAAATTACATAAATAATTAACTTATGTTTATTATTCGTAAATATAAAGAACATGCATTACATATTATAATCGCGGTAAGGGACACTTTACTTTTCAAACCTCATTTTAAATGTTTTAATGAATTATTTTATAAATATTTATCTTCCATGTATTTATTTTAAAAAATAATTTTTAATTTTTTTATATGGATAATAATTAATTATAAATAACATTTTATGTCTCTCTCCTAAATATTTTTTAAAATGAATCTTTTTATGGAATGTTATATTTTAATGTATATAGGGACAATGATTTTTATTACTACCTTAATAATTATTTTATTTTTGGATTCATTTATAATATTTCATATTTATTCAAATAAAACCCCCCTTTTCTATTATTCTTAGTATCTTAAGAAATGGTTTTAAATTGATAGGATATTTCAATATCCATAAATGTATTTCTTATGGGATGAAAGAATATTCTATGAGTGTAATGATGAAAATAAGTGATTATATATTTTATGATTATGTTATGGTTATTAATAATTTTTTATGAGTATGTTTGGTTTTATGATAAACCAATTACAAGGGATCTATTATAAACCATGTATGGGTGGCTGGGTTATATCCCCCTAGTACATTGGGTATGGAATTCCACTGTATTAGTTATTTCATATTAAGAGTGAGTGTAAAAGTGATATATAAATGATATTCCAAGTTACCTACATGATTTATCTATGATTTATACAGGTATTTATGGTAATATTATTATTTCATAATGCAAGTTAATGAGCTCATCTTTAAAGGAAATTATATTCTACTTCTTAAGGGTAAAATGTATAAACTTTATGAATTTTTTTTTAGTATTTATTATTGAAAAGAAACCTTCATGGGATTTATTTTTCCTATAATATTTACTATTAATTTTTTTATGAAAATATTTGGTCATTGGGGTGATTTATTGGGTATTAAAATTTTTATTTTGAGTCCAAATATTATTTTGAGAAAATCAATTTTTATAAGTATTCATGGACTAACAACTGATTTCATTTTTTCAATATTTACCTTTCTGAGATTTTTATTCTCATACAACATTTTAAAATGTTTTTCATATGGTTTTAATGATGATTAGGGACAAGTATGATGATAATATTAAATTTTTTAAGGTGTTTCATAAAAATAGAACTTTTTATTTCTTAAATTCCTTATTTTGTGGGGAAAATGGATACTAAATAGAAGTATCCAATTTATAATTCAAAGGTATTTTATATAAGTGTTATGACCTAAACCTATAAAACTTTAATTCATAAATAAATTTGGGAATTCAAGAAGGTTAATTATAGTATAAAGAAACAATAATATGTAATGTATAAGGTTGGATCCTTATAATCACATCAAATTCGACTCTAGGGAGAATAACAAGATTTATAGGAAGAAAATTCACATAAACTTATATCAAGAAGGAGAAATATAATTGAGATACAAGAATATTCGTATTAAGAATGTTCATATATAAATAAATATCTAACCAAATATCTGGTGATGTTATACTCTTAGAAAATTCTTCATATATTAAAGGATGGGAAGAACCATATAAAAATATGACATTTAAAGTTCATTAACGCATAACAAACATTAATTTATTAAATTAATTCAGGTTATCATGATTTAATTACTCTAAATGTTTATAGTTAACATCAAGAAATAATAATCATAGTGAGTATTCATATGATAATGAAAATAAATCCTTATTTGTATTAAATCGTGAACCATCTTTCAACCCATGAAATTCTGGGTTTCAATCTATATCATCCATGGTCATGTCTTATTAGGTTTTCTAACAAAAATATATTCAAATCCATTATAATGTTTCATAAATTTAATTTGAATTAAACAAATCATATATCTTGTGAGTGTCAAACTATGTGAAAATCTTGACCCCTTTATTGTGAACTCGATAAAGATTGAGTGAAAAACGAAATAACATTTTTAGGGTTATTACCTCTAGGTGCATCTATGCCAAAGCCTATATCCAAATTTTTTATATCATAACATGGATTACATTTCATGGAGACCACACAATCTCTTCTTTAACAAAATTTCAAGTACTATTTTTTACTTAGACTTATCCCTAGGGTTCAAACTAATGTTTTCCAACCCTTATTCTAAAAAACAACTAAACCCATTTTTGGAACAAACGTATTGACTCAATCATCAATTATATATATATTATATCATTTTATATTATTATTAAATTAATATTACAAAAATAAACCCCATATACCCATAAAGAGCTAGTGTATTTGGACACTTGACACATAAACTGTCATATCCCTTCCTTATCTCACTCACTTGTTTTCTTTATTTTTGATTCTATCTTGTTTACCTCTAGATATTGGTATATTTTATCTTAATTTTAGAGTTTTTTGTGAGGTTAATAGTGGGTTCATGGTTAGATGAAACTATGCATCATTAATAGTCAATTATAAAACATATTTTGTGGTCCCAAAGGAGGGTTCACGGTTGGCACATGGTTTGGCCAAACCATGTGGTCTTCTATAAGAACCATGTATCTTAGGGAAAATGAATTTCAATTTATTGGGTAATTGATAGAGTTGATATTTTCATTATTATTTATATGTTTTTCAATGATTTAATCCCTCCTAATTATTCAATGTGAGTGTATTTGCATCATTTATGTGTTTTTGGTGTATTTTGGGCTTAAATGTGAAAATGGGGTAATTCTGTAAAATTGTCAGTTTTATATAGCTTCTGTTTTTCGGTCATAACTTTTATAATATGGGTCCAATTGAAGTGAATCTTTTTTTTAGGATTTCTATACTTGTGGGCGTAAACTGTTCCTTCTGGACCAAGACCCAATTCGAAATCCAATGGTGCAGAAAATTAAATCAATTTGAGAAATCAGTTTGGAAGGCAGAATGGACCCCACTTCATTAAATATGAAATATCTCCTCCATCCGACCTTATAATGAGGTTCTTCCAGCTGGTGTCGATAGAGGACTTCCAAAGGACGGCTCACATTAAATTTCATAAATTATTGAGCTCATTAATGCATCCTTTTGGCGCGTCCAAATGGAGTGGGTGAAACAGTGTTTGGCGGCCAGAAAAGTAATGGTCATTGATTCGGCCATATCTTTCTTTAAACCTGTCCAATGAATCTAAAATTTTAAGGGTAGATAGAAAACTTTATTTAAAACATTCTATAAGAAGGGACCTCAGTGAGTTTCGGCCGGCTGGTGGGCAGAACAGAGGCAAACCTTTGGAAGACAGATTCTGGAGGATTAAATTTCTGTTCTTTCTTTTCTCTCTTTTGTTCTTCTTAGTTTTGTAATGAATTCTTCTTTACCCTTAGTCACAATTACCCTTACCATGGTGGGGTAAAATTCTGTGTGATTGGGTAAGGGGAGGTTTTCCATGTTGTATTTCATGAGTTCCTTCTATTAATGTTTTAAAATCCTTTTCTCTTCTGCGAATCTGTTTCAATTTCTTATAACAGTTTTTATTATCATGTACGATTGTATCTGATTTTAGATTCTGTTGTTCATTTTTATTTGGTCAATGATCAATATCTCCCTCCACTAGGTTCTGGTTTATAAACAATGGAATAGACCGGGATTTAGTGGTGTAGTACTCGGTGATCACCGGTACGTGTGTGATGAGTAGTGAATGTTCTTGATTACTTGGGATAAACAAGACCCGATTGGGAATTGCCTAAGATAATTGGGGGTATTTTCTACAACTCTATTACACATTTGAAGGAGAGTAGACCAACCTAAGATTTTATTAAGGTTTATTCTCACATTTTTAATTGACCAAGGGAGTGAGAAGAAACGATTGTGGATTCTCACTCTTAACGATTTAGCAGAGGAGAATTGGGTAAAATGAACAATGATAGAATTACAACTGGAAAACTGACCCTAACCTGATCACCATTTCATATCACTGATTTAGATCACATCATTTGTCAATTTGTTTCAAAACTTTCACTTAATTACTTTACTTTATTTAGTTTCTTTCTTGTATTTTCTAAATCAAACAATTTCTAAAAACAACCTCACTTCTTTCTATTTTAAGGTGACAGCTTAATTGTTGTGCACTCCTCTCTGGAGACAACCTAGGTAATCCACTCTACTGCATTTTAACTTAGGTAATATTTGTTTTTGTCACACCCCACGACAGGCACGTGTCAGTAATGTTAATTAAAACCATGAAGTTCCTCCAAGTTTCTATAACCTTCTGTATATTTTGTTCATGTTTTACCAAACTATGTGTAAAACACGTGAAAAAAAATTAATTAATAAAGAAACTATTTTTAAAACAGAAAATTGCTCTTATTTCCATCATTCTTACTCCAATATCTTAATCTCTCAATGCTAAGGCAAAACATAAATTATTTTATCATTTCCCTTATTTCTGGAGAGTGTCTCCATATGATCATTGAATGGGGATATTTTCACCAGATCTAAGGTTAATGTTATGTTCTAAAAAGATTTATATTATAGAAATCACTGATAGAGGAAAAAATCATTGGATCCTTTTCTTTTTTTGCAATCCCCAAATGGTTTTTGTGGTAAGTGTTATCCTTTGACATTTATTAACCAAGAGCTTCTTTGTACCTTGAATTTAATTGGTTTTTTGTTTATATTTGGATTCTTTTGATTCCATAGGGTTTCTCAGGCCGTTTTATGGTGGATAACATCATGGTCTTCAAAAGATATGATATCTTGATCTAGGTATCCAAGTCATCTCTCTTTAAAATTAAATATATGATTTATTTTAATTTTATCATTGGTTTTTAATATCTTATAATTTTTTCAATTTATATATATTATCTATAACAAAGAATAATTCTTTATTGATTTTTACTAAAAGTGGGAAAAGGGTGTTTTGTTTCATGAATTTATATTAATACTATATAAAATGAATAATTATTCATTTTGGAAATGGTGATGCTTGGGTAGATTTTAGAAATTATTCATAAAAATATTTATCCTATTGATTTACAAAAAATGATAGGAAAAGTTTCATTTTCTAAAGATCGTATGTGTTAACACTTTTTTGTGAAATTGGTTAGAATATTTTATTTATTGAAGGAATTTAAAAATGATTTGATAATTTTATTTTTTAAATGGGATTCATTTCGTTCAATTTTAAAGAAAGATATCGTGGTCTGATTGTCACATTTAATGGTTTATAACGAAAATTAAAAACCATTGGTTGTGCCCATTTATGTGTGATAGAAATTATAGATATATGAATTCTTAGAAGGAAAATTACTTTTAGAGTAAGATATTATTTTTTAATTATTATTAGATAAAGGGGATGTTTCTATATGGTTTGTTTGAAGGTGTGAGTGAGATAAATGGTTGTTTTTTAACATGTTGATATGGTATAAAATTACTTTGAACTATTCAACTTCATTAAAATTTCATGCGAAGACCTAGTTGGATAGGTAGAAATTATAGGTACATATGTGCACTAGTTTATAATTATTCTCTATTTAGTGGATTTAAGTTGGACATAGGTAAACCTATAGGATATTTCCCATCAATTAGTTCAGGAAGGGTAGAATGAGGGGTTTTGGTAGGGATAGATTAATGTGTAGTTTTTTTCGATGTGTATGCATTAATTTATTGATGACTATGATATCTCTACTCTAAACAGTTTTCCTTTAGTTCCTTAGGTTCCCTAATGATGATATATATATATATATATATTTCAAAGTGTGGTTATCTAGAAATTTATGAAATGATATTAGGATTTCTTTCAAGATTTGACTTAAAAATATTTTAAATAAAAAGGTTGATTGATTTTGTTAAAATAATATAGATTGTGGTATTATTTTAAATGGACCTTGGATTTGTAAAAATGGGATACTTTAAAGGAAAACTGTTTGATGCTTATTTTAAAGAAAGGAAACCATAAAACCTATTTTAATATCCTTCTTCTAAAACACGTATAAAATAAATTTTCATTTAATGTGTTATTCTTTGGGTCGGTAAGTGGTGACCTAATAGTATTTTTAGGTCATGCTAATTTACATTATAGGTTTAGTGGGGTTTTCTCCTGTATCCAATATTCTTATATATCTAGGTTCATGTTATGGTGTAGTTGTGTGTGGTTCTTCCTCACTTGATCATGGAGGTATTGGTCTCTTATTGTATCTTTTTCCTTATCATCAGTTGTATCAACCATCATCGTAATTTTCTAGATTATTATTTTCCTAATCATTATTTTATTATTATATATCTATGATTAATACCTTTTAGATTTTCATTATTTTTTTATCCTTTTATTTGTATTTTTATTCTTTGAAATCATTCCCATTTAATTCATATTGATGCACAAGATCTTTTCTCCAACTCATGGTGATCGATAATGTTATTAGAGCCTTTCCATGGCTATATTGGTTGTCATATTTGAGGATGACCTTGGGTGGCTCATGAATAAATTTGTATCAAGGTATGTATTTTCCTATTTTTTGGATTGTAAAGTACATTGAAGGTAGTACTATCCAAATTAAGGTGGTCGTTCATGGGTGGGTTCCTGATCACCACCCATTCGAGACAACACTTGAGTTTCCATGGTTATCTATGATGAGTGTGTATCAATCTCAGGATTGGTTGTAATATTTTTGTGATACTTTTTTAAATTTGGGTGTTTCATTGTGGAATTGAGTATTCATAAACATTTTTTTAATATCAATGTTTTGAGTTGATTTTAGAGGGAATTTAGAGGGTTCACACTTACTATGCATGGTTTGGGATACTGTTCATAGACCGTATGACTAGCTCTAGTTGACTTCTAGTGATCATCACATAGTTTACACATGGTCTGCCAAATCATATTAAACTATTACTTATTTTTTGTTTTTAAGGTATTAATTATTTATGTGTTGGGTTTATTTCCCCTTCTCTTATAGTCTTTCATGACTATTTTGTATTTTTTTTCTAGAATATTAATTAATGAGATTTTTCTTTTCAAGTTTTATCATTAAAAATCAAAACCTTGGGTTATTTGAAATGGTGTGAAAATTATATAGGGTTGTTAAAAAAATTATATGTTTTAAAAGATAAAGTGAAATGGGTGTTTAATGAAATTTTTTTAATAAATAAGTGTGTTTTAAATTGGTTAAAGTGATTTAATAAATCCTAAGAGTATCTATGTTTTTTGGGTTAGACTAAAATAGAAATTTTAAATAGAAAAATTTAAAGAATTATGTTAACTTTTTTACTTTATTTTTAAATAGGGAATCCAATTTTATAAATTTGAAATTTTCCTTCAAAATTTTTGGAATTCAATATTTAGTTTGGTTTCAGTGGTGTTTGTAAATTTGTTTTATTCAAAACATATATGAGATTTTATAAATCACATTAATTATTTGAGAAAAGTAACATTTATAATTACTTTCAATGTTTCATGTGATGTTAGTAAACTTGAATGAAAATATTTTAAAGATATTAAGTTTGAAATGGTTTAAAATTGTATATTTAAAAATTCTAGGTGATAAGCCCTTTTCTTTTAATATTTCCAAATCATGTTTAATTTTTTTTAAAATAATGAATTTTATTTTTGAAATGAGTTTTGTTAAAACTATATTTCTTCAAAGATGTGAATTAATTTTAAATATTTGGTTAAATTAAAATTTGGGTTTATTAGTTTACTATTCATTTAGTTCTAGATTTTAAATTCATTTAAATTGTGTGTTGATTTCATTTATTGATTTATTTTTTTTCTTACAGAATATCATTATGGTGTATGTACTTCTTAATTTTAGAGTACTCCCTATTGGGATTTAATGGTCTCTTTGGTTGGTTATAATTTTCTAGGAATATTTGTTCCATTAGATCTAGTTTTAGGGATTGGTATTATTCCCATATTTCCCCGACTTGATGTTTTTTTCAATAGTTATAAAACCTTAATCCTCCCCATTTAATTGGAAAAGAATATTCTCATGTAGAAATTATTTGGATGCATAATATTATAGATATTTATATCCATATTTTTTAACATAAACTCTCATAGTTAAGTTTAAATCTTTTTTTCTAGAGGGTCTAGGTTAGAATTGGTGGATGTATTTCATCTAAACTAATCCATAAAAAGACCATTATTTAGAATCATTCAAGACATAGTCTATTTCTTATCCAATTAAATAAAGGTAGAAAATCCATTAATTTTTTTTCTATCTAGAAAATATATAAAAACTGTTTCATTATGAATGTCCATTTAAATATTAATTGTTTTATATTCATTATATGCCCATGGATAAATCTTTAATTAATTGATTTTTAGGTAAGTAATTTGAATATACATTTCCTAGGATGTGTTTTCTCACATCTTTGACTCTTATGGAAAAGTGTTGAAGAAGGATATTATATTTTAGGAAGACTTGGTGGGATAAATTGACGCATTATAGGTTTATACTATCCCTATATGTTTTTAGGGAAAATCTAAAAATGGAAAAAGGAATCATGCCATGTCAGAACCTATGGGTAGTGAAATTAAAAGACCTCTATTTTTATTCATAGTAGGTTTTTATAGAAATTATAATTTGTTCTGATATTTGTATGGAAATGCAATGTATAAGAAACTAGTTTTTTAGGGGATACCTAATTTCTACCAGGCTTATAGTTGTTTGGGTTAGTTATAATGGTTCTTTATAGGAGATTTTTTAAATAAAGATATTTTGAATTTTACTCCTTCTAAATATCATATGGTTCAACTCATCAATCACAATATTAGAGTGATAGTTGTTTGAGTATTCATTAATGTAATTTGTTTCCTCTTGTTGACTATATGATGGAGATGCTTTTATTTTTGTCATTCTATAATTTCTATGGTGATGTTTTGAAACTACCAATGTTTTTTAATTCTAACTTAGTGTAGTAAGAATTTGATTCATATGGATTTTCATTTGACCACTTTTGTTCATTAATACCAAGATTTGGATGAGTTGAGTTGGAAATGTTTAAATTTTATATAAGGATTAATATTTATGGGAGATAGCCATTAGTAAGTTTCCCATGTCAAAATGATATATCATATTGAATAGATATGGTAATTTTATTGGTCTATTGCATATGAATTCTTATACAATGGAAATATTCAGAAGGTGTTGGGGTAACTAAAGCTGATGCTAGTTATGTATTAATATATTTTTTGGTTTCACCAGGATCTGATGTTCCAAAATCATGACCCATTGTTTCTTTCACCTCACCTAAATATAGACTATGTATTTATTGTTCAGTATTTATTCTAATTGAGACATTTACTATTGTTCAATATTTTCTTATTTTGTGATTAATTTTGGTTATTTTTCTTGAGGTGATATATATTTTTATTACCCTTGATCCAATATAGTATCTATGTTTTATTATGTGTAGTGAATTTGAGGTTTTTTCAAGTTATTGATGGTTGTGTTTATCATATATTGAGTAGTTTAGGATCTCTCAGCTCATTTATAAAGATATATCACTTGGTGAATTCTTCTTTGAGAAATTTTAATTCCTACCTGATCAAGTTATTTTGTTTCCTTTGGAAGTCTATTTTTATTGATCAGTATTTTTGAGTTATTATTTTTTAATATCAGTTTTTCTCTTTTTATACTTTATAGTTTCTTTTATTTTCCTTCTAATAGGGTTGGAAATTTTGATTTTCTTGGGTTTTCTTTGTTAAATAGTGTATCTTTGTTTTTTCTTAAGTTGTTAGTTTCTATTTCCTATTGATCAACCACTTTCCTTGAGAATATATAGGGAAAGAAAGCCTTATGGTGGGGAAAATTTTTTCCTCCAGACCTTGGATAATTTAATTTTTTTAGTTTAGTCTCTCTATTTTACCTCTCTTTTAGGGTGTCATTTCCTAGAATTTTGGAGTGTTTTGGGAGGTTCACAATTATATGAAACTGTGGGTCATCTGAAATAAACCATGTATCTTATATTGGGTTCCTAGAGAAGGGAGGATGGTTAGTCCAAACCATACAATCTTCTCTAGAAACCATGAATATTTGGAAAGGGGAATTGTTCATGGATAGTGCTTTGTTAGTCAAACTATGCAACCAAACAATCCATCTTCTCTGAGTGTTGAGAACCAGGCCTAGAGTGTCTAAAAAATTTACCAAAACATGTGGGAAAAACATGAATCAATAATTAATCAATCCGAACTTTGATTTTAAATATCAAAATTTATCTTATTGGACTCATTCTTCATCTTACATCTTAGTCTCTCAAACCTAATTCTAACCCTGGATTTATTTTTTCTTTTCCCTTCCATCCAAAGAGCTTTACAATCGAATCAAGTTGTGTTAGATCTAGGAAACTCAATATCATATTATATTCTTCATAATTTTTCATTATTTCTCTATATCTCCACTATTTTACTTAAATATAATCATAGATCAATGAATTTTTTACCATATCTTTGTTTCTTATTGTGATATAAAATAACCTTTATTAGTTCGGTCATTTATAGTGGATGAAATCATTGGATAAATTTATTATTGTGTGAACCCTTGAATTTTTTCATTAAAAATATTCTCCTTTGTATTAGGGCATTATTTTACATAAAATTTAATTTTGGTTTTTGTTTATATTGGGACTCTATTGATTCACTAGGTAATTGAAGACTGTGTTATGGTGGATTGACATCATAGTAGGCAAAAGTGACTATATATTGAGGTAGGTGTCCCATTCATCGCCCATTAAAATTGAATCTATGATTTATTGTGATTTCATCATTGGTTTTTAATGTACTCTATTTTTTCTTCTTTTATCTAATATCTATAAAAAATATTGATGATCATTGATGTTTTTATAAAACTGGGAGAAGGGGGTTTTTATATTATTTGATATGAAAATTAATTTAAATGAAGAAGACTTAATTTTGTAAATGGTAATTCTTGGTAAGATTTTGGAAATTATTCTTCAAATTTTTCATGATATTTATTTCCAAAATGATGGGAAAGATTTATCTTAAAAATATCATTTATGTTGGACCATTTTGAAATATTATTTAGAATTTTTATTTATAAAAGGAGTTTAATGTTGATTTAATCATTTAGTTTGGTAATGGGTATTTTTTCTTTCAGTTTTAAAGAATGATATCATGGCCATGCTGGAATATTTAATCATTTATTTAGAACATGAAAACTCATAGGTAATTCCCATTTATGTGTTATGGAAATTATAGATATTTTAATTCTTCTAATGAAAATTATCTTTATAGGGATATTGAACTGTATTGTTATGCTTCGATAAAGGGGGTGTTCTTATATTGGTAGTTGGTAGTGTGAGTGAGATAAATGGTTTTTCTAACATTACGATATGGTATGATATTACATTGAAATAATAACCATTATTTAAATTTAATTCGAAGACCTAGTTGTCTAGGTGAAAATTCTAGGTACAAATATGGATGAGTTTAGAATAATGGTCAACTTAGTAGTCCTAAGGGAAAATTAGGTCAACCAATGGGATGTTTCCCCTATGTTTAGTCAAGAAGGGTTGGATTTAGTGGTTGGGTATGTGTCAATTGATGTTTAGTTATTTTCTAGTGCATAGGATTTAATTCATTTATTACTATGTTCTCTTTATTCTAGATTTTTTCTCTTTAACTACTTGAATTTCATTACCATGATACATTTATATTTTCCAATGTCTGGTTATATAATTTTTTTTGAAATGATGTTCTTATTTCCATCAAGATTTACCTTAAAAATATTTAAACTACAATTTATACTTGATTTTTTAAAAGAATATAAATTTTGGCTTCATTTTAAAATGACCTTGGCTTCATGAAAATGGGATGTTTTAAGGGAAAAAATTTTATATTTATTTTAAATAAAGTATTCTAGAAAACCTATTTTTATATCCTTATTATCAAACTTCGTAAAATAACTATTATTTTAAAGTGTCATGTTATAGTTCAGTGGGTGATGATAAAGTGGTATTTTTAGGTTATTCTAATTTATATTATAATTTTAGCAGGATTCTCCACCATATTAGATATTTCTATTTCTCTGGGTTCATGTTATGATTGAGGTTTTTGTGGAATTACCTCACATACACATGGGTGTGTTGGTGTATTGTTATATCTACTTCCATGTATAAAGTTATGTCAAACATAATATTTATTTTATATATTATTGTTTCCCTATTTATTATTTTATAATTAGGTATATTAAATAATAACATGTTAGGTTTTTATTTATTCCTTTTATCATTTTATGCATATTTTTGTTCAGTGAAATCATTCTTATTTTCTTCTTTCTGATTCCCATGCACCTTTCACCAACCCATGGGGATCGGTAATGCGCTTTAGGCCTTTTTATTGCTAATTCATGTTTCTTCTTCAGGGAATACCTTGGTTAGTTCATGAATTTTGTTTTGAAATATCTTCAAATCTCCCGTCAATTTTTTCTCACATAGTACCCTTTTTAGAAATATCGTACTTAAAATATCTCTTCCTGACCCAGATAAATATAAAGATAAGACAGGGTGAGCTCAGATTCTCATTTAGGGTAAACATCTTTGATACCAATCTATGATTATAAATGAGCTTAATATAATAATAATGGTACCCAAACAAGATAATAACTAATAAAAACATACCCAACAAGTCATAGACCATAAATCATGAGTCATGGCATTAGGATGTTTCATAACAAAATATAAGATAAATAAGATTCTGGAATCATAACTAATCAATCATGGTCTGTGAGGGGAAATCATAAGAATAATACATGATCTTTTCTCATAGATATAAACATATAAAATCAATTCCTTATTTAATGATCACTACCAAGACTATCATAGTGAACATATTCAAATAGTGGATTGGGTTCACTCCCCCCATCCCCTTTAATATTATCTAATGAGATATCAAGATTTACCCAAAGCATTGGAGGTATATATAATTAAGTTCCTTATCCATAGAATAATAAAAACTAAACATATGTGTTCAAAAATATCATAAAAATTTTATCATAAAAATTTTATCATCTGTCATTATAAAACCTAAAAATTTTATAACACATTTATCTTAAATAAATTTGATGTGTTTGATAGCATATGATGCACACAACACTGTACTAAAAAAATAATATTTTTTTGATAATGAAATGTAAAATAAATTATGAGATAATTAAATATACCTTAATTATGAAAATAATTTCATTAATTATAATAAGTGAAACATTATTTATTCATGAATAAATAGAAATATTTTTTTAAACAATGCTTTAATTATATATTTTTTATTTTTTATTTAAAAGATAAATTTATATTTTTTATAGTTTTAGATTGAAAAATTTAAATTCATTTTTAAATTCATAATTTCTTAATTAGATTATGGTGAATTTTTTATATGATTCTAAATGCTAGATTTTTAGGTGAAAAGTGAAAATATGGATTTTAAAAATACCATAACTTTTATGACATTAATAAAATATAATCATGAAATAAAAATATATTAAACCTTTTAAGTGAAAAAAATATAATTCTGAAATTAAATAAATCATTTAAAATAACTATTTTGAATTTAAAAACATATTCTTGACTTTTTGAGACATAAGTTATAGTTTATTCTAATAAAAAATTATTTCATTCCATTTATTTTAATTAATTATTCACAATGATACATTCTTCTCTTGATTATTTTTAAATTCATAAAGCTATTATTTTTCATTCATAATCTGATAAATATCATTTATATCAATTTATACAACACATTAGTTTAAATTCATTTTATGCTAAAAAAGTTTTTTTTGAAAAAACAATTCACTGCATTTTATGTACTGATATTAAAATTAATTTATTCCTTATTTAGAAATTTAATATGAAAAAAAGGATTAAATATTTGGATTATTAATTTCCAAAAAAATTGTAGTTTTATGTTTATTATTAGTCATATAAATAGTCAACGTTGTAAAAATGTTTCACAATAGTAAGGGTTAAAATAATAAGTGGGGGTTAAACTAAAAGATAAGGTTTAAAATACAATTAAATAATATTTAAATTTTATTAGTTGAGTGTATTTCAACCACCCCTCACATTATCTCTTTAATATGGAAATATTTTACCACTTTCCTATTACAATTCCGTTTATTATATTTAAAAGTTCTTAATATTTACAAGGATGCCACTCCCCTCACTTATTAAAGGGAACTTCCTATAATAAATTATTTACACACTTTGAGGACCTTAGATCAACCAATATCAAAAATATTAACTAACCAAATATCCTCTACATATCATATAGTTCATATTATCACCAAAATACCATCCAAATAAGTCTTATTGTGTAATAAAAAGGAACACACTTAAAGAACAGATAATTAGCTTTCCGAGTTCTTCCATATTTATTTCTTATTCAACATCCTCAAAATCTCATTTATCCATATTTATATAATTAATTAACTATCATAAATTTAGTAAAATTGAATTAAATTTATTTAAAAACCATTATCCATTTCTAATCTATCAAATGGAAAATAAAAGTGCCACTCATGTGTGTATGCCATGTATCGTCTCTATGGAGTAACTCATGTCATTTTTCCTCAGTACTTAACATGGATGGTTATATTGATATATTAAAGGATTATATATAATATTTTTGAAATATTTACTATTTTCTAAATATAAATTATAATTTACCTTTTTTGATTTCCTTTTATTTAAAAATGAAAACATCATCGATGTATATGTGTGGACTGTCGTCTCCACGAAGCAATGTACTTAATTTTAGATCAATACCTCAAATTGATGGTTATAAAAGTGTATATAATGAATAAATATGATATTTATGACATGATTAAGATTATTAATTTTAATATACTTGATTATGTTTCAAGTAACAGAACCATAAAACCAAAATATACATCAATAACATAACAGTTATCACCTAGAATACTGATTTTAGGGAAGATTTATTAATAAATGGGTGATTAGAATTTATAAATAAATCTTATATGGTAGGATAATTATTACTATTATTATTATATATATTTATAATAAATATAAATTTGTTAAAAATGGGATTAAATAATATAGAAAGAAAATCAGGATTTGAGGTAAGGGCTTCTTCGTCTAAATTTCCCTTTATTGAGATATATTCTATATTCACCACAATCTTTATTTTTTATGGTGTATATATTTCCCACTGATTTATTTTATAATACTTTTAACAAAAATTATGGTTTTTTATACATCCATAAATGGATATATATTTCATGAGGTTTTTACTCAATGGTCACCAAAGTTTTAAGGGTTTATGTTGCAATCTCATTCTAATCGAGATCATTCATGTTTAAATTTATATTGGAGAAATTGTTTGATATAAATATCCTAAAACCAATTTATTTTTTTATTCCCAATTTTTATGCTTTTTTCATATTTTCTTTTCATTTCCCTATATTTGGTACTCAAAAGGTCCAAAAAAATTAAGAAAAAACCAATATTATTTTTTTTTGTCAGGAATATTTCTCCTCCATATAAAAGTTATCTAAAATGTTTTCTGAATATTATTCATCATACTAAAATTATTATTCAAAATCATTTTTAACTATATTTATATTTCATTTAAATGGTTTAAAAATAAATCTTTATAATGTTTTATGTTTGAGTTAATTTTGACTATTTTTTGAAAGTGTGAAAAAAATGTTTCTTTAACATTTACCATTAGACCTAATTTTACCTTCTTCATAGATGGTATTAATTATCAATATTATTTTAAATTTTTACATGTGTTTTTTAAAGAAGATTTTATTTCCATTTTTCGGGGAATTTTTTTCTTTTCATGACTTACCAAATATAAAAGAGTATTTTTTTTCTTTTTGTAAGTGTATTTATAATACTTCTATAAAAAAGTTTTTCGTCTATGTAAACATAATTTAAATGATTCTTATGATTCAATATGGATTTTATTCAATGATACATTCCTCATTTTTTATGTGTATTCTTTATAATTATTTTTTTGTGAGATATTTTCTTGGGCCCATTTCTTTTCTATGAGTTAATTAAGCTTTAATGGAATGATAAATGATATTATGTTCATATATCATACATATGAGTGGAATATGATTATGCATTTAAAAATTATGTTAAATCCATATAATTTTTTTAATAACTTTTTATATCTTGTGAGCTCATACGGTAGATAATTGGTCAACCTAATAACAAAAATGTGGGCAGAAACATGGGAAAAATATCTCTAAGGCATGGGTAAATTCTTAAATTGGGGAAGATATGGTCATTGAGTGCAAGAATTTTGAAGAGATATGGGTGAAAATAACTCTTATAAAAATTCACCACACACACTAAAATTCCTAAATTATAAGGATTATGGGAATTATGGCACAAATTGTACCAAAACAAGGGTTAATGATGAAAATTGGCTTAAACAACCTTCTCTTCCCAAGGACAAAGGGAAGGACTTTGTGATCAAAACTACTGATGTGGGTTACAAAATAAATTAATAAAATGTACACATATCATCTATTGTTGAAAAAAATGTACTATTCGATTTATGATCTACCTATTCTTTTATATATGAATATTTTTGAAATAGGGCTACATCACCACCTCAAAGATAAGATATTAGACTATCGGTGAAAACTCTTAATGCTATGATGATTTCATCTCAAATATATAGTTCCTCTCTAATAAAATATTGTGGGAATTTTCTTCTTGAAAATCATATTCTTATACATTTATTTGAAATTTATGTGATTTTGATCATGTATTGGCTCTGTCTATATATAACCCATATTAATGTCTATGGAAGGGAAGTCACAATACATACTTTGAATCAACCTAAAATTGTCTATTAGTGTGGGGATGAATATGAAATTCTAAGGGAAATTAATTCCATTATATACATGTTACTACCTTTTTATGAGGTTTATTTATCTCAAAATATTTTTGGGTAAAATAAACAATAAATATACACATATTGTGTGGTAATATGCTAATGTATTTCCTGATGTGTTTCATATACTTTCCCCAAATGTGAAGTTAATTTTTCAACAGAATTCATACCTTGTGTTATGCCTATTTCAAAGAATATTTATAGGATATCCCTTAATGAGTTACAATAATTTAATTAGAAACTCTAGAATAATTTAGATAAGGGAATCATTTAGATAATTTATTTACCATGGGGTACACCTTTTATTTTCTTTAAATATAAATATAGGTCAATGTGACTTTTAATTGCTTACTATGAACTTAATATGATCATAATCAAGAATAAGTATCCTCTAACCCATATTGAAGATTTTTAATCAATTTCACCGAATAAGATAATTATAGAAGATTAATATTTGATTAGGATATCATTATTTAATGAAAAAGTGGATTTAATACCCAATAAAATAATTCATATAATTTTTAAAAACCATGAATTTATAGTGATTCCATTTAGAAAAACCAGTTCCCCCACTATCTTCATGGATATAAGGAATATAGCCTTTATAGGTTCCCTAAATCATTTTATGATATTATTTATAGATTATATTATTTCATATTCACAAATTAAGTAAGATCCATAATATTATTAGAGGATCTTATTGAATACCTTCAGAAAGAAAACGTTATATATAAAATTTACAAAATTTTAATTTTAGTTAAAAAGTATCATTCTTGGGTCATGTAATTAAAAGTAAGGATATATTGTTTGACCCTTTAATGAAATATGTTATTGGGAAATAGACCAGAAAACCCACAATGATAAATATTCAAAGTTTTCTAACATTTTTGAGATACTAATGATTATTTACAAGAAATTATTTATGACTGTAAAATCCACTCCCCATATTGATATATAATGGATTTAAGTTCCTTTAAACCAATTATTAGGAAGAAAATATCATGGAAATAAAGAGATGGTTGTTCAGTGAACTAATGATCACACTACCCTATAACAAATAAGGGTTTATATTATATAGTGATTCATCAAATAAGAGAATGGGATGTGCTATCATGCAGAATGATGTCATGGTAACATATTCCTCATTCCAATTTAAGGATCATGAAAAACAATTACCAGACACATGATGTAGTGCTCGTAATAGTAATTTTTTTTATTGAAAATATAATGTTATTATCTTTATGGTGAAAGGTATGATATATAAAATAATCATAAAATAATGAAGTATATATTCCAAAAAAATGTGTTGAATATGTTTCATAGGACATGATTGGAATTGATTCAAGATTATGACTGTTAAATAAATTACTTCCCTATGAATGGAAAAAAGGTATTTGATGCCTTGATTTAGTATTATTCTAGATTTTCAATAATTGGGATTGAATTTATCTCATATTATAGATTTAGAAATGATAGATCTTGAAATAAATATTGTAGGGGACAAATCTTATATTGGTAATATAAATTTTCAATCATCCATTTATGTGATGTTAAGAACGTGTAAAAGGTGAATTTAATGTTATAAAATAATGATAGGAATGTTTCTTAGTTAAAATATGATACCTATGAATTGGTGTGGCTCAAAATTTGAGTATGTGTCCCATAAATACAATAATTAAAGAAAGAGCTATTACATTAAGCACATAGATCATCATTTTTTTATCTATCCCAAGATTAAAAATATATATAGAGGCCTCAAAGAGAATTTCTAATGGGACGACATGAAGAGGGATATTATAGAGTATGTATCTAGATGTCTAGTATGTCATCATGTTAATGAGGAATTTCAAAAGTATAAGGGGATGATCCAACCATTTTTTATAACTATATGGAAATTAGAAAATATCACCATGGATTTCATCATATGACACCCCAAGACATCTAAAGGAAATTTCACCATTTATTGTGTAGTTAATCACCTTACTAAGTTAGTGCATTTTATTTATAACAAATAATATTTCTTGATTGAACAACTTTCTAAAATAAATTAAGAATGTTATAAGGTTTCATAGAGTACCACTTTGTACTATATCTGATCAAAATTTAAGGTTTACCTCAATGTTATGGAGAATTATTCCCTAAGTATTGAATAAATATTTGAGCTTTTTTATTAAACATCATCCTACGATAGATTTTTTGTAACAACCCTGAACCCGCACTCCCAGATCTGGTTCTAAAAACATAATTTTTACATTTTTGGATTTTATTCTAATAAATGTGATCCATTTTTTTCATCCAAAACATATAACATCAATATTAAATAATGTATCAATGGTATTCCCAAATACCTTTTAGGTTTAAAGTTTTATAAAGTTAGGATAAACTCTTTCAAAGTGAATATTTCCAAATAAAAACCATTTTCCTCATAAAAATAGTTATTTATAAATACATGATTACATCAATCAAAATAACATCCATATTTATAAATCTAAATAAATAAATTTTTTACTCATCCTTATGCATTGTAAAAAACATTAAAAACTTAGGATTGGCGTATAAAGTTGATAATGGATAAAAAAAATTAGTTTGGTTAAAAACCTAGAAACCCATAAATTTTTTACCTTTATACAATTTTTTTGGATCATATAAAATAAATCATATCCATATGAAAAACCCACATTTGTTCAAATGAAAAAGAATTAAAACCCATAGAAAGATAATAAAAATATTTTTAGGAATCTAAGACCATCAAATTTATAGCTTGTATTAAACCCATTTAAAAAATACCTAGATCCTGATTAAATTTATTGGAGGTACTACCCTAGTCAAATATCTCCTTCTCACCTATAAATATTTAAAAGATTACCCAATGAATTGGAGAGTTATAATAAGTCTCACCTAATAAAAAAGTTATATTAGGCTCACATATCATCATATATAATGATCAAGTACTATATCATGAATGCATCATTTTTTTGCCTCCATCTTTTCATTATAAAACCCTTGAAAAACTCTTTAAACCCTTATGAAAAACATTTTTAGATATCCAAATACCCTTTAAATTTAGAAACACATTTTTAAAACTAAAACAACCTTATGGTTTATTATTTGAAGAAAAAAATGAATATTTTAAAGGAATAATAACCCCATAGAGGTTATGGAAGTGGGAAAAGTTTTTGACGTCATATATATGAAAATAGAACATTCCTTTTTGATTTTATAAAGAATGTAAAAATGTTCCGTATAAAATAATATAAAATATTGCATTTTAAAACCTTTTAAAGAAGGTAAAAATAGTCATAAAATGTCCTTTATAATTATTTTAAATTCATATAAATATATATAAAAATTATCATAATAATATGGATATGGAAGAAGAATATTTAAAAATTTAATCATTAAAACATTGAAAATGTTGTTTTAAAAGTGGTGTCCCTTACCTCGCATTTGACTTGACACAAACATTAAATATATTCCTAAATAATAAAATTTTGTTAATTATTTTCTTACTTAATAATCAGTTTCAAATTTATTATTTCTTTTATTTTATTTATTACCATGTCATATTTATTTACTTAATCATTTAAGTTCATGTCAGATGTTTTGACGATATTCATCTCATATATCCAAAATAGCATTGGTAGGTTGAAAATTTTTAATGAAGTCATTATTTTATCATATATATGAAAATAATAAATAAATAATTATAATATTTTTACATCAAAAATTCTTTTAAAACTATTCATAAAATATGGTTACGAAAAATTAACTATGTTGCAACCAAGGAGACGGTATTTTGTACACACACTTCAGTAATGTTTCAATTTTTCAATGATCGTGGTAGAAAGAAGTTACATATTATTTTATCTTTATATAATTATAATTATATCATAAATACCATATTATTTCTTTAAATAAATTTATATATACTATCAATGTGATGTTGTTGTGAAAATCAAATCGCACCGCTTCTTGTAGGTGGTAGTCCTCACATATGCGCAAACGACATTATCATTTTTAAATGGATGGAATAGTAATAAAGTATATGATATATTATATTTATTTAATGATAAATATTTCATTAATATCATATATATATATATATGTATGTATTAAATTTATTATTATATCCATCTGTGAGATGTGGTGAAGAAAATGAATTACATCGGTTTGTGAGGCATTAGTCTGTTGTACACATGAATAATTATTTCATTTCCCATTTGATGGGATAGGAGGTGAATATAGGTTATTAAATTAACATAATAACAGATAATTATATTTTACATAATTATTTTGTTATTTCATCTTGGTTGAAGAATATTTGAATGAGGTGGAAAAAGAAATAAAATGAAAAGGCTCAGTTAATAACTATATTATTTCTTCCGACTACCTCTTCAGGTTTATTTTTAAATAATTCATAGGTTTGTTTTATGATTAAAAAATGACCCATATTATATGTGTGAGGATTTAAGGAAGGGATTTTGGTATGTATTTTCATAGAAAAAAAGATTTTTAATTGTAAATGAAAGAGGATAGGAGGTTCCCTTTTATAAGATAGGGGAGGGGAACTCTGGGAATTACTTAAATCATTAAATTAATATAAATTATTTTTCATTTAAAAATTTAATAAAAATGATATATTTATAATATAGGATGAGTATGGGTAAAAATAGTATCATATAATAAAATTTAAACAATTTTATACAATATTTTTACACGAATCTCTTTTTTTAACCCCAATTAATCCTTTTGATAATTATTGTGATATTATTATTTTTTACTATTTAGGGGTCAAGAAATTTACAATAAAAGAAAAAATGACCCATAAATTTACCATGGTTGATATTTTAAACCATATTCCATTCACCTGGATCTGGATAATATATTTATAAATTTTAAATCATTTAAATAAACACGATTTATTATAAAATGCCATTAATGCCATTTTTTAAACTATTCATTTAATTTGGATTTTAAAATAACATGATAGAAAGGGAATTAAAATATAATATATTAACATAACTATGATATGATTTTATGTTCTATAAAATTATTGGGACACTATAACTCAACCAAAAAAATTACTTTTTTTTCTCTTTATAAATATGTAGATGATTTTTCTACTGCTTGCACAAGCAGTGTCTGAGTGTTTCATTAGAATTTAAAGTAATTATTTTGTCACTAAATATTAAAACAAATTTAAAATATGAAAATAATTTCATTATTATCAAAATAAACTTTAATATTCATTAAAATATTATTTTTATCCTTATGTGAACATATATGATAAATTTAACAGTAAGATAGCGACATTTTGAAAGTTTATTTACTTAAAGTTACATAAATGTAATTACAAAGGGAAAATAGAACCAAAATAACATATATATAAATTATTTATGTTTATGATATAATATATCCCATCCAATGAAATTAAGGAATGTTTTGGGTTGATTTTGAGAACATATTTAATGTTTTTACCTTGATTTATCAGTTTTACCCATACTGAGGTGGAAAATATTTCCCACGGTTAATATTTATAATGCCCAAAAATAAAATGGAACTATTTGTAAAATTTGGGAATATTCATTCAATATATTTAATCAATATTTCAGGATTCAATGTCTAGAACAAGTGAAACTTAATTTAATATTAAAATGTAAAACACAATGATAAATAGTTTTTAGAAAATTGTATCTTTAATACCCAATAATAAACCTATACCAAAATCAGTTATAATGAGGATTACATGGTAATTTATTAAATTGTTTATAATTAATCGATACTTGTATTAAAATAAGATCATATGATACTTTTAAATTACTTTATTAAATAATACTAAATGATAGTTTTACAAAAAATAGTATTTTTACCACTCACTGAAAAGTTAATATCGTTAGAAAAATCCCAAAACAATCACTGTAAGATAAAATTATAAATATGAATTAAAAACTTTTATTTATTTTTTTTTATAAATTTTCTAAAATTTCAAAAATTTACTATAATATTTGATCATAAAAATAAATAAAAATCATTTTTGAAGAAAACTTATTTTTGAAGCATAAAATGACTTTACTGAATAATTGTGTGGTTATTTTATAAACATTAGTAAATAATTTTGTGTTGCGTATGACCATTATATGTAAATCATTATTTAGTTAATCATATTTATACTAACCAATTTAAATTCTAGGATATAAATTTGAATATTTCATGGTTCTTTTAAGCTTGGTGTTATGTGTTGTATATGTTATTGAATATAATATTATATTAAATTATCAGGATATTAAGTTATCCACCCCTTTAATAAATTGTGTACTCAAATTTTGAACTTGAAATTGGTAATAAAGTGTTTAAAAATTTATAATTCTTTTTTTTTAAACCCCACATGAAAATGGTTAATAAAACTTCCTCTTGAAAAGAGTCAAAGAGAAATATAAAGGTCAACTAGAATAACTCATACTAGTTTTCCAATATATAATAAAATTAAGGAGAAGTGAATATATAGAAAAGGATAAAACAATTAATATCTAAACAATGATGGATGTGATAGAAAATTATGATCAAAATATATTGTATGACTAAGGTAAAGTTAACAAACACAAAACCATAAATCAATGTGGTTTGAAAAGGACCATTGATTCATTGTAAATGAAGGTAATATGATAAATTTTTTGTTTCAAGATCCTTTTAATATATTCATGAGATTTTTTTTCCATCTATACTAAGAATAAAATGAAAGAAAGTTTCTTAACAAGTATAGTTTCGTCCTTTAATCAGTTTACACCACAATACCATATTTTTATCTAGACAATGAGTATTCAAGATGAATGTTTCATTCCTAAAGCACTGAAATAAACTTCTAAAAAATTACATAGTTTTATAAAATGATAATAATAATCTATACCTCCTATCTTTATATATTAACTAAAAACAAAATTGTTATCATAAGTTAAGATAATTTCCAAAATAAATAAACCATGATATGATGAAATACACCATTAATCTCTAAATCCTAAACAATAACACCAAATGTTCAACCTAGATCTTTTGATAAATAACTAACCTTAAAATTCATCAAAATATTCTGGACCATGTTTGAAACCCAAAAATAAGAAGTAATTTATTACATACTCTTCCAATATAAATGTAACATTTATCTATAAATAACGTCAATCACTCTTAAAATCTCATAACAAAAAGGTATATTCCCTAATCACGTATTACCCAAGATATGTTAATCCTTTTTATAATACTGTATAAAAATATACATTCTTTTAAGTGATAATTCAACCTTTATTCCTCAAATAAAATACTGTAATATTTTTTTTAACTTAATCATATAATGTTCCCTAAAATTATAGTGATGTTCATATGGGATAACATTACTCACTTATTCACCAAAAAACTCTTCAATCCTATGGTTATCTATATTATAAAACATATATTACCAAAATAAACTTAATATTTAACTCTTAAATCATTTATGTAAAAAAACAATGTCACAGTAACTAGGACATCATGTAGAATAGTATTAGGTTTTTCACCCTTTTCCCATTTTGGTTGTGGGTTCAAGCTCAGCGTCCTTTCCAGATATGTTGGGTGATCACCCAGCCAATGGGTTATCCTTCTACTAAAACCATATTAATATTATTCCTATAATATCTCTCAAAATATAATAAACATCCTAAAATTAATCTTAATAACTTAAGCGTTAAATAATGTTTTAACCCTAAATTTTACCTCATGCCTTTTAGCTTACATCATGAAAAATTTAACAGTGTTCCTCTAAAATAATACTTTATATTAAATCAAAGTGTTACATATACCAAAACCCAAAACTTGTCTCCTAAAATATCATTAATCACCTCAAAATCACATCACTAAAAACTATAAAAAATGGGTGTCTAAATATTTGAACTTATGATGAACCTTAAACATATAAACTCATTATTGTATCCATAACCCTAAATTTAAACTTACATGAAAACATTATAATCTCAAAATTTATCTAAATATTTACACTGATTCTAGCTATAACATCATAGAACCTACACTCATAGATCTGATACTAAAAAGATAATCTTTACATTTCTAACTTTGATACTGATAAATTGAACCCATTTTTACAACCCAAAACATATAAAAACAATTTTAAATATTGTTTCACTTACAATCCCAATGACCCTTTTAGGTTTAGAGATCTAGAAATTTAGTAAAACTCTTTCAAAGTATAAATTTCCACATAGTAATAATTTTCCCCACAATATATATTCTTTATAAATATATTATTTCTTAATTTAAGGTAACTTTCATATCTGTATTTATTCCTTTATTAACTTTTATACTCATCCTTAATAACCAAAAAAAATTAAAAAATGTGGGTTGAGTATAAAAGTCATATTAAGGGTCATAAAATAAATAAATCCATTACTCTATTAAAAACATGAAAACCCATAATATATTTTACCTTTATCAAAATATTATTTGATTATATGAAATAAATAACATCCACATGAAAATGATACACATATTTTGATCATGGTAAACTATTAAAATCTATAGAAAGTAAATGTAAATTCTTATAAGAAATGTATATCATAATATTCACAACCCATCTTAAACTTGTGTCATAAATAATTGGATCCCAATTAAATCTATAAGGGAAACAACCCTAGTAAAATCCCTACTTATTACCGTTGAAGACAATGAACATTACCTTATAAATTGGAGAGCTATAATGGGTCTCATCCGTCATATAAGTTGTATCAGGATCACCCATCATCATATATAATGATAAATTTCTATATCAGGACTACATTTTTTTATTATTTTATCTTTTTATCATAAAACCCTAGAAAACATCTTTTTAACTATTATGAAAAACATTTTCAGATATTAAAATACCATTTCCTTTTAAAATACCATTTAAAATAATAAAATAATAAGAAAGGGTTTTTTATTTAAAGAAAACATAGAATATTTTAAAGAAATAAATACCTATAATAAATAATATAGTGGTAGGAAAAGTTGTTGATGTCGTATATGTTAAAATAAATTATTTATTTTGGCTTTTGTAAAGAAAGTTAAAACGTTTCATATAAAATATATAAAAAGAATCCATTTTAAAAACTTTTAAATAAATTAAATAGAGACATAAAATATCCTTCATATTTTTTAATTTCCATATAAATAAATCTATAAATTATTTTAGGAAAATGAATATGGAAGAATATGATTTACAAATTGAACCATTAAAACTTTTTAAATGAGGTTTTTGATGAAAAGTAACCCTTAACTTGATTCTAAATCATCACATATATTCTTTATATTATAGAATAATAATATTATGTTAATTATTTACATTATTAAGAACATTTTTAAATTTTATTATTTATTTTATTTTAATTATTATCAGGTTATATTCAATTACATAATCATTTAAGCTCATTTCGGACGTTTTGATGATATTCATATCTTATGTGCAAAATGACTTCAGTTGGTCGAATATTGTCAATGTGGTCTTAATTTAATAATATAAAAACAATAATAAATAATGTATTATAATATTTATATATCAATTATACTTTTAAAACTAACCATGAAATATTTCTTTGAAAAATGAACTACGTCACAATCATAGAGAAGGTAGGTCTTCTGTACACATGAGTGATGTTTCCATTTTTCAATGATCATGATAGAAAAAAGGTATGTATTATTTTAACATTGTTTAATTTTATTTATATATTAAATAAAATATTATTTATTTAAATACAATTATATATATATATATATATCATCTATATGATTGGGTTATGAGAAACGAATCACATCTCTTTGTTGAGATAGTAGTCCACACATACGCACAAACGATGTTATCATTTTTTAATGGATGCAAAGGTAATAAATTATAATATATCTTATCTTCATGGAATGAAAAATATATAGTGAATATAATATATATATATATATATATATATACATTAAATCCCTCCTTATAACCATCCATGAGAGATGATTATGGACAATAAATTACATCGATTCATGAGGTGGTACTCCATCGTTCACATGAAAGATGGTTTCATTCCAATTTCATTTAATATGAGAAATATATAAGTCATAAAATTAACATAATAACATATAATAATATTTTTGATACAAAATTTATTATTTCATAATGGTTTAATAATATTTTAAGGTGTTATAATAATAAATAAAATTAAAATTCTCAGTTAATAATTATACCTCCTCTTCAGAAAACCTCTTTATGGTTATACCTAAAGCCATCCTAGGTTGTTTCTATGATTAAAACATGCAATTTATGACATGTATAGGGATTTAATTAAGTTATTTTTATAGCTATTTTATTATAAAAAGTGATTGTTATCTTTGAATGAAAGATGATATGAGTTTTCTTTACATAAGATAAGGGAGGGAACTCTTGGAATTACTTACAGAATTAAATTAATATAAAATTATTTTCATAAAAATATGGATTAGAAATGAAATATTTTTAATATAGCATGATTATTAGTATAAATAATATCATCTAATAAAATTTTTACAATTTCATACTATGTTTTTACAATTATCTATTTTTTTAACCCCCATTAACAGTTTTGACAATTACCGTGATATCAATTTTTTTACTATTTAGGGGCTAAGAAAGTTACCATAAAAGTAAAATTGTATCATAAATAGGACATTGTTGATAATTTAAACCACATAAGACAAAATTTTACAATTTCAAAATTTTTAGTAATTTTAAATCATTTAATAAAACACTATTTATTAAAAAATATCATTAATGTCATTTTGGAATTATTTATTTAATTTGAATTTTAAGACAAAATGATAAAAAAATGAATTAAAATACAATTTATTAATACATCCTTAACATGTTATTTTTATATTTATAATTATTAGGACACTATAAATCCCCCCAAAAAATTAATTTTATTGTTTTTCAAAAATATTTAATTGTTTTTTATACTGTTTGCACTCTTACTGTATCAATGTTGTGTAAGCATTTATGTTAATTAATTTGACACTAAAAAGTTAAAAAAAATATACCATTAGGAAAATAAATTTATTATCCTCAAAATAAAATTTAATATTCATTAAAAAATAATGTGTATCATTATGTTAGCATATAAAATAAATTTAACAGTAACAGGGTGATATTTTGGAATTTTCTTGACTTAAATTAAGATAAATGTCACTATCAAGGATAAATGGCACTAAAACAGTATATATTCAAACAAATTATGGATATGGTCGAATTTATCCCATAAAATAAAATTATGGAAATTTTTTTGTTGATTTTGAGCCCTTATTTCAAGGTTTTAACCCTAATTTACCCATTATATCCTTATTAAGGTGTAAAATAATTATCACAGTTACTATTCATAATAACCAAAACTAAAATAGAACGATTTAAAAAAAATTAAAATCCTGGTACAATATATGGAGTAAATTTTTAAATATTAAATTTCGTTAAGTGGAAGAAATTATTTTATGAGTAAAACATAAAATGTAATGAAAGGCATTTTTTAGAAAAATATCTTTTTAATCCCCAGAATAAAATTATACCAAAATTAGATATTGTGATGATTTTTAAGTAATTAGATATATAATATCTAATTAAATGATACTTATGTTACTTTATGATCAAAAAAGATTTTTAAATTGCTTTATTTAATGAAAATAAGTGACAGTTTTTCAAGAATCATTACTTTTTACTATTTATAGAAAAATTAATTTTATTAAAAAAATACTAATAAAACTCCTTAAGATAATTTCAAAATTATAAATTTAAAAATTAGATCATTTTTATCAAATAAAATTTCTAAAATATCTTGAAATTAATTATTAAACTCTCTCATGAAAATATTAGAAATGTTTGTCAACAAAAGATATTTTTTGAAACATAAAATGACTTTAGTGGAAATTGAGTGCTTATTTCATAAAAATTAAGAAATAATTTTGTATTGAGTAAGAACATTATATATATTTCATAATTTATTCAATCATATTAATACCCACTAATATAATGGATAGAGAATAAATATTAATATTTTATTTTTTGTTTAAGTTTGATGTTATTTTTTACTCCTAAACATAGTGTTCATTTAAAATATCTGTATATTACATGGTCATACTAAGAGAACCATTCAAAAATTATAAGACATGCTATGATATTTATTTTTTTATTTACAATGTCATTGTGATTATCACCTTCCTCTAGTCAAATAATCTTATAAAAATAGCTTTCACTCAACCATTATAATGGCTCCTTATGAAGAGATATATGGAAGGATGTTCAAAACTCTAATATGATGAGATAAATTTGTAGAATTAAATATATCAAAACCTGAGATAAATTAGGACATCATAGAGAAGGTTATAGCTATTCAACATCACATTAGATCATCTCAGAGTGGATAAAAAAGTTATGTTAACAATCATAAAAAATTATCTAGAGTTTGAAGTTGGTGAAAAGTGTTTCAATGAATATCTTCTTGGAAGAGAGTTTTGGGATTTAAAAATAAGGGGATGTTGATCCCAATATATATTTTTCCATATGAGATTGTTGATCAAATCAGAATGGTACCTTATCTCTTGAAACATCCAATGAATGTTTCATAAGTTCATGATGTATTCCTTATATCTATTTTGGGTAAGTACATACATGATCCTTCACATGTAATTAACGAAGATATTATACCATTATATATTGATCTTTGTTATCTTGAGTATCCAACAGAAATTTTGGATTAAAGGGAGTAAGTTTTGAGGAATAAGACCACTCATATAATCAATGTTTGGTGGTGAAACCATAAGTTTAAGAAATATATATGCAAGATTTATGATGTAATGATTCAGAGGTATCCTCTTCTATTTATATTATAATAATTGGATTTTTAGAGAAAAAATATTATAATGATCACAGAACATAACACCCCAAAATTTTAGAACAAGTTTCTCTTTAATATATTCAATTGGTTTGATATCTTGTGATGCATGAAACACATAAACAAAAAAATAATTTTTTATATAATAAAAATTTAAATATATTATGAGACAAATAAATAAAACATAATTAGTAAAATCAATTCAATAATTTTAAGATGTATTATATTAATTATTCATAACTAAGAGAAAAAGCCTTGTTTAAAACCAATACTTTTATTATATATTATATATGTCGTATTTAAAAATTAAATTTATTATTTTATTATTTTAAATTGAAAAAATATATCTTTATTTTTTAATTCATCGAGTCAAAGTTATTTTTCGGTGAATTTTTTATATTTTTTTAGAAATGGTTTGTTTTTAGGTGAATAGTGAAAATACTGATTTTATAAATATCATAAATTTTATGAAATCAATAAGATATAATAAATAATTAAATATAAATGAAACCTTTGGATCATCAAAAAAAATTTATGGAATAAATTAAATAATTTAAAACTATTATGTTGAATTTTGAAACCCATGTTTGACATTTATGATCCTAAGTTATATTTTATTCTAATCAAAAACAATTTTATTTTTTTCCCTTTAGTTAAGAATTCAAAATGACACATTAGGTTTTGGATTTATTTTAAATTCATTAAAATATTATTTTTTATATTAATAATCTAATAAATATCATATATATCGATTTTATACATTATTTTGGTGGAAATTCATTTTCATACCTAAATATTGTTTTCTTAAATAAAATTTCATTCCATTTTTGTTCTTATATTAAAATAAATTTCTTCAATATTAATAAATTTAATCTTAGAAAAATAATTCAATATTTTGGAATCATAATTTCAAATTTTAGTTTTCATTTTAATTTAATTTTTTTATTCATAATGAATAAATACCTTGGTAAAAAGTTTGTCACCATAGAAAGGGTTAAAAGGGTTAATGGGTGGGTTAAACTAAAGGATAAGGTTGAAAATATAATTAAAATTTGTATAAATTTAATTTTTTGAGTTTATTTTAACCTAACATCAACTTAAATTATAGATGATCCCACATTTTCCACTTTACTTGGAGAATTAATTTTAATATATTTAAGAGTTCTTAATATTTACATGGGTGTCCTTCCCCTCACTTGTAAAAGGGAATATCTTATCCCCTATTCTTCACACAATTTGAGTACCTTATCTAAACCCAAATCTAAATAAATCACTTCCCCAAACTTCTCCCTACATCCTAGAGGATTTTCTCTAACAACAATACTATCCAAATAAGTCTTAAGTTGTAACACAAAGGGTGATACTCAAAGAAGAGATAATAAGCTTGTTGAGTTCTTTCAAGTTTATTTCTTATTATACCATCATAAAAACCATGGTATCCATCATTATATAATTAAATTAGAATCATAAATATAATGAAATGTTTTAATGTGGTTGTAAAAACCATCATCTATTTCTCATCCATTAAATGGAAAATAAAAGCATCGCTCATGCATAAGTTCGGACTACCATCTCCATGATGTGAGTTGTATCATTTTTCATCATGAACTCCCATATCTAGTTATATTTATAGATTTAATGATTATAAATAATATTTATTACATAATTATTATTATTTAGATATAAATTACTATTTACCTTTATTTATTTCATTTTATTTGAAAATGATAACATCGCCTGTGTGTATGTGCGGATTGCTGCCTCCATGAAGCGATGTATTCCATTTTACATAACTGCCATTATTGTATGGTTAAAAGAGTGTATATAATGAATATATATGATATTTATGGAATGATTATAATTTTTTTCTGTTAAACTATGATTTAGATATAAGGACAGGAACTGCTAGAGTAGAGTATAAATAGAAAACACAACATTTAACACACTTGTTACCGATTTTAATGAAGAATTATTAATAAATCGATGATTAGAAATTATGAATGAATAATATACAGTAGTATAAGTATGAATATTATTATTATATATATTTATAATAAATATAAATTTATTTCAAATGAGGTTATATCATGTATGAAGCAAGTTGGGACATTAGGTAAGGGTTTACTCCTTTGAATTTTCCTTCATTGAGATATGATATATATTCACTGCCTTATTTATTTTGTGTGATGTATATAATTCCCATGAATTTATTTCATGAAATATTTCATTTATAAGGATTTATATATCTATATAAGTTTCTCTCTTTCAGGTGTTTTTTATTCAATGGTTACTAATTTTGAAAGGGTTTATCTTGCAATCTTATATTTAATCGAGATTGGTCTTGTTTAAATTTCCATTGGTGAAGTGTTTATTTTGTATCTCTCTATTAATTATCATATACTTTCTTATTATATATTATTTAGGAGGTTTTTATTTTTTTTATTAATTTTATTGTAAAGACTTGGAATTTTAATGTAATTATTCTTTAAAATAAATTGGAATTTTATGAGTCCCCAAAAATTGATGGCACGTAATTCCGAGGCCCGGTGTGCCCGGAATCAATTTCTGAAGTTTTGTTTGGTTACATTCAGTAAACGTACGAGTGGGGTTTTCTAACTTTTGAACTGCTTCTCAGAATTGAAATCTAAGGGCACTGTTGAACTCACAGCGTCGGTATTCGCTTAAAGAGACTTTCACCTCGACGGCAGTTCGTCGAGGGTGAAAGTTAGTTTTTCGGTTTTACGTGGAAATAATAAAATAAAATGGACATATGTTTTATTTTATTTTATCTATTGTAACCACCCATTTGAATGTTGGAAGTGGGGACCACCCTACCCTAACCTCCCATGAGAGCTTATGGTGGTGGGGACCCCCACACCTTAACCTCCCATGAGAGGTTATGGTGGTGGGGACCACCCGAGGTTTATCCCTCATAATAGGGGGAGAGGAAACCTCTCAACACCCCTCTTTAATGTGGAGGAGCCTCTTGGGCTTCCTCCACATTAATTATGCCAATGCACCAATTAAATGTGCCAACCTAGACAATTAATTAGGCTATTTTGAATTTTATGCCAACGAACTAAATAGAGACTTAATCTATTCTTCCTTGGCATCTTTGGTGGAAATAGGGAGGTGCTCTTGGGAGAAAGATTCTCCAACTAAGAACGATTCCTCCACAAAGAAGACTTCCACTGGCGAAGAATGTTCCACCGACGAAGAACGTCGACCCCGACATCGACTTCGACCTTCTTCCTCGGGACTCCTTTCGATGTGGGAGGTCCTCATCCACGGTGAATCGGCAACTGTCTTTTCCCAATAGTTCATCTTCTTCCCCGCGACTCCGTCGATGAACAATGAACAAGGTAGGGGTTTATTCTTTATTGATTAACACTCCCCATGTTCTCCCCTCTTTTTCCTTTGTGAGGATGGGAATAGAAATTGATGAGGGGATTATGGGAATCAAAGTTTAAAATATATTCCATGCTTGTTCTTTGTTTATGATCTTGATGAACCGCTTGCTACCACACTAAATGCAGAGGGTGTGGGCCAAAAAAACATGGCTCGACCCCCCACCGATCTTCTTTGTGGTGTTATTCGAAACAATGATGAAGGCAACGGTCGCGCCACCCATGGCCTTCGTGACCTGCGCCACCCCACGGCGCTCTGGCCTCCCAGCCGAAACGGCCCCACGCTGACGCTGGCCGAACCAGCCTTGGTCGCGCTGCGCCTCGGCTGTGCTGTGCCCCGGGTGAACCGGCCCCTGGCCTCCTGGCCGATCCGCCCTGCCCGCACCTTCGTCTGGCCCCGACCACACCATCCTCCAGCCGAACCGGCCCCATCCACCCCATCTATCGGCCGAACCGGCCTCGGCTGTACCACCCCGGTCTCTGGGCCGAGTCACCTCGTGCCGCGTCCCCACGGCCCTCTGAGCCAAACCGGCCCCACGCCCTAGGACGACTCTCCCTCGCAGTGCCCTCCAGGCTAAGCCTCCCATGTGGCACCCTCCGGGCCGAACCACCCTCACGTCGATCCGTGGCTGGTCCATGCCCTCGTGGCCGGTCCGCGCCCTCACGGCTCTCTGCAGCCCCTCGCGGCCTGATGGGCTGGGCCCAGTGGGCGGGGCTAGACCCAATGGGTTATGCCGGGTTGACCCAAACTGGGTCAGCCTAGGCTGGGTCGGGCCATGTTGACCCGAACCAAGTCAGCCCAGGCAGGGTCGAGCCAGGTCTGTCCGAACGGGTCAGACCGGACCCGGGCCCCCTATAACCCATTTACGCTCCTTTGGCCATATCATTGGCACCGAACGTCCATTTGATGAACCTTCTGCGGCACTAGAATTCTTGGAGTGTAGTAGTCCCTTTGAGTATACCCCACTAGAGTTTGGGGTATACTTGAGATACAGTCAGGTTGGATCGTGCACAAACCCAACCAGGCCCCCGAGACTAAAAGGCTTATAACTCACAGACTGGGCGTCCGATTGACGCACAGTCTATTGCGTTGAGACCCCTATGACATGGTGGACCTTTAAGATACTTCTTCTTGGAACTTAGTCACAGTTGTAGTATCGACCAGTAGCTCGTGGAACGGACCCTCATGGAGGAAAGCGAGCAGAGTGCATAGACCTAGTAACTGGCTAAGACCTGATGACTGCTGACTGTATTGACTCGGAGTGACTCTACTAGCCCAATGGGGAGCTCCTTGGTGACGCAGTAGACCCACGGTGGAGGAGCACACTTTGTGACGAGGCATACCCATGGAAATCGATAGGAGGAGTACCTCAGCAGGCTACGAGGGGGAGTGTGCTTGGTGACGTGGCAGACCCATAGTGGGGAGCACGCTTGGTGACGCGGCAGATCCATGGTACTCGATAGAAGGAGTACCTCAGTAGTCCAAGGTTAGTAGAAAGCGCGCTTGGTATCACAATAGGCCCACTGTACTTGATAGAAGCGGAGTTCTCCAGCATCCGAGGTTTCGATGATGTGACTAGGGATGTTACTTGATAATACCCCTAGAATAAAATTTTGGTTGATCTGAGTCAGAACTTTTGTGTTTTACTCATGATTAAGATGGATTACATGATAAATTAGGTATATGTATGGGCACACACCTAAGTGGGGTTATCTATTGATTTATTACTTTGTGTTTATCCTTAATGTATTTTTGAGACCTTGAGGGTCTTAGGGTCCCTACTGAGTATCGTTATACTCACCCCTGCACGGGCTATGCCCCCACCTTATTGTGTTGGATGTAGACAACAGATAGTGCTGACTGAGGTTGATAGTACCAGGACTAGACGGTGCCCGAAGGTGGGACATACAGAATGTCGGTAAGTGGAGTAGACAGACGAAAGAGGAGTGCTGAGGAGGCTATTTGTACCTACCCTTCAGGTAGGTACCCTGAGGACGACCCCGAAGCTGTTTCTTCCTTTTTCCTCAGTTGTACTTGTACTTTTAGTTTCTTGTAATTTCAAGTTGGGCTTGTATTCTATCCCCTTTTTACATACTATAATCACTTATTGGTTATACAGTTTACTCATGTTCGTATCTTGATGTGTGTGTTTATAGCTTATAAAGGAAATGCCTTTCCAGTTTTAGTGAATTACGCCTTTAGCGCTAGTCGTCAGCCCCTGACCTATGGAAGGCAGGCTTGGGGTAGTCACGGTAGGGGACCCAGGGAACGGGTCGTGAAAAATTGGTATCAGAGGTGTCAGTTCTAACATAGAACATATGACTTTGATCTTTTCTGTGAATCAATATTGTTAAGTGTAGTGAGTTCGGTTTTCAGTTCAGGGAGTCCAGTGTTGGTACAACGGCCGACGTATCCATACACCAGGACCCTGAATTCTAATTTCCAACTCAGTTCATGAAAACACTGATTGCGTGTGTGTTTTAAAAAGTTTTATTAAGGTCATATCACCAGGTCAACTCACTAGGTATAACTTTTTAACTATAGTGCACCTGTTTTTTTTAGGATGCCTCCACGCAGACAACCGGCTAGAGTTCTGAGAATTGTATGCACTGATAGCCCACCAAGCAATGAGGCCTTGGTGGATGGCCCATTTCCAATTGAGGCACCAGTGGTACCTTTCCCCATTCTGTCATCGATGCCACCAGCCCTAGCAGCAAATGATGCACTCTGCTTGAGCGTGCTGCACGAGTTACAGTGCCTGAGGCCTCCCATGTTTTGGGGAAAGATGGACCCTCAGGCGGTTGAGGATTGGATGGAGGTTGTAGTGAGAGTCTTCCGACTGGTAGGGACACCAGAAGACCTCATGGTGATCCTTTCCACCAGCCTTCTATAGGCAGTAGTAGGCAGATGGTGTATCTTGATGCTCCAAGTCCACGACAAGGTGACACTTCTATGGGAAGACTTCAAGAACCTATTTTGGGCAGAGTTTATTCCAGAGAATCTTCGCACAGTGCGTATACAGGAGCTACTTCGTTTGCAACAGGGCGACATGATTGTAGCTCAGTACTCCATGAGGTTTACTAACCTCTCACGTTACTCCACTAATATGGTGCGAGACCCATTCTTCAGGGCCCGGACCATCGAGCAGGGACTCAGGCGGGTGATCAGGTCCATGATGATCTCACTCAACATCCCGATGCAAGAGGGGTGTTAGAGAGAGCCCTTTTGGTGGAGATTTTCCTTGATGAGCAGTGTCTAGCAGCGAGATCCACCCCCAGTCGACACGTAGTGAAGTCTTCTTCTATTGGAAGAAGACATATGTTGCAGAGGTCCAAGAGGACCAGACCTACAGGTGGATGACTGCATGACTCAGGATCTGTTGTGCGGGGCACTCGAAGCGGAGACATACATGCCAGAAGAGGGCAGTGTTTCTCATGCGGCGGGCAGGGTTACATGGCTCGTGACTATCTGACACATCATTCGGATGATCAGCAGACGATCGAAGGACCACCCAGGAAGAGATAGAGATTCAATCGAGGCGGTCCGTAGGGAGCAGGCAGACGTGGAAGGGTAGCTAGTCGTGTAGCTGGTAGTGGGTGACGATTCGAGATATTATCGCCACCACCACCAAAATGTCAACCCCAACTGCAGGGAGTGGGTGGATTGGGGAGAGCTCAGCTCCAGGCAACTGAGGCTTATGACCATGGAAATCTTGAGATGATTCGATGTATGATCTCTTTCTACTCTACCTTAGCTTCAGTAATTATAGACATTGGTCCAGTCATTCTTTTATTTCCACTGCCCTCATTCGGAGCTCGGAGATTCCGATGGAGCCGTTGGCTTGATTCTTATGGCTAGAGACTCCTACGGGATCAGATTCAATGATTATGCACTGGTTCATGTAGTGTGAGCTTACTCTAGGAGGAGAGAGCATCGGCTGGGATCTTCTAGTATCGTCGTCGAGTCCTTAAGACGTCATCATGGGTATGGACTGGTTATCTACAGTCCATGCTCAGATAGACTGTATTAGGCACAAAGTGCGGTGTGTCCGAATGGATGGGACCAGGTTTACCTTTACTAGTGAGAAGAGAGCCTTTTCAGCATAGGATGGACTTGCTCAGAAGAGAGTGCAGCTGATCACTCATCAGTTGGCTAGCCTTACCCTTGGAGTTGTTGATGTGGAGAGTTCGAGTTATCCTGTAGTGGTGGACCAGTACACAGATGTTTTCCCTGATGATGTCCCAGGTCTACCTCCTTGTAGAGAGGTATACTTTTACATTGACTTGTACCCTGGGATGGCACTGATATCTACACCAGCATATCGGATGGCTCTCACGGAGCTTCTTGAGTTGTGGGTACAGCTGGAGGACTTGCAGGGGAATGGATTCATCCAGCCCAGTATTTCTCCTTGGGCAGCCCCGATTCTGTTCGCCAAGAAGACGAATGGGAGCTTCAGGCTTTGTGTTGACTATCAGTGCCTGAACCTAGTGACTGTGAGGAATAAGTAAACACTCCAGAGGATTTATGACCTCTTTGATCAGCTTAAGGGATCATGGTGGTTCTCAAAGATAGACCTCGGATCATGCTATCACCAGCTCAGAGTACGAGATGAGGATGTGCAGATGGCAGCCTTCTGGTGTCAGTATGGCCATTACGAGTTCTTGGTTATGGATTTCGGTGTAACCAATGCTCTAGCAATATTCATGGGACTCATGAACAGGATATTTCAGCAATACCTTGATCACTTTGTCATAGTCTTCATCAAAGACATTCTGATCTACTCGACTACTGAGGAGGATCATGCCTACTATTTGCAGGTAGTACTAGACACACTTCGAGAGCACTAGCTTTATGGTAAGCTCTCTAAGTGAAAATTTCAGATCTGAGAGGTTCACTTTCTTGGAAATTTTATCTCAGAGGCTGGAGTTATAGTGGACCTAGCGAAGATTGAGGCGGTACTTTCTTGGGAGCCACCCATGAGTGTGACGAAGGTGCAAAGTTACCTGGATTTGGCTGGATACTACCGGAGATTTGTGCTATATTTATCCAGAGTTGCAGCACCACTATCAGCCTTAACGAATAAGGGGAAACCCTATGTGTGGTCGGAGAGATGCCAGTAGAGCTTTCAAGATCTGAGGTAGAGGCTGACTAGTGCCCCAATCTTGAGGCTTTTAGAAGAGGGAATAGAGTTCGTGGTCTACTGCAACACATCAGAGATTGGACTCGGATGTGTCCTAATGCAGGAGCGAGCGGTGATCACATATGGTTCTCGACTGCTGAGACAACATGAGCAGAACTACGCTACCCATGACCTGGAGTTAGCAGCAGTGGTCTTCACTTTGAAGATCTGGTGACTCTATCTGATGGGCTAACGTTTTACAATGTACTCTGATCACAAGAGTCATAGGTATATATTCTCACAGAAGAACCTAAACCTGAGATAGCGATGTTGGATTGAGTTCCTCCATGACTATGACTTTGAGATAGTATATACTCCTGGGAAGGGGAATGTTGTTGTAGATGAACTCAGCAGGATATAACTACCCATACATTACATACATTGTTAATACTTCAAAATTGAAGTATATTTATTACAAAATATAACAAAACCATGACAGGACTATATAGGTATAGTGTCTTTAGAAATTGGGAAACATAAACAACTGGTTCATAAAGCATATATGTTCTCTCCCTTTTATTTGATCATATCTAGACTCCTTTTTGGCATATCATATTTAATACCCTTCTTCCTGACCTGGGGAAAAGAAACATACAAAAAGGTGAGCTAAAATGCTCGTTAAGGGTAAACTGATGAAATGTCAATCGTATCATATTCTTAAGAGCATAACATTTGAAAAATCTTATCCTACATAAGAGGTCAAAATATCATGTCATGGGATAAATCATAGAACTGCAATGTAATCCCAAAAATCAGAACATAAGACATGAAACTTTGTGGAATAAACACATAATCATAGAAAATCATTTCATATTAATCAAGGCTCATTTCCAAGACCATCATAGCAGACAAATTCCATTACTGAACTGAGTATACTCCTCATTCCAGCCCTGTAATACTGAACCGGATTTACTGGTCGTTCCATCCATGTCTATCTCATGAGACAAAAATATTTACCCAATGCATTGGAGGGATAAATAAGTCCCATCGATCTCATAATGAAACCTTTTTTATGTGTGCCATAAAATCAGCAATCATACATCATTGATAACCCATGTAATAGAAAGGGATTCTTAACCATCATGTCATCATAACATAATCCATATTAGATCAAAGGACTTCATAAAAATAACTCCATCATAACATAATAAAATCAATGTAATAATAAGTATAGAAACATAACCCTATATCATCTTAGATGGAAAAAAATAAAAACAATTGAACTTAGTTCTTGAAAAAAATATCATTTCTTCTTCAAAAACATTTTTCCTTTCTCAACATGTCAGACAATTTTAATCTAAAAGAAGTTAATTGAAAATAAACATGAAAACCTATAAATGAATATTCTTGGAAATAATTTTCTATGAAAGCATAAAAATCCATTCAAGGTGTATAATTTAATAAAAAGATTCTTCCCGTACTTTGTCTGGAAAAGTCAAAAATTATCTCATACTTAAAAAAATAAAAGATTCTTTTCATATCTTTTACTAAAAATACAAAAAATAGGTAAATTCGGATTTAAAAAATTGTAGGAGGATAGAAATAATATTACATATTGAGGAAACATGGATGTGGATGATAAATATTCCCCAGTAAATACCAAAGTATAAACAATCTTGGATAAAAATTTAGATTTCGAGATTTTCCCTTACCTTAGGTCTGATATGCTTTGTAAGTATCTGAACCTCCTCTTATTCAACGTGCCTCTTATAAACCTCATCCTAGGGCACTAAAGTTGGTCTTTGAAGAAGGCCAGGACTTTTATTATGTTTCTAGGGAAGTGTATAAGAGAAATTTATTGGGTTTGGCCAAGCTTGAAGGCTCAAAATGTTGTGAAGAGGAGAGGGAGGAGGTTCCCTTTTATAAGAGAGGAGAGGGGCACCTTTGGAAACCTCAAAAATATTAATTTATAATAAAATCAAACCCCACATAAACACTTCCAAAATGACCCAAATTCTAAGATTATATGAGATAGGGTTGTAATATCATCAACCAATGAAATTTAGACATGTTGTGAATTTATTTTAAACCTTATCAACCTGATATATCCTTATTTATTCTCTTTAATTTTATTTATGGTAATAATATTCTAAATTTTAAATAATTATAAATATTTACTTATGTGTTTTTAATTTTCTATAATTGGATACATTATGAGATTTTCGACAATATAAATTTCAATTTATAATTTTTAAATATTTTTGTGATTTTTAAACAATTTTATAATATTTTATTTTTATAAAATAAAAATAGTGTCGATTTTGACACTATTCATTTATTTGAATTTAAATAAAATCTACATAAAATATATGTTCGAACAAAAAAAATTAATAGATTCATAACATATCATATTTATCTAGAAAATTCATGGAGCACATTAAATAGTTCATATAATATTTATTTTAATATTTTTAAAACCATTTATTTGGTATTTCAACCAATAAAATAATTTCAACATCACTATTTTGTCATCAATAATAATAATTATTTAATCCCTAAAAATTATAAATAAATTCAAATGATGTAGATAATTTAATTATATTTCTTTAGACTATTCATGTTCGAAGTTTTATTAGGTTAATCACTAAATTAAAATTATTACACTTATAAGATATAAGAGAGTGACATGTTGTCACTTTCTTTGGTTTTAATAATAATTATAGAATTTTCATGATAAAATTCAATGAAAAGAATATATTCAGACCCTTAAGTGATATGGTTTGACTTTTATTCATCCAATATAATTTTGGCATGTGTTAGGGTAATTTATAATCTTATTTTTACCCTTAATTACCCGATTTACTTTTAATTGTAGTAAATAAAAATTACCTTTATTACTATTCATAATATCAAAAAAAAGTAACCTATTAACATAATTTCGACCCAATGAATCCAAATATGGAATAAAGTTTTCAAAAATCAAAACACAGAAGTTTCAGTAATTAATTTAAAATTAATCCCGTTGTTAAGAAAACCAGTTTTAAAAGTTAAAACATTGCCAAAGATTGAAATGTTTTTCCTGATTAATTCAATGTAAAATTAATGGTAATGACATAAATTATATTAAATTGTAAAATATATTCTATTTATACTTTAAAACCATCAAATTTTATCATTTACCCATATAAATTATCTTGATGAAAAATTTTGTTTTTAAGAAAAATTTAGCGTGTTTTTACTAATCATCAAAATGTGAAAGTTATTTGAAAAGTATAAAAAATTTATACAACATAAATATTTACATCCTTACTCAAAATAATTTGTTTATTTTGTAAAATTTAACTTATAAACTTGTCAAAAATTAGATTTAAAATGGGTACGCCATCAAATGGCGGTAAAACTGCATTTTTTGAAAAATGCTTCTTTTATCCGAAAAATTGATTTTTTCTTTATAACTCATTTTAAAAAATGTGTAAGATGAATTATAATGTTATAAAATTAAAATTTTAGTTAATACTATTCATAACAGCTAGTTCATAATATTATACTAATATATCATTGTTTAGTGAAACTCGGTATTGCATACAACCAAGCTATCAAGGAAGGTTTATCTTGCGTGTAACGCAATCCAAGATAGTATTTTGTGTAGTGAAATATTCCTTTGGTATTGCGTATAACATAAGGGAAAAAATTATTTCTCATAAAATCTCAGGGTGTTAGATTCTGCCCCCTGAAAATGAATTTCGCCCTCGAAATTTGTCACTTCATAATAAACAGATGAGGATACCTCTCCCTCATCATATCCTCAAGTTCCCATGTAGCTTCTTCTAATTGGTGGTTCCTCCATAAAACTTTAACCAAGTGAGTGGTCTTGTTTCGTAGAACTTTTTTTCTATGATCTAGGAATCTCTATCAGCTATTCTTCATAAGGAAAATCTTTCTCCAGTGGTACAACTTCTGAGATTAGTACATGTGAAGGATCATTAATGTACTTTCTCAGGAGGGATACATGGAATACATCCTGAACTTGATAGAGATTCGGTGGAAGCGCGAATCAGTAAGCTACCTTCCCAACATGATCTATTATTTTGAAAGGACCAATATACCTAGGGCTCACCTTGCCCTTATTTCCAAATATCATTACTCTCTTCTAAGGAGATATTCATAAGAACACTTTATCACCCACTTGAAACTCTAGGTCTTTTCTTCTGTTGTCATCATAACATTTTTGTCAACTTTGAGTTTCTCTTATATGTTGTTTAATAGATCAGACCTTTTCTTCCATCTCAACAACAAGATCAGTTCCTAATAGCTTTCTTTCCCCAACTTCATCCCAACAAGTTGGAGTTCTTCATTTCCTCCCATGGAGAGCTTCATAAGGAGCTATCTGAATACTGGAGTGAAAGCTACTATTATAAGAAAATTCCACCAAATGTAGGTGTTTATCCCAACCACCTTTGAAATCCATAGAGAAAGCTCTCAACATGTCTTCTAGTGTTTGAATTGTCCTCTCAGACTGACCGTCTGATTGAGGATGATAAGAAGTGCTGAAACTCAACTCTGTATCAAGAGCTTCCTAAAGACTTCGCCAGAACTTCGAGGTAAACCTCAGACCCTGATCAGATATAATATAATGTGGTACTCCATGCAATCATTCCACTTAATTTACATATATCTTGGCAAGCTAATCAATAGATAAATCCTCTCTAATATCCATGAATTGTTCTGACTTTGTAAGATGATAAACTATAACCCAGATAGCATTATTGCCTTTGGATGTTTTGGGAAGTCCGGTGACAAAGTCCATAGTGATTTTTTCCCATTTCCATTATGGTATGGGTAATGGTTGTAACATCTCCTTAGACTTCTATCTCTCAACTTTAACTTGCAGACAAACCAACCATCGAGAGACATATTCGGCGATATCTCTTTTAATTCCATCCATACAAAAGTACTCTTTCAGGTCCCTATACATCTTTGTACTTCAAGGATGAATAGAGAATGAATAACTATGAGCCTCATCTAGGAGCTCCTTTAATTATTGTATGGGAGGAATACAGACACGGTTCTTGAACCTTATTATCCCATCACAATCAAGGTTGAATTAAAGAACATTTCTCACCTCCTTTTTTTCCCAACATCCTCCTTCTACGCCTCTTTAATATTCACTTGTATAGATGGTTGAACATTCATTTGAGAAAGATAAGATATCTCCCCTTCCATTAAAATTCCAAGATCAATCCTTTGTAAATCCATAAATATTGGATCTTTCTTTATCCTCTTCATAGATAAGCTAGCATGGTCCTGTCGACTTAATGCATCTTCCACCTTGTTTGATTTCCCAGGGTGGTAATGAATTGAGGAGTCATAATCCTTAATCAGCTCCAACCACCTTCTTTAGCGCATATTCAGCTCCTTTTGTGTGAAAATATACATTAAACTTTTATGATCAGTATAAATATCACACCTTTCACTATAAAGATAATTCCACAAATCATTAATGCAAAGATTACCGTAGCTAACTCCAAATCATGAGTTGGGTAATTTTTCTCATGGAATTTCAATTGTCGTGAGGCATAAGATATCACCATATCATTTTCCATGAGAACACACCACAACCCTTTCTTGGATGCTTCACTGTAGATCACAAAACATTCTCCACTACAAGGCAGTGTGAGCACAGGTGCACTGGATAACCTTCTTTTTAGCTCTTTGAAATTATCTTCACATTCCTCCGTCCAAACAAACTTAACTCTTTTCTGATTTATTATGGTTGGTGGGTTAGATAATCTTGAAAAATCTTTCAAAAAACGTCAATAATACCCAGCTAAACCATGAAAACCTTAGATTTTAAGTTACTATTGTTTGTCTCGACCATCTTTCAATAAACTCTGTTTTTGTTGGATCCACAGATATCCCCTCTCTTGAGATTATGTGACCCAAAAAGGAAACTTTTTGAAGCCAAAATTCAAAGTTGGTAAATTTGGCTTAAAGCTTCTCTTTTCTCAAGGTCTTCAATACAATTCTTAAGTGATCTTCATGTTCTTCCTTGCTCTTTGAATAGACAGAAATATCTTCTATAAAGACTACCACAAACTGATCAAGATAGTCTCTAAAGACTCTATTCATTAGATCCATGAAGATAGAAGGGGCATTAGTCAGAAAAAATGGCATCACTATAAATTCATAGTGTCCATACCTTGTACGGAAATCCATCTTTGGTATATCCTCCTTTTTGACCCTTAATTGATGATACCCTGAATGAAGATCAATATTGGAAAAGTAGTGTGCTCTACGTAGTTGTTCAAATAAGTCATAAATGCATGGGAGAGGATATTTTTTCTTGATAGTGATCTTGTTAAGTTCTCGATAATCAATGCAGAGTCTCATTGGTCCATCTTTCTTCTTAACAAACAGAATAGGTGCTCCCCAGGGTGACGCACTAGGGCGTATGAATCCTTTATCAAGATTCTCTTGGAGTTTCTTCTTCAATTCTTGCATCTAAATTGGGGCCATTCTATAAGGTTTCTTTGAAATGGGCATAGCACCCAGTATGAGTTCTATTGAAAACTCAACTTCACAATTTGGTGGAAGACCTGACAATTCCTCTAGAAAGACATCATCAAACTATCATACAATGGGCATATTCTTAATCGTGAGTTTCTCTTAAACCATTTGAGATAAATAACCATAATTTATTGGAATTAATTCCCATAAGATGGAAGAAATTTCCACTGTAAGGTTATATTCATCCTTGCATTGATACATGATTGTAGATTGATCTGGAATATGAAATGTGACTTCCCTTAATTGGAAATTGATATGAGATCCATATAAAGAAAGAAAATACATGCCAAGAATCACATCAAATTCCCTTATAGGAAGGATCACAAGATTTGTAGGAAGCACTTTCCCATAAAATTCAATCGAAGAAGAATTGTAAACTTTTGATGCGACTGTTGTGACATTAGGAGTTGTCACAGCTAACTCAATATCTAACTGCTGAGGTAATTTGGTGATACCCTTAGAAAATTATTCAGAAATAAAAGAGTGGGTGGATCCAAAATCAAATAAAACATTTTCTACTTAGAGTGGATGGTAAGTGTACCTTTCACCACTTTATTATCATACTCCACGTCGCCAATAGAAATTGTATGTGACTTTCCTTTTTATTTGTCCTTGAGAGTTTTTGACATCAATAATCATTAACAACCCTTGGATTAGGGCATTGATTGGAATAATTCCTCATTTCCTTGCACTTGTAACATTGAAGTGTAGGAGGTTCATTCTATGTAGAATTTTCTTTGTTCGCATCACTAGACATATTTTTCCCATCACTACGGAATTCAATTGCCCGATGACCTTCTTTTCCACATTTAAAACATTTACTTGTCCCTTTCAGACAATTCCCTCATGTTTCTTTCCACACTTGGAGCATAAGGGAAAACTCATCTTCTTTTTCATGTGATCTTAAGGTTTTCCATTGAATTCCATTTTCCTCTTCTTATCAAACCCATATGACTGATGGGTTACTCCAATCTACATCTCAACATTGAGATAACATCAAACAATTTCCTTATAGCTAAGTGCCTTATGGCTAATTCCCTTTGAAGACTTGGTTTTAAGCCACTAAATAATCGATTGATCTTACTCTCAGGTTGGATAATAATTCTGGAAGCGTACCTTGCAAGTCTTGTAAAATTTGCTTTGTAGGTACCAACTGATTCATCATCCATTTTCTTTAGTTCAAGAAACTTCTTCTCCATCTTTTTCTGAAGAATACGAGGGAAATACTTATTGAAAAATAAGTTCTTGAACTCGTCCCATTCCATGGACTCAATTTTGTCTCATTGCCTCATATTATTTATAAGATTCCACCATTGATCAGCTTCACCTTCAAAATGACATACTGCTAAGATGACTTTATCATGTTCAGAACATTGTAGGATTAAAAATATATTTTCAGTGGTTCCGATCCATTTTTCAGCCACGAATGGATTATAAGACCCGCTAAATGAAGGTGGGCGCTGCCTCATGAAGGATTCAATAGATTTTTTCTCCTTCCTTTTCTCATTTGGAAGTCCTTCATTATTCATAGCTTGAGAAAGTTGTGTGAGCATGGCTACAAGATTTTTCATTCCATATCCCATAACGTTTGGTTTCTTAGGGGGACAATCATTGCATTTTCCATCATATTCAGCATTAACACAACTCCTTTGGGTTCCAACCATTGACTAAAACCAAAAAGCATAGTGTCAGAAACACTAATTACAATAGGAAAACCACATAATCAGGAATAAAATTTCACACTTTAGGTCTTATCGTAGGTTATTCATGGCCTTTTCTAAAACACTAGGATTATGTCCTATGCTTAAACATATCCTTAGGGTTCTTAGTAAGGAGTTCATATCCTAGTTTCCAAAGGTTAACTATACCTTTCCTCTGACACCAACTATAACGACCCATACATTACATACATTGTTAATACTTCAGAATTGAAGTATATTTATTACAGCATATAACAAAACCATGAAAGAACCGTAGAGGTATAGTGTCCTTCGAAATTGGGAAACATAAACAACTGGTTCATAAAGCATCTACGTTGTCTCTCCTTTATTTGATCATATCTAGATCCCTTTTTGTCATATCATATTTAATACCCTTCTTCCTGGCCTGGGGAAAAGAAACATACAAAAGGGTGAGTTCAAATGCTCAGTAAGGGTAAACAGATGAAATGTCAATCGTATCATATTCTTAAGAGCATAACATTTGAAAAATCTTATCCTGTATAAGAGGTAAAAATATCATGTCAGGGGATAAATCAAAGAACTGCAATGTAATCCCAAAAATCAGAACATAAGACATGAAAATTTGTGGAATATACACATTGTAATGGCCCTGACCTCTTCGGTCCATTACTTTGTGAAAATATGGTGTTTTTGATGTTCCGGGAGGTCAAGGTGACTTATCCCCAATAATTTTCCAAATATTTCAATTCTGTGAATAGTGTTCTATCAGTGAGGTTTGGTGAATAGTTCTCTATCAGTGAGGTTCAGTGAAAAGTGTTCTATCGGTGAGGTTTCATGAACAGTGTTCTATCAGTGAGGTTCAGTGAACAGTGTTCTATCAGTGAGGTTCAGTGAACAGTGTTCTATCAGTGAGGTTCAGTGAATAGTGTTCTATCAGTGAGGTTCAGTTAACAGTGTTCTATCAGTGGGGTACAGTGAACTATGTTCTATCTGTGAGGTTCAGTGAACAGTGTTCTATCAGTGTGGTTCAGTGAACAGTGTTCTATCAAGGAGGTTCAGTGAACACTGTTCAATCAGTGAGGTTCAGTGAACATTGTTCTATCAGTGAGGTTTAGTGAACAATGTTCTATTAGTGAGGTTCAGTGAACAAGTGAACAATGTTCTATTAGTGAGGTTCAGTGAACAATGTTCTATCGGTGAGGTTCAGTGAACAGTGTTCTATCAGTGAGTTTCAGTGAACAGTGTTTCCAGAATGGTGAGGTCTATCGATAACCTCTAACGGTAGGTGTACAATAATGGTATGTGTACAGTAACGGTATGTGTACGGTAACGTTAGGTCAACTATATTTCCAGAATGATGAGTTCTATCGGTAACCTCTGACATTAGGTGTACAGTAACGGTAGGTGTACAGTAACGGTAGGTCTATAGTGTTTCCATAATGGTGAGTTCTATCGGTAACCTCTAACGGTAGGTGTATAGTAACGGTAGGTGTACAGTAATGGTAGGTGAACAGTGTTTCCAGCTTCCTATAGTTTCACCGCTTTGATGTTTCCTTTGACATAAAAGACATTTAAAGCCTTATTTTTAAGGACTCTTAAGGCCGATTCGAAGGCCATAAATCCTTTATTAATTATTACTAAGTCCCATGATATTTTAACTTTCTCAAACCGCATGGGTTAATGAAATCCAATTTTAATGGGGAATTAATTATATCTTAAACTGTCACCCCATTAGATCTTCAAAAGGGAAAAGATCTCATCCTACCTTGTTCTTCCTCATTGTTCTCATCTATGAGATGCTATAACCTTTCAATCATTCCCATAGTAGTTGCACAATCAAACATTACTCCTCAGATTGGTTCCGCTCTGTTTTGATGCAACCGATCTGTATCGGTCAATCTTCGATATAAGGTATGGTTTATCATCATTCCTTTGGGGATCATCTTCTCCTATTTATCCTTTCCATATTATATCATGTAATCTCTATGCTTCTAGTGGGGTTTTGCTTGGGGTTTGGTTGGTGCGGTCGTACCGTGGAATCCTCGGGTGGATGCAGTTGTCACGAGAGAAGGATCGTGACCCATTGTTGATAAGGAACGTAAGAAACTATTTGAAGTAGGGGATTCATTTCTTCTCTTTCTTTTAGATGTAACTGTATTTTTAGCATGTTTAATCCCACTGGATGACAATGTAATTGACATAATAAATATTTTAACTAGACAAATAAATTGATATCGATCGTATGTTATTGCCTCATGTTTTTCTAGATTGTGTGATATCTATGCTTGCTGTGATTAGTTGTTCATTTTGATGGAAATTAGTAAAGAACATAAATTGGGATTAATTGATAATTATTTGGATAAAGATAAAGAGGCATGTAAATGAATACGGTTCTAATTGTAATTTGATGTTAATAAAATTGGCGCAGTAAGCATGTTTAATTATTTGTGATAGCTTACTGATTAGATTTCCCAAAATTGGAACCTATGAACAACAAATCTGTTAATTCAATATGGATTAAAGAACTGTTTGTTTGATAATTCATTAAGGGGTTATGAGTTACCCTCTTGATTGTTAAAGGGACAAGAGCCCAATTAATGTAGTGTTTGTTTTCTTGCTGCTTGTGCAGTGATGTGATCCTAGATGGCTGTTGTGATATGTGGGGGCATAGAGGCCTTTTCTTGTGGTAGCAGATGAAGCATAGAGTGGCGAGATGCATCGGTTTAAGCATGTGGGTGTCGGGGAGGATACCATGAATGATGGAATGAGATGGATGTGATTGTTCGATGCTTGCTGAGTTTTGATTGGTTGTTTATCTGCTTTACTTTTCCCCACTGCTCAAGGCAGTTGGTCTTACATACTCTTCTTCCAAAAGAGTAAAAGACACGCAGGGTATTCCATGTGCTTTCCATGTTTAGCTTCTCAAGGAAGGATGGGTATATGATCTTTCTATAAGCAGAAAAGACTCTACGGGTAGTACATCTACTCACCGTGTTGATCCCCCTTGTGTTTCGTAGCGTAGAATGTTTTTATAGAATGCCTGGTAATGTGGGAAAGTAATTCTATATTGAATAATTGAATAAATGTTGTTATCCCATGGGGATAGAGTTGCTGGAACATAATGATGAGGTTGTAATTTTTATAGTTGACTTTGGGTGTGATGCTAATGAAATTTAATGTGGAACTATTCATGGTTAATTAACGTTTAAATAATTAATTAAAGTAAAGTGGAACTGATAAAAAGGGAATGAAGTAATCTAATAAAGCTATTTAAATGGTTCTGTGCTTATAGGATACCTAGTCTTAGAAGTAGCATCCTGGACTCTGAGAGACGTTAGCTGTAGTAGTGTATAAGACTAGGTTAAGCCCATAGTATGGTTGTGAGTTATAGTATATTGTGTAATTTTTGTGTTTCTATATGCTACTCTACCCTGTCATTAAGCGCAACTGACACCCCGGGGATTCTGAGCCCTGAGGGGTGTTTTCCCCAACATTCCGGTGGGAGGATGGATAGTTGACTAGCCCCTTTGGCCTCACTCTCTTCTCTTGGTAGTTACTTGTGCTGGAAGGAACATTGGTTAGTTTTCCCCATATATGTTTGTAGAGGGTTGTAATGGATTGTGGTTATTCACACACATATATTCTGGATATAGTTATCTATGGAGTACTATAGGTGTAACTTGTATAGGTCGTGATGGCTTGAGGATCCTTACTCGGTGTATGGGTTGTAATGGCTTGAGCTATAATACCTGATGTATGATACATGTTATACAGGCTGTGGTGGATCCTAGAGACTACCTAGTTGCATTTCTTACGTAGACGTGGTTGTTTTTTGCACGATGTGCAAGCTGTGGTTCTTCGCCTAGGTGTCTGCGGGCAAGCCTTTTTGGAGAGAGATGCTCTAGACTTGTGACTTTGGGGAAAGCAGAAAACCAGTGGGGATGTAGTAGTGGGGTACCCTTGATATTCTTTATTATATGATATATTCTTGTATTCATTAATTGGTGAGAGTATCCATGGCGAGGTTGGAAACTTAGTATACCTGTTTAGGTGACGAGTTAGTTTCACTTGTTGTTCACTGCTCTTTAGCATGCTTTCTTTACTTTTACACGAGAGGTTTTAGGGAGGATCCTATTGAGTGTACTTTATACTCACCCTATATATATATTTTTTGTTTTTAGGTCACTTGAAGCAAGTTGGAGATCAATCTGGTTTCTACTAGCTTGGGGTTTCAGGAGCTGTTCGGGCTGGTGGTTGCTGTTGTTTTTACGTTCTTTAGGGTACTTGCAGTTTTTTTCCCTTCTAGTTGTAGTAATTCTGCATGACATTTCATATGTGTACTTGGGTTTTCCTTTATATTGCAGTCTAAGTTGGAGTTGATTGGTGTCTATCTTATATCTCTCTCTTCTTCATGTGTTCTCTTAGAGGGTAATGCCTCCCATTTTGTGTGTTATTATACCCTCGGTGCTAGTTGCCAACCCGAGGCCTATGGGAGGTGGGACTCGAGGGTCATTATCTCCCTTCTCACATTGTCAGCCCAGGAGGGGTACACTTTGTGGGGAGGGGGTCATGACAGAGTGGTATCAGAGGTCTGGTTGAGGGATAGGATGGAGTTTTGACTTAGGCACAGGTGAGGTTGCATGGCTTGGTAGGGAAACAGTGTCATTCATGTTTATCAAGTGAGGTGAACACTGGAGGTTGTCTGAGACATAGGAATTTGGTGCCCCCTATGATCAGATTACGGACCATTAAGTTTACAATGGCTACTAAACAAGGTGATACTAGTTGAAGGGTAGAGACCTAGGAAAGGATCATGCATCATTCTTCTTTGTTCTTGTGTTTGAATGGGAAGACCTTGGGATGGGTTAACCTAAAATGAATAAAAGAAAATAATTAATTAATAAATGTTGAGTCTTCTATATTCCAGGTTCAGGATCTCTAATGGTTTTTATACAGGTATGGCTCTAGGTCGATGTCCCAGTCAGGTCTGCGTAAGAAATTTCCAGACGGATGTTCTAGCAGATCGTCATAGGGTAGAGGTTGACAACAACGAAACTTGGAGAAAGACACTCCGAGAGTTTAAGTGCTAGAGTCTGCAGAAGTACGAGGGCATCATTTCAGATGCAGTCACGGAAGACTAGTTAGAGGAGGTTGACATCGGCTTCAGTTCGATTCGTGCTCAGAAGGAGAACTGGGTGTCCTTGGTTGTGACGATGTTGTGTGGAGTAGCAAGGCAGTTGTGGTTCTTGTTCCTCGGGGATCGTGAGGAGTTAATGATCTCATGGGAGGAGTTCCAAGATAGGTTTAGTGTTTAGTTTCTTTCTTCGACTGCGAAGACATCCAGTCACCAAGAGATTATTACCCTTCGATAGTGTAGCTCTAGTGTTCGAGTGTTTGGGATCCATTTTAGGAACCTTTTATGATATGCTTCGGATCCATTGCCAGATGAGGAGGCCAGGGCGAGACATTTCGAGGAGGTTTTGCATCCAATGATCCAGTTCCAGGTCACCCCATTTATGTTGAAAACGTTTCTTGAGGTACTGGCGAGGGAAGAGGTTGTTGATAGGACTTTTTCCAGGACTGGATCATCACAAGAGGGGAATCAGCATGATTCCTCATGAAGTAGAGTTGTGGTCTGGGGTTCTCGGTTTTCTGGGAAGAAGAGTTTTCGTTCAGCTAGGGGTAGGTCCCAGCCCTTCGCATCTCGTTTCTCCAGAGGCAGCAACTCTCAGGCCTATACCAAGGGATCAGGCACTTGTTTTTCTTGTGGTGGTCGTGGTCATCAGCAGTGGGAGTTCCGGACCTTCTAGAGCAGCCATCGTGCACCAGGAGCTATGCTCCAAGTTCTTCCATTGAGACAGTTCCATCTGAGGCAGTAGCAGCCAGTTGCACTAGCTTTAGATCAGCAGAGTGTAGATGGAGCAGGTAGAGGACAACCTCATGACACTCCTCGTCCTCAGAGAGCAGAGCGCGGCCATGGTGGTGGTCATCATCCGGGTCAAAGAGGCCATGGAGGTGGTTGTGGTAAGCTTCATGCTCTAGCATTTCCAGCTCTAGGTGAGCCAGACATCGTTCTAGGTACCCTTTTCTTGTTTTCTACCTTGATGTATACCTTTTTTGATTCAAGAGTGACACACTCCATCATATCACCCACCCTTGTCCATGCTTTGGGACTTGAGGTAGAGAGGCTTCCAGTGCCCTTGGTGATGACTACGCCAGTTGGAGGTTGAGCTGACTTGTTTGAAGTATGCAGAGACTGTGATCTAGTGTTGGGGAAACACCACTCTTGGGAAGATTTCCTATGTTTACGAATACAACCATATGATGTCATGCTCGGCATGGATTGGTTGTATTCGGTGCAGGCTATCGTGGATTCCTTCCAGAAGATGGTTGTTTTCATTGATACAGATGGAGAGAAAGTGGTGTTTGTTAGTGATCAAGATCCTCAGATGGGTCATAGGCACGTTCTATCCTTATCATCCATGATGGCTATGATGATTATATGTTCATCAGAGGTTCAGCAGTTGGCATTTCCTAGGGTCAGAGAGGAGTACCCTGATTTCTTTCCAGAAGAGGTTGTAGCATTACCCCCTCGACGAGAGATCGAGTTTGGGATCGAACTACAGCTAGGAGTGTCTCCTATATCTATGTATCTATATAGGATTTCCCCTTATGAGTTACAAGAGCTACGTATACAGCTTGATGGCCTGTTACAGTGCGGTTTTTTTCGGCCAAGTGTGTCACCGTGGGGTGCACTAGTTTTGTTCGTGAAGAAGGCTGGTGGTAGTTTGTGGTTGTGTGTTGATTATCATAGCTTAAACAAAGTGACAATAAAGAATCGCTATCCTCTTATATGGATTGATGATTTATTCGATAAACTAAAGGTTTCAACTTTTTTCTCAAAGATCAACTTGCGGTCAGGATATCATTAGATGCATGTGAAGGATGTGGATATCCCGAAGACTGCTTTTTGTTGTCATCATGGGCATTATGAGTTTGTGGTATTGTCGTTTGGCATGATGAATTCTCTAGTTGTATTCATGGGATTAATAAATGTTGTGTTCTGTGAGTTCCTAGACATGTTCATGGTAGTTTTCATCAGTGACATCCTTCTGTACTCCACATCTGAATAGGAGCATGCAGAGCATCTACAAGATGTTTGGAGAGTTCTTCATCAACATCAGTGGTTTGGGAAGATGTCTAAGTGTGATTTTTGGGCTTGATAAGTCTATTTTTTTGGGCATGTTGTGTCCCAATAGGGATTAGTTGTGGATCCGTCGAAGATAGAAGCAGTTGTGTCTTGGGAAGCCCCCATGACAATTTCAGAGGTGCGAAGTTTCCTTGGCCACGCAGGCTACTACGGGAGGTTCGTAGCCAATTTCTCACGAGTTTCGAATACTCTAATAGCTTTAACTAGGAAGGATCAGGAATTCGTATGGACTGATCAGTTCCAGGAAGGATCGGGCATTCATATGGACTGATCAGTGCCAGGAAGCTTTCAAGTATCTTAAGGAGAAGTTAGTAAGTGCTCCGGTCCTATGTCTTCCAGCTAAGAGAGTTCAGTTTGATATTTTATGCGATGTTTCACATCTGGGTTTAGGCTGTGTTCTCATGCAGCAGAGGTCAGTTGTTTCTTATGGGTCTCGACAGTTGCATCCCCATGAATGCAACTATTCCACCCATGATCTTGAGTTGGAAATCATGGTGTTTTCTCTGAATTTGTGGATACATTACCACATTGGTGAGCACTTTGTGGTTTTCACTGATCATAAGAGTTCGAGGTATGTTCTATCCCAGCATGACTTGAACTTATGACAGTTTCGGTGGATGGAGTTCTTGCAGGAATACGACTTTGAAATATCGTATACACCTAGAAAGTGGAATGTTGTAGCTGATGCACTGAGTTAAAAGTCATGTAGTGATGTTGTGCATGAATCCAGTGATTCTTAGAGAGTAATGGAAGAACTGTCAGCATTGCATCTTGATATGGGAAAAGTTTCGGGTAGAGGTTGTCTTTTTCAGATGACAGTACAGTTATCCCTGATGCAGAAGGTGGAAGAGTCCCAGTTGGGAGGTCTAGAGGTGGAGGTCTGGAGAGACCGAATTTTTTGTGGTGAGGCCCCTGATGGTTGGTCAGAGGATGAATAACACCAAGTGTTGTATTACAGAAGGATTTTTATTCCTTTGATGATGTTCAAGATGGTTCTCAAAGAGTTTCATAGTTCTCCTTTAGCGGTGCATCCTGATGTTACAAAGATGTACCGAGCCTTGAGGAGCAAGTTTTGGTGGCCAGGGATGAATCGTGCGGTTGTGGAGTTTGTGTCTCGATGTTTGGTCTGCTAGAAGGTGAAGGTCGAACACCGTGTTCCTGGTGGCATTCCCCAGCCATTAGAGATTCCTCAGTGGAACTGGGAGGACATCTCAATGGACTTTGTTACTGGTTTACCTCGAGCTCTGGGAGGACATTATTCTATTTGGATTGTAGTGGACTGTTTAACAAAATCGACCCACTTTATAGAATTCAAGGAATCAAGCTCAGTGGAAGTTTTGTCGAGGCAGTATCTAGAGGTGGTGGTGAGACTTCATGAAGTCCCTAGGATGATAATTTCTTATCGAGATCCTCTTTTTACCTCTAGGGTGTGGAGAGGTCACCAACATGATTTTGGTTCTCAACTATGCATTAGCACTTCTTTTCATCATCAAACAGATGGTCATACAGAGTAAACCATCTTGACTCTTGAAGACATGTTAGGATCTTGTGTTCTTGATTTTGGAGGTTCATGGATGAGCCACTTACCCTTGGTGGTGTTCTCTTACAATAATATTTTTCACTCCACCATCAGTATGGCACCATTTGAAGACTTGTATGGCCGACCTTTCCGTTCTCCACTGTGCAGGACTGGGGTCGAAGAATCAGTAATTCTCGGACCGAAACTAGTGCAGAATACAACAGAGATGTTCCAGGTGATTCGCGAGAGGATGAAGACAGTGCAAGATCATCAGAAATCATTTGATGATCAAATAAGGAGACCCTTAGATTTTAATTTTGGGGATCATGTGTTTCTGAAGGTGACTCCCCATCATGGGCAGCGAAGGTTTGGTCATGGAAGCAAGCTTTCTCCTCATTTTGTTGGTCCATTCGAGGTGTTAGCTCGTGTTGGAGATGTGGCGTATCGAGTAGAACTTTCCCCACAGATGAGTTGGGTACATGATGTTTTCCATGTATGACAGCTCCGTCGTTATCTTCATGATGACTCTCACATCATCAATTGGGGAGAGATCGATATTGATGATGATGCAACCTTCAAAGAGAGACCTGTGGAGATCCAAGACCGCAAGGAGAAAGTGTTGCACGGGCGTTCTATACCCTTAGTTCATGTCTTTTGGCGACACGGTGGCATGGAGGAGAGTACATGAGAACGTGAGTCATAGATACATGCTCAGTACCCAGAGTTGTTTGATGTTTAACTCTTTTCATGTAATGATGTTCCCTTTGTGGTTAGACCTTTCATGTTTTATTTGTGAATTTACTTTGTTGATTTTGTGGATTGCTCTCTTTTGAGAGGTATCTTGATGGGTGGTTGTTCAGACCCCGTTTCTTTTTTTCCCTTTAGGTTGGTTTTGAATTCTCAAGGATGAGAATGTTTTGATAGGTATATGATGTAATGTCATGGACCTCTCCGGTCCATTAATTTGTGAAAATATGGTGTTAGAGATATTCAAAGAGGTCAAGGTGACTTATCCCCAATAATTTTCCAAATTTCCAATTATGTGAACAGTGTTCTATCAGTGAGGTTCATTGAACAATGTTCTAGCAGTGAGGTTCAGTGAACAGTGTTCTATCAGTCAGGTTCAGTGAACAGTGTTCTATTAGTGAGGTTCAGTAAACAGTGTTATATCAGTGAGGTTCAGTGAACATTGTTCTACCAGCGAGCTTCAGTGAACAGTTTTCTATCAGTGAGGTTCATTGAACAGTGTTTTATCAGTGAGGTTCAGTGAACATTGTTCTATCAGTGAGGTTCAGTGAACAGTGTTCTATCAGTGTGGTTCAGTGAAGAGTGTTCTATCGGTGTGGTTTAGTGAACAACGTTCTATCATTGAGGTTCAGTGAACGGTGTTTCCAAAATGGTGAGGTATATCGATAACCTCTATCAGTAACCTCTAACGGTAGGTGTACAGTAATGGTAGGTGTACAGTAACGGTAGGTCTACTGTGTTTCTAGAATGGTGAGGTCTATCGGTAACCTCTAACGGTAGGTGTATAGTAATGGTAGGTGTACAGTAACGGTAGGTCTACAATGTTTTCAGAATGGAGAGGTCTATCGGTAACCTCTATCAGTAACCTCTAACTGTCGGTGTACTGTAACGGTATGTGTACAGTAACAGTAGGTGAATAGTGTTTCTAGCTTCCTACAGTTTCACCCCTTTGACGTTTCCTTAGACATAAAATACATTTAAAGCCATATTTTAAGGACTCTTTAGGCCGATTCAAAGGACATAAATCCTATATTAATTATTCCTAAGGCCTGGGATGTTTTTACTTGGTCAAACCACATTGGTTAATGTGATCCGATTTTAATGGGGAATTAAGCGTATCTTAAACCTTCACCCCATTAGATCTTTAAAAGGGACAAGATATCATCCTCCCTTGTTTATCCTCTTTTTTCTCAGCTATGAGATTCTAGAACCAATCAATCCTTCCTGTAAGAGTTTCATAATCAAACTTTACTTTTTGGATTGGTTCTGCTCTGTTTTGATGCAACCGAGCTGCGTCGGTTAATCTTCGATATAAGGTATGGTTTATCATCATTCCTTTGGGGATCATCTTCTCTTGTTTATCCTTTCCATATTATATCATGTAATCTCCAAGCTTCTAATGGGGTTTTTCTTGGGGTTTTGTTGGTGTGGTCATATCGTGGCATCCTCGGGTGGATGAAGTTGTTGCGAGAGGAGGATCGTGACCTGTTGTGGATAAGGAAGGTGAGGAACTGTTTGAGGTAGGGGATATGTTGCTTCTCTTTCTTTTATGTGTAACTATATTGTTATCATGTTTAATCTCACTGGATGAAAATGGAATTGACATAATAAATATTTTAACTGAATAAATAAATTGATATCGATTGTATGTTATTGCCTCATGTTTTTCTAGATAGTGTGATATCTATGATTGCTTTGATTAGCTGTTCATTTTGATAGAAATTGGTAAAGAACGTAAATTTGGATTAATTGATAATTGTTTGGCTAAAGATAAAGAGTCATGTAAACAAATTTGGTTCTAGTTGTAATTTTATGTTAATCAAATTGGCGCAGTAAGCATGTTTAATTATTTGTGATATCTTACTAATTAGGTTTCCAAAAATTTAAACCTACGAACAAAAAATCTGTTAATTCAATATGGATTAAAGAACTGATTGTTTGATAATTCCTTAAGGGGTGATGAGTTACCCTATTGATTGTTAAAGGGCCAAGAACCCAATTAATGTGGTGTTTGTTTTCATGCTACTTGTGCTGTGATGTGATCATGGATGGCTGTTGTGACATGTGGGGGCATGCAGGCTTTTGTTTGTGGCAGCAGATGAAGCCTAGAGTGGCGAGATGCATCAGTTTATGCATGTGGGTATCGAGGAGGACACCAAGGATGATGGAATGGGATGGATGTGATTGTTGTATGCTTGTTGATTTTTGATTGGTTATTTATCTACTTTACTTTTCCCCACTACTCAAGATAGATAGTCTTACATACCCTTCTTCCGAAAGAGGAGAAGACACGCGAGGTATGCCACGTGCTTTCCGTGTTGAGCTTCTTAAGGAAGGATAGTTATATGCTCTTTCTATAAGCGGAAAAGACTTGATGGGTAGTACATCTACTCACCGTGATGACCCCCCTTGTGTTTAGTAGAGTAGAATGTTTTTCTAGAATGCCTAGGAATGTGGGAAAGTAATTCTATAATGAATAATTGAATAAATGGTGTTAACCCATGGGGATGGAGTTTCTGGAACATAATGATGAGGTTGTAATTTTTACAGTTGACATTGGGTGTGATGCTAATGAAATTTAATGTGGAATTGTTCATGGTTAATTAACGTTTAAAGAATTAATTAACGTAAAGTGGAACTGATAAAAATGGAATGAAGTAATCTAATAAATATCTTTAAATGGTTGTGTGCTTATAGGATACCTAGTCTTAGAAGTAGAAACCTAGAGTCTGAGAGACGTTAGCTGCAGTAGTGACTAAGACTAGGTTATGTCTAGAGTGTGGTTGTGATTTATAGTATATTCTGTAATTTTTGTGTTTTTATATGATACTCCACCATTTTAGTAAGGTAAACTAACACCCCTAGGATTCTGAGCCCTGGGGGGTGTTTTCCCCAACATTCTGGTGGGACGATGGATGGCTGACTACCACTTTTGGCCCCGCTCTCTTCTCTCAGTAGTTACTGGTGCTGGTAGGTACATTGGTTAGTTTTCCCCATATATGTGTGTAGAGGGCTATAATGGCTTGTGGTTATTCACACACATATATTATGGATATAATTTTATATGGAGTACTAAAGTTTTAACGTGTATAGGCTGTGATGGCTTGAAGATCCTTACTCGATGTATGGGTTGTAATGGCTTTAGGTATAATACTTGATGTATAATACACATTATGTGGGCTGTGGTGGCTCCTAGAAAATACCTAGTTACTTTTATAATGTGGACATGGTGGTTTTTTTGCATGAGGTGCAAGCTGTGATGCTTTTCCCAGGTGTTTGTGGGCAATCCTTTTTGGAGAGAGATGCTCAGGACGTGCGACATTGGGGAAAAGCGGAAAACCAGTGGGGAAGTAGTAGCGGGGTACCCTTGATATTCATTATTATATTATATATTCTTGTATGCATTACTTGGTGAGAGTAGCCATGGTAAGGTTGGGAACTTAGTATACCTATTTAGGTGATGAGTCAGTTTCACTTGTTGTAACTGTGTTTTAGCATGCTTTCTTTACTTTTGCACGAGAGGCTTCAGGGAGGATCCTACTGAGTATACTATTATACTCACTTTATATATATATAAACTGTTTTTATGGTCACTTAGATTAGGTTTCAGATCAAGCTGATTTATACTAGCTTGGGGTTCCAGGAGCTATTCGGGCTGGTGGTTTCTGTTGTTTTTACTTTCTTTTGGGTACTTGCAGTTTTTTCCCTTCCAGTTATAGTACTTCTCCATGACATTTCATATGTGTACTTAGGTATTCATTTATATTGCAATCTGAGTTAGAGTTTATTGGTTTCTATCTTATCTCTCTCTCTACTACATTTGTTCTATTAGAGGGTAATGCCTCCCATTTTCTGTGTTATTATACCCTCGGTGCTAGTCACTAACCCATGGCCTACTAGAGGCGGGACTCGGGGGGTCATTATCTCCCTTCTCACATTGCCAGCCCAGGAGGGGTACACTTTGTGGGGAGGGGGTCGTGACAGACATAATCATAGAAAATAATTTCATATTAATCAAGGCTCATCTCCAAGACCATCATAGCGGACAAAGTCCATTACTGAACCGAGTTTACTCCTCATTATATCCCTGTAATACTGAACCGGATTTACATGTCATTTAAGCCATGTATATCTCATGAGATACAAATCTTTACCCAATGAATTGGAGGGAGATATAGGTCCCACCCATCTAATAATGAAACTATTCTTATGTGTTCCACAAAATCATCAATCATACCACATTTCATAACCCATGTAATAGAATGGGATTCTTAAACATCATGCCATCATAACATAATCCATATCAGATAAAAAGACTTCATAAAAATAACTCCAGCATAACATAATAAAATAAATGTAATAACAGGGATAGAAACATAACCCTATATCATCTTAGATGTAAAATAATAAAAACACTTGAACTTAGTTCTTAATGAAAATATCCTTTCTTCTTCAAAAACATTTTTCCTTTCTCAACATGTCATACAATTTTAAACTAAATTAAGTTCATTGAAAATAAACTTGAAAACTTGTAAAAGAATCATCTTGGAAATAATTTTCTATAAAATCATAAAAATACATTCATGCCATATAAGTTAAAAAAACATTATTCTCGTACTTTGGCCGAAAAAGTCAAAATGTATCTCGTACTGAAAACGACAAAAGATTCCTTTCATTTCTTTTACTAAAAATTCAACAATAGGTAAATTTGGACTTTAACAATTGTAGGAGGATAGAAATAATATTACATATTGAGGAAATATTCATGTGGATGATAAATATTCCCCAGTAAATACTGAATTATAAACAATCTCGGATAAAAATTTAGATTGTGAGATTTTCCCTTATCTTTGGTCTGATATGCTTTGTACGTATCTAAACCCCCTCTTCTTCAACGCGCCTCTTCTAAACCTCCTCTTAGAACACTAAAGTTGGTCTTTGAAGAATACCAGGACCTCTGGTATGTTTCTAGGGAAGTGGAGAAGATAAATAGATAGGGTTTGGCCGAGCTTTAAGGCTCATAATGTTGTGAAGATTAGAGGGAGGAGGTACCCTTTTATAAGAGAGAAGAGGGGCACCTTTGGAAACCTCAAAAATATTAATTTATAATAAACTCAAAACACACATAAATACTTCCAAAATGACTCAAATTCAAATATTAGATGAGATATTATTATAATATCATAAACCAATAAAATTTAGACATGTTGGGAATTTATTTCAAAACTTATCAACTTGATTTATCCTTATTTAATCTATTTAATTTTATTTGTGGTAATAATATTATAAATTTTAAATTGTTAAAAATAATTACTTATGTCTTGTTAATTGTCTATAATTGGATACTTTATGACCTTTTCGACCATATAAATTTACATTTTTAATTTTTATATATTTTTTTTATTTTTAAACAATTTTATAATATGTTAGTTTTATAAAATAACAATAATGTCGATTTTGACACTATTCATTTATTTGAATTTAAATAAAATCCACACAGAAGATATGTTATAACTAAAAGGTTTAATAGATTCATAAAATGTCATATTTATCTAGAAAATTCGTGGAGCACATTAAATAGTTCATATAATATTTATTTTAATATTTTTAAAACCATTTATTTTATATTTCAATCAATAAAATAATTTCAACATCACTATTGTATCATCATTAATGATAATTATATAATCCTTAAAAATTATAAATAAATTCACATGATGTATATAATTTTAGTAGCTTTCTGGAGAATATTCATGTTTGATGTTTTAGGAAGTTTATGACTAAATTAAAATTATTACACTTATAACTTATAAGAGAGTGACATGTTGTCACTTTCTTTGGTTTTAATAATAATTTTATAATTTTCATGGTAAAAAGTCAATGAAATGAATCTATAATGACCCTTAGGTGATATGGGTATACTTTAATTCATCCAATAGAATTTTGGCAGGTTTTTGGTTAATTTTATAATCTTATTTTTCCCTTAATTACCTGATTTACCTTTAATTGTTGTTAATAAAAATTACCTTAGTTACTATTCATAATATCAAAAAAATAAAAGTAACTTATTATCATAATTTGGGCCCACTTAATCCAAATATGGAATCCATTTTTCAAAATTCAAAACATAGAAGTTGCTGTTATTAATTTAAAATTAATCTCATTGTTAAGAAAACAGGTTTTAAAAGTTAAAACCTTGCCAAAGATTGAAATGTTTTTACCGATGAATTCAATGTAAAATTAATGGTAATTACATAAATTTTATTAAATGGTAAAAATAGATTCTATTTTTACATTAAAACCATTAAATTTTATCATTTAATCATATAAATTATCTTCATGAAAAAAGTTTTTTTTAAGAAAAATTTATTGTGTTTTTAATATTCATCAAAATGCGAAAGTTATCAGAAAATTATCAAAAATTTGTCCAATGTAAATTTTAATATCATGATTAAAAATGAGAAGTTTATTTTGTAAATTTGAACATATAAATTTTTTAAAAATTATATTTAAAATGGGTGCGCCATTAAAAGGTGGTAAAACTGCGTTTTTTGAAAAATACTTCTTTTATCCAAAAAATTGATTTTTTTCATACCTCATTCTAAAAAATGTTTAAGATGAATTATAATGTTATAAAATTCAATATTTAGTTAATACTATTCATAATAGCTAGTTCATAATATTATAATAATATATCATTGTTTAGTGAAACTCGGTATTGCGTACAACGCAAGCTATCGAGGAAGGTTGCTCTTGCATGTAACGCAAGACAAGCTAGTGTTGTGTGTAGTGAAACATTCCTTTGGTGTTGCGTGTAACATAAAAAAAATTCTCATAAAATCTTAGGGTGTTACATAGGAGTTCTGGTATACAGCTTCTAGGTGAGGCGACGGAGCAGCTAACTGCTTTATAGATATCCTTTGTGGATATAGATGGAGCAGCCTTCCTTCAGTCTCTTACAATCACTCCCCCACTTCTTCAGTGAGTCAGGGAGGCACAGTGCAGGGACACTGACTGTAAGGCTTGATGTGCTCAGATATCCATAGGACACGCACCTTATGGATTTTCTAAAGGTGGGCAGAACATCATCCTCTTTAGAGGACGGACCATGGTGCCAGTGTCACATCAGGAGGAACTGTCGAGGTAGTTCCACACATCCCCTCTAGTGGTACATCAAGAAGTGGAAAAGATGTATCAGGACCTCTGACGACAGCACTGGTGCCCGGGAATGAAGAAAGTAGTAGCCTATTTTATCGCTCGATGCCTCACTTGTTAGCAAGTGAAGGCGGAGCATCAGGTACATGCAGGATTAGTTCAACCTTTAGAGGTACCAGACTAGAAGTTGGATGGGATATCTATGGATTTTGTGACTGGACTTCCACGTACATCTAGGAGTCATGATTCAATATGGGTGATCATCGACCGACTCTCCAAGTCGGCCCACTTTTTACCGATCAGAGAGAATGGTTTAGTAGAGAGCTTGGAACGCCTCTATATGCAGGTGATTATGCGGCTACATGGAGTACTCTCGACAATCATTTCCGATCGTGATGCAAATTTTACATCTCGACTATGGAAGGGGTTATAGGAGGATTTCGGGACGCATCTTCGTTTGAGCATCGCATTCCATCCCCAGACTGATGGTCAGACTGAGCGGACCATTCAGACCATCGAGGACATGTTGTGTGCCTGTGTACTCGACTTTGGTCATAGTTGGGAGGATCACTTGCCTTTAGTGGAGTTTTCACACAAGAACAGCTATCACTCCACCATTGGGATGGCACCTTTCGAGGCGTTGGACGGGCGACCTAGCAGATCACCCTTATGCTGGACTGACCCAGGGGAGTCAGCACCAGTGGGACCAGAAATGGTACGGGCTACCACATAGAAGGTGAAAATCATCTAGGAGTGGATGAAGACTGCACAAAGTAGGCAAAAGTTTTATCCCAACATGAGACAGAGACCTCTGGAGTTCGAGGATGATGACCACGTCTTTCTATGGGTATCACCTCAATAAGGTTTGCAGATATTTGGATGAGGCGGCAAGTTATCTCTGAGATTCATCAAACCTTTTTAGGTCCTCAATAGAGTTTGCGAGGTGGAAAATCGCTTATCTCTTCCACCTCAGTTGCACCGGGTGCACGACGTCTTCCACGTATCCCAGCTGAGGAGATACGTGCGTGACCCTTCTCACATCATTGACCAAGGAGAGTTGGACGTCGATGATGGGGTGACCTTTATAGAGGTTCTCGTAGATATTTAGGATCGATAGGATTAGGTCCTTCATGGATGGTCGATACCTCTAGTGTGCGTTCGCTGGCAGCATGGGAACCTCCAGGAGAGCACATGGGAGTCGGAGGACCATATGCGTGCTCAGTACCCCCACTTGTTCCCTTAGATTGAATTATGACTTACGGGGACTTAAAGCCTAAGGTGGTGAGAATTTAAAAGGGAATTTCCTTGTAAATTTTCTTTAAACTTAAGGGGAATTTTACGAGTCCGAAAAAATTGACAGTGCATGATTCCAAGGCCCCGTGTTCCCAGAATCAATTTCTAAAGTTTTTTTCTGGTAAATTAAGTAAACGTATGAGTGGGTTTTTCTAACTTTATAACTGGTCTCGGAATTGAAATCTGAGGGCATCGTAGAACTTGCAGCACCGATATACACTTAAAGAGACTTTCATCTCGACAGCAGTTGGTTGAGGGTGAAAGTTAGTTTTTGGGTTTTATGTGGAAATAATAAAATAAAATAGACACATGTTTTATTTTATTTTATCTGTTGTAACCACCCATGTGGAAGTTGGAAGTGGGGACCACCAGACCTTAACCTCCCATGAGAGGTTATGGTGGTGGGGACCACCTGAGGTTTATCCCTCATAATGGAGGGAGAGGAAACCTCTCAACCCCCCCCCCCTCTTTAGTATGGAGGAACCTCTTGGTCTTCATCCACATTAATTCTTCCAATACACCAATTAAATGTTCCAACCTAGCCAATTAATTAGGCTATTTTGAATTTTGTTCCAATAAACTAAATATATACTTAATCTATTATTCCTTGGCATATTTGGTGGAAATTGGGAGGAGCTATTGGGAGAAAGCTTCTCCAACGAAGAACTCTTCCTCCATGAAGAATGCTTCCACCAATGAAGAACGTTTCACCGACGAATAACGTCGACCTCAACTTCAACCTTCTTCCTCGGGACTCCTTCGGATGTGGGACGTCCTCATCCACGATGAATCGATGTCTGTCTTTTCCCAATGATTCTTCTTCTTCCTCGTGACTTCGTCAATGAACAACGAACAAGGTAGGGTTTTGTTTCTTTATTTGACTAACACTCCACATGTTTTACCCTCTTTTTCCTTTGTGGGGTTGGGAGTAGAAATTGATGAGAGGATTTTGGGAATTGAAGTTTAAAATATCTTCCATGACCTTTCTTTGTTTATGTTCTTAATGAACCAAATGCTACCACACTAAACACGGTGGATGCGGGCCAAACAAACATGGCCCGACCCCCGATGATATTCTTTGTTGTGTTCTTCGAAACAGTGAAGAAGGCAACGGTCACGCCACTCATGGCCTCTACGACCTGTGTCGCCCCCGTAGCGCTCCGGCCTCCCGGCCAAACCGACCCTGTGCTGCCGTCAGCCGAAACGGCCTCAGCCGCGCTGCACGTCGGCCGCACTGCGCCCCGTCACGCTATGCCCCGACTGAACTGGCCCCTGGCCTCCCGGCTGAGCCGCCCTGGCCGCGCCTTCTGCCGGCCTTGGCCACCCTGTCCGCCGGTCGAACTAGCCATGGCCACCCCATCCGCCGGCCGAAACGGCCTCGGTCGTGCCACCCCGGCCTCCGGGATGAGCCACCCCGAGTCGCGCCCCCATGCCCCTCCGAGCCGAACCGGCCTCACGCCCTGAGCCGAGCTGCCCTCGAGGCGCCCTCTGGGTCGAGCCGCCCACATGGCGCCCTCCGGGATGAGCTACCCTCATGGATCTCCACGGCCCCTCGCAGCCTACTAGGATGGGCCCAACAGGGTGGGTCGACCAGAACCGGGTCGGACTGGACCCGGGCCCACTACGACCCATTTACGCTCCTTCAGCCATATCTTTGGCACCGAACGTCCGTTTGACAAACTTTTAGCGGCGCTGGAAATCTTAGAGCGTGATAGTCCCTTTTAGTATACCCCATTGGAGTTTGGGGTATAGTTGATATATGGTCATGTTGGATTGTCCACGAATCCAACGGGGCCCCTGGGACTAAAAGTCTAATAACTCACAGACCGGGCATCTGATTGACACGTCGTTAGTTGCATTGAGACCCCTATGACATGGAGGACCTTTCAAATACTTCTTTGTGGGAATTCGTGATAGTTGGATTATCGACCAGTAGCTCGTGGAGAGGATCCTCTCAAAGACGAGCGAGTAGAGTGCGGAGACCAAGTAGCTGGATGAGACCTGCTGACTGTTAACCGTATTGACTCAGAGTGACTCTACTAGCCCAGTGGGGAGTGCCTTAGTTTTGCGGAAGACCCATGGTGGAGGAGCACGCTTGGTGACTCGGCAGACCCACGATACTCGACAGGAGGAGTACCTCAGTAGGCTACGAGTGGGAGCATGCTTGGTGACACGGAAAACCCAAGGTGAGTAGCACGCTTGGTGATGCGGCAGATCCATGGTACTCGACCAGAGGAGTACCTCAGTAGTCCAAGGTTAGTGGGAAGTGTGCTTGGTGTTACAGTAGGCCCATTTTACTCGATAGAGGAGGAGCTCTCTAGAATCCAAGGTTTCGACGATGTGACAGGGGATGTTACTTGATACTACCCCTATAATAAAATCCTAGTTGAGCTGAGTCAGTAATTTTGTGTTTTACTCATGATTGAGATGGATTACATGATAACTAAGGTATATGTATGGGCATAAACCTAAGTGGGGTAATCTTTTGATTTCTTAATTTGTGTTTATCCTAGATGGATTTGTGAGACCTTGAGGGTCTCGGGGTCTCTACTGAGTATCGTTATACTCACCCCTGCACAGGATATGCCCACACCTTGTCGTATTGGATGCAGATGACGGATAGCGCTGACTGAGGCTGAGAGTATAAGGACTGGACGGTGCCCGGAGGTGGACCATACGGCGTGTCGGTACGTGGAGGATACAGACGGACAAGGAGTGCTAAGGAGTCTATATGTACCTACCCTTCAGGTAGGAACCCGAAAGACGATTCAGTAGCTGTTTTTTCATTTTTCCTCAGTTGTACTTGTACTTTCAGTTTATTGTACTTTTCAGTTGGGCTTGTATTCTGGCCCCTTTTTAATTACTGTACTCACTTGTTGGTTATATTGTTTACTCGTGTTCATATCTTGTTGTGTGTGTTTACAAGTTATAAAGGCAAAGCCATCCCAGTTTTAGGGAATTATGCCTTTGATGCTAGTCGCCAGCCTCTGGCCTATGGAAGGAGGCCTTGGGTAGTCACGGCACGGGCCCCGGGGGATCGCTCATGACATTTCATCTCTTCTGTGCTCAAAAAATATAAAAAAATGTGTTTTTAAGAAAAAATTTGACATTATTTATTTTTTTTATCTGGAATATTTCTCTTCTTTAACAAAGTTAATTAATATATTTTAATAATTTTCTTTATCATTATAAAATTATTATTAAAAATAATTTTAAACTACATTCCACATTCTTTAAATAAAATTAAAACCGAATTTTTTTAACACTTTCTATACGAGTCAATTTTGACTATTTTATGAAAGTGTGAAAATATTCTTATTCTAATGTTTAATGCAAGAAAAAAATTTACCACCATCATAATTATTATTCATTATCAAGATTCATTTAAAATTTTCTATGGTTTTTTAAATAAAATATGATTTTCATTATTCTGATAATATTTTTTTTTACGAGTTACCAAATAAAGAAAAAAAATTCTTTTTTTCAAAGCATATTTCTAAGACTTTTATAAAATAGTTTTTAATATATATTGAAAGAATTTAAATGACTATTTTAAATCACTATGGATATTGTATAATGATACCAACCACATTATTTCTTTATAATTATAATGATGATTTATTGAGGGAAATTTTAATAAGAACAGTTTCTTTTCCACCGGTTAGTTAAGATTTGAAGGAATATTGAATGATCTTATATACTTATGTTACATATATGAATGGATTTGGATAATGTGAAAAGTGGGTCTATTATATCCTTAAAATTAATTGCTTAATATTTTTTATCTTTTGAGTTTAAAGGGTATATGGGTAGTTATCCCAATCACAAAAGGGTACTCCATCAGTTTTTCCAAGTAGAATAAGGTTCACATGTGGTTAGACCAAGCTTATTATGTGATGAATATCATAGTATTATCCTTAAAATATGATTTTTATGATTATTTTTATGTCACAATTTTATACCAAATTCCTATGACTTATTTTTATTCTTATGATATGCTCCCATGGCTCATGGTTGATTATTGATCATTCTAAACTTTTATGGCTCATGTATTTTGTTATGAAAAAATGTTATGAAATGACTCGTGATTTATAATCTCAAACTAATTGGGTATGAATTTTTTAATCTATTATCATGTTCTAATAATTGTATGCTTATCTTATTCTACCTTATTATCATAAATGGATATCTATCACGTTTACTCTCACTAATCATCTGAGTTCACCCTTTATTATGTTTCCATTTACCCAGGTTATGAGGAAATATTTTAACTAGGATATGTCTATAAAGGGTACTATGTCAGAATAACTTTGTTATATATATTGAATATCTTTCATGAAATAAGTTTATTATGTATCCAATCTCCAAATACACTAATACTTTACATATTTGGAGCATGAATTATTATGAAATTTTATTATGTTTTTATCTAAATAATAGAATATTTATATATGTTATACTTGGGAAACCTCAATTATAGCTTAATTAACATGTGGGAAAGAAATGGGATTCATGAAAACATTCATAAAACTCTATAATTATAAGCCATATAAATAAATAATGGGTATGGTATCATAATATCATATCCGTATTTAAGAATAAAAATTCATAAATTATTTTAACATTAGTGAAAATTAATTTTATAAAAACAGGAGAAATAAGATTTGAAAAAAAAAGAGAAAACATCATTTTATTTTGGTAACATTTAAAAAGTTAAAATTACAAAAAATATGGTCATATATTTTACTTTTAAAAACCATGGAAACTTTTAAATTAAATTTTTTAACAAATAATAGACATGATGGTTGGAAAATCCCTTCATTTAGTAAATACTATAAAGAATACTACCCATCCCTTTTAAAAAGTAAAATATAACAAGTATGGAAAAAATCAAGAAGAGGCATTTTTAAACTTTTGAAAAAATAAAAATATATTTTAAAATCACATTAAAAAAATACTTTGAGTATTAAAAAACATTCTTGAAACATTTTAAAGAACATAGTGTAAAACGATAAATATGGATGATTTTTCTTAAAAATAATATTCTGGTTCTTTTAAGTACTAAAAATAAATAAAATAGAAAGAATCATTTAAAATATCAATAATAAATAAAGTTGAATAAAATATATTGTTTTTAATAAATAAATAAAATAATTTTTCTAAAGATGTAAATTAAAACATATACAATCCAGATTAAAGGGAAATTATAATATAAACCCATACCTCAAGATCTGAATTTCAACATAAACAATCTATAATCATGTATAATAAATTAAAACTTATTATAAATAAATAATTTAACCATATTCATATGTATATTTACATATATAATCCCTTTATAATTTCCAATTACCCCTTTATTAACAATTTTTCATTAAAATCAATATCTAGGTATCAACTGTTCTATTTTCAAAGTATGTATCAGTTTAAAGATTCTAATCCTTAAAATTTGGTAATTTTTTTAGAATCTTAATCATGTCATAAATATTATATTTATTTATTATATAAAATGTTTTAACTATCCATGAAATGTGGTGATGAATAATGAATTACATCACTTTGTGCGAGCGATAATCTTCATATAGACGCAGGTGATGTTTCCATTCTTCAATTGTTGAAAATAGAAAAATGTAAAAAATAACTTATATTTATAGAATAATTTTCTCTATAAATATTAATAAAATTCATATATATATATCCATCTTTGAGATATGGTAATTAAGATGAAAAATATTGCTTCATGAGTGTGGTGGTCCGCACATACTCATGCGCAATGTTTACATTTTACATTATATGGAAAGGAGATATAAAATCGTTGAAAAATTATACTACTAAAATTTATATATATTATATATATATATATATTCCATTATGTTAATATATATTTTTAATATTTGGACGAGTTTTAGGAATAATGAAACTTGGAAAATATCACTAAGAGTATATACCTCTACCATGTATAAACTTCTTTAAAAAACATCTTTACGATTCATAGATGTGTATTTTGGGAAGAAAATAACCTATAATAAATTTAAAGGATATTTGGAAAGGTATTTTTGTATATAGTTTTTGTTATAAGTTTCTAAAGTGGTGTTGAAAAGTTGGAAGAGGTGGTTCCTTTTTATAAGTGAGGGGAGTGACGCCCTTATAAATACCCTTTACTTTAAAACAATATAAAGTCATTTATAAAGGAAACTAGACCAAAATGGACAAATAATTAAAGGAAGGATAATTTAATTTTTAAATCAACTCAAATAATCATATTTATACAAGTTTTATTGATATTTTAATAATTCTTTTTTAGTTTAACCCCCCTCATTTTCCCTTTAATCCCTTACTGTAGTGATAAGATTTTTACCATGGTAACTTCTCATTATGGATAAAAATTAATTTGAAATTATAAATTAATTATTATTATTATTAATTTTCTCAATATGTAATCCATTTAAAAATATTTAATTTCTATAGGAGTCATAAACAAATTCAAATATATGCATGTGTGAAAACCATTTTTAGAAAAAAATATATTTGGAATAATAAAAATGATTTTTATTATCATTCCTTTCCTAGTAAAACCAAAAAATAATATTATTATTTTTTTGATGGTATATATTATCTATAAGTTTAATTAAAACTATTAAACAAATGTTATTAATTTAATATATTAATATAAAAATTCATTATGTACCTAAAAATACAAATTTTTGAAAATTATCTCTTTCTACCTTCAAATTAATTTATGTTCATTTAAAACCATTTGATAATCATAGTATGAAAGATTATTAATTTTAATAAATATAAAAAATATATTTTTCCATTAGTTTAATCCTCTAAATAATATATTTTATATTTTATATAGATCATATATCATAAAATAATGTTTTTAAAAAAACATTTAATCAAGAATAACTAATTTAGTACTTCTTATAACTACATAATTAGATTTTATAATTATGTTTCATTCAATTTTCTTGTAATATATTTCATTTTTTATTATAATAAAAAATTATTCACTTAATTATAGTGTTTCATGCATCATGATATATTAAAAAAATAAAATTAATTATAGTAAAATATATTCTAAAATCTCACTGTGTTACACATCATCGCTCATGATTATTCACAAATCCTCCCTAAATATCAACTGTGTAGAAAAAGGAAAGGAGCACAAGCATTTTTGTTAATTAGGTTTTCCTCTGTGATACATGACTATGTTCTCAGTTTGTAGTGGTTTTTATTCCCCCCAAAAATGGTGTTTTATTATTATTAATAAAGAATTTATGTGAGGGAGAGAACTTAAACCTGTTTAATTGATGGGTTTAATAATAATCTCAGGAAAACACTCACAGACAAAAATTATTTACCATAAATAATGATCATTACTAAAATCTTGAACATCCACAGAGGTTTCATATATATTATCTTCTTCCTCTTCCTATATCTCATACAATAGTCTTATTTCACTATTCTCACAAGATACTCACAATTATCTTCACATGATTCCCACAATCTTAAAAAAAACCTCTTATCTTTTATTCAAATTTTATATTCCATTCCTCATGATAAAATTTTCATATTTGAATATAAAAATCCTTCCTTGATTTTTTATAGTGAATTTCCTTCTTAATTTTTATTCAAATCCTGGTCAAATATCTTCATTTAAAAACCCCATGATACTTAAGATTAAAATATTACACACTATATTAGAATAATTCAATTTTTATCATTACCAAAAAAAATATTTCATTCAACCCATAGTGGAATTCATGTATTAATTTAAGGATCCATGTGAGGTGGAATCTTTTCATGCTGTAACTACCTCACTTGGTTTAATGGTGAAAACATTGATTTTTCATTAAACCATAATAGTTGTGGTGCGACATCCATCTTCATGGTATGAAATATAATTTCATAAAATATTCCTTAATATCATCTTGAATCATGGAATAATTATATTTCTACGATTATTAGAGCTCATTCGAACAATACAACATAATTTGGTTTATTATTCTTTAGAATATTATATCTTGTATATATGTATATTCATAAATTTTACAAAGTGTATGAACCTTAAAAATCCTATTGTGATGTCAGTAATAAGAAAATTCATTTTCCAGTTTTTATGAAAACTTCTATTACAAAATCTTAAATGAATCTTACAAGCCTTAGGCAGCATATTTTCCTTTATGATATTTTACTCAGATTCTATTTTTAAGGGTAAATGAACCTTAAAATGTTATAAGTGAACCTTAAAATCCTTACATGAACCATATAAAGTTCCCAAATAAGATTTTTTCTTTTTAAAATTTTTGGGAACATTAATTTCATATTGATTAACGAACCTTATTGCCCTTAGAGTTAACCTTAAAAAGTATATAAAATAGCCTTATAAAGTACATGGTTAAATTTATGTAGTTATCTTTATCTTAAAAATGATCATTATAAAGATTTATGTTACTGTTTTTTGTATTTGAGTTATCCATAAGAAGATTTAGTGAGCCTTTCAAAGTTTAGATATGAACCCTATGAATTTCTCTTGAATATTATGATTATTAATTTTTTATATGAAATGAATCCTATATAATATTTCATTTATTGTTTATTCTTATTTATAAGACTCTTATGATCATCTCATGACATTATTACATTTATCTAACTCTTATAAAAAAAATTTCCTAAATCAATAAAAATCATCTCAAAAACATATTCAATATTTCTTGTTTGCTTTAAATCATTTCAGAATAGTTTCAAATTAACTTTAATCCAAATCTGAGATAACTAAAAATAAATTCCCACATATGATAATTCATTAGAATATTTCAAGGATATTCCAGTGCCTCAACATACAAAATTCACTTTATACATCATCAATGTATATCTATTTATGATATAATACTCCAATATTTTTGTAAATACATTGATATAAATTCACTACATTATTTATAAACTTATTTATTGTGATGAACTATCTAACACTATGAAAACTCTATAGAACACATCATATCTGACATAAAATTAATCCATATTTATTGAAAACAAATACAAAATCATCCTTAGGTTGGTTAGAATTATATATTGGATCCCCAAATCACTAATGACTAATTGAGGAATTCTAAACTAAGAAAATATATTTATCTTTTATAATTCTATCACCACTTTGTGATTATTTTAAAAAAAGTGTAATATATTTCAAATTGGACTCAATTTCTTGTTATTTTTCATAAATCATAAGTATATATGACTTTATCACATCTTTGTTTAGAGAAGTAAAAATAAACCAAATTTTTAAGATCTTATTAACTATCTGATTTAGTCCATGGTGTGCTCTATTAGGTGATGAATACAAAAAAATCCAAAATTATTTTCACCTTGGACTCGAGCAAGCATTGTTGAATTAATCCATCCCATTATTGTTTAAATAAAAAAGGGGTATATTCTAAAAAAATTACTATGTCAGCTAAAAACCTTTTTATTTTTGATATATATAGGTTTGATAAAGTGTCCTATTTTTCAAATATTTTTCAATATCAGAAAACCTTGGGAAAGATTTTAAATTTTCATAAAAAATCCATTAATCTATGAGTTTGTCCTAAATGTTGATTTCATCCTTTTTCTTGAGATTATTAAATTGTAACCTTCAAAAATGATTAGACACTAAATTATCTAATACATTTATGTATTTTACCAATATATTATATTTTTAGAGTTAGAAAATATACTAAATCATTTATGATTTTTTATCCATTTTATTCATTAAGTACTTAAAGTGGCAAGATTGATGCTGAAAATTACCTCAAAAAGTACCAAATATGATCTAAAATTTTCAAAAGATAAGACCAAAACTATAAGTTCCTAATATATGGTAGTATAGTTTATTTGGGTGCTATATATTTCAAAATAAATAATTTAAAAAATATAGTTAACATGATATCTTATAGTATCTCCTATATAGAAACCAGTTGCATTTCACATCATCTCAAAGGTGTTCATCCAATTTGGGGAAATCATGATTAGGGAAAACACCAATTTCTTATTTATATTCATCAAGGATTATTTCAATGATTAATTAGAAATAAATATAATATCCATTAACAATATGTGGGTTATTATCCTAGCTATCTTGGAGAAACCCTTAGCAATGTAGTGATAAAATCCCACATGTCCAAGAAAGCATTAGATCCCCTTCACAGTAGTGAGATAAAATAAATATTTTATAAATTTTATTTTTATATATTAAATTCAATTCCCTATTTACTTATTCTATATCCATGGAAAATCTCTTCTCAAACCAAGAGATAAAACATTACCCAGTTAAAAACTAGACATTTTTCATTGCATCATTTTAGTTCTAAATCACGGTTATGCAAGAATACCTTAAATGATTGTTCATTCCATATCTACATGTAAAAAATAACATTTAATGGTCATTTATATCCATTAGTATTTAGTTTTAACAATAATATCCTTCTATAAAATAATAAAACTTATAGACATCTAATCTATCATACATTTGATCCATAAATGGGATTGTAAAGTGTCTCTTCCTTATTATTGTAATTAACCTTTAGAAATACACACATGCTCTCCATCCCATTGATGATCATGTATAAATGGTGTCATTATATTTTTTCTTTATCATATTCATGCAACCATTATTTAACACATCTTACAATGGACTCACCTATTCAATGTAATGTTTTAAAAATACAATACCCACATCTGGGAGTTTCGGAAGTTTCCTTTTGACCACCTCTTTCATTTGTGGTGTAATTATCCTTTTTGGTTAATGACTTATCTTACTTACTTTTTCTAGTAAAACTTGATGTAATAAAATGGTGGGGATAGTCCCTTTAATCTCAATAATTCCCCAAGGGGTTAATTTCTTTCTCTTCTTCAACTATTGAAATAGTTATTTATTTTTTCCCTTCATTGAATATTTATTAATTATAACTAGTAATGTATCCTCATATACCCATAATTATTTCTTCAATGTAATAGCCAGTGAATTTAGATCAAGTATTAGTAGCTTGATAATTGAAGAGAAAAATTTCATGTAGGGATTCCTTGAAAAGTTCTCCATGAACTACATAGATTCATCTAATAGTTCATATTAAGAATTAATTTCCCCATTCTTACTATCGACCATTCCATAAATAATTGTCATCATGTTTTCCTCTTCTCTTATTATAAACTCAATTTAACACTCTAGATAAAATCACTTAATAGTATCATCATCAGAGTACCACATGGCCAAAATCACACTTTCATATACACCAAAGGCTACAAGCTTATGTTGGGGGTTTGGGCAAAACATTTATAAGAATATAACCTTTATCTTATGACCAAAAGTAACAAAAAAATAAACAAACATTAACCATAATAGAATAATTAATGCGTGCATGATCAATAATAAAATGTATCAAAACATATAAATATTCATTCATACAGTCATTCATTGAAATATATTATCTAATGGTATTTTTAAATATACAAATTAAACCAAAGAATAAACACACAAGGAGATGTTTCTACCATCCCCGAGCTTAACTTAAATCAAACATGAATAACCTTTATATGATCATAAACATAAAATGTGGTATGTTTTTGTTTAATGTTTTATTTAACTCCCTTTAAATTTGGTAATGGAATGCTTCCTGAATGTAGGGAAGGTCTTGGTGGTGTCTCGGGGGTTTGGGACAAAAAAAATAAGGGAAATTATCCATCTAGTGAATATTTAATTATTGGTGCACAAATAGTACTAACCATGAACCATACTATGAATCCTGGTAGATGGTGGTTCATGGTTTAAAAAATATTCAAGTGGTTCTCAGGAGACTCTATGACTTGTTCCCCTTAGACAGAGGCTACCACATAATTTTTCAAACCATGTGGGTGTCTAGGAAAATTGTTCAGGTCGATTCCCTTAGAAGAGGTAACCACATGGTTAGCACATAGTTTGTAAAACCATGTTTCCAAGACATTCGCCTCTTAAAGAGAAGGAAATTTTTTATTTCTACATCCCAACCATTATAAATTTTTTACCCTACCTTCCCCACCCCCATTTATTATCCAACAACAAGGATTATAAACCAAGAGATACCAAGATGTCCAAGGGTCATTCTCCTTCAATTATTAAGCATTTAGAGTGAAATTTATTGAAAACAAAATCTCTAGGTAAGTATTTGACTCCATTACATTCATTTTTATTGGAGAATCATTATGGTTTGTTTTCCCTCCTTCTGAATCTCATAAAATATTCTTTTTCAAGAAAATTCTTGGATTTGGTTTAATCAGATATTTTTTATCAAATCAAGGGCCAAGGTTGAGTGAGAATTTGTCTACTAACTTGATGTAGGTGTTCTAAAAGTTAATTCTCATAGTCCCGATGTTGATTCCTGTGTATATAGTTTTTGTGTTTGTGATTTTTCACTATAAAATTGATTATTTTTTTATTGAGAAAGAAATTTTATGTCAAATTGATGTATTGAGCCTCTCGTAGAACCCACTAGATCTATTGATAATGTGTATACCAGACCAAATTCCAACCATGGGGTGTTCCACTCCCTTGAGTATAGGAATGGTGTTTTGGAATGGTTAATTAAAATAGTTTAAGAAATGAAACCAATTGTAATGGGTTTTTGTATGTAAACATTATATAAATGGTTGTTTGTATTGTCATGGAATGTAAAATGGTATATGAGATAATTATGTGGAAAATTAATAAATGTATAATGGAGGAATAACATTATTTAAAGATGAGTTGAAAGTATATTTATTGATGGTGGTTTTGAATAAATGGTAAAATGGGATAGTGTAGAATTGAGTTACAGGTATTGTGAGTAATAAATCTTGGGAATGTTATTAAATAGAATGGTTTACCCTTGTTTTTATGTGTTAAAATGTTCAAGTGTTAGACCTTGTAAAAATATTTTTATGGAATTGTTATGGGTGTTTTTCATGGAAGTCCAAAACAAGGTATTAATTTTATTCAAGGTAGTCCATATCATGGAAAGGGTGTTTGTTAGGGACTTCCACACTACATTAAAGATATTGGTCTTTGTGATCCACAATGAGGAATGGGTGTTGGTTAGGGGTTTCAATGCCATGATTGGGATATTTGTACTAACTCTCCTTGTAAATTATTAGTATCCTATTTATAATATGGTTTAGACTCTTAGAATGGTCGAAAATAGGTTTGGGGTGTTGGTACTATTGTGGAACTGAGATCCCATAGGGATAATTGACAAACTATTAAATATAAAGACTATTTTATTTAATTGTGTTCTATTTTTTTCTATACTTATGAATATAATATTATTATATTGGATTTTTTAGACATCATTGGTCATGGAATACTGACTTGTACTCACACCATAGTCAAGATGTTGTTGGGTACCAGATAAAAGTTCAATGTTACGGGTTTTAAGAAGAGAAAAGGCCCTATGGTTGATGGTTGGCTTAGGATAGAGCATCGGTGAGGGGATCAGACATGTTATTAGGGCCTATTATGGGGATCATATTTAGTTTATTTATTTTGGTTTCCATTTTCACTTAGACTCTCATGACATTACATACTTATCATATTAGATTGTAGTATTTACCCAGTTTTTGAGTTGTTTATTTGATACTTTATTATTGATTATTATTTCATGATGATATTTATTATGATTTATATTATTGGTTTACTATTGTAAATTGGTTATAGTCTCCTCCATTGTTTTATTAGACCTTCTCTACAATTCGGTATCCTTTAGAATATGGGGACTCATGCTTCAGGCCTTGTGGCATACCAGATTGGGGAATTGGTTTAGTGACACATGGGTCAAGACATTACAAAGTGGTATTATAGGAGTTTCATTTCTATTTATTTACTATTTGGGAATGGTGGTTAGAATACAAAGAGGTGTTAGACCTTTTAAATTAAATCATGAATGCGGGTATTCAACCGATGTTCAAGGGAAAACAGAAGTTATCAAGGTTGGATTTTTGTTCTAGATATTAATTTGTTACAGTTGGATGTTATTTCACTTTGGTTTTTACACATGTGGTTTGATGTTCTTATTTTCTAGGATTTTAATCATGAGTCAGTATGACACCATTTTGTGTATGAATGAATCATTTTAGGGATCTAGGGATTCATATGACATGAATATTGTTAGGAACACATGGAAGATCATGTGGGTTATGGGTTATAAAATGATTTTTTGTTTCTTTTTTATCTAAAAGGAGTGGTTCCTAATAAAGGAGTTGAACTTGTTTGAAATTGAAATATTCAAATTAAAATCGTTAAAATAGTGCCTAATGTAATTTTACAACCATTTTGAATGTTTAAAAATATTAAGATGGTGTAAGATTAGAAGTTTATAATTTCGAAATTTGGCTTACCCAGAGTTAGCCATGGATAGGTTAGGGGTGGTTAAGGGTGGTGATAGTGATTTTGTTGTATTTATTGGAATATTTTAATTGGAATACATCATTATGGAGAGTTTTGACCCCAAATATTTATTGAAAATGAAATAAATTTTAATGTTCCTTGAAATGGGCATTTGAAATTATAGAGAGATATCACCGTGACATTGTTTACCTATAGGGGATTAGAGGGAATTGTTAAGAATTCACCTCCAGTGTCAGGAAAAGAAAACCCATTGGTTCTTTGTAATTGGGGAAATATTAGTTTTTTAATGGCTTTTATCTATTTATAAATTTTATTAAGAGATATAGAGGATGGGATATGTCAAATATGTTTGGTCTGATAAGAGATTTTCTGCAATAACACCCTCTAATGTTTGATAGAGAGTATGGGCCTAAGGTAGTATAATTATATATTTATTCTATAAAAATGATTCTATACCCCTTAAAGAACCCTATATAGAAGAGTTTCAAGTTGTAAAAATATCTTTTGTGAGGACCAATGAATATTTGGTGGTATATTCAAGTATAGAGTGAGAAAATAGATGGAATGTCTTGGAAGGATGTCCAAGGGAATTTCATGGAACATTTCTAATAAGAAAACCTATGATAGAAGAGATCTTCTAAGATTATGAAAATGAACATTTTTAATATGACAGTAACGTATTGTGTTGGTCACTTAACTAACCTTAATTGATTTTTTCCAACATTAGTAGGAGATGAGGAAGATATGGTGGGTCATTTCAATGATAGTGTTAGGTGTGAGATTACATCGTAAATAAATTTTTTCCTTCTAAAGAGGTTTTACATAGTGGTGGATCAGGCTCTTGTTTTTTAAGGGAATATGAAGGAGGATTATAGTTGTGGATAGGTGGGTTCATTTGGGAGATATATTTGTATGTATTTGGATAGTAGGAAGTATATTTATTATAACTTTTACAAGGTAATTGGTCAATGGAATAACCAGAGGAAAGGATTATTCTTTTAGGGAGGTAGTTCATTAATCTGTTATTAGTGTGGTAAAATGGGTCACATGAATTGTTAGTTTCTTCAACCACCAGTGGTGTGTCGATCATATGGTAGGATGGAGAATATAAATATCTTCTATAGGAATCCTTGGAAGATGTGTAGTTATAGAGGACTTAGGTGGATACATAGCATCAGAAGGGGGTCTTCCACCCCATATCAGTGTGGAAGCTAGAGTTCCACTGGTCGTACTAGTCGTGGTGGTGGTCATGGTACTTTAAGAAAAGAAAATATGTATCATTATATTAGTTTGTCACAAGGGAATAAAATAGTAAACTAGTGTAGGGAAATAAGATATTTGCATGCAATTCATCTTACTCTAGATTGCAGCGAGATCAGACTATTGACTATTTGAGGTAAAAAAATTTGTATATTCCACAATTTCTAGTGATTTATTTGATAAAGTATATTTTAATATTTTTTATATTATAGTTTTTTGAATGGTTTGGGTCTGTTTATGGAATATATGTTTGGGTTAATTTTGGTTGACACATCATTAGGGGTGTGGTCGGAGGTTATTTGATGTTGTAAGGAGTGTTCCCCAGTATTTGGTGTGTATTTTCTTCTTTAGTACTCGTCTATACATGATATTTTAGGCCCAAAATTGATACTAGGAATGTAATGGTTTGTTATTTACTAGGTTCATATTGATAGTTACCATATGAGAGTGAGTTTCATGTCTCTTGGAGATTAAAATTATGTCTATCATGGAGAATGGAATATTCAGGCAGGTCATGCGGGTCTAATTTATCAGAAATCATTTGAAAACATATCTCATGTTTAAGGTTTTATAATTGATGATAGAGAGTGGATTATGATGTCTTCCCACCTATATTGGGTCAGTTTTAGGATGTGTTTCCTAGTTAGTTTTCATATTTTCCACCCAAGAGGGAGGTTGAGTTCACGATTGAGCTGATAAAAAGGGTCAATCCAATTTCTGTCAATTCTTATATAGTGAAACCAACATAACTTTAGGATCTTAAGAATCAACTGTATTATTTTGAAGATAATGGGTTTAGCCTTTTTAGTATGTAACCTTGGGGATCACCACTTTTGTTTTCCAAAAAGGATGATGGAATATTACTTTTTTGTGTCAATTTCCTGAAGTTGAACTGGATGATGGTAATGAACAAGTATCATTTTCTTTACATTGATGATATTTTTTACCAATTTAAGGTTACCAGTGTGTTCTCTACGATTGATCTGAGATCAAGTTATCATCATCTTCAAATGATATATTCTAATATATCACATACTTCCTTCAAAAGTAGGTATGGTATGTATTTGTTTATAATGATTCCTTTTGTTATGATTAATTCACGTGATGTGTTTATGGATCTATTAGACTGAATATTTCACCCATATCCAGATCAATGTTTTGGTTATTTTTATTGATAACATCTTGGTGTACTCGAAGACCTGTGATGATCAGGCCAAGCATTTTTTCATCATCCTGAGTACATTGAGAGAGAATCGGCTATTCGCCAAGCTATTTAAATTTGATTTATAGACTAATAAGGTGCCTTTATTGGGTCATATAAACTCAATTAAAGGTGTTTCATTGGACCATGAAAAAAAATTATGTATTTGTTTCTTAGTATCATTAAAAGAAATTTTTTATACCCAATTATTTTTTGGTTTAGCGGGTTATTACGAAAGGTTCATCAAAGAGTTTTCCCACTTGAAAGTGCATTATTTAGGAATGACCAAGAAGGGTGTAAGGTTTGAGTATTATAGATCATGGGAGAATTATATATAGTAACTAAAGAGACATTTGATAATAGATATTATTTTGTTCTTACCTGAACTGAGAGGGGAGTATACTCTATTTTGTGATGCATGTGGGATCAGACTTGGGGCATTATTGATGCCAGAAGACTGAGTCATGATGTATGGATCACAAAAAATGAGTCATCATGAATAGAACTATCTTATTCATGATATTGAGTTGAATGTATTTTTTTATGCCTTAATGTGTTGGAGGAATTATCTTCTGGGTGAAAATTTTGTTACATTTACTAACAATAAGAGTCTTAATTTCATATTTTCCCAAAATGATTTAAATATTTGGAAGATTAAATGGGTTATATACATGAATTAACTTTATTTTTAGATAGAATAAATAATTATAAAGGGGAATAGTGTTGTGAATTATTTGATTTAGAAAACACATATTCATTCCATTCAAAAGTTGAGTTCTTAGTAGATGATGGTGTATTTGTTTGCTGAGATGCAAACAGTGTCTAAGAGGATAAGGAATAGATAACCCTCCTATATTTATCCATTGATCCCTATCTTTTGATAAAAGTTGAGAAGTTATAGTATGAGGACTTTAAATTTATGGATTTTCAAGATAGTTTTATGTTTGGGAGTTACCTCCGGACTGGACAATTGATGATGATGAGATTATTCATATGTGTGGAAATGTTATTATGCCCACTTGTATACATGAGGAGCTAATTCGTGAGTTTCATGCCTCAAAGTTGGTGGTGTACCCAGGCTTAGAAAAATTTTACTATGATATTTGTAGATAGTATTGGTTTCTAGGAATAAATAAGGAGAACCCAGGTTTTGTTACATGATGCTGCACCTATCAGTAGGTGAAGGTTGAGCATCAATAGCCTGATGGTCTGTTATAGCTATTTCCTATTTTGAAATGAATGTGGGATGATGTTATGATGAATATTTTATGGTATTTTTGGGTACTATTAACAATAATTATGTTATTCATGTGATTGTGGATTAGTTGATAATTTTAGTTCATTTATTTCATATTCGGGAGACATAAACCATTGATCAATTGGGAAGATTTTATGTTCAAGAGATAATGTTTTTACATAGGATTCCTCAGAGCATTGTTTTAGATAAAGATATATATGTTAATTTTCACCTATATAAAGGATAGAAGAATGTTTTTTGTATTTATTTATTTTTTAGTACAGCATTACTCCCACAGTTAGAAGGGGAGATAGAATGAACTATCCAGGTATTAAAGGAAATGTTGAGATCACATGTCCTAGATTGTTGGGGAACTAATGAAAATCACTTGTCAATTTTTTATTTCAATTATAACAATATATATTAGGAGAATATACATATGGAATAATATGAGTAACACTATGTTAGTCCATGTATATTTCCATTGTTTTTCATGGAAATTGGAGAATCATGGTTGTTGGGACTGAGTCTTGTGCAGGAGAGATTAGAGAATGTTCAATTGGTCTAGAAGCATATAGATATAGTACAGATTTGACATAAGTATTTCACTAAAAAATCAATAACACTTGAGTTTATATTGGTTGAACATGTATTCCATTAGGTTTCTCCGAAATTGGGTGACTATCAGATTCAGAAATAGGGTAAGTTGGTGAACAGGTATGTCGAGTCAATTGAGATCGTGGAAAGGATCGGACCGGTGGTGTACCAATTGGCTCTTCCATAGTGGTAAAATATTATGAATGATTTTTTTATGTGTCACAACTTCAGTATTATTACCCCAAACCTTATCATGTGATTTATTTTTATGATGTTGATCTTGAGGTTGATGCACCCTTTGAGGAACATCCAATTCATATTATGGATCACATTGATAAGGTTCTTGTAGAAAAATACATTTCCTTTAGTCTGAGTGTTTTAGTAGAATGGTTGGTTACAAGAAGAAACTTTGGAATATAAATATAATATGTAGACCTAGTGTCCTAAAAAATTTTCAATGGAGGCTTTGTGATTCTTAGGAGAGAATATCGAGGATGGTCTTTTAAATTAATTGGGGGGTTACAAGATCTTAAACTTCAAATGAGGATTTTTTTTTGTTTTTGTTTCAAGTTAACTCCATTTAAATTTTTTAATGGAATTATTCCCAAGATTATGAAAGGTTGCGGTAGTTTCCTAGGTTTTTGGGACACAAAAATGGGGGAATGTGGCCATCCAGTTCATGTTTCACAGTTAGCGCACCGTTATTACTAACCTAGCAGCGTAATCTTGTAACATGGTAGAGGGTGGTTCATAGATTAATTGTGAGTGTTTCCTAAGATATTATGTGTATTTTTCTCCTTGGAAAAAATAAATCACACTATAAGTGCATGTTTTTTCAAACCATGATGTTGTCTAGGAAAATAGTCTCGCTCGGTTTCCTCTTGGACAGAGGGAAGCGCATAATTAGCGCATAGTTTCAAAAACTGTGAAGCCAAACTGTGTTCCTCTTAAAAATATGGAAATTAATGATTTTTACCTCTCTATATTTATATAATTTCCATCATATTTATTCCCTACTTATTCTTCAAAAACTATAAGACCATACCAAGAGCTCCTGGTCTTTCCACAGGTGATTCTTTTTCTAACCCTAGTAATTTAGAGTGTTATTTAGTGTGAATAGAAGGACCATGTAATTCATTGACTCCATTTACTTAAATATTATGGAAGAATAAATTATGGGGTGTTTTCCCTCCTTCCAAATCTCAAAATCCCTTATTTATCTATAAAATTCTTATTGTTGGTCGTAGTAGTTGTTTTACCTTAGAACAAGGGTCAAGGTTGAGCAAGCATTTGTCTACGATCTTGAGGTTGGTGGTGAACTAGTTAATTCACATTTTATTGATATTTATTCATGTGTATTTAGTTTTTTAATTCATTATTTTTCACTATGAAATTGATGATCTATAGTGGAATAAATATTTGGGTCTCAAAATGATGCGGTAAACCTCTCAAGGACCCCATTGGATCCAATGATGATGAGTATATTGGGCAAAATCCCACCCATGTGGTGTACCACTCCCTTGAGCCTGGGAATGGAGATGATGAGTGGTGAATTAAATTATTTTAAGAGATTATACTAATTTTAATCATGTTTATAATGTGAACATGGTATAAAGAGTTATTTGGTTTAACATAGAAAGTTAAATGGGCTATGAGATAATTAAGGGGGAAAGTGATAAATGGATAAAGGGGGAATTACCTTGTTTCTATATGAGTTGAAATTATGTTTAATGATTCTAGTTATGAGAAATGGTAAAATGGGCTACTGTTTAATTGATTTACATGTATTGGGAGTAATGAACCATAGGAATGTTGTTAAGTGGAAAGGTGTTCTCTTGTTGTTTTGTGTTAAAATGGTCACATGATGGACCTTATAAATGATTATTGATGGAATGGTTATGGGTTTTATTCATGGTAATCCACACTATGGTATTGATGTTGGTTATGGTGATCCACATTGTAGAAAGGGTGTTGGTCATGGAGTTCCATGCTATAGTAAAGATGTTGGTCTTGGTAATCCACATCGAGGAATGAGTATTGGTCATGGAATTCCATGCCATGATTTGGATACTTTGATTGATGGTAATTGTATAGTAATTCTAACCTATTTTACATATGTTTCAAACACCCAACATGGGCCGAAGTAGGATTAGGGTGTTTTTACTATTGTGGAACCAATATCTCATTGTGCTAATTGAAAATTGTTTAAATATAAAGATTTTTTATTTACTACTTGCCTATTGTTTATCTATATTTCTAAATACACTAATATTAAATTTTATAATATTATAGACACCATTAGTGGTGACCTACTGAGTTGTAATCACACCCTACTCAGGATACAATTTGGTACCTGAGCAGACATCATTATTGTAGGTTAGGATAAATACAGTGGCCCTATGGTAGATGGTTGACTTGGGGTAGGGCATGCATGAGGGGACCTGACATGTTACCGAGATCCATTTCATGGATCATATTTTTTATCTTTATTTTGGTTTCAATTTTCACTTAGACTCTCATTTCATGACATACTTATCATAATGGATTTTAGTATTTACACAATTTTGGGAGTTGTTTATTTTCTACTTGGTTGTTAACTATTATTGCATAAAGATGTTTATTATGATTTATATTGTTTTTTTACTCTATTAAAGAGGGTATAGTATTCCCATATATTCCATCATACCATTATTACTAATTGGTAGCCTCTGACATTAGGGGAGGTGCACTTGAGGCCATGTGGGGAAAAGGATTGGGGCACTAGTTTTGTGGCACCTAGGATGGGATGATACAACCTTGATTAGATGATCCAACTATATCCACTACATAACCTATAATATGACCTATATACTATATATAAGGTCTAAAAATGCACCAATATACTCATGAAAGGTGTGAGAAATGCATCTTAGAAGGGTATCACCAAGTCCCCCTAATATAAACTACTATATACATGAGTATACAGATAGAAAATAAATAATAAGAAACAACTACAAACAAGAATTCATATCCAATAACCATTTTCTAACCAAGACACCACAACACCCAACTCTACCTAGATCAACCAGTGTTGGTAAAGAATCCATCTCATGCTATAATTTAATCCCATATATGTAGATTCAGGATAGGGTGTCATACTATGTCATGACCACTACCCACTCACTAAAGATAGGATCTAATCCAACCCTCAACTGTATCATACCAAGTACTAAACCATGTTTTCTAACTTGGGGTAGGATCCCACAACTACATCATGGAATAATACCCTCTCATTCAGGGTGGCCCATTCATGTAATACTCAAGACCATTCTACAATAAGTAAACACCATATCCTGATCTATCACATAATACACCCTTTAAAGAGCCTTTATTCATGAATTTATTTAAAATTTTAATTTAAAATTTTAAATTGAACAAAATAATTTCATTTTTTAATCGATAATAACAAAATTATCTTAGTATGAATTTTGGTGCTTTTTCAGAAAAGCATGGTTTTTATTAGAAAAATATGGTTTCTATGAAAATTGTAATTTTTATAAATATATAATTATATAAAAATGACCTATAAGTTTATAAAACCATTTATATAACAATATATGAGGATAAATAATTAAAATATACATTTTAAAAACATTATTTTCACTTATAAAGCTAATGTCCAACATTTTTTGAACTAATTAAAATGTCACTTTAATAAAAAACTATTTTTGGTCATTTATTTAAATAAATTATTTTCAAGGAAGATTAAATTTTGGATATTATTAAAATCAACATATAATTTATTTGTTTAATAATAAATAAATTTATGTCATTAAATTCATTGTCCAAGATAATTTTATCTTATTTTTAAATTTGAGGCTTAAAATGTTATTTTTATAAAAATCATTTTTACGTGATTAAGTGTGTGTATTTAAAAATTAAATTTCAAAAATTTAGAAATTTAATTTGATAAATTTATTTTAAATTTTAAATCTTAAGTATCATATTTTTTATAAGGTTTTATATTAATCTTTGTCTCTAGAATTAATTAATGAGGTTTGAAATTAATTACCAAAGTAAAAAAAATAAATTAGTGTTAAAGTTAAAAATAAAAACAAAAAGATCAACAAAACTAAAATTTAACTAAAAAGAATTGTTTAGGTTATATGTTACCCAAAATCATTATCCTAACCTCTTTTTTTTGTGGCCATTTACCCTTGAATAGTAACATTTCATTATTAAAAATGTATGATTTACTCCCAAAACTACACATCTCTTCACTTATGAATGGGTAACAATCCCACCACTTCAATGCACACATTTAATTCGAATTTATCATTTAAACTATAAATTTTTATTTTCCAAGAACTCCCTTCTAACTTTAAAAGCATCTGGTCACCATTAGCTAGAATAATGCATTCAATTCTAATGAGACTTCGAGGGAAAATTCATATCCCCGACATGAGTATAATCAACTACATAGTTGTTCCTATTAATGATATTCATTAATATTTATTATAGGCACAAGAATATAATTATATTAGTATAATTTATATAATTTAATATTACTATATTAATGGTATTATCATTGTTTATTCATATACCCCATCCATTAAGAAAAATATCAGTGTTTGTGTGTTGTTCATACTACCGCCTCCACGACACAACATATTTTTTTCCATCACCGGCTTAAAAAGATGGATATAAGGATGGTATTAAATTATAAATATGTTTTTTATGATATAATTAAGTTTTTTTATGACTAATTATAGAATATATTAACTATATGATCAACAAAAAAGTATCATTAATTTAATCATTTAAAATAAGCGTACTAAGAGGATAACCATATATTCATAATGTGTAATTTTTTCATATCCATTAATTATTCTAATAATTACTTAAATTTATGATATATCACATAAAAAACACTGAATAAAATCATTTTTATTCTATTATAGTTATATTAAAACAAAACCACCTCATAATCATTCATTAAATATGGGTATGTTCAAGTTTGGGTTAGTTTAACCATCCACTTGAACAATAATATGAATTTATATCATTAATTAATATGGAATCATCATTAATGGTGTAGTATTATCTAATTGTTTAAATAGAGACTACTTTATTCTGAAGACATTATATCAATATTTAATTCATTAATTAAGAAAACACCCTTCAATTGTCAAGAATCACAGAAACATGTTTGTTATTGATTTCATCTTGAAGGAGAAAGACTAAAACACTAGTGATTGTCATTTAAAAAATCATAAATAATTTTAAACCCACCATAATATTATATTTTATTACCTAGTAATAATTAAATCTATATGGATAATGAATACATACACCACTATTATGAAACTAGTATAAACGATCAAAACAAAAAACAGATGATGTGAAAATATAGGTAGAATTATTACAGGGAATTAATATTTATGAATATTATAAATAAAAATGGATATGAGAATGTTTTATAATTAATTTATTAATATATCCATGATTATAATATAGGATTTTAAGGTATTAATTTGGATTTCATGGCATGATGTAATGATTTTCTGACTCACATTTCTCTTTTTGGGACATGTTTGGTATTATTCACCTAAGTTCCTTTATATGGTGTATATAATACATATTTGATATGTAATATCATAAAATTCCTTTATACATGGAATTTAAATATAAATTTTAAACCCTCTTTTTCAAGGTTTTTTTATTGAATTCCACCCAAGCCATATGTGATATATTTTCATCCCAAATTTTCTATATTTGGGACTCATGTTATATTCACCAACTATTTAATTTCTTATTGTGAATTCATTTCAATGGAAGAATTTTACCATATCAATCATTTAATTTAAGTGATTTAAAATTATACATTTTTATCATTCTCTCATATGTTATTGATTCAAGAGAAACCAAAAGCATTTTAAAACTCAATGTTTTCAATGGTGTGAAAAACATCCTATGTTTTTGTAAAGTAAAAGTGAGTTTAATTTCCAAAAACAATATATCAATTTTTGGATATTGGAACATGTATATGGTTATGTTACATATGAACCTAGATGAAATCATCTAGAAAAAGGATGGATCAACATTGACTCAATCATCACCCTAATACGGGATGAGTGGGCCTAATACTATACACTTGAAAAGACATGGTCGGCGGATATACTTTGGAATATTTACGTACTCTTAATGATCTATGATGTGGATTTTTCCTACCATTTCCTTGGTATGAAACCAATGTAAACTATTTAACCCAATTAATATCTTTTATGGATAATCTAACACAGTAAAGGTATCCTCACTCTTATATTTATTTGATAAATCTATTACATGTTACTTTGATGATACCCTAAAACATATATATTGATTGAGGGTTGTTCTTGTATACATCCACATTATTATATTTAAAGGGGAAGTGTTTTATTTTTTTTATTTTCTATTATTTGTATATCCATATTTTATTCAGTAAGAGGTTTCTAATGAAATGGTATGAAAGGTCTTGTTAATTCTTATGGTAATACATTGGAAGTAATAAAGTGAAAGGTGGGGCTGAAAATTGCATATACCTAACTGCATTGACAAGTCTCATGAGGAAAAATAAGTTGGATTTTAGTGTATACCTCTTCCAATGATATGATAGGGTCTTGGAATAATATCTTGACATCTATTTTTTATGTTTTCTATTATACATTCCATCATATTAGATAAATGATTTTTTCTAGCCATGTATACATTTATTTTCATAGATATAGAATTCCCTCTATTTTTCTTATTGTGTCTTCATGATATTTCATTTATTCATTCCATATCACTTATTCCTTGTTCATGTTATGAAATCTTCAACCTTATGATACTCCTTACCATGAATCTGACCTTGTTTTTTTTCCTTTCTCAATAAACCTATTGGAGAACTATGCTTAATTTGAAGGGATATAATGGAAGGGATAATAATGTTCTCCCATTATTTTTATACTTTAACATTTTTTTTGAAATGTAATTTATTTAGGTGACTAGTCTTCTAAGAGAACTATGTTATTGGATCATTTGAGAACTCTTGTATTCAATACAAATAATACAATATAGCTTCCAACTCTGGGTTTCTAGAGTCTGGGATGTTACGGTTGGAATCATATGAAGTTTAGTAGGAATGTTGGAGATTATATTTAGAGGTACCAAGTGAGATATCATAAGTTATATAAAAACCCTATTGATTTATAGGTAATATTTTTTTAAACATAATTGGAATTATATTTTAAAATTTAATTTCATGAAATAATTATGTGTATTCCATTATAGAAAGATGGTGACTAACATGAGGGGAATGATTAACTTATCAACACACATAGTCAGTGTTGTGATATTACACCTAGTCAAGTTGATGAAGTTAGAGTTGATACTAATTAGTTTATAACCATATGAGAGCAGTTGAACCATGTCAGGAAAAATAATATCACTTGTATAAAACAACCTAATGATCCTTTACAAGGTGTAACTATGTTAGATTAGTTCAAATTAAACTAACCTATATAATTTAGTGAAACTACTAATCCGTTTGTTGTTAAATAACTGATCAAGTCACAAGATAGTGTCATTCTAGATTTCGGAAGTGGTGAAAAGGGAAAACTCATCATGGTGATCTATCATATGAAGTTATATGTGGACTAATGGAGGTCCCTAATTCAAAACACTAAAGAGGAATATGAGATAAATAGCATAAAATGGGAAACTTTTAAGGGGGTGTTCTATGAAAAAAACCTTCCTCATGAGAAAAGTGTAGAAATGGAAAGGTATTTTCTCAATATTATAAAAAAGTATTAGAAAAACATTTATGAGTATGAAGATAAATTTACAATGTTTTTTTGGATATGTTGTGGAATATGTATGTATAAAAGAAATAAATATTGATTGTTTCTTTAATGGGTTAAAGTTCATACTTAAAAGGGCATTGGTATCTCATAAATTTTGATAATATGAGGGTACAGTCTCAAGTGATATTAGAATAAAAAATAGTTAGCCTTGATGTATATATTCAAGTGAAATTAGTATAACAAGAGGTTGTTAGAGCATCATGGGAATAGAAATATGGAAAAGGGGAATAAATTAAGGGTGTGACTTCCCACATGGGGTAATTACGGGAAGAAAAACATTGGGTATTGTATGAAGGGAACTATATTTTGTTATAATTGTGGAGAAAAAGGCTATCAATCTCAGAAATAAAAGGTAAAGGAAAAAATATTTTGATTTTAAATGATATAACTATTGGGAGAAGGGAAATTATATGAACCAATTCCCCAAAAATAAAGGAAATTTACTTCATAAAAGTATAAGGGAGAAATTATCATCTTATGAAATAACTATAGATGAATTCAAAGTTCCTAATGATATATTTTTAGGTAATTTGATCATATCCTCAAATTTAGACAATGTTTTATTTGATTTTGTATATTCACACTCTTTTATATCTTCTATGTCTTCCAAAAAAATTCCTTAGATTCATATTAATTCAATTATGAATTAATAAACCAACTATAAAATATGAGATAGGTAGTTCCAATTATAATTCATGGAAATACACTAATTTCAAACCTAGTAATCATAATTATTATTGAATTTGATAAAATCATTAGTATAAATTGAATTTAAAATTATAATTAAAAATTATATTTATAAGGGAAGGAGGTTACGATGTGTGGAGGTGTCGTGGAACCTTTTGACTTTAGAGGATAAACTTCATAATATAAATCATGTCTCGATCCTCCTTCGGTATCACTCATTAATGAAATTATAAGAAGATGGAAAGATAAAGTGTGGTATATGGGTAAGGAAGATATCCCAAAGATTTAGGATGTACATGTGGTACAAAAATTCATTGATTTTTTTTCTAAATAATTAAATGGTTATCCACCAATCCATGTATTTGAGTTCTCCATTGAACTCATTACTGATGTAATACCCATATCTAAAAATCCATAAATAATTCCACTAGTGGAACTATTGCAGTTGAATAAACTACTGGAGGATTTGAGTGATGGGGGATTTATATTCCCTAGTGTTTAACTATGGGGAGCCCCCATTTTATTCATTAAAAATAAGGATGGGTCTTTGAGATTTTTCATCAATTATAGTGATATAAATGTCATTAATAAAAAGTATATGTATATTTTACCATGAATTGATGACTTATTTGATCGAATTCAAGGATCTTAATTTTTTAAAATATATATTTTCACTTTATTTATCATTAGTTAAAGATAAATAATGATGATATATAAAATATGAATTTTTTAACAAGGTATGAACATTATGAGTTTATAGTAATTCCTTTTGTATTGATTAATGTACCTTTTGTATTTATTGATATGATGAATAGTGTATTTAAGTATTATCATGAGAACTTGGTGGTAGTATTCAATTATGATACCTTTATATAACATAATATCTATAAATAAAATTATATTCAACTACAAATAAGTACAAATACTCTCATAAAAAATGAGTTATGTGGTAAATATAGTAAGTGTAAATTTTTTCTTAATAAAGTTTATTTTTTATCCATATTGTCTCCAAGGATGAAATGTTTATTGACCCTTCAAAGAAAAATGTAAAGAAATAATTTCCTACACTAACAAACATGATGGATATCTAAAGTTTTCTAGGCTTAGTAGGTTTCTATTGGTGGTTCGTTTAAAATTTTTCTCAGTTGGCCAACACATTAACCAAGTAAACACATAAAAGGGTTAAATTCACATGGTCAAGAAAATGTAAGGATATTTTTAAAGATAAAATGAAGAAATTATTAATGCACTAGTATTAACTCCACTACCAGTTAAGGATTTATTTTTAATTTATAGTGATGAAATGAATAATTTACAAGATTTTGTCCTCATGGAGAAGGATTTTGTGATTCCCTATGAATAAAGACAATATATGTGAATAGAACTATCTAACTAATTACCTTGAGAGGGTATCCATAATATTTTCTTTGAAATTATGGATACACTAAATCTATGATAAAATATGTGATATATATATACAGACCATAAGACATTGAAGTATATATTCTCTTAGAAGGAACTTAACATGAGGAAAATAATACTGTTTAAACTGCTCAATGACTATGATTTCTCGATGCTCTGCCACCTTGAGATATAAAATAATGAGAAAGATGAATTGATTAGAAGAACCTATTTTACCAAACTAAAATTTTAGTTTAAAAGAATAATAATCACAATATATTTCTTAACACACTATATAAAACTTTAATTCAATTCCAATATACTATAGAAATGTCATTATTTAAATGTGATTTTTATAACCTAGTTGTTGAATCGAAGTATTTAGATATGAGTAACTAAATTACGAAATATATTTATAATGGTACTACTTAATATAAATTGATTGATTAATTCTTAGTAAATAATCACTAAATTTTTATTAATGTCATTTTACGCATCAAAAATACTTTTTCCTCAAAAAATGGTTTTTATTGATTTTTTCAATAATAATATAATAAATTTATAAATTTTTTGAAATTTTATTTTATAAAATGAAAATAATTTTGGAAATCATAATATAAAAATTAACTAATGGTGAAATTTTGGGATTTTCTTGAAATGTTTGATTTTACAGTGAATAGTGAAAAATATAGAGTTTTCAAATACTGACATTTCTTTTCATCAAATCAAGTAATTTAAAAGTGTTATTATATTTTAAATTTGGTATTAAAGTAAAATATGATCTATTTTATTTATAATAATCAAATTAATCCCATTTAACTTATTGTTATTCATGATTTTAATATTAGTGAATTTTTAGGCTTAAAAATTCATTTTTCTAAAACAAATCATTGCATTTTACGAATTTAAATTAAAATTAATTTTTTCCAGTTATAAATATTTAATCATGAAAATTTAAATCAATAGTTTAAAATTTGGTAAATATTCCCCTTTTATTTTTTTTCATTATGAATAATAATCATGGTAAATACTTGTCATCTCTGTATGGTTAAAACGTGTAAAAACAGGTTAAATAAATGTGATAAGACTTTAAAATAACCCTTAAACTTCTATTTAATCTATTATACTAGTGTATTTCCACTATAATAATTCAATATTTTATGTTATGGAAATTTTAGGCCAATTTTCCTTAATAATGACTTATATATTATTTTAAGTAATGAAAAATATAAAATGTCACTATCTTTTATTTTAAAAACATTAATATTATTTCATGGGGATAAAAAATAAGTTATAGTCAGTTATAAAGGGTTATTTTTATGATTAAAAATTTATTATGATATTAATTTATTTATAATTTTTTGGAAGTTATAATTACCTTAAATACTTATGCAATGTTCACAGAGTTCATGTGCAAGTAAAAAAAACATTCTAAATAATTTTAAAAACATTAAAATGAATATGTTTTGGATGAATTATGGTGTCACATGAAATTTATTAGTAATTATAATATATAATTTATGGTGAAAGTATATATATTTGAATTATATTTCATTATTCCAACCATTAAATTAAAATTAAATAAATAGTCCCCAAAATGAAATTAATGATATTTTATGTTATATAATATTTTTTAAATGATTTAAAATCATAAAAATATTGAAATAGGACACGTAGTATGTGATATGGTCAAAAATTTAATCCCTTGATAAATTTTATACTCATTTTTTCATTATAATAAATCTTATAAATATTAATGATTTAAAAATGTGTTACTAAATTTAAGCATAAAATGGTTAATGGGAGTTAAACTAAAGAGATAAGGGTTAAAATGACCTAAAAACTTTCCTAAATCCAATCGGATGAGTATATTTAGAACCTATATCATATTAAATTTTAAATTAATGAATATTTTAACCACTTTTCCATGAATTTAGTTTTATAATATTTTAATTTTTTGAAAAATTACAAGTGTGCCCCTTCCCTCCCTTTTAAAAGGACACCCCTCCTCTCTCTTCTTTACATCACTTTGAGCCACCTAGATCAACTGAACTCTACCCAATTATCTCTCTACTTAATTATAAAGGTATTATATGTACTCATATTCTTAAAATATCATTCCAATGGTCCTTAATAAGGAATATAAAGGATGTATTCTGAATAAGAGGAGGTTGGAGTGCTTATAAGGAAATTTGAACTTGAGGTAAGGGTTATTCATCTCAATATTGTTTTGTTGGGGTATGTTTGATGTTATGAACCTATTTTTGTTTATGAGGTGTATATATTACCCCTTTTATATGTTTTATTACTAATATATTTATTTTCATGTTATTGAAAGTTTCATTTGATGTTAGTCTATTCATAGGAATTACGTCACAAAAGTTACCAAAGTGGTAGGGGTTTAATGATATAATATAATTTTTACCGAGACTGTTTGTAATTAAATTTTTTATGATGAAATTATATGATATATATCTCCAAAATATCATTTTTCTCAATTATATTTATTTATGAAATTTTCAATTAATAGTATCATTTCCTCTCTTTGTTACAAAAAATGTTTTAGAAAATGTTGTTAGTAAAAACAAACTTTATTTCCTCTTTGGTTAGAAATATTTTTTCTTCCATGTCCATGTTTTATTTAAAATGGTTTATTCAATTTTTATTTTATTCTACTTTGATTTTATAAATTCATTTTAACCATATTTTACTTTCTATAAAAAATCTGAGGAATATTCTTATCATTTTCTGAACAAAGTACGTTTTAATTTTTACTGAAAATGTTATAGGAATATTTATTTTATCATAAATCATATGAAAATAATTTTATACCTTCATGATTGATAAATTATTTTAAGCTTCCTCTTTTATGTTTCTATGGTTATTTGCAATGAAAATTTTTTCCTTAATATTTTTAAAAAATTTAGATTTTAAATAAGTGATTTCAAATTGAAAATCATATTTCTATCAAGAAATTTTATAGTGATCTTTAAGAGAAGTTTTGTATTTATCATAACATACTTTTATGTTAATTATTCTCTAATAGGTATATGATCCTATGAAACCATCATTATTATTTATATATGTGATTTATAATTATGATGATGAGGTTTTTATGATACACGTTTATTTGATATGGGTTGTGATATAATGATATGGTCAATGTTTCATGATATTATGGCATTAATATGAATGGATTAATGATTATATGATGAGTAGGTAAAAAAATTATATATACCTCCAATTAATTAGGTAAATATTAGTTTTCTATGAGCTTAAATTTTACACAATAGGTTATCCCAAGACCGAAATAGGGTACACAGGAGGTTATCCCTTACCCAAAATAGGGTACATGATAGGTTATCTGAAGCCCAAAATATGTTACATGAGAGGTTACTCCAAGCCCAGAAATAAGTACATGGGTGGTTATACTAATCCTAATAGGTGATAAATGTATTTTTTGGTATCCTTGACATAAGATTTATTTTATTATGATTATGAAAAACATTATTCCCCTTCTTTATGACGTGATCTTAAGAAAATGTTATGCTCTCACTACACATATTCTTTTATTTATTTATGAATCATGTTGTATGAAGTACCAAGATTTATATTATGATTAATGATTATTATATATGATTTCATGTTATGATTTTATAATGTTGATCTCATGTTATGATACCCTTATTCTCATGTTATTCTTAAATGATCATTGATATCTCCATTATTTACCTTTACTGAGCATCTTAGATTATCTTCTATTATGTTTCCTTTTTCCCCAAGATATGAAATATGGTTTGAAGTGTGATATGCATAAGAATGGTTTAATTTTTTAATAAATTAGTGGGAGATTATGTAGATCTTTTTTGTACCAGTTTCTTTTGTATCTAATTTTCTAAAGACACTAAACCTTTATAGTTCTAGTGTGGGTAATAATGATATGTAATGAATATTAATATAATAAGATGTAATATTTATCTATAAAATGTATGGGTCACTATGATCATGTAGTTATGACCATGATGAGGACTAACTGGGATATTATATACAAAGATCTTGTAAATATAGATATTCTGGATTTCAGGTGAGGGGGTCCAACTTTCCTTTTTTAAGTAATTTTTTAACCATACATACAAAAAATATAGATAAGTCCTAGTAAGATGAATAAAACATATAATGGAAGATTAAAATGGTGAATGATGGTAAATTTATGGACTTCATCTATAGAGATGGAGTGTTTATGTTTTGGAGGAGGTTATGTGTTCCCTCAATTTTATAATTGAAGAGGGAACTTTTAATTGATTCACATAGCTAAAATTTTAGTATACACTGTGGTAGCACAATGACGTATGTGGATTTAAGGGAAAACTTTTTGTGTGACTTCATGAAGATGGAATTTGAGAACTCTGTTTCTAGATGCTTAGTATTCTAATAGGCATAGGCTGAATGAAAAAATTTTAAGGGAGTCAGAAAACCTCTACCTATACTTGTATGGAAGTGGGATAATGATACCATGGAATTTTTTTATAACACCCAAAGACACCATGTAAGAAAATTTCTATATGGTTTATCATTGACTTTTCTACTATGTCTAACCATTTATTATAAATAAGTGAAGATATACCACTTGATAACCTCAGACGGATTGGTATTAATGAAATTGTATGGCTCTATGGGGAACCTCTATCAATTATATTTGATCATGACCCTTAGTTCATATAATAATTTTGGAACAGTATTAAAAGGTATCTCAACATTGATATACATTTATTTATTGTCTATCATACCCAAACTAATGGCTAGTCTGAAAAGAGTATCTAGACTTTGGAAGATATGACAAGATAATGTTCTATTAACTTACAAGGAATATGGTATCAGTATCTTCCCTTAGTGGAATTTTTATACAATAATATATTTCATTTGAGCATCTAGATGGCACCATAAAAAGTATATTTTTGAAAGAGCCTTTACACTAAATCATATTAGAAAGAATTTATAGAAACAATGTTTGTTGTCCCATATCTTATAGATGAGACAATTTTTAAATTATAAACTATTCAGGATCATATAAAAGTATCCAATAGATGATAAAATATATATAATGATAATCTAAGGGAAGACTTGGAATTTGAAATTGGGGATGATGTATTACTTACGGTTTCATTATGGAATGGATTTGAAAGATTTGGAAAAAGTGAAAGCTAAGACCTAGGTATATTGGGTGTATCTAAATACTATAAAGAATTATATTTATAGCTTAATGATTCGATATGCCTCAAAATATTTATAAATTAAACAATGTATTAAATGTTTCATTACTAAGGATATACATGTTAGATCTAATTCATGTGTTCACATCTAATGGAATTGATTTGGATCTCAACTTTTCTTATAATGATGTACTTGTTTATATTCTTGCGACAAAGGATCAAGTATGTTGGAATCAGACAACTCATTTGGTGAAATTCATATAGAAAAATCACAAACTATAAAAGGTAACATGGGAACCTAGAGAATATTTAAATAAGGACTAGCCATATTTGTTCAAAAACTATTATATAGACCGCAATTTTTAGGATGAAATTATTTAATTGGTGGATAATGTAACACCTGATACCCTTCTGTATGATGTAAGCACCATATTCTGAACTATCACGCAATGAACCCTTTAAAGTTCATTTATTTATGAATTTATTTAAAATTTCAATTTTATAATCTAAAATTGGTGAAAATAACTTAAGTTTTCATTTAATCATATAAAAATATAATAATAATAATAATTGAGATTTTTCTTAAAAGGTCTATTTTTAGTCAAAAAAATGTGGTTTTTAAGATAATTGTTATTTGAATGACTTTATCAATGTATAATTATTTTCTAGAAGTTTTCAAAACTTTTAATTAATAAAATATGAATTTAATGAATAAAAATATTCATTTTTAAACATTCTTTGAAATTATAAATCCTATGTACAATATTTTTAAAAATAATTAGAATGTTTCTTAAATAATAAACAATTTTCGATCCTTTCTTTGAATACAGTATTTTCAAGTGATATTAGATTTTGGGTTTCCTTTAAATCCTAATATACTTATTTTTTTTTTAAAATAAATCAATTTATTTCATTAAAATCAGTATCCAAGATAATTTTATCTTATATATAAATTTAAATCTTAAAAATTTTATTTTTCTAAAAACTCTTTTTATGTTATTAATTATTATTATTTTAAAATAAAAATTTCACACATTTACGAATTTTATTTGATAATATTATTTTAAAATTTGAAATTAGATGTTTAAAATTAGGTAAAAGGGTAAATCTTAACCATTTTTATTAAAATTAATTACTAAGGTTAGAAATTAATTACCAAGGTAAAAGTAAATTAAGGTTAAAGTTAAAAGTTAAAACAAAAATCCCTAAAACACTAAAATTTTAATCAAAAAAGATTTTTTAAGGTTATTTTACATCCAAAATCACCATTCAGTTCTATTTTCCCATTTTTTACATTGAATCATGTATAGTAACCTTACATTATTTAAAATGTAAGGGTTACTCCAAAAACTACCATTCCCTTCACTTATAAAAGGGTAAAACTCCCACCAATTCATGGCCCACCAATAATTAAAATTTATTCTTGAAATATTATTCTTTTTATCCTCCTATAACCCTATACCTCGTTCAAAATCTTTTGGTCATCATTATTTATATTAAGGACTTCATTTCTAAGGAGACTTCCAAGGGAAATTCGAGTTCCCGACTTGAGTATTATCAACTAAATAGATCTTCCTCTTAATTATATTCATTAAAATTAATTCTATCAATATTGATATAATGATAATATTATAATTTATATACTTTAATATTATTATATTAATATTATTATAATTTTCTATTCATATACCCCATCCATTATGAAAAATAAAATTGTTGTTCATGTGTTGTGCGGACTACCTCCTCCGCAATGCTACGTGCTTAATTTTCAATAACCACATTACAAGGATGGATTTAAGGATGGTATTAAAGGATAAATATTTTTTTGATGAAATCATTAATTTTTTTATGACTAATTATAGAATATTTCAATGATATGATCAATAAATGTTCACCGTTAATTTAATCAATTAAAATAAGTGCACTAAGAGGATAACCATTTATTAAAATTTGGTAATATTTTCATATCTAGTAATTATCCTTATAATTAATTCCAAAATTGATATATCAAACTAATAAATACTAAATAATTTAATTATTCTTCTTTTATAATGATATTACAACAATCCCACCTCAAAATCATTCATTAAATCGATGTATGTCCATGTTTGGGTCCGTTTAACCACCTACTTGAACAATACTATGAATTTATATAATGAATGATTATGGGAACATATTAATTTTATAATATAATATAAATGTGTAAATATTGATTTTTTTTAATTTTGGATACATTATATCAATATCTAATTCATTAATTAAGAATACACCCTTCAATTTTCAAGAATCACATAAACATGATTGTTATCGATTTCATCTTCAAGTATAATGGTCATTAATGGAATTTAAAGAATTATAAATATTTATAAATAAACCAAAATAGTAAATTTAATAGACTAGGATGCATCATCCCTTCATCAAGGTAGTTCTATACAAGAACCAATATGAAATATTTGATTCGATCACCATCAATGAGGAGCTGGATAGATGTGTGTTCACCCCGTCAAATTTTGGGAACTTCTCGCTGAAGGATTTTCGTAGGATATCCTCACCTCCAGATTCCCATGATCGACAGAATGATATTGTGTGGTGAAAAATTATTCTAATAAAATATAATTTTCTTATCTAGAAGATTCTGCATAAGGCAGTACCAACTGATGACAATGTTAAAAATGTGGGGATCAGCCTCACCTCTTGTTGTCACAACTGTAAGGACAAGTGAGAAAAAAGCATGTAACGTATATTATTTGATGTTGAATGGGCCCAACACTTGTGGAGTTTACTTTGTTCCTTCACCACAATCGTTCCCTTTTTTCTTCGTGCTACTTCATTCCTGGATAATTGGTTTCAGGGGCGATGGACTCGGGCCTGCAGAGATCGGCACGATCTGTTATCCTGAGTGCATGTTGCTAGTATTTATGGAAAGAAAGAAACCAGTCCAGATATGATGGGTCCCACTCCACTTGTAGTTCTATTTTATGAGGATGAATATCCTTCTAGTTGATATGGTTACACTCTTAGGGAACTGGAGGGAGGCCCCGTCTCTAAGTCCCCTTCATTCCTGCTCGCCTCTGGCCATGTCTTTTACTCCTCAGAATGAGGGACGCTGGATTTGATGGCTCCCCCTACTAATTTCCTCATGTTTAATACTTTTGGATCCTGTATTTTAGGGGAAATTCATGGAGGGGGTGGTATAGGCACCATGGAAGTGTCCTCCTCACCTTCACGGCACATTATGGAAGTGGCACATCGCTTCAGGCGGAAGCAAATGTAGCTCTTACCAGAATCACTCTTTGTAACCAGATGAACATGGTACTTACGCAAGTGGAAACTAACACTATTATTCTACACAACTCCCTTCATGTAAGAGGATCCATCCCATGATCAGTTGCGTATATCATTAGAAAATTTAAGGCCCTTCTAAATAGAAGCATCTAGGTCACTCACACATGGAGGGAGGGAAACAAGGTTGCAGACCATATGGCTTCACTAGAGGAACATGGATCTAATTTAACTTCTCTCCCAAACATTACTTTCCTTAAACTAGAAGGGTTCAATTTGATCTGAGGGGATTCTCTAGGTCTTCACTACATTAGGTCTCTCTAGGGCAGTGTGTGTTTGGTCCTTTATTTCCCTTATTTTTCTCTTTTTGCCTTGTATTAGTCCTTAAATTAATTTAATGATGATGATGATGAATAGACTATGAATAATTAACATTGTAGGGGGAATGTATATAGACGGTGCTATTATTAAGCTAGTATAAACAATCAAAACTATAAACACCCAATATGAAAAAAAAATTAAAATTCATTTAGGTAATTGATATTTTTGAAGAGTATAAATGCAAATAGATATGATTAAGTTTATTTATTAAGTTATTAATATATTTATGTTTATGGTACATTGTTTTAAAGCACATTCATGGAATTCTGGACAATATTTAAGGGTTTTCTGTCTCAAATTACTCTCTTTTGGAAATATTTTATATTTTTCACCTAATTTACTTTTTTTGGTTTATATAATTCTTATTTGAGATGTTATATAATAAAATTAATTTATTCATGGAATTTAAGATCAATATTGATACTTCTCTTTCAAGTGGTTTTGATTTAATTTCTATCCAATCCATATGTATAGTTTTTCCATCCCAAATTTTCATTCTTTGGGACTCATGTTATATTCACTTTCTATTTATTTTTGTATGGTTCATACATTTCCAGTGAAAATTATTACCATAGTTATATTTTAATTTGGTGGATTTAAAAGTCTATATTTTTATAACTCCATCATATTCTTTTGATTCTTGATTTTCCAAAAAATTGAAAAACTTAATGTTTTCCATGGTGTAAAACCATCCTAGGTTTTGGTAAAGTAAAAGTGTGTGTAATTTACATAAAAATGCATACCTATCTAGATCCTAGAGTGTGAATGTGGCTATAGAATATATTCACCTATAGTTAATCACCATAAAATGTTAGTTTTATCATTAAACCTGTCATTACTCTAATGCATGAAGAGTTGGTCTAAGACTACACATCTGGAGAGATAATCTTGGGGAAATTATTTTGAATATTCACATAATTTTAATGAATAATGAAAAATAATTTTTCCTACTATTTACTTGGTCTCCGTACAATGAAAACTATTTAACTCGATTATTATCTTCCATGGATAACCCAACACATTGAAATGGCCAACGTACCTATATTTATTTAATAATGGAACAACCTATTACTTTAACAACACCTAAGAACTTCTAAGATGATTATGGGATGTTATCATAGACATCCATAGTATTATATTTAATATCTAATTTGTTTATTTTTTTATTTTAATATTTATCATTTTAAGGATAAGCTTGTTTTATTTGGTAAGAGTGTCCTTAGGGAATTGTATGAAATGTATTGTTGAATCTTATAGGAATGCATTTGACATAATAAGGTGATGGGTGAGGCCTGTAATTATTTAGCCTCTCGATGCATCAATGGGTTTCATATGGAAAAATAGGTTGGGTTTTGGTATATACCTATTCCCATGATAGGAAAATATCTTAGCATGAGGCATTTACCACAATTTATAATGTACAGTATTATGAATTCTATCGGTATGAGGTCAATGATTATTATTATTATTAATGTTTTAATTTATGACCATGTATATATAACAACAATACATCAATCCTCCATCAATAGTGTTTTCCAAATCATGTGTAAGATATATAGTAGTCATACCCATCATTCCTTGATCCAATCCCCTTATTCCCACAATACTAGGCCTAGGAGATTCAAACTAGGTTACCAGAAACTCATCTCAAACCTAATACTTAACCTAGGTCTCTTATAAAATCAACTAAAATCTTCACTCCCTTATATAGAAATTCATGAGATGATTTCATTTCAGAAACGATCATTAGAGCACTTACTCCAAACACATGAGGCTCAAATCCCCATAATTCCTTCACTTATGGATCTCTATATACGTAAGCATTTTATCCAAACCCAAATTCCCATTCAAGTATTCATTATCATACATAGACATGCATATTGTTTTAGTACAATAGAGACCACCTACCTCAAACATATAGTTACCCCTTACCATGTTGCGTTCATCATTGTCCAAGACCATTCTAAGACACCCCAACATTCAACCCATATCTCAAGCTAAAACATATATCTAAAGTATTTATAAAATATTTAATTTTAATTTAATAATTAATTATAATAGTTTAAATTGCTTAAAAATTTATCTAATTCATCATAATCCTCTAAATCCTCACTGAACCAACTCTACAAACCAGAATGATGACCAACGGCACACAGAAGGCCTGTGACACACCCCCAACACCTCTACAAGTAAAATCCATATCATGCAATTCTTATAAAATCACTATTTTTATCTAATTAACTAAAAATAACACAATAAATTCACTAAAGAATATACCACAATAAAACTATAAAATATTTTAGTTTTTTCATCATACTGCTACATCTTTTATCCACCACATAAAAAATCCCAATCATTAGGACGGTTCTACAATGATCCAATGAAATCATAATCAAAACCCTAACCCTTATTACAAAAAAATCAATGAAATAAAAAATATGTAAGAATAGAGTGAGAATTTGAAAATCATAGCTCAAATTTATTTTAAATCTCTACTAAGAGTCTCCCACATCAAATGGTAAGAAAGGGGAGAATGAGGGAGGTGTGAAAAGACCAAAATAGTCCTCCGAGTATATTCACTGAGCCAAAAACCAAAGAGTCTCACCAAGAAAATACAGGTCTTCTATTGATAAAAAATGGGTTGGAGGCGCATTTTTATGTGATCTCCTTGGGTCTCAACACAAAACTTCGCCTCTAGAGTTTCGTTTTAGGGAGATCCAATGGGTTATGACGCAAAATCTAACCCCAGAACAAAACCCATAACCCTAATCCCACCCACTGCAGTATAGCCTCTGCTTGGATATCACTTCATAGAATAACTATCTTTCCAGAAGGTCCTTCACATCACCATACCCATTCTAGGATGTCCACTACATCATCCCCCTAAAAACCCTTTAGAGAATATCCCTTAAGATACTATGTGATTTTATCCCCTAAGAAACCATTATGTTGAAGTCACTTAGGTTGTTGTTTGATTCCATCTTAATCTAGAATTTTTAATCATAAAAATAGGGTTTATGAAATTATCCAATTCTTTCATGTTTTAAACCTCTCTCTTACTTCAAAAAAATAATCTTATGAGAAACATTCCATTCCACAACACCCCTAGTTATGGAATGATCTGACTCATATAGTAGATTCGATAGTAGGGCCACCCAACCCTGCTTGGATACTCTATTGATCACCCAAGACATCCTTTGGTTCTTTGAACACATATAAAAAATCCCAAAGATTCTCAAATTCTAAAATTTATAATCTAATTCCAAATTTTTAAATTGTTTACGTTCTTAGGACTCACAATTAAAATATCCCCAAATTTCACCAACCCATAATGACATGGGTCACTACAAAATTATAACCATAAGTCTTCTCATCCCAAAGAAGAATTTGATAACATCTCTTGACTTCCAATACATTGGTTGGATTATAATACAGATCTTCATTCCCAATTAAAAAATAAATTATATGTACTTCATCTATCTAAACACAAAATAAGGATGTATTTTCTTTTCATGAAAATCCCTAGTTGATCTTCAAAACAAAATTTTCTTACTTGATATGATGCACCTGGTGTAGTTTCCACCTCAATGCATCCAATAACAAGAAAATGCATGGGGTGGACCACCTCTAGTCAACTATTTTAGAAAATAATTAACCTCACCCATTGACACACCATTACATCAGTTGATGATAATGAATTGATTCCAGAATTAATTACAAAATCTTCCCAACACCCACATCGAAGTCTCAAACCAACACTCAATGTATTTTATTATTTGGATCCTCAAATAACCTAATATTCCATCATTATTTACTAAGATAACCAATATATCTATAATATAAGTTACTCTTAGATCAGATATAATTCCATCTCAAGTACATAATTGAAAAAAAACTCTATCTGATACCATTTCCTTGTCCTTAAATCTAGTATTTACTAAAAACCCAAATAAAATAAATTCTAATTTTACATCAAAATCATGATTTTGTATCATAAACCTCCTACTAATTTAATTTCACCCAAAACCCTTCAAACAATAGGGTATCACACCTATAACTAGTAAAATACTCCCCACCAGAGGAGTATTCTTATCACCACCCCAACCAATTAAATAATCCAAACTCCAAGGTCCCTAATCTAACCATTATAGAGTGAATTAACCATTCATAACTAACCCACTCTTACCCAATATCCAATAAGAAACACTAATCTCCCCCCCCCTTTAACTAGGCTTACCAAGAATTTCACCTTCAACATTTTGCAAAATTAACCTGAAATGGGGGAAGTGTACTATAATATCCAATGGTGCTCTCTACACTATATAGATTCCCTTATATTACTCCCTGAGAACTGACATAGAAAAGTCCCAACATTACACATTTCACTCTATTTGGTCCATGTTTATCCCATATCTAATAACCCCTGGCATGGTACGCGGAATGTTCTTTCATACTAAAACACTCTAATACAACACTAATCCCACTTATTACTAAAGATATAACCACTCCCATTATCTTCCAAACTTGATTCCACTATTCACATATTCATTTTATTGTTTACAATGGTTCTCATTCCATAACTAAATCTAATATCCACACATCATCCCCAATCACACTCCAATTTCAATTTTTACCAAACCCCACAAAGGTATCATGATTATTCTCCAAGAAATTATGAACTAAAGTACTCAACACCACATCAAAATAAGTATATCATTTGGGTTTATTTGGAACCATGAAAAGTTATGATGGAACTGTTCGTGTCTCACTCCAATATTCCACAAAAACAATTGTAAATTCATATAACTAACATGAATCTACCTTGACACATCAGTAAATTTCCTAAAAAGGTACAAAAACACTCATTAAACTCCTTCCAGGTAGATTTTCCCTTTAAATAACTATCTATTAAGTTCTTACCCACTATCAATATTAATCACATTTAAACTAAAATAGGTACACTCTTTTGTTTCTCCTAATCAAACACAAAACCTAATTAACCATAAATTCACCCCGTTACATGTCAATGCACAAACCTTGAGGAACTCTCAATGCTTCCCTTTCTATAATCCTGAGTAGTCTCACTCATTTTAAGTCATAATTCAGGATCACACACCACTAAATAATTTTTATATAACCATAATTTGTCCACCCATGCACTACCCAACCTATATAAATCCATATAGGATCACCTCTCAACATTTTATTAAAATTCACACCTAAAACCAACATGGTTGTGTATCCAACCAATCCCTCCTTCTAAAATCAACAACTAGAACACAATAACACTAAGATTTTCTCATCTCGAAATTCTAAGAAATAATGTGATCATTCCTTTACCCTCTAAAGAGTATCTACATCATCCAAAAAACCTATTTCCATGTCAAACCACATCTCTATCATATCTTTCACGTATCAAACCATCACCAAGACCTCCAATGCCTTAACTAACCTTCCATGTGGTTCCATTCATTACTGGAATATAAGAAATGTAATATTTTCAGGGGATTATATCATGTGGTATATATATATAACTTTACATCAGAAAATACCATGTTCTAGATGATTAAAATATCAAAAAAAATATAGTAAAACGCAATATATGTTTTTATTTACAATTTAAACAAATAAACCCTTCATAATCAAAAAAATAAACAAAAAACAAGCAAACATATGTCATGTGAATTCTATGTTCTAAATATGATGCATATACCCAAGCCTCATGATATAATGGGAAAAGATCCAAAAACGCATATAAGGCCTCAAATAAAAACATTTTCTTGAATAAATATCTAACTGTAGCAATTGGAAATACAATCTCAAAACCCTAGTAATCTAGAATTCCCACCAGAAAGGTGTCTATGACTCACTATCCTAAGGTCCATCACATACTTTGGTACTTTACTATCTTTATATACCAAGTCTCAAATCATCAAAACAAAAGAAACAATTCCATGATACCACTTTGTAACACTCTAACTAAAATCATTCAGAAATATCATAGTTGGAGTTCCAAAAGGCTTCATATGTTCCTTCTCATGCACTAGAAGCTATGAAATAGTATTGAGGGCTTGAACCATATGTTGGGAAGACTATAACCTTGATTTAATAGGAAAATTGAATAAAAAAAATAACTAAATATCATCTATGAATGGTAATAAAAGTAATTAAGATTGATAATATAGCATTCCATAACAAATGAATATTCATTTATATAGTTATACATATTAACAGACCACTCACTAGTCTATTCGTAGATACAAAGTAAAATAATTAATAAAACCCCAAGGAGGATCTATTATCATTCTCAATCCTTAACTTCATCCCATATTCAAAAAATTGAATATCTTATCCATCTCAATCCACTATAGAACCTATATGTCGACCTACATACCAGATAAATGTTTTGTGAGAGCACCTAGGTACCTATGCAGGGTTTGAGGAAAACATATCAGTAGTTTCAAAATAATTGCCCCTAATATATGCTATCATAAATGTGTATATACATGAGGGAAATAAATAATTGGATATTACTATACACAATATTGTGTGTTTGTTCATCCTTTTAAAACCAATCCACCAAAACACATAACCTTACCTATCTCGGTCAACATTAAAGTAGAATCCACCTCATGCTATAATCCTAACCCACACTTGGTGATTTATGATAAGTCGCCATACCATTACATGACCACTACCCTTCCACTTATGGTGGGGTCAATACCAAAACTCATCCATATCATAGATAATATCAACCTATACCACTAACTTATGGTAGTTTCTTATAACCACACCCTAGACTAAAACCCTCTCACTTATGGTAGTCCATTCCAGTACCCTATCACTCATGGTGAGGCTAATAATTAGATCTAATATCACATCATGGATAGAACCCTCTCAATTTTTGTGGGTATTAACATACATCATGTTCCAATACCTTTTTACTATGTTCAATCTATGGTAGCACCATCTCACTTAGGGAATGGCTGAGAATTCACATCCTGGACTAATACCCTATCACTTAGGGTGGTTTATTCCATTACCATATCAATCAAGGAAATGCTAAGAATCCATATCCTAGATAAATACCCTATCAGTTATAGTGGTCCATTATAACTCCCTCTAACTCAAGGAGAGGCCATGTATCCACATATCATATTGATACCTTATCCCTTAAGGTAGTCCAGGCCAGCATCCTTCAATTTATGGTGATCCCAAAATCCAGTCTCCCTATTAAGCATATACACATCTAGGTGCATGCACACAACAACAAGCATAGAATCAATGTTCATCCCACATGCTCGCTATGAATCTCATAACTAGAACATGTCTCTTAGTAATACTGTAATACCATCAACAAATCATATACCAATATAATCACATAGTATAATCTTATCAAGCCTGAACTTTCCATACAAAAAAAGATATTTAAAACCCATCAGCATTCCTATCTCACTTGTAAAGGCATCCACTAGGTCCCTTAGACCTGATCCAGTCTCTACTTTTCGATACAAACCTACATCTTCCACCCCATGGTGGTAAAATAAACCAAAGGATCTATTGAAACCAATCCATAAGTGGATAATACACTCACTTTACAATATCCACATCACACAAAAATTTCCCTATATCTAAGGGTCATCCTGTTCTAACTCACACTAAGCCTCTAACCCACCTAGTTCAAATCCATTAAGACAAATCAAAAAAACTCTAGATTGGGTCCCATATTTAATCTCCATTATGAGATAACTCAAGCCCAAAACCATTAGGAAACCCTACTCAAAACACCCATCATAAACTTAGTGGGCTTATCCCGCTCATAGAACACAACATGTCTCTAATCCACTTTCAATAAGGCATTATCAACTATGTCTAAGATATATGGACACCTTACTAATCATCTTTAGTTCCAACCCCCTCATTCTTAGAACTCTATATTAGGAGATCCAACATAGGCTACTCAAAACTCATCTCATCCCTACTACTCACCCCATTACTCTTGTAAACTAAACTATAATCTTATCCCCCTTGATTAGATAGTCTCCTAGAAATTTCATTTACCCAATGATCACTATATCACTAACTTTAAACCCAAGAGGCTCAATGCTACTAAATTATTTCACATTGGGTACTCTTAGTCCCTAACCAGTTTTACTTGAATTGAAACTCTCAAATATTCATGAACTATAATACATAAACATTTATATGGTTTAGTATTAAAGGTACCACCTACATCGAACATAGAGTTAACCCTTTTGGATCTCCAAACATCCTTTCAAAATCCTGTTCCAAACCACACAAATTTATGATCCCCAATATCATTCCATCAAATCTATATAAATTAATTATAAAATATTTATAATTAATTTTAATAATTAATTATAATAGTTATTATTAATTAAACAATTTATCATACATGACATAATCATTCCAAAATTCACCAAGACGGTTCCACCCACCTGAACCATAACCAATGGAATGTGAAAGGACCATAACACCCCCAATAAAACTATGAGAAAAATATCTATCAACCATCAACAATAAAATCACCAATTTAGTAAAATTTACTTTAAATACCAAAATAAATTTAGTATTAAACAAACCTCAATTGAAATGGTGAATATCTACATGTGTTTATTATCACAATACATACTCTATCCATTGCACAAAAAAAATATATTTATTATTCCTCCATTGTATGGTGGAATCATCATTAAAACTCTAAATCCCATAAAATAGTAGTTGAAAATAATGAGAAGGAATAATGAGGGAAAAAGTTAAAAATCATATTTTAAAGTTCTATAAAATCTTCTCCATGAACACCACACATCAAATGGGAAAAGAGTGGTGACGGACTGGGGAGTAACTAAAAAAATATCCTGCTATATGGAAACTCGACCTAAAATAGGAAGGGGTATAACTTGGAAATGAAGAATCTACCACTACTAAAAAATTGGGCAGGTGTCCCATTATATCGTGACCCCCTTAGGTCATGCTTCAAAGCTATACCTCTAAATTTGAATTATGGCATGACTCAATGGACCACATCACATCCCCTAACCCCATAATAGATCCCAAAACCCTAATTCCCCTAATTTTGTGTGACATAATTTCTTCTGTCACTATGAAACCCCACCCCAATGCCATTTAACACTACCCATATTGGATTGCCATGTGGCTTTAAGCATGCCTCATAGTAATTTAGAGGTTTACAACTATCATCAAGGGACGAATTTATATAATGGGGATACTATTAGCTAAAATCAAATCACAAAAAATGAGTAAATAACCAGATAAATATCCATCATAATTAGAGTATGCATAAATAAAAACCCACAATTCCTAACAAAATGTGATTCTTCTTTACAACCACAACCAACAATGATCACCTAATGGTATGATCCCAAATATAAAGTTTAAAAAAAGATACCAAAAACACACCCTATCCATGATTCCATCCTTATTCCTCACAAATCCTATCTTTATACATGCTTGAGATTTGGTATCTATATATACTACACATCATGTAATAAAATTGAAAGAAAACACAAGGTCTACACACAAACGGCGGTTATCATGTAGGGTGTCATAAATACATATTAGCAGTATCTCACCATGTTACCCTAATATATTTTATCTTATATGGGTATTATTGAGAAATAAATTAAACATTTTATATAAGAACATTGGACATCATGTGCTAACCAGACCACCGTGAATACCAACGCATAAAGTCACAATGTGCTAACTAATCCACCATGAAACTCGATCATACTTACTTTGATCATATTCTAGAATCCAACTCATCATATCATCATTACACATCACTAATTCCCTAGTAAAATATTAATACTTAGTGTATGATAACATCAAAAACCATAACCCATTACCCACAGACATTGGGAATGGTCACATGTCCACATCTCAACCCACTTCCTAAACACTCTAAGAAGGGTCTATCATTATTTTCACCCAACCCCCATGTAGGTCCTAAACCCAAGACTCTTAGTAAAGGTCCACCATATACCATCAATTTAATAGTTTGTGCCTTCCAAAACCATTACTTTTCTTGTTTGGGTGTTGGAGGTGTTTTTGAGGAGGTTCGAGGAGGTTCTATGGAGGTTGAAGCTATATCAAAACTAAAGTTGTATTTTTTATTCCATAAAAAGGATTTTATAGTGCAATCCTTTGTTTTTCAACTTAAGTGGACAGAGGCTTATAGCTTGTGTGTACAGTGAGGGGAATATTGTAAAATGTGTTTATGATAGAGATAGTATTTTCCTCATATTTTATATGTATTTCAATTATTTAAATCCTCCTAATTTATCAATTTAAGCTCATTTTGAACAATTTTGGATTTTTGGTGTGTTTTGTGATAAAATTTGATCATTTATTAATTCTATAATTTTAAGAGAATTTAATTACAATGGTTTTTGGAAATAACTTTTAAAATATTATTCTAATTTGAGTGATTCTTTTTTTTTTGAAGTATTCATTGATTTATGGAATTAAAATTTGTATTATAGAAAAAAGAGTTGATTTGAACATCTAGAGGACTGAAAAAATCAATCAAGTTGAAAAATTGATTGGGAAGACAGTGTGGACCCCTCCTCCATAACTGAATCATCACTCAGGATACACACCTCTAATTGAGGGGGTCATTGGATGTTATGCATTGGGGGAATATTTCTGTAATTCTTAGCGAGAACAATTCGTGATCCTTATTTATTCCTTAACTTCATCTAGAGACATCCAATTAATGTTAAATTTTGGGGAGAAATTCAAAATATATTTTAGAACAACTTTCAAAAATACACATGTCCTCAATTAAGATATTTTAAGGGGGTAACATGGATATACTTATTAATGAATATTCTATAACTAAAATTTCTACCGTTGAAAACCCATTATGACCCCTAAGTCATTAAAGATATGTTATGACACCCTAAAACCACTTCCATGACTATAAATAAGAGTCCAATGGTGGATTGAAATGATATTGATTGGAGAGGGAAGCTATAGACATCAGATACTGCTTTAGATTTTTCTTCATTTTATTTTTATTTTATTTTTCTTTTCCCATGTAATGCATTCATATTTTTATTAAATTTTTTCCCTTTTCTTCTTCCACCCCTTTTTCTCTTCCAATATTAATATCATTATTTATCTCTTACATATTCCACTATGATCCCTTTTTAATTTTAAATGGAAAGCAATTAACCCTAGGATTGGCCCTGGGGGAGGTTTGGTGGATTTCTTTTCTAGTGCGCTTCAATTAAACTTGTTTTTACTCTATTCATGGTGGATGTGAGAGTATTGAATGGGTGTGGTGGTCATACCCGATAGAATTATTTTTAATTCTATTTATTTTATTCGATTAATAATTTTTACCTCCCTTATCTCAGTAAAACCCTTCATACGGTGGAATTGGGGTTGCCTAAAGGGATGAAACGACATATGGGGAGTCGGGTCTCTTGGTAATTTCATTCTTGGTTGAGGTGTTATCCAATTTGACTATTAGAGGAGGTGTGGTTTGGTGTGAAGAAGGCATGCTAAAATCACACCCTCAATAAATACAAGTAAATTAATTATTTAATGAGGTTTCATTAAATAAATTATTAAATTGAATTTAAAAAACAAATAAATAATGAATAAACTCGTGTTATAAAACCCTATACTAACACCTTTATTTCTAATACACATTTTGTTTTCATATTCATTTAGGGTTAAATTTTTCATTGAATTTTTTTGATTTTATATTTACTAAAAAACCAAAAACATTTTTTTTAATATATAATATAAAAAATCCAAAAAAATAGAATTGGTGAACTATAATCAATGATTGAACCAACTGTGATGCTCCTCAAGTGAGACGACCCTGTTCATCCTATGTGCTGCATTAGAAAAATTAAAATTTCTATTACCATACCCTATTATAGGTGTGCATCAAAACTGGAACCATTTCTAAGTATATAACTAGTTATTTAAATAACTTTATTTGAAGTTCATAATTTTTTAAAAAAAATAATTGTTTTCTATATTAAAAAACTATAAAAACCCCTTTTCCATGATATATTCAAATTCAAATTATTATACATTGGATTATTACTCATAGGTTCAAGAACAAGAAATAGATTATACTATAGAGGAAATCAAGTGTAGGGGTGATTCTCTTATGACAATATTCAAACAGCTACAAAGAGCCCAAGAGTCATAGATCTCACCACAAGGTTTTATGGGAATGATCGGTGAACTCCGAACTGACTTGAAAATATTTGAGGCCAAAAAAGAAGTTCTAGTGGGTTTTTCCCAATTTCACTAAGGACGTAAGATATGTTTAGGACAAACTCAAAATGGATGATCCTAACTAATAACCTCCATCCAGTGATGATCAACTCCAAGAAGAACTTTCCATTGAAGAAGAGATTCAAGCTGAACCACCTCCTAGAGATGATACATTCTTAAACTCAAATTCATTTAATTTTATTGAAATTAATTTGAGTATTACTCGCAACTATTTTGAATCTTCAGAATCATATGACTCTTATTATTCCCTAGAGGATGATGAGGAAAATTAAATTTTACATTTTTTGGAACACCTAGAGCTCCCAAAAAACATTAAATATTTAATACCTGGAGTATAAGAAGAGAAATAGAATGATTCACAAGTAGCAATGAATGAGGGGGTAGTTTCATACATCATCCTACCCCATCCCTGAAATTTGTACTACATTATGAAGGGGTAGGATCTGGTGTACTCTATAAATGGAATTCTACAAAACAAGAACAATGAAGTGTAAGCTGGAAGATACCACATGTGTTGGTTCAAATCCAAGAAGCCTCAACCACCATCATACGTTACATAACAACTTGAACTACCTTCTATAGGTAGTAAAACATTAGGGCCCACTTTGGGGATCATACCAATATTTATATTTACACGATTTCTTGGAATTTATATTTCAATTTCCTTTTTGGATTAGTCAAGCATGCATCCCACTCCCCTTTATCTTTTTCAATATTAAATGACAAGATCCTTGTAATTAATTGAGTAATTACTTTCTGTAGGACCATGATGGAATATGGTAAATCCAAAATAGTTTAGTAGGAGAACCAAATATTTAGTTCCAAAGGTATTTCACTTTTAATATTTATCTTTTAAAACTCCTAAAATATTTTCTAAGATTTTTATTTGAGATTTAAGATGAAATTGCAGACCCACGTTTAAATTTATGATTTAATTGAATTATATAAGAGAAATTATTTTCTTAAGAATAATATGATTACATGTTTTAGATTTAAATGTTAATGATATTGAATGATTCAAATGTAGAATTAGATGATTAAAATTAAGCATGGATATTAAGATGAGGACTCGTGATTTAAGGAAATTAATTGTTTCTTGTAAATGCAATTTCCCTATAATATTTTATTCTTTGAATTTATAAAATTCATGTGAATGGATTTTTTATTATTAATAATGCCTTTAGTTATTGTCTAATGTTATAATTTCTATTCCTGATAGAATTTCTAGACCATGTACATCCTATTTTATTCATTAGAATACTTATTGAGTGGTCTAAGGATATTCCACCTACTAAAACTTGTATTTGAACTTATCAAAGCTATGACTATACAAAAAAACATTTAAAATCATTGAGTCATCTTTTTATAAACCAATTATCCTTAAAATACCACCTTTACATCAATACTTCTATGGCCCATAGAGACCATGAATGACCATTATAAGTATGAGCCAGGTTTAAATCCATTTTTGTCCATTCTTACCCTACTCTTAGTCTTTTGCATGATATTTTAAAGATGAGTTATGGGGGATAATAAAGTCATTGTGTATGGGATGAAATACATTTTAATGAAGAAGTTTGGGGCTGCTAATTTGGGAATAAATAAAGGTTTTTGATTTATTCAATGTACTTAATTTTTTATCTTCTTGAAAACAGAAAAAAGAATTGGTTGTGACATAGAAGAATCAAAAATCATCATCATTGGATCAATTGTTTTTATCATATGTGGTTAGGTGGTGGTTGTGAGGTTTATTCTAAGAATAACTTTTAAAAATCAAAAAAATAGTTAAGAAATATAATTTAAGAAAATAAAAAAAGGTAGATAAAAGATCAAGAAGGTCATATCAGTCATTATTATTTCATTATTCATGACCTTTTCTTTTATTTTTGGGGAAATGTGAGTTTCTACTTTTAATGATAAAATTTCATTACAAATTTATTTTTGATATAATGCATTGTAATTAAGAGATAAACCTCCTCCTTGAGCCTTAATTTTCATGCATCAATTCCTACCAACCTTAATCCTCATATTCATTTGAACCTTTAATGAAAGTTCTCATGATTTTATGTGACTTTTGTCTTTACAAAGTGGAGAAAGTAGTTATTTTAATTGAATATGGATAAGAAGCATGTTCCCATGATATTATAATAACTCCACCTAAATTTTATCATGATAGCTGTGAGAAAATATTCAAGTGAGGTAAATAATGACTTGGAATGTTTAATAATAATGAATTAAGGAGCTTGAATAAATTAAAGGTGAAGTTCCATAATTTTTGAAAGGGGAAAATTAAAATACATGAATTGATTTTTTTTATTTTAAATTTGAGAAATTTAATTGATATTTTATGTGTATTTTTGAAAATTTAATTTGACATTGAAAATTGTTTGATTTTATTTCTTTGGAATTTGAATATTTGTAACATTTGAGCCCTCGGAATTCCATGTTGATATCTTATGCGTGAGTACAAGCATGGTTTATGTGTGGGTAAATTGATAGATTTAATTTTTTATTCATTTTTAAAATGTATTTCAATTATTTAAATCCTCCTAATTTATAAAATTTGGCCTTATTTTTATCAATTTTGGATTTTTTTATTTTGGCCTAAAATTTGAAAAATGATTAATTCTGTAATTTTTACATATTTTAATCTAAATGGTATTTTATGAATAACTTTTACAATATTATTCTGATTTGAGTGACTCTTTTTTTGAAGGATTCCTTGATTTATGGGATCCAACTTTGTCTCCTAAATATGAGTTGATTCAAACATCTGGAGGCCTAAAAATATCATTTTGAAACATTATTTAGGTGGAAAATGTCAACCCCACCTCTATAACTAAATAATTACTCAGGCTACACACCTATAATTAAGGGGGGCCATTGAACGTTATACTTTGGAGGAAGATTTATGGAATTCTCAGCCAAAAATATTCATGCTCAGTATTTATTCCATAATATCATATAGAAACATTCAATCAATATGAAATTTTGAGGACCAATTATAAACATATGTTAGAACAAATTTCATGAAGAAACCTATCCCTATTTTAGCCACTTTATGGGCATAACACATGGATACTTTTTAAGGAATATTCTATAACTGAAATTTCAATCGTTGAACACCCCTTATGACTCTTAAGTCATTAATGGTCTGTTATGAAATCCCAAAACAACTTCCATGCCTATAAATAAGAGACCAAGGATGAAGTGAGAAGATATTGATTGGTGAGGGAAGTTTTGGATGTTAGCTACTAATTTAATATTTTTATTTATTTTATTTTAATATTTTTTCTTCTCCCATGTAACGCATTCATATATTTATTAAATTGTTTGACTTTTATTATTACATCCTTTTTTATCTTCCAATATTCATCTCACTAGTTCTCTCTTCCATCTTCCTCCATGATAAATTTTCACTTTTCAATGGAAAGTGATTAACCCATGACTTAGAACTAGGGGAACATTCATGATGTTATTTATTATTGCACTTTAATTCAACTTGTTTTTATTCTATTCATGGTGGATGTGATATTATTGAATGGGTATGGTTGTCGTCCACAACAAAATTATTTTAAATTACATTTATTTTCTTTGATTAATTTTCTTCCCCCCTTATCTTGGGAAAACCCTTCATATAGTATATTTGGTGTTTCCTAAAAGGATGAAATGGCATATGGTGGAGCCAGGTCTCTTAGGAATTTAATTCTCAATTGAGGTGTTATCCTATTTGACTATTAGAGGAGGTGTGGTTTGGTGCACCGAAGGCATGAAAAAATAACACAATCAATAAATCAAAGGAAATTAATTCATTAATGGGGTTTCATCAAATGAATTATCAAATTTAATTTAAACAAAAAATAAATAACAAATTAACCTACATTAACAAACCCTGGACCAAGACCTTTCTTTCTAATCTGTATTTTGGTTGCATCTTCATTTAGATTTAAATTATTCATTGAATTATTTTAATTTCAAATTTTCTAAAAAAACAAAAACCATTATTTTCAATAAATAATATAAAAAACAAAAAACAAGAATTATAATTGGTTAACTATAATAAGTTATTGAACCAACTCTGATGCTCCTCAAGTGAGATGACTCTGGTTAGCCTCTTTTCTCTATTATGAAAATTAAAATTTCTTTTTCCACAACCTACAACAGTCTTATGTTAGTTTACATCATAAGATAGGGGTTTATGCAATAAGTTTATTTTGACTAAGGTTCCATGAATTTTGACAGAAACTAAATATATAAGGATTCATGGTTTAAAGGTTGGTTTGATGGAATAAGTTTGGTGGAGATCATATGTTTTATATTGTAATTGTGGGATGTATGCCATAAACTTAGAAAATACTATTTTATTAATAAGTTTACTTTTGTATGAATCTCTTAACATTTTTCTGATGCCTCTCTCTCATTTTAGAGGTGCCCTATTGTCTTTGAGTTATCTTACATATCCCTTCCCCCTACTTCAATATGTGGGTTCTATTGGTGGTGTTTTGGAATTCCATGTAAACCCCTCCTCCCTTAATTGTTATTTTCTATGTTCTTCCTTTTTAATTTCATTTTTTAATTATTGTTTGGGTTTGGGTGAGATTTAGATGAAAACAATTTGTATAGTTCAGGTTGATTTATGGTTTTCTTATGTGGATGTGATTCACGAGATATTTCTCATTCACCCTGTGGTATGAAGTGGGATTAGAAATCTTCTTGAGGTAGTTAATCCTCATTATCTCACTATTTATGTTGTATTCATGGGGATTTAATGACATTTATTTCTATTTTGTGGATATTAAGGGTTGGAATGACAGTGAGAATAAATTATCATAATTGAAATTGATGGGTATGGGAAGATATTTAATGCTTTAAAAGTCGTATATATGTTATTGATGAAAATTTTCATTCTTGTTTCCATTACTAAAAATAATGGAAGTTGTGATTTTGATACCCTTATTGTGTTTTGTGTGATTTCACCTAGAGTAAAAGGAAAAATAATGTATATCTAGCTAATAAATTGGTTTTCCATGGAAACCTGGTTTGTGTGATAATTGCAATGCTACATAAATAGGTAATGTGATAAAATCCCTTGAATAATAGTGGAATCTGATGTGTGTTGTTATTCTGCGGTGATGGAGGTGACTATCTGGGATGTTTTATATATGGGGGTATGGTGTGATACATTGGTTGGTTGGAATGGATGTGATGTGGGAAGTTGTTTGATGTGGTGTGTAGTGACTATAGTGAATAGTGGTTATTATGTGTTGTGGTGGTAATGGTTATAGTGTGCAGTGGTGATGATGCTTTATGGAATTCAGTGGTAATGATATGTGGTTTCTGTGTGCGACTGTTGTTTTGTGAGAAGTGGTCAATATGTTTGATGTGTGATTTTTTTGGTTATTTGGTTCGAATGGTGTGGATCAGGGATGATGATGGATGTGAGGTGTTGTGGTGATGTTTATGTTTGTTTGGCTAGTTTTTGGGTGGAATGGTTGTGTTAGTTGATCATTTATCTATGGAATAATTATAATGTGGTAATTGAATATGAATGGGTTGGAATTTATGTGTGGTAAATGGATTAATTTAATTGAATATTAAATTAATGATCACTATAATTTTGACCTAAGTGGATTGGAAAATTAATTTTAGTGGGAATTAATATATTTTGTAAGTGGTAAAACATGTTAATGAAAGTGGGAAATATTGTGTGGCTTGTGCGGTGGTTGTTTGGTGTGTTTCATATAGTGGTAGTAGTGGTTGTTATGAGAGATTTTTGGTGTAGTGGTTGTGGTGGTGTGATCTAGTGTAGTTGTTTTGAACCCATAGGTTGGGAATTTTGTTTTATCTATATATTATGTATGATTTTTTTATTTCTATACATTCCACACCCAGTTTGGATAACATTACAAATAATCAATGGTCCTAGGTTCTATTTTTCCCCCATGATCCAGGTTGGTGGTGATACGGATGGCTGAATACCCCCTCTTCTCTACTCTTCCTTCACCAGCAGTGATGAACCATGTGTATTTAGGTGAGTTGTGATGTGATGTGTCAGACTAGGTGTCTTATAGTGATATGTGATGTGATGAGGAAATAATGTGATGTGATATGTGGTGGATGTCATGCATGGTATGTGGAGGGCATGAGGTTTAACCTACTACTCTGGTTATGATATGACATGAGTGATAATGGACTAGGTGTCTTCAGGTGAGAAGGGGTGTGGTGATCCCAGATACTAGAATAAGATACTAGAACTTGTGATGGTGGGGTAGGTAAGGATGTTTCCCGACCCACATCAGAGATGTCCCAAATTTCTTTGGGTGAACATGATGTGATGTTATGTTATGTGATATGTATAGAAGGTGTGGGAGAATAGGATGTTCATTATTGGGTATTGAGAGCATAAAATTAGTGGGTAAGTAGTAGTAGGTCACCTTGATTTGTTATGGCCTTGATTTTATATTACTATATTGGATGTGTGACTTGGCGTGTGATCCATGATGAGGCTTGGATGGTTAGTTAACCCGTCTACGTGCTTCTTGGTTCTTCTATTTTTTCACTGGCACATAATTATGATCTTATCAAATGTTTACTTGAGAACTTGGTTATGTCCCTACTAATTATACTTGTATTATCACCCAATGTATATAAAATATTTTTTCAGTTTTTAGAGGGACATTGGGGATTGTGGTGGACATTTCTAGATGGGTTGGATCTGTTATTGAGTTGTTTCTATAGAATTTTATTTTTTTATACTTTGGAGACCTTTATATATATTAGTTTACTTTATTCATACATTGTGGGATAGTTTCTGGTTTACCTTTATTTTTATCTGAAAGAGTTATTTGGTGGTTTGTTATCTTATCACCGGGTCTTTTTTATATTATAGAGTGTAATTTCTCCAATTATTGAGATTTTTATCCCCTCAGTGATTGTCGCCAACTTGGGTCCTACTGGAGGTGGTACTCAAAACTTATTTATATCTATTCATTATGGAATATTTGGTGTGTGGGGTTGTGATTGAGGTGTATCAGAGGTTTTTTTTATATAGGATTTTTTTGGATTTAGGCATTGAGATGTATGAATAGGTTAGTAGGAAAGTGGTACAAGTTGATCTTAGTGCATGACATAGGCTAGGGACACTGGCTAGTACTTGAGATTTTATGACCTCCCATGATACAGTGCATAGACTCAAAGATTGAAAGACTAAGTGAGGTGAACCTATTTACAGTGTATACAACTAGGAGAGGTATATGCATCATTATTGATTTTTTTTATCTTTGAATTAGGTTGTTGTGCAAAAAAAGTAATTTAAAAACATTTATAAAATTCCATGCTATCAAGATTTGGATATTATAATTTGTTTTTAGAAATGGCTCATGTACTTCATTCACGAGTGTTTCATTCATTTGAGGGTCAGCAAGATAATCCATTTCATCATCGATGATTTGACCTGATAGAGGATGATGAGATTTAGAAAATGGATTTGCATGCCTTTTATCAGAATATTTTGGGAAAGTATGAGGTGGTGTCTTATAGCTAGAGACAGAGTACTAACTAGAGGTTATTGATATTACTTTCAATCTAATTTGAGCATAGATAGAGTTTTGGGTTCTGTTGGAAATGATTCAGATGTAAGGATCAACACGTTAGTGGTGGATACTATTTCATATAGACTGTAAGGATGAAGATGTGTTGTGGCCAGACTTTCAAAGATTTTTCTAGGTGGAGTTCCTATCAATGATTATGAGGGTATCTAATAAGAAGTAGATTATATCCATTCATAAGGAGAATTTAGTGTGAAGGATATGAGGATAATTTTCAAGGAACTTTGACACTTTTCCATAGATGTTTTCTCGGATGATGAGTCTAGAGCATAGCACGTGGAGGAGGGTTTATTCATAGTGATCAGGTATGTAGTCATGTTGTTAACACTCCTGATGTATTTAGAGGCATAGAAAAAGTTATTTATTTTTTATCAGATTCCGTCCTTAGGAGTTGATTGAAAGGAGAGTGGCTAGAAGAGTGTTTTTAAGAGAATATTTTTAGGTAGTTGGTCACGAGTGTTCATGTAGTCAAGGTTCTAACCATTGGTGAACCAACCACAGTAGATATACTTTCATTATTATGGGGTAGGTGGATTTCAAGCACCTTATAAAGGATTTATATTTTCATTTTATGTATATGGAGGAAATTTTCATCTTCAGTTTTAATGTCAAACTACTCAGGAAGGCCAATATCAAGTGCGTGTTCAAGCCCCTTTCTGGTAGCAACAGTGGTTCCTTCTGATGTAGTTTCTACAAAAGGGACTATCATTATTTGTTCAATAGAATAGCATAGGTACTATTAGAATAGGATATCCTTGTGATGGTCCCCTTACATGGGACCTATTGTAGAGTATGTAAACAGAGTTTGATAGAAGATCGGCAGAGGAGATCATTATGGTCATATTCACATGATAGAGTCATCAGTTCTAGTAGATCCAAGATATTTTTTCAAGGTATGATTAGCTTATCATCAACCCTTGTGTGTGATTTGATTGATTAAATATCCTTGAACTCCTTCATCTCTCCTTCTTTGGTTTGTTCTTTGGTACTGGAAGTAGAGCAAATTCCAATTACTCTAGTGTTATCCACACTAGTTATAGGTCAATATTCCTTGTTTGATGTGTATTGGGGATGTATACTCATGTTGGGGTATCTTCATTAAGTGGGGTGATTATTCATGCTACATATATATAAAAACTATGTTATCCTTAGTATATAGTGTTTGTATTTTGTGTGTTCAATCATTGACTATTTCTAGAGAAGAGTTTCTTTATTCTATGTGGAGTGCTGGTATAGAGACCCAGGCTTTACATTCATGGATATGAAATACATTAGATAAATATTCACTACATTATATAAAAACAAACATGAGCACTATAATTTTTTAGTTCACTTGGATACTTAGAACACAATATTCTTAATTCATGAAAGATATTAAATTTCTCCCATAAATACCTTCCCCTTTAGTACTCCTACTTAAAACCGGTATTCATAACCTGAGGAGAGGAAATATAAGAAATTGTAGTCTCAGATGATTAGTAAGGGTAATAAAGGGAGATTCACAATAATTACATGATCATAAGGGTATGATAACAATAACATAACATTAGAAACCCATAACTTTTATATCAAAGATCATAATCTTGAGTCATTACATAAATATTGGTAGCTCATAAGACATTGTTATAAAATGTTGATCTATTCCAACACCCTTATCCGAATGATTTCATAAAACCATAGGGATAGGTCCCATTTACCAACAGTTTTCTCAAAACTATTTATAAAGGGTATTTTATACTTTGTTTTCCCAACGGTTTTTGAAAATCATTGGGAAAGGAATATCAAAATATGGTGTTCCCAATGGTTTTTGAAAACCATTGGGATATAGTAGTCCAATGATAATACTTTGAAATAACCATTGGAATAGAGTTATTATAATCAGAATATTCCAATGGTTGTTGAAACCCATTAGCATAGAATATATATACGAACGGTTTTTAAAAACCATTGGGATAGGATTCCCCCAAATACAACCTCTCCATTTCAAATCAGATTGACTTTTCCCTATTACATCATTTTTATCTTCCCAGCCGGCGATGACTCCTCATCATAGGCTACCCATCCTATTTTAAATCATTCAGTTTCTTTTACATCAAATTGGTGAGTTCAAGTTATATCTTCGAGATACATTTATTTTTTATTCTTATATACCACGTTTAGTTTATTTCCCCATCAGGCTACAATCTCTATCATTTAGGGTTCTCATTTTATTATTCTTGAATGTGAAATTGGCATGTTCAAAATACTTTAACATACACATTGAGAATGAATGTCCATTACTGAACCACTATCACCATCTCTAATTTTTCCACGCATGTTACACAATATTACTGTTTTAAGGGAACTATATTTCTCCCCATTGGTCATGTTTACATTCATATTTTGAGGTATTTTACCTTGAAAACTATTTCCTTTCTTCTAAAAGGGAGTTCCAAAAATTACTTATTTAATTTTTTATTTAATGGTTTGGTTTTTAATATATAAATGGAAAATACATTTTTTACTACTATCATTGTATTTATTCCTATATAATGAGGCATGTATGAAATAAAAATGTGTAAAATTTTCTTAAAGGAAAATAATTATTAATGTATTAATACCATTTGACCTTTTGGGACTGTCTTGACACACATTTATCATTTTCATTTTCATTTTTCCCCACACATTCACAAATATCATTAGTTCCCTTGATTTGGTTTCATATTACCAATATTCCCTCTCCTTTATGTATTTTTCACTTTTTTATTTTGAAGTTTATATATATGTGTTTGACACGTGGGTCGCTAGCATGTTTATAAATTGTGATGTCTATCCAATGGTCCCCACCTACAGTTGCACTATTTTGGGTGAAGTAAATACACTATTCCCATAACTATTCAATGAATCCTTTATATATGAATTAAAATGATTGATTAGATAATGGTAAGTGAGTTAAAAAAGGAATTTGGGTGAAGTGATATGTTTGAGTCACATGGTCTAAGTAACCTGTGTGAGGCCTCTCGGTGAAGTGACATGTGAGATTCACTTGGGAGACGTGACATTTGGGAGGCACTTCGTAATAATTCATGAATTTTTCCTAGGCTACAAAACCCACTTGAGATGGAATTAACCCAAATTTGAACCATGATATCATTTACCCAATGATACATTAAAATAATTACATTGGTACTAATAGAATATTGTATGAATACTTCCATACTTCCAATGTGTTGGTCGGAGTGGATACTCAAGAGGGGGGGGAATTGAGTTCCAATTAAAATTTCTGTTTAAAAACTTTGTCTTAAAAACCCCCAAATAAAATACTGAATTAAACTATAGTGAATTTATATCAAAGTAAGGGTTCAGTTGGGTTCTCAAGGGATTGATTATTTCTTAGTTAATCAAAACAGAAAGGTTGATTAACATTTGAAACCAACTTACTGATTTACAACTAATATAAACACTTGCGAATTTAATTATCAAAGTGACTTTAAAACAGTTTTGGTTTTAAAGAAATTAGCTGCGGAATAAAATAATAACTTTGAAAGATATATCACAGCAGATATAACCAAGGGGTTCAGTCTCAAGCCGAGACTTAGTCCTCTCAACAATTTGTATAAATATGATCCACACCCTGGATCGGGGTTCACAATAGTTTACAACTGTCCAGTTCCAAGACCTCTACCACTGTTATTCGTGGGAAACAGAACAACAACAACCAGCTGTCCAGGTCACACACGACCTCTACCACTATCTCAGTGGGAAATAGAAGATGTAAGAGTTTGAGTGAGGATTTACATATCCTCTAGTTAATGTATAGGAGATAGTGTGTGTGTGTAATACATCATATAACACACACTACTCAATATGTAAAAAGATAAATCACAGAGCAAATATTTAGAGTTTAGAAATGGCTCTAGTGATTTTCGTGCAATTTTGGACTCCTTTGATTGATCAGAATTCGCTCTGAGTCCTCTTCTGGTTTTTGTCTGGAAAACAGAGTATTTTCTGTTTCCTTGACTTCCAGGTGTAGAGACAGTCGATAAAGCTCTTGTGTTATGTTCTCGTTCTCAGCTCTTCACTGGTATGTAGTAATGAATGAGTTCTTCATGTAAGTTCAGTCGTCTCTTTGAATTCAATCTTAGTTGTTCTTCCAGCACACCTCATGGAATATATGTCTCTATGTATTTGTCTATTCATCCCCCTTCGCTTTTTGTAGTAGCACATCCTTCCTTTATTTAAAGCACGAGCTCCAGAAAAAGATGATTTACTTTTTACAGTTACGAGGTATGGTTTCTCTGTCATCCAACAACCTTTATTAAATAAATGATAGAGCATTAATATATACCTAATATGACCGTTGGTTAGATTAAATAAAGATAAATAAATTCAAACAACTGTTTATGACTATCGGTGAGTCAAGTGATCGGTAGGTCATCAGCATCAGCATCGGTGAGACATCTTCGGTGACTCAGATGATCAGCATCGGTGTTTCATGATCAGTGACTCATTTGATCAGCATCGGTGAGACATGATCGGTGACTCATTTGATCAGCATCGGTGAGACATCTTCGGTGACTCAGATGATCAGCATCGGTGTGTCATGATCGGTGACTCATTTGATCATCGTCGGCGAGACATCTTCGGTGACTCATTTGATCTGCATCGGTGAGTCATGATCGGTGACTCGTTTGATCAGCATAGGTGAGACCGTTGTCCTTCGATATGGATCGATGCGACCGTTGTCCTTTGATATGGATCGGTGCAACCGTTGTCCGTTTGATATGGATCGGTGCGACCGTTGTCCGTTTGATATGGATCGGTGCGACCGTTGTCCGTTTGATCCAGAGGACTTCCATAATACTTGTAAATCAATAACAAAGAGATAAAAATATTATCCAACCAATATACACAGATTTACTAAGAGATTGTGATTATGTATATGAGAAATCCAACCGGATTAAGTAATTGATGATTTGTGATTATTAAAACAGCAATCATAGGAAGAATTCAACAATCTTCCAGAGGGCTCAACAATCTCCCCCTTTTTGATAATCAAAAATCTTAGCCAATCACAAATCTTAGCCATAAATAAATATAATATATCATCAATAATAAGACATAATAAGAATAAAAACATAATGAGATATAAATCTCCCCCTGAATTTATGCCTTTAAATACTTATGCAAGCGTTGCCATAAAAAGATATAAATCTCCCCCTTGAGAGATGCATCTCCCCCATATCCCCATAGATCCATAGATATACAGATTTCTCCCCCTTTGGGATAATCAAAAAGAAGGGAAAATAGATAAAGAAGAGATTAAAAGAAGGCATCAGTGAGAATAAAAAGAAAAGAGAATAAAGATTATAAGACATTACAGTACAGTCACAACAGGGTTAACCCTATCAACAACAATGCACAACTATTTCTGGGGATGTAAAGGGGCTTTGCATTTGTCAGAAGGATCAATGGTAGGTAAGTTGGAAGGCTTGGAGGCAGGTTGAACTGGGATAATTTGAAAAGGTGGTAAGATGACTCTGGAGGTTGGAGGAGAGGATTCCACTGGGATTTGCTGTGGATTTGTAGGAGCTGGTTGAGAAGATTTCTAAGGAACTGGTCGGAGTTAATATAGAGATTGAGCAACAGAGATCTGATTTGGAGCAACATCAGAGCCACTGAGAGGGTCAACAGTAGGAAGCACAATAGTGGTGGCTTGTGCATTCAGATAAGGCTTCAAAAGATTTATGAAATTCTGAATAACTTCCGCACCATACTGCATAGCCTTATCAAAATCATCCTTATTCTCCATGAACCATTCCAATGTTGGAGTAAAATCTTGCAACTATCGAACTTGAGTCTTGAAAGCTTGAGTGACTGGAGGTAGTCTCAGATTGTCAGCTAACACTTTGAAATTTGCGGCCATCTCATGATTGGTATAGATTTTTGAAAAGTAGTGATCAACCTTTTCCTTGATCTCTCTATGAGATTTAGTGGCATCTGCTGAATATACTGTTACCATCTTATGAATGTGATCATTGTGCTCCTTCATCTTCCTCAACGATTCAAAATCAATAACTTGCCTAATGGCGGCCAATTCATCATGCACAATCTTCTTTAGAGCCTCTAGCTCTTGAGTAGTGATCTTCGTTACTTTGGTTGTACTGGCTTGAGCAACTATCGGAGTTATCTCAGCTTTCAACTTTCTCAGATCAGACTTCTTATGATGTTCAATCAGATTTCTCAACACTTCTATCATACCAGAGATGGTGGATCTAAATTCGTTGGATAATGAAACTAAGCCAGATTGTAGATCATTTAGAATCTGATTTAGAGTGGTTATGTGCCTACCAATAAACTCAGCAATATTAGCCAGGTCTGGTTTAATAGCATTTGAAATTTCTTCTCTAACTGTATCTCTCATAGCAGTAAGAAACTCACTTTTGAACTTATCAAAATCAGACTGAGAGACAGTAGAACTAGGTAGATGAGCATCTTCAGCATCAACAGCATGAGCAGACCTTGCCTCAACTGGTTGTCTTTCCATCATAACCACAGTAGATTCTGATCCTTCTTCTTCTTCTTCAGAATACTCTAAACCCAAAATAGCAAAACCAGGGTAATCATCCCAGACAGCAGCACACAGAGTATATTTTGGTTTATCATAACTTGCTTTTCCACTGATTTAAAGAGATTCTCTCTTGCCATTTGCATTTGTTTCTGGTACAGTTTGATGTGTTTCTGTTGGAGGTACAGCGAGACCATCCACTGGTTAGTTATCACCATCATCATCATTATCATCATCATCATCATCATCTCCATTCTCATTTCCATTCTTCACAAAAATGTCACTGTTAGATAATTTAGTGTCACTAGCTTCTTCATCACCAAGAACTGGTTCTGATTCAGGTAAGGGTAAAGGTGTACTGGCAGATCCAAAGTCTATTCTTCTCTTAGGGCTCACAGTATCAGGATCACTCCTATCATCAGGAGGTGACATACTTCCTTCTTCTGTTTCAGCTTCTTCCATCCCTTGTTTACCAGACTCTTCAGTGTCTTTATTCCTTTCAACATCTACTTCTTCCTCATCATCAGAATAAATTGGCTCCTCATTTGATTTCAAACCAAGGTCTCTCAAACCCTTCGGCCTATTTCCATGATCAGTGGGATTGTAAGATTCATACAACTTTTCCTCATTAGCAACCCATCATTTCTTCCATGGGTTCCAGTTTATTTTCATCCTTTTACAAATTTCTTTGTTAACACAATAAGAACTATCAGATTCGGCTATCTCATCATCTTCATCAACACATTCCAGATTCTTTAACATAGTAGAGATCATTTTGGAATAGAATAGGGCAGTGGCTTTCTTAGAAGGTTTCACCATTCCGGCTATGTGCACCATTAGATATGTACACAAATTGATCTTCTCATGGGTCTTTAGTAAAAACAATAGAAAAACATCCTGGTATCTTACAGAAGAAAAATCTCCATTCTTGGGGCAAATTTGGTGCTGAATAAACTTAAAGAGAAGTCTATATTCACCATCCAGCTCTGAGGTTATAATTCTCCTTGACTCTCTGTTTGCAGTCAAAAGCTCCAATGCTAACTCATAAGATAAGTATTCAGTGGTTGGAGGAAAGTTTCCAGCATAATCCTCATTCTGACCCTCATGGGGTACATTCAAACATTCAGCCCATTGTTTAGACGAAAAAGATATTTTCGTTCCTTTCACTATAGAAGACATTCTGGCAGCATCGACACCATCTAAAGTAACTTGCAAATTCATATAAAACTCATGCACTAGCTTTGGGTAGTATACACGAGTGTTATCTGAGAACTAGGCTTTCCATCCTTGCGAATCTAAAACTTGTAACAACAGCGACTTACTTGTCAAAATCCAGGCAGAGCTGACTTCCTTTTCTACAGCAACAATCTGAGTTTCCAGGTTTGGATTTACTGATATTTGAGTGGTACTACTCGACTAGCCTCGAGCACGCTTTGAAGGTACAGGACTCACTGATTCTTTGCTCGGTCTCTTCTGCTTAGCCATTTGACGATTCTGGGGAAAGCAGGAGTTCGAAGGATTGAAGTAGAGGAAAAGAGAGGAAATAAGGTTTGGCGGGAAAGAAATGAAAGGTCAATGGTTTGGGGAATAGAAATAGTCACGTATCATTTATTTCATCATTTTGGGTTCCCATAATAAAGATAAAAGTACTAAATTAATCACAACAAAATAAAAATTAATATAAAGAAAGATTGGTTTCACAGATCAGTTTCACAGATCAGTTTCACAGATCAGTTTCACATATCAGTTTCAGAGATCAGTTTCACAGATCAGTTTCACAGATCAGTTTTACAGATCAGTTTCAGAAATCAGTTTCACAGATTAGTTTCACAGATCAGTTTCACATATCAGTTTCACAGATCATTTTCACAGATCAGTTTCATATATCAGTTTTACAGATCAGTTTCACAGATCAGTTTCACAGATCTCTCATACATAATTCTTGTTTAATAAAATTCATTCCTTCAGAACATAAATTCTTTGTAAAAATATCAGCTAATTGATGTTCAGAACTAATAAATTCTAGAGAAATATCAGCTTCTTGATAATGATCTCTCAGAAAGTGATGTCTGATATCATTGTGCTTAGTCCTAGAGTGAGACACAGGAATCTTAGATATGTTTATTGCACTAGTATTGTCATAGTTAATTGAAACCTATTTAAAATCAAATCCATAGTCCAATAAAGTGTGTTTCATCCACAGAATCTATGCACAGCAACTACCAGCAGCAATATATTCTGCTTCAGCAGTAGACAATGCAACTGAGTTTTGTTTCTTACTACACCATGATACTAGGGACTTTCCAAGTAAATGACATGTTCCAGATGTGCTTTTCCTATCTAACTTACATCTAGCAAAGTCAACATCTGAATAACTAGTTAGGTCAAATGATTGTCCTTTTGGATAAAACAAACTTAAATTCACAGTATACTTAAGATATTTAAAAATCCTTTTAACACCCAGTAAGTGTGATTCTTTAGGATTAGCTTGAAATCTATCACACATACACACACTAAACATAATATCCGGTCGACTAGAAGTAAGATAAAGTAAACTCCCAATCATGCCTCTGTAATAGGTTTGATCAACTGGTTTCCCAGTTTCATCAACATCCAATTTACAGGTAGTACTCATAGGTATATCACTTTCCTTTATACTATCTAAACCAAAACGTTTTAATAAATCCTTAGTATATTTACTTTGATTTAGAATAATACCATCTTTAGTTTGAAAGATTTGAAATCCAATAAAATACTTGAGCTCTCCCATTAAGCTCATTTTAAATTCATTTTGCATAACCTTTGAAAAATCAGCACATAAAGAATTTTTCGAAGATCCAAAAATAATATCATCAACATAGATTTGTACTATTAATACATCTTTTGAAATTCTTTTTATAAAAAGAGTGGGATCATCAATTCCTTTTGTAAATCCTTTTGAAATAAGAAAGTTTGAAAGTCTTTCATACTAAGCTCTTGGAGCTTGTTTTAAACCATATAAAGCTTTAGAAAGTTTAAAAACATGATTTTGAAAATGAGGATTTGAAAAACCAGGTGGTTGTTCTACAAAAACATCTTCAACAATAAAACCATTTAGAAAATCACTTTTCACATCCATTTGATATAACTTGAAATTTAGATGTGATGCATAGGAAAGTAAGATCCTAATAGACTCTATTCTAGCTACAGGTGAAAAGGTTTCCTCATAGTCAATTCCTTCTTCTTGATTGTAACCTTGTGCAACTCGCCTAGCTTTGTTTCTAATGATGTTTCCAGATTCATCAACTTTGTTTCTAAACACCCATTTTGTGCCTATAGTTATAGTGTCCTTAGGTCTTTCTACTAATTTCCAGATTTTGTTTCTTTCAAATTGATTTAGTTCCTCTTGCATAGCCATTACCCCAAATTCATCATTGATAGAATCATTGATATTTTTAGGTTCTAGATGTGACAAGAAGGCTTGATGTTCAACCTGATTTCTAAGAGAAGCTATAGTCTGTGTCCCTTTATCAAGATTTCCTACAACAGCATCTAAAGGATGATTCTTCAGAATTCTAGTTGATCTAGTAATGGTAGGGATAGAAATTTCAGGTTCATCTACAGGTTGTGGTTCAACAGAAGCAGGTTCTAGAAAATTTCTAGAACTGGATGTTTTAACTATAGGTCCACTATCTTTATCATTAAGGTTCAAACCAGAGAGATCATCTTCAAGATTTTCAAGAGAGGTCTTAGGTTCATGTGGATCAGTTTCATCAAATTTTATGTGAACAGATTCTTCCACACATTTGGTTCTTTTATTGAAAACTGTACAGGCTTTACTAGAAGTAGAGTAACCTAGAAAGATTCCTTCATCACTCTTGGATGAAAATTTGTCGAGATTTTCTTTAGTATTAAGAATAAAGACTTTGCAGCCAAAAACATTTAAGTAGTTAACCTTAGGTTTCCTATGGTTCCACAACTCATAAGGGGTCCTCTTAAGAACAGGTCTGATCAAGACTCTATTGATAACATAACAAGCTGTATTTACAGCTTCAGCCCAAAAATAAATAGGTAGGTCATACTCATTAAGCATAGTCCTAGCAATTTCGTGCAGGGTTCTATTCCTCCTTTCTACTACACCATTCTGTTGAGGTGTCCTAGGGGCAGAGAAATTGTGACTATAGCCGTTGTGTGAGTAGTAAGATTCAAACTCATGATTTTCAAACTCACGGCCATGATCACTTCTCAGAGTTTTAATCTTAAGTCCACTAAGGTTTTCTACAGACTTGGAGTATTTAACAAAGTAAGAACAAGCTTCACTTTTGTGAGCTAGAAAATATATCCAAGTATATCTAGAATAGTCATCTACAAGAACATAGACATAATGCTTCCCATTTAAGATATAAACTCTAGAAGGTCCAAATAAATCCATGTGAACCAACTCGAGAGGTTGAGAAGTTGAAACTTCATTCTTTGATTTAAAAGAAACTTTATGTTGCTTTCCCTTTTGACAGGGATTACAAACTTTGTCTGTTGGAAATTCAAGTTTGGGTAGGTCTCTAACTAAGTTCTTCCTAGAAAGTTTTATAAGTGAATGCACATTGCAGTGTCCTAATTTTCTGTGCCAAATCCAAGACTCTTTATGAAAAACATTTAAAAAAGGAATATTTTTCTTAGATAAAGAATTTAAATCAATAACATAAACATTTTCATTTCGCAGGGCAGAAAATACTAGAGCATTTTTAGAATTAAAAACATTGCACGAATCATTTTCAAATTCAACATAAAATCCATCATCACATAACTTAGAAATACTTAACAGATTATATTTATGTCCATCAACAAATAAAACTTTAGAAATTAATACTGAGTCAGTGTTACCAATCTGGCATAAGCCGATGATTTTCCCTTTAGAATTATCACCAAAGGTGACAAAACCTCCATCAACTCTGACTAAGCTTTTAAAGCATGAGAAGTCTCCAGACATATGTCTTGAACATCCACTGTCCAAATACCAATGCTTTCTAAAGGAGCTATTTAAGCAGGTTACCTACAAAACAGATTTAGATAAGAAATGATTTTGGTACCCAGATCTTCTTGGGTCCAGACAGGTTAGCAATCAGAGCTTTTGGTACCCAAATTTGTCTTATGGGTCTCATGAAAGTTGTAGAATCAATAGAATTTGAGAGATAAACCTTATTAGATCCATAACTATGAATATAACTAGTTGAAGCATATGAAGTTTCAGAACTAGCTATATTCTGTCCAGATTTAGGAATGAATTTAGTTTTGGTAATCTTCCTTTGTCCAGGTTGGTATCCTATACCAGTAGTGTATCTAGGTGCTATTGGCTTACCTAGAATCTGAGTAAGAGTATCTTTACCATTTTTAAATTTCTATAAGCTTTTCTTGAGTTGCTCATTAGATAATTTCAGTTCAGTGTTTTCTTTAATCAACTGAGAATTCTTTTCCATTTCAATATCAAGATCAAATATATGTTTAACAGTTAAAGCATACTGTTTCTTTAACCCTTTGTATTTTTATTTCAGCTCATTACAGGTTTCTTATAACATATCACAATATTCAAATAGTTCAGATTTTGACATGTTTTCTGAGTCAGAATCACCTTCAGAATAATATGAATTTAAAGCAGGGGTTTCAGATGTTACCTCAGAAGTGTTTTTCATAAAACACATGTTTTCCTTATTTCTGTGTTCTATTTCAGAAACTTCGGATTCAGTGGAGCTGTCCTCAGAAGCACTCCAAGTAGCCTTCATAGCCTTTTTGTACTTATTTTCCTTGTAATCATACCTCTTCTTGTATTTCAACTTTGGATAGTCTGCTTTTATGTGTCCCTTTCTTTTGCACTCATAGCAGACAACTTCATCTGATTTGTCAGATTTCTTCCAATCTTTTTTCCAATGTCCCTTGTTATCATACTTACCTTTATAATTTGATTATCTGAAAAACTTCTTCTTCCTATAAAACTTTTTAAATCTTCTGGAAATGTGATCCATCTCAGCATCACTATCAGAAGCACTTTCACTGTCTTTACAGCTTGAACTTTCATTTATAACCTGAAGCTTTTCCTTATCCTTGTTCTTTGAAGTTGTAGTTTTGAAAGAAACTGGCTTCCTTATAGGTTCATCTTCTTATTCTTTGTTATCCTTGAGTTCATCTTCATACATCATCAACTTGCCAATTAATTCTTTGACTGGTAGTTCTCCAATGTCACATGATTCTCTAATTGAGACAGAAGTTCCCCTCCATCTTTCAGGTAGACATCTCAGAATTCTCATAATTTGTTCTTTTGCGGGAACATCTTTTCCCAGAGAAGACATTGTGTTGAAAATTTCGTTGAACCTGAGATACATGTCAGAAATGGGTTCATCAGGCTTCATATTAAAATTATCACACTTAATAGTATAGGTGTTCAATCTCATTTCCTTAACATTAGTTGTTCCTTCATGTGAAACAGCTAAGGTATCCCAAATTTCATAAGCAGTTTTACAAGTAGATATTCTATTAAATTCCTCATCTCCTAAAGCACATTACAAGGCATTCATAGCTTTGCAATTATTATTGTAGGCAGCCTTAGTAGCTTCATTCCAAGTAGTTCTAATAGTAGTAGGAATTTTATATTCTGATTCTATAGTAGTTCAAATGTCAAAACCCGTTCTTTTTAAATGAATTTTCATCTTGATTTTCCACTAAGCATAGTTATTTCCATTGAAAATGGTGGTCTAATGGTAGCAACACCTTCAAGTCTATTATCTATGAATGCTTACTTAAAGCAAAGATTTTAAAGAGATAAAAATTTAGAAATAATAGAAATTTTAAGAACTTTAAAATACAACTAAAATCACAGTTGAAAAATAGAGTACTTTTAGAAAATATTTAAATCTTCCTCTGATACCAAATGTTGGTCGGAGTGGATACTCAAGAAGGGGGTGAATTGAGTTCCAATTAAAATTTTTGTTTAAAAACTTTTTCTTAAAAACCCCCAAATAAAATACTGAATTAAACTATAGTGAATTTATATCAAAGTAAGGGTTCGGTTGGGTTCTCAAGGGATTGATTGTAACACCCCGAGCTTCTATGATACGCTTCTCATTCAATAATGCAATAGCTTGCATTGTACGCAACTTCGAGTTCTAAAACACCACGACTAATCATAGTAGCCGTTATGAATAGTAATAACCACTTTTTAAAATTATAGAAATTTTATATTTCAAAATGGACTTCATTTTTGGATTCGGAATATCGAAATTAGCCTATGTTGAATTTTTGGTATTTTTCTGAGAACTTCTAATTTTTTATGAATAGTGAAAAATACTTAAAAACATCTTTTTTAATCAAAATAATTTATAGTGATAAATTATACTATTTAGTGGTTTTAAAGTATAATTAGAATATATTTTTACCATTTTGTCCAATGGTGGTCATTATAATTAATTTAACATTGAAATTGGACATAAACAATTGCCAATCTTTTGATATAAATTGTTTCTTAAAAACACGCTATTGTTGTGACAGCGGGAATTAATTATAAAATTAATTAATGAAACTTATATGTTTGGAATATTTTAAAATAAACATCATTTTTGAATTCGTAATATCAATTATAGCTTAGGGTGAAATTTTGGCATTGTTCTGAAAAACTTCAATTTTTTGATGAATAGTGAAACCACTAAGTGGTAGTTAAATAACTGATTTTTCGTTTAAATGAAATATTACCACCTCTGTGATTTGATTTTCAAAACTCCAACATACATGGTTTTCATTAGGAAGTAAAATGTGGTTCAATGAGATTAAAATAATTTTTGGTGAATAGTAACTTTTAAGTTCTTAATCGCGATTAGAGGTAATTAGTGTAGTTTAAGGTAAAAATATTGTTTCAATAATATGAGATGAGCTTGACACATGTCCTACCCTCATTGGATGTGCCATGTCCGACCAAGAAAATCCATGGGTCAACTTGGGGACCCCATGGAGCCACTTTAGTTTGAAAATTACATAAATACCTTTTATTTAATCTTAAAGTAAAAAAATGACACAAACATGAAATGTTTTACTAAAACAATTTTTACATGGGGTTATACAAGTCATACTTTTGACTATAAATAGTCATTGGAAATATAAAAATATTTCCTACATCATAGTATTTTTTTTAAAATTTTTAGACATTAAATAAATTTAATTATTTATGACATCATTATGATGCAGCGATGACCTCATTATTTAACGATTTTAATAAAATGAAAAGATAATGTACAATACAATGATTACACTTGTCCAAAGACTATTGGATGGGTAGATTTCAAACCCTTATCACCTTATCCACAAATTATATAAGTGTTTGACCTTTAGAATCCGAAAATCATTGTTTAATATTGTAAAATTTCCTTACTTTCCAAGAGTGCCCCTCCTCTCCTCTTATAAAAGGCACCCACCTCTACCACCTCATTCACACTTTCAAGCCATTTGGCTCAGCCAAACGCTGCCCAAATACTCTTCCAACTTCCCCCTCTTACTCCTAGAAGCCTCACTTTGGGAAGAACTCTTCTCAAGGAAGCCTTTGGCTCAAATCAAAAAGAGTTACCCGATTTTGAGGTAATGTCTTCTCTAATGTTGTTTTGTTTTATTTTTATTCTCCAACCCCCTAAACTCTTTTTATTAATTTCTTTTGTAACAACACCAGTATCCTCAATATACTAGGATGTTGTTATAAGAAGTATTCTAGCTACACTTACACACACCTACATCTAATGGTTAAAGAACATACGGTTTCTGTGGATGGCGAATTTCTGCCTCACGAAACGATGATTGTTCAACACTCATATAACACCTTAAAAGGTGTCCATTAAGATGTCAGTATATTTATATATGATATATAATATGTTTATGTTTTACTTATGCTTCTGTATTTCTCATTTATGGCATACTTTATGATTTCCATTATGGGTAAACGCGATAATTTCATTTTAGGAAGTGCGGACTACTGCCCCCTCAAAGTGATTTGAATCGTTAATGCCATATGTGGGATGTATAAAGGATGGAGTAAATGGTATTATACACTATATTATACTGGAATTATATTATACCTTTATATAATTATGATTTCATTCCATTAAATACGAAATAGAAATGAAAGTAGCGTTCATGCGTACGTACGGCTTACCGTCTCCATGAACGGTGCATTTCATTTCTTACCTCTAAATGTTACGTAATATTATGAATGAATGTATAAAATTGATATATATGATATATATGATATCTACACCATGAATATAATTCTAGATATAATGGATATTTCACCACATGAACAACTTGTAATTATAAGAAGTTTATTGTTGACTCAAGTACCTAAGATCGACAAAATGACCATTATAAACTTTAATAATTACATAATGCTCATAACATGGTAATAAGGGATATAAAAGGAATAATTAACATGAAAAAGGTTCTTAAGTAAATAGAAATTAACTCTAGTTTATTATTCAGGAGGTTAAAGAACGGTCAAATCAAGTCGGACATAAGGTAAGGGAACTTCTTAACCCAATTTCTATTCTTTGGGTTAATCTCCTACTTTCAAATTATGTCATGATATTATTATGTCCTATCTTGTATTTTTACATTATTTATGTGTACTTATAGTGAATACAAAATATAGATATACTTTATTTAAAAAAATGATCTTTTTAAGGACTTCGTCTCAATACCCTTTCATTGAGGCATATTTGGTTTTATACAGAACTTTCTTTTATACGGTGTATAAACCCCTTTGACTTTTACGTTTATTCAAAAGGAATCTTTTTTATACGAATCGATTTTCTAAACGACAAAAGGGAATTTTTTTCTTTCCGTACTTATGCGGCGACAACGACTTCTCCGCCGCCGTGACCATTATTTGAGTTTCGGCTTCCTCTACAAGCCATCATTTTTTTAATGAAAAATAAATACAAAGTTTTAACTTTCTTTTATTTTGGTATTGAAAATGGTTTTGAAAGCGTTTTTATTATATCAATGTGTTGTATTGATATCTTGTGATTGAAATGTGGAAATGTTATGTTTCCTTTATGCATGTTTTATGTGATACAATTATGTTATGGTTTATGATATGTTCAAACCTATTCATATGAGGAATATATTGGACTTAATAAGTGACGAGTGGAGCCTGCTATAGCTCCTCGATGCATCGGTAGGTCTTATGAGACAACTAGACGTGGAATTGGCTAAGGCCCTTTCCCAATTTGATTTATGGTTTTGGCCGAGGCCTTAATCATTTTAAACGTCCTGGTCGAGGCCTTGAAAAAATGTTTCAGAATATCTGGCATTATACATTTCCTCATTATGAAAGTGGTTATTGATATTGCATGTGATTATTCGACTAGTAGAATATCCATTTGAGTAAGTAAATGGCATTATTTAATTTTATTTTTGCCATATTATGCTGAATTTCAAGTTTAAAAAGGCTTTTGTTTTAGTTATACATTGCCTTAAATGTTAATGTTTATTTATGAAAGCTTCTGCAAAATTGTTATCCTTACTGAGCATCTGAGCTCACCCCTTTCAATGTTTTAATATTTTCCAGGATGTGAAGAAGTATTTTATGAATGACCTGTAGGGATTTTCATAAGAGGATATGAGTGTGGACTATGGAGACTTTGTTATTGTAGTTTTTCACTTTATGATGTAATGTAACGTTTACGAATGTATCTAGTGTTTCCAAGGCTACTAAGCTAATCGGTATTTTGAGACATGATCTTTTGTGATCATTCCAATGTTACGAATTAATGAACCGACTCTGGGTAGCTGGGGTCGGGGCGTTACAGTTGGTATCAGAGGCAGTTTAGTACTAACCTTGGAAGCTAGATTTAGATAAACTCTGATTAGAGTACATAGCCCAAAGATAGACCTTGAGGATTAGTATAGAAAAACTTCCTAGAATTTTGTTATTGTAGAGATTTTGTGAGTTTTCTGAGTAATACATCCCTGTCTGGATACGAGCAGGTAGAGGCAGCTTTGGAACAGATGTACCTAGGGGTAAAACCCAAAAATACTACTTTGATCTAGACTCGAACGGGAACTAGTTCACGAAAATGGGCCTTGCTGCACTCTTGGTTACGACACTCCCGGGGGATATGCTTAGGATAATTCTCATTTTCTTTACAAACCACTATGAAGGGTTATGAGTATATACTTCCTCAAAGAAAACATTTTTATGGATTATATCTATAAATAGTTCAATTTATGTTAAGTATCTTACAAGTATGGAATTATGTATTTTGATTCATAAACTAATATAGTTTATGCCATTGTTTAGAAATGGCGCCTAGTGGAAGGAATGGAAACCGTATCAATGCACGCACTCCATGTAGGGATTTCAATCCTGCTCAAGATAATTATTGTGGATCTAGAGATACAACTGGTGTTGATCAACTTATTACCATACTGGGACAACTCACTCATGTTATGAATAATAACCTTACTCGTATGGAGCACCCTGATCCGCAATGTGGAGGATCAATGTTAGACCGCTTCATGAGGCAACAACCACCAACATTTAATGGGGTTACAAATCCATTAGTAGCTGAGCAATGGATAAACACCTTAGAGAAAATATTCCATGCCTTGGGGAGTAGCGAAAGGGAGAAGGTTGCCATGGCAGTTTACCGCCTCACTGGAGATGCCGATCAGTGGTGGTCGTTGATTCAAAATACAAAGGAAGATGAAGAAGTATCAAGTATGGAATGGAGGGATTTCAAAGATCTTTTCTTAGAAAAATACTTTCCTCATGACCATAGAACAGATATGGAAAGTCAATTTCTGAGTCTGAAACAAAAGGTGGATGAGAATGTCGCAAAGTATGAGGCCATCTTTACAAGGTTAGCAAGGCATGCTGCAGATTATATACGTAACCCAAGAAGTAATATTGATCGTTTCTTTGATGGGTTAAAACCATTTCTCCGTCAAGCATTAGTCTCACAAACCTTCTCATCATACGAAGATATTGTCTCGTGTTTTATCAAGACAGAAAAGGAATTCTCTAAGTCTTATGACAACAAAGTAAAGCAAGAGAAGAAGAGAACGGTGGAAAAAGAGACAGATAAATGGAAAAAGGGAAAGAAGGATTTTCCATTATGTGATAATTGTGGGAAGAATCACCCTGGTACTTGCCTAAAAGGAATGAGAGTTTGTTATAAATGTGGGGGAAAAGGTCACCAGGCCCGTGATTGCAAGGGAAAGAAAGTGGCTATCAATGTTGAATGCTAAAATTGTAGGGAAATGGGGAATTATGCAAATGAATGTCCTAAGCGTCAGGGAAACTTACCTCAGAAAAGGCCAAGGGATCAAGGACAATCTTTTTCTGTTACTACATTTGAATCATAATAAATAATGTATTGGTGCTTTTGGACTCATGGATTATATTCTGGTTATTAGAATAATGTGATATATATATAAGGATTGTACTGCAGTACTTGTTGATTTCATTAAGGTTTTAATATGATGAAGGTAATCATATTTTTAGTATGTGACAAAATAGAAACTTTAATTTGTTTGGGGAATCTGATGTTACAATTGATTTTGGAATTTAGAGACCTTTTAGAGAAAGTCTGGACAGAGGTATTTTGGATAACTATAAAGGTTGGAATGGATTAAGTTGAACTTTGGATAGTATTGTTTAAGGTTAAAACATTTATGAAGATTATTTTTGTAATTGTATAGTACTATATTTTTAGGAAAAGGACAACCTGCAGGGTGGGGCATAACCCGTCACGTCAGACAAAGCTGTAGGAATCAAACCCACAATCATAGTGCGACAGGCCTTTATTTCCTACCACTAGCCTACAGGAAGTCCCTGGTTATTACAAAATAATTTTACTAATCTAAATGGTATGTGTTAACATTTGGAACCTTATACAATTAGGATAAGTATAATATTTTTGAGTTCTATTATCTTTTTGAGTGAAAGATGAGTTGAAGGTTGAAACTCTAATTGTCAAGCATAAATATATATATACCTATCTCTTATTCAATGAATAAATTAATTCTTAAACTTTAGTAAAGGGATATTAAAACAAAAAAATGTGTTATCCTAATACCTTATGTCTTGTTGAACTGATGATATTTTAAATCAACATAGATTGAAGGCTTTGAGGCCCTCAATTTGACAGTTGATTGTGATTGATGACCTCAATCACTCCCTACAAATATTTACATTTTTCCTCCAATTATATGTCTCTAATTTCCACCAATGTTCTCCTTATCAAGATCATAATTTGGTGGTGACTTTCTTATTTCCATTTCCCTCTTATTAAGACTAAATTTTATTAATCTTATTTCCGATGTGGGTTTTCCACAAAGGTATTTTCTATTTTCAACCTTTTATTTTCCAAGAAAAATTTCAAATTGCGAGGACGCAATTTATTGAAGGAGGGTAGAATGTAACACCCCGAGCTTCTATGATACGCTTCTCATTCAATAATGCAATAGCTTGCATTGTACGCAACTTCGAGTTCTAAAACACCGCGACTAATCATAGTAGCTGTTATTAATAGTAATAACCACTTTTTAAAATTATAGAAATTTTATATTTCAAAATGGACTTCATTTTTGGATTCGGAATATCGAAATTAGCCTATGTTGAATTTTTGGTATTTTTCTGAGAACTTCTAATTTTTTATGAATAGTGAAAAATACTTAAAAACAACTTTTTTAATCAAAATAATTTATAGTGATAAATTATAATATTTAGTGGTTTTAAAGTATAATTAGAATATATTTTTACCATTTTGTCCAATGGTGGTCATTATAATTAATTTAACATTGAAATTGGACATAAACAATTGCCAATCTTTTGATATACATTGTTTCTTAAAAACACGCTATTGTTGTGACAGCGGGAATTAATTATAAAATTAATTAATGAAACTTATATGTTTGGAATTTTTTAAAATAGACATCATTTTTGAATTCGGAATATCAATTATAGCTTAGGGTGAAATTTTGGCATTGTTCTGAAAAACTTCAATTTTTGATGAATAGTGAAACCACTAAGTGGTAGTTAAATAACTGATTTTTCGTTTAAATGAAATATTACCACCTATGTGATTTGATTTTCAAAAATCTGACATACATGGTTGTCATTAAGAAGTAAAATTTGGTTCAATGAGATTAAAATAATTTTTGGTGAATAGTAACTTTTAAGTTCTTAATCGCGATTAGAGGTAATTAGTGTAGTTTAAGATAAAAATAACGTTTCAATAATATGAGATGAGCTTGAAACATGTTCTACCCTCATTGAATGTGCCATGGCCGACCAAGAAAATCCATGGGTCAACTTGGGGACCCCATGGAGCCACTTTAGTTGAAAAATGACATAAATACCTTTTATTTAATGTTAAAGTAAAAAAAATGACACAAACATGAAATGTTTTACTAAAACAATTTTTACATGGGGTTATACAAGTCATATATTTGACTATAATTAGTAATTGGAAAGCTAAAAATATTTCCTACATCATAGTATTTTTTTTATAATTTTTTGACATTAAATAAATTAAATTATTTATGACATCATTATGATGTAGCGATGACCTCATTATTTAACGATTTTAATAAAATAAATTAAATTATTTATGACATCATTATGATGTAGCGATGACCTCATTATTTAACGATTTTAATAAAATGAAAAGATAATGTACAATCCAAGGCTTACACTTGTCCAAAGACTATTGGATGGGTATATTTCGAACACTTATCACCTTATCCACGAATTAAATAAGTGTGGGACCTTTAGAATCTGAAAAGCATTGTTTAATAATGTAAAATTTCCTTACTTTCCAAAAGTGCCCCTCCTCTCCTCTTATAAAAGGCCCCCACCTCTACCACCTAATTCACACTTTCAAGCCATTTGGCTCGGCCAAACTCTGCCCAAATACTCTCCCAACTTCCCCCTCTTACTCCTAGAAGCCTCACTTTGGGAAGAACTCTTCCCAAGGAAGCCTTTGGCTCAAATCAAAAAGAGTTACCCGATTTTGTGGTAATGTCTTCTCTAATGTTGTTTTGTATTATTTTTCTTCTCCAACACCCTAAACTCTTTTTATTCATTTCTTTTGTAACAACACCAGTATCCTCAATATACTAGGATGTTGTTATAATAAATATTCGAGCTACACTTACACACACCTACATCTAATGGTTAAAGAACATACGATTTCTGTGGATGGCGAATTTCTGCCTCACGAAACGATGATTGTTCAACACTCATATAACACCTTCAAAGGTGGCTATTAAGATGTCACTATATTTATATATGATATATAATATGTTTATGTTTTACTTATGCTTCTGTATTTCTCATTTATGGCATACTTTATGATTTCCATTATGGGTAAACGCGATAATTTCATTTTAGGAAGTGCGGACTACCGCCCCCTCAAAGTGATTTGAATCGTTAATGCCATATGTGGGATGTATAAAGGATGGAGTAAATGGTATTATACACTATATTATACTGGAATTATATTATACCTTTATATAATTATGATTTCATTCCATTAAATACGAAATAGAAATGAAAGTAGTGTTCATGCGTACGTACGGCTTACCGTCTCCATGAACGGTGCATTTCATTTCTTACCTCTAAATGTTAGGTAATATTATGAATGAATGTATATACTGGATATATATGATATATATGATATCTAAATCATGAATATAATTCTAGTTATAATGGATATTTCACCACATGAACAACTTGTAATTATAAGAAGTTTATTGCTGACTCAAGTACCTAAGATCGACAAAATGACCATTATAAACATTAATAATTACATAATGTTCATAACATTTTAATAAGGGATATAAAAGGAATAATGAACATGAAAAAGGTTCTTAAGTAAATATAAATTAACTCTAGTTTATTATTTAGGAGGTTAAAGAACGGTCGAATCAAGTCGGACACAAGGTAAGGGAACTTCTTAACCCAATTTCTATTCTTTGGGTTAATCTCCTACTTTCAAATTATGTCATGATATTATTATTTCCTATCTTGTATTTTTACATTATTTATGTGTACTTATAGTGAATAAAAAATATATATGTACTTTATTTAAAAAATGATCTTTTTAAGGACTTCGTCTCAATCCCCTTTCATTGAGGCATATTTGGTTTTATACACAACTTTCTTTTATACGGTGTATAAACCCCTTTGACATTTACGTTTATTCAAAAGGAATCTTTTTTATACGAAGCGTTTTGCTAAACGACAAAAGGGAATGTTTTTCTTTCCGTACTTATGCGGCGACAACGACTTCTCCGCCGCCGTGACCATTATTTGAGTTTCGGCTTCCTCTACAAGCCATCATTTTTTTAATGAAAAATAAATACAAAGTTTTAACTTTCTTTTATTTTGGTATTGAAAATGGTTTTGAAAGCATTTTTATTATATCAATGTGTTGTATTGATATCTTGTGATTGAAATGTGGAAATGTTATGTTTCCTTTATGCATGTTTTATGTGATACGATTATGTTATGGTTTATGATATGTTTAAACCTATTCATATGAGGAATGTATTGGACTTAATAAGTGACGGGTGGAGCCCGCTATAGCTCCTCGATGAATCGGTAGGTCTCATGAGACAACTAGACGTGTAATTGGCCGAGGCCCTTTCCCAATTTGATTTATGGTTTTGGCCGAGGCCTTAATCATTTTAGACGTCCTGGCCGAGGCCTTGACAAAATGTTTCAGAATGTCTGGAATTATACATTCCCTCATTATGAAAGTGGTTATTGATATTGCATGTGATTATTCGACTAGTAGAAAATCCATTTGAGTAAGTAAATGGAATTATTTAATTTTATTTTTGCCATATTATGCTGAAGTTCTTGTTTAAAAAGGCTTTTGTTTTAGTTATACATTGCCTTAAATGTTAATGTTTATTTATGAAAGCTTCCGCAAAATTGTTATCCTTACTGAGCATCTGAGCTCACCCCTTTCAATGTTTTAATATTTTCCAGGATGTGAAGAAGTATTTTATGAATGACCTGCAGGGATTGTCAGAAGAGGATATGAGTGTGGACTATGGAGACTTTTTTATTGTAGTTTTTCACTTTATGATGTAATGTAATGTTTACGAATGTATCTAGTGTTTCCAAGGCTACTAAACTAATCGGTCTTTCGAGACTTGATCTTTTGTGATCATGCCAATGTTACGAAGTAATGCACCGACTCTGGGTAGCTGGGGTCGGGGCGTTACATTGATTATTTCCCAGTTAATCAAAACAGAAAGGTTGATTAACTTTTGAAACCAACTTACTGATTTACAAATAATATAAACACTTATGAATTTAATTATCAAAGTGACTTTAAAACAGTTTTGGTTTTAAAGAAATTAGCAGCGTAAGAAAAGAATAACTTTGAAAGATATAGAACAACAGATATAACCAAGAGGTTCAGTCTCAAGCTGAGACTTCGTCCTCTCAACAATTTGTATAAATATGATCCACACCCTAGATCGGGGTTCACAACAGTTTACAACTGTCCAGGTCCAAGACCTCTACCACTGTTATTCGTGGGAAACAGAACAACAGCAACTAGCTGTCCAGGTCACATATGACCTCTACCACTATCTCAGTGGGAAATAGAAGATGTAAGAGTTTGAGTGAGGATTTACAGATCCTCCAGCTAAAGTATAGGAGACAGTGTGTGTGTAATACAGCATATAACACACACTGCTCAATATGTAAAAAGATAAATCACAGAGCAAATATTTAGAGTTTAGAAATGGCTCTAGTGATTTTCATGCAGTTCTGGACACCTTTGATTGATCAGAATTCTCTTTGAGTCCTCTTCTGGTTTTTTTCTGGAAAATAGAGTATTGTCTGTTTCCTTGACTTCCAGGTGTAGAGACAGTCGATGAAGCTCTTGTGTTATGTTCTCGTTCTCATCTCTTCACTGGTATATAGTAATGAATGAGTTCTTTGTGTAAGTTCAGTTATCTCTTTGCATTCAAGCTTAGTTGTTCTTCCAGCACACCTCGTGGAATATATGTCTCTCTGTATTCATATATTCATCCCCATTTACTTTTTGTAGTAGCACATCCTTCCTTTATTTAAATCACGAGCTCCAACAAAAGATGATTTACTTTTTGCAGGTACGAGGTATGGTTCCCTAGCATCCAACAACATTCATTAAATAAATGACAGAGCATTAATATATACCTAATATGACTGTTGGTTAGATTAAATAAAGATAAAGAAATTCAAACAGTTGTTTATGACTATCGATGAGTGAACTGATCGGTAGGTCATCAGCATCAGCATCGATGAGATATCTTCGGTGACTCAGATGATCAGCATCGGTGTGTCATGATCGGTGACTCATTTGATCAGCATCGATGAGACATGATTGGTGACTCATTTGATCAGCATCGGTGAGACATATTTGGTGACTCAGATGATTAGCATCGGTGTGTCATGATCGGTGACTCATTTGATCAGCATCAGTGAGACATCTTCGGTGACTCATTTGACCTTCATCGGTGAGTCATGATCGGTGACTCGTTTGATCAGCATTAGTGAGACTGTTGTCTTTCGATATGGATCGGTGCGACCGTTGTCCTTTGATATGGATCGGTGCGACCGTTGTCCGTTTGATATGGATTGGTGCGACCGTTGTCCGTTTGATATGGATCGGTGCGACCGTTGTCCGTTTGATCCAGAGGACTTCCAGAATACTTTTAAATCAATAACAAAGAGATAAAAACATTATCCAACCAATATACATAGATTCACTAAGAGATTTTGATTATGTATATGAGAAATCCAACTGTATTAAGTAATTGATGATTTGTGATTATTAAAATAGCAATCATAGGAAGAATTCAACAATCTTCCAGAGGGCTCAACACAATGGATTATAAAAATGTCTATATTTTAGATGATGAAGTTTATGCATGCATCTATGAGATATTGGATATTTTTGTACCATGATATTCCCTATTATATGACGCCACACTTATGAACCTTGTGAAGCATTTGAATTTCCTTTTTTTCCTAAGGGACAACAATTACTATTATATGTCCACAGAGTTAGAATGAAGTTCTCATCCTAAAGTGGGGAATCCCTTGAAAATATTGGCTTGTATTGGATTAAGGTAAATATAACACATTTGGGTATACCATGAAGTCCGAAAACCCTTCCATAACTCATCTTGTTGGATTTATATCATTTTTGTTGAGCACATACATGTTTCTAGTTCATGACACCAAGATGGATACCTTTTAAATAACACACCCTATAAAAATATCATTGATCACCAATACTACAATAACAGAATTGATTAGAAATAGATCATTAATTTTGAAATATAATGATATCTACAATTTTAGACTTAATGCCAATTGTTTTCTCATACTTATCATAGAGAGAACATTCTTTATACAATGATTTTCCATCACATCAACCATGTTTCAATTAAATATCATAGTTTTCTATTTATAGTATTTTTATATATATAATATTTTGTTGTCCTTTATATTATTATTCTCATATATCATAGTGTGTCATAAATATGGTTTTATATAAATTAAAAAATTCTCGTTTAATTAATTATTTATTTGATTAAATTTCAATATTATTGAATTTATTTCACAAAATGACATATTATATTTTTTTTACAAAATGGATAGAAGTAGGATGTATGAAGCTGATCAGATCTTAAGCGATTTTCAAAAAAAATAGATATATTTTTAGATATTTCATTTGACAATGCTTGAGATAGTGGTCACATACACCTCCCATGTTATAATTGTGTTGGAAAGACTTGGTAGATCCATGAAGAAGTTAGCTACCATATAACCAAATATGGTTTTCAAAAAAACTACTATGTGTGGTATCACAATGGGGATAAAATGGAATCTCAAAATGATGATGATCCAAATGAGATGACTACATTAGAAAAATTTTTATATGACCGGATTCTGCTTATTCTTTATCGTGATAACGAAAGGATGTCAACCCAAGAAGACTTTGATATGATCAAACAAGATACGTCCAACAAAAATGATGATATTAATATTGTGAAATAATTGAATGATGCCTCTATGACTCTAGTATATTGGTAATGTGGTAAAATGAAAAAGTTGGAATTTTTAATCTGATTGTTTCATGGTAAAACCATGTATGGGATTTCTAATACTTCCATCGATTAAATTATTACCTTCTTGAAGGAATTACTTCTAGATGATGCTGATATTTTCTCAAACCACTATATGGTATAGAAGTTAGTTGAATAACATGTATTTTCAAAAAACCAAATTCATGATTTCTTGAAAGATTGCAGCTTATTCTAGGAGGAAACTGCTAAAAGAAATGATTGTATAAATTGTGGAACATTTCGATGTAATCCAAAAGCTTATGGAACACCATACTATGTGCCATAGAAAGTAATATGGAACTTTCCATTGATCCCCGTACTCTAGAATATTTTCATGTTTGATGAAATTTTAATAAAAATTTGATGGAATGATACTGAGATAAAGAAGAATAATTAAGAGTTCCTTCACCTTGCAGATGGATTTGCATCATCAAGATTTGATACTCGATATCATGATTTTTTTAGTTGACATGCATAATGTGAGGATGGGTCTTTCATGTGATGGTTTTAATCCATTTGGGAATATATTACTTCACACAACACGTGAACAGTTTTCATACACATTTATAACCTTCCCCCATGGATGTGTATGAAAATACCTTTCACATTCATGATTATATTCATATCTATCCTTTTTGATCCCAAAAAATATATAGACATTTACATGAAACCTTTAATAAGAGAATTTAAACTTTTTTGGGATGTGGTTGTGTGTACATACGATGCATGTTCAAAAGACGTATTTCAAATGAATGTTGTTCTTATGTGGATGATTAATGATTTTCTAGCTTATGCAATGATGATAGAGAATGAAGGGAAAAGAATCATTTCATATTTGAATGAAGAATAATTGATCCATAAGACTGAAATATTTTCATAGTTTTAGTTTAATGGGACTTTGATGATTCTTTCCAATGGACCATCCATATATAAATAATCATCAAAGATTTGAAGATACCATAGAGACCAACAATCCACCTCAATGTATGTCTGGAACTAATGTTCTCAATGAATTTAAAGATATTATTTTTTTATTCAAGAAGGGTTAAATGAAATCTAGAAAGTGGAAGAAAGTTTCTAATGATACTTGTTACAATTGGAAGAAGAGGAGTATCTTCTTTCAGTTTCCTTATTTTCCAACCAATTTGTTACGTCATTACTTAGACATAATGAACATTGAGAAGAATATATGTGAAATTTTTCTTTCAATTCTTATAAATGTCAAGGGAAATACAAAATATGATTTTCAATCTCGGTGTGACTTGGTGGATTGGGGGATCAGACTAGAATTACATCCTGTGAGTATTAGTGAAAATAAATGGAAAGTTCCATTTTCTTCTTCTGTGATGACACCTACAGAAAAAAACAATTTCTAGAAGTACTAGAGACTATTAAAATTATTGATGGATATTTAAGTGATATATCAAAATGGGTCAATCTAAGAGAGTTGAAGATGAAATATTTTAAGACTCGTGATTATCATGTCCTTCTGATGAGTTGATTCCAATAGAAATCCTCCATATTTTTTCCAATAATGTAAGGGTGTCAGTTATTCGGTTTTTCCATTTGTTTAGTGATATTTGTGCTCAAAATTTATCCAAGTATTTCTTGCAAAAAATGATAGCAGAGACACCATTATTTTTTTCGAGTTAGAGAAAATATTTCCTTCATAATTTTTCACATGCATATTGCATCTAACTTTCCATCTTCCAACCAAAATACATCTCATTAGACCTATTGATTTTTATTGGATTTATCCAACTGAAATAAATATGTAAACGTTGAAATCTTATGTTCAAAATAGGAATCATCCTAAAGGTTCTATCATGAATGGTCACTTACCTCAAGAATGTATGGATTTTTTCTCAATGTATTTGTTTGATCTTACTACGAGAATGAACAGACCAATGATAAATGAAGAAGAATAATATGAGAAAATTGAACCCAATTTTCCATCACTTCCACAAATAGTAGGAATTTCAGGATCATATACATTAACGACATTAGGCCTTGATGATAAGGATATTGGGACATCACACAGTGTTGTTCAACTTGGATATTTTCGATGACTACATCAAGTAAGTAAATTAAACGTGTATATCTTATCTCATCTCTTGTAATTTTACATATCTATTAAACTATTTCTATTTTTATCTATAGGAAACATAAAGAAATGATAAATATAAAGAATCATTCTTTATCTTTTTGAATGAGAAATAATTTTCAGAGCAAATAGTTTTTGTCTTGGTTGAAATTGAAGGTAGAAATATAGCTATAATAAATAAATAAATCAATATTTAATTAAGTTTAATATTAATTTATATTTAAGGTTTATAGTTTTCATGCCGACTCGGTCTCTCTGTAAATATGATATTTGGATTTTGGTCCTAATATTGTGGTTCGTGAATGTAAATCAATTGTGATAAATGTGTATAGATTTCTTATCATAGAACGTTAAAAGAACATGAGAACACTATATGATGGTGTTATACTAACTGCCACAATAAACTGTTATGTCAGTGCATCAGATAATAGACCTCATTTTGAAAATGTAGCTTTTTATGGAGTCAATGAAAAAACAATAATATTGGATTATTACTCTCATGGAAGAGTAACTATGATGAAATTCTAGTAGTTTGACTTGATGATGACACAGGGCACCTTTATTGGTGATTATGGATTTTGAGTTATTGACATGACTCACACTCTTGCTACCAATGAACCATATGTATTAGAATCAATGACGAAACATGTTTTTATGTCAAATATCATCTTTAACCTAAATTTGGTTTCATTATTAAAGTAATTCCAAGACATTTTTTTATGATGATGATGATGGAATTGACACCATCCCTACTATCATTGGCCCCAATCCAATTATTACTTATGATGACTCCAATAGCTTAATTTTCAGAGTTGATTGTGAACCAGAATTTGTGGTGGGAAATATATAGAATCATACATCCATGTTCTCAGTTCTTTTGGTTTATCTCGACTTTGTTTTATAAGGTTAGTACTATTCAAAATGATTTAATATTGATTAGAAATATTTTGTATCTGACTTGACCTTAATTTTAATTTTCAATATTTATTGGTTGCTATTTTATTTGAGTTGCATTTTCTAATATTGAATTGAACTATATTCAAACCTATAAAACTAAACACAAATGAGAAAATTAAATAAAAATAAAAAACAAGGGGAATTGAATTAGACATATTAAACTTATTGATATGAAAATAAAAACAAATGAAAATAATGACCTAACCAAAAAAATAGCTAATTACCTAACCGAAAATATAAACCCAATGACTTAATAAAAATAATCATGTCTCATATTTTTTGTTTTTTGGGTTATAAATTAGTTTTTATTTTCTAATTACATACAAATTTGTTTTCAAGTTAAGGAAATGAAACCCTATTGAGTAGCGAAGAAAAAGGATGATGGACAACAATAACTGAATTACTAAGATGGTCATTCCTCCATTAGTGCATGTTGTAAGTATTTTATTTCAAATATTTATATATATATATATATATATCAATAACATATAATGATATGTGATTATTATTTTTAAACATTTATGCAAGATCCACCACTTAGACACCAGTTATTCAATGAGTAGCTTAGTAGTGGTCCTAGTACTAAGGCCAGTGGTATGAGGGAGATGGTGCGAGAACTAGGCACTACAGTCGGCATACCCGATTAGACCATGTCCCTCCCACTGACATACCATCATTCACACATTTTTATCCCATTTGGTTATTAGGGACACATGGGATATTTAGGCCTCCCATGTTTTTACCAGCCTTTACATCTATGCCTCCTCACCCATCTTTACTGTATTCGGTGATGATTCCCACTCCTCATCTATATCATGTATTTGGACAGCCATCTATGCTATCTTCTTTACAATCTTCTTATTTTTCTCCAAGAATCTACATTCCTTCTTCGACTCTTACTCTGAAATAGTCTATGCCTATAGAGCATACACTAGGACCCACTCCACCTAGATAGGGTGATTTTCCTTCAATTCCTGCGGATCTAGTGGTGCTCATTTATCATACTACTGCAGGTATATTTAGAACCCTCACAAATAAATTTACCATAATTTATTTTCATTATAACATGTATTGAAATATTATTTTTTTACTTCCATAACAGATACATCTAATGATAGGCGGTGGGGGTGTACATGAATGCATGTGGTGTATAACTATTGCACGTAGTTGATGGTGGACTACAACAAAGATATCCAAACAATCAAAAAAATAAGGTAGCAATGTTGGAGTTTTTTAGAGAGGATTTCCAAATACACCGACATCATTCCCACTAGCCCTCCCTCATGGAGATAGTTTCCAAAATGAATTCAAGGATGATTCTTGGGTACATATATCATTAAAGAAATTTTTGGTTTTAATGTAATATTATTTTTTTATTTATACGAATTGATATTTTTGTGATATCTTCGTATTAATTTTCCCAATGGTGAGGGTCCACAACTAGCATGTCTAAAGGAATTAGGTGTGTTTTGGAGAACCTATAAACCCAAGTTATACATTGGTTGTCATGCTAGATTTTTCATAGAGTTAGAGGTGGTACCTTTCAAGGATGTTTTTATGATAGAATAATATTGTAAAATGATTAATCATTGTATTAATACCAATATTAAGGTATTGATCACATTTTAGGTTTTTAAATGAAAATTTTCATGTTTTTATTAATAATATTTTTTGTATTATTTAATTTTATTTAGTAATCATCTGAAAATAATAAAAAACATTTATTCTAAAAAATACTTCCACACATTGGGTCTTACTACAATAGAATATCATGATAGGAAGTAGGTACAACAATTGTTTATAATTTTTCTTTAGGACTTGCACATTCTATTGTTTCCTCTATAATTTATTTGATTTATAAAGATTTGATATAATTTTAATTATGAAATTCATTATTGGTAACCTATTTTAAATTATGGTTTCCTATATTCAATGTAATTGCATAGCCAAGTATTGAATATTGAAGGATGTGTGCCTTGAGCAAAACTATTTTGCTCGAGTAGAAATAAAAAAGATGAAAGTGTGGTTAACAAACAGACACAAAAACAGTTTGTAAGTTTTACATTCTTAATTTTAAACTTTTGATCATAATAATATATTTATATTTGTAATTTTATTCTTTGGAAGCCCTTGATTCCCATGAACCAGATAATTTTGGTCCAAATGATCACTTACATCAGGTGTTGGGAGATGACCACCATGGCAGAGTACAATGCTGACCTGGGAAGAGTATATTTCTGATGAGGTATTGTCCCTCTTCAGGTACCATTTGTAATACCACCAAGTTGGAAAATGTTAATTCATGGGCATAAAATTATGAAAAATGGGTCACATAGGAGGAAGAATGGGTTGAAAGGGAAAACAATAAATTTATAAAATGATGAAATTTTCATGTACATCACTTACAATAGAGACCAACATGTCCTGTGATTAGTATATGTTGTTCATGTGTTCAATATATTATGCATGAGGTGGATGTTCTAGTTGTGGTCGAGATGATGTCGTTCCTAGCGATGACAATGGTGATGAAGAGGCTGAGGATAAGGATGATGTCGAGACCAAGGATGAGGATGAGGATGAGTTCAAGGTCGAGGAGGAAAATTAGGGTGAGGATGAGGCCAAGGTGGAGGTGGAGGAGGAGGGCGAGGATGAGGCTGAGGATGAGTATGAGCATATGGATGGGGAATATGATGGGGATAGGGATGAGAATGAGGATGAGGCTGATGATGATGATGATAATAGTGATGGTTATGAGGGACATATTGATCTGTTGCATTTTTTACTTATATTACTGGCATTTGATGTTTTATGATTTGATGTGACTGAATATATGTGTGATTGAGTAGGTCAAATTATTCTTGACTCGGGTATCCTAAATAATATATAGTTTTAATCACATCACCTTTTACGAATGCATTTTTATCTTTTTTGATAAAGTAATTAGGGTATTTGGATATTTAATATAAGATTCTACATTAAAATGATTTATTAAGTCATTGGTATTACTTCTATATTTATTTCTTTATCTATAAATAATAAAACTTGACCTGACATAGAGGTATGGATTCTATGAATTCTCTTTTTACATATTATCAAAGATATTTCACAACCCTACCCATCTTTATCCATGAAACCCTCCCCAACACACCACCCTCCCTTCTAAAACCACACATTTCCATGGCCCCTCCCAGTATACCATTCCATGTTATCTCCTTTCCACCTACTCCCCTCCTACTGGGTTCACTTACCATCCCACCCCTCTTGATGTCTTATCCTCTGACTGTGTTTTGTGTGACTAACATAATTTTCTAAAACAAACCTTCTTACTTTACTTAAAAACTTATTTTGGGATTCTAGTTATTCCATACCAACATATATTATTCAATAAAATTTCATTTTATAGTGATTTTTGTATTCTTTAGTTCCATGGAGGATTATTTAAGTATTATAAAACTAATCAAAGCCTCCAAATGTCTTATTGATGATCATTTGGAAAATTAAATTTTTTTTATCTAGAGAAAGATAGTAATTATATCTCTTGAGGGTATGAAACTTCATTATCATTTGGTGTTAAATCCTCCTTCTTCGATCTATCCCAAGTATAAGGCATGGAAACTCGATTATATTAAAATATTTTCCTTGTTTTTCAATTCCATATAACAGTCAGTTAATGAGATTAACTGCACAAGAATTATGGTAACTTTCATGTACCCTAAGACAAAAAATATGAAAGGTGTTTTATAAAGTATTAAAAATATTTTTCTTATTCATATGCAACATAAATGATTCCTCATGTGCTATAAATTATTTAAATAATATCAATACAGGATCCTCGAACAATGAACTATTCGATAGACACCAATAGAGTCCATAACCAAATGTAGTTAGATATGCCTATTTTATCTTCTTCATGGGCTAACTTCCAATTGTGCCACCACTGTGATAGATATTCTAGAACATACAAACACAATCAACATATCCTATTTCTATAATCATCTTCTTGATTCCAATATTATTTTGGATCCTACTATAGTTTCTCTATAATATATTATAGTTCCATGACATATTTTCAAGGACATGGTGGTGTGCACTATTCCACTACTCATGGACTTGCTTATGGAAGTGGCCATAGACACATCATTTTACAACATTATGGAAAAAATTACATCACATTGATGTATATTAGACTCTCAATGGATTCTCAATGTCCCTTCACACTTCCCAAGAATCCTTTAGTGAGTCACTAGATCAACCAAAGCATAAACTCAAACTCTTGGTTGAAGAACTCCAGCTTATTCCTTATCATTATACAACTTCTTAGTCATATTCCTCTAATTATTTGTCTTTTGATGATTTATATTATGGGACACCATTTTGATCTAGACTCATTCCCACTTTCCAAAGGTGATTTTTCTCTCACCATCGGGGTGATGATGATGGATCCCTTCATCCATAAATTGATGGATTGTTTCTTAAATCTCTCTTTGAGTAAGAATTATACTCAATTTATTTACAAACCTTCATTTAAATATGTCTATAAAAATCAGTAATTATCATCACGAACCGATTCTAAAATATCATTAAATTATTTTAAATATTAAACTCATCAATCAATAATAGAAACACAACAAGTATGTATTTCCATTTCTCAATCTATCCCATGTTCGTTTTCCGTAGTTTTCACTTTGGTGTGGATATCATCCATATTTTAATTTAGATACCATCATTATTTTCATATGTATTCAAGTGGCATGTTGTGCTTTATAGTGTTTTTTTCTTTATCATTGTATTGTATATTGTCTATATTTTCAGGTGTATTTAAGGTGTGGTGTTTTTTCCCATGATGTTTTTTAGGTGTTGTATTAGTTTTGTTTCCAGGTGTTGTATTCATTATTATTCTATAGTGTTTTTCTAGAGGTTTTTTTAGTATTTTAATGTGTTTTTATTTCTAGTGTGGTAGTCTATATATTGTGTGCATTACTATTATTTTGAATTCTGTACATTGTATTTTATGAAATTTAATTGAAATTGCAGGTAATTGTAGAGGGGAGGCTGTTCTACGCTATAGTATAGAAATTGAGTACTTTGTACCAACGGTTCCTAAACCATTGGTATATATCTGGAAAAAAATCTATTCCAATAGTTCTTATCAAAACATTAGTAAAACTCTATACCAACGGTTATAACCCATTTCTATAGTGTAACTTCTAGTGTCTTATACCAATGGTTAATACAGAACCATTGGTATCGATATATCCCCACACCTCAATAGACAATGGTTTGGAAAACTATTGCCATAGTTTATACCAATAGTTTTCTATCCTATACTAATATTTTAAAACCAATGGTATATCCTATGCTTCGAGCAGTGCATGAAACATAAGGTAATCAAATAACACAAGAAATTAGAGCATAACATTTCCATAAGACAAGAAAATTGTTTCATACACATAATAAAATAAAAATATTTCCTTATTATTCAAGACTATCTACCAAGACCATCATAGAGGAAAAATTCCCTTACTGAACTGGGTTCACTTCCTATTCCAGCCACGTCTTACTGAACCAGGTTCACTCCTCATTCCATACCTATCATACTTGTAACATCCCAAATCTAGGTTTCATCCAAAGGTGCCCCATATCTGGCTGGCCATAACGAATCAAGTGCATTTCCCCAAACTCTAGAGGTTATAGACTATAAATTAGGGTTTAGGGTGTGATAGTGGGGAAACTATGCCCTCAATGGAAGATTAAACATAGTAGAAAACAAATAGTAACAACAGAAAATAAAATTAATACCATATAACAGAAGTAAACAGTGGAAGTCTAAAACAACTAGATCATATATATATATATATGATGCATGGTATATATATATATATATGAAAATATCCAAAAAAATCAAAATGTTGGAAAGAAATACATAAACCAAAGTACAAAAGAACAAGTAAACTCTAGCATCATCGCATGCCTTAGATTGGTCTCATGCTCTCTAGATCCAACAATAATCAAGTACCTAATGAAGAAGGTTTCTTTCTCTTATCTACACCTACAATCATATAATCTGATTGGGTCCAAAACATAACCCAAATAGGGTGTATGATGAATCCTAGTAGGCAACCACCAAAAGATCTGTGCCTAACTGTCAGTGAATATATATAACAGGTAATATGTAGAAATGAAGCAATAAACTAGGAAGTACTTAAAATTAAACAATCCTACATTTTTCAATTACATTCATTTATATTTATTATTCATCATTTGAATAATTTTATCTTGTGATCTAGCCTAATATCTATATCACCCTAGGTAATTGTAACAAAATAGATGTCTTAGAAGACCATCTAAAAAATCAAGTAAGACCAAGTCCAATCTTGTGCTTTATCTTGGCAGACACATCATAATCATTCAATCATTCATAAAAACCCCTTTAAGAAATATCTCATGATATATCCCATTCGTTTTAAAATATCAAAAATTCATTAAATAAATACCCTCTAGAAAGTTCTCAGGGTCTAACCCCCTTGGTCTAACATAACACTAATCATTTACAAATGACCACTTGGGAAACACTCATGGTCAATACCCTGGGTCACCATAGCATCAATAATTTATAAACGACCTCTTGGGTACCTCTCATGGTCAATACCCCATGAGTCAAAATAAAATTAATAATTATAAATGACCTTTTGGGTAGCTCTCATGGTCAATACCTTAGGTTAAACATAGCATCAATAATTATAAACGACCTCCTGGGTAGCTCTCACGATCAATACTCTTAGGTCAACATAGCATAAATAATTATAGAAAACATCCTAGGTGTCCCTCACATTCAATACCCCTGGATCAACATAGAATCAATAATTATAGACATCATATTCGGTAGATCTCACGAACAATACCCCTAGGTCAATCATCTACACCAAGGAACTCATGGTTCTGTGTAAATAATGTGGAAGTCCCCGTAGTCTTCCTAGTCCAAAGCTCTCATGGTCTATTAGAAAAAACAGTGTGCATATAATATAAAAGCATCTCATGTAATTTAAAACTACTACATGGATAATCATCCATAGGCATATCACATTAATTTCATTTAATCAACAACTCCCTCTTAATAAAACAAGGCATGAAAAACAAGGCAATCCTAACAGGCATCTAAGACCAAACATCCATAAACTATCAAACAATGGAAACTCACCCATGGGATGTCCCATAAAAAAAGGTATCCAGCCTTATGCAAAAGAAACAACCCTTTATCACTCAATCTAACCATGGAAGGTAATAAACGACATCAAATTCCAAATCAAGCAATACCCCAATCATGGGTATGAAAAACTTTTAGCATATATAATCCAAATATGAATAATGAAAGGCACAAACCACCTACCTCGATATCATACGATCGATATACTTTAACATCAACACTTGAATCTTCCATGATTGGTGTAGATCTACAAAAAGGTGAAAAACTCCCGACCTTGAATAACCCATGAGAGAGGAAGAATCAAGAAGAAATGCTCTAGGGGTTTTTGAGAACTCATCGGTTGGATTCCAACTCACCCGACAGTGTCTCAATAAGAGCTCTGACAACAAATTGGGGTTTTAATCTTCATTCATCATTCACATGAACTTTTGTATGAAACACCGGAAGCATAAGATGGTTCTGGACATGTGACTTGACCCCACTACAATATATCATTTAAAAAGAAAACTACATGTCATGTTCATTAAAACTACACGATGTGTAGTAGCCTTACCAAGACCCATACTTAAGAGGTCTACTAGGACACCACACAACCATGTAATTGGTCATTACACAGTCAGGACATGGTTGTACGTGGAATACTACGTACACAACATGTACTCATAATTACATGGAGTGTACTTAGAAAATCCTCTTTTCTTCCTTTTTCCTCAAAACAACCCGAAATCAAGATCCATTCTTAAAATGAAGATCAGGGTTCTTATAAACATCCCCCTTAAAGAAATTTGTCCCCAAATTTCCCTTCAAAGGGTGGTAAAGAAGAAACTGTGAACAACTATGGCCACTGTGATCGTATATCGGCATCCCTCTCCCAAGTCTTGTCCTGCACTCGCCTGTGCTGCCATATAACCCATACCATAGGAATAGAATGGACATGAAGAACCTTCATTTTGTCATACACAATCGGAATAGGGTGATCCTAAAAGGATGCGTCCACCTCCAACTCAACCTCCTCGGGTTGAAAAACGTGATATGGGTTTAAAAATTAACATTTTTGTTGAGAAACATGAAAGACATCGTGCATATCCCGATAAATCTGAGGTAACTTCTACTGATAGGAAACCATACCAACTCTCTCAAAAACCTCAAATGGCCTGACTTATCCCGGTGAAGGCTTCTCCTGTCTCTTAATCTTCTTGTGTCCCAACCTTGGTGTGACATGTAAGAAAACCTGATCTCTGACCTCAAACTCCAAAGGTCATATCTGTCGATCATCATAAGATTTATATAGATATTGTGTAGTAATCATTATCTTCTGAATCAACTCCACATGCTTAGTGGTATCCTGGACAAGATGAGGTACCAACATAGTTGTCTCTCCTACATCCAGCCAACATAGGGGTGATCAGCATGCCCTACCGTACAAAGCCTCATATGGTTCCATCTAAATCATTTCCTAGAAACTATTATTGTAGGAAAACTCCACTAGGGGTATGTGTCTCTCCCAAGATCCCCTAAAATTTAGAAAGCATTCTCTAAGCATGTCCCCAAAAACCTAAATAGTGCACTCATACTGGCCATCTATCTAGGGAAGGTAAACTGTACTCAGAAGTACATGTGTACCCAAAGCCCTCTGTATTCCCTTACAGACATGAGAAGTAAACCAGGCATCCTTGTCTGAAATGATAGTGTGTGGAACCCCATGAAAACATATAATCTCTCGGATGTAAGACTTTCTAAGCACATCAACACTGAAGGTTTCCTTAATCAGAAGGAAATGTGAAACCTTCATGAGCCTTTCAATAATAACCCATACAGCTTTATTTTCTTAAGGTGATCTTGGAAAACCTGTCATAAAATCCATCATGACATCATTCCACTTCCACTCAAAAATGGGTAACTAATATAAAATCCCTTTCGGTCACCAATGCTCCTCCTTCAACTATTGACAGGTGGAATATCTCATAACAAAACCAACTACATCTCTCTTCATGCCTGGACACCAATACTGATGATGTAGATCTCAATACATCTTAGTGACACCAGGATGAACTGCCCATACTAAGGCATGAAAATCTCAAAACATATCCTTTCATATTTCTGATGAAACCCATACATGTTCATGAAAAATAAAAACCTCATCCTTTTCTACAATCCACCCAGGAGTAGGGTCCTCACCTGACACACTCTCTTGTAAGACTATGCCTTTGTAATCTGGTAGCTACCTCATTCTCACTCGATCTAGTAGAGTAGAGGTAACATCTATAGAAGAAACAAATTTCTACCCCTGTCCATCGTGCACCTCCAAATTCATCTCAGATAATAGAGCCATGAGCTACCACTCACTGCTAGCCTCCTGAACTGCCAGTATCTAAGTTCTCATGATCAACACATCAGCCACTGTGTTGCCTTTTCCAAGCATGTGGGAAAGCTCAAAGTCAAAAGACTGAAGGTACTCAAACCACCTTCACTATCTCAAATTCATATCTTACTGAGTAAAGATATACTTGAGTCTTTTTTGGTCAGTGTAAACAATAAAATTCTCTCCCAAAAGATAATGGCTTCAACAACGTAAAGCATGAACAATTATAGCTAACTCGATATCATGCATCGGTTAATTCCTCTCAGGTGGCCTCAAATACCGAGACCCATATGAAAAAAATCTTTCCCCCTGTATAAGCATTGCTCCCATACCAATACTTAATGCATCATAGTAAATGATGTAACACTTTTCCTGCTCTGACAAAATCAGTATTGGTGCTGAAGTCGATATCTCTTTTATCTCCTGAAAGGATGAATTGCAGGAATATGTCCACAAGTACTTCACATCCTTCTTAGTCAAGACAGTCTGTGGTGCTTCTTAGTGTGAAAATTCCTGATTAAAGTGTCTATAGTAACAAGCTAGCCCCAAAAAACTTTGTACTTCAAATACTTTCTTCATCCTCTCCCAGTAAACTATCGCTCTCACCTTATCTGGGTCTACTGATACTCCTGTCTCTAAGATGACATGGCCCAAGAAGTGAATATGGTCCATCCAAAAGTTAAATTTTGAGAGCTTATCATATAACTGATGCTCTCTTAGTGTACTCAATATGATCTCAATATGGATGGAATGTCTGTGCCGAGTGTGAGAGTACACCAAGATATAGTCCATGAAGACTACCACAAAAGAATCCAAGTAAGGATGGAACACTCAGTTCATCAGTTCCATGAAAATGGATGGCATGTTCTTGAGACCGAATGGAATAACCAAATACTCATATAGACCATACCTACTCCGAAAGGATGTAAGAGTTATATCTAATTTCTTAATGTGCAATTGATGATAACCATATCACAATTCAATCTTTGAGAACACTTGGGATCCTTGAATCTGATCAAAGAGATCATCAATCCTCGATAAGCGATATTTATTCTTGACTGTCAACTGTTTTAGCTGCTGATAATGCACACAATGTTTGAGGGTACCATCCAACTTCTTCGCAAAAAGAGCAGGAAAACCCCACGGATAAGTGCTAGGTTAGATTAAACCCTTTACCTACAACTCCTCTAACTACTTTTTGAGCTCCTATAACTCTAGTGTATCCATCCTATATGGAGGAATGTACACTAGTGTCGCTCCTATAACAAGATCAAAAGGAAAATATAACTCTCTCTCTCTCTCTAAATGTAAACCTGAAAATTCCTCTGGAAAGACATCCCTGAAATGATACACCACTGGAGGAAAATCCATACATGAAGTACCCTAGTCATCCAGATATAAACTAGAAATATAAGTTATAATTCCTCCCAACCCATGATGCTCTGGTTTAGCTCTACTCATCTAGACATCTCATTCGCCCTTGTATAGAAAAAATCCACCCTATGGTGACGTGAAACTAACCCTATAGTAATAGCAATCAATAAAGGAATGAAAGGAGACCAACCAATCCATTCCGATAATGACATCAAATCTTTCCATCTCTAAGAAATAGAGGTCTCATAAGAAGTGACACCCACTAACATCAAGAGGTAACTCCTTTCACTGACTTACACTAGTTATCCTAATCACCAACTGAGTGACTAGTATGAAGCATTGAAGCTCTGTAAAGTGAGAAGAGTAATCAATCACAGAAAGAGAACTCTTCTCCAAATGCATGAACTTTTGGGCTCATTCGGCCCTCAACATCTTGGGGTGGAAGCAATCATAGAAGGTCCTCTAAAACTCTTCCCAAACCATATCCTAATAACATCCTTCCATTGATATAACATCCCACTATCCCTTGGCAGATTCACGTAGCATGTAAGTTGCAATATTCTCCCTCCTCCCAAGAGGCGTTTCCAGATGCTCAAAGATAGAAATCATAGACTCTATCCATTAATATATATCTTGTGTTCCTCTATCCCCTAAAAAAGTGGGTGGATAATACTACTAGAACACTCATGTAAACTCTTCCATAGTCGAGGTAGGATGTGGTCCTCCCTAAAAATTTTGCATCATCCTCATAAAGCCTTCACCAAACTATGCATCAGCACCTAAATCTAGTATAACATCTGGTATTAAGATAGAAATTATGGGAGGATTGTTTTGTAGTCCTTGGTCTACCATTTCTGGTGTCTTGTCATCACACTGCACCTTGTATATAACTGGAGGATGTCTTGGTGGCATGACTCTGCAAGGTCAAGCGCACACCTCAATTAAATATTATCAAGGATTGCAACTTAGAAGTTCTATAATGGAACAGGAAAATGAAATCATTCATGTTTTAAAAAATAGGTTTACATGGCATGTAGAACCACTACACAACATGTTCCCTTTAAGCCTTAACATGGGTGTGTACCCTGCCAACCTGGTTTTGGAACACCACATACACAAAGTGTCTTCCTCCTAAGACACGGCATGTACTTGAATATTCCCGCCAACACAAGTACTTATACACGACTATAACTACATGATTCCTCTTGGTGTAACACTACATGGTGTGTTCACCCAAGACATGGCATATACTCAAAGGTTTTACCCACCCATGTTGTTAGTCACATGGTCGAACATGTGGTTGACTATAGCACGGTGTGTACTCCTAGTACACGACGTGTTCTACCAAAAGTTTCCCAACCCCGTGTCTCTATTCACAGAGTCAGTCACATGGTCAAAAACTACATGGCGTGTACATACGGTACACGACATGTACATATAGTACACATTGTGTACTTAAAAAAATTCATTTCTTCCATAACATAAGAACACATGGCGTGTGTTCATAACCTCGCATGTCATGATGTCTATGTTTTTGGACATTAATCCTCTGAAACTTCTCCAGAACCCCCAAAATCATAAAATTTTGGCCAAGGAATGTCATGTTCTGATCTGTGAGATCTCATACTCCCCGCGAATCAAATATTGGAATCCTTATTCATATAATATCTTAATATAATTCCAATTAAAGTTCAAACATGAGCCACCAAATTCTGATCCAAGAGGGAACATAACACCACTGGGACCAAATATTGGACTCCATACAAATGAAACATTACATTTACAAATACCCTATCAAAATAGTTAGTATTTATATCATGGAATATATCACAATAGCACGCATATCTAGAACAATATCTATCACAACAGCTTGCAAATTAGTAATGCACCATACATGGCATTACAATAATGCATGACATGTGATCTCTAGAAAGTGCATACATGATGAATGAGATGGAATGCCCTCATATCATTGGGTCTCAACAAAATAGAACCATAATGATATAAATAATAACAGAACAAAACATGTGTGTCACCCAACGGTGAAATCAAATCAACTATAACACTTTCAAAACCAAACAATTTGCAACATTTGAGTTGACATGGCTTCTCCTTGTACACAGGTTAGCTACTCCTGGGCACAACTTATTACCAACAACATATTACTTCCTATCCCAGAATATTAGCTCTAAATAGTAAGGTAAAGAAGAAAAGAAAAACTCCTCTGATACCACTTTGTAACGCCCTGAATCTGGGTGCCACCCAAAGGTGCCCCGTATCTAGTTGGCCACATGGCCTCAAGCGCATTTCCCCAAATGTTAGAGGTTACTAACTAGAAGCGAGGGCCTAGGGTGTGATAGTGGGGAAACTATTCCCTCATTGGTAGAGTAAACACAGTAGAAAACAAATAGTAACAATAGCGGAAGCAGTAATACCATATAACCAAAGTAAATAGTAGAAGACTAAAAAACCTGGAGCATATATAAATATGATGCATGGAATATGTATCTAAAAAATAGCCAACAAATAACAATTTTGGAAAGAAATACCTGAACCAAAGTAAAAAAAAGAACAAGTAAATTCTAGAATCATCGCAAGACTAAACATGGTCTAATGCTCTCCAGCTCCAACAGCAATCAAGTACCTGATAAAGAAGGGCTCTTTCCTTTATCTGCACCTGCAATCATATAATCTTCTTGGGTCCAAAACATGACCCAAATAGAGTGTGAGACAAATACTAGTAAGAAACCACAAAAATAATTGTTTTTAATGGTCATTGAATATATATATTAGGTAATATGCATAAATGAAGTAATAAACTAGCAATTACTCAAAAGTAAGAAATCCTACAGTTTTCAAATACATTTATTTACATTTATTACTCATACATTGAATCATGTAATCGTGGGATTTAGCCTAATCTATATATCCCCTTATGTAATATTAACAAAACAGATGTCTCGTAAGACCATCTAAACAATCAAGTAGGACCAATTCCAAGCTTTTGTATTGTCTTGAAAGACTCGTCACATTCATTTAATCATTCATATACAACCCTCTTGGAAATCTCTCACAGTCCAACCCCTTTGGTTTAACATATCACCAATTCATTAAATAACAAACCTCTGGGAAGTTCTCATGGTATAACCCCCTTGGTCTAACATAACACTAATCATTTAAAAATGACCACTCCGGCAGCTCTCACGGTCAATACCCCTGGATCCACATGGCATCAATAAATTATAAACGACCTCCAGGGTAGCTCTCACGGTCAATAACCCTAGGTAAACATAACATAAATAATTATAAATGTCCTCCTGTGTAGCTCTCAAGTCCAATACCCCTGGGTCAACAAAGAATAAATAATTATAAATGACCTCCCGGGTAGCTCTCACAGTCAATACACCTAGGTCAACATAGCATTAATATATATAAATGAACTCTTTGGTATCTCTCACGGTCAATACCCCTAGGTCAAAATAGCATCAATAATTATAAACAACCTTCTGGGTAGCTCTCACGGTCAATACCCCTGGTTCAAAAATATACACCAAGGTTCTCACAGTCCTATGTATATAATGTGGAAGTCACCACAGTCTTCCTAGTCTAAGTCTCTCATTGTCAATTGAATAAACAGTGCACATGTACTATCAAGGAATCTCATTTAATCTGAAACTAATACATGGCTAATCATTCACAAGTATATCACATGCATTTCATATAATCAACAACTCCATCCTAACAAAATCAAGGCATGGAAAATAAGGAAACCCTAAGAGGCATCCTAGACCAAACGGTCATAAACAATAAAATAATGGAAACACACCCATGGGGTGTCCCACAAACTAGGTATCCAACCTTACGCATAAGAAAAAACACTATATCACTCAATATAACCATGTTAGGTAATAAAAAAGGTTAAATTCTAAATCAAGCAATACCCCATTCGTGGGTATGCGGCACTTTTAGCATATATAATCCAAAAATGAACAATGAATGGCACAAACCACCTACCTCAATATAATATGATCAATATACTTGAACAGTGGCCCTTAAATCATTCTAAATCAGAGTAGATATATAAAAAGATGAAAACTCCCAACCTTTAATAACCCAAGGGAGAGGAAGAATCAGAAAGAAAGTCTCTAATTGTTTTGATAACTCATCGATGGGATTCCAACGCACCTAACAGTGTCTCAATCGGAGCTTAGATGGAGAATCGGGGGTTCGATCTTCGTTCTTTATTCCCAAGTGCTCCTATTCAAAACATGAGAAGAAGAAGATAGTTCTAGACATGAGAAGTGACCCTGCTCCGATATATCAATTAAAAAGAAAACTACACAATGTGTTTATTAAAACTACATGATTTGTAGTAGCCTTAACTGGCCCCTGACTTAAGTGGTCTTCCAGGTCACCACACATCCTTGTACTCAGTCATTACAGGGTCAGTACGCAGTTGTATATGGAATGATAGGTACACAGTGTGTACTCAGAAGTACATGGAATGTAATTAGAAAATCATGTTTTCTTCCTTTTTCTTCAAAGAAACCCAAAATCAAGATCCATACCTGAAATGAAGATCCATGTTCTTATAATGCTAAACTGGGTTTCCTCTCTATTCTAGCCCTATCTATCTCATGAGATATAAATCTTTATCCAATATATTGGAGGGAAATATAGGTCCCACCCATCACAAAATTAAATCATAAATATGTGTTTCATAAGATCATAAACATTAATCATATCATAATCTAAGAAATGAAATGGGTATCATAAAAATTTCATCATATCATAACCTATGGAAAATAGATATGTTTCATAATCATTTCATCATATAACAACTGGTAAAAAGAATCAGGTTTCAAAAGCATTTCCTCGTGTTGTAAACTGTGGTATAGAAATGGGTTTCATAAACAACTTTTTATCAAAAACATAAACCATTCAGATAAAAAATAAGAATTGTATCTTTAGATTATATCCCCAGTAAGGCATAGTTAACATCAACATATAAAATATTATATGGAAAATTCTGTTGATCGGTCATTTAGAACATTTCCTAAGGAAAATATCCTTTCCAATTTGAAAATAATTTTTAAAAACATAAAACATTTTCAAAATGATTTCCTTTTGAAATCATTTATTTAAAAATTAAAAAAATCCTAAATACTATGGAAAACATAATATTTGAAAATAAAATTCAAAACCTTTGAGTGAATCTTGAAATCATTTAGCGACCATGATAGTGGGAAATACAGTGCATTTTTTGCATGTAAAAAGAAAATATTCTTTTCACCTTTTCCTGTAAATTCCAAATAGGAATTGTTTGGGAAATTACATGAAGATTCCTTTTAAAAAATTGAAAAAATTTATCCTTGGGTATAAATTTCATTTAAAAATAATAGTATAATAATAAAACATTTTTTTAAAACATTTTTAGAAAATTTGGTTTTAGAATAAAACATATTTCTAATCGAAGAGATAAATAAAGTCATATTTTCTTAAAAAATATTTTATTTATTATTTAAAGTACCAAATAGTGGGAAAATGGTACCATTAGTTTAAGATATCATAAATAACCATATGATAATAATTTTCATGATAATTCTTGTGTGGTATATCATGATATTTAAACATTAGATACTAAATCATAAATAAACCCAATAAATGATGAGATTGTAACATAAAATATTTGCCACTTCGGTAACATTGAACCATAACACCCTTGAAGTAATAACATAAAATGAAACTTATAATATCATGAGGATTAATAAATTCATTATATTAAATTTAAAATGGGATTTATATACACTTCCTTAAATAATATAGGTTCATAACATAACATGTGTCTCAAAGGATGAAAATTGGGACAAAAATACCTTACTGCTTGAGTAACCATTGAATCGTAAGACCTGTGAAAGTGTAACATGAATAGAAACATTAATTATCATGAAATGAGTTATATTCATGATATATCATGTCATAGGGAATTTTACACACTACACAGAATAAATTATTGGTGAATATATAATAAGTCTCTCAGAAATAAAAGTAAGACTAAAAATCCCTTTACCTTAAGTCTTCATATTCTTCACACTCATTAAAACCTCATGTATAATAAAAATACATGTATTATAATTTTTTAAAGAACCATAATTATATATATCTTACCATATATTATTTAATTAATTATTTTTATTACCCTTTTATTAACAATTCTATATTAATGTTGTGTTTTGGGTAATAACCGCTTAGTTTTTCATTTTTTTCATTAATCTGTTATTTTAGGGCCTATTAAATTTATCGTGGTTACAAAACTTAGAAAATAATAATCATTACATAATTATCATATTTATACATAAAATATACTTCTAATACTAATCATGAATGATGCTTTTTATAAATAAAGTATGTTATGATCATACAAACAGTAGGTCGTACATACGCATGAGTAATGTTTCTATTTTTTCAACTATCATTATAGAAATGAGGAAGTAATATATTATCTTTATATAATGATAATAATATCAAAAATAATAATTAAATATATTTAAACATATCATATTTTTGGTGTGGTGATGAAAAGAAAGTAACATCGCTTCATGAAGGCGGTTGTCCACACGTACACGAGTAGCGTTATCATCTTTCATTGAGTAAAAAGATAATAATGATAATCATATATATTATCATTTTATAATTAAAAATATGTCATTAATAGCATGATTTTTTAATTTAAATCACATTTAATAATTAATATTACACATATCTTCTTCCATGAAAAGATTGAATGAATCACATCGCTTTTAGAGGCGGTAGTCCATCATACACATGAGATACATTATCACATTCCCCAAAAATTGAAAGCATAAAGGTATCTGTAATATAATAATTAAATAATAATAATATCATAATTATCCTATATAAATAATAAATTCATCATAATGTTCAACCATTAGAGGTGGTAATGGAAAAAATGATTGATAACGGTTCGCGAGGTGGTGGTCATCTGTACATGTGAATGATGATTTAGTAACCAATTTTATGGAAGAAGAGAAGGTTGTAGTTGATTAAATTATTATAACAATATCTCATTATATTTAAGATACCAAGTTTATTATGTCATCATGGTTTTAAAATAATTGAAGGAGCTAGAGAAAGAAATTAAATAAAGAGCCTTGTTGAAGAACAAGGCCTCTTTTTTAGGTATCCTCTTTAGGTTTACCCAAATTATTTTATAGGTTATATTTAGGTAAAAAATAAGGTTTTTATGGTGATATTAGGTAATTTTTAAAGTGATTTTTGTAGGTCTGATCCAAATAAAATATGTTTGAAGATGTGAATAAGAGATAATAGGGGTGGCCATTTATAAGTGGGGGATAGGAAATGCTTGGTATTCTTAAAAATAAATAAGTGATCCCATGTTTTTCATATGACACAAGAGTCAAAATTAGGCCATTGTCAAACCTTATAGGATTACTGGTATAAATATAGCTATTAAATAGTTTTTAGACAATTATATAGGTTATTTTTACACTAATCGTTTTAGTTTAACCCCCCGGAAAACCCATTTTTACCTTAACCATTATGATTAATTATCACTAAATTCACTATTAATTTTGTTAAAAAATTAATTTTACATTATTATAAATTATAAATTATTATTATTAAAAATATGTAATATATTTTTAAAAATTTCATCCACATAAGTAGAAACATTAATTTAAAAGTAATCTCATAGATGCGACGAGAAAGAGGGTTTTTAGATGGAAGATGTTCAAAAGTTTGAAACATTTTTATATAAAAATTCAATATGAAATTTATTCCAATGAATAAAATTGAATTAATTGATATAAAAATGAAAAAAAATTAATTTGAAAACAAATAAAAATATAACATAACATTATGAATAATTTAAATGAAGAGGCAATTTTTAATTAAAATTTAGTATTTTTCACTATTCATCATCATATGAAATTTTTTAGAAAAATATGAAAAAACCCTAATATAATTTTGAAATTAGGATTAAAAAAATATCTTCATTTTATAAATTTATTTTTCTAAAATTTTCAACAAAAATTATTATAAGTGCATAAAAAGGTAACACAATTTCTTTTTTAAAAAATACAGTTTTAAGCATAAAATTGGATTCATTATTATTTCTTTTATAGAAAACACATAAGATGAATATTAAAATTTTGGTTAAATGTGTAACATAAAATTTTCATTAAAATAATTAAATAAAATTTATTTGGTTAATTATTCGATATAAAACACACTTCTGTGCATAAAAATAGTATTACAGAGAAATATTTCCTTTTATTTTCAAAAGGGTTTTATTTTAATTTATAATTAATTGATCACAAATTAATTAATTTTATATCCATTTTTAAAACATATTTTCATAATTTAGTTAAAATTATTTATTACCTCAATTCCAATGGATAGGTTAAAACTATGATAATGATATTTTAATAATATATCACATTTCATTTAAACACAGTGTTGCGTGTAATGCAAGCTAAGCACGGACTTTCATATAACACTACCCAAAATCAATATTGTGTATAACTCAATATAGACATAGTGTTTTGTGTAAATAAAAATATAAAATTAGTTAAATTATTTCAAAAAAATCACAAAATCCTAACGTGTCACATTCTACACCTATTAAAATGAATTTCACCCTCTAAATTCATCTCAGTCATCAAAGGTTTGATATTTGTGAATTTATTCATAGAAACCCACATCGTAAATATGTTAAATAAAAAATCCTCTTAAAAAAAGAAAAGTATGTTCATATGTCATCTAGAATAACACATACTAGGTTTCCTAATGTGAGAACATAGGTGGAAAGTGAAAATATAGACAGGGAAGAAAATCATAAATAATTATAGAGAGTGATAAAGATCATTGATCACAAGAAGGTGGGTGATCCAGAGAAAGTTAATGACCACAAGACCATAAACAAAAGTGGTTAAAAAAAGGTCATTTATATCATAAATAATGATGATAACTAGACCAAAATTTTTTCAGGATCTATTTCTTTAAGTTGAATAAATTTTCGGAGATGATACACTTAATTGATTTCATTCCATTTCATAAGCAGAGTATAACCCTTTGGTTGTTCCTTGATCAATTTCCACTTTATCTTTTCTCTAAGAAATGCAGATTAATTTTTTATTCCTAAAGAACTAACATGTTATAATATCCATAAATATAATGATAACTCATTATGTCTATCTTTAGTTAGCATCACAAAAAAAAAAGTTAGCACGAGTTATCCAATATGGATAAATCTTATTATGGTGAATTAATAAATTAATCTCTAAAAACTCATTCAAATTTCAACATAAACCATTTCATGAATCGTTAAACTTATGACCCTTTCTAAATATTAAAATCCAAAACTTGAGAAATAACTTGATTAAATTCCTAAAAATTAGAATAACATCAATCCCTTATATATCATAATGTAGCTATTGATTTCCACATACAAAACATGTGAATTCCATAATCTTGTATTCTGTCGAAACTTGTTAATAACTTTAATTACCATAAAACCATATTAAAACATACATTATTGTTCATTATTTACATAGAAAATAGATTATTGGATATATTCCTTAAATATAAAAATTATGTAAACTTCATCCATTGTAGAATTAACCACTTTTTCAATATATAATTAATTTGTTACAAGGTAATCAATACTATCCAATTTACATCATTCTTTTAAAGCATCCCCTTATCCAAAATAAACACCATTTTCTCAACATTAGGAATATATTAAGGGTTACCTTTCCTTAGTCATGTGTTTTCTATAAAATATATCATTTCCATTGAATTGATTTTCTTGATCATAATCATCATTTAAATTACTCTTCAAAATCCTTAATGAAAAATATATACTGAACAATCCTTATATATTTCATAATTTTTAAATCCCAATAAAAAATACTACAATAATACCACTTCCTTCTAAAATTATTGACTAGTATTCATCATCGTATTCCATAATACCTATTTCTTTCATATTTCATTCATAGTATCTTTATCGTCAACTAAAAAACCATTACTTGTATAACCTTGATAATTATCTTCATGATCATTCCCCTTAGGAAATTGATTCACATATTTCCCAAACTCCTTGAATTTGAAGCACTGAATCATAAGTGGTGCATTATTTGGTGTCCTCTTCACCTATATTTCATTAACCATCTCATTAATTAAATTTTAAAATTATCAATATCGATGACCTATACTTCCACATTTAAAGAATATCTGAGTTCCGTTTAAGGAATTTTCTTGATGCTTCTTTTCACATTTCTAGAATATAAGAAATTAAATTATATTTACTCCAAGGTCTCTATTACCCAAACTCTCAATGAACTCCACCTTTCTTTTCTTTGGTGATTTTTAGATTCAGTTATGGTTAATATTATTAATCATTTTTTGTGATGACTGAATAGGAATAAACACAATATCATTCACTTCATTCATCGAACCATCTGGATGGTCATAAACATTTTTTTTGTCACATTTTATGTTAACTCAGTTCTTTTAGGTTCTTGTCATTCACTATAACCAAAAAACATAGTGTGAGAAACTTTAATGATAGAGAAAACCAACATAATCATGAAAAATTAATTATAGGATGTCAAAATCATGACACCTTCTTTAATCTATGACACTTTAGATTTATCCTAGGTCATTTATAGTCATATTTTATTAAAATCCTTCATGATGGTTCGTAAAAATTTTGTGAATTTAAAAATAATATCCCCTAAGGGTTTCAAACCATGTTTTAAGAAACACCCATTTTCATGCAATAGTTTCCGATTAGTTTTATCTCAATATGGTTTTTTTAGGGTTTCTACCCCTAGGTACATCTTTTCTAGAGACACATCCACTATTAGTAGCAAGATATGGATATAATTTCTTGGAAAAAACTCACTCTATCCTTTAACAAAATTCTAGGAAATTTTCCTAATCCTTGACTAATCCTTAAAATTATCCTTAGAGACATCCCTAGACATAACCTTAGAAATATTACAAGGTATCACACTAAATTTTTCTTATTCTAGTTTCCAAAGGTTCACTAAACCTTTACTTTGATACAAAATATAGCGACCTAAGAATTTCATACATGGATATTACATATTTTTAGATAAATATTCATTACATTATAGGAATACATGCCTGAGGACTATATTAGTTTAGTGCCTTTTGAATCTTGGAACACAATATTCTTAATTATTGAAATATATTTAATTCCTCCCATAAATATTTTCCTATTTATTATTCAAAATTAAAACCTTTCTCCATAACATGGGGAAAGGAAACATAACAAAGAGTGATATTAGATTCTCAGTAAGGTTGTATAAGGGTGATACATAATCATAACATGATAATAAGTGTATGAGAACATGAGAATAGAATTTTAAAACCGTAACCTCATTATTAAAGATCATAATATTTAGTAATGGAATAAAAATTATCAGTTCATAAGACATAAATCACAAGGGAATCAAATATCATGATCCCTAAGATTATAACATTGTAATAAGACATAGAATATGTGGCATACACATAAGAAAATAAAATAATTTCCTTATTAGTCAAGGATCACTTCCAAGGCCATTATAGTAGACAAAGTCCCTTACTAATTAGGGTTTAATCCTTATTCTATCCCTGTCTGACTAAACTAGTTTTATTCCTCATTCCAACCCTATTAAATTGAACCAAGTTCAATAACCCTTCCAGTATTATCTATATCATGAGATATAAATCTTTACACAATGAATTTTAGGGATATATAGGTCTCATCAAACAAATAATGAAACCATACATGTGTTTTCTATAAGATCATAAACATTCATTATATCATAACCCATAAAATGAAATGGGTATCATAAACATTTCATCATATCATATCCTGTGGAAAATAGATAGGTTTTATAATAATTTCATCATATAATAACCCATGAAAATATGTGGGTTTCATAATTATTTACACATGGTGTAACCTGTAGAAGAGAAAAAAGTTTCATAAATTACTTTTCATTATAAACGTAAACCATTCAGAGAAAGAGTAAGAATTGTATCATTGTATTATTTCCTCATAAAGGAATAGGTAACATAAACAAATGAAATATTAGATGAAAAATTATTTTTATCAAACATTTAAAACAATTCTTGAGTAAAATATCCTTTCCACTTTGAAAATCGTTTTTTAAAAACATAAAACATTTTCAAAATCATTTCCTTTTGAAATAATTTATTTAAAATGTAAAACATTTCCCAAATATTAAGGAAAATATATTCTTTGAAAAAAAAGTAAAACGTGTAAGGTAATATTTAAATAATTTAATGGTCATTACAGTAGTAAATATTATTCATGTCATTTATGTTAAAAACAAATATTCTTTTCACATGTTTGGTAAAAGAGAAACATGAATTGTTTGGAAAATGAAATGAATATTCCTTTCAAAAAATAATTAATTAGTAAAACATGGTAAAAATTTATTTTAAAAATAATATTATGATAATAAAACATTTTTTGGAATTTTTTTAGAAAATATGGTTTTGGAATATAACATATTTCTAACAGGAGAGAAAAAATAAGTTCTGGTTTCATTAAAAAAAATATCGATTATTTAAATTACAAAAGAGTGGTAAAATTGTATTACTACTTGAATATATCATTAATAACTATAGGATAATAAAACTAGTGAGAATAATTGAGAGGTATATCATGATATTTCAACATATGATACTTAACCATAAACAATCCCGATAAATGATAATATTGTATCATAAAATCTATACCACTTTGGTAATAATGAATCATAATTATCATGAAGGAATAAGATAAAATGAAACATAAAGTATCATTAGGATGAATAAATTTATGATATAAAATTTAAAAGGTTATATATATACACCTCTTGAAATAATATAGGTGCATAATATAATATACATCTCAATGAAGGAAATTTGAGATAAAATCCCTTACTGTGTGAGTAACTTTTGAATTGTAATACCCATGAAAGGATAACATAAATAGCAACATTAATTTTCATTAAATGAGTTAGATTCATTATATATAATAAAATAGGTCATTATATACATCACACAAAAATAAACAAGTGGTGAATATGGCATAAATATCAAAGAAATAAAAGTGAGACTAGAAATCCCATTACCATAAGTATTCACTTCATTCATACTCATTCAAACCTATTATATAATAAATTTTTGTTTATTATACATTTATTAAATTACCATACTTAAATATATCAAACCATATATGATTTAATTAATCCCTTTTATTACCCCTTTATTAAAAATTCTATGTTAAAGTCACGTTTTGGGTAATAACTGCTTGGTTTTTCGTATATATTTTCATTTTTTATTTTTGGTCCTCCTAATTTGATCATGGTTCTATAACTTGTAGAATAATAATCATGAAATAATTATAATATTTTTACATAAAATATAATTTTAATACCATTCATGAAATATAGTCTTGAAAAATGAAGTATGTTATGATCATGGAGATGGTAGGTCATAAGTATGCATGAGTAAAGTCTCCATTTTCTTAAATGATCATAATGTAAAGGAGTGAAGTAATAAATTATCTTTCAAGAATGATGATAAATTCATAAAAAAGAATTTTTTTTCGTTAAACTTAGATATATATATATATATATATATATCATACATGTATTGTGGTGATGAAAAGAGATTCACATCACTTTGTAAAGGCGGTAGTCCATAGGCACATGAGCGGCGTTTTCATCTTTCATTGAGTGAAAAGGTAAGAAATAAAATGATAGATATTATGCTTTTATAATGATAAATATTTCATTAATACCATAATTATGTCATTTATATCACATATAATCATTAACTTTTCCCTTATAACCTTCTATATAAATCATGAACAAATCACATCACTTTGTGAGGCGGTAATCTTTCGTACACATAAGCAACGATATCGTATTCCCACAAAATGGAAAGAATAATGTTATGTGTGAGATAATAATTATATAAGCATAATAGTATCACAATTATCATATATAAATATTAAATCTATCAGTATTTCTAACAATTATAGGTGGTAAGGGAAAACATAATGACATCAGTTCGTGAGGCAGTAGTTCATCGAACGCATGAATGATTATTTAATAACCCATTTGATGGAAGTGTACAAGGTTTTAGGACCTAAATTGTTTTATGAAAACATTATAGTATGTGTAAGATAATATTTTTATTATATAATAATGGTTTGAAAATAATTTAATTATGTGGATAAAGAAATAAAATAAAGATACTCGTTGAAGAACATTACCTATTCTTCAGGTATCCTCCTTAGGTTTTCACTAAATCATAACTAGGTTGGATTTATGTCCAAACTAAGTCTTATAGGATGAGGGGAGGGAATTTGGGAAATTATTTTATCAATTATTGGATGAACCAAATAGGTTTGAATTTGTGAATAAGTTTTGGGAGGGATGGCCTTTTATAAATGGGGGAGATGACACACTTGGTATTCATGAAAAGAAATAACTTGTCCCATGTTTTTTATGTGTCACTATTTCATATTAACATATTTTTGTGTGTTTCTTTCAATGGTATTATTGTTTTGGATTCAATGGTTTCATAATTATTCATTTCATATCCACTGATTTTGAATGGATTCAAATGGGTTTTATTCGTGGAGCTGGAAACACCAGATTATCCCCCTATTAAATATGTTTTATGAATTTTCTTTCAAAAGGTAGGAAGTTATTGAGAAATTGTACAAAAATGCTTAGGTAATGAAATTGGTAAATAGGATGGGAGGTTAGGCTCATCACTCCATTTTGGAGGGAATTATTTCATACTCCGAGACTCACTTAGATATTTAACACATGTTTGTGAATACTTTATTTTTTCTAAAGTATAACATGGTTCACCCTTGGGATTACAATCAGTTATTATCATGCATGGAATTTATAACAATATGTATGTATATGAGTTTATTCATTGATGGGGATATCTGTATGTATCTGAGGTTCACCATGAATGGTACCCTCTTATGAACGGATTAGAGATTATTTTGTTGTTAATTATTACGATGTTGGTCTTAATCCATGTAGTGGGGTGCTCTAGATCTTATCATCTCTTAGATGAAAGAAGTTTTTTTGGTGTTAAGATCAGGCCCATGAAATGGGATTCCTATATATCCTAGTGAAAGGAATTATAATCCACGTAGTTCAGTTCCACTTAATAGGACACATCATACATTTTAAGGTCATGTGATAAGGACTAAACCATTCATTTTAATTTCATGTGTCAAGGACGTATTGCATAAGGATTCCTAGTGAAGGTTTAGTGTGGGGCTTATGCCAAAGAAATACAAAGAACCTGAAAGGGATGTGGGCTCCCAGGTTGGATTTGAAACTATTGTGAATGTGGCCCAGAGAGAATTTTGGTTGATATTGGGGTGTTGGATTTGGACCTCGAAGAGGCTTCCTATGTAACACATTTGGATAAGAATCAAATCCCATTTAGTTTGAAAACTATTGAGGATCCTCACCTATGGAGGTCCTCTAAAGGCTTGTCTCACATAGAATGTGGCCCTTTCAGAGGATGATTTATGTATTATACTAAATAAAAATCTTCTTTGAGTAGGTCCATGATGAATTTTTTGACTCGTGGTGCTTTGGAGGATCGATTGGGAATTACGCCTAGAAGTATGAACTGGTGGTTAGATATATGGCAATAAGTACCCACATCTATAGAGGCCCCCACAAAAGGAAGGTGAGAAGAAGACCCGAAAAAAGATTTTCTATCAAGGCATGCATCTGACCATGTGAATGTCTTGATTACTAATAACCTCTAATCCAGTGTGAGTCATGATAGAATGTGAGAAAAAAGAGGAAATGGAAGATTTAGAAAACCACACAATCCATCTTTCATTGGTGGAATAGTTCAGAGTTATGGGAGAAGAATAAAGGGATTTAATGTGTCTGACTCCTCTCCTATTTTGGTTACTAGTATAGTCACATTTTACTACCTTCCTGGATAAATCCTACTAGAAAATAATGGGCACTTAATTCAAGAGGGATACCCTATTCCTAGTTCCAGATATGATAGGAGGATATGTCACTAACCCTCAAAGGGAAAATTAATCATGATCATCTCCCTCCCGGCTTAAAACTAGGGGTCCTTGGTCATAGATATGATAAGGGGATGATATTTTCATATCCCTATTATTTGACACTAAGAGGTATTTGAAACTTCCCCCATGTTCAAGGTTCACATGACTAATGGAATTCATAACTGCATACATCCCAAGGACCCTACCCATTAGGTTGGAAAAGTTATAGACACCACTAACCAAAGGAATGCATAACTGAATAGGAGACACGCCGGTATGTCTTTTCCCATGGTTATGAAAGTATGTAGGATTTGATGGATTATTTAATTTGGTCCCCTTCTATAAGGGATCCAAAGTAATAGGAGACCTTACATTGCTGGCTTGTAAGGGGGATTATAAGGTGTCTTGTTTTGGTCAAGGCTTGGTGAGTTGAGGATTCTTCGCATAGGGTAGACCTAGGAGGAACTAGAAGTTCTTCCTGTAGGGTTGGAATGCAATATCTAGATATTATTTAGGAGATGGAAACTTGGGAAAAAACACTTGTGAGGCCGTTCTCTAGGAACCAAGGGTTTCCTCAGGTGTCCTAGAAAGGGTCTCTCACGGGTCTCGAATTTGGGGAGCGACCATCGCGTTAGTGATTTTCAACTATGGGAGGGGGTCCTCATACAGTTTTCTTTTGTTTCAGGCCCTAGACAAAATTTGAACCCACTATTCCCCTTAATTACCTCCTCTATCAGGTTGTTGAGGTCCATTAGAAAGGTTTTTGATTTTATAGGTAAAGGGGTTACGTGAACAAATCTATGATGATTCTTTCATTTTTTCACTTATTCAAATTGGGATCCTCGGGCTCCTATTTATAAGAAAACACAGGACCCTAGGTGAATGATGTTTATCAAGATTGTACCCCACATAGGTACCCCATATGGGGGTGTAAAAAAATTCCGAGTTGTGAAGGAAGGGTCCACATGAGCCCCTTGGCATGCATGCTATGTGTGTGTAGGGACACCAGGGAAAACCCGCTACTCCATATCATAAGGAGTACATCCCCTGAACCCCTACTCGAGATCAGAGTCGGGTTGCAGTCCCATCCCTCTGTCCTAGTCCCTTTGATACCATCACTGAACCCCATAAAAAATGGAGAGTATCTCCATAAACTTTTAGTTCTCGGTCAAGGATGTTTTATTCACAACACACACAACCCCTCCTTTCATTCTAAATCCATGACCCACTCTCAGAGGGAGGATCTCACCATTGTGCCATTTTATTGGGAGACGTTTATAAGGTATCTATATTCCCCCATGTGTGTGAATTATTATGGAAAATGGAAATCGAATCTACTCTTTATTTTTTCATAAATATGCATTTCTTCTCAAACTTGATATTTTGTGTCTAAGTGAGGATAACATCATGAATTTTGTGGCAAAGTACCTGGAATACTTTTTCGGTGTGAATAGTCAGAAGGGTAAACATTAGTCCATTACAGAACCTTATAGTTGTAATGTTAAAAATATGGTCATCCAATGGTTCTTAGATAAGTTTATAGGTCCTTTTTACCATTATCTTTTCAGTTTAACCCCTAGGTATACCCATATTTACATTAACCACAAAAATTCATTTTTAGTGCATTTAAAATTCATTTCCATCAAAAATTAAGTTGATATTATTAGATGATATAAATTATTATGATACAAAATATGGAATTAATTTTTAAAAATTCCATTCACATAAGTGGGACATTTTAATTTAATATTCATCCTACAGACACGGTGAGAAAGAGGGTTTTTAAAGAGAAAATTTCTAAAGATATAAATGTTTTTATATCAAAATTTAATTTTAAATAGATTCAAATTATATAAATGGAATTTTTTAAAATAAATTTTATCTCAATTTTATTTAAAAATAATTAAAAATATAATTTTACGTTATAAATAATTTAAACAGAAATTTATTTTTCAATTAAAATTCAACATTTTTTACTATTCATCAAAAAATGAAACCTTTTAGAATAATCCCAAAAATTAACCATAATATAATCTTGAAATTATGATTTAAAAAATTATGTTTATTTTATCATTTTTATTTTCTAAAATTCTCAAAAAATAAATTTATTATAAGTTCACAAAAAGGAGAAAAAACTCATTTTTTGAAAAAAAATATAGTTTTAAACATGAAATTGGATTTATTATTATTTTTTGTATAGGAAAAACATAATATGAATATAAAAAAAATTGGTTGAATATGTAATATAATTATTTATTTAAATTAATGAAACAAAATTTATTTGGTTAATTTATTTATATAAAACACACTAGTGTGCATAAAAATATTTTTTTAGAAATATATTTCATTTTATTTTCAAAAGGGTTTTATTTTCATTTATAAGTAATTAGTCACTGAATAACTCATTTTATATACATTTTTAAAACATATTTTCACTATATATTTAATATTATTCATAACCTCCATTCCAATAGAAAGGGGACAAATATCATAAAAATATTTTAATAATATGTCATGTTTTAATTAAACACAATGTTACTTGTAATAAAAAATAAGCCCGGACTTGCTTGTAACACAACAAAAATAAATTTTTCATGTAACTCAATATAAAATTAGAGTTGAATTTAAAGAAAACTATCAAAAATATCATCTTAATTTGAAAACAAAATCACAAATTATTTGAGTGTTACAACCAGTGAGTGGCGTTCATTGGTGAGAGAGGTTATCGGATGGGATGTTGGTAAGTAGAGCCTCTTTTTCACAGTTTTTGGAGCTATCAATGGAAGATTGGTTTGGGGAATTTCCTAGGTTTTTATATGATTTATTAGGTTTTTTTCAAGTGGAGGTTATGGCACTACCCCCTCTATGCGATGTCGAGTTTGGGATAGAGTTGCATCTAAGCGTGTCTCTGATTTCAATGGATACCTATCATATGGAACCTAAGGAGCTGTGAGAGTTGAGGTTGCCATTGGAATTCCTAATTTTCAAGGGTTTCATCTGATCCATTGTTTCACCATGGGGTGATCTAGTGTTGTTCTATAATAAATAGGACAATAGATTGAAGTTGTGTATAGACTACTAGAGGTTGAATTAAGAAAAAATAATGAACAGTTTCCCTATTCCAAAGATATATGATCATTTTTAATAATTGATAGGATCTAGTTAGTTTTAGAAGATCGATATGTAGTCTATATAACACTGTTTGAGGTAGGGGGTTAGGATATCCTAAATACTTCCTTCGGGTTCATGTATGTTCACTTCGAGTTTATATTCATGTTATTTTGTGTCATGAACACGCCATCCATGATCATGGGGATTATGAACTCCATTTTCCATGATTTTCTAGATCAATTTGTCATTATATTCATTGATGATATCTTGATCTACTCAAATTTATAGGAGTAGCATGTTATTCATCTTAAAGTTATCTTTTAGATTCTTTGATGACACCGACTATATGAAAAGTTTTTCAAGTGTGAGTTTTAGACACAAGAGATGTGTTTCCTTGGACATGTGTGGTCTCAAAAGTGTATGGTAGTAAACCCATCAAAGATTGAGGTAACTATTTCTTGGTAATCACCCAAGAATGGTGCATTGGTTTACAATTTTCTTGGTCTTATTGGATATTATCAGAGGTCTATTCCTTATTTCTCTCAAGTTTCATCTTCTCTAATAGCATTGACCATGAATGATTAGGATTTTGTGTATAGTGATCAATGCTAGATAGAATTTGGTTACCTTAAGGATAATCTAGTTGATTTTTCAGTGCTTCAGTTTCTAGAGGATTATGTGTTGTTTGAGTTCATTTGTTATGCATACCGTATGGGTTTGCGATACGTGTTGATATAGTGGAGAATGGTGATCTATTATGGGTATGGGTAGTTAATTCCACTTGAAATTAATTATGACACCCATGATCTGGAGTTGTATGTGGTTGTGTTTGGACTAATTTTTTGGTGACATTACCTTATCGATGAATACTTAGTGGTTTTCACGGATCATAAGAGCCTAAAATATGTTTTCCTATAATGAGATCTGAATCTACTCCAATAAAGGTGGAAGGATTTTCTTCAGGTTTATGATATTGAGATCTCTTACACCCAATATTAGGTAATTTGGTTGAAGAAAACAATGACTTTAAATTCCTAAGGAGATGTGGTTTGGGAGACTGTTTATGTTTAGAAAGGGATGTAATATATTACAACAATGCTTCTTAACATCAGAGAGAGTGGTGGCCGAGGTTTTCTTCATCAGATGAATATTGAGTAATATTTAATGATTTATTTTGAGGATTCTTAGTTGGGATACTCAGAGTTAGAGGTGATGTGGGATTGTGTTGGACATGGTGACACTCCGGAGGGAAGGTCAAGGGATAGTCAGAACCGAGTGTTGTTCCAGTGGAGGTTATTTATTCTATAGGAAATGCATGAGGGATTTCTCCATTAATTTCACAGATCACCTTTAGTGGTCAATACTAGTTTGTAAAATATGTATCATAGATTAAGGGGACATATTTTGTGTCCATGGAGGAAATGTTTAGTGGCTGAGTTTGTGGATAGGTGTCTAGTTTTTTAAAAGGTGAAAGTAGAGCATCATGTTCCAACAGTTTTATTGTAGTACTTAGAAGTCCCTAAGTGAAAATGGGAGGAAATATTGATACACATAATCAGAATTTTACCACAAGCTTAGGGAGGTTCTGATTTACTTTTGGTGATAGTGTATCAGTTTAAGAAGTTGGCTCACTTTCTAGTGGTTCATGTGTCAAGTGTCAGGGATTTTTAAGTGAGGTGGTATGTGGAGGATGTGTTTAGGATTTATGAGGTACTAATAAACATCATCTATGATCAGGATCCTAATTTTAATTTATGATTATGGAGTGGATTTTAGTATTCCTTTGGCTCTCAGATGCACCTTAGTACTACTTTCCACCCTCAGAATGATGGGTAGACTGAGCAGGACATCCATATTCTAGATCACATATTGCAATATTACATCTAAAACTTCAGTGGATCAAGGGAATGGAACCTACCTTTTCTAAGTTTTTATAAAATAACATCTATCACTCATCCATTATCATGGATCTATTTTAAATATCATATATATAACCATGTTTTGCACTATTGTTTGGGTGAAGGTTGGGGAGTCAGTAGTTATTAATCCTTATGTGGTGCAGATAATGACTAAAAAGATCCAATTGGTTTGAAAAAGGAGGAAGGTGGAACATGACCATTAGAAGGCCTGTGTTGATCATAGGTGGAGAAACCTATACTTCAATGTTTTTCACCATATATTCTTGAAATTAACCCCTTGATTAGAGAAATGGATTTTTGTAAGGGGAGTAATCTTTCTCCCCCATATGTTGGGACATTTGAGGTGTATGGGTGAGTTGGTGAGGTGGCATATAAATTTATGTTTCCACTAAAATTAGAGATGATTCAAAATATCTTCCATGGGTCCCAGCTTAATCAATATCGTCATGGAGACTCCCTCATCATTGAATGGGGAGAGTTGGATATCAAGTATAATGCAACATTCATAGAGTGTCCATTAGAGATCTGGTATCATCAAGGGAAGGTGTTATGTGGATAAGACATTCCCTTGGTTTGTGGGTTGCAAAGGCATGATGTCCTGGAGGAGATTACTTGGGAGAGAGAGGCATAGATTCTACCCAGTACCTGGATTCATTTCGAATTTTGTTTTACCCTACTCTGTTTTACAAGTGATGTGATGTTTTGATATTTCTATGTTATGATATGTGTTATTTCCATTGACGTGTATGGTATGATATGTAATAAAGATTATAGCATATGAAAAATAGAAAACATTATTCTTAATCAATATGTGTTATAATTTGACATGATTAAAACCATAAAGGCGAGTTGGTGCCTCCAAAAGAGGATAATATCTTGACATTAAATATGGAATTCTTAGGTTTTTGTGCTTGAGGAAGTGATGTGTTTTGGTTGTGGTAGTGGTAGTTTTGGGTTATGAGGAGTCTAAGATGTTGATGAGGCCATGTGTAAAGTGGTCACTTATATCTAGTACTATATGAGTGGTTTTTTTCTTGGTGAGATGTTTGTGTGGGAATGTGGTTATGTGGAAATGTGGCAGTTTTTTGGATGGTGGTATCATTTGAGGTGTGACAATATCCTTGAGAGATATCTCATGGGGTGGTTTCTCATACACCTTCCTTTCTTCGAGGTTGTTTTTGATTCTTAAGGTAAAGAGTCATTTTAGAATTATATAATGTAATGTTTTGTGCCTTCCTAATCCATTACCTTTCCAATTTGGGTGTTTGTGGTGTTTTAGAGGAGGCTTAAGAAGGTTCTATAGAGTTTGGAGCTATAATAGAACTATAGTAGTTTGTCTATGTCATATTAGAGGATTTTATGGTGTAAACCCTTTTTTTGTCTTTAGTAGTTGGTGGCATATAGATTGTGTTTGTGGAAAAGGGAATTCCATAAAATATATTTATTCCATAAGATAGGGGTTTATGACATAAGTTTATTATGGATGAGGCACCCTGAATTTTGGTAGAAATTGAATATATGAGGATTCATGAATTAAAGGTAGTTTTATAGAATAATTTTTATGGAGTTTATAGGTTTTATGCTATAAATTTAAGATCTTCACCATAAATTTAGTGACACCTAAGTTTTTTATAAGTAAATTTTTATCAGATTATCTCTTCATTCATATGACATCTCTATCATTTTGGAGTAACCATAGAGGATTTTGAAGATATTTAAGCTCTATTCCCCCCAATTCAATCTACTGGTTCTAGTAGTGGTGTTTTTTTATTCCATGGTAATCCCTCCTCCCTTGTTTTATTCATTATACTTTTGTAGTTTCATTGTGATGTTTTTTTTGGGTTTGGGGTAACTGTTGGAAATATTTTTTATGACCCTTTAGTGTAGTTCAGGTTGATCCAGGGTTTTCTTGTGTATTTGTGGTTCACAAGTTGATTCTTCTTTTCATTGTGGGGACAAGAAAAATTGGAAATATTATTTAATATAGGGAATCATCATTATCTCATTATTTATATGATATGTGTGGGTATTTCTTGATTTTACTTTCCATTAGGTGGATAGTAAGGTTTTAAGTTATAAAGATAATAAATTGGTATAATTGAAATTGATGGGAATGGAGATATATCGCTTGATTTACTACTTTGATATATTTTATTGATGATGTTTTTCTTTCTTGTTTCAAATACTGAAAATAATGGAAGTTTGAATCATTTTTTCATATTAGATTATATATGTTGTGACCCTTGCTAAATTTTTGTGTGATTACACCTAGAATAATAGGATAAAGAACATATATCTGGCTAATAAATTGGTTTCTAATGGAAAACTAGTTTTTTATAATACCCATGCCAAATAAATTAGTAATGTGATAAAATCCCCAGAAAAATTATGGAATTTGGTGTGTGTTACTATTGTGCATACTTTTTCTTATTGTGTTTGACTATGTGGTTTGGGTGAGTTTTTATGTGGTGATGGAGTTGGGCAGCTAGGCTATGTGATGTGTAGGTATATGATGTGATATGCATATTAGCTAGCATGGATGTGACATGGGCAGTTTTGTTATTTGGTGCACCGTAGTGATGATGTGTTGTGGAATGCAGTGATTGTGGTGCCAAGTGGTGACGATTTGTTTTGGTATGTTGCGGTAATGATGTGTGGTTTATTTATGCATTGGTTTTTTATATGTGGTTAAAATGTGTGATGTGTAGTTGTTGTGGTGGTTTGGTTTGGATGGTGTGGTGCATTAACGATGGTGGGTGTAAGGTGTTGTGGAAATGGTTATCTATATTGGGTAGTTTTTATGTGGCATGGTTGTGTTAATTTTCTGGTTTTCCACGAAATAATTATAATGTTATAATTGAATATGAATGGGTTTAAATTTAAGTGTAGTAAATTTATTAAATGAATTAAATTTTAAATGAATGAGTAGTGTAAATGTGAATTATGTGGCCTAGTAAATGAAATTTATTGGAACATGATATATCTGTAAAGTGGTGAAATATTTAAATGAAAGTGGGAAATTTTTTGTGTCTTGTTTGGTGGTTGTGTTGTGTGTTTTATATAGTGGTGTTAGCGGTTGTGATGATAGATGTGTGGTGTAGTGGTTGTGGTGGTTTTTGTTAGTGTAGTTCTTGTGAACCCATAGGTTGGGTGTTGTTTTCTATTTATATATCATGTATGTTTATGTTATTTATATACACACTCCAACTTAGTTGGATTACTGTACCAATGATTCGAGCTTTTGGTTTCCAGGTGTTTTCAACAATATCCATGTTAGTGGTGATATGGATAGATGGATACCCCCTATTCTCCTCTCTTCCTTATACAGTAGTGATGGCCTGAGTGTATCCGAGTGAAATGTGATGTGATGTGTCATTATATCTATCTTTGAGAGAGATGTGATGTGATATGTGGTTGGGGTCATGCATAGCAGGATTAGTGAATGAGGTTGATATACTTCACAATCATGATAACATACTACTCTGGTTATGAGATGAGAAGAGTTTTGATATCCCATGTGTTTTTTAGAGAGATGTAGTGTGGTGATGCCTGAGGATAGCATTGGATTCAAGACCTTGAAATGGTGGGGTAGGTTGGGATGCATCCTCACCCATGTCAGAGATGGCCCAGGTTTCATCAATTTACATTTGATATGATGTAATGCATGTATGTAAGGGATGGAAACACAGGATGTTCATTGTTGGGATGTGAGAAAAGAAAATCAGTGGGGAAACAATAGAAGGGTTCCTTTCTTTGTCATGATATCAATTAAACATTACAATATAGGAAGTGTAATTCGATAAGTGATCCATGGTGAGTCTGGGATGGTTATTTGACTTGTCTAGGTGCTTATTGGTTCTGTTGTTTGTTCACTAGTGCATTAGCATGCTCTTTTCACATGTACACTTGAGACCTTAGTTATATCTCTACTCATTATACTTGTATTCTCACCCTATGTATATAAACTATTTTTTTCAAGTTTCAACGAGGACTTTGTGGGTTGAATAGGAAATTACTAGGTGGGTTGGAGCTGTTATTGAGTCAATGATGTAGAAATTCCTTTTTGGTATATTTCATATACTTTTATATGTATTAGTTTACATTATACATGCATTGTGGGATGGTTTTTTGGTTTACCATTACCTTATATACTGAAGTTTTTTAGGGTTTTTTTATCCTATATCCTAATCCTATTTTATATTAAAGAGGTTAATTTCTCCCAATTTTGAGGTTTTTAAACCCTCGGTGCTAGTCTCCTTCCCGAGGCCTACTAGAGGTGGGACTCAGGGGTCATTATCTATCTCCCTTAATTACGGAATCTTTGTTAGGAGGGGGTCATGATAGTCAACCCATGACCTCTCATTTAGAACATAGTCATACAGGCCTTATTACTCATGGAAAATGCCTCATTCACAACCACTACCTTATCACTCAAGTTATGGACCAACCACATGTACACTGAAAAAATCCACATATGGAAATGTACTCAACCTAATACCCATAGAATTAGAGAATATTCATCACACTGAACTATCCCCAAAAACTTTGAAGAGGCCACCTCAAGTATACCAACCTAAGACTCATCAAGGAAAGGCATGTAAAGCACAAGAATACTGAGATATAGCCCATCACATATCTCCAAACCTAGTCCTAGGGTTCCAGTTGCTCGAGACATATCCACTCATTTCATCACATCTAAATTCACTCAACTTGTATTTAACTGGGTTCCCTAGACCTACATCATTCTCAACTCATAAATAAAAACTCTCATTTGTTTCCCATTAGTGACATAGCTACCTGAATAATCCACTCACTTATACCTCTTTGTCTGGTCCAGCCTTGTCAATACCATCAACATTCTTGGTCCAGAAACATAGGGGCCATCCTACATAAAAGTGTTTCATTCCCCTTGGAATCTTGATACAAAGCCTCAATCATTACCTCAACCCACCTATAAGACCTATCTTATATCTTCTATAGGAGATATTATAGATCCTCACTTGAATAAAACACCTCTCAAAACACCTCATCTAGTCTTATATGACTCTCCATAATCAAAATTTTCACTAATAACATGAACCACCCATAGAGGAGTGTTTATATCTCACATAAGATATTCAAACATCTTGTTCATCAGTAGAGAGACCAAACCTAATGTCTCCTACTCAGTAACCCTTTGAGAAAACACCTAGGTTACTCGCCTCACATATCTCATCTAGAGACCCCCCTCCCCCCAATGTCTCTTATCATCCCAAATATCACTCTCACCCCTTGGAAACATATACATCATGGGATTCAGGAAACTCAAAATGATTAAAATCACTTGTACTAAGCATAAGAGGCTGAACACTACCCTATATATTCTTCCCAAATAATCCATGGTCCCTAGATTCTCTAACCAGTCCCATGCGCGTTCATGTAGGAATGAAATAATGTAGAAACACACATACTCCATTATATTAAAGAGACTACATACCTCTTTCATATATTTACCACCCAATCCATGCTTGATAGCACCTCATCCAAGGTCATTCATGCCTCAACCAATCTTATATCACCACCCAATCTCTTTCATCACATCACACCATATATATAATTAATTATAATTAATTATAATTAATTGTTTAATTTAATATAATGTGGAATAATCATCATAAAACTCACTGAGAACCGTTTATTCATCATAACCTCGACCGACCATACCTAAAGGGTCCGCAATAAACTCCTAGAAAAATCCCTTACCATTGGAACCTAGTCATTCACTAAAATAATTTAACATAACAAAAATATATAGAATATTCACCATTGTGACATACCACACCCCAAGGAATGGTGTGGTGTCTAAAAACATATCAAAATGTCATATATCTTCAATTAATAGAAGCGCATTCCATCTAAGAAGATTCATCTATGACATGTTGGAATAGACACCAAAATAACTAAATAAAACTAGGATAAATGAGAATGTGATGATGAGAGGTTCATGAATAGAAGAAAATGGATGATCTTACCTTTGATTATTGTCAGGAACCACTAAAAACTATCCCCTTGTAGGGGGGTAACAGAGAGAAAAGTGGTTGGGTAGACTTATCAATGAATGTCCTCTCTCAACCACCAACCTCTTTAAATCCCAAATCACCCTGGAGTGGAAAAAGAAAAAAATGTCCCCATTTAAAATAAAAGGCTAACCAGACTCTAGTAACAAGATACTAGGCCTCGTCGGTGATCTAGTGGCCCACCATATGGATAGTAATGGATCACCTACTGGTCAATGATCCCATGAAGTGTTCATATCAATTAAAAATCCCACCATATTTCCTATAGTGGATCCCCAGCTAGCCAGTGGCCTTTTCTTCTATTTTCAATAGCTTCGTCCACCATTTACTTCCTATAATACCTTCCTAAAACCCTTGGGTCACCTCCTGGAGCTTGGACCTCTTCCAAAAACATCTCTATTGGAAATAAAAATACCATAACCTAATTTTGAGTCTAGTTTCTCCAAATAAGTCATCCAAAAAACTAAAATTAAAATTCATCCTCAAAATAATGACCCAAAAGTTCATGGGTTGTTCCAAACTCCCCACCATATCTATGGGTATAAAAAAATTACTACCATAATGCTTCTAAACATTAAGAAGCCATAGTAATCCTAAAACCACTTCTCCCATCCAACAATAGTCATCGATTTATATATAAATTTCAATGTTCCATCCTTGAACACTAAACATGCTTTCATTCTGCAAACCCAAACACAAAATTCACTATTCACCATAAGTTGAGCTATTTTCTTACAACCAATGATATCACCAAGACTGTACCTATTTATACAGAAAAAATTAGAAATCTTTACCTAGTCAATCATAAATTTCATGGTGTTTTCCATTATAATACTCCACTCATGGAGGTTGATTTCAAGATATGGTTCTCCCCACTATAGGAATCACATAATAAAAACACACTTCCGGTGGTCCACTGACCTACTAATAACATTATGAACAATTATCCTCATGAAGTTCACATCCCACCGCATCCAAACTCAAAAAACTACCATTCGGTCCTCCTTTAGCTAAAATTTCCAAAAATAGTCATTCATGCCCACTGATGCATCCTCGAAGAAACACCTACCTTCATTTCAACATTTCCACCAAGGAACCCCACATTTGGGGTGCCATTCATATCCTGATTCGTGGTAATAAATTTCCTAGCTTCCTAAAGTATTGTTTCCTCAACTAAAACCATAAAAATGATTCTCTACATGATTCACACCCTAAATCATGTGAAAAACATGGTTTCACCCCCAGAACAAATCCCAAACTTTGATTCATCTCATGAACCATCCTCAGATCCCATTGGATTTTCCCCAAAATCTGTTACAAAATATTGATTTTGACCAACTCTATATCTACATCTTGAATTTGATATTTTCCAAAAAACTAGATCTTTGTGGATCTTACCACACAATGATACCTCAGTGTCTCCTCAACCATCCAAAAACTATAATCACAAACATGTATGACCCTTGTGATACAAATTTCATCTAACTATAACAGATAAGATGATCCCAGCCATAGGAGTTTCATTATAATAATCAATTAAACCAAACACCTAATATGATTGGAACATTTTCTATCTATTACTGAATGTAATGAGTGGTTTTGGACAACCCATTCTAACTCGATCACTAAAACAAAACATCAACTATTTTCCATTCATGTTTCTCCAAGAATGTTACCCTCTAACATCCAATGGTTTTCTCCTCACTATATAGATTTATTTTCATTACACCTCGATCACCAACCTCAGTGAGTCCCAACACCACACACATGTCACCCTTTTTAGGAACACTTACCTCCATTATGAAATCCCTTGACGCCCCTATCAAGGTTCAACGTTGATCGACCATGATACAGTTCCAAGATCAAACTCTTATGTCACCTATTTACACCAAGGTACATCTCACATATCCCTGAACTCTTGGATTCCATGCTCATGAGCATCTCACTGAACACACTAGTCACCTTACTCTAAGAATGACCCTGAACTGAATCCACCATAGCACAATTACTACTACATTGGTTAGGCTCCTCCAAGACCTAAACAATTCTCAATGGAACCATACATAGTTCATTCACTTATTCGAAATATATCTAAAACCACACATACCCAGTGCACACCTATCCTCACATACTAAGACTTTTACCAAATTTATCACCAATTTCTGCTCATTCCCTCAGGTAGAGTGATCCAATAAGAACCCACTCACATGTCCTTTATTTCTATCTACCCTAGTATCACTAGTCCCAATAGTTACACAATATCTTGAAACTTGATCACACAACCTGATTCATCACTCAAGTGATGTAGCAAAATAACATGTTAATGGGGGAAGAACAATTTTCCCACACCCAAATAAGATCTCCAAATGTCTCAAATAAATCTCATAGATTTATCATGGAATAATCATACCAATCATCCCTAGTAAGTCATACATCCCCTCTCAAGGGGTCTATGGAACTCATCTTAGGGTTCTATAAGACAATTTTATTTCATTTAAATTTATACCCCTTAGGGTCCCATATATCTCATATCCCATTATTATAATCAATACCTAGGCCATTAGGGGCCTAGAGACTAAGAAATTTTGAAGGTTTATATATCTCAAGGCATAAAATTATAATAAATCCCTCCACCATCGAGGATCTAGGCATCTTTCCAATGCTCAAGGGAACTAAGGTACTTATCTAGGTCCATTGTAATCACTTAACTAGTTATATTTTCACTCTTAAAGGTCTATATATATCATAACACACTTTCATAATTGGGGGCATGATCATCAGAGGTTGAGGCACTAGGATAGTGCTCAAGGGTCCATAGTAGAATTTGTCACTTACATCCATCTATATGAATTTCATTTTAATTAAAAAAATTATTTATTTTAAATAAATTATATCGAACACTATGGTGAGACCACAAGATATTTGAATACATAAATAAAATACATATACCAATTGTGTATGCTCAAGGGGCCACATACCTAATTCATATAGTCATTCTCTTCAAGTAAAAGCTGACTACTCTCGCTTAAGATTGTCCAAATACAATAAACCATCTCCCATCATCATGAGGTCCAATATTAAGACATAATACCCAAATTATTAATCATATAAAAACTATAATCAATTTTATAATTTAATTTAAAAAATAATTAACACTTAATAACTCACTAGGTCATCCCTTCACATTGAAACTATGACAAAAAAACACTCAAAAAGTCCTTGGAGTAACTTTGACAATGTCCTAGGAAAATATCCCAACATTATAAATCCATTCAATAACCAATTTAACTCAATTTAGGAAAAAACCTTAATAAAACCCATATGATAACATCCTTCATCAAGACGATGAGTAAGGGAATGCAGAAATAATCCCAGGATGTCGTTTATCCATGGAGAGATAATTATTCATCCTGTAAGGATGATTCCATCAAGATATAGTGGAATCATCACTCAGATCCTTATCTAAATCACACAGAAATCATAGGTGATCAAATGTAAACAATGTGTGAGGAAGGAAAGGGAGATACTCACTCATAATATCCCTTAAAAAGAACCTAAAACTACCTCATTCCATGAAGAAAGTGGTAAGGTACATAAGAGAGGCTAGATAAAATGCCCCCTCCCAACACCCATGGCTTCAAAAACCCTAAGGCCTCGATTATAAAAGGATGTACTTGAACTTATTTAAGAAAATACCTAGGTATCAATCACAGTGTGGCCATGGGGAGGTGGGGTCATAGTGTGATGCACACCCTGTCCAAAATATCCTGTAGTACGACTAGCGTTCATGTAATAATAATCCCCAGGTAGAGGTATGAACCTTCTTCTTAACACCATCCTGACATAACCTAAAGGTTTTGGCATGATTGACTTCATAAGGGACCTTAAGCTACTATATAAGAGTAATCATTATGATTCAAAACTCACCTCATGGAAAAATCATTGCATAATAATCCCACTATTTTCCAAAATTCACAAAACACATCATACCATAAAATCTCTGGTTACAGCATTACCACCCTTCATGAAAAAGTTCCTAGACTATATAAAGGAATGTTACACTCTGACCTGTTGTAACTGTTAAAATTTAGCAAAAATATCACCTTGACCCTACTTTGACATTCACCTAAGCACCGAAAACACATAATGAGCCTCAATCCATATAAAAACATCTCTTTTATACATTACAACTATTGGAATTATAATATTAAACCTAGTTCTTGAAACGTCCTCTACTCCAAATCCAAAAATTTAAATTCCCACTAAAATTTAGAACCCATAATGGTAGGTGTTTTACATCAGATTTGGAATATTTGATTTAATGATCTAATCAAAGAGTTTAGTTTCATAGAAAAAACATGGATGATTTCTGTGTGTACAATTAGATTAGTGAGAGTGATGTAGTGCTTCTGATATTATATAGCGATAAAATAATAATTATCAAAAATGAAATCCCGAAACATCACTTTGTGAAGATGTGGTTGGGTAATTAATTCTCAATGAAAGACATGGGTGAAGATTCCTACATACAAGGTATGCATATATATATAGAGATAGATCTAATATGTTTCTTGTATTTAGTCAAGTCACTTACATTGGAAAATTCATAGAGTGATTTATCATAGAGAACTCCAGGAAAGGTTCGATACCATTGTTACAATGAATAAATCTTAAAAAGATTTTTAATACTTTTAAATATTTAGAAATGATGGATATGATTCCCTATACATCCACCATAGGTTCTATCATGTATTCCATATTGTGTACTCAACCTGATGCTTCCTATCAGCTTAGAATTACTTTAATATACCAATATAAACTAGGTGAGATTCATTTGATCTCTGTAAATAAAATACCGAATTTATTAATAAATATTATGTATATTTTATAATTATTTGTAGGATATTATGTGATATGTAAAAAGGGTTGAATTCAATTTTATAATTCAATGGAGATGATATGAAACATCAATATTGTTTTTTGTTTTTCCTAAACGTGGATCTATCATTTTGAAGAGTTCCAAACAAGACACTATAGAAAAAGTTAAAACATAGGTAGAGTACATTATTGTAACACCCTGAAATTCCAATATGTAATTTTTCTTCAAATAAATAATTTATTTAATAGCTTTTTTCACATGGAACACCAAACTAAAATTACATTTTTATACCATTTAAGAAGATAATATTATAAGTACTAAATGAGAATATTATAATGTTGCAGTTGAATTAGCAAGTATAAATAAAAGTAACCACATTTTGAAATCTAAATAAAAAGAAAAAAACTATTATTTTTGTACCAATTCAGTTATAAATTCAATTAGTATAGCTAAATAACTTAAAAGATCATTTTATCATTAAAATGTATTTTCCAAAAAATATACCTTTTAAGGCGTTATGTAATTTTATTTTAAGAAAATAAAAAAATATGGTTTAATTTTGATTACAAATATTATTGATTTGAATAAAATATTAACACTATTTTTTAGTGATTGATAGGAAATATGAATCCGAATAGTTAATATCAAAAAAGTTATTTTCCAATCAAAAACAATATTTTCATCATATTTTATATTTACAGTTAAAATTTAAAATCCTAAATTTTATATTATAAATTTTACAAAATTAAAATCATTTTGGGATTTAAAGGGTCAAAATTATATTTTGGTGTATTTTTTTATTTTTATGAAATAGTTTATTTTTAGGTGAATAGTAGAAAATACATTTTATACATATATGATAGATTTTATGACATTATCATAAACTATGTATCACTATAAAACTTATAAAAAATTTATCATGGAAAAATATGCATTTAAGTTGTAAAATTTTTTATTTAAAAAACTATGTTGAATTTTGAAAATCTATGTTTTACATTTTGAAACATATATAATATTAAAAATGTATTTAGTCCATTACTTTTAAATAAGTTTCCAAACTGAAGACATTGGTTTTGGATTATTTTTAAATCCACATAACTCTTGTTTAGATGATAATAAATTAATTAATTTAAGAATTTTCATTTTATTTTAAGTCATTAAAACTAAATTACTTAGGTAAAAATTCATTATTATGGTAAAAATAAAAAATGTTAAAAGTGAAAAATAAAGAGTAAAATATTTTAAAAAATCTTTAAAACATGTGTAAAAATTGATTGATGAGGCTTTATAGAACTTAAACCTTCCAAATCTCCGTTATTTTATAATATTGGATCCATTTGACCCTTTAAAAGTGACTTTTCCTTTTATATTATAACAAAAATGAATGTCCCTCTACTTATAAAAGGATCCTTCATCGCCCTTCTTCTCCTCACAACCAAATACACTTAGTTTAGAAATAACTACACAAATACCTTCCCAAAATTCCTATCCTCATACTATTCACTCTTTTAATATCTAAATACCACCCTTAAAATTCTTAAAACTATTTGCAAATTATTTTTCTAATAAGTAAGGTAAATATTTCCTGTTACACCTTTTCAATTTCAATTCATTTATTTATTATTTAACCACCTTAAGATATATTTCATAAATTATATTATAATAAAATTATTATTATTAATTTACTAAAATATTATTATGATTATGTTATAATATTTTACTACCCTTTCTATTTTAAATATAAAAACTAAAACATCATCATGCATATGTGCGGACTACCACATCCATGAACAATGTGTTTGATTTTTCATCATCACCTTAAATTTATAGTCTAGAAGGGGTATTTAATGGATTTATATGATATTTATAACATTATTAAGATTCAAAAATTATAAACCATTCTCTATATTCCTCTTTTTCTATAGAAAATGAACACAACGCTCATGTAAATGTGTGGACTACCACCTCCACAAAAGTGACATATTTTGTTTTTCATATAGTATATTATTCATTATAAATATATCTAAAAATATAATTAATAACCATAAAAACATGTTAATAATATCATTATTATTCTTTAATAATGATATTATACCAAAATAATAACTTTCTTGATCATACTCACTCATAGATTATAGCTTGTTCTTGTTTGGATCATTTTAATTAGTTAATTGAATAATGTTATAAATTTATATTTTGGATGGAAATGGAATTTGTTGTAGATTAAAGAAAGAGGGGGTCAATTTCCCTTTTAAAAAATTAAATTGGAAGAAAAAAGGATAGTTTCAAAATTAAGTGATTCTGAAATAATAAAGAGTGAAATCTATTATGTGATAGTTGAAAAATTAGATTCAAGTTAATAAAGATAATATCAAAGTAATTTAAGGAAAGAATTGATAAAACTAAACTTATGAAAGTATGTGAGTTGATGTTAAATGATTCAATGTGGAAATGTACATAGAGTAAAAACACAATTGATAAGTAGTTTAGCTAAAACTCAATATGTGTACCTTCATCTTCACCCCTTAACTTGATATGTCTATTGTATAAATCCATTGAAATAAAAAATGATAAAAAAACTCATCCATAATAATTGTTATTTCTGATCACCCTGTTGAGATCCACTGGTATCCAAGGAAGCCATCCCTCACTTTTATGGAGTGAGAACCCAATGTAGAAAGATGGTGAATAAGAGAGGGGTTTTATTTAGGAAAACCCACTATAAACTTCTCAAAAACCAATTTGGATGGAATAAGTACAATATAGGATGTGATATTTGAGATAAATTAAGATATCCTTGAGTGATTGAGAACTTTAAGTTGTCTCTTTGAGTAGTTTTAGAAAAATGTAGCACTTTTACTTCGATTCGGATCAACTATGATGTTGGGAGAAAGTTTATTCTTCAGAACCTTCTTGGACCCTTATTTATAGCCTTCAAAAACCATTGAAAATATTCTATATTTAACCTAGAACAATTAAGACTTTGAATAATGGATTTAAGATAGGTTTTACCAACATTAAAAGCATCTTGATTCCATCATTGGACAAAACTTCTTTCACCACACCATGGTGAAAAGATCTAAGTCTTTTGGCCTTATAATACCCAGAAACACACCCTAAAATAGGTCCACCATGACCTAGAATAGGTCCACCACATCCGATAATTATCATCTTTGTATAGTCTTTCATGAAACTTCTTCAATAGTCTCCTCTAATTAAAATAATTATCTTATAAGGTTTTTATAAATTGATTCTGAAGACATGATATGTGAAATATGGCTTCAAGAATATCTTCAAAGATACTTAAATCCTTTTATAATATCACCCACCTTAAATAAGTTTCCTTCACTTGATATTCAATATAATCACTAAAATGTACTCAAATTAAATTTTTGGAAACATAGGTGACTTTTTGTGATCACAAAAATGCCATGAGAGATAAAGGTAAAACAATCTCTCCATTATTGATGATCACAATCACTTAACAAAAAAAGAAAAATTAATCATAAAGAGGTAGAAAAGGAGATAGTAAAGAAATTCAATATTTTTACATAATATTCAATGATATTAAGAGTAAAAATATCAAGAAACTCCTTTTAATTAGAACATTTCACCCCCTTTTGAAAATAAATTTCTTTGTATATTTCCTCCCCTTTATAATTATCCAAAAGGGAAAATATAAAATAGATAAAAATAATTATAATAATGAGAAAAATATGATATATTTTTAATATAATAAAAATATTTTGAAAATAAGAAAGTTATTTTAAATATAATAAAATAATTTTAAAATGTCTTTTAATTTCCAAAATCCCCAAATAATATGATTATTATAGAGAGAGATAGAGGAAATTAAAATATAAATAGAGAAAAGGTAAGAAAAGAGATAAATTTTAAAATACACCTCTAAACTTCCAAACTCCCCAAATAATATATTCCTTAGATAGGGAAATATGGGAATGTTAAAGATAAGATAATAACTACTTATTATTAAAGGAAAAAAATAAAACTTATTAAGAAAAGAAAAATAAATAGAGAGATATAGAGAGATATAAGAAGAAAAAACAGTAAAGGAAAAGAATAAAAACAAAATAAAACTTTACATACCTTTTCTAAGTCATCATCTTATACTTAGGAAATTAATTTACCTCCATTGATTTATTTATCCATTTAAAATCTTTAGGAAGTTTATTTATAGTGAAACTAGACTTTGAAACCATTCTTCAAATTCCATTTTTTCAAACACAACTCAAGAGAATATATTTAGAGAAACAATTATATAAAATAAACTTTACTCATCATAATATTATTTATTTGAGATAAAAATAGACATTTTTATTTTTAAGTATAAACATAAATACTTTTATGGGTTTTGAAAATTAATATTGAAAAATAAATTAAAATAAAAAGTATCAATACTTCTTTAAGTAATATTAATATTATAAAAAGTACATATTATTTTAGAAAATATGTTTTAGAAATTATAAAAAAGTGAAAGAAGTTTTTAAAATAATTACTTTTAAAAATAAAATATCACTCTTCAGAAAAAATTTTGAAATATAAATTGATAATACATCTCCTAAAATTAAAATGTAGTTGAGATAAATGGATCATATCCAATATAAAAATATAAATAAAGTTTTACGATTTAAAAAAAGACCAAGTTTTTAAAAAAATTAAAATAAAAAAAAAGATCAAGATATCCATAGATCAAATATATAATGTCACAAGTGAACCATTCCTAATTCACCTTTAATGAATTTTAAATGATCAAGGGATAAAAGTTTTCGGAAAACATCAAGGATTTGATATTCTTATGGGACAAAATCTAATAATACACCACCCTTTTAAAAGTGATATCTTATGAAATGGTGATAAAGGTCAATGTATTTAGTGTAGGAATACTGAATAAGGTTGTTATAGATATTGATTGCACTTGTATAGCCACACTTGATAGGGATATGGTTAAATGTAAGCCTAAATTCCAAGTGAGTGTGTTTCATCCCTAGAATTTGGGAACACAACTCCCGATGGATATATATTCTACTTTAGTTTTATAAAGAGAAATTGAGTTCTAATTATTACTACCCTATGAGATGATAAATTTTACTAGGAGATAACAAGTTCCACTAGTATGTTTCCCCTATAGTTGACATTCTCCAAAATCGGTATCGGAAGAGGAAGTTAATACAAAAGAGGATCCTTTTGCATAAAATATATCATTTTTTTTTAAATATCAAAAAATCATTTTGATAGATTAGAAATGATAATATTTAGGATTTTATTGAAAATAATCCCATAGAAAAACATTGAACATTATATCAGGTCAAATCATAGTATGTTAATTTAGAAAACTAATAATATTTATATAAAGTTTTTTATTGGTCATTTTACTAGCTTTATCTAATGTTGACTTGCATGTTTTACTCATGGGAATTATAATTTATTTATCATGATCCAATACAAATAATTTTAATATTTCATTCATGTATTTTCCTTGGTATAAAAAGAACCATCATTTCTTTGTGAAATTTAAAAACTGAGAAATAATCTGTGATCATCCATAAATAATACCCCAAATCCATTTTTTATTAAATATTAGAATTCAAAACAAATATTATCATTAGTAGAGTTGAAAATAAAATCACTAAAATAATTTAAAAACATAAAATATCATTTATGATGTGGTTTAAAAATGTATTTGAATCGCATTTTCCCTTTTGAAAACTTTTTAAAAGAAATAATTTAAAATAAAATTATACCTAGAATGAGGTGATTATTTTAAACCATAAAGATCTTTGGAAATTTTGAAAACAGAATTTAGAAAAGGGGTATTTTCAAAACCAAGCTGTTATTCCACAAAAATATTTTCAAAAATAAAACCTCTTAAAAATTGATATTCATTTGAAATAGTTGGAAATTAAGATGAGAGGTGAATTCCAACATGATTATAATGGATTATAACCAAGTGATGGCTAGAAAGGCTTCACCATAGTTTATTCATTATTCTTTGTTATAACCTTTTGAAACTAAATGAGCTTTGTTTCTTGTGATATTACCATACTCATATTTCTTATTTTGAAAAATCCATTTAGATCATATAAGTTGATAACCATTAGGTATTTATAAAAGTGTCCATACAACATTTACAGTGAATATATTTAGTTCCTCTTGCACGTAAATTACTCAATTTTCATTATTAAGGGAAGTATTAAGGTTATGGGATTCAAGGTGAGAGACAAAGGCAAGATGTTCAACCACATTTAAGACTAATCTATAAGTATGAGCTCCCACTTTTAAATCTCTAGAGTAATTTTCAAGGGGATGATATTTATATTTTTTGAACACTTTTAGAAAATAATTTGAAGGATATTATTATTCTTCTTTAAGTTCTTTAAAATTAAAATTTTCATTTAAAATAATATTTTCAAAAACCTCTTGAGAATAATATTTTGTAAGATATTCATAAAAATACATGGATTGATTCTTACACCATTTTAGTAATTTTTTTAAATAAAAGGTAAACTTATCTTAAGTTAGAGTACCCAATAAAAAAATCTTCATTTAATTTAGAGTCAAATTTTCCAGTTTTGTCTTTGGTTTTTAAAATAAAAAATTTTTATCCAAAAAAATTGATAAATATGTATTTGTTTTTTTTATTAAAACAAAAATTGTGAGGGGTTTTCTTGAGAAAATTCTTAATGAGAAGTAAATTAATGATGAATCGTGTAGCTTTTATGTCCTTGACCCATTAATATTTTGGTAGATAAAATTCATTTAAAATAGTTTAAGTGATTTATTGGATAGTTAGATTTCACCAATATAATAAAAAAATTGATGGGTTCATGGATAAGAAAAAAAAAGATTATAGACAAAGGAATAACATAAATAATTAATTTCCTTACTATAAAATTATATTCCATGATCACTTAAAATTGAAATAATTTTAAATCCTTTTTTTATTTTCAACCCTTTTTGAAAACTTGATGAATTATTTGAAATATTCACTTTTATGTGGTAATAAATATACTTGTGTGGCCCATTTAAAGTCATCAAAAATTATGATAGTATAGTATTTTACTCCTAGGATTTAAATTTGAGAAGGACCAAAAATTTCATGACAAATTAATTGAATAATTTTTTAAGATGAAATTCCTTTTTTACATTTAAAATAGGATTTGTGTTTCTTACCAAATTGTCATGATTCAAAAACTATGTTATATTTTAAATTAAATTTGGTATTATATTATACTAGTTTATAATATTTGAGTTTTGAAAGATAATGTGAGCTATAATGACCAAGTAATCTATTCCAAATCCACGACTCACTCACTTGTATACTCAAACATTGGATGTTTTGGCTAGAAAGATATTTGAAATTAATTGCATGAAATTTTTAAAATTTTAAATCAGTAAATAATGTTTTTATTTTTCAATCAAAAAAAATTTAAAAATACTTTTTATAATATATTTTAAAAATCACTATCATTTAATTAAATTATTCTTAGTAAATTATTTTTCAATTATATTACTAATAAAACATTTTTAATTAAATTTGAGTCAGTAAAAGTGATGGTACCTTCATTAATTAGATTTTTCATTGAATGTGACGTGTGATCCTTATATTTAATTTATTTTATTGAATTTGTAGATTTATACACATGTTTATCTTGAGAAACCATTATCTGGGTACCATAATATTTCTTGGTCTTTTCTAAAATACACATTTAATAAAATTAAACGATTGATGTTTTTAGTACCCACACAAACCTGGGTCCACTTATGTCTGCCAATAATGATTTAAAATATATATTTTATTGTCAATTTTTCTTTTAGAAAAATTGGAAAAAAATAATTATTTACTTTGGTCATTCATATGACACATTTTTTCAATTACATTCATAGATTAAATGAGAAATCCATTTTTAATAATTAAAAACAATTCTTACAAGAAACCTTTTTCAAAAATATTTTCAATTGGATTTTATATGTTCTTATAGTATTAAAGAACCCATATATGACCCAATATTTTTTAGGTTTTTGAGTATCCAAGATTTTATTTAATTTTTCTTCACCTTGAGTGAATTTGAAAAGTGAATTTTTAAGGTATTTAATGGTGGATTCAAGTTTATTAAAATATTGTTAGTTTTTTATTTTCATAATAAGATCTTATTTTTATTTAAAGAGAATATACTTTTAATTTTGAATATATTTTTTTTCTTGAGCCACTTGATTATATTTTTTTAAATTTTTTATATAAAGAAGATAGTTAAAAACTCCATTTCCAATTTTTTTCCAAGAATATTTTAGTCATTCATAATTTAAGTGAATAGAGGAGAAAGGTAAATAGAAGATAGGATAATATATAGGAGAATAATAATAATGTTAAGAAATGGAAATAGGGGTACTGACCTCAATTTATTTATAAACATGTGTTATAAGACACTTGTGTATTTAGTCGCTGGAATTTGATGATGAAGTTGAATCTATGGAGTCATCACTTGCACTTCATGTTGTGACTTTAAAAGTATTTTTAAATTGTTTATTTTTTTGAGCTTATTCATGTGAAAAGGGAACTCTAATTTTAAGTGCCATTTATTTTTTACATTAATAGAAAAACACTTATATTTTTTCCTTTTTATTGGTATTTTTGGATATCTTGTGGAACTTTTACTTTTGGTAGAAGTTTTACATGTTACTGATAATAAGATTAAGTTTATTTAACTCACCTCTATATTGTTCATTATTAGTATAATTGAAGTTGGTTTATTTCTTGACTTATTTGGATTCATTATAATCCTTTTCTACTTATTGTTTCATCATGATTTCATATGTCAATAAGGATTCAATGAGTTCCTCAGCTACAATCTTTTTCACATCTTTGGCTTCTTATATAGCTTTGACTTTAGGAGCCCAGGAGCTAGGTAAACCCCAAAAGATTTTCTTTAAGAGTGTTTCTATATATAATTCAACATAAATGAAATCAATACCATTATATATTTAAGTAAATATTATAAACATTAATTCTTATAATAGATTCAATGGAATTCATAGGTAATCTTTCAAAATCCTGATGATACATATCTAATCTAGTGTATTTTTCATTATTCATGCCTTTATGAGTGTAATCTAAAAAATTCCAAATCTCATTATCATTTTTTAAATAAGAAACACGATTGAAATTATTTCTATCAAAACCATAATGATTGTTATTCATAACATTATTATTTAATTCAAAATTATTAACATCTTTGGAAGTCCATTTTTCTTTATATTTTATGGTGGGAACATACTCATGAATTTTCACTTTCCATGAAAGATAACTAATATTACTATGAAAATTTGACATTTGATTATCCTAATAGTAATATATGGTACCATAAAAAATAAGAGCATACGTATTGGAATTGAGTTGAACAATAAAACCCATTTATAAAATCAGTTACGATTTGAAAAACAAAATTGAAAGATAATTTTGAAAATAATATATTTTTTATAAAAAAATTAAAATCAAACCTTTGATACCAATTATTGGTCAGAGATTATATAAAGAGGGGGTGAATATCCCTTTTTAAAAAATTAAAATATAATAAAAAGTATAATTTTATAATTAATATATTTTGAAAAAATAAAGCGAGAAATTGTTTACATGATAATTGATAAATTTTATTTGAGTTAATAACGATAATATCAATGGAATTTAATAATTGAAATTATTGAATTAAATTTATTAAAGTATGTGATTAGATGTTAAATGATGTAATGTAGAAATGTAAAAGGAAGATAAACATAATTAATAAATAGTTCAAATAAAGCTCACTGTGAGCCTCTACATATCTGCCCCTTGACTAAAAAGGTCTATTATATAAATTTTATAACCTAAAAGGTGATCAAGAAAAATATTTCTGGTCAAAAATCCCTCAAGGTATCATTGAATCATTTTTGAGGTGATTGTGTTTGTTGACAAAGTGGACATCTGTGTTGTGATTGTTGACAAAGAAAACCATGACATACAAATTTGTTGACAAAGGGGATTTCTTTGTGGCATATCGAGTTCAAGGGTTGTGGTTAACGATATATGTTTGATTCAAGAACGTCGAAAAAGGAATGGATGATTTGGAGGTAGTACAAAAAGAGCAGATACAAGGTGGCACCATTTTCCAGTGTTTGCCAAATTTTTGGGCCAAAAAATAAACAAATGGAGAAAAGTGGTTTTGGAAAAAGGAATTGCATGTTGAGGTCATGAAGGCTTGGAAAATTTCACACCATATGTTTTTCAAGATCATAACATCAAAATATGACAACGGGAAAAGGGGCGCCCAAGTTTTAGGGTTGGTTGCGCAAGTGATTTGCACAGCAGAGACTTACACGCCGAGACTTACGCGCCAAGTGGAGACTTGTGCACCGTCGTGCAGGGTGTCCAAATGACTATAAATAGAGGTCAACCCATACTCATTATATACGAGTTCAGCACTTAGAGAAAATCAAAGCTCCCGTCGCACAGGTGTGGTGGTCGTACAAGTGGTGTGTGGTCGCACAAGTAGAAGCTGTGCGCCAGTTGTTTGTTGCGCGCCCAAGGAGGTTTGGGAGAGAAAGGAAGGGAGTCTCCCAAGTTTTGAGTTGAAGAAGGAGGTTCCATGCAAGTGGTTTGGTGACACTTGTGCACCTAGTTTTGAAGAATCCTGATAGGTGGTGGTTGCGCGCCAATATTGGTTTGGGAGTAAAAGGGTGTGAGTCCCGCAAGTTTGGAGTTGCAGAAGCTTGTGTCATGCAAGTGGTTGAGGTGGACTTGCGCGCCAGTTATAACTTGCGCTCTGAGACTTGCGCGCTGTCTTAGAGAAGGGTTCCAGGTAAGGTTGATTCATGGAAGTGATTTAGGGCTGCGTGAAAGCTGGAAGATTTCTCGATACCTTCGGTGTAAAGAGAGATTCATCTATGGGTGAAATTTGGACTTCAACAGATCATCTACATACAACAGAGGATGTATTCATTAGTGATATTGAAGAGACCTACAAGTCTATAAACTATGAGTGGATTCTTTCCAGAGTAGTGATCAAAGGAAGAGGAAAAAGCTGATCCTCTTCACTGGCAGTGATCCAGAGAGAGAGAAGCAGGGAGTGACCCTTGGGAAAGAAGTGAGCTGACCCTAAACATTGTAAAGGCAGTGAGCCTGGGAATAGAAGTGATTTGTCCTAAACTTTGTAAACAGAAGTTTGCTTTTAGTGGATTTGGTACATCGGCACATCGTCGATGTATGCTCCTTGGACGTAGCCCAGTGAGGGTGAACCAAGTAAAAATCGATGTGTCCTATGCATGCTTTAATTTCTTTTTATACTTTATTGCAGGAAAGGGAGAGAAGAGAGTCTTGCTTAACAGTTATACAAGATCAATAGGGGAAGCTGTTTTAATCTATCATACCCTGATTCACCCCCCCCCCCTCTCAGGGTATCTAACCTAGTGGACCTAACAATTGATATCTGAGAGCAAGGTTTATATCTATAATTCTCTCTCAAATGGAGGTCACTAATCATAAAGGGATTATGATCTTAAACGGAAAAAATATTCAGATACAGAAGAATCATATCTAACACTACTTCCGATCTTTGGGAATGGATGTGTTCACAGTAGCAATGCATGGCATAATAGTTGATATTAATAGTGGTGCATTATCAAAAGATGAGCGTTGAGAGTTGGATGCTAATGACAAAGAAATCAATTCCTTAGATGGAGCCCTATCCAATCCTATATATACAAATGTGATTTCTTGAAAAATGTCACATGCCATGTGGGAAAAGTTATTGAATATATATGAAGGGTATTCCAAAGTTAGAGAGGAAAAGATGCAAGTGTTGTGGAACAAGTATGGAGATCTGAGAATGAACCTGAATGAATCTATTGATGCATTCTTTGACAGGGTAAATGTTTTTGTGGAAGACATGAGGGGTCTTGGAAAATTCATTGAAGATATAAATATTGTGAAGCGTATCTTGAGGAAGCTTCCACCTTGGTTTAATCCAAAAGTCTCAGTCTTGGAAGATAAAGACCCAAAAGAGTTGACATTAGACTATCTACACAGTACCCTTGTTGCATATGAAATGAGTAATGATGACAATAATTCTATTGAAAAGGGGAAATCAAAGGAGGTGGCATTTAAGGCCATGAAGAATCTCACCATTAAATAATCTCAAGATAATGATGACACATGTCATTCCTTTCCTCAAACCTTCAAAGAGGAAAATGAAAGTTTAAAGGGAAACTTCCACTTGCATGATTATATGTGGAAAGGTTGGACATCTCGCAGCAAGATGCCCCAAAAAGTTTCAAGAAGACAATGATGTAGATAATGTTGAAATTCCCAAGAAGAAATATTCAGCCTATGTGAAAGGGAAAAAGCAGTTCAAGAGAAATTTCTTCAAGAAGAAGAACCTTATTTCACAAGAAATAGACAGTTCAGATGAGTTTGATGTTGAAGAGGTTGAGGAGATTGAAAATTTCAAAGATCGTGGAGAAAATGCTATAGTGGCAGTCATCAGTAGTTTTTAGGAGAATAATGAAACCTAAGGTGATGAAGAAGAAGAAGAAGTTGAAGGAAGAATAGATATGCAATCTGAGTTAGAGGCTACTCTTGAGGAGATAGATGTTTGGGGAGCCAAAACAAAGAAAGATAACAAAGTTGTTCGTGATGCCAAACTCTATATGCAGTGGAAAGAAAAATAGAAGTCTGAGTTGATAGAAGAAATTGAGAAACTCAAGTTATCAACACCAGAAACCTCAAAATCAGTTATTGATTATAAACTCAAGACTTAAGAACAGAAAAGGGATATCAATGTCATGAATAGAAAAGTGAAAGATCAACTCAAGTGTATCGAAGAACTTGGAGAAGAAGTGGTCAGTCTGCAATGAAAAATGAAGGATCAAGAAAAACTCTTGACTCCCAATATGATATCAGGAAAGTAGGTCATTCATAGGAAAAAAAAGATGATAGAGGAGGCTAGTGGTTCACCAGGAAAGAAGGAGAAATAGATCTCAAATGCTAAGGCTGAATTGGGGCTTGGTGGAAAACAAGAAACTATAAATATTGATGTCAAACTGCAAGCACCCATTCCTAGAGTGAAGATATATTTGGGTATGAAATAGAATATTATCAGATCCCAAGGGAAAACTAGCAGTGTAGAAGTGACACACAGAAATGCTCTGTATATTAGGTGTTATTGCTATGGAAATATGGGATACTCACAAAATGTGTGTTCTATAGCCAAGAGATACAGAAGGTCACAAGAACAACAGTGGTAGCCAAACAGAGCTCAATATTATAGAACATATTTTGAAGGTCATTGTTTTTTGTGTGGAGGATTTGGGAACATAGATAGATATTGCACATCAATCATACAAAGGAATGTTCCAAAGAAAAACTCGAGCAGTCGTAAGCAGTAAGTTAAGGAATCGTCAAGTAAGATGAAAACTCAAAATCGATTTGCAGCTCTACAGGATGAAGTTGGTCCATTAAACTCTAAGGAAGATCAACTTCTCCAAACCACACCGAGTGTGAAGTCGAAGACATGGATCAGAAAGAAAAAGGATGGGAAGGCAGTAGTTGTGGAAATTGCCCTTAAAGCTTCAGATCGTTCAGGAGTATGGATCCTTGACAGTGGTTGCACATCCCATGTGACAGGTAACAAGGATATAATTACAGGCATTAAATATGAAAAAGAAGGTGTTGTCAAGTTTGGGAATGATGAAGGGCTGAAGATTATTGGTTCTGGAAAGGCTAAATTTGGGGGGGAAAGAAATGAGACGTGCCGATGTCTTTGTCGTAGAGGGTCTCAGTCATAATTTTCTCAATGTAAGTCAGATATGTGACTCTAGGAACTCTATCCAATTTACAAAGAAGATGTGTGTTGTGAACAGATAAGATGGAGCAGTTATTCTATAGGGGAAAAGGACAAAGGGAAATCTTTACCTTGTAAGTGGGGAAGAAGATACGTGCCTTTTATCCAAAGAGGAAGAAAACAAGCTATGGAATAAGCAACTTGGTCATCTATGCCAACCATCTATGGAATATCTGGTAAAGTGTGATGCTGCTAGAGACCTTCTAAATGGTCACGTGATCATACTCATACATGTGATGCTTTCCAACAAGGGAAGATCATTAGAAATACATACAGTCCAAAGGAACATAAATCAACGAGAGTGCTCTAATTGGTGCATGCTGATGTATGTGGACCTATCTCACCATGAGTTATAAATGGGAAAAGGTATTATGTCCTTTTCATTGATGATTATAGAAGAATGTCATGGGTATTTGTCATTACCCATAAGACAGAGGTGTTCAATTGCATAAAGTAGTATAGGAGGGAATTAGAAAGGATGCTTGGGAAGAAAATTTTGAAGTTTCATACTGATAACGGTACAAAATTCACAAACAGTCAAGTTGAAGACTATCTCGAGAAACACGGGATAAGGCATCAATTTTCATCAGTGAGAACTCCCCAACAGAATGGAGTGGTTGAGAGGAGAAATCGAATCATCAACAACATGGCCAGAACGATTATTATTAAAAAGGACCTACCAGAGAAATTTTGGAAGGAAGCAGTTTTGACATCGATCTATATTTCGAGCAAATCTATGTTGTGTTCGAAAGAAGGGAAAACTCCATATGAAATGTGGTACGGAAAGAAGCCAACATTGAAATAATTTCTAATATTTGTAAGTAAGTGTTTCATTCTCAAAAAATAAAATAACAGGAAGTTTGAGTCATGAGGAGATGAGGGGATATTCCTTGGCTACGCAGGGAAAAGCAAAGAATATAAATGCTTCAACAAAAGGCTGGGATAAAATTGTTGAGAGCAATGATGTCACTATAGTTGCAAATGAACAGAATACTCAATGACCCAGTGAACAGTTTCTGGATGAAAGTGATGAGGAGGTAAACAACATAGGGGGAGTAGAAGTGGCTGAGGCTGATTCAGAAGAATGTACTGATGATGACCAAGTGGAACAAAATTTGAATCTGCTAAGAAGCCAAAGAGTCGAGCTGAAATTGATAGGAAAAATATCATTGGTGATCAGACAGCTCCAGTTCAGACTCAAAGAATGAAATCATCACAGAAAACATCATTTTTATCTTAGGTGGAGCTGAAATGTTTTTCCGATGCAACTGAAGATGAGTACTAGGTTCAGGCTATGAATGAAGAATTAGACCAGATTGAGAAGAATCATACGTGGGAGATTGTTTCGAGGCTAGTAGATAAGAACGTCATCGAGACTAAATGGGTTTATCGCAACAAGATGACTGAAGATGGCACAATGGTTCGAAACAAAGCACAACTAGTGTGCAAAGGATACTCCCAAATAGAGGGAATAGATGTTGATGAGACATTTGCACCGGTTGCAAGGCTGGAGATAATCAGATTATTCCTAGCCATTGCAGTGCAACAAAAGTTCAAAGTGTTCCAGATGGATTTCAAATCTATATTCTTGAATGGGATTCTGGAGGTGGAATTGTATATTGAGAAGCCAGATGGTTTTCTCATTCATGAGGATGAGAACAAGGTTTTCAGACTGAAGAAGGTGTTGTATGGGCTGAAACAAGCACCAAGAGATTGGTACTCAAGGCTTGATTAGTACTTGAAGAAGCTTGGTTTCTAGTGTGGGGGAGTTGATTACAATCTCTATTTTAGCAACGATAGTAATCAAAGGATGATGGTGTTGGTTTATGTCGATGACATAATATTTGGGGAATCAGATGGAGCTCAGTGCAGACAGTTTTCCGATTTCATGAAAACTGAGTTTGAAATGTCAATGATTAGAGAGCTAACGTTTTTCCTTGGTTTACAGGTGACACAAGGAAGTAATGGAACTTTCATTTCTCAATACAAATACACCAAGGAGGTTCTAAGAAGGTTTGAAATGGATAATTCCAAGGAGATGAACACTCTGGTTGCTACCCAGATGAAATTATCAAAAGATGAGGATGGAAAGGCAGTTAATATCACATAATATAGGAAAATTATTGGAAGTCGGTTGTACTTGACCGCAACAAGGCCTAACATTGTTTTCACCACATACCAAGCAGCGAGATATCAGAGTAATCCAAAAGAAAGCCACATGATTGCATTGAAAATAATACTTCGGTATATCAAGGGCACGATGGACTTCATCTTGACATATAATGACAAATCTCAGATAGAGTTATTAGGATATACTGATGCTGATTGGTCCGGTTCAGTGGATGATAGGAAATCAACATCTGGAGGTGCATTCTATCTTGGTGGACTATGTATTGCTTGGTTAAGTAAGAAACAGGATTTCATTTCATTAAGCACCGCAGAAGCTGAGTATATTGCATCCACTCAAACTTGGACACAGTTATTATGGATAAAGCAGCAGCTTGAAGATATAGGAGTTGAAGTGAAGTTTCCGATTGGAATCCAGTGCGATAACTCAAGTGCTATCAATCTTATTAAAAACCCCATCCATCATTCAAGGACAATGCACATTGAGATAAAGTATCTTTTTATCAAATATAAGGTTGATCAGGGAATCATGAAGTTGGAGTATATGCCTACAGAGCTACAGGTTGCAGACATTCTGACAAAGGCCTTACCCAAGGAAGGTTCGGAGATACATCGACTGGATATGGGAGTTCAGTCGACTCCCCTACCTTGAAAGACTGTGGATGTGAACCCCCCCCCCCCCCTCTCCTCGAGGTATGATGTGTTTTTCCCTAATTTGCTAATATTTGTTCTCTGATCTATTACAGATTGCAACGGAGTGACCTTTGGGTTTGTTGACAAAGGGGGAGAAAATAGTGATTGTTCAAGGGGGAGACAATGTGGCTATTTGAGAAATAAAGAAAAATAGGGGGAGAAGCTTAAAGGTGGAGCATCCAGATAGGGGAAGTATTAAATTTGAGGATGCTAGAAGTGATCGATCAAAGAATAGATATCACAACAGCTGAGGATTATGATAAAATCATAAGAGTGGTGTTGGAATGCGGTAAGATTATTTACAAAAATTGGTGTCAGTTTGGTGTCAACAGTGGGTGTCAGAGTTGCAGTGATTCATTGATGAAATTTTTATTTACTCTTGTTTCTCACACCGAGCATTGCTCATGTGGGCTTAGAGTATGTGTTGAGTAAATCCTTGATCGCTATCAGAATCTCAATAGGCGAATGGTGGATGAAGAATTAATGATGTATCTTTTTATGGAAGAGTTTTCAACAAACCCAAAGGTGGAGATTGTTGGGAAAAAATCCCTCAAGGTATCATTGAAGCATTTTTGAGGTGATTGTGTTTGTTGAAAAAGTGTACATTTATGTTGTGATTGTTGACAAAGAAAACCATGACATACAAATTTGTTGAAAAATTGGATTTCATTGTGGCATGTTGATTTCAAGGGTTGTGGTTAATGATCCATGTTTGATTCAAGAACGTCGAAAAAATAATGAATGATCTGTATGCGGTACAAAATAAGCATATGCAAGGTGGCGCCGTATGTTTTTCAAGATCATAACATCAAAATATGGAAAAGGGGAAAGGGGCGCCCAAGTTTTAGGGTTGGGCGTGCAAGTGCTTTGCGCGGCAGACACTTGTGCACCGAGACTTTTGCACCGAGGGGAGACTTGCGCGCCATCGTGTAGGGTTTCCCAATTCCTATAAATAGAGGTTGAACCCTCCTCATTCTGTATAAGTTCAACACTTAGAGAAAATCATAGCTCTAATCGCGCAGGTGTGGTGGTCGTGCAAGTGGTGTGTGGTCACACAAGTAGAAGTTGTGTGCCAGTTGTTTGTTGCACGCCCAAGGAGGTTTGGGTGAGAAAGGAAGGGAGTCACCCAAGTTTTGAGTTGAAGAAGTAGGTGTCGCGCAAGTGGTTTGGTAACAATTGCATGTCGGGTTTTGAATAAGCGCGATAGGTGGTGGTCGCGTGCCAATATTGGTTTGGACGTAAAAGGGTGTGAGTCGCGCAAGTTTGGAGTTGCAGAAGCTTGTGTCACGCAAGTGGTTGAGGTGGACTTGTGCTCCAGTTATAACTTGCGTGCCAAGACTTGCGTGCCGACTTAGAGAAGGGCGCTAGGTAAGGTTGATTCATGGTAGTGATTCAGGGCTGCGTGAAAGATGAAATATTGCCTGATACCTTCGGTGCAAAGAGAGATTCGTCTACGAGTGAAAGTTGGACTTCAACAGAGCATCTACCTACAATAGAGGATGTATTCATTAGTGATAATGAAGAGACCTACTAGTCTATAAACTGTGAGTGGATCCTTTCCATAGTAGTGAGCAAAGGAATAGGATGAAGGTGATCCTCTCCACCGGCAGTGAGCCAGAGAGAGAGAAACATGGAGTGACCCTTGGGAAAGTAGTGAACTAACCCTAAACATTGTAAAGGCAGTGATCCTGGGAATAAAAGTGATCAATCCCGAACTTTGTAAACAATAGTTGACTTTTAGTGGATTTGGTACATCGGCACATCACCGGTGTATGCTCCTTGGACGTAGCCCAGTGAGGGTGAACCAAGTAAAAATCGTTGTGTCATGTGCATGCTTTAGTTTCTGTTTATAATTTGTTGCAGGAAAGAGAGAGAGGAGAGTCTTTCTTAACAGCAAGAGTGCAGTTGTTTTAATCTGTCATACCCTGATTCACCCCCCCCCCTCAGGGTATCTAACCTAGTGGACCTAACACTTATCCCTTATAATTGGGGTTTGTGATAACCCTCTTGAGCCTCTCCAGTATCCAAGGAACTCATCCCTCACTTTTATAGAGTGACAACCCAATCTAGAAATACATCGAAGATGAGAGAGATTTTCTTTAGGAAAATCCATTACAAGATGCTCACAAAAATCTATAGATGGAATAAGTGCAATAGAGGATTATAAATTTTATGGAAAGGTTGGGAGCCTTCAGAGATTGAGAACATGAAGTTGGGTCTTTGTGGGATTTTTTGAGAAAACTATCACTTCAGCATTGATTCAAATCAAGAGTGATGTTGGGAGAAATTCAGTTCTTGAGTGCCTCCTTGATCCTCTATTTATATCCTTTAAAAACTTTAAAAATATTTTTTAATTATCCTAGACCAATTAAGACTTTGAAAACCGACTTTAAGAGAGGATTGGATAACTTCAAAAGTATCATGAGTCTATCACGTGATAAAGAAATGTTCACCACACCATGGTGAAAAGATATAGGTTGTTTTGGCCTTAATACACCCCAAACCATGCCCTGGAATAGGTCGAAGATGCCCTGGAATAGGTCCACCATGCCCTAGCACTAGCTGTTTTAGCCATTTTTACATAACAAAAGTAATATGAGTCTCCTACACTTAATAGAATGGTATTCTATAGTTATTCCAATTTTATTCTGAAGACATAATACCTGAAATAAGACTAAAATAATTTCATCAAATATACACAAATCATTTGATAATATCATCCACCATTAATAAGTTACCTTCACTTGATATTTAACATAATCACCAAAACTTACTCAAATGAAACTGTTAGAAACATAGGTGAGTGATTTTAATCATGAAAACACCATAAGATATAAAGGCATCATAAATATAAGCTTATCAAATGTTATTATTAAAAATTAATAATAAAATAATGTTTCTTTACTTTTCTAAAAAAATTATACTAATATTTAACTTATGTTATTTTAGAGACCCTTTTGTTTGTAAAAATTACTAAAATAATATCATCACCAACATCAACCTCCAAAATCATAAAAAATACTTATGAAATAAAATTATAGAATTATAAATCATTATAAAACATCTAATATAGTTCCAATGATGTTCTAATAATGATTAATTTATAATTTATAAACAAGAATCAACACCACCATTACAAAACTAGTATTAAACAAAAAATTGAAACTAATAACATTTGGTTATGAAAATAAAATATAACCAACTAATATATTTAAAATAAATGATTAAAATTAAGTTCATAAAATTTATAGGTATGAATAAGGTTAATAAATTTTTGTTTATCATATATTAAATTATAGAACGTTTGACTAAGTAGGATTAATGGTAAGGGTTTTGTTCTCAACTTCAACTCCTTCACACAAGTTTTGTTTTATGCACCTATTTATTTTATGTAGTGAATATACTATATATTTGATATATTATATCCTAATTCTCTTTATATTCGTGGTATTTTAAGTTATATTTCAATACATCTATTTCAATAGAGTTCGATTCATTTGTTACCTAAACTGTATGGGTTTTTCATTGCTAGATTTTCTTTCTTTGAGTTATAATTATTATTCTTGAACTCCCATTCGTATAAGTTGAATTATTTTATCCTATGATTGTATAATGTTTTATTTTAACATTCATTTCAATGTATTTAAAATAATTTCTCAGGATCCCCTTTCTAAAGGATTATTGCTTTAATAGTTATGATATTCATAAGGTGTTTTATTAACTCAAACTTCATTTATTTGGGTAATAATGTTACTTATCGAACATAATTCATCTAATTCATATATATTCTTAAAATTTCTATTTAATGTAACATTATCACTTTTATCTATATAGAATTTTAAATTTTTAATTCAAAATTACTTCCATGATGAATTTCTTTCTCATAAAATTATAACGTTGTTAAGAATAATTCTCATTATTTCTAAAGGTTTTTTCTCTTAAATGTGCATATTTTACCTTCCCACAAATGTCCTGAATTATTTTTGGAAACCTAAGTACATTTTACCTCATGTGACCATAATTTTTTTTCTTTCATCATTTCAAAATTAAGTTTAAATGTTCTTTTAATGATGTGTGTTTCAAAAATGTCATTAGTAAATATTAAAAAAGGATTTCCCCTTAATGTATATATTTTTATCTTCCACTAAAAATTTATGAAAGATAACCATTATGTATTTTTTTATTGCATTGGTATTGAATATTCTTTTTAAAACTAAATATTTTCAAAAAAAATTACTTTGTAATTTTGAAAATAAATTTTTATTATATCGTATAACTTCATCTTTTACGACTATGGTAAAAAAATTCTAAAAACTCTTTTATGAATTTTCTTACATTTCCCTATTTATATATTAAATATCTATCACATTTAGAGTAGTTTTTCATGAATCACCCTCTATAATACATTCTATAATATTCCCCTATGTGATTGAATTATGGGTATCAAATGATTCAATTAATGATCCTTTATTATTTGAAACCATTATAAGTATTATCTTAATGAAAGTGTTTTTACTATATGTCAATATCCTTTAAGGATTATACGATTCAATTGTGATATTACCTAATGAAACCATACGCCTTATTTCTATAAATAGATTATGATCATATAATTATGTTTATTTATTGGTGAAATTATTGACTTAACTGTATACCCATTACTTTGTATGGTGTTAGTTTGATGGATACATACATGCATAGATATTCCATTTTTCATTGGAAAAATATTGATAATTCATATACTTTTCCTTTAAATATGGATGTATATTTATTACTAAGTCATTTTGGTTATTTTTTGTATAGTTTATTAATTACTTCAAATAATGAATGAATTCGACTTAATTAGTGATAGGTGTGTCCCTTAATAGCCCCTCGATGCATTGGTAGGTCTCATTAGATAATCTTTCTTGGTAATTTAGTGTATGCCTTACCTATTTATGTAATTTCTCTTGGAATGACACCTTAACTACAAGATTATGATTTATGACATTAGGTATTCTAACTTTATGAGACTAGTTCTCTATAAATGTTATTATTTATATTTTTATGTCAATCATGTATTTATTTCAAGCTCATGTGGTCAATTTAATTGTAACAAACAACCCTGGAAAACCCATAATATCACCTCTAATTGGTCTTCTATAAGGCCCAAAGCACATTCTTAATAACCATGGTCTTGTGAAAAGCACCATGTTATCATATAAAGAAACATAGGAAGTATTTCACCCTCAATAGAAAAATTATGATACATAAATAATCAAAGTATCAAAATAGATATCCAAATATACATCATATTTCAAGGAAAACAAAACATAAAGGTAACATCCAATAACTGGATAGAAAGTTCTAAATGAACAAATTGATATACCATTAACATGGAACCTAAAGTAACCCATCGATCCATCTCTACATGACCATATGCCACCACCATACCAACCCATCAGAACGAAAAAAACATAAGAGAGTCATCTTATACATTACACTCCTACATTTACCTTTATCCTAAAAAACCATTTCAATTAACTACCAAATAAAAAAGTAGGGCATGAGCTCTAAAGCTCTATAGGATACCACCAAGAATTTATACAATTTCCATCCACATGAATATGTTATTGATTATATAAAATATATTTCAAAAACATTTCTAAAATAAAACATTTTCCCATATAAGATCATCCTTTTGTTTTATTTTCAAAACATAACAAATTAAAATAAACAAAGAAATATGAAATAACAATATAGAGGGAAATAATCAAATCATTCATATCTCAAAATATAACCAACTGAGCAATTAAAACATGATACATAAATGAAACCAAGGTAATGAAACATAATTTGGATATATACTATAGTAATACATAACTAGAACATAAAAGGAATAAAAATATGGGAATGAAAGTCAATCCTAAAATGTCAATCCCAGCAACAGTCTATCAATATCACAATCACAACCCCTATTGGTTCCACTACAACTAATGTTTTCATATTTCCTTACCCAAGGTTCCAAAAATGTTCCCATGTTATAGTTTTTCACTAAAAATTAAATAAACCATGATTACACATTTACAAAACATTTTCATAGTGAAGCATCACCATTCCCATGCCTGAAAATCCATTTTTGTTTCAAAACCATCAGTGAGGAATTTCATCAAGAACATGGTTTAAAAAATGTTTTTAAAGAAAAACCCCCATTAAAATCCATTTCACAAGATACCCAATATATAATTTTATAAAAGATCCCTCATATATTTCAAATAAATGAATGTCATAACTCAAACCAAAGGAAATTTACAAGAACACAAGGTAAATCAAGGATATAAATGTTTTAAAGAGAAAGCTTCCTCAAGAGAAAGTAAAACCACACTACCATCAAAATTGGTGATGTAAAATGAATATAACTAGTCCATATGATCCTATATATACAAGTATCATGTAAAATAATAAGGTAAACACCCAATGTTGTATCTATATAGAAGATGAATGTCCAAAACCTCTTCTTGGAACACTCTTAATATGATAATCAATCCAAAGTGGGAAGAACCATTAGTTTAATGGGGGGAAAACATGTCAAGGGACATAATAAGAACCTCCATTAAGGTAACACATGGCTTTATTAACCACCCCCAAAATATCAAGCATTTATAGATCATTTTAGAAAGATAAATATTTCGTTACCATGCCCTGGTGATGCCCACCAAGTCCTGGTGGCCTCATGTAGGAGACCAACCATGGGGACCATTCATGACCTAGACCTAAAACCCAATCCATTTTGGTCTTTCCATAGCCATAACCATGCTCGTGGTGAAGATTTTTAGATGTGGCCCATAGAGATACCACCAACAGGAAGCACCTAAGATCATGCCCTAAATAAGGCATAGTGGCTCAAGCTATTTCACAGAGTATTCCCAAAGGCACACCACTACCTCTACCATAATTGTGGTGCTTTTAATGTTTTCCTAAAAGGCCAAAAACCAATTTTTAATCCACTTTGAATCTATGATACTTCCAAAAAAAATTAAAAATTTTAAGGATAAAAAGTAAATAAACCTTTAACCTGGAAGAAATCACAATTCTCCTCACCATAAAAGATTTATGCCATGATAAAGGTTCAGGATCATGAACCTAGAAATAGATAAGGACATTATTTTATCATTAAGTCCTCATGTTCCCATGTATCCTGGCTTCCCCTACCAAAATTATATATCACAATAAATAATGGGACTAATAGATACAATTTTGAAATATACCAACCCATTTAAACCCATAATGTCACCTAAATTGGCCTTCTATAAGGTCTTGAGTGAATTCCCAATCACCACAGACTATCGATAATAACCATGTTATTATATAAAGAAATTTCATAATGATTTCACCCATAACATACATATTATAAGATATAAATAATCAAAGTATCATAGTAGATATTGAAAAAGACATCATATCTCAAGAAAACAAAAATAAAAAAGTAATATCCAAGAGTTGAATAATAGGTCCTAAATGAAAAAAATAAAAGGCCATAAACATAGAACCCAAAGAAACCCATGGGTTTATGTCCATGTGACCATATGTCAACACCATACAAACCCACTAATAAGAAACACTATCCAAGAGTTTTTACCTCTACATGATGCTCTTCTCTTTACCTATATCTTGAGAAAACATGTCTATTGACTCTTAAAGTAAAAAAGTATGGAATGAGAACTATAGATAAATAGGATAATAGTAATAATATATATAATTTATAAACATGAATCTATTAGTCCTTATATAAAATAGGATTCTGAAATATTTTGAGAAGAAATACTTTTCTCATATAAAACCCCCTTCAGTTTTCATTACAAAAACATTTCATATTCAAATAAATAAATTAATATGACCTAACAATATAGGGGTACAAAATTAAAAAATTAATATTTTTTAAGATAGTTAAGTAATCATTTAAATCATGATAAATAAAAGAAAACAAGAGATAGAAACATAAATGGGCTCTATAATATGGGAAAACATAGTTAGGATAGACAAGGAACACTAAGCCAGGTATAAGACATGAATCATATGATATCGAGTCTCTCCATAGTCTATCGATTTCACAATCATAAATCCTAGTGGTGAAACACTTGATAAGGTTTTCATAAGTCCCTTCCTAAGGTTCCCAACATGTTCCCATGTTCCATGTTTTCACCAAACATTTAATAAACCATTCTAACACATTTACAAAACATTTTCACAAGGGAATAATCATTGTTCCCATGCTTAAAAATATATTTTTGAGTCAAAACAATATTTGAGGCATTTAATAAAGAACATGGTATAGAGAAACTATTTTTAAAATAAAACCACTTTAAAAAACATTTTACAAGACACCCAAGATGTAATATCATAAAAACCCCTTATATACATTAAATCAATGATTTTGATAACCTAGAAGAAATTAAATTTACAAAAGATCGTGATAAATCAATGTATAAAACCATTATATATATACACCTACCTCAAGATAAAATAAAACATCATTGTATTAAAAAATAATGTTGGTAAAAAAATAGATCTGATCCTAATGAGCCTATGTCTATAAGTAGCACACCCAAGAAGATGGTAAACACCCAATACTACTTCTAGATGGAAGACTAACTTCTAAAATCCCTTCCTGGAAAACTCTAAATTTGAAAATTGAACTAAATGGAGGGGAAATACTAGTTTAATATAGGGAAAATGTTTCAATGGATGTAATAAATCCCTCTATTAATTTCAAGTATATCTAGAGTAACTTCCATCAAAATATCAAAAATTTATCAAGAATTTGAAAAAGTGGAAATCATGGCCACCATGCCTGAGTTCAACCCACCACGGTGTTGTTGTCTCACCCAAGAGACTAACCATAGGAACCTTCCACACCCTAGCCACGAAAACCATATCGTTTTGGTCTATCCATGACATTCACCATGCCCGTGATGTGGTTTTTTATCCATGGAATATAGGGCGATAACCAACTGGCCATTCCTAGGACCACACCCTACACTATGTGTGTTGGATTATGTTGCTTTACATAGGAGTCCCATATGCATACCATGGCCTCCACCATGGTTGTGGTTCTTCCCATTTTACCCCAAAAAGTATGAAAACCAATTTTTAATCCACTATTCACCACCAACACTTATGAAACTAAAATTCAACAACTTAGGCCTCAAAAGTAAACATACATATGACTCTAATGGCTTCACATATATGGAATTATTTTATAATCATTTACTTACTGCCATATTAATCATGACTTGTTTATTATATGATTTCTGTTGATATATGTTTTCCCCTACTTAGATTTTATCTCACCCTTCTTATTTTTAAATTTCCCTAGGTTATGAACAATTGTATCGAAAATTATATACATGTGTGGTGAATTTATAGAATATTTTGAAGACTTATTATGGATTGATTAGTTTTTTATATTTTTTTCAAAAAAATTATTTGTTGAGGAATAAATGGGAAATATTAGTTTGTGATATGTCCTAATTTTATAAAAATATGAACCTAAAAGGTCATGGGAATTTACATAGTGAAATTTTAGCTATAAATCATGTAATTATGGGATAATAATGTCTTGGATATCATAGTTAGTATCAAGTCAGTTTTAAATACCTTTATAGATTATGATATTATTAGGTAATGATAATTAAAGAGTAATAAATTTTATCAAGGGTGGACAAGTTAAGGGTGATCAAAATTTAAATGAAATGAATAACTCTTTAGGTTAGTTGAGGATATATTAAAAATTTATGTTTCTAGGGAATTAGGATAAGTAAACTTTAGTGGAAACCCAAGGAATAATTCTATGTATTGGAAAACATCCTTAAATTTTAGTAAACTAGAGATTGTGTAGTTATCCATGAAATTATATCTTTTTTATAGATACAAGAAATTGGATGCAGATGCTACAAATATTATTTTAGGGATAATCTTCCTGAAAAGGCTAGTTGAGTATAAATTTGATATTTATTCAGTGCATGAAGTGTGTTCCTAAGACTACATACCTGGATAGAAATTATTAAGGGATATGATTTAGAAATTCACATGCTCTTTATAAAACATAATGAGGGATTTGTATATATTAATTTTAGATACCATGATAGGTAATGATCATGGATAACCAATATTGAAACATATAGATTCATAAGTTAGGTTATGCATGAAAATTATGAATCACATATTCTATGTTTATAGTTTCATTTATACACTGATTATTATTCTCACACATAAAATTTCCTTTAAATAAGTAATGGATGGAGGAAGGAGAAACCAATTTAATATTGGATTTTATAGGAAATATGGTGATTGTCCCAATGAGAAACTAATAGATATAGAATCTAGAGTGAGGAATTGTGTGATTATTCCAAACCACAAATCATGAATTAGTAATAAAAACCTAAACATAGTTGAATTTCCAAAAACACCAAAGAAGATATGGAAGGTGTCTCATGGAATTTTGGATGACAAAGATAATGGTAGAAACAATATTCAATTACTAATGTGTTAATAATGTTGGAAGAATCACTAAGGTAAATGACTTCAAGTAACTAGATGATGTTTTAATTATGGGAAATGACTACATAGAGTAACTAATTAATGGGGTAAAATGAATATTTTATTTAATATGATGAAAGTAACTTGGGAATTATTAAAGTTAATTATTTAACCTAAGGGATAAGAAGGATAACAGACCACTTTAACCTCCTAGACCATGGGAACAAGGAATAGATTGGGTAGTGACTACCACTGAATTGGACTAGGGTAATTAGGGTATAGTTATCCTCCACACTAAATATTTGAATATCCTATTAAACTTTTATTATAAGAACATAGGTATATATAGAATATTTTCTAAGATTTTTAAATTTCCAGCCAACTGATTCGGTATTGAATTATTCGATAAAACATCTAGTAATATTATTATTGTATACCGATTTGATGTTTTTTGGAATGATCCTCATGTAAATAATTTTATTCTTTCATTAGATGAATTTAACATGATTTTTTAAATGTATATTTTCCCTCAATATATTCTCAAAATTATTTTTGAAATAAAGAAATCACATTTCATATTGACCTATGATAATCTATAAATATAAGTATGATTATGAAATCCTTTTAGAATAAAATTATATAATATGGGTCTTGATATTGAATAATGGTTGGAAATAAAATCAATATTGAGGATATGCATGTAATTACTAAATATATGATTTCCCCAGTCTTAAATAATTTAGTGAGATTTATATCTCATTAGAAATTATTTCTTGATTCTTTTCAGTCCTAGGGATACCCTTCATTATTTTCATTAGCAAGTAATACTTTAAATTTCTGGGACTCGAGTTATTTAAGATAGCATAATGTAATGACCTAATATTTCAATATATAATTCCGTTTTAAATAAAAAATAAGTTGAATATCTTGTTTCACTCGCAACACTGATATGAAATGAAACCATGATACATTTTATGAAGATAATATTATTAGTTTAAATAATACATTTTTAATATACCCACTAAATTTTTGGGTATAAATATAAGTAACAATATTTTAAAATCTATGTAGAAAGAAAAAAATTAATTTAATGTATATTCAATGATAAATTCAATTAGTACAGATAAATAACCAATAAGATCATTTTATGATGAAAAATGATTTTTTCTAAAAAGTTCCCTTTTAGGAACTATGTAATTAAATTTTAAGAAACTAAATATATTATAATTTAATGATTATTAAATAAATTTTAATATGAATAATATAATTACACTAATTTAGTTATGAGTTGATAGAAAATTAAAATAATAATATTTAATGTCTACAAAATCATTTTCCAATTAAATTTTTTAATATTAATTTATATTTGATTTTAAAAGTACCGATCTTAAATTTTAGAATTTAAATTTTAAAAAAATAAATTTATTTTTGGATTTAGTACATCAAAATTAGTTTTGGGTGAATTTTTGTGATTTTTATGAAATATTTTATTTTTTGTGAAAAGTGAAAAATAGATCTTATACCTATGCCATAAATTTTATCAATGTATCATAATATAATTATGAATATAAAACTTATAAAACATTTTTTAGGATTAAATTATCATTTTAGTAGTAAAATTATTCATTAAAAATTATAATTTTGAATTTTGAAACCCATGTTTAACATTTTAAAACCTAAGTGATATTTAAACCATTTATAGTCAGTTTTATTTAACCAAGTATCCAAAATTTGGAATTCGGTTTTGGGTTTTTTTTGAAATACACATAAAACGTTTTTTGAAAATAATAAACCAATTTATTTTTAGTCATTAAAAATTACTTAGGTAAAAATTAGTTACCACGATACAAACCAAAAACAGTAAAAGTGAAAAATCTAAACATAAAAGACATTTAAACATGTTAAAGAATTATGTTAAAATGAATGGATAGGGATTTATATACCTTAAACTTACCCACTCTATTATTATCTATTATTGGATCCATTTGACACTTGAATATTGACTTATCATTTTATATTGTTACAAAAATGCTACTCCCTCCACTTATAAAAGAGGCTTTCACCACCCCACTTCTCCTTACACCCAAATCCACTTAATTTGGTTAAAAATATTCCCAAAACCCTCCCCAACATTACTAGACACGTACTAGTGGTTATTATACTCTAAAAATACCACCCTTAAAGGTTATAATTATTTTTTCAAAGGAGTTTTCCAAGGAGTAAAGTAAAAAATTATTAATTACCCATTTTCCTTTTCAATTCTTTTATTTATTCATCCACCACCTTAAGATATATTTTATACATTATATTATAATCATATAAGCGTTATTAATATAATTTAATTTTATTATGACGATGTTATGATCTTTAACTACCCTTTCCCTTTTACTTAGAAAAATAAAAACGTCATTATGCGTACGTGCAGACTACCGCCTCCATGAAGGACGTGTTGGATTTTTCATAACTTCCTTAAATGTATGGTTTATAAGGAGTATTTAATAGATTAATATGATATTTATAACCTTATTAATATTATAAAATTATAAATAATTCCCTATATTTTTCTTGTTCTTGGTAAAATGAACGTGTTACTCATATGTACAAACTACCACCTCCATGAAAGTGGTGTATTTCTTTTTTAATCTAGTATTTTTATTCTTTATAAATATCTATTAATATAAGATTTAAAATATTAAAAACATATAACTAATATCATTATTCATTTATAATAATTATATTATTCTAAAATAATCACTTTCTTAACCATACTCACCCATAGATAATAACTTCTTCTTATTTGGCTCCATTTAACAACCTACTTGAACAATGTAATAAATATATATCATATATGACTATGAAAACATGAATAATGGTGTTATAAAAATTATTTATAAAATATTTTTTGGTTAATGGATCTATAAATTTTATATTTCTTTTAACTTATTATTATTATACCACCATTTTGTTCATTAGAATTTACCAAAACAAGATTATCACCAACTTTATCATCAAAAGTCATAACAAAAATACTTAAGAAATTAAATTAGAAAATTAAAAATCATTAAAAAAACTATTAAAGTTCATAAAATGACTTATTTATGATAAATTATGAATCTATAAACAAGAATTGACACTACTATTATAAAACTATTATTAGAAAAATGATTGAAACTAATAACATCTGTTGAGGAAAATAAAATACAACTAACTAATATATTTGTAATAAATGATTACAAATGAAGTTTATAAAAATTTATATGTTTTTATTAGGTTCTTAAATATGTGATAAAGATATTTATTTTTGTTATAAAGGAGTTTCGAGAAAATTCAACTAAGCGAGATTAAAGGTAAGGGTTGTGATCTCAATATCCACTCCATGTGACAAGTTTTCAACTATTTTATTTTACATGGTATATATACTACAATTTGATATATTATTTATTTATTCTGTTTATATTAATATTATTTTACATTTTATTTAAAAATTTATCTTTCAATAGAAATTTATTCTTTTATTACCCAACCCATAAGGTTTTTTCATAACTCAAATTCCTTTTTTGAGTTATAATGATTACTATTGAACCCCCATTATTATCTGTTGAATTATTTTATCATATGCTGTATAAAATTTTATCTATACTTTAATTTTAATAGATTTTTAATTCTTTATCATGAACTCATTTTGTATGGATTACTATTTAGTGATTATGATATTTTAAAGGGATTTTATTAACTCAAACTTTGTTTCTTTGGTTAATAATGTTAATTTTTAAACATCATTATTCTAAGTCACGTGCATTCTTCCATTCCATTTATAATTTGATATACCCCCTTTTCTAACTATGGAATTTGGAATTTGGAATTCAAAACCCCTTCCCTATTGATTTTCTTTATCCTAAAAGTATAATATGGTTAAGAATAATTTCCATTATTTCTAAATGTTATTTTTTGTAATAGACCATCCTAGGTAAACCCACATCTTCACCCAAGTTGTCCTAACACAAGGCCTGAAGAACATTCATGATCACCATAGGATAGAAAAAGTTCCTAGGTATCATACAAGATAATATGGGAATGATTATACCCTCAAAGAACATATGATATAAAACAAATAGAGTCAAATAGTGTATAACCAAAAAAGTATCATCCAACATCTATAGAATAAGTTCTCAAAGAACAAAAATAATACCATCAACATCATAGAACCCAAAACAACTCATGGGTCCATCTCTACAAGACCAAATGTCACCACCATCCCATACAATCAAAAGGAAATATGAGAAAGGATATTTTTTCGATATATTATGCTCTTACCTTTACCAATATCTAAAAAACCATGGTGAAACCACATGGAGAAAAAATAATGGTGTGAGAATAAATTCCTAGTATGATACCACCAAATAGTCTATACAATATCTAATCACATGCATCTATTAGTTTAGGTTTAAAATAGATTTCTAAAACACTTTAAAAGAAAAAAATTTCCATTTATAAATCATACTTTTAGTTTCTTTTTAAAATCATTCCATCCATTTAAAAATAATTCCATAATCAATAATATAGATCAATATAACATATTAAATTTTCAATGGAATGGAGAAATAAATAAATAGTTTTGAAGCATTAATTTATATAAAATTAATAGGTGGTAAAATAATCATATTGAAAGTTCAGGAACATAATTTAATATCAAGAAACGAAGTGGTATAAATAGGAAATGAGTGTGCACCCAACCAAACCTCTAAGACTCTCAAAAAAAACACTAGCCAATTTATGTGAATCCTCTAGTTTGGGAACTTCATTCCCTCATAAAGGCTACACCCTAGTCTCCATGACATCAAGATCACCTCCTAGGAGATAGATAAATCCAATAAGGATGGAAGTTTTCTAGTTTTCCACCTTTATCACAAGGTCTCCCAAGTATTATTGTACATCATAATTACATTCAATTAATACCAAAAAAATGTTCCATAAATATTTATAAGGAATATACCAAAACCAAGTTTCAAAAACATTTTTCTGAGGAATAGTCAATTTTGATTCCATACCCATATATTCATAAAAAATTCTATAGAAATCCATACTGATTTTAATTCTTGAAAAACCATTTCTCTTTTTAAAACATCTTTGAGAAAAATAAATAAACACATAACATATCTCAAACAGTTTCCATGAAAAACCCCTTTTTGAAAATATAAGATATTCCTCAAAGATCAATTCTATTTTCAATAATAAATTACCAAATCAAAACTAAAGGTAAAAAATGAAATAACATAAGTTATTCCAAGGGCTAGACCATAGGATATAGACACCTACCAAAGATTGATGAAAACAACATTTCCCTTTTACACTGGTGATAGAATGTGAAGAGATAGGATCCTAGATCACCTAGATATTATGGAAACAAAAACAAACCTCCATGTCTTCACTGGATATATAAATCTTGTCTCATGAGAGACTAATTTCATAGAGAATAAGATATTAAAAAACATAGATTATGTCTTACTCATTGAATTACAATCCACATAGACGTAAGCTTCCAATCAGCAGCATGATTCACCAATGGGGTGAGGAAGAAAGACAAGAATATCACTTTGGAGCCTCTAAACCAATAATACCTAATTTAGGTTTGTAAGGGTTTTATTAGGGGGTGGAAAGAATAATTCGAGTGAAAATTAAAATTTTAAAATTACAAATCTATGTCTCTAGTGACAGAACTGGTTAGTCATTGGGTAGAGGCGGAATGTTAACACCTATTGGCATTCCACCATCTAGATAATAGAATCCCACTGGCTAATTGGTGGCACCTATAGCGATGAAGGTGTTATTTCCAAGATCACCAGCTAGCCTATAGCCTCCAACGACTATCCTATGGCTTCCTATTTCCACCAAAAATCTAAAACAATTCCCCCTAACATATGAGTGACCCAAAATTAAAAACAATAAAAAATTAAATGGACGAATAGATTTTTATATAATAATTTTTGAAAATTCTCCCCACATTAAAAGTTTTCCTTCCTAAAAAAGGATCAAGCTTGTGAACCCTATAAAATATAAGGCCATTACTGCATCATCAAGTCCTTACGATCCTATGTATCATGATTTTCCCTACTATATCTTCCTCTCACTTGAACCAAAGGGATCATCCTACCACACAACACCTTAATTATTTATCTATTATCTAAACCAATATCTTGAACACTGAGGTATCTTATTAAATCTCAAATTCCTCAAACTCAACTAAGTGGGACGGGTCTGAATGATACTTCTTTAGTAGGGAAACATGAAACACATCATGGATAGATGTCAAAAGAGAAGATAATTCTTAATTATAAGTTTCCTTATTAATTCACTCCATAATCTTGAAAGGGATGAAATAATGAGGTTATAACTTACCCTACTTCCCCACACATTTATGTCCAAATCAAGGTGAAACTATGTGAAACACCCGATCACTTACCTCAAAGTCTAACAAATGATAATTCCTACCAAAAAAATATTTCTAGAAACTAGGACCCATCACTAACTTCTTACCAGTCAAATTCATAATATCCATTATCTACTAAATCATACTTAATCCAACCAAGGACCATTCTCAAACCCCTTTTTAATAGAGAGGTTACATGTAAGGACTCCTATAAAATGCCTCAAATGGATCCATCCAAAATTGAATCCTGATAACTATTGTTATAGGAATACTCTACTAAGGGCTAATATTTCTCCCAAGATCCAAATAATTCATGTACACATGATAGTATCATGTATTCATGAATCTAGGCAGCTCTCTTAGTTTATCCATCTATTTGTAGATGATAATATTTTTTCAACCTCAATTTTATAACCATCATTGTCTTCAATCCACTCAGAACTCATGATGTAAAGTGAGGGTATCTATTAGAAATTATATCCAGTGACACACCATGGATTATAAAAACATCTTGTACATACAAGTTTCTAAGTTCATCTACCATTGTCAACTCCTTTATAGGTATGAGATGCATTGATTTAGTGAATCAATCAATAATCACCCATATTTTATACTTACCACTAGGTTTCTGAGGTATTCCAGTCAGTAATTACATGTCTATATCATCCCATTTACACATCAGAATAAGTAAATTTTATAGCAACATATCAGTTTGATGATGTTTCACTTTGATTTTCTAACATTTGAGGCATCATGATACAAAATATGCAATCGAACACCTCATACCCAACTGATAGTAATGATGTATCAAATCATGGTATATCTTGGTAGCTCCATCGTGCATATACCAAATCAATCAGTGCTTATTATCCATAAACTCTAACATAAAGACCATCAAAACTACCCTCATACCACATAATCAAAAAACCCCATCAAGAGACTAAGACCACTCACTAAAGATCTCCCCACCAAAAATATTTTTACTTAAAATTATAATAATGTTTATCCTCATCCTATCCAAGTCGATTATGATCATCCATGAAAAATATAGCCTAAGTATAAGTGAAAACTATCTATATTTTAAATATATATTCTTCTAAGTTAATCTTAGTGAAAAAACTCACAAAGCACCACTCTTCCATAGATTATTTCACTACCTGAGTCTATAATTATCAACTCAAATAATATACAACCATATTCCCTTTATTAGGGGTGTGTTTAATATAAAAATAAAATGTAAAAAGAAACTCCACCCAATGTATCTATCTCAGGTTGAGATCCATTAGGGTGAAAATATAATTCAGACTCTTATGGTATGAATATACCATAAACTGCTCTATAAAGAGGTAGTGGCACTAATTCTTGATCACATGCATTACTATTTATAACTTAATATCATGAGTGGGATAGTTATTCTCATGAGGGTGTAACTGATGTGAGCCATATGTTGCCAATTATCTATTCTCCATCAAAAAAAATCCAAACCCATACATGAGGAATTTAAGTAAACATGATGACCAACACTTGACTCGGGAAGAATCAATAATGGATATGAATTAAATCTCACTTTAAACTCCTAAAAATAACTTTGGCATTCCTCATTCCAAAAAAAAATTACACCCATATAGATCAACCCTATCATAGGTTTTTTAATCTTGGTGAAACCTTGAACAAAGTGACTATAATAACCATCTAATTACAAGAAACTTGGGATCTTAAACATGTTCCAAGGATACTCCCAACACATCACTACCTAAATATTCTTAGGATACACTAATACAACCTCCTATTAAATTAAATGTGCCATAAATTTCACCTACAGAATAAAAAAAATTCATTTAGATAGATTTTCATAGAGAAAATTATCTCTAAGGGTCCCAAGGATGATATTTAGATACTCAACATGACCCTGACATGATATATAATAAACAATTATATCATCCTTAAAGACAACTACAAAATAAATTAGGAACTAATGAACAATTCATTTCATCAGTTCCATAAACACCACAATAGAATTAGTAAGGCTGAATGGTGTAACCAAATAATCATAATGGTTATACCTCGTCCTAACTTCCATCATTGTAATATCAACCTATAAGACCCTCAGCTAAATTCCTCTGATCTAAGATCAATATTCATAAACCACGGAACACTTAATATAGTCAAAAATTCATTAATTCTTGGTACGGGATGTTTTTTCTTTACCATTAGCTAGTTGAGTTTCTAGAAATCGGTGAAAATATGGAGACTCCCATCCACCATCCTTATAAAGAGAACTAGCAAAGCCCAAGGTGAATCACTCAGATGAATAAATCACTTAGCATCATGATCTTAATGATAAACCTTTAATTATTTCAATCCAGTGGGTTACATATGGTACGAAGGTACATAGATGTGTTTTTACCATGAAATTAATTCTATAGAGAACTCAAATTCCTTAAAGGGTGGTACCTAGAGAAATAATCTATAAAAATGTCAGGATACTGACACACCACCACTGGAAAAGGGATACTAATACATGGTTCGATAGAATCAATGAAAAACTCTAAATATTGATATGAGATAAACTTAGCACTAGGGATAATGGGACCTTCTCTTCCTAATCATGGATATTACCCACCCTGGAATACATGATTGAATCCATCTAGAGGGATAAAATGTACCCAATTATTATAGAAATCCATTTTAGATATATAGCTAATCATATAATCCCTTCCAATGATAAGGTCAAAGATTTCAAGGATAAGAACTAAAAAATTCCAGATAGTTTCTAAGTCAGAAATCATCATCTGAAACTCAGGACATGTAAATCCCTTGTTTAAATTTTTTCCCAAAGGATTGGAAAGAGACATCAAGAAATAAATGATAACTGAATACAATCTCAAAATATGGATAGGTTTGGATGATATAAAATAAATATTTTCAACTATATCAAGAAATACCATAACCATAGAAAATGTTATAAAAATTGAACCTCTTATAGTATCTGGTCTTGCCTCTATCTTATATTGTTCACACTCTACTATATACTGATGTCCAGCTTCATCTTTCCCCTTTTTTCAAACTTAGAATCTTCCATATCACAAGGTTGATATCCCACCCCTTTTTCTGTATCTATTATAAACTAAGAGACTTAGATAAGGTGGATCCAGATCTATGGCCCTAGGACTCTCTCCCAAATAATTGATGTAGATGACCAAATTTCTCCAAAGTGCGACACACCCTAGCAGCAACCTTACAATCAGATTTGAGGTGTCCCTTTTTTCATACTGGTAACAGAATGCCTGACTCTACCCTGATTTCCATTGGGCACTCCTTCTTCTTCCTTAGCACTGGACATAATTCTTTTTTTCTAACTAGAAAGAGTAATTTTTCTATCTATTATTATCATTGATTCCCCAAAGAATCATGTCTTCCCATCTATTTCTACCTCCTTTGTAGCTATATTTTCCACAACCCCCACAAAGGTGGGTAAGCATATAAGTATCAACATAGATCAGATATATCCCCTTAAACCAATTAAAAGTCTTTATGCCTTGATATAATAATTATATTCAAGATCTAGATAAATTTTAATTAACTCAGTAAACCTAGAAGCATACTCCATGATAAAACAATTTCCTTACTCTAAAGTAACAAACTCACATTTCATCACCACCCTCAATGTATCTGGATAGAAATGTTTTTTGAAATACTTATTGAAGGTAGTCCAAGTGAGATTACCTTGCAGCTTATCTTTAATGATATATTTCCATTACTTCATCCATATACTATTGATCATATAATTGTTGAATCCAACCTTGTAGTCATTTTGGGTTTTGAGAAACTAGAAAATCCCCTCAATACTTTTAATCCATTACTTAGTATCTTGTAGACCCTTGTCACCATGAATGATCGATAGAAGCTTCCTTGTAAACTATGAATCATGATACACCTTTCATTATGATTCAACATTGGCGACCTCTCCCGTAAATTAGATCATGGGAATGATAGTTTCTACAATATCTGGATTAATTAAACGATTCACCTATGGGGATCACTCTAAAACATCCTCTATAGAATTCATGATTACTCCTCTTAGAGGGAACATAATCTATAAAAAATGTGGATAAAAACATTTAGAATATATTTTTATTCCTTTTTCATAAATAAAATTTAAAGAACAAAATAAAAAGTTTAAAACATTATAAAAGAACACTAGATAACCTCGGGCTTCCCATGGTAACTCGAGGCTTATCATGAAAGTGAGTTGGTCTGGAACACTCCCACACTACCTCTCAAATTTTTATAGTCCTATCTCCCATATATCAACAACCCCTAATATAATAGGGAGATACACATGAATGGGTATTGGATTCATTTAAAAATGAGTCTCTAACAACAATTTTCAATAGAACATCCCAGGTAAACCCACATCTTCACCTAAATTCTTCCACCACGTTGCCCAAAGAAAATTATTGGTCTCCATGGTATGGAGAAAAGAACTTTAGAATTATATAAGAGAATATGGGAAAAATTTCATTATTAATAGACATATGATATAAAAGAAACAAATAGAGTAAAATAGAGAGTAACTAAAAAGGTATCATCCAACATCTGAATAAAAATGGATTTAAGAAAAACATATTGACCATCAATAATATAGAACATGGAACAATCCATGGATCCATCTCTGTGTGACCATAGGTCACTACCATCCCATCCCATAGGTAGGCAACATGAGAAAAGATATTTTTCCTCTACAAGATGTTCTCACCTTTACCTATATCCTACAAGACCAAGTCTACAACCGCCCAAAGTCAAAATTATGATGTGATCACAAATTCTTATTGTGATACCACTATATAATTTATATAATTTCAAACAACATGAATCATTTTTCCCAAGATTAAAATAAATTTATAAAACACTTCAAAAGAAATAATTTTCTATTTATAAATCATTCTTTTGTTTTCTTTTCAAAATAATTGAACCACTTTCAAAATAATTCCATAATAAATAAGATAATGAAATATGACATGTTACATTTTCAATGGCATAAAAAAAATAAACATTTTTCATACATCAATTAATATAGAATGAGAAAGTGGGAAAATAAGAATATTTAAAGATCTTATACATAATGTAATATTAAGAAACCAAGTGGCGAAAACAATAAACAAGGGGTTTGCCCAAAAAACATTTAAGTTTATCAAAGGAATACTAGCCAGAATATATGACTCTTATAGTTTAGGAACCTTGGTCCCTCATAAAGGATACGCTCCAATTTCTATGACATCAATAGAACCACCCATAGTGATAGCTAACTCTATTAGGGCTAGTCTTTTTATAGTTTTCCACCTAAACCCAAAGGTCTCCCAAGTGTGCTATTACCTCGTCATTATATCCAATGAATTCCAAAAACAATGTTACATAAAATAATCTCAAGGCATAATTCAAAACCAAGTTTCATAAATATTTTTTTATATGGAATATTCTATTTCAAATCCATGACCACATATTTATAAAATATTTCTATAGAGACCCACACTACTATTCATCCTTGTAAAACCATTTTCCTTTTTAAAACATCTTTAATTCAATTGAAAAAAAAATATCATGTCTTAAATGATTTCCATGGAAAAATCCCATTTTTAAAACATAAGATAAACCACAATGAAAAATTCTATTATTAACAATCAATTTCATAAGAAAAATTTAAGTAAAACATAAAATATTATAATTCATTCCAAGGGTCAGACGATAGGATGGATACACCTACCCAAGATTGATGAAAATTACATCTCCCTTTTAAACCAATGATGGGAGAAAAAGATAGCATATCCTAGATCACCAAGTTATGATGAAAAAACAAGAAAAATCTATTTCTATACTAAATCCAACAATATAGTCTTAGGATAGATCACTTTCATGGATAAAAAGAGAATAAATAATATCGAACAAATCTTACTCATTGGATTATGATTAAAATAGACCCAAGCTTCCAATTGGAAACAAGATTCGCCACCAAGGAGAGAAGGAGAGCCAAGAACCTCACTTTAGAGCATCTAAATCATGAAAAACCGAGTTAGGGTTGTAAGGGTTGGATTAGGTGGATTAGTAGATTCAGCTGGGTAAAAATTAAATTTTTACCTTTACTAATCCATGTCTCTAATAACACCACTAACTATCCACTGCATTTGGGTAGAATTTCATCACCTATAAGCATTCCATCAGTTGATCGGGTGGAACCTATAGTAATTCATGTGTTCTATCCAACCTCACCAGTTTGTCAGTACCCTCTACTGGATAGCTGGTGGCCTCTTTCTTGCACCACCAAACTAAAATGCTTCCCCGGGCCTACAAGAAACCAAAAAATTCAAAATAAAAAAAAACATAAAGGACTCCATACCTGGTTCTGAATTCCCATGTATGAAAATTTCTCTTTTATGGTTATATTTTCAATTCCATCCAATACTTTCCTTTACAATTGGAAAAAAAGTATATATTATATCATTATACCTTAATTTTCCATCTTTTTTATTTTTTAAAGTATTTTTAATTATCATTTTAATGATGGGGGTTTTGAAAAGGTAATTTTGAAATATTAAAAAGGGATTTCCATTTAATGGCTATATTTTTATCTTCTACTTGAAAATTACTCTAGATAATATTTATGTATTTTTTGAGGATCCATTGTTAAAAATTATTTTTAAAAGTGAAAGTTCTAACTTTAAAATTTTTCAAATGAATTTTAATGTGATCAGTAATTCTAAAATAGGTTTATCCTTTAGATTAGTTTTTCATGAATCACCCTATAATTATTTTTGTGAAATATTACTTTCGGTGATTGAATTTTCTGTATCAACTAATATAATTCTTGATCCTTTCTTATTTGATACCATTCAAAGTTTTCTTTTTATGTTATTATTTTTCATCTATTTCGACATCCTTTTATTGATTTTATGTTTCACTTGTGATATACCCTAATAATACCTTCAACCTTATTTATCAAGATAGATTATGATAATATAATTATATCTATTTATTAAGTAAATTATTGAACTAACTGCATAACCATTGTTTTGAACAGTGTTAGTTTGAGGGATTCTTACATAGAGAACTATTCCATTTGTTAATAGGATAAATATTGATAATCCATATACTTTTCAGTTCAATATGGATATTTATTTATTAATAAGGCATGTTGGTTATGAATAATATAGATTTTTCATTCCTTCATATACTGAATGTATTAGAATTAATTAGTTTTGGTTGGGGATTATAATATTCCTTTAATACATTGAGAGGTCTTATGATTCATACTAGATTGGGTATTTGTTATATAACTTACCTATTTATATAAGAAGTCTTGTAATGAGGACATGAAGGTAATATTATGATGTCTGATATTATGAATTCTATAATTTTTAAACTATTTATTATTATCCATGTGATTATTTATATTATTATTTCATCCATAGATTTATTTCAATCTCATATGATTAGTTATGTAGAATTATTTTTTCATCATTTACTTCATATCATATTATCCATGACTTGTTTATTCTATGATAGATTCTAGTATACATATTCCCTTACTGAGTGTTTTAGATCACCTTTATTGTGTTTCTATTTCCCCATGTTATGGAAAAAATATTACACATGATATAAATAGAATAATAGAGTGTGTGGAGATTTTATGGGAGATTTTAAAGATTTAATACAGATTAATTAGTTTCTAATGTGGTATAAAAATGTCTATTTGATGAGAATACATGGTCTATATTAGTTAGTGATGTGACCTAATTATATAAAACTCTTAACCCAAAAGGTTTTGGGAATTTATTGAATAAAATATATATTATAATTCATGTATTTATGGGATAGTTATGTCTTAGTTATCAAAATAATCACATTAGATGTTGGCAAGAAAACTATTTAGATTAAGAAATTCATTGTTTTAATTATAGTAAGGTCTTATAATTGCGGGAGAAATCGAGAATTACTATGAAAAAAATGGAGTTATTGATCAATCTAAGAAACCATGGTCTCACTAAAGGCCCAAAAACATCCTTAAAAAATACCATATTATATGAGTGATCATTTAGATAGGTGATTTAAATATCATATGGGTGGTTGGTGATGAGAATGCAATAGATTAAGTGATGAAACCATTGGAATAGTAACAACATGAGGGTGATGTAGAATCATGAGGTATTATATACATGATATATTTAAGTATTTTAAATGTGTCATGAAATTATAATAAAGAAAATATCTATTTATCATTCATTCATGTGTGGTGTAATTTATTTTATATGAAATGTAAAATGATAATATATTATCGAAGTATGACTTTGATTTATTGATAATTGATGATAAACACATAGTGTTATGGGTTGTGGTGATATTTTAATAATATCATGAATATAATATTTTACACATTAAGTGGTGATTTAGATGATATATTAAGAATATGTTTATGAGGTAATAAGTATATAATTATTTCTTGGATTGTCCCACTAAAGTTTATCCCATGGAATGTTATATAGTCATCGATATAATTACTGGCGTATTCTTAATATCAATACTTATTACCTGAGGTTTGTGAAATACCTAACATGAAAACCTTAATAATTTCATATCTATCTTATGTAATTCAAAAAGACTTATATAATCTAAGGGAGGTTGTGTATTTTGTGGATATTGTTATTAGTTTGGGGGTAACTAAGATAGGATTTGTCTTCTAGTATGATAAGGAAATACATTTAGACCTTGATTGAATAAGATTGAGTAAATTCATATCCTTAATTATTTTAATCATGTATGATGTGTTTAGTTAATATTATACAACATAATCATTTTACACATATTATTTCTTGATTTTCCACATAAGCATCCAATAATTACAACCCATGGATCATGAGGCATGGTTTATTTGGAATATTAGGTACATAAAACATAAAAAATTAACCAAAACATAAAATATTTATTTTTATTCTCCTTAGTGAGATCCTAAATCCATTTTAGAACTTAAAAGTATATAATAAGACCTTGGGAATACATGAAATAAAGTGGTGAGCTATAAAGATTTATAAGGGAGTAAACATGATAACGAGACATAACATGATATCATAAAAGGTAAGGCTCATGAATAATCACATGGGAGTATAGAATAAGGAATAGAGAATCATAATATCATGTAAGCATATAAAAGTGGTAGAAACATATAACATGACATAAGAATAATTCACGGATTACTCCCAAGACAACATCACATGCTAGACAGATTCCCATAATGTATTAGGGTTACTAACTAATCACATATAAAATGTATCATGAGAAAAAAACATTACTCAATGAATTGGGTCACTATATAGGTATACCCATCATAACATGTTCATGAAAATGTGTGCCAAAAAAGTAAATAAACCATAAGAATTAACCATTGAAATAAATGGGTTGCATAATCTTTCCTCATATCATAATCAAAGGAAGTTTCATAAAGAATGAATTTGAGAAATGAACATAGGTCATGTATTACCCTACAATAGGAAATAATAATGAGATATTTATATACGTAAGAGACTTTTATATTAAATTTATACAAATATATCAAATAAAACCATGTCATCATTTATGAAAAGGTCTTCAAATTATAATATAGAAAAATTAATGAATAATATGCCCTTTTCAATTTGAAATAACTTATTTAAAAACCAAAAATTTTAAAAATATTATAGAAAATATTTTATTTGAAAAGAAACATGGAAATTTTTAAATGAATCATAAAATAATTTAATGTCCAAGCAGGTATGAAATTCCATTCATTTTATATAATTTAAAATAAAAAATTCCTCTCACGATTTTATAAAAAGGTCAAAAAGTACCACATTTGGAAAATAAAATAAATATTCATTTTAAAAATAAATTTAAAAATTAAAAATGGGGAAAATTATTTTAAAAAACATTGGATAATATTATAAAAATTATTGAAAACATTTTTAGAAAACAAGGATATAAAAGAAAAATCATTTTTGACTGAAAAGATAAATAAATTCATCTTTTCTTAAAAATGATTTTCTCAATAATTTTTATTACCAAAGAGGATATGAGGGTATTATTAATTGAAAACATCATGACTAATTATAGTAGAGGAAATTTTATTGGGTTTACTAGAAATTGATCATATAATTTTCTTCAATTTAAATTCAATCATACACAATCATGATTAAAATGACATTGAAACATAAATCTCTTACCGCCTTCGTAACTTTCAAATCAAAAACTCATGTATGAAATAACTTAAAATGGAACTTAAATATAATTAATAAAAATATATTCATGATATAACATATAAAAGTTTTAGTATATATTCCTCATAAAAGAAACAATTGGTGAATATGTTATATGTCTCACAAGAGTAAAATTGAGATGAGAAACCCTCACTATGATCATAACATTGAAGTGAGAATTACTCAATGTAGTTATTAAGTGTAAAAAATATAAATCCACATAAAAAATTTGGACAAAACATAAAACAATCAAAGTTCATTAGACACATAATCTTATCATATCAAAGATAATGAATAAGTAATATAACCCAATGAAGAGAAATTGAGTTATGAAACACCTTACTGCTTAGTAATTTTAATATTAAATCCCATTGGAATAAGTAAAATGAATTTTGAATTAAAATACCATGATGTATGAAGGATTCATGATATAATTTTTAAAATTTTCATTATATAAAACAAATAAAATAAATTAGGTGCATAACATTAAAATATGTCTCAATGAAGGGAAATTAAGACAATATCCCTTACCTCGAGTCTAAATGTCACATACTTTATTTAACTCCTAAATAATTTACATATGTTAATAATTTAATTACTTAAAAAAAACTTTTTCAAGTCCTTTTTCATTTTATTTTATTTAACATCATGTTATATACAATTACTTAATCAATTAAGTTCATGTTGGATTTTTTATGACATTTAGATCATAAGTATAAAAGGAATTTGGTAAGTTGACTATGCTCAAAGAGGTTATTACACCATCATATCCAGAATAATTATCATGAAATAATTATCATTTTTAAAACTCAATTATAATCTTAAAACCAATCATGAAATATGGTTATGAAAAATAAACTATGTTATAATCATGGAGGCAGTAGGTTGTACGTACTCATGAGTGACATTCCCATTTTTCAACGATCGTGGTGGAAACAATTTAAGTGTTATTTTATCATTACATAATGATAATTATTTCACATATATAATAATATTTTTTTAAATACACTTATATATAAACTCTATGTGATTTATTAATTAAAATTAAATCACTTCACTTCGTGGAGGTGGTAATCCGGACATAAAAACGAACAACATTGTCATGTTTAAATGAATAGAAAGGTGAGAAATTATATAATATATTATCTTTATAGAGTGATAAAAATTTCATGAAAATAATATATATATATATATATATATAATCTATTATTAAAACCATCATTTAGTGGTGGTTATGGAAAACGAATTGCATCGGTTCGTGTGGTGGTAATCCACCATACACATGAATGATGGTTTTGTTTCCCAAATGATGGAAGAGGAGGTGGATAAAGGGTATAAAATTAACATAAAAGAGTATCATTATATGTTATATTATTATGTTATTTTATTATAATGTTTTAATAAGATTATAATGAGGTGTAAGAAGAAATATAACAAAGAATATTTCTTAAGAACGATACCTCTTATTTGGACAACCTCTTTATGTTTACACAAATATCCTTCCTAGATGGTATTTTAAAGAAAATAAATGCCTCTAAGACATGATAAGGGAATTAAATAATATATTTGAGTATATATTTTCCAAAAAAATATTTTTAAATGTGAAGAAAATAGGAAAGTATGTTCCCTTTTATAAGTGAGAGGAGGGGCACTTTTGGAATTTCATAAAATATTAAATTAATATAAATTAATTTTTTTTAAAGGCTCAAAATAGATATAATTAGAATATAGGATGATTATGGGTTAAAATAATATCATAAAATAAAATTTTAACAAGTTTATATTAGTTTTTTACCATTATCTTTTTGTTTTAACCCTCATTAACTCTTTCTAATAATTACTATGATAATAAAGATTTTACTCTTTAGGGGTTAAGATAGTCACTATAAAAGGAAAATATGTAAATAAATGGACCATAGTTGATTTTTTAAACCATATACCAATCCCTTAGATGAAGATATAATTTTTTTAAATTTTAAATAATTTAATAAAATAATATTTTTTATAAAATATTATTAATGTCATTTTAGAACTATTCATTTTATTTGACTTTGAAAACAACATGAAAATAATATAATTTCAATATAATACTTTTAAAAATAAATAAAATGTTATATATATCTAAAAAAATCATGGAACTCAATAATTTATTAAATTTATAATATTTTTAATATTTTTAAAATCGTTTATTATATTTTTCCTATAATTGAATTAATACAGTGTCAGTGTTGCAAAAACATATAAGGTTATTATTTCATTTATAAAAAATATATAAATAAATTTAAATGATAAAAAATAAATTGTCTTTATAATTAACATTTATAAATGTATATATGTTGTTTTTATCCCTATCACAAAATATTATAGATATTAAAAGAAAGAAAGTGACATTTTTTCCTTTTGCTTTTACTCGATTATTATAAAGGTAAAAATAAAATACCTATGGAACCCATTACTCATATATTCATGAATTGGATGTATGTGGATGAACTAAACTCATAAAATAAAAAAATGTCAAGTTTCAGGGCCAATTATTAGTCTTTATAATATGATTTTTATCCTTGATTAGCCGATTTACTCTTATCGTGGTGATAATTATTTACTATAGTAACTACTCATAATGATTAATAATAAAAGGGGATATTTACCAAATATTTGCCTCCATATTTCAAATAGTTAATAAATTTTTCAATATAAAATTCACATAAGTAAAAAAATCATTTAAAATCAGACTCGCAAAGCATGATGAAAAGTTGTTTTTCAATAAAATGTATTTTTCAAGGAAAAGATGATTATACAACAACTCTATGAAAAGTAATCATCATTATATGAATTTAAATTAATATATATAGATATATAATTTATAAATTATATTTAAATCATTTCTCATTAGGGTTTATTTGAAATAATTAAAAATTAAAAACATTATGCAATTAAAAACAGTTTCTAGAGAAATGTGTTTTAATCCTAAAAATATATTTATACCAAAATAAAAAAAATATCTGATTAAAATTAAATTAGTTATATTAATATAAATAAAATTAATATTATTTAAATTTAAGACCAAACCAAAAATATAATCACTCTTTAAATTACTTTGTTTAATGAAAATAAATGGCAATTTCTAAAAAATTGATATTTTTCACTATTCACTAAAAACTTAATATTTTCAAAAAAAATATGAAAATTTTATATTATGAAAATTTTGATATGATAATTTTAAAAATGAAATTATTTTTAAAAAATAAAATTTCTAAAATTTTCAAAAAATAATTATAATATTTTCTCATGAAAAGCAATAACATTCCTTTTTGAAGAAAATGTATTTTAAAAAATAAAATAAATTTATAAAAAATTAGATGATTACTTACTAAGATTTTTTAAATATATTCATATTTATTAAAAAAATTAAATATAATTCATATATTATTTAATCCTATTTATACCCACCAATTCAACATCTATGTAATAATAGATATATTTAAATAATATGTTTTGTGGGTCGTTTAAGCTTAGTGTTGCATGTCATATACACTATTAAACATAACATTATTATTTTAAAATATTGAGGTGTTACATTCTTCTTACCTTTAATAAATTAAATCTTTTTAATTTTAAATTTTTCTTTTAAATCAAGTTTTTTACATTTAAAAATTCTTTTATGGAAAACCAACATCGTAGAAGGGTAAATAAAAAATTTTCTTGAAATGAGGGATAGGGAAATACAAATATCATATATAATAACATAAAAATATGTTTTAAAATAGGATAAAATTAATGTTAAGTGAAAATATAAACATAAAGGATAAAACTAACACCCAAGGAATACTACTAAGTAATAGATAAGATTGTCAGGAGAAACATAAAAATCAAAAAATCATAAATCAGTGATGAGTGAAAAGGCTATCAATTCATTAAACTGGATGCAATAAGATAAAAAATAAAGATTATTTTCCTATATTTAATGATTTTTATTACCATCTTGACTAATAAAATAAGTAAAAATACTTACTTGGAAAGTAAAATTTCATCTTTTAATCAATTTTCACCATAATATCATCTTTCTCTCCAAACACTAATAATTAAAGAAGAATTTTTCATGCCCAATGCACTAAAATAAAATCATGACGGACCACAAAATAAAAAAATGATAAAAAACTATTAATATTTTTTAAAAACATTAACTAAAATTTTTATCCCAAATTAAGATAATATTCAAAATGAATAATATATTTTACTTTAAAATTTCTATAATAACACCAAAGGTTCAAATTATATCATTCTATTAACCGAGGTCCCAAATTACAACTATAAGCTCAATATTAAATAATTTTTAACATAAAATGTGATCTCATACCATTAAACTAACATCCCCAAAATTTAATTACATTTTTTCAAAATAATCTTTTATATTAATCCTAAAGGTTATATATACATTAACCAATTAAAAAGTATCATAAAATGCCATTAATCACTTGAAAATTAAAAAATCAGAATGATTTGATCCAGTAATGTCCTTCCTAGAATAAAATTAATCATTATATATCAAATAATTTATGTAAAACATCATACTAAGAAAGACATCACATAATCCAATGGTAGGCGATGCACACTTATCGCTCTTCGGTTGCAGGTTAAAGCCCCAGAGCATTGTCAAATACGATGGGTTTTCATCTATCCTTTAGGTTTCCATTTTTATAAAACTATATTTATATAATTCCTATAATGTTACCTAAAATATAATTAACATTATTAAAAATAACATTAAACATAAAATCACTTTTTTTCCACTAATGTTTTCCATATAAATTTTTTCACAAAAATAAAATAATCATAATTGACTATTATTACCTAAACATATAAGATAAGATAAACCTTAAAGTTTATCAATACCTTCAAACTTATTTCAACATAATGTGAAGGTATTTTTAATCAAATAATTTTTTTAACTAAAACTAATACAAAACCCAATGGTTAGATTACCACAAATATATCCCAAAATGATCTTAATCATCTTAGACTTCCATAACTTAACACCTAAAAATGAGTATTTGTGTCTTTAAACTTATGATAAACCTTAGACATATCAATCCAAGACACTTTAGATTTCTCGCACATCACTATGGAATATTATATCTTTCCATATGTTTTATTCTCTCATTCATCCTAATAGTTTATAAATAAAATGTGAATTAATTGATGCATACCCCCCCAGAGTGTCAAAACAAGTGTACAGTGAGGGCACAATCACCGTGATTCAAACTAATAGTTGATATATAATAAAAACTTTTTAGGGTTATTACCCCTAGATGTATCTTTTCTAAAACCACATCCACTTGCAGTATCCATATAGAGATGAATTTCTAATAAAACCACACAACCTCTTCCTTACCAAAACATTAGGATGTTATCTAGTATTTGGAATTAGCCACATGGTTTTATTAAAGTTCTATAATCCTAATCCCAAAAAATAAATATAACTTGATTTTATACTAAATATAATGACCCAATAATTTTAAAAATGTTATTATATTGTTTTTAACATAAATATCCAATTATTAAAACCCAATGATCGTGAGGCCTTATTTATTTGGAACACTAGGTACATAAATCATAAAAAAGAAACTAAAACATAACAACTTTATTTTAATTCTCCTTAGTGAGATACTAAATCCCTTTGAGCACTTAAAACGGAATAAGATAATGTAATAAATACATAAAAGAAAGATTTTATCCATAAATACCAGTAAATGTGTAAACATGATAAAGAGTTATACCATGATATCACAAAAAGAAAAGCCTCATGAATAATCATATGGGAAAATAACATAAAGATTATGGTGTCATGAGATCATGGTAACAAAGTAAATTGGAAGAAAGATATAACATGACATAATAAAAAGTCAAGCCTAACTACCAATACAAACTCACATGGAAGATAGAGTCATGTAATGGATTAGGTTTACTTATTAATCCTATACATAATGTCTCATGAGATAAAATCATTACCTAATGAATTGGGGTGTTATCAGTTGTATTTGGTTCCCTAGAACCAACTTTTATGTAATTTATGATAACCTGAATTCATTTTTTTGAATATTAATAAACACTTTGTCACATCATGATTGTTCTTATGTGTAACATAGTATATGATAATGTCCTAAGATTAGTTTTTGTAATGAAAGGTCATAGGAGTTCTCCTCTATGATGAGAACCTATAAGTGCCACAGTATTATTCTTAAATATATGTTCTATAGCTAGATGAACTAAATAAAGGGGCATAAATGATATAGGCTATCATGGGTGGAGACTCATATGAATTTGATTCACCTTCTCATGGTGTACTCCCTTGGTAATATCCATTGTAGAATATTATGAGAATGAGACCCACAAGTAGGAAATCCACATTTATGTGTCATTCGATGTTCCTATGTTTGGATGTGTGTATTGATCCTTAAACTCTAATATTATTTTTACTGAGTATTATAAGTCATTTACTTTTATGTATTAATGAAAACCATAATGACATATTCTCACAAAGAGTTTGGATATGGTGGGTGGGTAGTGAGTAATATTTCATTAATGAATAATGAAAGAACGGATTTGTCCCTTCTATTATTTAATAGAATTTGATATCTCAATACCTTTTATGGAAATTATATAGACCTGATAAATCCATGAAAATGATGTTCTATAGGAAAGTTTGATTTATGTAACGTCAAATAAATAGCATCATATAGGTTGGTGGCACCACCATGAAACCTTCTTAATTTGATATATCATGATAAAAGGATTATATTACATAGTAAGAATTCGTATGAGATATTACTTAATTATAGAATTATTTTTTTTCTCTATGGGTGTCTTGGCATGTTACTATATGTTAATATTGGAATTTAGGATATTTCACATAATGCCACATAGGAAGAGTTATAGAGGGTCACACACTAAGTGTATCTAGAATCTCAGTTAAATAAAATAGTATTATTTATTATTTAAAAAGTTGAATAAATATTATTACTGCATGTGGTTTAATAAATATTAATGTTTTCTTGACCACATATATTCCTTCTCCGATTATTCGAGAGAATATTATGTGAGTGAAATATTTAATAAATAATTATTTTTTATTTAGTGAAAATAATATTTATTTATTTAATATTGAATTATGCAGAGATATTTATTTATTAAATAAATAGTCATTATTTGAGGCCTCATAAATATTATGAAGGAATGGCGGACCAAATTGAATGGTTTAGTGGGAAGTAATATATATTAAATATTATTTGAACAAATCAAATTTAATTTAATTCGTAATTTTAGCACTTGTCAAGAAATATTATTATTATTATTACTATTATTATAGACATGAGGTTCCATGGGGATTACGAAAATAATAAGGGTGCATGTGAAATTATTATTTTCTAACCCTAATGATATATAAACCCAATTATATTATTTTCTTAAGAGATCCAATTAATTAGTGTTGTGTACAATGAGATATGGAGAGAATCCTCTCAAATCCCTAGAGAGATCCCTCTCTAAGAAAGTTTTAGATAATGGAGAGTGATCCTCCACCACCACCACTCTCAAGTTTAGAGAGATCAAAGATAACCCTTACTTGAATCAATTATTAGGGCGATTAAAATCGAATGACTCAAGTATTGGGATCTACCATGCTAGAACCCAAATATTCCTATGGATACATTTAGAGGTTCATGGAACACATGTGGATCACTATTGAAAGGAATATACTCTTGATTACTATAAAGAAATGATAGTATAATATAGATACATTGGAATATCCATCAATAAAGAAATAATTTCTCACAAGGTAATTATTTAATTGATTAAATTAATTATAAATAATATGTGATGATCTTACACTTTAGTTTTAGTTTTTATCTATTTTATATATTCTTTGATTCAATTTTATTGATAATCATGTTTATCATCATGTAAATATCATATAAATCATCAATATTGAAAAAAATAAAAGTTGGGAATGCCCCATTTGCCGCTTCCACTGAGCCTAGAACTTATAAGTGGTATTAGAGGGGTTTCATAATTATTTATAATTATTTAAAGATCGTTGATTTATTTATGATTTTTTATTTGTTTTCAATTCAGGTTTAATTTTTCTTTACTCTGAATTAAAATATTTTCTTTATTCCTCTTTTTTTTCCAAAATATAATCAAATACAATAATTTTAGGAATAAAATAAATTTAAAGATCTAATCTAGAGGTGCCAAGGAGTGTATCCTTACAACACAAGAGTACATGCCATATAACTCGGAGGTGCACTCTATGTACTAGTGTTTCATTTATCATGAATTAATTAATAATTAATTCAATCCATGTACATTTATTATACATCGTGAATTTAATTATACCTCATGGGTTAATGAAGCTAGCCTAGATCATGGTTATCCAGAGTACACACCATGCAACTTTCGTACACAATGTGTAGTCCTTTAGTCACAAAAGGGCCATGTATCCTCATACACAGCCAACATTAATAGTTCCCATGTAACATAGAAACCACATGCTATGTGGACCATGTACATGTCATGTACTTTGATATTCTCTATGACATGGTTACATACTGAGTCCCTAGGCGTGTGTTGCGGATAGACAGTGAGAATAATAAAAGTCATGTAACTTCAATGTACATGTCGTGTACTTTTACCAAATTATGTAGAATCAAAAATTAATTCATTATATTGTCTAAACCTTATCAACATGTGTTTCGTTTTTTCATTAAATTTACAGTACATTCCATGTGATGGATTTTATATATAAAAATTTCAAATTAATTTCTTCATAATATTTATATTTTCATATCATGCATATGTTTTATTACATTTATTTCTCTATGCACATTGAATCATAATATTCCACATAAATACAATATATTATGTTTTTTCATTAAGTTGATAGTAAACACCATGAAATTATGTAATAATCCTTATATTCCACATGTCGTTAGATTAAACAATATATTAGTAGGTAGTTCAAATGGGTACTCACTATTTTTTCTCCAAGGTATATTTTTTTGGACATAATTAATTTTAATTAAATTTATTTAATTTGTTTAAAATTATGATGGATGAGAAACTCAAGAAAATTTAAATGATAATTAATATAATAGAATGTATTAGTTAAAGAAGATAATTAATTTATTCGAGAGTGATTTATCTTAAATAAGAATAGTTAGAATTGAATGATAATTAAATGTGTAATTTGTTTCAGGCATGTGGATGATCATGAGCCTAGACTGGACCTTTATAAGTCATTGGTTTAATTTAATTTATTATTAAATTAATGTCTTGTGTTTCATCCCTCATATCATTATGTAAGGGAATACATGGCCATTGTTTCTTTTATGTAAACCACTTAACTAATACTTTGGTTCCCCTTTCCTGTGGATGAGTAAGAGCATATGTAATGGATGGATCTCCCAAGCTAGTGGTGGAAGATCATGTTTGAAGCTAAGGAGAAACCAATACAAGAGTGATATATAGGTGGATATATGGAAAACTACAACATGAACCATAAATGGTTCTAGGTATTTTTTTCCTTTGGTGTGCGATTAGTTTATAGTCTGCTAGATAAACTAATCATTAGTAAAATATCAATGTTATACCACTTTATTATTTTATTTCTATTAAGTTTCATTGTTATATAATTATGGATTATTTTTTGTATTAACATGAATTAATGAATTTAAAGGCATGCAAGACAGAACTAAAATAAATTGAATTTTGCATAAATACTATCTAAAACTTTGTTAATAACTTAAGTAAATATACTTAATATTAAAAATCCTATAATAAATAAAATAATTGTAAATTTACACATAAAATATAAAATCCATCAATTATATATAGGTATAACCTTCTACTACTTCTGTTAAAATTGAACTATAGTTTAAAGTTCTTAACCAGCCAAATTTGGGTGTATTTAATTATTGGGGAATTCCAACTTTAAGTTTTAGGTTGAATTAACTTAGTTCACATAAAGGGTTGAATTCCAAAGTAGTACTTGGTGTAACAGAGAGGAAAATTTGAGGAAATACAATTTAAGAATTTTAGGATTGGGGATTCCACTTAACATATTAATGAATAGTGAGTTAGTACAGTTGTAATTTTGAATGCCTACCTAAAACACATCAAAATGCTTGACTAGCTTGGTCAGGGTAATGAGAAAGGGAATATGGATAATTTCCACTAAAATTTACAATAAATAGGATATTCTAAATCCAATGGTGAGGGTTATAGGGTTTCAAAAAAATAGTGGGAGATTAATAAATATAATATTTATTTGTTTATCAAAATTTTATCAAATAAAGTAAAAAAAACTCTTATCATCTTATTTGTAGAGACAACAATAAAATCGCCTTAATCATATCGTTGTGATCAATAAATTATAAGGACAAGTTTCTCATTTCAAAAAATTTCCAAGAGTGAAAAGGGTGATTATGCATTATCATATGCCATGAAATGAACTTGTATATTCTAGAAGAACTTATTCCTGATACGCCTAGAAAAGAGAAAAGTGATGAAAATTTTTCTCTCTATGAGAAAAAATTGAATGATTCCACTGATGTTCAATGTTTCATTCTCTCATACATGAAAAATTATATTTTAAAGAAACATAATGACATGGATGTGTATCTCATGATGTCTCACATTCAGGATCTCTATCAAGAGAAGGAGAGAAAATAGATATATTAGATCTCTAATACTATTTTTACAACTAATATTGATGAGTCAGTGTCATCTAGGCCTCATGTAGTCAAGCTTATTATCTACATTGAATTACTAGATATCTTAGGAATTAAATTAAAAAATGAGTTGCACATAGATATCATGCTTTCCTCATTACCCAAGTCTTTCTCTAGTTTTATTATTAATTATAACATGAGTAATGTTGATAAGAGTATTTCAGAACTTCTTACTTTGATTCACCAAGTAGAAAAAGGCATAGGGAATGATAAACCTATGGTCCTTATGGTGAATAATAAAAGGGAGAAAAATTTGAATATTAACAAGACGCATAACAAGTCAAAATATTTCAGGCACTATCCTTCCAAGAAGAGGAATATCCAAAGGCAAGGAAAGGAAAGGGAAGATGTATATTTTTCATATGACAAGGAAAATGGAAGAGGAATTGCGCCCAGAATAAAGGGGAAGGTAATTGTGCATTTTTTATTGAGTATAATATTTAAATATCTATACATTTTGTATTAGATATATATTTTAGTGCTCAAATTTATATCCAAATTCAAGAACCAGGTATATTTTGAATGGTTTCTACATGAGAGGTGGATTTTTGAGATACCAATAGTGTGAGGCTGGATACTCTATCCATTAGTGACTACCATATTTAATTTCTAATAGTGATGATATTAGTTTTAAGAGATTTTCATTATGTAAAAACTATTCCCAAAAACAAAATTTTTGTATCATGCCTATATGTAAATGGTTTTATTTTCAAATTTTGAAATAAAATTCTTTATTTTATAATGACAACTTATTTTATGATATGGTATATTTAAATAATGATTTTTATGTCTTAAATTACAATAACCTAGTATTAGTAATAGATAACCAATCATGTTCACATGACTCATATAATACCCAAATATGGTATCACTATCTTGGTCATATAAACAAGAATAATTTGACAAATCTATGTGAAGATGGTTATTTAAACTCTTTAAATCTAAAAACTCTTGAAATATGTCATGATCATTTAAAATTAAAAATAAAAAAACAACAATTTGGTGGACAAGGTGAAAGATATAATGATATTATATGATTGTTACACACTGATGTGTGTGGACCATTTCCAATAGAAGCTATTGGTGGGTGTTCTTACTTTATAATTGTTTCTGATGACTTGAGAAGATATTGCTATGTCTATATGATGAGGTATAAGTTTGAGTCTTTTGATAAATTCAAAGAATTGAATAATGAATTAGATAATAACCTTGGAAAGAAGATAAATGAGCTTTGATCGGATCATGGTTGTGAATATCTTAACCAAGAGTTGATCAACTTTCTATGGGATTTTTGGATTCTATACCAACTCACTCCACCTTACACACCATAGTGTAATGTTGTTAGTGAAAGGAGGAACCATGCCTTGTTGTACATGGTAAGATTTATGATGATTTAATAAGAACATCCATTATCCTTTTGGGGATATTCATTTCAAACTATGGCATATACACTAAACTGAATACCAACTAAAGTAGAAAATATAATTCCCTTTGAGTTATGGGGCGAAAAGAAACCTATTTTATCGCATACATATGTATGGAGTTATGAGGAATTTGTTAAGATCTTATCAGGAATTAAACAAGAACCCCATGTCAAAAATTGTATCATTATATGATATCTTAAGGAAATAAATGGATACTACCTATAAAACTGCACATACAAGAAAATGATTGTCGCTAAACAATCCATCTTTCATGAGAGGGAGAACAACCTCAAAAATGGTAGTGGGATAAAGATTGAATTTGATAAATTTGATTCTCAGGATACATAAGAGTTGGTATAGGAAAATATTACATGGGTACCTATGGAATAAGTACTTACTAAAACAAAAGTACTGTATAAGTGTTATAGAGAGGTAATAAAACCATAGAGATATGTTTTTTAGTCACTGAAGATGGTGACTCATTATTGGTTAACAATAATGAACTTTTCTCATAAAAAATAGGCTATAAAGAGATTAAAAGTTGAAAGTTATAAAGAATCTATGATTTCTTAAATGGATTCCATATATAAAAACTAATTTTCAGTTCTGTTCAATGTTCCAGTTGATGTAAATGCCATATGGTGCAAATGGGTATTCAAGAAAAAACTGTACATGGAAGGTAAAATAAATACCTATAAAGTAAGTCTAGTGGATAAAAGGTTTAATTAGTGTCAAGGAATTGACTATTATGTTACCTTTTCACCATTTTCTATGTTTAAATCCATCAAAATTCATCTTACTATAGAATATTACCATGACTATGAAATTTTAAAGATGTATTTCAAAACAAATTTTCTTAATGGGAACTTTTAGAAAGATGTCTACATGACATGACCAGAAGGGTGAGTGACTCCAGGTGATACTAAAATGATATAAAAGTTGTATAGATCCATTTATGGATTTAATAAAGCATCTAGGTATTGGAATATTCTATTCTATATAGCTATAAAAGAATTTGGTTTCATTAAGAACGAATGTGCTCCATTTTTTTAAGTGGTTTATTTTGAATGAGGTAGTTATCCTAGTAGTATATATTGATGACATATTACTTACTGGAAATGACATATCAGTCTTAAAATCAGTTAATGCCTTGTTAAACAAGTGTTTCTCCATGAAGGTCTTAGGTGAAGCAGCCTATATTCTAGGGATCAAGATCATTCGTGATATATCCAAGAGACTGCTTGAACTAAGTCAAAGTAAAAAACATTGACCAGATACTAAAGAAGTTTAGTATGGAACAGTCCAAAATGGGATTGGTTCTAGTGTCACATGGTATACATATTTCTAATAAAATTTGTCCTTAAAAAATATTAGAAATATAGAATGAGTAATATCCCAAAATCTTTATCAATAAGATAAATCATGTATTCCATGTTATATACTAGACTTTATGTTTCCTATGCATTGAGCATGGTAGGAATATATCATGATTATCCAAGAGAACAACATTGGTATAAAGTTAAGGATATCTTTATGTATCTGAGAATAACTTTGCATATGTTCCTAGTATATGGATGAGGTTAGGATTTATTCATAAGTGTTTATACTAATGCTAGTTTTAAAATAGATCAAAATGATCTGAAGTTATAATGAGGATATTTTTTCTATCTTAACAGAGGAGTTGTGATCTAGAAGAGTTCAAAGCTCCCAATTTCCACTGATTCTACAGTAGAGTCTGAGTATATAGTGTCTTATGGTGTATAAAATAAATCCATTAGGATATAAAACATTTTATAATATCTTGATGTGGTACCTAATAGTAAGGACCCTATCACAATGTATTGTGATAATATTATAGTGGTGGCTCTTGCAAAGATCCAAGGTTGTGCCAATAGACAAATAATATACTCTAGATTTATCAAATCCTGATGGATTTTTCTTAGGGGGTTGAAGTTATTGTAAGTAGAGTTCCCATAGAAGAAAACATCTTGGAACCCTTGACAAAATTATTATCTTAGTAGAAGCATGAGTTTCATGTGAGAGCTAGTAGACTGATGTTTTTTAGCAGTTGCATCTAGTGCAAGTGGGAGTCTATTGGAGTTGGTTGTCTAGAACCAACTCCTATGTACTTTATGATAATCACTATTCTTTTTTTTAATATTAATAAAATATTTATCACATCATGATTTTTCTTCTATATAACATAGTATGTGATAATGTCTTAAGAGTAATTGTAACACTGAAATCTCATAGAAGTTCCCTACTATGATGAGAACCCAAAATTTCCATGAAAGTATTCTTAAATATATGTTCTATAGCTGGATGAAATCATTAGGGGGACATAAATGACAAATGATATTAGGGGTGGAGAAACATAGTAATTTGAGGAACCTTCTCATGGTGTACGCCCTTGGTAATATCCAGTGCAGGATATTATGAGAACAAGACCCGCCATTAGGAAATCCATTATTATATGTATCATTGTATGTTCCTATCTATAGATGTGTGTATTGATCCTTAGACTTAAATATTGTTATTAATGGGATTTATAAGTTCCATACATTGATGTGTTGATGAAAACCATGATGACATATTCTTTCATAAAGGTAGGTTGTGTTTGGTATATCATGAGTAGTATTTTCTTAATAAATAATGTGACAAAGTATTTTTCCCTTATGTTCTTTAACAAGAGTTGATATCTCATTCCCTTTGATAGAAATGATATCGCCTAAATAAATCAATGTTCATGGAGTTCTATGATAAAGTTAGATTTCTAGAATGTCAAAGAAAGAGACATTAATCATATAGGTTGATGGCACCAGCATGCAACCTGCTTTATTAGAGATATCATGATAAAATAATTATATTACATAGTAAGCATATGTATGAGGTATTATGTCATTATATAATTAAATTATTTTGTTATGGGTATCTTGGCGTGTTTCTAGATGGTAAACTTATACTTTAGGCTTCTTTTCCAAATGCCACTAAGAAAGAGGCCTAGAGGGTCACACACTAAGTGTATCCAAAATTTCAGTTAAATTATGTAATATTATTTATTATTTAACAAGTTGAATAAATATTATCCATGCACTTGGTTTAATAATTATTCATGTTAACTTGACCACATGTATTATATCACCAGTTATTTGAGAGAATATTAGGTTATCATAATGTTTAATAAATATATATTTTATATTTATTGAATATAATATTTATTTATTTTTTGGTGAATAATGTAGTGATATTTATTTAATAAATAAATAATCATTATTCAAGGCTTTATAAATATTAAATAGGAATATTAGACTGAGTTTAATGGCCTGGTGAGAAAAAATATATATTAAATATTATTAGAATAAATAATATTTAATTAAATTCATGAGTTTAGTGAATGCTAATGAATAATAAAAATATTATTATTATTATAGACATGGGGTTCCACAAGGATTATATAAATAATAAGTATGCATTTGAAATTGTTATTTTTTACCCTAGTGGTATATAAACCCAATCATATTATTTTATTAACAAGTTCAACGCATTTGTGTCATGAAAAATGATATTTGGAGATAATCCTCCCAAATAACTAGATATCTCCCTCTCCAAGAATGCTCTAAATAATGGAGAGATGTACTCATCCTCTACCACTCTAAAGTTTAGAGAGATAAAATAGAACCCTTCATTGAAGTGATTCTTGGGGATATCAAAGTCAAATGATTCAAGCATTAGGATCTTCCAAGATAGCACCCAAAGATTCCTAAAGTGATTTTTGGAGTTTTTTAGAACGTGTGTGGATAATTTCTAGAGAGAATCTTCTATTTATTTATATAACACAATGATAGTGAGATGTAGATATGTGTGTACATCCATCAACGAAGAAATAATTTCTCATAAGTTAATTATTTTATTTCATAAATTAATTATAAATAATATGTGATGGTCCTGTGATTTGGTTATGGTGTTTATCTATTTCTTATATTCTTTGATTCAATTACATTGATCACAGAGTTTGTCATCATATTAATATTTGATTAACCATTGATCACGACAAAAAAAATGTCAGCTATGAACCATCCACTGATTCTGATGTTCCCAGAACCTACACTATCTTGGCACACCCATCAAAACATTTACATTATTATGTGCACCACAAAATGAAATCAATCATAATAATTACACATGGAAATAAATGTGTTACATAATCTTTCATCATTTAATAATGAAAGGAAAATTTATAAAGAATGAATTTGATAAATAAACATAATCCATGTATTACTCCCATAAAAGGAAGTGATAATGAGCTTGGTATATATGTAAGAGACATATATATATATATAAATTATAATCAATCCATAACATCAAATTTTGTTTTCATTAATGAAAAATTATTTGAAATATCACTTGGAATATTTCTTGAGTAAAATACCCTTTTCACTTTGAAATCACTTATTTGAAATCCAATAAAAAATTCCAAAGTATTATAGAATAAAATTATTTGAAAATAATCATGGACAATTTTAAAGGAATCATAAAATAATTGAGTTGTAATTATGATGGGAAATTCCATTCATGTCATATAAATTAAAACAAAACATTCATTGTATACTTTGGTAAAAAAAAGTCAAAAAACACCAAGTTTGGAAAATGATACAAATATTCTTTTTAAAAAAAATTAAAAAAGTAAAAAATGGATAAAAAATATTTTAAACAATAATAGGATAATATTAAAAAATATTTAATTTTTTTTAGAAAACATTGATATGGAGGACAAAAAAATCAACTAAAAAGATAAATAAAGTTTACTTTTATTAGAAAACATTTTCTAAATAATTTTTGTACCAAAGAGATGATAAATATACTATTACTTAAAAATTTCATGAATAATAAGAGGAGAATAAAATAAAATGGTTTTATTATACATTGATCAAATAATTTCTTTAAATGGAAACTCAAGAATAAAAAATCCTAATTAAAATGACTTTGAAACATAAATCTCTTACCACCTTGATTGATTTCAAATTGAAACCTTATGAAAGTGATAACTTCAAATAAAACATGAAATACCATGATTAAAAATATATTCATGATTTAACTTATAAAATGTTTATTATATACCCCACAAAAAAGAAACATGTGGTGAATATGGCATATGTCTCATAGGAGTAAAAGTTAGATGAGAAACCCTTACAACGATCATAACATTGAAATGAGAATTAATCAATGAATTTATTGTGTGTATCAAATATAAATCCACATAATAAAAGTGTAAATATAATATAAAATATTAAAATTTCATTACACACATGATATTATCATATCAAATATAATGAAGTAATATAACCCAATGAAGAGAAATTGAGTTATAAAACACCTTACCATTTGGTTATATTCTAATAAAATCTCTTTGGATGAATTAAAATGAATTTTAAATTAAAATAAAATGAAGTATGAAGCATTAATTATATAATATTTAAAATTTTAGGTATATACACAATATAAAATAAATTAATTTCATAAAATTAAAATATGCCTCAATAAAGGTAAATTGAGACAAAATACATTACCTTAAGTCCAAATCATCCCGTAAATTCTTTAACTCCAGAATAATAAACTTATATTAATTATATAATTTCTTAAGGACCTTTTTCAAGTTCATTATTCTTTTTATTTTAATTAACACAATGTTATATAAAATCACTTAATTAATTAAGTTCAAATCGGACATTTGATGATATTTGGCTTGTATGTAACACCCTAATATTCCACAATACGCTTCTCTTTCAATAATTCAATAGCTTGCATTGTACGCAAGTTTGAGATTCTAACACACCGCGACCAATCAAAGTAGCCGTTATGAATAGTAATACCCAATTTTTGAATTATATAAATTTTATATTTCAAAATGGACTTCATTTTTGGATTCTAAATATCAAAATTAGCCTAATTTGAAGTTTTGATATTTTTCTAAGAACATCCAATTTTCAATGAATAGTGAAAAATACTTAAAAAGAACTTTTTTAATCAAAATAATTTATATTGATAAATTATACTATTGGGTGGTTTTAAAGTATAATTAGAATATAATTTTACCATTTTATCCAATGTTGGTCATTATAATTAATTTCACTTTGAAATTGGACAAACAATTGTCAATCTTTTGATTGATATTGTTTCATAAAAACATGATATTTGTTTTGACAACAGGAAATAATTATAAAATTAATTAATGAAATTTATATGTTTTTAATTTTCTAAAATAGGCATCATTTTTGAATTCGTAATATCAATTATAGCTTACGGTGAATTTTCGGTATTGTTCTGAAAAACTTCAATTTTGATGAATAGTGAAACCACTAAGTGGTAGTTAAAAAAACTGATTTTTTGTTTAAATGAAACTTTACTGCTTCTATGAATTAAATTTCAAAAATATGACATACGTGGTTGTCATTAGTAAGTAAAATTTGGTTCAATGGGATGAAAATAATTTTTGGTGAATTGTAACGTTTGAGTTTTATTAACCACGATTAGAGGTAGTTATGGAAATTTAAGGTAAAAATGATATTATAAGAATATAAAAATATCTTGACACATGTCCTAATCTTATTGGAAGAGTCATGGACGACCAGGACAAACCATGAGACAATTTTTGGGACCCCATGGAGCCACTTGGGTAAGATAATGACATTAATACCTTTTATTTAAAGTAAAAATAAAAATGTCACAAACATGTATTATTTTACTAAAACAATTTTTAGAAGGGGTTATACAAGTTATATTTTTTACTATAAATATTCATTGGAAATATAAAAAGATTTCAAACATTATGGTAATTTGTTTTATAATTTTTAGACATTAAATAAATAAATTTATTTATGACACCATGATGATGCAGCGATTACCTCATTAATGAACGATTTAAATAAAATGAAAAGATAAGGTAAAATCTAAGATTTACACATATCAAAAACATATTGGATGGGTGTATTTAGAACCCTTATCACCTTATCTTCTAAATATATCATTGTGGGACCTTTATAATCCGAAAACCATTTTAGAATAAAATAATATTTTCAATCTTTCCAAAAGAGCCCCTCCTCTCCTCTTATAAAAGGCCCCCTCCTCTACCACATTATTCATACATTCAAAGTCATTTGGCTCAGAAAACCTCTGCCCAAATACCCTCTCAACTTTCCTCCCTTCATCCTAGAAGCCTTACCTTAGGAATAAGGCACTTCAAGAGTCCTTTTGGTTCAAACCAAAGGGAGTTACCCAAACTAAAGGTAACGATTTCTCTTAACTTCTTTTCTTTTATTTTACTTCTACAACCCATAAACTCTTTTTATTATTTTATTTTGTAACAAAACCAGTATCCTCAATATATTTTTATGTTTTTATGATAATTATTCTAACTACACTTACACACACCTCCATCTAATGGTTAAAGAACATACTATTTCTGTGGGTGGCGAATTACTGCCTCATGAAACGATGATTGTTCAATCTTCTTTTAACACCTCTCATGGTGGAAATTAAGATGTAACTATATTTATATATGATATATATTATGTTTATGTTTTCCTTATGCTTCTGTATTTTTTATTTATGGAATACCTTTATGATTTCCATTATGGGTAAACGTGATAATTTCATTTTATGAAGTGTGGACTACCGCCCCCTCAAAGTGATTTGAATCGTTAATTCCATATGTGGGAGGAATAAAGGATTGATTTAATTATATTATATATGATATTATACTGGAATTATAATATACCTTTATATCATTATGATTTCATTCCATTAAATATGAAATAGAAATGAAATTAGCGTTCATGCGTACGTACGGCTTATCGTCTCCATTAACGGTGCATTTCATTTCTTACCTCTAAATATTATGTAATATTATAAATGCATGTATATACTGGATATATATGATATATATGATATCCACATCATTAATATAATTTTTTAGATAATGGAAATTTACCACATAAAAAAATTGTAATTATAAGAAGTTTATTTTTGACTCAAGTACCAAGGATCAACAAAACGACCATTATTAAATTAAATGATTACATAATTTTCATAACATGGTTATAAGTGATATAAAAGGAATAATGAACTTGAAAAAGGTTATTAATAAAATATAAATTAACTATAGTTTATTATTCAGTAGATTAAAGAATGATCGAGTCAATTCGGACATGAGGTAAGGGACTTCGTCTCAATCTCCTTTCATTGAGGCATATTTTGTTTTATACACAACTTTCTTTTATATGGTTTATAAACCCCTTTGAATTTTAATTTTATTCAAAAGGAATATTTTTATATGAAGCATTTTACTAAATGACAAAAGGAATGTTTTGTCTTACGTATATGGCGACAAAGACTTCTCCGCCGCCGTGACCATTATTTGAGTTCTGGCTTCCTCTAAAAGCCATAACTTTTTTTAAATGATAAATAAATACCATGTTTTACTTTTCTTTTAATTTGATATTGAAAATGGTTTTTATAATGTTTTGATTATGTCAATGTTTTGTATTTATATCTTGTGATTGAAATGTGGAAATGTTATGTTTCCTTATGCATGTTTTATGCGATACGATTATGTTATGGTTCTTGGGAATTGTTTATGATATGTTTAAACCTTTTCATATAAGGAATGAATTGGACTTAGTAAGTGAGGGGTGGAGCCCGCTATAGCTCCTTGATTCATCGGTAGGTCTCATGAGACAAACTAGTGTCTTGGCACAAGGCCTTGACAAAATCTTATTTGTAGTCTTGGCACAAGGCCTTGACTATGTGGTTATGATATTCTAGAATTATGCATTCCATCATTATGAAAGTGGTTATTGATATTACATGTGAATATTCGACTAGTAGAATATCCATGTAAATAAGTAAATGGAATTATTTCATTTTATTTTTTCCATGTTATTCTGAAGTTCAAGTTTAAAAGGATTTTGTTTTATTTATACAATTGCCTTAAATGTTTATGCTTGTTTATGAAAGTTTCCGCTATATTGTTATCCTTATTGAGCATTTGATCTCCCCCCTTTCTATGTTTTATTTTTCCCAAGATGTGAAGAAGTGTATTATGATTGACCTTCAGGGATAGTCTAAGGGATAAGTGTGTTCAAAGGGGACAATATATTGTTGTTGTTTTTATTTCATGATGTAATGTAAAACTTATGAATTTATCTAGTGTTTCAATGCAACTAAACTAATTGGTCTTTCAAGACTTGATATTCTGTGATCATGCCAATGTTATGTAATAATGCACTAAATCTGGGTAACAAGGGTTGGGGTGTTACAGTTGGTATCAGAGGCAGTTTAGTACTAACCTTAGAAACTAGATTTAGGTAAACTTTGATTAGAGCACATAGCCCTAAGGTAGTCTTTGAGGATTAGTATAAAAGAACATCCTAGAATTTTGGTAAAGTAGATATTTTGTGTATTTTATGAGAAATACATGCTTGTCTGGATACGAGTAGGTAGAGGCTGCTCTGGCAGAGATGTACCTAGGAGTGAAAACTCCGACAAGGAGTTTCGGGCTTGACCCGGGGTATCCTGGTACACGACAACGTGCCTTGCTGCACTCTTGGTTACGACACCTCCAGGGGATATGCTTAGGATAATTCACGATTTCTTTACAAACAACTACGAAGGGTTTATGAGTATATACTTCCTCAAAGAAAACATTTTTATGATTATGGATTATATCCATAAACTGTTCAATTTATGTTAAGTGTTTTGCAAGTTTGTTATTATGTATTTCGATTCATAAACTAATCTAGTTTATGACATTGTTTAGAAATGGCGCCTAGTGGAAGGAATGGAAACCGTATCAATTCACGCACTCCATGTAGGGATTTCCCTCCTGCTCAAGATAAATATAGTGGATCTGGTGATACAACTAGTGCTGATCAGCTTATCACCATACTGGGACAACTCACTCAGCTTATGAATAATAACCTTACTCGTATGGAGCACCCTGATCCGCAATGTGGAGGATCAATGTTACACCACTTCATGAGGTAACAACCACCAAAATTTAATGGGGGTACAGATCCAATAGTAGCTGAGCAATGGATAAATTCCCCAGAGAAAATATTTTAGGCTTTAGGGAGTAGTGAAAGGGAAAAAGTTTTCATGGTAGTGTATCGCCTCACTGGAGATGATGACCAATGGTGGTCATTGATTAAAAATACAAAGGAAGATGAAGAAGTATCAATTATGTATTGGAGAAATTTTAAAGAGATTTTCTTAAAAAAATACTTTCCTCATGACCATCGAGTGGATATAGAAAGACAATTTCTAAGTCTGAGGCAAAGGGAGGACGAGAATGTTGCAAAGTATGAGTCTAACTTTACAAGGTTAGAGAGGCATGCTGCAGATTATATACGTAACCCAAGAAGTAAGATTTATCATTTCTTTTATGGGTTAAAACCATTTCTCTGTCTAGATTTAGTATCACAATCCTTCTCATCGTACAAAGATATTATCTCATGTGCTATCAAGAAAGAAAAGGAATTATCTAAGTTTTATGACAACAAAGTAAAGAAATAGAAGAAGAGAACGGTGGATCAAGAGACAGAAAAAGGGAAAAAGGGAAAGAAGTATTTTCCTTTATGTGATAATTGTGGTAAGAGATACCCTCGTACTTGCCTAAAAGGAATGGGAGTTTGTTACAAATGTGGAGAAAAAGGTCACCAAAATTGTGATTGCAAGGGAAAGAAAGAGGTTGTCAATGTTGAATGCTACAATTATAGAGAAATGGGGCATTATGCAAATGAATTCCCTAAGATCCCAGGAAACTTACCTCAGAAAATTCCAAGGGAGCAAGGCCAGGCTTATGTTGTTACTACATATGAAGTTGAATAATTATTTTATTTGTGTTTTTGGACTCAAGAACTATATTATGGTTATAAGAATAATGTGATATATATAATTATTGTACTTCAGTACTTTTTGTTTTCATTAAGTTTTTAATATGATGAAGGTAATCATATTTTTAGTATGTGACAATAATAGAAACATTACTTTGTTTGGGGAATCTGATGTTACAATTGATTTTGGAATTTAGAGACCTTTTAGAGAGAGTCTGGACAGAGGTATTTTGGATAACTATAAAGGTTGGAATGGATTAATTTGAACCTCTGATATTATTTTTTAAGGTTAAAACATTTATGAAGATTATTTTTTGAATATTATAATACTATAGTTTTAGGAAAAGTACAACCTGCAGGTCGGGGGATAACCCATCGCGTCGGACAAAGCTGCAGGAATCAAACCCACAACCATAGTGCGACAGGCCTTTATTACCTACCACTAGCCTACAGAAAGTCCCTGGTTATTAAAAAATAGTTTTCCTAATCTAAATGGTATGTGTTAATATTTGGAACCTTGTAAGATTAGGATAAATATAATATTTTTGAGTTCTATTATCTTTTTGAGTGAAAGAGTAGTTTGTGGTAGAAATTAGTAGAAGGTTGAAACTCTACTTGTCAGGTATATATATATATACCTCTCTATTATTCTATGAATAAATTAATTCTTAAACTTTAGGAAAGGGATATTAAAACAAAAAATGTGCTATCCTAATACCTTATGTTTTGTTGAACTGATGATATTTTAAATCACCATAGATTGAAGGCTTTGAGGCCCTCAATTTTACACTTGTTTGTGAATGATGACATCAATCACTCCCTACAAATATTTACATTTTTCCTCCAATTATGTGTCTATAATTTCCACCAATGTTCTCCTAATCAAGATCATAATTTGGTGGTGACTTTTTAATTTCCATTTCCCTCTTATTAAGACTAAATTTTATTAACCTTATTTCCGATTTGGGTTTTCCACAAAGGTGTTTTCTATTTTCAACCTTTTATTTTTGAAGAACAATTTCAAATTGTGAGGATGAAATTTATTTAATGAGGGGGGAATGTAACACCCTAAGATTCCACGGTATGCTTCTCTTTCAATAATGCAATATCTTGCATTATACGCAAGTTCGAGATTCTAACACACTACGACCAATCAAAGTAGCCGTTATGAATATTAATACCCACTTTTTGAATTATATAAATTTTATATTTCAAAATGGACTTCATTTTTTTTATTTGGAATATCGAAATTACCCTAAGATGAATTTCTGGTATTTTTCTGAGAACATCCAATTTTCGATGAATAGTGAAAAATACTTAAAAACAACTTTTTTAATAAAAATAATTTACAGTGATAAATTATAATATTGAGTGGTTTTAAAGTATAATTAGAATATAATTTTACCATTTTATATAATGGTGTTCATTAGAATTAATTTCACTTTGAAATTGGACATAAACAATTGTCAATCTTTTGATTGATATTGTTTCTTAAAAACACGCTATTTATTTTGACAATGGGAATTAATTATAAAATTAATTAATGAAACTTATATGTTTGGAATTTTGTAAAATAGACATAATTTTTGAATTCAGAATATCAATTATATCTTAGGGTGAATTTTTGGTATTATTCTGAAAAACTTCAATTTTTGATGAATAGTGAAACCACTAAGTAGTAGTTAAAAAAACTGATTTTTCGTTTAAATGAAACTTTACCGATTCTATGAATTGAATTTCAAAAATACTAAAAACATGGTTGTCATTATTATGTAAAATTTGTTTCAATGGGATGAAAATAATTTTTGGTGAATAGTAACTTTTCAGTTTTATTAACCGCGATTAGAGGTAATTATGGTAATTTAAGGTAAAAATGATATTATAAGAATATAAAAATATCTTGAAACATGTCTTAATCTTATTTTATGAGTCATGGCCGACCAAGAAAAACCATGGGACAATTTTTGGGACCTCATGGAGCCACTTGGGTAAGATAATGACATTAATACCTTTTATTTAAAGTAAAAATAAAAATGTCACAAACATATATTATTTTACTAAAACAATTTTTTAGAGGGGGTTATACAAGTTATATTTTTGACTATAAATATTCATTGTAAATATAAATATATTTACTACATCATGGTAATTTGTTTATAATTTTTAGACATTAAATAAATAAATTTATTTATGACACCATGATGATGCAGCGATTACCTCATTAATGAACGATTTAAATAAAATGAAAAGATAAGGTAAAATATAAGACTTACACTTGTAAAAAACCTATTTTATGGGTGTATTTAAAACCCTTATCACCTTATCTTCTAAATATATCATTTTGGGACCTTTATAATCCGAAAAACATTTTATAATAAAATAATATTTTCAATCTTTCCAAAATATCCCCTCCTCTCCTCTTATAAAAGGCCCCCACCTATAACACCTCATTCACACCTTAAAAGACATTTGTCTTGGAAAACCTCTTCCCAAATACACTCTCAACATTCCTCCATTCATACTAGAAGCCTTACCTTAGGCATAAGACACTTCAAGAGTTCTTTTGGTTCAAACCAAAGGGAGTTACTCAAACTAAAGGTAACGATTTCTCTTAACTTCTTTTCTTTTATTTTACTTCTACAACCCCTAAACTATTTTTATTCTTTTATTTTGTAACAACATCAGTATAATAAATATATTTGGGTTTTGTTATTATAAGGATTCAAACTACACTTACACACACCTCCATCTAATGGTTAAAGAATATATTGTTTCTGTGGGTGGCGAATTACTGCCTCATGAAACGATGATTGTTCAATATTATTTTAACACCTCTCATGGTGGCCATTAAGATGTCACTATATTTATATATGATATATATTATGTTTATGTTTTCCTTATGCTTCTGTATTTTTCATTTATGGCATACCTTTATGATTTCCATTATAGGTAAATGCGATAATTTCATTTTAGGAAGTTCGGACTACCGCCCCCTCAACGTGATTTGAATCGTTAATGCCATATGTGGGACTTATAAAGGATGGAGTTAATGATATTATATATTATATTATACTGGAATTATAATATACCTAATATAATTATGATTTTATTCCATTAAATACAAAATATAAATGAAAGTAGCCTTCATGCGTACATACGGCTTACCGTCTCCTTGAACGGTGCATTTCATTTCTTACCTCTAAATATTATGTAATATTATAAATTCATGTATATACTGGATATATATGATATATATGATATCAACATCATGAATATAATCATGGAGATAATGGAAATTTTACCACATAAACAACTTGTAATTATAAGAAGTTTATTTTTGACTCAAGTACCAAGGATTGACAAAACGACCGTTATTAAATTAAATGATTACATAATGTTCATAACATGGTGATAAGTGATATAAAAGGAATAATGAACTTGAAAAGGGTTCTTAATTAAATAGAAATTAACTATAGTTTATTATTCTGGATATTGAAGAATGATCGAGTCAAGTCGGACACGAGTTAAGGGACTTCATCTCAATCTTCTTTCATTAAATCATATTTTGTTTTATACACAACTTTATTTTATACAGTGTATAAACCCCTTTGAATTTTACTTTTATTCAATCTTTTTATACACAGTGTTTTACTAAATGACAAAAGGAATGTTTTTTCTTACGTATATAGTGACAACGACTTCTCTGCCACCGTGACCATTATTTGAGTTTCGGCTTCCTCTATAATCCATAACTTTTTTAAATGAAAAATAAATACCATGTTTTACTTTTCTTTTATTTAGGTATTGAAAATGTTTTTGATAATTTTTTGATTATATCAATGTGTTGTATTGATATCTTGTGATTGAAATGTGGAAATTTTATGTTTCCTTTATGCATGTTTTATGTGATATGATTATGTTATGGTTCTTGGGAATTGTTTATGATATGTTTAAAAATTTTCATATAAGGAATGCATTGGACTTAGTAAGTAACAGGTGGATCCCATTATAGCTCCTCGATGCATCGGTAGGTCTCATGAGACAAACTAGTGTCTTGGCACAAGGCCTGGACAAAATCTTATTTGTAGTCTTGGCACGAGGCCTTTACTATGTGGTTATGATAGTTTGGCATTATGCATTCCATCATTATGAAAGTGGTTATTGATATTGCATGTGAATATTAGACTAGCATAATATCCATATGAATTAGTAAACGGCATTATTCCATTTTATTTTTTGCATGTTATTCTGAAGTTCAAGTTTAAAAGGATTTTGTTTTAGTTATAAAATTTACTTAAATGTTTATGATTGTTTATAAAAGTTTCATCAATATTGTTATACTTACTGAGAATCTGAGCTCACCCCTTTCTATGTTTTATTTTTTCCAGGATGTGAAGAAGTGTATTATGATTAACCTGCAGGGATAGTCTAAGGGATAAGTGTGTTCAAAGGGGACAATATATTATTGTTGTTTTTATTTCCTAATGTAATGTAAAACTTATGAATGTATCTAGTGTTTCAAGGATACTAAACTAATAAGTATTTCAAGACTTGATCTTTTGTGATCATGTCAATGTTATTTAATAATGCACCGACTCTGGGTAACTAGGGTCGGGGCGTTACACTATAAGTCTAAAATTAATTTTGTAAGTTGACTATAGTCAAAGGGGTTATTACTACAAAATTTATAGAATAATAATAATTAAATATTTATAATTTTAATACATCAATTATTTATTAAAATCCAACCATTAAATATGGTTATAAAAAATGAACTACTTTACAATCATGGAGATGGTAGGTCATATGTACGCATGAGTTACATTTCCATTTTTCAACGACCTTGATGAAAAGAAGGTAAGTGTTATTTTATATATATATAATTATAATTCTATCATAAATATAATATTAATTATTTAAATAAACTTATATGTACCATCCATGTGATGTAGTAATGAAAAATGAACCACATCGGTTCATGTAGGTGGTAATCTATACGTGCACACAAACAACGTTATCATTTTAAATTGAATGGAAAGGGAAAAGATATGTGATATATTATATTTAAAGAAAGATAAATATTTCATTAATATCATACATATACATATTAAATCCATCATTAAAACTAGTTATGAGTGGTGGTGATGGAAAATTAATTACATCGATTCGTGTGGCGGTAGTCTACTGTACACATGAATGACAGTTTAATTTTCCATTTTATGGAAGAGGATATGAACATATGGTATGAAATTAAAATAAAAAATTCTCAATATATTTTATATATTTATTTTATTATATAATAATGGTTTAATAATTTTTTAGGGAGATGGAAGAATAAATGAAATAAAAATATTTGATTAAGAACAATACCTCTTCTTTAAACAACCACTTTAGGTTTACACCAAAATCCTTCCTATGAGGGCTTTATAATAAAAAAAAGTCCACTATGATGTGGTAAGGGAAGTTACAGAAGGATTTGGTTAGGTATTATTAGAACCTAAATTCTTTTTAAGTTTCAATAAAAGAGAATAGGAGTTCCCTTTTATAAGTGAGTGGAGGGGCACTTTTAGAATTTCCTAAATTATTAAATTAATATAAATTTATTTTCATTGAAAAAGGATCCAAAATGATATAATTAAAATATATGATTAGTATAGTTCTAAACACTATCATAAAAAAATTTGACAAGTTTATATTACTTTTGTATCCTTATTTTGTTTTAATCTGCATTAACCCTTCGGGACAATTACCATGATAATAATGTTTTTACTATTTAGGGGTCAAGATAGTTACGATAAATGGAAACTATAAAATTAATTTATTATGGTAGATATTTTAAACTATATAAAAATAAATTTTCCAAATATATTATTTTTATCAATTTTAAATCATTTAGAAAATATTATTTATTATAAATATTATTAGTGTCATTTTTTGAACTATTCATTTTTTTGTTTTTTTGAAAACTACATTAAAGCAATTAAAATTGAATATAATAATTTAAATTATCACTATAATATTATATTTATATAAAAAATTCATGAAATATGATAATTAATTCCATTTATACTAATTTTAATATTTTTATATTATTTATTTTATTTTTCTATTAATTGAATAAATATTGTGTCAACATTGCATAAGAATTTAAGGTAATTATTTCATTAATAAAAATTGGAAATAAATTTCCATGAAACAAAAATTATATTTAAAATGAAAATTTATAACCAAATATATGTTGTTTTAATCCCTATAATAGAATATTATCGATATTAAAAGTAAGAAAGTTACATTTTTATCTATATTTTTACTCAATTATAATAAAGGTCAAAATCAATGAAATATGGTACCATGTGACCATATATTTTAGAATTGTATGAAATATATAAAATATAAAAATAAAATATGATAAAGTTAAGTTTTAGGTCCAATTTTTAGTCTTTATCATATTATTTTTAACCTTAGTTACTCGATTTACCCTTACCGTAGTGATAATTATTTACTATAGTTACTATTACTAACGAATAAAAATAAAAGAAGACTATTTAAAAACTTTGGACCTAATTATTCAAAATTTTGAACCCACTTTTCAAGATTAAATTCACAAAAGTTACAGAATTTAATTAAAAATTATACTCATAAAGCATGATGAAAAACGGGTTTTCAAGGAAATTCATTTTTCATTGAAAAGATGATTCTACAATAAATACATGGATATTAATATTTATTATATGAATTTAAATTAATATATATAGATATATAATCTATAAATTTAATTTAAAACATTCCTTGTTAAATTTTATTATAATTAATTAAAATAGAAAAACATTATGCACTTAAAAATAGTATCTAGAAAAAACATTTAGGAAAAAAATAGGTTTATACTAAAATCCTGAAAATTGATGATTCAAATGAAATTAATTAAATTATTATAAATTAAATTTATCATATATAAATTTAATACCAAATAAAAATATAATAATACCTTAAATTACTTAATTTAATGAAAAGAAATGATGGTTTTACAAAAATTGATTTTTTCACTATTTACTGAAAAACCAGTCTTTTCATAAAAATAAAAAAAATAAACCTATGGTAATTTTTGTAGTATATTTTAAAAAATTATATTCTTTTTATCAAATAAAATTTATAAAATTATTATAAATTAATTATAAGAATTTCTCATGAAAAGTAAAAAAAAATATATTTGAAGAAAGCATATTTTTGAAGAATAAAATGAATTTGATAAAAATCGAGTGATTATTTACTAAGAATTTATCAATATTTTTATATTTAGTAGGAAATTTATATATTTTTCATAAATCAATTAATATTATTTATACCCTCTAATTTAATGTCTAGGTTATAGTAGTAAAATTTAAATAATATAGTTTGTGAGTCTTTTAAGCTCGGTGCTACTTGTCATATATGTTATCGAACATAATGTTCTTATGTTAAAATATCAGGTTACTACAAATTTTATTAATGGAATACTATTCACTCATATATTAGACAAATTACATGTGATCACTTAATCAATGTGGTTTTTTAGTGAATCAAGAAAAGATGAGGTGACCTATACTAGATTAACATTGTTCTATGTCTTTTGGGGACTCAATTTCACGGGACAAGGGATTATATAGTTTTACATATTATTTATATGATATATATTTTTGTTTAAATTATCATATAGATATATGATTATGTTTGATAGATATGACACCAAACCCCTTAGAAGCTTGAGTATCACTGGTGATTTTCTAGAGGCTGCTCTTTTCTTACATCAATGAAATAGGGATTTCATATTTTTTGAAATTATTAAGTCTTAAAGGGTTGAAAAATTATTCATTTGAATAAGTATTATGATTTTGATAAATTATTCATTCTAAAATTAATATAGTTCAATGAAACTATATCCAAAATGAGTTTTGGATGGATTCACAAATTGTTGTGAAGTTTTTCGTGGAAACCTTAAGTATTTTTGTGAAAGTGTGATATTACTTATTATGAACTAAATATATACATATATATGATACATATGACTTAAGGATACATTGGTTTCAACATATCCTTAAGTTATAACATTATATTATGTTTTAACTTACATAATTAATGTTGTGTGCATGTATCTACCACCTCCCTCCCACAAAATATTCTTATATTACTAATCCATTATTAATAGATTAAAGGATTTTCATGAATTCATTGACTGGGTTCAATATTTACATCAATGGGATGAAATTCATGGGTGGAATTTAATGACACTGGATATGGATAATCCATTTCATTCAAACATAAGAATGAAATAGGATTATAAAGGGGATACAATCCCTCCTATCGGTTTGAGCATTATAGGTAGTGGTGATCATCAATTTAATATTTTTTTTATGAAAATATATTCTTATTAAAAAAACCTTTTTTCATTAAATTAAGGATATATCACTACTTTAATTTTATTAGTCCTCAATAAATTTTCAGGGATCCTTTAGGTAGTGTAATCCCTTGGATTATGTAAGCCTACATTTGATTCTCTCAGAATATTCATCAAGAAAATTATATTTAGATTGAGGCCATAGCTATGATTATACAGGTATCCTATTATTTTTTATATCATGAATGATTGATCCTATCGATTTTATTTTGGGTGTATATAGGTTTTCTTATACATCTATTGTTTATATTATGAGCACCCAAAACCCATCAACTTTTACATATCTGGTTTCTTTTTTAGATACTAAAACATCATATTATTTTATATATGCTCATGTGGTGTTTGGTTTAGGGTTGGTAGTGGATTTATTTTCTGGTATGTTTTCTCTTGATATGCCTCTAGGATAGAGTTTATATCATATTTAGAGATTCCCAACATGTTCCCTAGTGGTTGGGATATGTAGACACTTTTGGGATTTCTTTGTTTTAGATATGGAAAGTTTTGATGTAATCTTTGTAAGGGATTTTATAATGTACTTATGGTCTCATATTAACTAAAAATAAAGGTTGGTGTCTATTATTTCTATTACATTATAGTAATATGTTTTCATTGGTGAATGGAATATGTTGTTAGGTATATAGGGACCTAACTTTAGTTAGAGAGGGGACATTATGGCATAGGTGATGGGTATGGTCCTTATAACTGAGAATGTGATAGATTTATCTATTTTCCAATTGGTCATGGACAATTTACAGGATGTATTTCTAAATTATTTCTTAGGTAAACCTCCATAGAGGTGGATAGAGTTTGTAATTATTCTCATTCCATGTGTAGATCGCATATCAATACATTCTTATTATATATAATTGTATATGTTCATAGGGATGAAGGTGTGGCTCAAGGATAATGAGAAAAATAGTTTTATTCATTTGAGTACCTATCATAGGGATGATCCAATTTATTCAATAATAATAATGCTAGTTTCTTGATGTTTTGAATGTATTATCAAAAAATTAAACTCGGTAACAATGAAAAATCAGTATCCCCTACCTCATATAGATGATATTTTTCATTTGATGAGAGAAGTCTCATTCTTCTCCATGATTTACCTATAGTTAGGGTATCATAAATTATAGGTTAGGTAAAAGGATATACCTAAGATTGCATTTTATAGAAATTTTATGTTATATGATTATTTGGTGATAAAATTTAGTCTGACGAATGCACCATCTATGTTTATAGCTCTCATGAACTATATTTTTCATCCCTAGCTAAAATACTTCGTCGTCATGTTTGTTAGTGATATTCTCACATATTATTAGACCTAGTGTTTTAATTCCAAGAACCTAGAGATTTTATTTATTAATCTTCGAGAACATAAAATTTATTCCAAGTACTTGAAATATCACTTTTGGATTTAATAGGGGTTCTTTATTGAGCATGTTTTGTCAAAGGATAATATTTATATTAAATTTGAGAAAGTATAGGCTATTATTTCTTGGTATTCGCGTATGAATGTGCATGATATCATAAGTTTTCATGGATTTTATGGGTATTACAAATGGTTGATTAGATATTTATTTTAGGGGAATCACCTATGATGGGGTTTATAAAGAATAGGTAAAATTTTAGTTGATTGATTAGTGTGAAGCCACTTATTAGTAGTTGATTTTGCGATTTAGATGTGCTCTGATTCTAATTTTATTAGAACTACGGGAATAATATACCATGTATTGCGATGCCTCTGAGGTTATTCTAGGAGTTATCTTGATATAGGGAGATTATGTGGCCACTTATGGTTCTTTTCAGTTTTGATCTCATGGGAGGAACTAACCTATCAAGGATTTTAAGTTAGAAGTTGTATTCTATGCCCTAAATTTTTATTTTTATTACCTTTATAGTGAGAGTTTTATCATTTATATGAAACAAAAGAGTTTATGATACATATTAAAGTACCCGTTGGATGAATTGTTTTATTTTATTTTTTTTAATAAGGTTTATTGACTTGGTGTTGAGGATTTTTCGATATATGAATGAGGATTTGATGATCCTTGTAGTATTTTTATAGATACATGCTCAAAGCATGTATTTATTATAGTACTATTCTTAAAGTGTTCAAGACTTAAGAAAATGATTTTTTTTTCAAGATATATATTTTTTTTAGAAAATGTAGAGTGAAGATGAGTATTATTTAAAGGAGGTTTATTGACATTGAGAATTTGATATTTTTAAAATAAATTTAAATAAGATGAGATTGACAATGAAAATTATGGAAAAGTTTTAAAGGTAGAATAATACGTTAATAAGACTTTATGATTTGAGTTTATAGTGAGAGATTATGAAATTATATTTTTATGCATGGTAGTAATTATTTTTTTTAAGACATAGAAAACATATTACTAGGTATATAAGCCAAGCCATCCCAAGAACTCAACCATCTCAAGGGATAGATGACCATGGTTGAAAGTTATCCCAATCAATAAAAAGTGTGGAGTAACATACTGAGAGAGAGTATTCCACTAGCCTATATTAACACATGCTTGTGACTATTTGGTTCATCAAGAAGGGTGAGTGGTTCTTATCCTCTCAAGTATAGGTCAGCATGCGAGGCCACTGGCAAGAACTAATCCCACATAGACTTCATTAAGTGAATGTATACCATGTAACCATATATTAATGTTCTTTAGAGAAGTTAAAATTTATGTGGGATTATATTTTAATAATATAATATTCATATATCATTAAAAATTATATTAATTTGAAACTATCATCATTTTAGGTACATATTGTTCATCGTCTACCTTGTTCTCCACTAGGTTTTTTGGACAAGGGTTTGAAATCCAGCATTGTGGTCATCTACACCACACTGCAAAGATACTAGAAACATGAGAAGGTCAAGAAGGATAAAATAAGGTCATCGATGCATTTCATACATGAATGTTGTTTCATGTTCATGCATGTGAGGTCCACTCTTAAAAATAAGATATCACTTATGTTTTGGGATATTAAAAAAAAGACCATGAGGGTTTTTATGTAAATTTTTGGTTCCATTTTTCTTGTAATTGTGTGGTTTAGCCTAAGAAATGGGTGATGATATGAGTTTTAGAGATATTTAGGGAAGGTCGGCTCACTAATTTTCTCAAAATCAAAGGTAATGAATAATATCTATAAATATCATGGGTAACACAAGATTTGATTCTTGTATGCTTCATTGAAAGCTATCTAATTCTTTGAAAAACATAGAGAATTCCTGATCTTTCTAAACTATATGAAAGAGGATAATCTTGTGCACTAGTTTACATGAAGGAGAGAGTCCATCATTTTTCTTAGCTTTGTGAAGAATAAAAAGTTCTTATAAATAGAGGGTTTCACAAAGTGAACTAAGTTTACTAAAAGTAAATGTTTTGAAGTTGTTATACAATCCTAGTTGTATGAAAAGTATGAGTGATTTTATGATCTTATCTATCCATATAGAGAATAAGTGGGATCCACATTCTAAATACTATGGTATGAAATATGTCATTTTATAAACGCATAGTATGTGAAGACTTGATTACATAGTTCATTCATGATAATATATGATATGTGATTGAAGTATCATGTGAAGTACATGTAGTAAACACTATTCATTTTAAAAGAAGATAAGTTGAGAATAAAATATAGTATATTTTACTTTAATTAAGACTAGTTGTACAAAGTATAGTGTTGAGAAGAGAAGAATCTGAGGAAACCGACACAATACTATATAAAGGAGATAGAAGAGACTAAATTTGTAAGATATTTGTAGAATAATACATTCATGTATGATTATTTAGTGAGTTGAAAAGATTCAGATCATATGGAGATATAAAGAGTGGAGAAAGGTGGGTATTCGTGTTCTAAAGAAGACCTAACATATAGACTTGAAGTTGTACATGAGCGAATAAAATCCTAAATGATCAAGGAGGAAGATCATTCTAAAGTGGTACTGAAGAAACTGGGAGTGAGAGGAAAAATTTTCTAACTTTGTGTAAATATTTAGGAGTATACTGACTAGGGTGTATAATCAATTAGAAGGAGGAGTTGGAATTAGGGATGTATAAACAATAATGGCAGACGATTTCATGGTGGGGAGTATAAATGGACATAACTAGGGTGTATAACCATTTACTACCAAATTTTTTTGATTGTTATGTATAACCATTCATGGTCTCGTGTGATTTAGGAGAATATTGTAAATGATAATAATATTATAGTGGGGAAACCAAAGGTAGGGGTGTCGAACCAATTGTGGTAAGGAGTAGTATTTTATGTCTGTCCTTGTAAATACCATGTTATACTCTATCTATCTTATTATTTTTACATATGAGGTAAGTCTTTGAATATTTACTGTGTGTATTGATAACCTTAACAAGTCCAAGATTTTAAATAAAAATGGATATTTTTAAAGGAGTCCATTAATTCACCCTCATTAGTTCACTGAACTAGGGATCTTTTCATATTCTTCCTATAGGACTTGAACCTTCGATAGAGACATTGGGTTGAGTATATCCAAACATTCAGTTTTTTGATCTCATATTACTTGGGAATGGGGTAAATCATGGAATATACTTCAAGAATAAAATTTCAATAGTGGGTGGTTTGAAATAAAAATAATCAATGATGATGGATGATTGTTTGTATGGAATTGTGGCTTGATAAGATGGGGGCATGAGGCTATGACATTTCTCCTCTAGTCAGTACTTTCTCTCTAGTCAATCAAGTAAAGGCTATCTAAGAGAATAATTATCATTATTTTGTGTTGTGATAATGACTCATGGAATACAACATAGTTTTGGTATGGTTTTAGGATGATTATGGGGTGTTTTATATCTAGGGTAGGGTGGTCTTTACTCCTTTAATGATACAGTATTTGATGAGAGGCTTATAGGACCCCAGAACACCCTAAGAGGGGAGGGGTGATCAGGGTGTTAAATTTTTCTTTTAAAATGAAGGATCTTGTCCCCAAATTGGTAGGAACATATTAAACCTTTCTAATGGTAAAGTGTGGTAATTAAACATTCACATGTAGAGAGAAAGAATATTAGTTTTACTTGGTTCACCACTAAGGGATTATCCAAGGAGCATATGCTGATAGTGTATCAGTCATACCTAAATCCACTAATCTTTACTAGTTGTAGAATAAAGAAGTTCATACATAGTCAATATATTAGAGGAACACTACCTTTAGAAGATTTTAGTGATGGAACACTTCCTACCTTGGAGTACTTTTATCAGCTCCCTCTAGCCTACTACCTTGGGTGACGTCTTACTCAGTTTAACAACTTGAATGTCTCTTCAGTAGATTGGAATTTAAGTCTTTTTACCTATGCATCACAAGACTCTTATTTCACCATAGTCTTAAATTGATTCACTTTAAAGTACTGATCAAACAAACTAGATATTCAACACCAACTAGTAGTACAACTCAAGAACTTTCTCACAACAACTGCTCTTGCCCAAAACATTTGGGATTGTCGTGCAAGATGAATTTCATGAAACACTTACCTTTTGTGAAACTGGACCATGAGTTTCACTTGTTATTGATAGACACAAGGACCACTCTACTTGTAAGTTTTATTTTGTGCAACTCATCTTCATACAACTCTTTCACACTACAGAAGTACCAGATATTTTTTAGAAAAGTTACTTTGAATAAATGGGGGTTCCTAGATATTTATAGACCTGGATGAACCTGCATGAAAGTTCCTTGTGTGCCTTAACCCATGCACGCAATCTAAATTCTAACATCATATTTGGATCATAATACCCTTTCATGCAATTTTATCTCTTTTTCATAGCTCATGCCTTTATGTATTTTGATGTGATGATCTGAAAACTCCACTTGCATGCAACTGATTTTGATGTCATGTTTGGAACATAATATTATTTCATGCAATTTTATATTTTTCATGTAGATCATGCCTTTTCTATATTTTTATGTGATGATCTTGAAACTCCAATTGCACAAAATATTTCAATTCAGCCCCATTCCTTTGTGTAACTTTCTTTGACTGAAATAACTTTCTTCATCCTCCAAAATTTTGACCCAAATATTTGGAAAACATTGGGAAATGATTCCACCTTTAACACTGTAGTAATCTTGTATAGTATGATCACTTTCCTTGAAAACTCCTAGATAATAATAGTTTGGTGTGTAAAAAAACACAAACTGGACTCTATTTCCAGCAATGAAAATCCTTGGTTACAATAGGACTCCCATGGAACATTTTGGGAAGTTCACCCAGAATTGAAAAAGATGTAAAGTAATATCTAGAACCATTTATAGTTTCTAGGTGTGAGGAGAGATATCATAGGTTTTTTGGATCTTTAACTTACCTATGAGAGGGTTAAAATAGAACATTAGTGACTGGGTAGTTTACTTTATCTAATTCCAATACTATTGTGTAAGTATAAAAGGTGAACATGGATTTAATTATGAGTATCTCGAGGATGCTGAGAGGTAGTGATGTGGTATGGGTCATAGTGGACTAAATAATGAAAGTTACACATTTCATAACTATTAAAGATATCATGTTAGTGGATGATTTGGGAAATATTTATGTGTAGTATGTAGTATGAAATCATGGAATTCCTATTATCATTATTTCAGATCGAGATACTCATTTCACATCATATTTCTATAAGAGTTTTTATAGATCTCTAGGGTCTCATACAACATAAAACCTACAGATAGATGGGGAGTTAGAAAGAATGATCTAGATCCTTGAGGATACGATCTGAGTATATTGGGGGTATGGGATGACCATATAGACTAAGAAGAGTTTTTGTACAATAATAATTTTTATGATTTAATCCAGATGGATATTGTTAGGTCCAATTTTCTAGATACCCTAAGAGGGGGGTGAATCAAGGTTTGACAGATTAAAAAAACTACCCATTTTGATCTTGTTTTGTTGTTAGACAAAAATCTCTTCTCTCTCCTTCTTATTGTAGAGTATGAAAAAACCTTAAATCATGCACAGGAAAAAGTAATTTTACTTGGTTCACCCTCATTGGGCTACATCCAAGGAGCATACGTCGGCGATGTGTCGATGTACCAAATCCACTATAAGCGCACAAGTGCTTACAAGTTTGAAGTGGACTCATTGTCCCTCCTGGTTTACAACCAATCACAATTTGAAAGCTCGCTTCTCTTTCAACTGAAGATAGCTCACTACTTCTTCAAAATATTCACTCACAATTTAGAGACTTGTAGGTCCTTTAATTGTCTACAATGAATGCATCCTCCAATGTATGTAGATTATCTTTTAAAGTCCAATTTTTATCCATTGATGAAAACCTCTTTTCCACTGAACACTGGGCAATAAAATTTCAAATACTTTTTCAAAGATCACTGCTTTGCAAAGAATCTTATTTTTCAAAGCTCAAATAAGATTTCGCGAATTTCCTTCCTCTTCGCAAAGCACACACATTCGCAAATCTCACTATTTTTTAGAGAACACTACTTCCCAAAGCACACTGCTTTGTGGAGTTCACTGCTTCATAGAGAGCATTCTATCACAGAGCTCAATCCATCATAGAGAGACTTCCTTTAGGAAACTCACTGAGCCAACACAAAACACCCCTTCTTTGAAAAGATCTCAATACTTGGAGGCTTTGACTTTGGTCATGACTAGGATTGTTTTTTCACAAAGGTCAAGCCTTTATTTGAAACCTTTCTTCGCGGAGCACCCATTTCTTCACAAAATTAAATTGACTCCAAATTTTCTCTCTTAAGCTCGCCCAGAAGGAAGAGGGGTGGCCTCTTATTTATAGGTGTGGTCGAACGCATAGATCCACTTCTTCCAACGTGATTTCTGGATCAGTAAAAATCATCTCTACGGCTCATCTTCCCTTCCCAAAGCACAATTGAATTCTTTTATTTTCACAATTCTCTCTGTAAAATGCCTCGCACCACCACAATGCTCCCCTGTAATGCTCTTTACCTCTACCGTTCGTGAAGCTCATCATAATCGTAGAGATCTTCGTCACCATTCTTCATGTCTTTATTAAATCCACTTCATGAATCCCATATTCATGAAACTCAATAATTTTCCATATTTTGATGATATCTTCAAGGAAATTCACTTTTCTCAATGCTCACCAAACTCCAAATTTTAGACCGCAAAAATTTGGAAAACATTAGAAATCGGTTCCACCATGTATCTATTCTTTTTGTACCACCTCTAGATCTTCCATTATTTTTTCATTATTATTTTTCAACATGGGTTTTCAATAATACCTCTAAAACCCAACAATTCACCATGAAAACCTACTTTTTCAACAAACACAACCAACCCAAAAATGATGCAATGTTACCTTGAGGTATTTTTTCTCAACAATATTCCCCTTTAGGTTTCTTGACAACTCTTATCATAATGATTCTCTGAAATTTGATACCTCACTGAATATCATTCCACCATTTACCATAATTGGCCTCTTGGGATTCAGATAGCAACTAAAGATTCACTCACCACATACTCTAAGATGACATGAGAAATGCTCGGTGTCAGAAATAAGAGTAGTATAAAAATTTCATCAATGAATCACTTCATTTCTGAGACCAATTTTCAATACCACTCCAACATCACTCTTCAACTTGGATCACGAACCTCAGTTGTCATTATATATAATATTTGATTGATCACTTCTAGCATCGTCAAATTTAAAAATCCCACTCCCCCTATCTTATTGCTCCCCCTATCTCGTTGTTCCACCTATCAACTTCTCCCTGTGTCTATTACTAAGACATTTTATCTTCTAAAAAGATACACTTTCTCCCCTTGAATAGTCACATTTTCTCCCCCTTTGTCAAAAACCCATAGGTCACTCCTTTACGGTCTCCAACAAACTGAAAACACGTATCAGTAAATCATGGAAAATCACATCATACCTCAGGGAGAGGGGATCCCACATCCACACTTTTTAAATTTTAGGGAGTCGAATGGACTCCCAGAGCCAGTCGGTGCCTCTCAAAAGCTTCCTTGGGTAAGGCCTTTGTCAGAATGTCTACAACCTGTATCTTTTTAGGCACATACTCTAACTTCACCAGCCCTTTCTCCACCTTCTCCTTAATAAAATGATATTTGATCTTAATGTGCTTTTTCCTTGAGTGATGGACTGGATTTTTTCTATGATTGATAGAAATTGAATTATCACACTGGATTCTGATCAGAGACTTCACTTCAATGACCATATCATCAAAATGCTGCTTCATCCACAATTATTGTGTGCATGCTTGAGTGGTGAAAATATACTCAACTTTTGTGGTGATCAATGAAATGAAATCTTTCTTCTTGATTATCCAAGAAATACAAAAAACACAAAGATAGAAAGAACCTCCCAACATAGATTTCTTGTCATATATTGATCTATCCCAATCTGTATCTATATATCCCAAAAGCTCTGGCTAAGATTTATCATTATACATCAAACTAAAATCCACAGTTTCTTTAATATAATGAAGTATTATTTTCACTTAAAGCATGTTGATTTCCTTGGGATAGATTTGGAATCTTTCTTCTTGGAATGTGGAGAAAAAAATATCAGATCTTTTTGTTGTTAGGTACAGTAAACCTCCAATAATCTGTCTGTATTTTGTGATATTAATTGTCTTACCATCATCATCTTTTGATAATTTAATCTGGGTAGAAACTGGAGTCTTCGTCTCCTTGGAATTTTCCATTCTAAATATTCTCAGAACCTCTTGTCATATTTGTATTGAGAAATGAAAGTATCATTCCTTCCTTGTGTCACCTGTAAACCAAGGAAAAACATCATCTCACCAATCATTGACATTTCGATCTCACTTTTCATGAATTCAGAAAACTATCTGCACTGAGCTTTATCTAATCCACCAAATATTATTTCATCGACATAGAACAGCACCATCATCCTTTGATTACTATCGTTGTTGAAATATAGATTGTAATCAACTCCGCTATGCTGAAATCTAAGCTTCTTCAAATACTAATCAAGCCTTGAGTACCATGCTCTTGGTGCTAATTCCATCCCATATAGTGCTTTCTTCAACTAACAAACATTGTTCTCATCTTCATGAATGAGAAAACCATATGGCTACTCAATATAAACTTATTCTAAAACCCCATTCAAAAATTCATATTTGATGTCCATTTGGAAAACCTTGAACTTCTATTGCGCTACAATGGCCATGAATAATCTAATTTTTTCTAGCCTTGCAACATGTGCAAATGTCTCATCGACATCAATACTCTCTATCTAAGAGTAGTCTTTGCACACTAGTCATGCTTTGTTTCGAATCACTATTCCATATTTATTATTATTATTTTGAAAGACCCATTTAGTCCCAATGGCATTATTATATGTTGATCTTGAAACAATCTCCTGCATCAGATTATTCTCAATATGATCTAGATCTTCATTCATAGCTTGAACCCAGTTCTCATCTCCAGCTGCATCAGCCAAAAATTTCAACTCTACCTATGATAAGAAACATTTCTCCTATAATGAATTCATTTTTATTTTTTGAATAGGTGATATCTGATCATCGATGATATTTTTCTTTTAAATTTCAGCTTGACTCTTGGGATTCTTTGTAGATACTGACTTGACTTCTTCTTGATCATCATTAGTATCATCTTCTAAATCAGTATTTTCCACTTCTGCTCCCCTTGTGTTTCTTGTCTCCTCGTTACTTTCATTAGAAAACTATTCACTGTATTATTGAATATTCTATTCATTTTTCACTATAGATATATCATTTCACTAAAAAAAATCCCAGCCTCTTATTAAATCATATATATGCTTTTCTTTTTCCTAAGTAATCAAGAAATATCCCCTCATCTCCACATGATTCAAAATTCCTATGTTTTTATTTTTTGAGAATAAATCACTTACTTCCAAATATTCAAAAGTACTTCAATATTGGCTTATTTCTATGCCACATCTCATATGGGGTCTTTCCTTCCTTCAGAAACAACAGAGCCCTGTTTGAAATGTATACCGATGTCAAAACTACATCCTTCCAAAATTTCTCTAGTAGGCCTTTTTCAATAAGCATCATCATTTCCATGTTTTTCATTATATGATTTATCTTCTCAAACACTACATTATATTGGGGAGTTCTCACTGAATAAACTTGATACATTATCCCATGTTTCCTGATATATTCTTCTACTAGACTGTTTGTGAATTCTGTATCATTATCAGTATAAAACTTCATAATTTTCTGCCCAAGCATCCTTTCTGATTCCCTTTGATACTTTTTTAAGCATATGAACACATCGGATTTATAGTAAATGACAAATACCCATGCCATTATACTATAATCATCAATTAAAAGAATATAATATCTCTTCCCATCAATGGATCTTGGTGAAATAGGTCCATAAAAATCAGTATGCACCAACTCAAGCACTCTTGCTAACTTATTTTCCTTAGCCTTGTACACTTTTTTTATGGTTTCCCTTGTTGACATGCATCGCACGTATAAGTACGATCACTTGATATCTTAGGTAGGTCTCTAGCTGCATCAAAATTCACCAAATATTCTAGGGATGGTTGGCATAGATGACCCATACATTTATGTTATAACTTGTTCTCTTCCTCTCTAGAAAAAAAATCACATATCTTATTCTCCACTTATAAGGTAGATATTTCCCTTTGTCCTTTTTCCCTGTAAGAAAATTTCACCATCTATTCCTTTAAAAATGCATGATTTCTTATTAAATCTTATATAATTCCCTAAGTCACATAGTTTATTGACACTAAGAAGATTGTGACTATGACCTTCTACTGCTAAGAAATCTGCATGTCTCATCTCTTTGCCTCCAAACCTAGCCATTCCTGAGCCAATTATCTTCAGGCCTTCGTCATTTTAAAATTTGACAACTCCTTCTTTGTCATAATTTATGCTTGTAATAAGATCTGTATTTCCTATTATATGGGATGTGAAACCACTATCAATGATCCATACACCAGAACGGTCTGATGCTTTAAGATTAATTTCTGCAACCACTAACTTCTCAGCTATTTTCTTTTTGATCAATGTTTTTAATTAATACTTGGTATAGATTAATGACTTTTGTCTACTTTAAAATATTATGGACCAGCTTCATCCTACACAGAAAAAAATTGGTTTTTCATTTTCAGATCACTTTTTCATTACCTGATTTGATGCTTGTGAACACTCTAGTTCTTCTTTGGCACATTCCTCTATATGGTTGATGTACAATATCTATCCATGTGCCCAAATCTTCTGCACCAAAAACAATGTTCCTAAAAATATGATCTAGAGTACCATTCTCTGTTTTTGTTTCACTAATTTTCTTGTGCCCTTTTATATCTTTTGACTATGGAACACACATTTTTTGAACGTACCATCTTTCCATAGAAATAACACCTGATTTGAGGTGCATTCCTATGTGTCAATTCTACACCACTAACTATTCCTTGGGTCCTCTAAATCTTATAATTCTTCTCCATAACCAAATCAATCTTCAATCTTAGAGTGGGTGCTTTCAATTTCACTTCAAACATGGTCACTTTCTTTTTACGATCAATCCTCATACTTGCCTCATCATTCATATTGATCTACTACTTTTTTTTTGCTGGACCTTTATGCTTCACCTCTTGTTTCTCCACCTTCTGAGTGATCCTCTTTGCTAATGTCACATTTGGAGTCAAATGTTTTTATTAATCCTTAAATTTTTATCGCATTCCAACAAATTCCTCTTCAATTTATTCAATACATTTGAATTAATCCCTTATAATGTTAGTTAAACTATTGATTTCACTTTTCTATTTCTTAATTTTTAACTTGAACTAAAATCCTTTTCTGAGATCTTTGGAATTGAAGACTTAATTTTTTCAATTTATTTTATGAACTCAAAATTCTTTTCTTCTTGTTGCTGCATATAGATTTTGGCATCATAAACCACTTTGATGACTTTATTAGTTTTGGATCTCCAAACATCTATTTTCTTAAGTGATGCTTCTAAATCTGCCTCTATATCTACTCTTCCTTAAACTTCTTATTCATCATTTTCACTCTTCCATTTTCTGGGTGCTTCCTGAAACTTCCACCAGAGCATTCTCTCCACAGTCTTTTAATTTCTCTATCTCTTCACCTCTTAGACCTCAGATTCATATCTCATTTCATATGCTACAAGGGTATTATACAAGTTATCTAGTGTCAGCTCTTTTGGATCTTTATCTTCCAATACTGAAACTTTAGGATTGAACCAAGGTGGAAGTTTCTTCAAGATACACTTCACAATATTTATGCCTTAAATTACTTCTCCAAGACCTTTCATGAATTCCACTACAACATTTACCCTATCAAATAATTCATCAATAGACTCATTCAGGTTTATTCTCAGATCTTTACATTTGTTCCAAAGAACTTGCAGCTTTGTCTCTTTAACCTTTGAATATCCTTTATATATATTCAGTAGATTTTCCCACATGGAATGTGATGTTTTTCATGACATCACCTTCATATAAATATTATTGTATAGGGTCCCCCTAAAGGATTGATTCCCTTAGTGTCATTATCCATTTCCCTTCTTTCAGCCTCTGATAATGCACCACTGTTGATGTTGGCAAAGATACCATGCATCACTGCTGTAAACACATCCATTCCCAAAGATCATAAGTAGTGTGGCATCTGATTCTTCCATAACTGAAAATTATTCCCCTCAAAGATCAGAATCCCTTTATGATTAGTAACCTCCATTGTGATAGAAACACTGATATCAACCTTTTATCTAATACCAATTGTTAGGTACACTAGGCTAGATACCCTGAAATGGGGGGTTAATCATGGTATGTCAAATTAAAACAACTACCCCTTTTGATATTTTTTTGTTGTTAGACAAAACCTTATTCTCTCTGATTCCCATTGTAGAGTATGAAAAAACCTTAAAGAATGCACGAGTTATAGCAATTTTAGTTGGTTCACCCTCGCTAGGCTACGTCTATGGAGCATACACCAATGATGTTTCAATGTACCAAATCCATTATAAGTGCACTTCTATTTACAAGTTTTAAGTGGAATCACTATCCCTCCTGGTTTACAACCAATCAAAATTTGAAATCTCACTAATCTCCCAACTGAATAGAGCTCACTAATTATTTAGAAGATCCACTCATTTTTTAGAGACTTGTAGTTCCTTTTATTATATCTAATGAATGCATCCTCCACTATATGTAGATGCTCAGTTGAAGCTCAATTTTCATCCCCTGATGAATACTCCTTTGCCACTAAACACTGGTAAATAACCTTTGAAATAATTTTTCAAAGCTCACTACTTCATAATTCTCCCTATTTTGAAAATCTCAAACATGCCTTTACAAAGTTCCCACCTATTTACAAAGCACACAACTTCGCATAGCTCACTACTTCGTAGAGCATACTACTTTGCAGGGCACACTGCTTCGTGGAGAACACTGCTTCGTAGAGATCAATCCTTCACAGAGATCAAGCCTTTTCGGAGCTCAGGCCATCGTAGAGCTCAATCCATCACAGAGAGACTTCCTTCGTGAAGCTCACTGAGCCAATGTGGAACACCCCTTCTTCGTGAAGCTCTTAATACTTAGAGGCATTGACTTTGGTCAAGAATAGGATTGTCTTTTATCAAATCTCAAGCCTTTATTTGAAACCATGATTCTTAGAGCATCCCCTACTTCATGAAATCAAAACTACTATGGATTTTCTCTCTTAAGCTCATCCAAAAGGAAGAGGTGTGGCCTCTTATATATAGGTGAGGTCGAACGCGGAGCTCCACTTCTTCCAGCGTGATTTCTGGATGGGTCAAAATCATCTATGTGGTGCATCTTCCCTTTGCAATGCATCATTTAAATATTTCATTGCCGCAATTGTCTCTATAAAATGCCTTGAACCACCACAATGTTCCCCTATAATTCTCTTCACCTCTGCTATTCGTGAAGATCATCATAATCATAGAGATCGTCATCACCATTCTTTATGTATTTGTGAAATCCACTTCATGAAGCCCATATTTGTGAAACTAAATCATTTTACATATTTTGATGATATCTTCAAGGAAATTCACTTTTCCCAATGCTCACCAAACTCCAAATTTTATACCCCAAAAATTTTTCAAACACTGGAAAACATCGTAACTTTGTATCTATTCTTTTTTTACCACCTCCAACACTTTCATTCTTTTTTCATTGTTATTTTTCAACATGGGTTGTCAATAATACCTCTAGAACCCGATAATTCACCATGAAAACCTACTTTTTCAACAAACACAACCAACCCAAAAATGATACAATGTTACCTTGTGGGATTTTTTCCCAACAATATTCCCTTTGGGTTTGTTGAAAACTATCTTAATAATGATTCTATGCACTTTGATACCTAACTGAAGCTCCTTCCATCATCTACCATCATTTGCCTTTTACAATTCAGATAGCGACTAAAGATTTACTCACCACATACTCTAAGCCCACATGAGCAATGCTCAGTGTGAGAAAAAAGAGTAGTATAAAAAGTTCATCAATGAATCACTTCATTTCTGAGACCAATTGTTAATACCAATCCAACATCACTCTTCTACTTGCATCGCGAACCTCAACTATTGTGATATCTAATATTTGATCAATCACTTCTAGCATCGTCAGATTTAAAAATCACACTCCCCATATCTTATTGATCCCCCTATCTCGTTGTTCCACCTATTAGCTTCTCCCTGTGTTTATAATTAAGACATTGACTCACTTTCTCCCCTTGAATAGGCACATTTTCTCCCCCTTTGTCAATGAACCCAAAGGTCACTCCTTTGTAGTCTCTAATAGGGTGAAAACACATATCATTAAATTAAGGAAAATCACATCATACCTCGGGGAGAGGGGGTCCCACATTCACACTTTTTCAAGTGTGGGAAGTTGACTGGACTCCCAAAGCCAGTCAGTGCCTCTCAAAAGCTTCCTTGGGAAAGGCCTTTGTCAGAATGTCTGCCACCTTTAGCACTGTAGGCACATACTCCAACTTCACCAACCCTTGCTCCACCTTCTCCTTGATAAAATGATATTTGATCTCAATGTGCTTTTCCCATTAGTGATGAACTGGATTTTTGCTAAGATTGATAGCACTAGAATTATCACACTAGATTCTAATTAAAGAATTCACTTCAACCCCCATACCATAAAGATGTTGCTTAATCCACAATAACTATGTGCATGATTGAGCGGCAGAAGTATACTCATCTTCTGCAGTGCACAATGAAATGCAATATTTCTTCTTTCTTAGCCAAGAAATACACATACCACTAAGATATAAAGCACATCCTAATGAATATTTCTTGTCATCTACTGATCTGTCCTAATCTGTATCAGTATATCCCAAGATCTCTGGATATGATTTATTATTATACATAAAACTAAAATTTATAATTCCCTTAATATACTGAAGTATTCTTTTTACTTCAAGCATTTGGATTTCCTTGGGATTACTTTGGTATCTCGCTACTTGGAATGTGATGAAAACAATATCCGCTCTTGTTGTTATTAGATATAGTAAACTTCCAATAATCTGCCTATATTCTGTGATATTATCTACCTTACCATCATCATCTCTTGATAATTTCATCTGTGTAGCAACTGGAGTCTTTATCTACTTGGAATTTTCCATTCCAAATCTTCTCAGAACCTCCTTGGAATATTTGTATTGAGATATGAAAATATCATTCCTTCCTTATGTCAACTATACACCAAGGAAAAACATCATCTCACCAATCATTGACATTTGAAACACAGTTTTCATGAATTCAGAAAATTGTATGCACTGAGCTTCATCTAATCCACAAAATATTATGTCATTGACATAGACTAGAACCATAATCCTTTGATTACTATCATTATTGAAATAGATATTGTAGTCAACTCCACTACACTAAAAGTTAAGCTTCTTCAAATACTGGTCAAGCCTCAAGTACCAAGCTCTTTGTGCTAATTTCATCCAATATAGAGTTTTCTTCAACCGAGCAACTTTGTTCTCATCTTGATGAATGAGAAAACCATATAGTTTCTTAATATAAACTTCTTCTTCTATAACCCCATTCAAAAATGAATATTTGACATCCATTCAAAAAACCTTTAACTTTTTTGCACTACAATGGATAAGAATAATCTAATTGTTACCAGCCTTGCAATGGGTGAAAATGTATCATCGACATCAATACTCTCTATCTAGGAGTATCCTTTGCACACTAGTTATGGTTTGTTTTGAATCACTATTCCATATTCATTCATCTTATTGTGAAATACCCATTTAGTTCTAATGACATTATTATATGTTGGCCTTGGAACAATCTCCCTTGTCAGATTCTTCTCAATTTGATCTAGCTCTTTATTAATAACTAGAACCCAGTTCTCATCTCCAGTTGCATTGGCCAAACATTTCGGCTCTAACTTAAAAAATAAAGATGTCTCCTATAATGAATTCATTCTTATTTTGTGAATATGTGATGTCTGATCACTGATGATATTTTTCCTGTAAATTTCAGCTTAACTCTTTGGCTTCTTTGCAGATACGGACATGACTTTGGTCAAGAATAGGATTGCCTTTTTACAAAGCTCAAGCTTTTCTTTGAAACCTTTCTTAGTGGATCAACCCTTACCTCACAAAATAAAAATGACTCTAGATTTTCTCTCTTAATCTCATCCAGAAGGAAGAGGGTTGTCCTCTTACTTATATGTGTGGTTGAATGCGGAGCTCCACTTCTTTCGGCGTGATTTCCATATCAGTCAAAATCGTCTCTGTGGCACATCTTCCCTTCGCAAAGCACCATTTAAATATTTCATTTCCTTAATTCTCTCTGTAAAATGCCTCATGCCACCACGATTCTCCCCTGCAATGCTCTTCACCTCTACCATTCGTGAACCTCATCATAATCGTTGATATTTTTATCACCATTCTTCATGTCTTTGTGAAATCCACTTCATGAATCCCATATGCGCGAAACTCAATCCTTTACCATATTTTGATGATATCTTCAAGGAAATACAATTTTCACAATGCTCACCAAACTCTAAATTTTGGACCCCAAAAATTTGGAAAACACTAGAAAATGGAACCACCTTGTATCTATTATTTTTATACCACCTCCAGATCTTCCATTCTTTTTTCATTATTCTTTTTCAACATGGGTTGTCAACAATACCTTTGGAACTCGACAAATCTCCATAAAAACTTTCTTTTTCAATAAACGCAACCAACCCAAAAATGATTCAATGTTACCTTGAGGAATTGTTTTCTAATAGATACCTACGAGTCCTTATATGTTAGGTCATATTTCTCACCACTATACTTGTTATAGGTGGGTGAGTTAGTGGTTATCAGGTCGATCTTAGAATAGGAGTACAAAAAGTAGGTTTGGTTGATTATGAAGTAACCGGTTAACTATCAAAGTAGGAAACACTCATATTTTGACCAAAGAAAATGAACTTTAGAGTTAATTGTGAGTGATCTGGTATTTCTATAAGTATTTTTTTGTTTATTAAATCTATGTTAGAGGAAGAAAAGGAATATTTCACCCTAATTTATTGATCCATTCAAGATTTTTAAGATAATTAGGGCTATAGATTATAGGTTAAAACTTCCTCTAGTATTTCAGGGTATTAATGATTCATTCCACATGTCACAACTCTATAAATTTGAATCAAACCTAGTACACATGATTGATAGTTATGAAATTAAGCTCGTGGTTGATGTGTCTTTCAATGAAATATCATTGTGCACCATGTACTAGATAAAAAATATGTTGTGATGGAGGAAAATAATTTTCATGCATGTTTTATGGAAATATGGGTATATCCAAGAGGATAACAGGGAGTGGGAGTTGGATGTATGATCCCAGTGGTTAGATATATTCAGCGAGAATCCCTAGTGATGCTTTTTTGAGATGTGATTCCCTTTTTGGCAGTGTTCTTAACTCACATTGAATATCAAGGTGTGTTTTATTTAATATATATCAAACCATGTGTTTTTTAATGGTTTTTGGGTATTAGGGGGCGTTGGAGGTTGCACAATGTCAAAAAAATCGAGGAGTTGGCCAAATTTTGGGGCTGAAATTTTATAGTAGGTAGGGGATCATGGTGCAGTGTTGTGGGTTGCAACAAGAAATAGTCCTACCTGAGTTTAGTTTATCTAGTTAGAGAGAATAATGGTACAGTTGGATTCTTAATGGAATTATTTATATCCATATAGTGTTAGGCTTTAGGTTATACCACAATATGCCTCTTCAAGGTATCAAACCCTCTAAAATAAAAAGTTCCATTAAACCATGAAGACCTAGATCATGTTGAAATGTGTGACCTGGTTATCTAGGTGATGCTTTGGAAAGGGTTTCACTATAACCAATATAGACATTCTGAAATGGGGCCTCTAGATAAATCCATTACACTGTGTCTAATAAACTCCACACAATAAAGATATCTCTACCCTATTTTTTAATAATTTTTGATAAATTATTAAAAAGGTGGAAAATTAGTAAATATTTCTCATATTTCACCAACCCATCCATAGACTGCATACCCATGGGAGTACCTCCTTTCTTATAAAAGCTCTCCCTTCTTCGTTTTTTGGAATTTTTAGGTTCTGTTTTTAGTTATCATCCTTATTTGGTAAGTCTTACACTATGAAATCCCTAGACTTTTTTTCCTTTTTTTCTCTTTATTTTATCTTAAATCCCTATTTTTTAGTGGGTTTTTTTAGGTTCTTGAATTTTTAGGGATTCATCTCAAATTTAATGACATTTCTTGTTTATTTTCCTTCTAAAATCTTGTGGTAGGAAGTCTTTACTATGTTTCAAAATTCATATGTTACTTTCTGGGTAGTTGTGTATACATGTGTCTATATGTATGCATGGAATTATTCTAATTAGATTATTAAAGTCATTGTGTGGGTATAAATTAATATAATTGTCCCGTGGGAGGGTAGATATGGTATTTTTTTGGGAATGATGAACTTTAGTTCATATTTTATCTCATAATTGGGTTGTTTGACTACTGTAGTTAGGGTTAAAGTGGGTTTCATGGTCTGGATTTTGTCTGGGGTGACCTAGTAGCATGGACTAAGAGTATGTGTGATTACCTTCTTTATATTTAAAGGTGTCGATGAGTTTTCATGGATATTAGAAGAACCCTTTCATGGGTTGAGCTCATGGTGGACAAAGGGACACTACCATAAGGTTAATGACATAATATGTATTGTTAGAACATTTTTTTGACCCTAGTGGTTTGGGTGTTAGTATTAAAGAATATAATACAAGTTTTATGTAATTTAATGATGAATTAAACCATGGTAACTCCCTCTAATTAAGGTATTGTTTTAAATTTCATTGCAGGTTGGATATGTTATGCCTTATTCAAACAATTTTAGTTTATTCTTGTTTATGTGTAACACAGCCATGGGTCTTTTCTTCCAAGGAGGTTTTGGTTTTGATTACACAAAAGGTTAGGTATGTTATTCCTTCCTTAGAATACTTCCTATAATAATAGTGCATAAGAGACATGGTTATATGACCTTACCCTAAGGGTATTATTTTCTTATGTGATAATTTGGTGATATTATTACTTCTTAAAATCAATTCTAATGATATTAAAGATGGTGTTTTTATATAATGACTTCATTATTATAGTTTTGACCACAACAGGTATATATAGGGCTCATGGTGACCTAGTTAGAACATAATGACACGACACGGGTGCATTATTTCTTATTATTTACATATTTTCTCTCAGTGGATGTACTCAAATATATCTACCATACCTATGATAAGGATGTGTTAGTGGTTTATTGTTGAGTTTTATTACTCACACTCTTCATGGGTGTCATAGTTCACATGTAGAATTTATTTTGAGGGATCCAACCAAGGGGAAGGGTCGAGTGCTTGAGTTAGTAGAGTGAGTTAGATATGAAGGTGAGGTTATGGAATACTATGAGATAATTTTATGCCCTTGAATCTGTTTGCTTTTTCTGTTTTGATCATTGTACATATTGGCCCACTACCTAAGTAGATAAATTTTGTCTTTTGATGTATGATTGGAATATACCCATGTTGTGATAACATGTGATGTTATTTATATGGTTGGATTACCACTATGACTTAATATTGTCTTATTGATTTTTTTTGTCTCCACTATTTATATGATTAGAAGATATATCATATGGAAGAAATAGTATCCCTAATATTTATTTTAGGTCATTGTCTCTAATAAAATGCATCATTCATATGGGGAGGCATGCATGGGGATTTTTGGTGCTTTGACTCAAACCAAGTGAACCAAACTAGGGCGTTACAAATAGTGTCTTTAGATATTACCTTGAAGAAAAACTTTTAGTATTTATTGATGATATTCTCATATACTAAGAGATAAAAGAAACTTATGAGGAATATATAAGGATTATATTTAAGACTTTAAGGAAGAATAATTTGTATGCTAAGTTCAAAACGTGTGACTTTTAGATGCAAAAAGGTCACATTTTTAAGGAATTTGATCACATGGAATGAAATTATATAAACCCTTTAAATAAAAAGTAAATTTATGAATAACATAAACTAACAAGTTTCACTAATATTGAAATTTTCATCATATCATAGTAAAAAAAATACTATTTATAATTTTCTAGTGCAGTTAAATGGCTGACCAGGGTCATCTCACTTAAAGAGCTTCACAATTATTCACTAACTAATTCAATTCACATAAACTAAATTATTTTTATTATTTTTATTATTTTAATTATTTCCTAAAACAATGAAAAATATATGAGAGAGAGAATAAAATTATAAACTATCCTAACATGAATTTCAAATATAATTGGGTCATGAATTACAGTTCTTGGACTTTAGGTGTGGTTTTGTGTTCCTTCATTAATTATGTTGGTTGTTTAAATTCATTTTGATAATCCAATTTTAAAATTAAATACATGAACTAATATTATTTTATTTTTTGGTTGTAGAATCTTTAATTCCTAGATAATATTAATTCCCCCTCTTTCTATAATCAAGTTTGATGACACACCTCAATCAAGAGTATGGCATCTTCCAGGATCCGGATCCATTGTATGATGTTTCATCCACTGAACATCTCAACTCCAATGTGTGAAGAGATTGTCCTCAATGGGAGGGAAATGTTTTAAATAAAATAATATAAGTCAAGTTGAGATTCATTTTATGGTGTAAAATTGTTATACCCATACAATTCACCCTCTTCCTTCACAAATTGATTCAAAACATTAAATAATTAAAATAAAAATTTAGGAAAACATATCCTCCCACAAGGAAAAGCCTTGGGTTAGTCACTCATTTTCAAGTGAAAGAGGTTGTGGTGGAAGAATAAGAAAGAAAAGAATGTGAAAATAAGAATAGAGAGAGAGATTTAAGAAAATAAAGTATTCACTTTAAATTAAAATAGAATGAGATACAATATTAAAAGAAACTAAATAAAATCTACAACAGAAAATAAAAAGAGAAGAAGTAGAAATATACTATCGATCCTCCCATACCTCTATTTTAAATAGTGTCTAGCCCCTTTATTTATAGAGGGGAGAATATCCTTTATCTTCCCTAGTTCATATCTTCTATATCTTAATTTATTTAGTCAAAGTTTCCTTATTTAAAATAGATCTAGATATCTCTCATGAATAAATCTGTTTTAATTTTCCATTTTGAATCTATGGGGATATCAGTTATTTTAGACCAACTTCTACAACATAGGTTGGTATGCTCATGATGAAACACACTCTTCCTCTAAATTCCTACTTTGTATTCCACATGGATTTTCTAAGGATTTAAATTTATCTCATATTTATCCATAGATTATCAGGTTTCTAGAACCCCCCCCCCCCCTCCCCCACATTGATGCACTACACATGGAACAAGTATTTTTTTCTATCCTATTCCTATAATTCACGTAGTCTATTCATCCATGGATATATTTTAGACAATTTCCAAAAAAGTATCACATAGTAGATTCTCTTCAAGGATTACATAGGTACTTTATAGTATTCAATGCGATGTGGTTGTTTGTATGAACAAGAACACATAGATGACTCTCTCTATCCTCCATGTAGTCATTTCCTTGAAATGTAGCATAGTCATTTCCTTAATGTAACTTCTTCTCCTTTGTGATATTTTTATACAATGATGGTGGCAATAGTATAATTTGAATTACCATTGTCATCCAACATTCATAGTAGTTGAATAGGGCTCCTTTCGGCATGCATGGATTCATTCTCTTCAAAGTGGTCTTCACTGGTGTCACTTGAGGTTTATAAGGTGATCCATAGTGATCCCCAGCTTTATCAGTTGTATTTTACTTTGAGTATGTGTTTTTTAGGTGGGGACATGAAATATCTGATGAGTGTAGATGGTGGAGGATGTCATCGAGTAGTGGAAGGAAGTGAAGATATGATGAGGGAAATGTTTAGGGGAGAGGGAGAACACATCCAGCATGGAATTGTGAATTTTAGTTATGATAAAAAGTAGTCGTGCAAGTGTGTAAGATACAAGATTTTCTAATCAGTTATGAACCCTTAAAATTTTACTATAAATATTTTATTTTATTATAATAGAAGTGATTAAAGGTTTATGAAAGGGTTTGGGAGAATTTGGGCCTTATTCGAAGCCCTGAACTCTGGTTTTTGGAGGAATGGGAAGAGGTGCACGATTGAAGCACGGTTGATGCACATTTAGTAGTAACCATGCAGTTCAATTGTGCATCTTTGTAAGAGGAGGAGCATATTTTGTAAACCATTCAAGGTAGGATACATAGTCATGCAAGGAGATATAGAGAAACTGTAGATGGGATCCACACAGTATGTGAATAGTTTTCTAGATTATGTTTCAAACATGCACACTTAGTGCCACTTAACTAGTATAGGTTCATGATTATGGATATAGTTTGGAAAAATGTGCGAAAAAACAATGTACCCTTTAAAAATGCGTGAAATTATGATTTATACCCTAACTGATTAAATGTTTTAACCCTTATCTTTCCTCCTCTATCATGCATAGAAACTATCCATCTACTTAGATCACTCCTTTGGCATCCAACGTAGGCTTTGAGCTAACTCCTTTATTCAGACTCTGATTCCTTCACCATTAGTTGTGTTGGAAGTGTATCGGTAATCTTCTTAATCCTATTAGTTTATTCCTTCGATTATATTTACATATATAATATTAAATCCATGCTATATCTTTTTACCTATTTTTAGGGTGTTCATATATTTATTTGATTTCTCCTAATCTAGATTGAATTATAGGATATTAATGGAAAAGGCATCCACTTCATGTCTAAGGTAGGTTTTAACATGTTTTTTCCTTAAATTTGTGTTATCTATATATTGTGTCATGTTGCCATGTGCTGATACTTCTGTGTGTCACTTCCTAAAGTGAATTTTCTTTAAATTATATGTATAGGCCTATGTTTGTATGAATCATGGGGTCATAATCACCAGTAAGGATCTAGAATCCCAAGTATAACCACCCCAATGGGTGTGTTGTTAAACTATCCCAAATGGCCACAAATTGCTTATGAATTGATTCACCTTCTTAGGTGTTCTCTTTACCCCTTGAAATTGGAAGGTTCAAACTAATTAAAGGAAATGGATTAAATGAATATGATGGATGTATTGATCTATTGATAGGCCTCCTAAGCCTGGGATATGTATTTTAACCACCTTATGAGGTGAGTTGTCTAAATTTAAAATAAATTTCAGTTATGAATTAAATGTTATGTTAAATGTTATTGATGGACTAAGATCCCATGACCATTGATTATGTCATGTCATGGGTGAAACATGGGTTCTCACTCATATCACCATAAATGGACTTATCAGGATTATTGAATTAAAATTAAGTATAAATGGATTTATATCACACTATGAACGACACATGGGTTCTTATATGAAATCCATGGATAGGAAAACTTGGGATGATGAATTATATTATTCCATGAGTGACACTTGGTACTCTTACATGGAATTCCAAGGAAGGACTCATATAAAGATTAATTAAACCATGCCTAGAGCGATACCTGGGTTCCAATGAGGAATGACATGGATGATCTTATAGGGTGATGGGTTCATAGTACACTTTAAGAGATACATATGTTCCTCATAAAAATGAGTTATACAGGATTGGGTTTCTAATAAGTTAATGTATTAATTAATCAAAGTGATGTGTCTTCCAAGTCAAAGAACATTCTTGGATTTGGTTTATACTTTTCATACATGGTGGCCTTGTTATACTTCCTTGTTCAAGTGTAATGACATGGGATTTTTTCATTGTATATATTAAAATGATCCATGGGGGATTCATTGGATATGATCTAGGTCCCGAGCATCTTTTATAATTAAAATTGTAAATGGGTAATATTTCAAAGACATTTTGTCTTAGGCTGAAGTAGGTGGTATTGGACAAGTGTCCTATTTAGAACCTGGTTCGTCGTATGATTTATATACTTCATACATAGTTTATATTATTACATGTGCACTTCTTCATTATATATTCATGGGCCAGATCACATTATACATTGTTGGTGGTTGTCTACTGAGTATATCTCACACCCTGTTCATGCCACCAATTAGTTTCTAGACAGACATCAAGATGCAGGTTGGGAGGAGGGAAAGCATCCTGCTATGGATGCTTGACTTTTATATACTAGGATAGAGTATAAGAGTAGAGGATCAATATTACTCTCATGATGATATTGGGGATATATTTTTTATGTTTTGTTCATTTTTTTTATAGCATGTTTTATATTCCTGATGTTCTGTTTCCCATGTACTCCCATTTTTTATAACATGAAATGGCCATCATTTTGTATATGGATATGATTTATACGACATCTTAGCATAGGAGAAACTAAAATGGTTCCCTAATCCTATTGGTAAAATAGAATCAAGAGTGCCTTCCCATATGAAAGAGGCCACCAACCAGCATTGAGGTCTTAAAGGTAGTACAGTGGGGAGACTATACCCTCTGGATTAGAAATAAATACAGAAAAAGAAATAATAAATAAAGAGTAATATAATATAATAAAAACTGATAGACAATAATAAATAAGACAATGACCATGTATAAACCTGCTATAATGTGCAAGAAGTAAAAAATATAGTAAAAGATACATGTAAAAAAGTACCAGACTGAAGAAATAAAAAATAAATAAAAGACTCCAACTCGGGAAGGCATCCCAGGTACATACTCAACCGCTACTCCCAAGATCCCCTATCTATTCCTAGTCTATAATGAAAACAGAACAAAGCACAATCAAAATACCTAACATGCAACCATGAGGTCTATTCAGGTACCCCAGTGTAGTGGAGACCCGAATAATGATTTATAAGAAAATACATCCTATGAATATAAAATAATAATTATTTAGGTATATAAAAATGAAGTAGTAAATATTAACTAATAACATGTTGGACTCAAGTTCCTTGAAGTCACCTGGTCTTCCATACCAACTTCAGCCTAAGCCAGAATGTCTCTATAAACCTACCATCATGTATATATATGCATACAAAATACAATCATATGAATAGATATACATGAACCAGAGTAGATCTGAGGTTTAGTATTAAGAAATCTCTATAATGGAATCATATATCAATAAGGGATGTCATGTCCAAGGTTCCATACACATCAATCACAATATAAGAGATTTCATTCCTAGGGTACCATATCCATAATCAAATTTTAGTAGGGACTCCATGCCTAGGGGTCCATACCCATAATCAATATTTACTAGGGATGACATGCCTAGGGTTCCATACCCATAATCAATGTTTACTAGGGACACCGTACCCAGTTCATCATACCCATAATCACATTTTACTAGGGATTCCATGACCAGGGTTCCATACACATAATCATAGTTTACTATAATTAAACTAAAGAAATTTAAGGGTCATGTTAGTTTCCACACCATTCCATTTATAATTAAGTAAAATCACCTAAGAGGGTGGTTCCATCATAAAACCGAGGTTTAGGAGGCCTAGTGTGACATCACATTATTTCTTTTTAATTAATTTAATTACATTACATTTTTAGTGTATGGATGCAGCATAACCCATGGGTGGTTTTAATATAAAAATAAATAATTTTTGGTCACACCACTTCCTTTAATTCCTTATAATTAATTCATTTAATTCCATTTATACATATCTTATTTTTTAGTTAATCCAAAATTTCTTCAAAGTTCATTTAAAACATAGTCAATGCATTATAATCAAATCATTTGAAACAATGCCTAAAAAGGGTGATCTAATTTCCTAGATGAGGTATAGTTCAGGATCTTACAAACACACACCTAAAAAGGGGAGGTTTGGGTTAAGGTAAAGAACCTAAAAACGTTAAATTAAACATGAAACAATTATTTAATTTAAGGTATTATTATTTGAACACTTTATTTCATGTTTAAGATGCAACACATGGAAAACCTGATGTGTGGAATAATTGAGTATTTTTAAAATCAACAAAATGTTAAGTGAAAATATATAGACCACCTACCTCATTCTTAGGATGGTCCAATCATCCAATATTAGGCATTGATTCAAGATAGGGTGATAGAAAATAAAATAATCGTCAAATGCCTTGAAAATAGGGAAAAGGAACTCTCGTGAAATAGAATTCTATATGGTGATGGAAAATGAATTAAGAAACAAGAGGAATTGATATCTTACTGATACAGATCCAATGAAACCGATGGAAAATTATTCTAATCTTGGATAGGGGAGACACATGGAATCCTATAGGAGATCCCATGGGGATAGTTAGGCAGCCTGGTTATGGGAGAAATATGAGGAAGAAAAGAAATAAGGATGGAGGGTGGAAATAGTATTTTTACACCTCTTTAATGAGGTATATGGATAATCTGTATAGTTAGGATAACCATGAACCAACCGTGTGGCTCATACTATCCAAAATAAACACCCCTCATGGTTTTTCCACATAGTTTGGGCTAACCATGTGCCAACCGCATGGTGCTACTAGTTATATGGTATTAACCATGTAGGCTAAGAATATGGCTTAGAAAATAATGTGAGACCTATTTCCCCACCTATGAAAATGATTATAAAAATATTTAATGGTTAAACAAACCATTTGACTCCCCTTACAGGGTTGTATGGTTTCTCTTGAGGGGACACATGGTTTAAACAAACCATGTTCCCTATCTGTTTCTCCCCGAAAGTGACTTTTCAAAGCCTGACTCTCTTAAAACTCATCCAAACCTATAAAAAATATTTAAATACTTAAACCAAATACAAAAAATAATTTTACGTATTCCAACCCTCATATTTACTTCCAAATATCATTTTAAAAATTCATCCCACTCACCAAATGAAGAGGTAAAATTCATTTGGAAATTCAACATGTCCAAAAACATGGGACCTTGAAATCTCCCTACAATAGAACTTATCATACCCAAGAAGTATTGTGGAAACATAAAAAACATCACATGATCTACATGGGCCATGAATTTTCATTAAAATTGTTATCTTTCATTTCCCATGCCCAACGCACCTGCAACCGCAACATTAAACACATGGTACCTATACCATTAAAAATGAATCCAATGATAATATTTGAAACTAAAACATTAATAATATGCTTAACCAAACCCGTTTAACCTGAGAAACCATCACATCATTGACTCTTCTATCATCTAGTCCGTGGTGCTCTCCACCATAGGATCGGTCTTTTAAGGGCTAATTCCATGTCATGGTAGTTCCACCATCAGAATTGCCTATGGAAACATGTCCTGAGTATCCTGAAGACACTCCTATCACATTTATCAACTTACACATAAGGAAATTACCTTGATTCCTTGATTAATAGTGATATTAAAAATTATATTGAACAAGATCATACTAGTCGCATTGAATTTCCCTTGAAAAGCACTGGATGACCTTTAGAATGCATATGTCATATCTCAACATGGTTCCCAACTAAATGCATACAACTTCTATTGGAAATCAAGTCGAACCACCTCCATTGCACTAATTTTAGGAATGATTGGTTTAAACTTTTGACACATCATCCAAAACTAAGCTCAAAATTATTTATCCCAAGGAATACCAGGATTCACCCAAGCACCCTCACCAAAGACTGTACCCAACTTCTGGTAACATCTCCTAGCCAAAACATCTTCCTAAAAAATTATAGTCATGATAGAGTGTAAGCAATGAAACATTCCCAATCTAGTCTCCATGGATCATCATAAGTAAATCTAGGCTTAAATCTCATGATTAGGATCCACTAAGTCTATAGTTGAAACTTTACCTAGAATTTACTAAGAAATATTTTTGTACCTTGATTCGTTTATTTAATTGAATACAAGTTTCAAAATGTCAGTCCAAAAAATGATCTTAAGATCCCATGACCTTTCTCACATGAGGAACTCCTGCCAACGACCGAAGTCATGCTCCCCACCATGGAAACATCCTTTTCATCACTCTAAAGAAAATTGAACCTAATTATTACTTCCCATTATAAGATATAATGGTTGTCATGGATAAGCTAAAAACCTGTATATCTTGATCACTAACGTAAATGTTTCCCACTACTCATTCTTGATTCTCGAGAATAGTCCCCATGGAAAAAAATCAGATTTCAACATATAACGAGGGTCACCACCCTTAAAAAATAAATGGTGTACAATACACTAAATAGATTTATTATAAAAAAACTCCTTGAGTATACTCTAAAGGAGTTATTTCATCAAACCAAAAGAGGATACATAGGTAGCTCGGCGTATCACTGATGCTCTCTCAGCATAATATAGATGATGCCAATATAGTTTCATTCTCATCATTAAACTAAGAGTATAGCAATATTTTGTTGATAGAAATGTATTTCTCCTCCAAATCCATGATCAAATTTAAAATAGGTCATCTATTCATTTTACCCAACACATGACACCATGTCTCCCGACCAAGAGTGTCTATATACAAACATGGTTCAATCGTCTCATGTCACTCGATTGATTTTATGAATTAGGTATTTATATAGAGAGATTAATTTAATTTACCCCAAAGATCTTGGTTACCATTCCCACAAACATCACTTTCTTAAAACCAGCATTCCTTGGCTTTCACCCATCCACTCACCAACATTTGATTTCAAATAGTTACCATGCATAACTGGCGTGAACTACTTATCATACAAAAAGGATATGTATCCCATAACACCTAGTTTGAGACCCCACTCATGCACCTGTGATTCATCCATCAACAATGCCATGCTAATTTTGTTGCACATCATGTCATTTTTCATTGAGTTGGAATTTCCCTTGAAACTCCTCTTCAAAATAGAGCATATTACCTATACCATTATTTATTAAATTACCACCTTCCTCATAACATCGTTTATAAGTAGAATATTTAACCTTTCAACCACTACTAGTCAACTTTACTAGGTACCTGATGGGTCCTTCCCATTAAAACTAGTTCTGATGAACAATCACTCAGGGTGCCTTTCAAAATTTGAGGCATCACTATGTCTGAATTGAAGGATTTGAGCACTAACCAAGAATCGTTTTAGAAATGATCTTTAAATGAATATTACTATTAAATAAAACATAAAATTGGTCCAACCACCCTCAAAGCTTGCCCTTAAATAAACAGAATGATTTCCCACTAAGGTCTAGGTCTAAATTAAGGGCCTCTAGGTCTCCACATAGACTTATCAATCAACTTGATAACTGGGCCACTGGTTCTGTCCACCTATCCCTAAGCTCTCTCACATAAGATAATCATCCCACATATGGATTCTAATAGAAGACATATAATATTACTATAAACTCTCTCCAAAAGAGGTATAACTGGAGTAGTTAAAAATATCATCGAAGTGTGAGGGTCGAAACTTATCAACATGGGAGTAACGACATCACCTTCCAAGTATCAGGATATTAAGACCCAATCATCACTGATAATCCAAATAGAGGAGTTCTTCTTGATAGGTCACAATATCAACATTAAAGGTAAATAATCTATCACTCATCGGTTATCCGTATATGATAATACCCCCTAGAGTTTTAACTCGCTAGACAACCATACACCAACCTAAGGTGTCATTTTTAACCAACTTGGATTCCTACCCAACTAAACTGGATCAAATAGATAGCACCTTCCATTATTAGAAATTTTTATCAAAGGTCTACCAGTTTTTTATATCTAAGGGTGCTAACACAATGGATAGTCCTTAAGTTTGGGATAAGTCATTAACTTGTAAACTAGATTCATGATAAAAGTCACCATGCCTTATTGTACATCCTTTAGGTTCAAGCAACAATAGGTCATAAGCCAACTGAGACCTATGGGAAATTCTCATGTTCCCTCTGAAGGGATCTCTCAAGGTAGACTAAAACTAACCCTTACATGAGGTTTCACACTAAAAACACCTATATAAGGTTTCACTTTAAATAATTTAATCGATTCTAAATTATTATAACATTTAAATCAATACATATACAAAATACATCAAGTACTAGATACCAAGTAAAATTCACTAATCATTTTATTTAAATGACTCCATGAAGTATTTTTAAATTGATTCATTATTCTCATTTAACCATTTATTCATCCATAAGGTTCTAAAAATTGGGCTTGGTTAAAGAAAATGTCTATTCTAAGCTATAGAGGAAATTTATTTTTATGTTAAAATTGGAGTTTTAGTTAGTCGATGCCTCATAATAATAAATCTAAAAAGCAGGATAAAAAGGTTTTTATCAGGTAAAAGGAACCAGTTAAGTTATATTTCAACATACGATTATATGTAAAAACATATAAATAACTGGAGACACTTTAAATAACCATCTTATACATCATGTGTATACCGCCACAAAGTTATATGTCAAGGAATAAAAGAGTAAGGTGACCTACATGGGTCCCATCATACTAATATAGTTTTAGTTAATTTCAATCCATAACAGTTATTTCATTCATGTTTTAACACACCCTTAATGGGTTTATATTATATGTAACATGCCCCAACTGAAATACTTAGTTCTAGTTGGACTTTTGGAAAATTGTTCATATGGGTCATCATGACCAAATGATAAAGGTAAAATTCTATATAAAGGAGTCCATTTATCTATAAGAATTCAAATTTATCATATATTAGGGTTCAGTTAGATGAATTATCATTACCAAATTATAATGGAACTTTCCTTTATAAGTTCAATTGGAATTCATGTAATTGCAACCACGTTTTTACATGTGGTCTCAGAATATAATAGTCCATCATGGTTCAATTACATGGGACACCATTATCTAATTTATAACGGCTCATACACTTTATAAATTGGGAAATTTCTTCCCATTTAATTGGAACTAGAAAAATAAATTTTATTTTAGAATATAATAAGTTTATATGGGATGGTTCGACTATATGGGTTACTGTTTCCAATTTATAGAGAACCAATACACTTTATAAATTAGAAAATTGGAACCCATTTTACCAAAATCGTTAATTTTTCATCCCATGTGATCAATGGTACATGACTCAAACATATAATAATTGGTTAGTTAAATAAAGTTCCATCATTAAGATATATAGGGAAACACTATTTAGGTTGATGCAGCCATTTTATTCAACCAACCACATATCAGAATCATAACACGGCATGTTATCAAAAGAAATAAATATTTTAAAACATGTAAACAATCATGGTAAGACACTATATAAGAAATAAACCATAGAATAATGTTATAACATCAAGAATGTTAAACAATCATGCAAGCATGGTGTACAAATAATCATGCATCAGTAAAATCTATAATGTAGTCTATATGGAATGACATATACATTACATTTGAATCTCTACATGAATATCATGATGCATGTAACATACCTCATCTCTTTCTATATCAGTACAAAATGTGAAATCTCATAAATTAGTAACCAGTAAAAGTACAACAATAGCCCAAGGTGAAATATTAATCAACTGTAATATCTAACAGCATGGACATCAGTTCAATCCATGGAAACTTGATCTTCCCCTCATGCTTAGGATTGCAAAACCCAAACACGGGATATTTAATATGTGCCAACACATTCTTAATCTCTTTTATACCATCCCAAAATAGTAACACAAAATAAAAATAAACCTTTGATACCACTTTGTGATGTCCCGACCATGGATCCACTGAAACAATTTCCTAAGCTAGTTGATCACATGGCCTCAAGTATGTCGCCCTGTACAACAGAGGTTGTCGACTATCAGTGAGGGTATAAAGGTTATATAGTGGGAAGAATATACCATATAAATCAGAAAGAAATATAGTGGAAGGAATAGTAAATAAATATTAGTGGAATATAATAACAACTAAAAACAATAATAAATAAATCAATGACCATAAATGAACCTCCTATAATGTGCAAGAAGTAAAAAATAGAGTATAAGATACATGTATAATAGGACTAGACTAAAAAAATAAATTAATTACAGAATCAAACTCTAGAAGGAAGCCCTAGTATATGCTTAGCCACTACTCCGGATCTCCCCTGTCCATCCCTAGTCCATAATGAAAACAACATAGAGCACAGTCTGGAGACCTAACCTACAACCATGAGGTCTATTAGAGTACACTAGTGCAATGGTGGCCCAAACAGGGTGTGAGATATACTCACTAGGCCACCACCAATGGTGTCTAATGAAATCCAATCCATGAATATAAAATAAGCAGTGTGCTGGTATATTAAAATGAAGAAGTAAACAATAAATAATAACATGTTGGGCTTAATTCCCTCGAAGACACCTAGCCAACCATACTTTCTTCGGCCTATGTCGAAATGCCTCTACACACCTGTCATCATATATATATATATATATATATATATATATATATTCATATGTAAAACAATCATATGATCATATATACATGAACTGGTGTGGATCAAGGGTTTAGTACGAAAGCATCCACATAAGGGAATCATATATCAATAAGGGATGTCATTCCTAGGGTACCATATCCATCGATCATAATATAAGGGATTCCATGCATAGGGTTCTATCCCTATAATAATAGTTTACTATGGACACAAAACATAGGGTTTCATACTCATAATAACTATTTACTAATAACACCATACCTAGGGTTCCATGTCCATGAACATAATTTTCTAGGGACTCCATGCCCAGGGTGACATGCCCATAATCATAGTTTACTAGGAACACCATACATAGGGTGACATACCCATGATTATATTTTACTAGGGATTAAATTCCTAAGGTTCCATACCCATAACCATAGTTTACTATATTTAATCTAAAGAAATTTAAGGGTCATGTTAGCATCCAAATCATTCTAATTATAAAAAAACTCACCTTAGAGGGTGGTTTCATCACACATCCTAGTCTTAGGAGGCCTAGAATGACATCACATAGTTTATTTTTAATTAATTAAACTACATCCCATTTCCAATGTATGGAGGTAACATACACCACAGGTGGATTTAATATAAGAACCAGGGAATGGTGGTCACAACACTTCCTTTAATTACATATAATTAACTCATTGAATTCCATTTAGACACCTCTATTTTAGATTTCATCCAAGACACCTCAAGGTGATTTAAAACATAGTTAGGGCATTATAATCCAAGAATTTCAAATAACATTCAAAATGGGTGATCTAATTTCCTAGATAAAGTATAGGTCATGGGATTACAACCACACACCCAAAATGGGGGGTTCAGGTTGATGTGAAGAATCAAAAACAATGAAATCAAACACTTAATAGTCATTTAATTTAAGGCATTATAATTTTCATAGTTTATTTCATTTTTAATAGGTGATGCATGGAAAACATGGAACATAGCACAATAACATATTTTGTAAATCAAAAAAACATTAAGTTAAATACATAGACCACCTACCACATGATTAGAATTTTCCACTCATCCAATATCATGATTTGATTCAAGATGAGGTGAGAGAAATATAAAGAATAATCAAATACCCTGAAAATAGTGAAAAAGGGATTTCATGGAATTAGTATTATATATAGAAAGGGATAATGAAATAAGAAGAAATAGGAATCGAGAGTTTAATAATATGGATCCAATGCAACCGATGGAAAGTGATTCTGATCTTGGTTGGGAGAGATACATGGAAACCTAGAAGAGAAAATAGGGGGGTTGAGAAGCCTAGGTGAGGGAGAAATGGGGGAGAAATAGGAGGAAGAAAAGAAATAAGGATGGTGGGGTAAAATGATTATTTCATCCATATTTAATGAGGATCTTTCTTATTCAACATTGTTTGGATAATCGTGCACCAACAATGTATATCATACCATCCAAGATCCATACCTTGCACGGTTTGATCACACAATTTGGAATAACCATACCCGAACTATGAAGTGCTACTGGTTAAGTGGCACTAACCATGCGGACCTGGCGCACAATTTAGAAAACCATGCACAACCCATGCATCTACCTCTAAAACTTATTGTAGATATCTTTCATGGTCATGCACCTCACCTTTCATGGTTAAAAAAACAATGAAATACCCCTTATGGGGATACATAGTTTATCTAGTGGGGATGCACGGTATAAATAAACCATTTCCCTATCTCTTTCTTCTACAAAGTGAGTTTTTAGAGCCCAGTTCTCCTGATAATCATCCAAACCTTAGAGACGCCTCTCAGGACTTAAACCACATCCTAAAAAACTATTTTAAGTGTTAAATCCCTCAGATTTACATTTCAAAGTTTAGTTTAAAAATTAGGCATGTCTACCAAATGGAGAGTTAAAATTCCTATGGAAATTCAATCGGTCCAAAAACATGGGACCTTAAGACTTCCACCAATTTATTTTATATCAATGATTTACTTTTATCCTATTATTTATTTATCATTCTTGAATTATTCATTTTGGGTATATTTCCATTATGCCACACTCTGATCGTGAGGATATAGTCTTCTGACCATACCATCATAGAACCTCATTTCTAGTCGTCGGCCTATGGAGTATGGTGAGGGGTGCTTGAGTCCATGTGGTTACCAATTTAGCTACTCTTATCAAGTGAGCTACGGCAAGCCATCATAAAGTGGTATCAAAGCTTCTTTTACTTTTTTTATTACTATTTGAGTTATTAGACAGGAGACTTGGAATGTTTTGTAATTTGGTAATGAGTATTTTATTAAGAGTTGTTGGCCCACATATAGGGAAAATCCAAATTTCCAAGGAAGGGATATTACTATCTTGGATTATAATTATTAAAATTGTATTGATTTCACTATTAGGTGACACACTTGATTTTTGGAATTTATTATCACTATTATGGATTTACTTTTACACTTATCTCGGTATGATAAAGGGGTATTGGTTTCATACATCATTATAGAAACATGATGTTTTATATGTCATGCGTATTTCATTCCATGTTTATATTAAAGAGTGTAACACCCTGAGATTTTTTGAGATAGATCCTTTTTTACTTTCTTTGATGTCTTGTGTTATACACTACTCCATGATTATCTTGGGCTATACGCAACACCGTATTAGCTTGCATTACATGCAACACTATTCTAGGCTTATGTTATACACAATTTCAAGTGCATTTGATAAAATTTATTTCACGCAACATTGAGTATATATTTTGTTCAATGTATAAAAGAACTATGTTTGGATTATGTTATACAAAACATCAAATAAATATTTAACTAAATGCAACACTGACTTTGCTTGCATTACACTCAAGAGAGACCTTCCTCGATAGCTTGTGTTGTATGCAATACCGAGTCTCACTAAACAACAATATATTATTAAAATATTATTATTTAATGGGATATAAACTAGCCATTATGAATAGTATTAACCACATTTTAAATTTTATATAACATTAACATACATCTTATGTATTTTCTAGAACATGATATAAGAACAAATTCAATTTTTCATATAAAAGAAGTATTTTTCAAAAAAATGTAGTTTTGCCACCTTTTGATGGCGCACCAATTTTAAATCTTGTTTTTAACAATTTTATATATTCTATTTTACAAAATAAACGTCTCCTTTGGAAGTGGGACATAAAAATTTACTTTGGGTTAATTTTGGGTATTTTCTGATAAAATTCATATTTTAATGAATAGTGAAAAATATTGCATTTTAATTCAAAACTATATTTTCATCTAATTTATTTATAAAGTTAAATTATATTTTTAATTAGTTTTAAAGTGTAATTTTATTATGTTTTTATAATTTAATCAAATTTTAGTCATTGTAAATAATTTTACATTTAAATTGGACATAAACACGTGTCAATATTTTTATAGTTGTTACTTCTTAAAAACATGCTTTCTGGTTTTGACTACGGGAATTAATTTTAAATTAATTAATAAAAATTCCATGTTTTAAATTTTGAAAAAATGGATTCCATATTTTTAATCAGTGGTTTCAAATTATTTTAATAGGTTACTTTTATTTTTTGGATATTATGAATAGTAACTACTGTGATTTTTATTTACCATAGTTAAAGGTAAATCAGGTAAATTAGGGTAACAAACAATATGATAAAGATAATAAAATTACCCTAACACCTACCAAAATCCTATTGGATGAATTAAAGTCGACCAATATCACCTAGGGTCATAATTTATTCATTTAATGAACTTTTTCCCATGAAAGTGATGTAATTATAATTAAAACAAAAGAAAGTGACAACATGTCACTCTCTTATCTCTTATAAGTATAATAATTTTAATGTAGTGATAAACTTGATAAAACATAGAAAATAAATATTCTTCATAAAGATAATGAAATTATATTTATCATTAGAATTTATTTATAATTTTTATAGATTAAATAATTACCATTAATGATGACACAATAGTGATGTAGAAATTATTTTATTGATAAAAATATCAAATAAATGGTTTTAAAATTATTAAAATAATTATCATATGAACTAATTAATATGATACACTGATTTTATAAGTGACTATAAAATTTTAGTATTGTATTAAATATTTTTTTTAGAATTTATATTCTGTGTGTATTTTATTTAAGTCAAATAAACGAATAGTGTCAAAATTGACACTATTGATATTTCATAAAAATAACATATTATTAAATTATTTAAAAATCACAAAAATATTTAAAAATTACAAAGTGAAAATTATATGGTCTTAAATTTCTTAAATTATCCAATTATGGAAAATTTATAACACATAAGTAAATATTTATAACCATTTAATATTTAGAATATTATTCCTGCAAATAAAATTAAATAAATTAAATAAGGATAAATCAAAATGATAAGGTTTAAAATAAAATCAAAACATGTCTAAATTTTATTTTTTGAGATTATTTCTACCCATAACCATATTATTTTCAAAATAAATTAGTTTTTGACCATTATAAACCGAAAAAAAAATTTATAATAAATTAATATTTTAAGACTTTCCTAAAGTTCCCCTCCTCCCTCTTATAAAAGGCTACCACCTCTACCCACTTACTCACAACTTTAAATCCTTTTTTATCATCCAAAATATTCTTAAATAATCTCCCAACATCCCTAACTTCCTCATATAGGCCACACTTTGATCATAAACCCATCCTAGGGAGACCTTTTATGCAAATCAAAAGGAGATACTCAAAAAAGAGATAATTGTTTTATCACCTCTTTCAAAATTCTTTTGTACTTATACTTCCTATTCTTATGTTTTCTCATAATAAAGTAATAAATTCAGTATCTTCTAGATTATTATACATTATTATAATTATGGGACAACCTTATATCTCCTTTTTTATCTATCCTATGAATAATAATATCACCATGCGTGCGTATGTACGACTTACCGTCTCCACACCGTGGTGTAATTTGTTATTCAAAAATACTTGATTTGGATAAGTATAATGATGAGTATAATGGATTTAAATATAATATGATAATTATTCTATATAATTAATATATCATCTAATTCCATACCATTTAACCATTAAGTGAATGGTATCATCGCTCGTGCGTACGTACGGCCTACCGTCTCCATGACACGATGAGATTCATTCTCCACATTAACCATTCAAGAATGATTATAAAGTATATATAATTATTAATAATGAAATATATGACATAATAATTCTAATATATTTATGTATATAAATATATATATCATTTACTTTCTTCCATTCAATTCAATAAGAAAATGGAAACAGCATTCATGCGTATGTACGACCTACCATCTCCATGAATGGTGTAATTCATTTCATTTATCTATCTATTATATATGTTTATATAATGAATATTTATGATATATAAATCATTTTTTAAATTCTTTAAGTAATTATATCATTATCTAAATAATTAGATCAATAATAAAAAGTCAAAACACGTACAATAAATAAAATGATTATTACCCAAAACATTTCTTTAAAATGGAATTGATAGATAAAAAGGTAATATAAATTCATAAGTGAATCATATATGATATAATAAATATTATTATGGTACTTTTACAAGTTAATAATATGTTTAAACCCACTATACAGAAGTTTCAAACGCATATGGAAGAAATCGGACTTAAGGTAAGGGAAAATTTTGCAATCTCATTATTATCTGATATTGTTTATTCGTAAGTATTTACTGGGGTATATTTATCATCAATGTACATGTTTCATAAATATATAATATTATTTATATTCTTATAACATTTTTTAAAGTCAGTTTTACCCATTGGTGAAGTTTTATTAAATGGTTTGGAAGGAATCATTCTTTGGTTTTCCATACGAGATACTTTTTGAATTTTTTGGCAAGAGTAAGAGAAGAAAGTTTTTTTTAACTTATACGGCATGAACAAATTTTTATGTCTTAATAATTCCTTATTTACATGAATCTTAATCTATACTATTTAATTTTTATTTTCAACTAATTTTTTTTCTTTTAAAATTGAATGGAATTTTGAGAATAGAAAACATTTTTTAAGAAGATATGATATTTTCCTCAAGAATTAAGCTCAAGTGTTTTATCAAAATTATTTTCCATATAAGATGACATAGGGTTATGTTTCTATCCCTATGATTACTTTGATTTTATTTTGTTTGTGATAGAATTATTTTTATGAAATCCATTTATCTTGTATGGATTATGTTATGATGGAATGATGTTTAAGAAACCCATTTTATTTCATGGGTTATGCTATGATGAATGATTTTTGTTTTTATGGCACATATAAGAATGATTTCACTATGAGTTGGGTGGGACCTGTATCTCCTTCCAATGCATTGGGTAAAGATTTATATCTCACGAGATAGACATGATTAGAATAGAAAGTGAATCTAGTTCAGTAATACAGGGCTGGAACAACAGGTAAATCTGGTTCAGTAATATATGGCTGGAACGGAAATTAAACCTAGTTCAGTAATGAAATTTGTCTACTATAATGGTTATGGTAGCAATGCCTTGTCTACTATGGAAATCATATTATGTGCATATTTTTTTCCAAAATTCCATGTTTTATGTCAATGCTATTTTATCATGGTTATTGTTCCTTTATGATCTATGCCTTACGTACTTCCCAGATTTATTTCATGACTTAATATTTTGATATTTAAACTTTATGTTCATGTTTTTACATTATTATGTTTATGGTTTCTTTTATTTTCTCCATGTTTACCCTTACTATTCATTTGAGCTCACCCTATTTATGTTTTCATTTCCCCAGGATATAAAGAAGGGTTTTAGGTAGAAAAAAAGGGGATGATCTTTATGGGAAATGTTAAAGATATTTCACCAAGTTAAAAGATTATGTTCCACATTTCCAAAGACATTAAAATAATACAGTATTTGGGCATCTATTTTTTGCATATAATAAGTATTCTGTAAAAGTAATGTAATTTCCATGTATGTCAATCTTGGGTCTTTACAGTTGGTATTAGAGTGAATGTTTAGTCAACCTTTGGAAACTAGGATGGGAAAACTTTAGTGATATCCCTAGATGTATTTATAAGGATAGTTCTAGGGATTTTCTAAGGATAAGTCTATGTATAAGTTACAATCCTAGGGTTTTTGTGATAATCATGACTAACCTAGGGTTAAACCGAATATATCATAGATATAAATATTTTATGTAATTTACCTTACTTATGTGTTTCTAATCTCTGATATATATTTCTCACACTTTGCTTTCTAGTCTTATTCAATATCCATAACTACATATAACATAGTTAACCATTGAAAGTTTCATGTGTAAATTATCGGAATTATAAAGATCGATTTCCTAAGTATAAATATTATGTAGAGAATCATGATGGTGGTATGAGTATTGGTCATACTACTGAGGATAAAGAGATTGTAAATAACATGTGAAAGTTATGTGATGTTATTTAAGTATTATTTACATTAAACCTAAGAATATTGAGGTTGAGAAACCATAAGACATGATTCATATTTTAAGAAAGACAAATATGATGGATCTTGAGTAATGTTTTAAGAATAAGGTTGGATTATTGAGGTGTATATGTTACAGAATTCAAATATTATGTTATATGGATCTTGAAATATATAAGTGTTATCAGTATAAGTTTTTAACTAAGGATTGGAAAGCGTATTTAGAATAGTTCTAAGGAGATAGAAAAGTGATTTAAGGGTAAGTTGATATACTTGGATAACACATGATTAAGGGAAAGATAACCCTTAATATGTCCCTTATGTTTAGATAATGATGTTTAGATAAAGATATGTTGGATTTGAATAAGTAAATTGGATGGTTTTAGTTTCTTGGGAACTAATTATGGAGTTATTGACTGTAGGGTTATGCTATCATGGATATAGTATACAACTTTTTGAGACTTAAGGCGTAACGCCCTGACCCCAGTTACCTAGAGTCGGTGTATTATTTTAATACATTGGCATGATTACAAGGAATCAAGTCCTGAAGGGCCGATCAGTTTAGAATTATTGTAAAATAGATTACATATATGAACGTTACGTTACACATTCAAAAATAAAACACAACATAAATGATCCTTTGAGAACACCATTAATCCCATAGATTAACCTTTCATATCAATCATAATACACTTCCTAGAATCATGGGAAAATAAAACATAAGAAAGGGTTGATCAAAAATGCTCAGTAAGGGTAAGAAAAACAACGAAAGATAACATAAACATTAGGCATGGTGAATAATTGAAAACACATGCCTTTAAAAATAATAAATATGAACACATTATTGCGGGAATATGATCTAAGTAAATAATGTCATAATAAAACATAGTCATGGGTATTCTAATATTCAAATAACCACATGAACCATCAATAATATTTTCATAATTAGGGAATTTATAATGTGAGACATTCTGAAACATTTTTTCAAGGCCTCGGCCAAGACGTTTAAAAATGATTAAGGCCTCAGCCAAAACCATATATAAAAATTGGGAAAGGCCTAAACCAATTCCATGTCTAATTGTCTCATGATACCTACCTATGCATTGAGGAGCTATAGTGGTATCCACCCATCACTTACTAAGTCCAATACATTCCTCATATGAAATGGTTAAAACATAACATTAACATTCGCATTAAAACTATCATATGAAATGTCAATAAGTTAACCATAAACCATGAAAGGTATAAAAATAACACATCCACAGTCAAACATATCACAAAAACTTCAATACAATATGGAAGATTTGTATCAAAATAAATCAACCTCAATCAAGAATAATATCCCGAAAAGGATGTTGACATAGTTGAAAATGATCAGTAAAAATATTTGAGAGAAATAACCATTTTTCATGACTTCATTTAAAAGTCACATAATTTATAAAGAAATTCATTTAAAATATAGTTTTTAATCTAAGTTCCACATAGCACTTTGAAACTTTTGAAAGAAATTAACATTTTAAAACATTCATGTTCATATAAATAAATCCTTAAAACCGTTTTGAAAACATTGACATTAATGAGAAAGGTTTGGAAGAATAAATCTTTTAAACATTTAAAATGATGTTTTAATAAAAGATTACCTTAAAAATAATCTCTTTGAAAATTATTTTATGAAACATTTACATTCATACTAAATATGTCCTAGTAAAAACTTACACATAATCAATCTCGAATAATAATGAGATTGAGGAATTAACCCTTACCTTGTACTTTCCTTTGGTCGAGGGTACGTTTAACCTTCTGTATAATGAAAATAGTATGTTATTAAATTATAGTAGAACCATATTCATATTTATTATATCATAAATGATTCATTTATGACTTTATACTACCCATTTAATAATCATTTCCATGTTAAACTAACATTTTGGGTAATAATCACTTTCTTTATCATACATGTTTTAACTAGTTATTCTTGATCATATCATTTAGATCAGGAATTAAATACTTCCTGAATATAAACCATTATTTATATATAATATATTTTTAGAATATAAATATTTATAATATATAGATATATGAAATTTAAGGCACCATTTATGGAGACGGTAGGTCGTACGTACTCATAAACGTTGTTTCCATTTTCATATCGTATTGAACGGAAGTAAGTGAATAAGATATATGTAAGTGTATATATATATATACAATATCATTATTATGTCATATATTACATACTTATTAATAATATATATTTTTATAATCATCGATGAATGGTGAACGTGGGAATGAATCTCATCGCGTCGTGGAGACGGTAATCCGTACGTACGCATGAGCGACAATATCATTATATTGATGGTGAAATCATATTTAATTGGATGTTATATCATATTTACAGAATAATTAACATGTTATATTTATTATTTACATAATTTATACTCATTATTATACCCATAAAAATAATTAAATGTTTGAATAACAAACTACACCACGACGTAGAGACGGTAAGCCGTACGTACGCACGTATGGTGACTTTGTCATTTATAGGATGGATATAATTATGAATATGGTTTTACCATATTTATAATAACATCACAGTATGTAGAAGATACTGGAGTTATTATTTTGGTATGGAAACAACAAATAGAGAGGAAGTGGAAGAAGAAAATAACTTGAAAGAGGGTGGTGAAATTATTACCTCTTCTTCGGGTGTTTCCTTTTGAGTTGATCAAAAGGGATCCTTAGGTTAGATTTATGATCAAAATAAGGACTATATATTTATATGAGGGAAGTTGGGAGGAAATTTGGGTAGGGTTTGGCCAATAAAAATGGCTTTGAGGTGTGAAATTAAGAGAAGGGAAAGTACCTTTTTATAAGAGGGGTGAGGGTCACTTTATAAATGATTAAAATATTGATTTATTATACAGTCATATTCTATTTATAATGTCCCCAAATGAATTTATTTAGATACATAGGTGATTATGGGTCTAAATCCTCTCAACCAATAGGTTTTATAAAAGTTTAGGTTACCATTTTAACCTTATCTTTTAGATTTACCTCTTAGTTAAATAGTTTAACTTTTACTGTGTCTTCTTGTATTCTTACACTATATGGTTAATAAAAATACTCTAAAATTCCAATATAACCTAAAGAGTTTAATTAATGAAATATATAATATTATTTAAGACCTTTGGCTGAACCTTATAGTTTTATAAATATTATATCAACCAATAATATAGTATTTGTTTTAAAAATTAATTTATGTCAATTTTGACACTATTTGGTATTTTGTTTTTGTAAAAGTTATAACAACCTTATCACTTTGAAAAAAAATTATCTAATCAATCCTAAAAAGTCATATTAACCTATAAAATTAGTGGAATTCATCATAAGTCTCAATTTACATTTATTTGGATATTTATAATATAAATTATTTTAATATTTCATTAATAAGGTAATTGATGTATCATCATTGTGTTATAAATAAATTAAATTATTTAATGTCTAAAATTTATAAATAAAATACCATTATGTAAGAAATGTTTTTATATTTCTAATGAATATTTATAGTCGAAATTATATTGTGTGTAACCCTATATTAAAAATGGTTTAGTTATTAAACTTTTAGTTTAACACTTTTAACTCTTCTTTAAATAAAATAATAATAAATGTACTAATCTAATCCAAGTAGACCAAAAGGATCATATTATATTCCAAAGGTTGTTTTTGGTCGAATTACAACTTATCCAATAGAATTAGGACATGTTTTAGGATAATTATAATATCATTTTTACCCTTAATTACCCTATTTACTTTTAACCATGGTAAATAAAAGTCAAAAGTTACTATTCATCAAAAATTATTTTCATCTTATTGAACCAAATTTTACTTACTGATGTCAACCGTGTCTCTTGTATTTTTGAAATTTAACCCATAGAAGTGGTAAAATTATGTTTTATGCAAATTTGTAAATGCTCCTAGAAGGTGGGTGAAAGACGGTAAAAAGTTCAATAAAATTTTATATATATATACTTATTATAAAATGACTTTAATGAATTAAATTGAACATATATAGGTATTATGTATCTATTTTTACCTAAAATAAATTAAAATAAAATAAATTATTATTTAAATAAAAAGTTAGTTTTAAATAATATCGCAGTGTTTTTCACAAATCATTAAAAATTGAAAGTTTTTTGAAAAATACCAAAAATTAACCCTAAGATAATTTTGATATTTTGAATTCAAAAATGAAGTCTATTTTACCAAATTCAAATCATAGAAGTTTCATTTATTAATTTAAAATTAATTCTCGTTGTCAAAACCAAAAAAGTGGGTTTTTAAAAAAGTGAAAATTATCAAAAGATTGACATGTGTTTATGTAAACTTTAAATGTGAAATTACTTATAATGAACTAAATTGTATTAAATGATAAAAATATAATCTAATTATACTTCCAAACCATTCAAATTAATAATTTAACACTATAAATTATTTTGATTAAAAAAGTTGTTTTCGATTAAAACATGGTATTTTTCACTATTCATCAAAATATGAAAGTTATCAGAAAATTACCAAAAAATTATCCAAACTAAATTTTTATGTCCCAATTATAAAGAAAAATTTAATTTTACTAAATTGAAAATATAAAAGTATCAAATATTGGATTTAAAAAGGGTTTTCCATTAAAAGGCAGTAAAATTGCATTTTTTGAAAAATACTTCTTTTATCTAAAAAAATGAATTTGTTATTATATTATGTCTAATAAACACATAATATGGATTATAAAATTATATGGAGCATATAAAATTCAAAATTCAGTTAATACTATTCAAAACGGCTTTTGAACATCTAGTTTGGTAAGTCGTGGTGCGCTCGAACTCAGTGTTGTGTGCAGCGCAAGTTATTAAATTACTTTGAAGAAATAACGTACTATGAAATCTTGGGGTGTTACATTCTCCCCTTCTTTAATAAATTTCATCCTCTTAATTTGAAATTGTTCTTTAAAAATAAAAGGTTAAAAATAGAAAAATACCTTTGTGGAAAACCCACATCGGAAATTGGGTTAATAAAATTTAGTCTTAATAAGAGGGGAATGGATATGGAAAAGTCACCACCAAATTATGATCTCGATTAAGAAAACATTGGTGGAAATTAGAGACACATAATTGGAGGAAAAACGTAAATATTTATAGGGAGTGATTGAGGTCATCAATCACAAACAAGTGTAAAATTGAGGGCCTCAAAGCCATCAATATATGATGATTTAAAATATCATCAGTTCAACAAAACATAAGGTATTAAGATAACACATTTTTTGTTTTAAGATCCCTTCCATAAAGTTTAAGAATTAATTTATTCATAGAATAAGAGGAAAAAATATACTTAACAAGTATAGTTTCATCCTTCAACTAATTCCTACCACAAACTCATCCTTCACTCCAAAAGATAATAGAATTCAAAAATATTCAATTTATCTTAATCGTATAGGGTTCAAGAAAATGAATTTATAATTTATTTGTAAAACCCTTTAAAAACAACATTTTACAAACCATGACATCACGTAGTCCATTGGTAGGTGATGCACCCTTGTCACTCTTCAGTTGTGGGTTCAAGTCTCGCGGTCATGCTGGACGCGACAGGTTGTCGCCCGACCTCCAGATTGTGCTTTTTATAACAATACATGAATAATATTAAGAAATGCTTTAACCTTCACAATAGTATCCAATGTAAATCTTAATTCATTCCAACCTTTATACTTGTCCAAAATACTTCTGTCCAAACTCACAGTCCAAAATTTATAAGGAAGGTAAACACAATGAAGATCTTTTTTGCCACATAAAAACATATGAATACCTTCATCATGTATTCTTTTAAAACATGGTAACACCCTGAATTACCATAAAACCATATTGATTACATTCATGCTCCCTTATTCCTTATAGAATACTGGATATACTCTTTATATCCTAAAATGTTGTAAACTCCAACAATGATGGAATAAAAAAACCATTAATCAGTTCCAAGGATGTCAATAATATCCAATATAATTTATCCAAATCAATCATCTCTTATTCCCAAATCAATACCTCAGTATCAGGACCACATTAAATTTTTATCTTTCCTTATACCATGTATTTTTTTAAAAATTTAACTTTCTATTGAGTCGCCTTTCTTTGTACCACACAATCTCAAATCCTTAATGAAATAGTACTGCAATACAATCCTTATATACTCTATAATTATTATAATCAGTACATCATTGATAAAATAATCAAATTACATAATTATTTAATATCATCATAAGAACACTAGTCATTACTCTTCATATGTGGTAATATCATAACTTGATTATTATCCAACAGCATCATTTGTGGTATACTCTGATGATTTGGACATTGCTTTACATAGTGTCCCAACTCCTTGCAAATGAAGAATTGTACATTTGAAACATTTTTCTTACCCTTGAAACCACGTACTTGGTGTCCTTTTTATCCACACTTATAATGAACTCCCATTCCCTTCAAGAATTTACCAAGGTTATTCTTTCCACAGTTATCACATATGGGAAAATCCTTCTTTCCCCTCTTCCCTTTATCCATCTTTCTCTCTTCCATCCTTTTCTTCTCTTGCTTCCCTTCAAAGACATAAGACTCAGAGAATTATTTACTTATCTTATTAACACATGATATTATTTCTTCATATGATAAGAATGCGTGGGAGACTATTTCCATTTTAAATGTTTTCTTAATACCATGAAAGATATGATCCTTCTTAATCCTTAGATCATGTGTATTGTTGGAATTCACATTCCTTCTTCTAGGCACCATTTCTAAACAATGGAATACACTAGGTTAGTTTATGAATCTTAATGCATAATTCCAAACATGTAAAATAACTAAATTAAACTGAAAAGATTATGCATATAATCTATAATCATAAAATGTTTTCTTTGAGGAATTATTTACTCATAAATCCTTCATAATGGCGTGTAATGAAAATGTGAATTATCCTAAGTATATCCCTTGGGAGTGTCATAACCAAGAGTGTAGCAAGACCCATTGTAGTGTACCAGGATACCCCGAGTCAAGCCCAAAACTCCTTATCGGATTTTCCACTCCTAGGTACATATGTGCCAAAGATGCCTCTACCTGCTCGTATCCAGACAGGGATGTATTGCTTGTAAAATACACAAAATCTATACGTTACCAAATTTTTAGGAAGTTCTTATATACTAATCCTCAAATTCTATCTTAGGGTAATGTTCTCTAATCAGAGTTTATCAAAATCTATTTCTAAAGTTGTTGTTAAACTTCCTATGATACCAATTGTAACGCCCCAACCCAAGTTACCCAGAGTCGGTGTATTATTTTAATACATCGGCATGATTACAAGGAATCCAGTCCTGAAGGACTGATCGGTTTAGCAGTCTTGGAAAATAGATTACATACATGAACTTTACATTACACATTCAAAAATAAAACACAACATAAATGATCCTATGAAAACACCATTAATCCCCTAGATTAACCCTTCATATCAATCATAATACACTTTCTGGAATCCTAGGAAAATAAATCATAAGAAAGGGGTGATCTCAAACGCTCATTAAGGGTAAGAAATACAACAGAATATAACATAAACATTAGGCATGGTGAATAATTGAAAACACATGCCTTTAAAAATAATAAACATGAACACTTTGTGGCAGGAAAATGAGTTGAGTGAATAATTCCATAATAAAACAGTCATGGGTATTCTACTAGTCGAATAACCACATGAACCATCAATAATATTTTCATAATGAGGTAATGTATAATGCGGGACATTTTGAAACATTTTATCAAGGCCTCGGACAAGATGTCTAAAAATGATTAAGGCCTCGACCAAAACCATATATCAATATTGGGAAAGGCCTCAGACAATTCCACATCTAATTATCTCATGAGACCTATCGATGCATCGAGGAGCTATATTGGGATCCACCCATCACTTACTAAGTCCAATACATTCCTCATATGAAAAGGTTTAAAGATAACATAAACATTCATATTAAAACTAGCATGCGAAATGACAATACTTTAACCATAAACCATGAAAGGTGTAAAAATAAAACATCCACAGTCAAACATATCACAAAAACTTCAATACAATATGGAATATTTGTATCATAATAAATCAACCTTGATCAAGAATAATATCCCGTAAAGGATGTTGACATAGTTGAAAATGATCAGTAAAAATATTTGAGAGAAATATCCCTTTTTCATGAAATCATTTAAAATTCACATAATTTATAAAGGAAGTAATTTAAAAGATAGTTTTGAATCAAAGTGTACCATACCACTTTAAAACTTTTGAAAGTAATTAACATTTTAAACATTCATGTCCATATAAATAAATCCTTAAACCCATTTTGAAAACATAAACATTAATGAGAAAGGTTTAGAAGAATAAATATTTTAAACATTTAAAATTATGTTTTAGTAAAAGAGACCCTTAGAAATAATCCCTTTGAATATTATTTTATAAAACATGGACATGGATAATAAATATGTCCCAGTAAAAACTTACACATAAACAATCTCGAATAATAATGAGATTGAGATATTAACCCTTACCTTGCACTTTCCTTTGGTTGAGGGTACGTTTAACCTCCTGTATAATGACCATAGTATGTTATTAAATTATACCATTACCATGTTCATATTTATTATATCATACATGATTCATTTATGACTTTATAATACCCATTTAATAATGATTTCCATTTAAATTAACATTTTGGGTAATAATCACTTTCTTTAGCGTACGTGTTTTAACTTGTTATTCTTGATCGTATCATTTAGATCATGATTTAAATACTTACATAATATAAACCTTGATTTATATATCATATATATTTAGAATATAAATATTTATAATAGATAGATATATAAAATGGAAGGCACCGTTTATGGAGATGGTAAGTTGTACGTACGCATAAACATTGTTTCTATTTTCATATCGTATTGAACGGAAGTAAGTGAGTAAGATATATGTAAGTAAATAAATATATATATATATATATTATCATTATTATTTCATATATTACATACTTATTAATAATATATATTTTTATAATCATCGATGATTGGTGAATGTGGGAATGAATCTCATCGTGTCGTGGAGACGGTAATCCGTACGTACGCACAAGCGAAAATATCATTATATTGATGGTGAAATTGTATGTAATTGGATGGTATATCATATATACATAATCATTAACATGTTATATTTATTATTTACATTAGTTATACTCATTATTATACCCATCCAAATAATGAAGTGTTTTAATAACAAACTACACCACGACGTGGAGACGGTAAGTCGTACGTACACACATATGGTGAATTTGTCATTTATAGGATGGATAGAATAACAAATATGGTTGTATCATATTTATAATAACATAAAAGTATGTATAAGGTACTGGAGTTATTATTTTGGTATGGAAACAACAAAGAGAGATGAAGTGGAAGAAGAAAAGAACTTGAAAGAGGGTGGTGAAATTATTACCTCTTCTTCGGGTGTTTCCTTTTGAGTTGATCAAAAGTAATCCTTAAGTTGAATTTATAATCAAAGTAAGGGATCTAGATTGATGTGAGGGAAGTTTTTAGGATATTTGGGTAGGTTTTGGCTAAGACAAATGGATTTGGAGGTGTGAAATTAAGAGAATGGGAAGTACCCTTTTATAAGAGGGGTGAGGCTCACTTTAGGAAGAGATTAAAATATTAATTTATTATACAATCATATTCGGTTTATAATAGCTCCAAATAAATTTATTTTGAGACTTATGTAATTATGGGTCAAAATAATCTCAAACAATAGGTTTTATACAAGTTTAGGTTACCATTTTAACCTTATCTTTTAGATTTACCTCTTAGTTAAATAGTTTAACTTTTATCGTGTCTTCTTGTATTCTTACACTATATGGTTAATAAACTTACTCTAACCTTCCAAGAGAATATAAAGGGGTTAATTAATGATATATATAATATTATTTAAGAACTTTGTCCGAACTTTATATTTTTAGGAATATTTTATCAACCATAATATAGTATTTGTTTTAAATATTGATTTATGTCAATTTTGACACTATTTGGTATTTTGTTTTTGTGAAAGTCATAACAACCTTGTCACTTATAAAAAAAATTATCTAATCAACCCTAACATGTTATATTAACATATTAAATTGGTTTAATTCATAAAAAGTCTCAATTTACATTTATTTGGATATTTATAAAAATCAATTATTTTAATATTTCATTAATAACCGAATTACTGCATCATCATTGTGTCATAAATAAATTAAATTATTTACTTTCTAAAAATTATAAATAAAATAATATTATGTAAGAAATATTTTTATATTTCTAATTAATATCTATAGTCAAATTTATATTGTGTGTAACCCTATATTAAAAATGGTTTAGTTATTAAACATTGAATTTAACACTTTTAACTCTTCTTTAAATAAAATAATAATAAATGCCCTAATATAATCCAAGTAGACCCAAAGGATCATATTTTATTCCTAAGGTTGTTTTTGGTCGAATTACACTTATCCCATAGAATTAGAACATCTGTTAGGTTAATTATAATATCAATTTTACCCATAATTACCCTATTTACTTTTAATCGTGATAAATAAAAGTCAAAAGTTACTATTCATGAAAAATTATTTTCATCTTATTGAATCACATTTTACTTACTGATTTCAACCGTGTCTCTCGAATTTTTAAAATTCCACCCACAAAAGTGGTAAAATTATGTTTTATGCAAATTTTTAATGCTCCTAGAAGGTGGGTAAAAGACGGTAAAATGTTCAATAAAATTTTATATATCTAAACTTATTATAAAATGACTTTAATGAATTAAATTGAACATATATAGGTATTATGTATCTATTTTTACATAAAAAAATTAAAAATAAATAAATAAATATTTAAATAAAAAATTTGATTTTAAATAATATCGCAGTATTTTTCACTATTAATCAAAAATTGAATGTTTTTAGAAAAATATCAAAAATTAAACCTATGATAATTTTGATATTTTGAATTCAAAAATTAAGTCTATTTTACCAAATTAAAAACATATAAGTTGCATTTATTAATTTAAAATTAATTCTCGTTGTCAATATCAAAAAGTGGGTTTTTGAAAAAGTAAAAACTATCAAAAGATTGACATGTGTTTATGTCAAATTTAAATGTGAAATTGCTTATAATGACCTACATTGTATTAAATGATAAAAATATAATCTAATTATTCTTCCAAACCATTCAAATGCATAATTTAACACTATAAATTATTTCGATTAAAAAGTTTTTTTCAATTAAAACATAGTATTTTTTACTATTCATCAAAATATGAAAGTTATCAGAAAAGTACCAAAAATTTATCCAAACTAAATTTTTATGTCCCACATATAAAGAAGAATTTAATTTTACTCAATTGAAAATATAAAAGTATCAAATATTAGGTTTAAAAAGGGTTCGCCATTAAAAGGCGGTAAAATTGCATTTTTTGAAAAATACTTCTTTTATTTGAAAAATGAATTTGTTATTATATTATGTCTAAGAAACACATAATATGGATTCAAAAATTATATAGAGTGTATAAAATTCAAAATTCAGTTAATACTATTCATAACCGCTTTTGAATGGCTAATTTGGTAAGTCATGGTGTGCTCTAACTCAATGTTGCGTGGAGCGCAAGTTATTGAATTACTTTGAAAAAATAATGTACTATGAAATCTTGGGGTGTTAAATAAGGAATATATCCAATAAGTTTTGGAATAAGGAAAAACTCATGTTTTCAATAAGGATATATGGTAATTTAGGTTATTAACATGACTCAAGAGAATATATGATGAAGTCATTAGAATGTTTGGAATGTGAACAACAAGATATATCTTATGATATCTAAGGGATAAATGAAGGTATTCACATGCTTGTTATATTACCTTTCTTTTAATTGTTTTTTTTTTGTACTATGAGTTTGGAAATATGTATTTTGGATAAGCCTAAATGTTGGAATGGATTAAGTTCGACATTATATAGTATTGTTTAAGGCTAAATATTTTATTTATATTATTTCTAGAATGTTATAGTTTTAGAAAAAGGATATCCTGTGGGACGGGCGACAACCTATTGCGTTGGACAAGGTTGTGGGAATCGAACCCACAACTGAAGTGTAATGGGATTTTATCGTATAACACTAACCTATGGGAAGTTGCTAGTTAGTATAAATTAGTTTTATTTTATTTAAGCGGTATGGTAGATTAAGTATAAGTCTATTTTTGGAACCATATACGATTAATCTCACCATAGATGGACTTATGTATATTTGATAAGTTGTGCTAACCTTTCTGTGATATAGACTGGTGGAATGACCTATAATTCTATTTATGGATCACATGATATTCTAACACTTCTAGAATGAAAAATTAAATTTCATTTCTTTGAATAAGATATGAAGTGGAAATTGTTCAAGTTACGACCAACAATGAGATTGTACTGAAATCAAGTAAGTATTTCTTCTCATGTTCTTCAACATTAGGAAAAGGATATTGAAAACAAAATATGTTATCCTAGTACCTTATTATCTGATGAATTAGATGGTCCCTTAAATCATCATAGATTTACATCTTTCTAATTGTTAACTTTCTCTAAACCTTGTTCTATATCACTATCCATCGTAACTTGATGGTTGGATTTTTCTTCCATATTCATGTTTTCACTTCCCACCTATGTTCTCCTATGTGGAAACCTAGTGTTGAGTTACTTTGGGTAACCATCATGTTTCTAACATTCCTTTTTAAAATTAAGTTTTATTATTCCTTTTTACGATGTGGATTTTTATGAAATAAACTTTCAAGTAGTAAAACTTTTATAACACCGATGAATTTTAAGGGAGAAATTCATTTTAAGGGGGTAGAATGTAACACCCCAAGATTTTATGAGATATATTCCTTTTAATTTCTTTGATGTATTTTTTTATTCTTTGCACCAACATTAGCTTGCGCTATATGCAACACTATATTATCTTGTAGTATACACAACACTATTCTTGGCTTATGTTACAAACAATTTCAAGTTTATTTGATAAAATTTATTTCACACAACATTGAGTATAGATTTTTTTCAATGTATAAAAGAACTATGTTTGGATTATTTTATACACAACACTAAAGTAATCTTTAACTAAATGCAACATTGACTTGGCTTATATTACATGCATGAGTGACCTTCCTCAATAGCTTCCATTCTACGCAATACCCAGTCTCACTAAACAACGATATATTATTAAAATATTATTATTTAATGGGATATAAACTAAATTTTATGAATATTATTAACTTTATTTTTAATTTTATATAACATTAACGTCTATATTATGTTTTTTATAAAACATGATATAAGAACAAATTCAATTTTTTAGATAAAAGAAGTATTTTTCAAAACAAATTCAGTTTTGCTGCCTTTTGATGGCGCACAAATTTTAAATCTAGTTTTTAACACTTTTATATATTATATTTTAAAAAATAAATTTATAATTTGGAATTAGGAAATAAAAATTTACTTTGGTTTAATTTTTTTTATTTTTTTGATAAAATTCATATTTTAATGAATATTGAAAAATACTGGATTTTAATTCAAAACTACCTTTTTCATCTAATTTATTTATATAGTTAGATTAAATTTTTTAATTAGTTTTAAAGTGTAATTGTATTATGTTTTTATAATTTAATCCAATTTTGGTCATTTAAAGTAATTTCACATTTAAATTGGATATAAACAGATGTTAATCTTTTGATAGTTTTTACTTCTTAAAATCCTGCTTCCTGGTTTCGAGAATGGGAATTAATTTTAAATTAATTAATGAAACTTTTGTTTTTTGAATTTTGAAAAAATAGATTCCATATTTGGAATTATTGGGTCCAAATTATGCTAATAGGTTACTTTTTTTTGATATTATGAATATTAACTACGGTAATTTTTATTTACCACGATTAAATGTAAATCGGGTAAATTAGGGTAACAAACAATATGATAAGATAATAAAATTACCCAAACACCTTAAAAATCCTATTGTATGAATTAAAGTCTACAAATATCACCTAAGGGTCTGAATTGATTCATTTAATGGACTTTTTTCAATGAAAGTGATCTAATTATAATTAAAACAAAAGAAAGTGACAACATGTCAGTGTCTTATCTCTTATAAGTATAATAATTTTAATGTAGTGATAAAATTGATAAAATTTTAAAAATAAATAGTATATAGAAATATAATGAAATTATATACATCATGAGAATTTATTTATAATTTTTATAGATTAAACAAGTACTATTAATGATGACACAATAGTGATGTAGAAATTATTTTATTGGTTGAAATATCAAATAAATGGTTTTAAAAATATTAAAATAAATATCACATGAACTAATTAATGTGATCAACTAATTTTATAAGTTATTATGACATGTTAGGAGTGTATAAAATGTTTTTTTTAATTTATCTTCTGTGTGGATTTTATTTAAAGTCAAATAAATGAATAGTTTCAAAATTGACACTATTGATATTTTATAAAAATAACATATTATTAAATTATTTAAAAATATCAAAAATATTTAAAAAATAAAAAATAAAAATGATATGGTCTAAAATGTTATAAATTATCCAATTGTGGAAAATTTACGACACATAAGTAAATGTTTAGAACCATTTAATATTTATAAAATTATTACCACAAATAAAATTAAATAGATTAAATAAGGATAAATCAAAATTATAAGGTTTAAAATAAAATCAAAACATGTATAAATTTCATTGGTTGAGAGGATTTTTAACCTTAGGCATATTATCTTCGAAATAAATGAGTTTTGAGCCATTTTAAACCAACAATAAATTTATAATAAATTAATATTTCAAGACTTTCCTAAAGTGACTGTCCTCCCTCTTATAAAAGGCCGCCACGTCTACCCACTTAATCACGCCTTTAAATCCCTTTGTATCATCCAAACTCTGGTAAAATAATCTCCCAACATCCCTACCTTCCTCCTAGATGCCACACTTTGGTTAGAAACCCATATTAGGGAGACCTTTTGTGCAAATCAAAAGGAGATACTCAAAAAAGAGGTAATTGTTTTATCACCTCTTTCAAAATTATTTTCTTATTCTACTTTCTATTATTATTATTTTCTCATAATAAAGTGATAAATATATTATATTATACATTATTAAATGTTATCATAATTATAGGACAACCTTATACCTCCTTTTATCTATCTTACGAATAACAATATCACCATGTGTGTGTATGTACGACTTACCGTCTCCACATCGTGGTTTAATTTGTTATACAACAATACTTAATTTGGTTGGGTATAATGATGAGTATAATGGATTTAAATATAACATGATAATTATTCTGTATAATTAATATACCATCCAATTCCATATCATTTAACCATTAAGTGAATGGTATCGTTGCTCATGCGTACGTACGGCCTACCGTCTTCACGACGCGATGAGATCTATTCTCCACATTGACCATTCAAGAATGATTATAAAGTATATATAATAAATAAGAATTAAATATATGACATAATAATTATACTATATTTATGTATGTATGTATATATATATATATATCATTTACATTCTTCCATTCAATTCAATAAGGAAATAGAAACAACGTTCATGCGTACGTACGGTCTATTGTCTCCATGAACGGTGTATTCCATTTCATTTTTCTATCTATTATATATATTTATATACTGAATATTTATGATATATAAATCATTTTTTACATTCTTTAAGTAATTATATCATGATATAAGTAATAAGATCAAGAATAACAAGTCAAAACACGTATGATAAATAAAATGATTATTACCCAAAACATTGCTTTAAAATGGAGTTGATAAATAAATAGGTAATATAAAGTCATAAGAGAATCATATATGATATCCTAAATATTATTATGTTACTATAAAAAGTTAATAATTTTTTGAAACCCACTATACAGGAGTTTCGAACGCATATAGAAGAAATTGTACTTAAGGTAAGGGATAATTTTGCAATCTCATTATTATCTGAGATTGTTTATTCATAATAATTTAATGGGGTATATTTATCATCAACGTCCATGTTACATGAAAATATAATACTATTTATATTATTATAATATTTTTTACAGTCTATTTTACCCATTGGTGAAGTTTTATTGAATGGTATGGAAGGAATCTTTCTTTCATTTTCCATACGAGATACTTTTTTACTTTTCCAGCAAGAGTATGAGAAGAATTTTTTTAACTTATACAGCATGAATGGATTTTTATGTCTTCATAATTCCTTATTTTCATGAAGCTTTCTCTAGATGATTTCAAGTTTATTTTCAACTGAATTCTTTTATTTTAAAATTTCATGGCATTTTGAGAATAGAAAACGTTTTTTAAGAATAAAGGATATTTTCCTCAGGAATTGAGATCAAGTGTTTTACCAAAATTATTTTCCATCTAAGATGACATAGGTTTATGTTTCTATAACTATGATTAATTTTATTTTATTGTGTTTATGATGTAATTATTTTTATGAAATCCATTTATCTTGTATGGATGATGTTATGAAGGAATGATGTTTAAGAAACCCATTTTATTTCATGGGTTATGCAATAATGAATGATTTATGTTTTTGTGGAACATGTATGAATGATTTAAATATGAGATAGATGAGACCTATATCTCCCTCCAATTCATTGGGTAAAGTTTTATATCTCATGATATAGACATGACTATAATGGAAAGTGAATCTGGTTTAGTAATACAGGGCTGGAATGGAAAGTAAATTCAGTTGAGTATTACATGGCTGGAACGGCAAGTAAAACCAATTTAGTAATGGACGTTTTCTACTATGATGGTCATGGAAGCAATCACTACTGGAAATACCACTTTTACCAACACTTATATCCCAAAGGTTTATCTAAACCATTGGGAATGGCTATGTATACCAATGGTTTTCACAAACCGTTGGTATAAAAGATTTTATAGAGGCTTTTACCAATGGTTTTGAAAAACTATCAGTAAAGGCCTTATCCATATCACTTTTTTACCAACGGTTTAAGTAAACCATTGGTATAGGCCACATCCATACCACTTTTACCAATGGTTAGTCTCAACCGTTGGTATAACATACATTCTCAAATATTTTTAAAAACTATTGGGAAAGATTTACCTTAAATGCATATTAGGCATCCAGTTCCCCCTCCGCTCGATTGCAGTTCTTATCCACTGGATTGGTGCCCTAAATCCAATATTCCTCCTGAAAAACTTATTCTACATATCGATCCATATTCAATCAAGGAATTCATTTCTTCTATACATCAAATCTGTAAGTGATTCCTTGGTTTTGTTGTTCTGTAACTATGTGTTTTTGTTTTCACTTTTGATTTGGCCGAAAGGGGAGCTTTGTGGTCATTAATCATGGTTGTGGGTGGTCATTTTGGATGTAAGATAGTATGACTTAATTTTACTTGATATATATAATATTAGTATTGATTTATGTTCAATTTTATTATCTTTGACAAGTGATGTTGTTTAATAAGTTGTTATTAATGGTTGTAATAATGAAAATATGGTATAAGGGTTCACATGGTGTGTATAACGGTTGACATGGTGTCTAAGATAATCTAGTGTCCTGGGAATGTACATGGGAATGTACACACAATACATGACTTGGATAGCCATGTAAATATACATGGCCAATCCCTTATGGTAAAAAGTATGTTTGGTCAAATGGGGTGCTGAAAACGTCCCATTTACACATGGCTTTGTTTCATGGGTATGCCCACATGATGTGTTGGCCATACTATATAGTAAGTAGTAATTAGCTCAGTCAAAACACTTTCATCCATGAAATTCAATACTACATGGTTAAATGGAAGAACCCATGTTCTAATGGCATGCCTAACATGGTTTCTAACTCACCTCACCTAAAAATAAACTAGAACACTGGTTAAATGCAAGAATTCATCCTAAACGTACACTATAACATTGGTTAAATGGAATAAATCATCCTCATTACTGAATTACATACACATATGGGAAAAACCCCATCATTCACGAACATCACTGTAATGTATAGGATTTTCACAAAACACATATCCCTTAAATTTCATGAAATTACAGTAGGCACTGATTTAAAGTTTTCATGTTTACAGGTGGAATCTTTGTAGCTTTGGATAATATATTATCAGAACTATAGAGTGGAACCCCATTCGGTGTTTTGAGGTCCACCCAGGACAACCCCCCTCCTTCCTGGACCTAGTACAACCCCCCTCCTTCCTGGACCCTGGACAGCCCCCCCACCCTCCTCTCTGGACCCCGGACAGCCCCCCACTCTCCTTCCTGGACCCTGGACACCCCCCCCCCTCCTCCCTGGACCCCGAACAGCCCCCCACCCACCTTTCTAGACCTAGGATAGCCCCCCCTCCTTCTTAGAACCTGGACAGCCCCCCCCCCCCCACCCTCCTCCCTGGACCCCGGACAGCCCAAAAATCATTATTTATATGTGAGATAAAACACAATAGAACTTAAAGGTCCCTATCCAATGAGTGGACATCTGGGTTCGGGTCACTAATGAGTGGCATCCTGGTTTGGGAGGTCACAATTCCTGGATATAATTTTTATAGGTGTTTCTAATCAAATCCATACCTAAACTATTGAAGGTCCCTCTCCAAAATAAATTGGGACATGATTCAATGAATACACTCTACCAACCTATGATCTATGGCCCCAAACCTAAGATCCTTTAATCCATGTTTAAGGTGAAACTTGATGAGGCCATAACTACTTTTGATGTGATCCTCATCCTAATCTCCCTGAGGAAGTTAAAGTATAAAACTCATGTACTCCCAACAAGACCCTTAAGGATTATGTATTCCTTGATCCACTTCCAATATCTTACTAGGAAATCCTTGAATATAGGCATTATAAATTATGTATCTTATTTTCTTATATACACTGTATTTTGTTGTGTTTCTTAATATGATTCTCATATAGAGTAATGTGTCAGTTATGCTTTTATATAAAGTAAACAATTTTTATTTACCTAAATATTTTTTTGATTGAATTTCAATATTATTGAATTGATTTGAAATGAATTATTGCAATTTTTTTACAGAATGGATAGAAGTTGGATGTACCAAACTGATCGGATTTCAACTGATTTTCAAAATAATTTGAACAGCTTTTTAGATTTTGCATTTGACAAGGCTTCAGATAGTGGTCGCATACACTGCCTATGTTCTAATTATTTTGTAAGACCTTGGTTGAGTCATGAATCAGTTAGCTATCATATAACCAAATATGGTTTCCAAATAAACTATTCTGTGTGGTATCACAATGGAGAAAAAATGGAATCTCAAAATGTTGATGATCCAAATTATAGGACTGAATTGGAGAGTTTGGTATATGATTGGTTTCCATTTATTCGGCATCATGATAAGGAAAGGATGTCCAGCCAACAAGATTTTGATACAAGCACACATGATGCCTCCAATCAAAATGATGATGTTGATAGGGTGAAAAAACTGAATGATGATGCGACGACTCCAGTATATCGGCAATGTGGTAAAATAAAAAAGTTGGAATTTTTAATCTGATTGTTTCATGGGAAAACTATGTATGGGATTTCAAATACTGCAATCGATTACATTCTTACCTTCTTGAAGGTCTTACTTCTAGATGATGCAGATATTCCCTCAACCCACTATATGGCATGGAAGTTAGTTGATGAACTTGGATTGTCAAAAAAATAATTCTTGCCTGAATGATTGCAGCTTATTTTGGGAGGAAACTGCTGAAAGAAATGATTGTATCAAATGTGGAACCTCTTGATGGAATCCAAAAGATGATGGAACACCATCTTGTATGCCAAAAAAAGTAATGTGGAACTTTCCATTGATCCCTAGATTACATAACCTTTTCATTTTTGATGAAATATCAGTAAAAATGCGATGGAATGACACCGAGAGAAAAAAGAATAATGAAGAGTTGGTTCACCCTGTAGATGGATTTTCATGGAAGAGATTTGATGCTCGATATCCTAAATTTGCATCCAACATGCGTAATGTGAGACTGGGTCTTTCATGTGACGGTTTTAATACATTTGGGCAGATTCTTACTTGGCACATCATATGGCCGGTTTTCATACACATTTATAACCTTCCCCCATGGTTGTGTATGAAAAATCCTTACACTTTCTTGAGTATACTGATATATGGCCCTTATGATCCTAGTAATGATATAGATGTATACATGCAACCTTTAATAAAAGAGTTGAAAATTATTTGGGATGTGGGTGTGCCCACATACGATGCATGTTCGAAAGACATATTTCAGATGTGTGTTGTGCTTATATGGACGATCAATGATTTTCCTGCTTATTCAATGATGTCTGGATGGATCACAAAAAGGAAAATTTCCATGTCCCATTTGTATGAAGAATACTTGATCTAGAAGACTGAAATATCGTCGTAGTTTTAGTTGTATAGGACATCGATGATTCTTACCAATGAACCATCCATATAGAAACAATCATCGAAGATTTTACAATACCATGGAGACTGACAATCCACCTCAATGTATGTCTGGAACTGATGTGCTTAATGAATTGAAAGATTTCAGTTATTCATTTGGGAAGGGCGTAATGAAATCTAGAAAGAGGAAAAATGGTTCCAATGATAGCTGTTACAATTGGAAGAAGAAGAGTATATTCTTTGAGTTGTCGTATTGGCCAACCAAATTGTTACATCATTTCTTAGACGTAATGCACATTGAAAAGAATATATGTGAAATGTTGATTTTGATTTTTCTAAATGTCAAGGGGAAGGCAAAATATGATTTATGATATCGGAGTGACTTGGTAGATTGGGGGATCAGACTAGAATTGCATCATGTCTGTATCAGTGAAAATAAATGGCAAGTTCCATGTGCTTCTTATTTGATGACACCTGCTGAAAAAAATCAATTTCTGGAAGTGCTAGAGACTATTAAATTTCCTGATGGCTATTCAAGAAATATATCAAAACGGGTCAACAGAAAAGGGTTGAAGTTTAAATCTTTGAAGACTCATGATTATCACGTTCTTTTGCATGAGTTGATTCCAATAGCAATCTTTCATCTCTTGTCCAATAATGTAAGAGTCTCAGTTATTCGGTTGTGTTATTTATTTAGAGATATTTGTGCTAAGAAATTTTCCAAATCCTTCTTGAAAAAATTGTTGGCAGAGACACCATTAATTTTGTGTGAGTTAGAGAAAATATTCCCTCCATCATTTTTTACATGCATGTTTCATCTGACTGTCCATCTCCTGACCGAAATACTTTTTGGAGGACCCGTTGATTTTCATTGGATGTATCCAACTGAAAGAAACATGTACAAATTGAAATCATATGTTCATAATAGGAATTATCCCAAAGGTTCTATTGTGAATGGTTACTTGGCTCAAGAATTTATGGATTTCTGCTCAATGTATTTGTCTGATACTACGAGAATAAACAGACCAATGAGAAATGAAGAAGAACAGTATGAGAAAATTGAACCCAGTTTTCCATCACTTCCTTAGACAAGAGGAATTCCTAGATCATATACATTGACGACATTAAGCCTTGAAGAGTGAGAGATGGCACATCGCACAGTGTTGTTCAATTGTGATTTGTTCGATGAGTATATCAAGTAAGTAAATTGTACATGTATCTCTTATCTTATCTCTTGTAATTTTAAATATGTGTTAAACTATTATTATTGTTATCTACAGGGAACATAAATAATTGATATATAGAAAGCATCTTTCTTTATCTTTGAAAAGGAAAGTGACTTTTCACAACAAAGGGTTTTCTGCTTGGTTGAAATTGAAGGTAAAAATATTTCTATAATAACTAAATAAAAATAATATTTAATTTAGTTTACTATTTTTTTATATTTCAGGTATCGAGTTTGCCTACAGACTTTATTTCTGAGGAAATAAAAGATTTGGATTTTGGTCCTAATACCATGGTTCATGCTTGTAAATCACTTGTGATAAATGGATACAAATTTATTATCACTGAATGAGCAAGAAACATGAGAACACAACATGATAGTGTTATGCTAACTACCACAACAGACTGTTATGCTAGTTCATCGGATAATAAACCTCGTTCTGAAAATGTAGCTTATTATGGAGTTGTGGAGAAAATAATAATTTTGGATTATTACTCGCATGGTCGAGTCACGATGATGAAATGTCAATGGTTTGATTCAATGAAGAGGAAAGGCACCTTTATTGATGATTTTGGATTTCATGTTATTGACATGACTTGCACTCTTTCCACTGATGAACCATATGTATTGGAATCAATGGTGAAACAAGTTTTTTATATCAAAGATCATCTTTATCCTAAATTTGGTGTAATTATTGAAGTAAATCCCAGACATGTTTTTGATGATGGTGATGATGAAGTTGAAACTATCCCTACTGCAATTGGAAGCAATCCGTTTATTACTTATGATGACTTCAATAGCTCAATTGTTAGAGTTGATTGTGAACCTGAAGTTGTGGTGGGAAATATATAGAATCATACTGTCGTGTTCTCACCTACATGTTTCACCTACATCATTCAGAGTGTGTATCCTAGTACTTACCTTCAAACCACCATAAATATTTTGTTTCTTCATTTTTTTTATCAGAATGGTTTTTCTATATTTTGTTTTTTGGGTTACACATTAGTTATCTATTTCTAATTACTTCCATATTTGTTTTAATTGCAGGAAATGACACCCATTGAAGAGATTCGGTAGAAAAAGATTATAGGAAATAATCGTCGCATGACACAGATGGGATTTCCACCACTCATCCCTGTTTTGAGTATTTTATTTCAAATATATATATTTCAATAACTTATAATATCATGTGTTTACTTTTGTGTTAAAATTTTTTTCAGGATCCACCCCCTAGATGAGAGATATCTGATGAGGAGCCTGATATTTCTCCTAGTACAGAGGCTGGTGGTAGGAGGGGGGGTGGTTTCAGATTTAGACGATCATCTGGTGGTCTCGGTACTGAGGCCGGTGGTATGAGGGCTCATAGTGCGAGAGTTAGACGATCCACTGGTCGTACCCAATTGGACTATGACCCTACCACAGACACATATTCTACGCCCCATTTTGATCTTGGTGTGTCTTTAGGGACACACGGGATATTTAGGCCTCCGATTTTTACACTACCAGTTGGCCAGACATCTATGCCATCATCTTTTGCTTCTGGTTCACTATCTCTGAGCTATTATATTCCACCTTCTTCGACTCCTACTCCGACACAGTATGTGGCTGAGGAGCGTACACTGAGGGACACTCTACCTGTATAGGATATTCCTCCAGCTTCTGAACATCTAGTGACACCCATTGATCTGACTACCACAGGTATATTTATATAACTCTAACAAATTTTTATACCAAAATTTATTTTTATTATAACTTGTACTGATTTTTTTTCTTTAATAACAGATTCATCTACTAATAGGAGGCGAGGGAGGGGGCGTACTCACTTGCGTGTGGTATGGAACCGCCAGACATATTTGATGGTTGAATATAATGATGATGGAAAGATGATTGATAAACCTGGGCAGGAATGTTGGGGTTTTTTGGAAACACTAGACAAATACTCTGACATCATTCTAGTCATCCCTCTCTCTTGTAGACATCTGCCACACGAAGTCAAGAATAATGTGTGGGCACAAATATGGGTAAAAAATCTATTGTATTTAATGTAGTATTTTTTTTGTATTTATGAATTAATCTATTGGGTGTCATCTTCAGCTTAACTTCCCGGATGGAGAAGGTGCATGGCCAGCACGTTTAAAGGAGTTAAGAGAGATTTGGAGAGCTTATAAGCATGAATTGTATGTTGTATGGTGTGATAGAGTGGGCATAGAGTTAGAGATATTACCTATCATGGATGATTTCCCAATAGAGCAATATCACAAAATGGTTACCCATTGGGCAACGGCCAAATTTAATATATTAATCCCATTTGAGGTATTTAAATGATAGTTTTCATATTTTTTATTAATATTATCTTATTTATTATTAAACATTATTTAGGAATCTTCAGAAAAAAAAACAAAAAAAACATTGATTCAAAGCAATACCTCCACACTTTGGGGCGCACTACTATGTCAGATCATGAGAGGCAGCTGGTACGATATAGTTGTTTATAATTCTTCTTTAGGACTTTCCCTTTTTATTGTTTCCTACTTAAATTATGTTATTTATTTAATATTGAATATATGATTATACTTGCAATTTATATTGTTTCAATGTCATTATAGAAGCACAAATTGAATATTGAAGGACGTCTCCCTCGAGCAAAATTGTTTTGCTCGAGTAGAAGGAAAAAAGATGGAATTGTGGTTAATGAACCGACACAAGAAAAGATTGTAAGTTTTAATTTGTTTATTTCAAAGTTTAATATTTATTCTCAAATTTAATAATCTATTAATATTTTTAACAGGCTTCTTTAGAGGCCCTTGATGCCCAGGAGCCTGAAAATTTAGGGCCACACAATCATTTATATCAGGTTTTGGGAGATGAGCACTCTAGTCGAGTACGCTGCCAACCTGGTAAGAATATAGTCCCGATGAGGTATTGGTTCTCTCTAGGTATCCATTCTAGTACCACCGAGTTGGAACAGGTCAAGGAGCATGCAAGACAGTCTGATAAAAGGGTCATAGAGTTGGAAGAACAAGTTCAAACGGGGGAGAAATAATTTATGAAACTGATCAAAGCTTTATCTTCATCACTTCCACCATAGGCCAGCATGGATTGTTAGACATATATGTCCTCGATGGGTGTATTATCCAATGCACCAGGCAGCAATTCTAGTGGCGGTTGAGATGATGACATTCCTGGTGATGATGAGGATGTTGAAGAGGACGAGGGCGAGGATGAGGATAGGATGAGGGCAAGGATGGGTCCGAGGGTGAGGATGGGGCCGAGGATGGTCATGGGGATGATTAAAAGGATGATGACGAGGATGTATATGGTGGCGAGTATGAGGCTGATGATGACAGTGGTGATGGTGATGGTGATCAGGGGCAGATTGATCCATTACATTTTTGAATTCAGTATAACTCTTTATTTTTAAACATGGTTTTTCACTCTGGTATGGATATTTTTTAATTCATTGTAACTCTTTATTTTTTACCAAATATGGAATCCTAATGATGTTATAATGGTTTATGAGGCTTCTGGGGCTTGTTCGGAGCTTGGAACCCCGGTCAGTGTAGAAAAACACTATGCCTCACGGTTAGTAAAAAATTTACATCCATCTCACAAGGTATATACCAACCATATAGGGCTATATATTATAAGAAATTTTCATGATTTTCCCTAAACATTCACCAGGGGATGCACATCATGCACAATGTCTATAGTTTTAGTATAAGATATTATCACTATTGTTGCACGATTTGCCTAACTTGCATACGGAAAACCAACCAAACGCATTCAGATTGTGTTGATACTTTAGGAAAACGATCCATGAGTCATATGTGGTGTGTAAGAGTTAACCCCACCTAAATCCGAGTCATAGTGTGGCCGGTATCACTCAAAGTGTCTCTCTTTTGTTTAAAATGAACACCCTTTTAAGTAAAAACAACTAGCATTCAGAAAACGGAACAAACGTATTTTTATTGTGTTGATACTTTAGGAAAACGATCCACGGGTCATATGTGACATTTAAGACTCAACCCCACCTCAATCTGAGGCATGGTGTGGTCGGTACCACTCAAAGTGTCTCACTTTTATTTGAAATTGACAACATTTTTAGTGAAAACAACAACTGACATACGGAAAATAGACCAAACATATTCAGATTCTATTGATAATTTAGAACAATGATCCATGGAACATTTGTGACGTGTATAAGTCAACCCTGCATCAATCTGAGGCATGGTGTGTCTGGTACCACTCAAAGTGTCTCACCTTTATTTGAAATGATCAACATTTTAAGTGAAAACAAAAACTGGCATACGAAAAACAAACCAAACGCATTCCGATTGTGTTGATACCTTAGTAAAACGATCCATGGGACATTTTTGATGTGTACGAGTCAACCCTGCATAAATCTGAGGCACGGTGTGGCTGGTACCACTCTAAGTGTCTCTCTTTTGTTTAAAATGGACAATATTTTAAGTAAAAACAACTGGCATACAGAAAACTGACCAAACGTATTCAGATTATGTTGATACTTTATGAAAATGATCCATGGAAAATTTTTGACATGTAGGAGTTAACCTCGCATCCATCTGAGGCACAGTGTGGTCGGTGCCACTCTAAATGTCTCTCTTTTGTTTAAAATGGACATCATTTTAAGTGAAAATAAAAAATGGAATACGGAAAACCAACCAAATGCATTCAGATTGTGTTGATACTTTAGTAAAACAATCCATGAGACATTCTTGACGTGCACGAGTCAACCCCACATCAATCTGAGGCACGGTGTGGCCAGTACCACTCTAAATGTCTCTCTTTTGTTTAAAATGGACATCATTTTAAGTGAAAACAACAACTGGCATACGGAAAACCGACCAAACACAATAATATTATGTTAATACTTTAGAAAAACGATCCATGAGTCATATGTAACGTGTAAAAGTCAACCCCGCCTCAATCCGAGGCATGGTGTGGATGGTATCACTCAAAGTGTCTCTCTTTTGTTTAAAATGGACACTATTTTAAGTAAAAACAACTGGAATACAGAAACCAAATGTATTCGGATTGTGTTGATACTTTAGGAAAACTATCTATTGGTCATATTTGACGTGTAAAACTCAACCCCTCATCAATACGAGGCGCGGTGTGGCCAGTACCACTCAAAGTGTCTCACTTTTATTTGAAATGGACAACATTTTAAGTGAAAACAACAACTGGCATACAGAAAACCAACCAAACACATTCAGATTTTGTTGATACCTTAGGACAACGATCCATGGGAAATTTTTGATGTGTAAAAGTCATCCCCGCATCAATCTAAGGCACGGTGTGGCCGGTACCACTATAACTATCTCTCTTTTCTTTAAAATGGACAATGTTTTAATTAAAAACAACTGACATATGGAAAACCGACCAGACGTATTTGGATTGTGTTGATACATTAGGAAAATGATCCATGGGACATTTGTGACGTGTAAGAGTCAACCCTACATCAATATGAGGCCCGGTGTGACTGGTACCACTCTAAATGTCTCTCTTTTGTTTAAAATGGATATCATTTTAAGTGAAAACTGCAACTGGCATACGGAAAACCAAATAAACGCATTCGGATTGTGTTTATACTTTATTAAAATGATACATGGGACATTTTTAATGTGTACGAGTCAACCCCTCATTAATCTGAGGCACGGTGTGGCTGGTACCACTCTAAGTGTCTCTCTTTTGTTTAAAATGGACAATGTTTTAAGTAAAAACAACTGGCATACATAAAACTCACCAAACGTATTCGGATTATGTTTATACTTTAGAAAAAAGATCCATGGAACATTTTTGACATTTAGGAGTCAATCCCGCATCAATCCGAGGTGTGGTGTGGCCGTTACCACTCTAAATGTCTCTCTTTTGTTTAAAATGGACATCATTTTAAGTGAAAACAACAATTGGCATATCAAAAACCAACCAAAAGAATTAAGATTGTGTTAATACTTTAGGAAAATGATACATGGGACATTTTTGACGTGTATGATTCAACCTCGCATCAATTAGAGGCACGGTGTGGCCGGTACCACTCTAAATGTCTCTCTTTTGTTTAAAATGGACATCATTTTAAGTGAAAACAACAAATGGCATTCAGAAAACCAACCAAACTCATTCGGATTATGTTGATACTTTAATAAAACTATCCATGAGTCATATGTGACGTGTACGAGTCAACCCCGCCTTAATATGAGGCATGTTGTGGCTGGTATTACTCAAAGTTTCTCTCTTTTGTTTAAAATGGACATTGTTTTAAGTAAAAACAACCAGCATACCAAAACCAAACGTATTCGTATTGTGTTGATACTTTATTAAAATGATCCATTGGTCATATGTAAAATTTAAGACTCAACCCTGCATCAATCCGAGGCGCGGTGTGGCCGGTACCACTCAAAGTGTCTCACTTTTATTTGAAATGGACAACATTTTAAGTGAAAACAACAACTTGCATATGGAAAACCAACAAAACGCATTCATATTGTGTTGATACTTTAGGAAAACGATCCATGGGACATTTTCGACATGTAAGAGTCAGCCCCTCATCAATCTGAGGCACGGTGTGGCCGGTACCACTCTAAATGTCTCTATTTTGTTTAAAATGGACACCATTTTAATTAAAAACAACAACTGACATACGGAAAACGGACGAAACATATTCGTATTCTATTGATAATTTAGGAAAACGATCCATGAGTCATTTTTGATGTGTAAGAGTCAACCCTGACTCAATCTGAGGTGCAGTGTGGTCGGTACCACTCAAAGTTTCTCACCTTTATTTGAAATGATCAACATTTTAAATGAAAACAATAGTTGGCATATGGAAAACCGACCAAACGCATTCGGATTGTGTTGATACATTAGTAAAACAATAAATTTTTCATTTTTTATGTGTATGAGTCAACCCCGCCTCAATCTGAGGCACGGTGTAGTCGGTAGCACTCTAAGTGTCTCTCTTTTGTTTAAAATGGACACTGTTTTAAGTAAAAACAACTGACATACATAAAACCAACCAAACTTATTCATATTGTGTTGATACTTTAGTAAAAAAATACATGGGTCATTTATGATGTGTACAAGTCAACCGATCCTCAATCCGAGACCCGGTGTGGCCGGTACCACTCAAAGTGTCTCACTTTTATTTGAAATGGACAACATTTTAAGTGAAAACAACAACTGGCATACGGAAAACCAACCAAATGCATTCATATTGTATTGATACTTTAGTACAATGATCCATGGGTCATATGTGATGTGTACGAGTCAACTCTGCCTCAATCTGAGGCACGGTGTGGCCGGTATCACTCTAACTGTATCTCGTTTGTTTTAAATGAACATCATTTTAAGTAAAAACAACTGGCATACGGAAAACCGAACAAATGTATTCGGATTGTGTTGATACTTTATCACAACGATCCAGGGTCCAACCTCACACAATCCACTTCTCATGTGAGGAACTCCTACCCTATTCTAAAACACGTGACATTTAATACGCCAAGGACAACTATATTCCCTAAGTCACACAAGATCATTGATACACACCCATTATCAACATCACTAAGTTCAAAGACACCCACCCCAAACCATGACATTATATTTGTGTTTGGTTTAATTCATTTATTAATTTCCTTATTTTGGGTTATTAGCTTCTAATTTCTGAATTCAATCGTGTATGTGTTATAAAAATGCAATTTTGTATGTATTCTTAATTCTATATCACATATAATTACATATTCTGTTTTTTATGTATTGTATTCATAATTTATTATTAAATTATGTATCCTTCTAATTATTAGTTTTAAATTATGTATTGTATTGTATGTATTCTGTACAATTCACACAGAAGCACACAAAGCAGGCTGCTGTGTGAATTGTACAGCAAAGCCTATACCAGCAGTTTTAAACCGTTGGTATAGGTTCTGTATGTTTTTTTTACCAATGGTTCTGAACCATTGGTACAAAACCTTTACCAACGGTTTAAAACGTTGTTATAGTGGTGATTGGAAGACTAAAAAATATATACCAACGGTTTTGAAACGGTTGTCATATGTGTGGTATAAGAACTCTATGCCAACGGTTTTATAAAACCGTTGGGATAGAGTAGATTTATTCACATATACCAATGGTTTATCTTAAACCATTGGTATATGTCTATTGTCACAGCTTACTAGGCTACGGTTTCTAAAACCGTTGGTATGATTTATACCAAATGTTCTCCACCCTATACCAATGGTTTTCAACCGTTGGTATACCTTAAATTTCCAGTAGTGAATTCCTTAGATACTATGGAAATCATATTGTGTGCATAATTTTTTCCATAATTCCATGTTTTATGCCAATGTTATTTTATCCTGGTTAATGTTCCTTTATGATCTATGTCTTACTTACTTCCCAGATTTATTTCATGAATCAATATTTTTATATTTAAACTTTATGTTCATGTTTTTACATTCTTATGTTTATGGTTTGTTTTATGCTCTCCATGTTTACCCTTACTTAGAATTTGAGCTCACCCTTTTTATGTTTTCTTTTCTCTATGATATAAATAAAGGTTTTAGGTAGGGAAACAAAATGGGATGATCTTTATGAGAGATGTTGAAGATATTTCACAAAGTTATAAGATTATGTTAAAATTTTCCAAAGACACTAAACTAATATGGTCTTTGGGAATCTATTTGTTTCATGTATTAAGTATTCTGTAAAAGTAATGTAATGTCTATGTACATCAAGATTGGGTATTTAAAAATAGAGAATTGTCTGCTACATATTATTAAGTTAATGGATTACTATGTTAGAATGGTACTAACACCTTATGTAGGGAGCGGATAATTAATTTGTTATTAAAGTTTCTTCACAAACATAAATGGTGTTTTCCTGATTAACTTGATATTGAAACCTTAATTAACAAGTTAAAACACATTTGAGTCATATACCAGTAGTCGCATTGGATTAAATATGTTTATGTTTTCAATTTAATAGACACAAAATTTCAATTTATAAAGTGTATGGGCCTTTGTAAATTTGGAATGGTGATCTATATAATTCAACCATCGTGTATGGATTTTTTTTATATTTTGAACCCAAAGGTAAATACCTAGTTATATTTACATGACATTCCAATTGAAAATTATAAATTATGGTACTTTACAATTTGGGAATGGTAACACATTTAACTAGACCATTTTATATAATTAAATGAGTACAAAATGTTGACTTTTTAAAAAATATTAAATGAAATGGTTACAGTTAAATGGTGATACAAATTGAAACTTAAAGGGATTTTTCCTCTATAACTTACAATTGACACACTATATACTGTAATCCATGATAGAAAATAAAGAACTTGACCCAAAACCAAACTTAGTAGTGGGAAGTAGGAAATGTCTCTTGTGATTCCTTATGGTCTTATATATCACCTAGACTTCACTTTAAGAGCAGACATAGGGGTGTGAATCTTATATAAGATGGATTGTGCATGTCCTATTCTTATATATATGATATGTATTGTTATAAAACCTTGTCTGAGGTATGTTCTTTCAATTTTTAGAGCTATACCACCATAACATCCTCAATTTGTGCACCAGGAGGGTAGTGATGACCATACTCTAGAGGTGGTGGGACCTAAGCCACTAGTATTACCTCATGAAGTTCCAAATACAATACATACCAATATAAATGACTAGGGCACTGACACCAAATTCTAAAAGGGTTTTCTATTGTTCATGAAGACCATTTAGGGAGCCCCGTGACCTGATCCTTCTATGGAAAAGTTGACGTGGGAATTTCAGCAGTAGAATCCACCCATATTTTCTAGGAATGACAGTCTACAGGCTATAGATTCATGGATGGAGGACATGATATATAGTTTCAAGAATCTCGAGACACCTCTTGAGAGGAGAGTGGAGATTTATATGTGTATTCTATGATATTATTCTAAGTGATGGTGAGATGTTATTACCTAGAAATATCATCATCAGGATTTGGTTTAGAGGGATCTTCATATGGCCTTCTATGATTATTTCTATCCTAATACATTGAGATATGATAAATCCAATGATTTTATGAACTCATATTAAGGGTCTTTATTAGTTATGGAATACTCCGTATATTTCTCAGGGCTCCAAAAATTCACACAGATTCTTCTTGGTGATGAGTTATCTAGGGCTAGCTGATTTGAGGATAGTCTTAGGCATGACATCCAATCATTGGTGAACATATTATGATTGAATACTATATCTTGGATTTTGAATTAGTAACTCATTACTGAGAATAACCTAAGAGAGGATGAAGGTGTGATCTAGGGCGGTTTTGGCTCCTAGACCCAAAACTACTTTGACTAGAAGCAGGAAGCATAATTTTGAGCCTTATCATATGAACATTAGTATTTAAAGTGTATGATTGGGTAGCTAGGTGGTATGACATCAGTGTGGTAGTCCAAGACATAAAAATAACTAGTGTATTAAGTACCTAGTTGAGTTTTAGGTTTACAGAAAGATGGTTCATCATTAGCATTTTTGTAGAATTTTTCCTCCAGAGGATAGTGAGAGAGGGTCTACACTGACTCCATGTTTAGGAGATAGTTCAGAAACCCCTCATCTAGAAGGAAGTCGGAGCACTGCCATCTGGTAAAACTGAGGATATGTCTGTGGTCAAGGGATCCAAACATTGGATTGACAGTGTTGACAGAGTGGGCCTTCCCAGGGTAGTTATGTTATATCTCAAGACAGCAGATAGGGTCATATGTATATAGTGTAGTTGATCCCTAAGAAGAAGAGTGTCGGTCCATCTAGGGTTAGAGGTAAGATCTTAGCAGCCTATACTCTAGTTTATTATTTATTTGATACTAGTGATTCCAACTCCTTCATATTTTTTCTATTGTGGATAGACTTGGGATCAAGATTAAATATTCATGTGGTTTAATGACACTCAATACCCCATTAGGAATTTGATCATAATATTTACACCAATGTAAGGAGTTACCCCACAAGATAGGTGGGTATTATTTCTTATGGGACTACTTTATCCTCAAGTTGATGGGTTTCAATATCGTTCTCAAGATGGACTGTTTGGCTCCCTAATCATTATTGTATATATTTCTTTCATTATAGGGTGACATCCACATCACTAGAGGGTGATAGTTATATTTACAAGGGTGAGTGGGATGTTTTGGGAAGTCAAGATTGACCAAAGCAACATGGGATGGTTAGAGTGATAGCCCAGATTGCTAGTTTTTATATGGATGATAGAGGAACATGTTGGGCTAATTTACCTCTGGTAGTAGATAGTTTATAAGATGTCTTCATTCGAGACTTTTTTAGACTACCTAATAAGAGATGGGAAGAGTTTATTATTAAGCTAGTGTCAGGAGCAACACCAATATCAATTTCTCTTTACAAGATGGATACTTCTAAGTTGTAGGAACTTAAGAAGAATCTAGAAGACTTGGAATCTAAGGTATTTATACAGCCTAATACTTCCCTGTGGGGTTTACCTATCATTTTCACCAATAAGGCGGATGGTACCCTTAGTATTTTCATGGATATCCATCAGTTGAACTATCTTATGATTAAGAACCAATATCCACTACCATGTATAGATAACCTCTTAGAGCATTTTTAAGGATAAAGGGTTTTCTCCATGATTGATTTGACATATGTTTACCATTAGGCATGTGTTATACCATAAGATATATGATATACAACATTTCATAGAAGATATATATTATATGAGTATTTTTTCATACCGTTTAGTCTTACAAACATGAAAATAGTATTCATGGATTTTATGAATTGGGGTTTTCACCCGTATTTGGATTCATTTTTGGTAGTCTTCATCGACGAAATCTTGGTATACTCACATATTTGTCATGAACATGACCAACATCTTGATATCATTTTGAGAACACTGAGAGAGCACCATTTGTATGCTAAGTTGACCAAATTCCACTGTTGGATTGATAAGGTCCACTTACTAGGCCAAGATATCTTAGAAAAAAGATTATTAGTTGACCCATAGAAGGTGAGGGTTTTTATTTCCTAGGAGAATCCCAAGAATATCTTTGACATACGTAGTTTTTTAGGGCTGTTAGGATATTACAAGAACTTTATATAGGATTTATCATGTCTTATAACACCACTTATAGGATTGAACAATAATGGTTTCAAATTTACATAATCTTAAGTGTGAAAAAAATCCTTTTAGGATATAAAAGGGAGACTAACTTCAGTGTTGATCCTGATTTTACCGGATCCTAGCATAGGCTACATGGTTTATTATAATGCATCATAAATCAAGCTGGGAGTTGTTATGATATAGGGAGATCGATTCATGGTGTATCAGTCTCATCATTTGAGGCCTCGTGAGTGTGATTATCCATTTCATGATCTTGATCTAGTATATGTGGATCATGTATTCTGTTATTGGAGACATTATTTACATAGATATCATTTTGTGGTGTATAATGACCACAAAATCCTCAATTATATATTTAAATAGCGTGAATTGAATCTCAAGTAGAAAATATGGTTTGAATACATAAAATCTTCAACTTTTAGCTTGCTTATATGCCTGGTAAATGCAATTTCATTGCTAATGCTCTGAGCTAGAACACTCAATCACAAGCAGTTCAGGAGGCCAGTAGTGAGTGACAGTTGATGACCCTCTTTTTTTAAACGAACTTAGAGGTCTAGGAGAATCATGGGAAGCCTATTATTATAGATTTATTAGTGACCTATTCACTTTGTTATAGAGTATATATGAGGTAGATTTTATATCTTAAGGGTGTGATCCTAAGGGAAAGTGCTTTAGTTGAGGACCCATCGCCTGGTTGGGTTTTTGATGGGGATGAGATCTTGTGCATTCATGGGCATGTCTGGGTGCCAGTAGACATATGAACAAAATTAATGTGAGAGTCACATGCCTATTATTTGGAGGTACATCCTAGCCTTATGAAGATTTATCATGATTTATGAAGCCATTATTAGTGTCCTGATATGAAAAGGGAGACATCTAGTTTTTTTACTCGATGTTCCACCTGTCAATAAGTGAAGGCAGAACACCAGCAACCAATAGGGATTCTATAACCATTTCCTATTCTAGATTCAAAATGGGACGATGTCACTATGTATTTTTTAGGGGTTTACCTAGTACATCTTGAGTCTATGACATAGTGTGCGTGATCGTAGATAGATTGACAAAGTTTTCTCACTTCTTACTTATTATATAAACCTTTTAGTAGATGATATTAGAAGGATACATGTCAAAGAGATCATATGACTTCATGGAGTATCACATACTATTGTATTGGATAGATATTATCATTTTACATCATGGCTTGGGTAGGGGTTATTGAGGGAACTAGGTTCATAGGTACTATAAAGTACAGCCTATCACCCACAGACTGAAGGTCAGTTTGAGCATACTATATACGTGTTAGAGGACATGCTCTAGTAATGCATCCTAGGTTTTGGTGGTTCTTGGGAGAAATATCTACCACTTTCTTATTTCACTTACAATAACAGATTCTAAGATACTATAATTATGTATCCTTATAAGGGTTTATATAGTAGTCTATTCCATTCTCCCCTATACTGTTTAGAGGTAGGTGAGGTAGTGTTATTGGGACCTCGTCTCATTTAGGAGACTTCGGAGTAGGTACAACTTATCAGGAAGAATATGACTACAGCTCGGTCTAGAAATAATTTGTATGCCTATCGCCACAAATTAACTCTAGAGTTTGAGGTCTGGGATCCGGTTTTCTTACAAATTTCACCTATATTTGGGCATAAAAAGATTCAGAGATAGGGTTGTCTTTTTCACCATTATGTCTATCATTTTGAGATTATGGAGAGATTCGAACCAGTAGCCTATCATTTTTAGTTACCTAAAAGGTACCAAGATATGAAAATTAATGTTCATGTGTCTTAGTTACATTGTTATCATTCTAACCCATCTCATATTCTTCATCTTGATGAGGATAAGTTAGAGGTAGATTCATTTTTTGAGGATCATCTTATATGTATCATTTATCAAATCATATAGTCTCTATGATGCAGGTTACTTCCTCTAGTATGGGTGTTATGGAAGCATGTACATTTATAGGATGATACATATAAGAAATAGGATGATTTATGTGCTTAGTGTTCAGAGTTATTCTCATTATATGCTTTACCAACCTTGGGAGAGAAACTTAGTGATGAGTTGTTTTATGGAGGGGAGATTGTAAGATCCTGATTTTTCTAATGAGGTTTGAACCCTTTAAATTTTGGTATAAATATTTTTTTTCTTCTAATTGAAATGATTAAAGGTTTATGGTAGGGTTTGGGAGAATTTGGGGCTCGTTTAGAGCCTGGAGCATCATTTTTTAGAGGAATGGGTATAGGTGCGTGGTTGGCCCACAATTAGTAGTAACCATAAAGCTCAAACATGGGGACCTATAATAAGAGGATCGTGGTTTTTAAACCATGTGAGTTATGACACCTATCCATGTGAGGATCTACAGAGAAACTGCAAAGGGGGTCTTCACAGGTTGTGCATGGTTTTCCAAACCATGCGGCCAAACCGTTCTCCTTTAAAAATAGGTGTAATTATGATTTTTCTTCTTCCTCATTAAATGTTTTAACCCTAATTTTTTCTCCTCCTTCATGCATAGAAACTCCCCCAACCACTTGGATCTCTCCATTGGCATCAAAAGTAGGCTTTGAGCTACCTCCATTCGGACTCCAATTCCTTCATCATCAGTTGCGTTGGAAGTGTATAGGTAAGCTTTTTAATCCTCTTAGTTACTTCCTTTGATTATCTTATCATACGAAATGTTAAATTCATGTGATATATTTTGCCTTATTTTTAGGTAGTTCATATATTTATTTGATTTATCTAGATATGGACTGAAATAGAGGCTAATAACGAATGAGGAATCCACTACACATCTAATATAGGTGGTCTCATGCTTTTCTCTTAAAGTCTCTTTGTCTATATATTATTCCATGTGTTGGTTTTTTCATGTGTCACTTATTAAATTTAGTTTTCCATAAATTAAATGTATAGGACTATGTTTATATTACTCATGGGGTTGTAATAACTAGTGAGGGTTGAGAACCCCATATAGAAGCACCCAAATGTCTTTGATTATAAACTAGCCTAAATGGATATAAATTTCTTATGAATTGATCCACCTTCTGAGGTGTGTTATTTACTCCTTTAAATTGGGAGGTTCTAATTAATTATAAAAAATAGATTAAATGAATATTATGGATGGATTGACCCCTTTATAGGCATACTAAACCTAGGATATGTATTTGAACAACCTTTTGAGGTAAGTTTTCTACCTTTAAAAGAAATGGATATTGTGAATTAAATTTTATATTAAATGGTATAGATAGACTGAGAACCAATGATCATTAATTATTCCATGTAATGGGTGAAACATTAGTACCAACTTGGAATTCCATGAATGGACTCATCGAGATTATTAAATTCAAATGAATTATAAATGGATTTATATCACATCGTGAACGACACATGGGTTCTAATATGAACGATATGGATGGGAACACTTGGGAGGATGGATAATATTATTCCATGAGTTTAATTTGGATCTATTATGTGGGATCAAAAAAATGGAATCAGAGGGAGATGATTTATACCACACCTAAAGTGATACCTGGGTTCCTATAAGTAATGTCATGGATGGGTTTGTAGGGTGATGGGTTCATAGTATAGACGGAGTGATATTAGGGTTCCTCATAGGGAACTCCTTGTATGAGATCATGATTAAAATAAGTTAATTGATTAATTAATCAAAGTAATGCATCTACCAAGTCAAAGGACATACTTGGATTCAGTAAATACTTTACATACATGAGGGAGTTGTTACACTTCTTTTTTTAAGTGTAATGACATGGGACATATTAATCCCTTATAATGAGATGATCAATAGGGGATGAATAGGATATGAGATGGGTAACGAGCCTATTTTATAATTAAAATTGTAAATGGGAAATTTTTAGATACATTATGACTTAGGCCGAAGTAGGTGGTATTGGACGAGTTTCATATTCAAAACCTGGTTTGACATATGATGTATATACTTCATACATAGTTTATATTATTAATTTCACATTTCTTCTTTATATATTCATGGACTGGATCACATTAACCATTGGTGGTGTCCTACTAAGTATATCTCACACCCTGTTTGGTCCACCGATCGGTACCCAGATAGACTTCATGGTTGCAGGTAGGGAGAAGGGAAAGTGGCTTACTATGAACACTTGATTTATTTGTACTAAGATGGAGTATGGTAGAAGAGGAATAATCTTATACTTGGGATGCTATTGGGGATAGTTTTTGATATTTTGTTTATTATTGTATAGAATGATTTATATTCCTGCTACTTTGTTTCTTATATATTCCCATTTTGTATAGCATGACATGATCATCATTTTGTATATGGATATGGTTTCCACCATTTTATTTTATCTATCTGATTTACTTTTCTACTGTTATGTATTCTTTAGTCTTCCATTTTTCATTACTATTATATTTCAATTGTACTACACTTTGATCATGAGGGTATAGTCTCCCCACTATATCATCATAGACCCTCACTACTAATCGGTAGCCTCTAGCATGTGAGGAGGTGTTCTTGAGGCCATGTGGCCACCGGTTCAACTACTGTTATAGAGTAAGCCATGCTGGGATGTTACAAGTGATTCCCACATCGAACATTAGCATAGTCAAGTGCTATTATATATATTAAACCACTGTAAAAATGGTTTAGATTTCCAAAGTGGCATGGGATCAGTGCCCACATACACATTTCACACACATATATGTCTTGTACAAACCCGCACGGGCTTGGGGGCTTAGGCCCACATGTTGTATAGGTTCCTCCATGTGTGGCCTCCACTGACCTTCCATTGGGTAGGCCTTCACTCAAGCCTAACTTGGCCAGATATCCCATAATGGGCTAGCCATGTGGCTTGCACTCCTTGAGGTTGAGGTCCGACTTAGTTGGTTAATTTGTTTTACCTAAAAATAATTTAAAACCTTGGTGAAATACCATCAGAATGTCATAAAAAAATAAAACTTCTAGAATGTATCATTTCGATCCATTTTTATCTATATTATTTCTTTAACTATAATTTCAAAAATCTTAATAAAATATTTAATTATATGGTAATTTTAATTAACATGCATTTAAATTTTTTAATAAATATTTAAAAACTAATGAAAAAATTAATGCATCAAATACCCCCACACTTGAATTATTTTTATCATCAAGCATTGAATCCCAAAATTAAATTAAAGAGGGCACCAATGTTACCAATATTTAAATTTAAAAGTAATAAAATTAAAAAATTATCAATGTTAAACCAAATTTCCAAGTTCCACATAAATCATAAATTCAATTTCATACTTTTCAAAGAAACAATGAACCCAAGTATTTTACCTTCTCCCTTTTGAAATTGGTGGAACTTCTCCTTTAATTAATTAAATCTTGTTAATTAATTATTATTCAACATGAAAAGTTATGATCTACCTCTATTTTGAATCTTTTCACTCATCACTCATGATACTAATTCAATTAGAGTTATTCCCTTATCATGAGAACATGCTACTTTCCCATAGGCTTCTAGATGGACTACTTTCTCTAATTTTAAAATAAAAAATTCACATAAAATCAAGAGGACTTGAAATAAATGTTATAATGAATATGAGGCTTAAGGTTGGTAGGAATTGATGCAAAAAAAACTTAGTATCAAAGATTATATTTCTATATTAAGTATAAATCATGATATCAAAGTAAAAGATCGATGGAATTCTCCCCTTAAAAATGAAAACCCATGCTTCCCAAGATCAATATAAAGGTCATGATCAATGATAGAATAATGAATGAATTGATCATTCTTGAATTTTATCTATTTTTTACCTTTTTCTCTTCTTTTCAAACTAATTTTCATTTTTTTTACTTGTTTTAAATCCATGATTAGAATAAACCTCACATCCACCACCTAACCACATATGATAAAAATCATCAGTCTAGTAATGGTTATTTTTTAGTCTTCCAAGTCATAACCCATTTTTTCATATTTTTTTCAAGAATGGAAAAAATAAAGTATAATGAATGAATAATAAACCATTCCAAATACCCAAAGTAGCACCCCACACTTTTTATCATAATTTAGTACATCCTTTCTCCATGAATTCCCTCACCCCACATGTAACGTCTCGATTTTTTGAATGGGTCAAAATTTTCGAGCAAACTTAAATTTTGAATTTTGTGGATGGACCAACATGAAATATAAGTTATTGAATCTAATTAAAAGATTATAAATGCACCAAGGTGTTGTTATTATATGGGGTTCAAGGCCTGGTGAGTGCCTTAGGTGTTTGGGTGAGTTTTGGGTGCATCAATCCTTGGAAAATTAGTTTCATACAGAAAAGGTTGTGGCACATTGTTTTTTTAAGTCATTCATCCTTTAAGGGGTAATCGCATAGTCCATTTTTTTACTAGATCATGGTTAAGAAAACCATGCAAGGTCGGGGTTCACAGTTTTGTGAGATGTATGCAGTTTTTAATATAGGGTGTGCATGGTCTATTCATGGTTGGTGCACGGTCTGGCCAAATTGTATGGCCAAACCATGCGACCTATTTAAAAAGGGGTTCTCTTTAGACAGTGGTTCCACACAGTTGGTGCATGTTTATCCAAACTGTGTGGTTCATTAAATATTTTGAAATTACCAAATTTACCCTCCCTTTTATTTCTTCTTATCCTCCTCCTTTCTTCTATCTTTCATGTGCATAGCATAGGGATCTCCTCCATTTTTATCTCACCTTGAATTTGGTCTCCTTCATTTGTCCAAGATCAAAATTGAACATCATAAAATTTATTAGAAGTGTAGAGGTAAGGCCTTCAATACTCTTTCTTCCTTTCTTTATTTATCTCTACATATGAAATACTAAATCTATTTGATCACTTTTTCCCTATTTTTATTGTGATTGTCTAGAATCTGGATTTCTATCATCTCGAATCAAATTAGAGTCTAGTACTCAATGAGAGAGTTCCTTAGAGTATAAGGTAGGTGGTACCTATATTTTTTATTAAATATACGGGTGTTATGGGGAGTGTTATTAAATACACACATTTGGGTTTCCCAGGTGATATACTTAATAAATTAATTATTGTCATGATTTTTTTAAATTGATCTTATGATATGACTATGGAAATTATCTAGCCTATTTAAATATGTTAATCTAGTTATGAGGATTTTGGTTAGTAGGGTATGTTATGCCAATTGTTAAATTTTTTAAATTAATTATATTTTTATATAACTGTATGAGTTCTATTAGATCATGACAAGAATGGACCAAGGTTTGGAGGTTATGTTGATTACTAGTATTGAGATAATGAGGTTATTATACAAATGAGAGATGGGGTTTACATGTGGAAACAATTTTTATAGATGGTGTGGCTTAGAAAATTTTGGTGATTTCTACTCACCATTGTTGACTGACATTGTCATTGGATTCATGTGCACATAAGTAGGACATAGTTGAGGTGGTGTTGACCACTCATTATGGGTGGATGCCTCTGTAGTTTTAGCAGCTTAGGGTATGGTGTTGACTATCAGATATGGAGGTGGTTCTCACCATAGAAAGCCACTGGATATGGTTTTTGAGACCATCAGTTGGGGTTGAGTCTCCCCATTATATTTGAGACTAATGGGATAATATTATTAGAGGATGGATATCATCATGTCTCGAGATGTTAGGATATTGAGATGATATAGATTTATTATATATGGGAGGATGGATATCACCATACCTCGGGATGCTGGTCCGTTGAGCTGATGGTTACTTTTTTAATGGAGGTCTGAGTGACCTGGGATAAATTGATGGTCATGTTGATGGGATTTTAGTTCTTTGATTTGTGGAAAATCAGGTGTCAGATGGAATGAAATTCTAGATGACATGGTTGTGGATGTGATACTGAGGTCCTTACAGTATGACTAATTAGGGATACATCATTCTATTTTTTAATGTTGATCAAAGTAGGTAAATGCTTACTTTTGTATGATGAGAATGAGTAAAGAGGGTTATGTATTTTATGTGAGATTTTTTTTCTATTTATTTATGTATGTATGCACTATATAATTATGGATGTAATCCCAGAAAATGTTTGTGGTGGCCTACTGAGATTATACTCACACCCTACACAGGCCCCTTAAGATGCATGCAGACTTTATGGTTTTAAGATCAGGTCAAATATTTGGTTCTTTCTCTAGAATATAGTAATTAGGGATACAATTACTTAATATGGATGGCATATATACCATGGAAGTTCACTACATCTATATAGAGTTATTATTAGGGATTTTGAGTAAATTATTATATGATCGTCCATGGTTGATCTTCCATGTCGATTTTTGTATGACTGTTATGACTTGTGTTATTATCTAAAAAAATTATAATTCCCTGGATTTGTTTTTACTATTGTTTCTTATTATTTATTCTTCTGATTTTGGTATTTATGATTTAGTAGTATTTTATTATCATATGACCATTATTATCATCATCATCATAGGGTATAGTCTCCCCACTATCACCTAATCAGACCCTCACTACTAGTCGAAATCCATTGGTATGCGGGGAGGCACACCTAAGGCCTAGTGGTCCTCTGACCAGGAGAATGTGTTAATGTTTCTTCCGGTTAAGGTCACTATAAATGGTATCAAAGGTGTTTCTTTTTCTTTTTGTTTCTTCTATTTTGGGTATGGTAGACCGTAGACTAGGTTCTAATCATAAATGCATAAATAGATTGTGTTTGGGTGTCTTTTACACTATGAATGGGGGTAGAACAAGTTTCCAGAGGTGGGAAAATTGATATCATGATTTGTGATTTTAAAGTTGATTTATCTCTACCTCAAGTGGCGCACTTGGGATTGATATTAATGGATTATGAGATTTTGGACTTTGGATCGGTATGGAAATAGATGAATATTTATACATCATGGTAGGCACTTATACCAATATGATGTTTGATTATACTTATGATTTTCATTGGGAACCTAGAATGAACTAAGAGTGGTTAGGCTGTTTAAAGTGTCAAAAAAGCTAAGTAGTGTTTTCCTACTTAGCCTTTTTGGTGGAATTCTACTCAGCCAGCCCGTGTATGAGATTATTCATGATATTTTTATATGAAACAATTTATATGTGGTATATGGGACTAAATCTATCGTGGGTAGTCATAAATATTTAATGGGTGTGAGCCACTTAAAATGTTAAAAAATATCAAAAGTGTTTTCCTATATATTCTTTTGGTATGATTCTACTCAAGCACCTAATATTGAGGAAATATGATATGCATGATATTTGATTCCTATCTCTATTATGGGAATTCAAGGGGACATGAGGTAGGATGATATGTGATACCTAACTCTGTTATGGTTAGGAAGGGGGCCATGAGGCCGGATGACAAGTGACATGGGTGTTTTAGGGGAGTACAAGGGTGGTGAGATGTGCTTCATGTTATAGATTTCCATGTCTAATATATATATATATATATATATATATATATATATATTGTTATGGATTTTTGACCATGGTGTTTGGTCTTCATCATGATTCCATCTAGATAACTTATAGTGGAGCGTCAAGAGGGTGGAGATGTGGTGCCGCTAGAGTATGCATGGGATGATGCCTCTGAGGGTTATGTTGATCATGAGCCATAGGTTCATGCTCTAATGTAGAAAGGGAAGACGTAAAAGTTGGAATATTTTGGTCCATGGATAGACGATAATATTAGAGAGGTTTTGGTGAGATTCAAATAGTTTATTGACATGGGAGATTAGGGAGATGAACCATCTATAGTTTATTTGACTCATGAGTTCTAGTCTCGACACCAACCATTATTTCAGGGTGAGGGTGGACCACATTCAGTGGAGAACCAGAACAAGTTTTTGCAGACTATTTTTGATTGACATGAGACACCCCCAGGTTAGAGGGTGATGTTGGATACTTATATTCTCAAAGGACCGGAAATTCACTTCTGGGAAATGCAGGTGCAGGCTGGTAGACTTGAGGGGCTAGCATATAAGGATTTTGAGGCTAGGTTCTTAGAACACTTTTTCATGGAGACGTTGAGGGAAGATCAAGCCCATGAGTTCATAAACTTGTAGTAAGGGGATACATATTTTATGGATTATGTGTATAACTTCACAGACCTATCCTAATTTTCACCTTCTATAATGGGCGATGACACCACTAGGGTGAGGCATTTCGAGGATGGTTTGGGACATGCCATTAGGGTATAGGTGAACATATTTAGGTTGAACTCATTCACAAAATAAGTAAATCATTCTTTGATTTCCTAATGAAATATGATTGATTGGACTTATTCGAGTTGAGTGATAGTGTCAGGTGAGACTGGTAGTGATGCTTCAAGTAGCTGAAATCAGGGTAGTGAGGAGTCTCAGTTGGGTAGTCAGGCTAGGGATTCTGCTAGACCATTGTGGAGAGGGTCATTGATGGCGTGATTTTAGTGTGGATAGCTAGGACATATTTGGACTCAATTTGAGGGACCTTTGAAGGAGTATCTAACATGTTTCTATATGTTTAACTTGGAGAGGTTCTGTATAAAGACTTCTCAGGTAGATGGGAGTTAGGAACTGAGTCAGAATCCGAGATCTGAGGTAGGATAGGGAGTGGTTCAAAGATCTGGTAGATGGTATTCTAATATGAACATAATACGTGGTAGATATGGACATATACTTAGTAGTGGGGTCAGTGAATGGTAGTTGGGGTATCTCTGTAGGGTCTTTAGGCCCTAGGTAGTCTTTTTTTAGGCTAGGTACATGTTGTTGAGCTAATAGGGTCAGAGAAAGTTGACGATCCAACTATGGTTAGAGTTATGACTTTATCATGGAATTTACTTTTGTTTTTGGGAATGAATAATATGGGTTCATGTAGTGCATGTGTTGTATTTGAACTAACCAGGATCTGGTTAGTATGTGGGAATTGGGTATGATGTGTGATTTATATGAGATGCATAGATATTAGGACCTTGATAGGCATGAATTAATATATATATATATATGATGTAGGATTACTTTTTGAGTGTAATTGTGATGTAGAAATTGTGAGGACTAATAGAAATGAAGGCACTAATGGGTGTTATGTGAGACATAGGCATGAGTTTGGCATCAGTTATGATGGAAGATGTATGAGAATATGATGAGATTCATGACTCTTGGGTGTTGGGTATGAAATGGGTGAGAATTGAGCACCTAATGGGATTTAGGAATAATGGTGGGTCATGTGGGGACATGTATATCTGAGTGATGGTTAGGTTGGACCATAGGAATTTCATTTTGGTTCAATAGATAATTGGGTAGGTAATTCTTAAAGTGGGGAGTTCCATGAGAGGAATTGATCTTTGACTGAGTAACTGGGGTGGATCGGGGTGATATTATGAGGTGGGTATGTTTAGTACCATCTCGGTGAGAAACCTTGTAGCTCGAGGATGATCTATTGTAAGGTGGGGATACTATAATGTCCATGATTTTTGAATGGGTCATAATTCCTAGGAAAAAATAAATTTTGAGTTTGATGGATGGACCAACTTTAATTCTAAGCTATATAACTTAATTCTAAGATTTGGAATGCTCCAAGTCATTTTTTTGGATAGTTTTTAAGCCTCGGTGAGTGCCTTGTGGGTTTAGGTGAGTTTCAGGTGTTTTGGGAACTGAAAACTCAGTTTTGGAAAGAACAGGATGAGGAGCATGGTTTTTTTAAATTGTGTGGCCTTTAAAGGGAAATTATGCATCCCATTTTTGTACTGGATCATGGTTAAGAAAACAATTAAAGGTTGGTTTCATGGACATGTGATATGTATATATATTTTTAATAAAAGGTGATCGAGGTTTGAAAACCCATGTGTCCTAGCCCGCATGCTTAGTTCCACCTAGGTAGTGAGTGCGCACAGTTAATACATAGTCTGGCCAAATCATGTGGTCAAACTGTGCGTTTGAACCATGTGAACTGATTAAAATGGGGTTCTCTTTGGATAGTGGGGCCACACGGTTAGTGCATTGTTAGTAAAACAATACATCCAACACTACTACAAAAAGGGCCTTTAATAGCACTAGTAAAAGGGAATTATCAGCACTATAGAAGTGCTGATAACGTACATGATGTTAAAGGGTTAGCTTTAACAGTGCTTGTAAAAAGAGATGATAAAGGCACCCTTTAACAGTGATTTTTTTAGTGTTGTTAAAGGCCGCATTTATCAGCGCTTTTTTAGCCCTATTAAAGTTCCTCTTTAATAACACTAAAAAATCACTAATAAATTCCCTGCTGATAACGGGTATAATTTTTTTTTTCACACCCCACCCCTATAAAAAGTTATAGTTTTTTGAGGTTCAAGTTAGATATATGAATTTTTTAGAAATTTAGTATATTTTATTCCTTTGATTATAACATTATTTAAATCTCATTTGGTTTTATCTAATTTTATAATCTTCTATTGGAATGGTATTGGATCTAAAATAGACTCCCATATCGAAAGTTATAGCCATTTCAATTTTAATAAATCGGGGTCGGTGACAAAAAAACTCTATTTTTGAGGCCTTCTGGGAATTTTGGGGGGTTTAAAATAGTAAATATCTTTTATTATTCATACTGAGACTCTCTATTTCATATATCTCATCATATGATTTGATTTTATATGTGGTAGATCCCAAACAGACACCTAGATCAAAAGTTATGGTTATTTGAAGTTCGAGTTAAATTTCTAATTTTTTTTGAAACTATAGAATATTTTATTCCTTTGATTATAACATGATTTAAAACTAATTTGTTTTTATATTGTTTCATGATCTTCGATTTTATTGGTTGTGAATCTGAAATGGACTCCCAGATCAAAAGTTATAGTCGTTTCAATTTTAAGAAACCGGGGTCGGTGAAAAAAAACTCAGTTTTGGAGGCCTTATTATAATTTTTGGGGGATGAAAAATGGTAAAAAGATCTTAGAACTTATATTGATACCCTATGTGGAATATATCTCATTTTATGCTTTGATTTTATATGTGGTAGATCCCAAATGGACACCCGGATCAAAAGTTATGTCTATTTGAAGTTCGAGTTTGATTTTTGACTTTTTTGGAATTATAGTATATTTTATTCCTTTTATTATCACATTATTTAAATATCTTGTGGTTATATCTTGTTACATAATCTTATATTTTACTGGTTTTAGATATGAAATGAACTACCAGATCAGATGTTATAGTCGTTTCATTTTTAAGAAATTGGGGCCAGTGACAAAAAACTTAGTTTTGGAGGCCTTTTGGGCCTTTTAGGGGTTTAAAAATAGTACATAGCTCTTTGACCCTATTCATATACCCTATGTGTCATTGATCTCATCACAATATTTGATTTTATTTGTGGTAGGTCCCAAATGGACACCCGGATCAAAATTTATGGTCGTTTGAAGTTCGAGTTTGATTTCTAACTTTTTTGAAACTATAATATATTTTATTCCTTTGATTATCACATGATTTAAATCTAATTTGGTTTTATCTTGTTTCATAATATTTTATTTTATTGGTTTTTGAGCTGAAATGGACTCCCTGATTTGAAGTTGTGAACTTTTCAGGGTTTTTAGGGTTTTTAGGGTTTTTAGGGGTTTAAAGGGTTTTTCACATTCGACAGCCTTTCAAACGGCCATAAATTCTGAAACGTGTATCTATTCTGACTCTACCACATATAAAATCAAATCTTGCGATGAGATATACACCTCAGTGACCCACAGGAACCCTCAATCAACTCTATTTAGGCCAAAAAAGTCCCACAAGGCCTCCAAATGGACATAACTTATGCTATGGGTGTCCGATATTGAAATATATTTTTTTGAAATATAACATTTATTAACACTTGTAAAAAAGTTTTGATAAAGGGGGTTATTTATTAGATCTTCTAAAAAAGTGCTGATAAATACCACCCTTTTATCATCATTTTTTAGAAGCTCTGCTAAAGACCCCCCCCCCCCCCATCGTCACTTTTTTAGAAGCACCTATAAATTCCCATTTTATTAGTTCTTTTTTACTTTCGCTGATAAAGGGAGGGACTTTATCAGTGCTTTTTTACAAGTGCTGATAAAGGTTCCCCTTTAACAACACTTTTTATAGTGCTAATAAAGGTGGGTTTTAACAGTGCTTTTAGTGAGCACTGTTAATACCCTAGCACTCGATAAAACCAATTTTGTAGTAGTATAAACATTATAGTTAGTTAAAGTGTAGGAAATTGCTAAATTTACCCTCCCTCCTATTTCTTCTTCTCCTCCTATTTCTCCTATCTTTCATGTACACATCTAAGTCTCTCCTCTATTCTTCTCCCACATAGATTTGGCCTCCTTACTTCATCTAAGCTCTAAATTTAATTTCGTTGGGTGTGTTGTAAGTGTAGAGGTAAGGCCTCTAATCTAGTTACTTCCTTTATTTTTTTATCTCATCATATGGAATACTAAATCTCTGAGAGGTATTTTTCCCTATTTTTAGGGTGTTTGTTGAGAATATTGATTTCTCTCATCTCAACTCGAATTCGAGGCTGGTATTCAATGAATGAATTCCTATGAATCTAAGGAAGGTGGTTCCTATATTTCTTCTTAAATATATGGGTGTTATGGGGTGAATTATTAAATATGCACATGTGTGTTGTCTGGGTGAGACCCTTAATAAATTAATTATTTTTTTGAAATTGTTTAATTGATGTTATTAGATGCCTATGTGCATACTCTATACAATTTAAATATGTTATGCTTGGTACAAAGATTGTGGTTGGATGGGAAGATTATTCCAATTGTTAAATTTTTTAAATTAATTATATTGTGATATGACTTCATGAGTTATGTGGAAATGTCATGGGCATAGCCCAAGGTATTTAGGTGATTTTAATCACCAGGACTGAGATGAAGAGGTTCATTAGGATGAGGGTGTGTTCTGAGATATATGGGTTGGTATTGACCATCGTATGTTTAAGGCGATGTGATCTTCAGGTTGAGGTAGATTGTGATGACAATGTTGTGGATGGATGAATAGGTTTGCATGTGGAAAAAAGTTTCCTGGATGGTGTGTCTTAGGAAATATTAGTGATTTCCTATCACTATTATTGGCTGATGTTTCCATTGTAGTCGTGTGCACACTGATAGGACTCGGTTGAGGTAGTTTTGACCACTCATTGTGGTTGGAGGCCCCCATAGTTTTAGCAGCTTAGGGGATGGTGTTGAACATCATTTATATAGGAGGTGATCACCATAGAAATCCATTTTAGGTATTTCTTGGGACCATCGGTTGGGGGATGATTCTCTCTGATATATTTTAGGCTGATGGGATGGGATTATTGGAGGATGGATATCTCCATGCCTCAGGATGTGAGGTTGTTGAGCTGATGAAGATTTATTATATATGGGGTGATGGATATTTTCATACCTCAGGATGTCGAGTTGTTGAGTCGATGATGAATTTTTGAATGGAGGTTTGAGGGACCTGGAATTTATTGATGGGCATGCTAATAAAATGATGGTTATTTTATTGGTGGAATATGAGGTGTCAGATGGAATGAGGTTCCAGGTGACATGGTTTTGGATGGGATACCAAGTTCATTCTAGTATGACTAGTCAAGGATAAATCATTCCATTTTCTGAAATTTTAATAAGTAGGTAAATACTTACTCAGGCTGCTAAGCATGAGTAAAGAGGGTTACATATTTTATGTGTGAGTAGTTTCTATTTATTTTTGTATTCTTACACTATATAATTATGTATGTAATATAGGAACAAATTTTTAGTGGGCTACTGAGTTCATACTCACACCCAACACGGGCCCCTCGAGACATGTGTAGACTTTATGGTTTTTAATATCAGGTCAGCGACTAGGTTTGTGCCCTAAACCATAGTGATCGGGGATATAGTTACTTGGGATGGATGGTATATAGACCATGATGGTTCTTTGTATCAAGTTGGAGTTATTTTTGGGGATTTTTAGAAGATTCTTATATGATCATCCATGGGATATCCTGCATGTATATTTTTGTATGACTTCTATGACATGTGTTATTATCTACAAATGGTATAATTTATTGGGTTTATTTGTACTATTATTGTTTATTATCGTTTCCACCAAGTTTTGTATTTACGCTTCCACAGTGTTTTATTATCATATGACCATTATTATTATCATCACCAAAGGGTATAGTATCCTCAATATCACCTAATCAAGCCCTCACTGCTAGTTGGCAGCCTTTGGCATATGGGAAGGCATGCTTAAGGCCTGGTGGCCCTCTAACTTGGAGAAAAGGTTAAAGAAGCTTTTGGTTCAGGGAGATACACCACACTTCACCTTTAAAATATCATGCATATACTAAGAGGATAATAGGAATGGATATAAATTGCTTGAAATGTTTCTTATTCCTAAAAAATTAATTTATGGTCTATATGGTATAAATAAGGTTTAATGTAAAATTTAGTCTCAAGGATAAGGGATTATCAATAAAAAGTTATCAATCTTGTTAAATGTGTTTTTTCACAGTCATAGCTTTGAAAAGTTCCAATGTAAGTTCTAGTAGGTGGCATGTCTGAAGATTGCCCAAGAAATATGCTCAATATAAAATAGAAATTATTTGGTCTAGAAATCCTATTGGGAATGGACATAAAATTTGGTATAATTACTCATATCATGATTGATAATAAAAAATCAATTCACATGAATTTCATAAATTTAAATCATGAAAAATAGTAGAGAAATTTCATATACATGAATCAACCAATCCCTTGGAATCATGAGTAATCAATTTAGTATCCATGCTTCAAACTAATTATTCAATTCTCCATTTTACTCATCCCACCTCATTATAATTAAAATCTAAAACATGGAATCCTAGGGTTCCTTAGAAAATCATGTTTCCTAGATAAGTCAAGTAAAGAAAGAATTCAAAGTACGGGCATTCAATTTCCAATTTAACACAACTACTAGAATTTCCAGTTTAAAATAGAATTTTAGAAAAAATATAGGGAGTTTATAACAAAAATAATGAAATAATGGACTCCCTTTTCTCATGTATCTTCAGTCCTATCTTCGTATTATTGTTTGGGGTTGACTTTTTCCATTATAGTCCTATACAATTAAATCAATTAATAATGCACAATAACCATGATAATAAAGCTAAAAAAGAATAGATGTGTTGGGATACTTCCTAAACCAATTCCTAAGGATTAAATTGAAATTCCTAGAGAGAAAATAAAGATATAATACTTTTTTTAATCCCCCAGGTGGGCCCTAGATTTTTAATGCCTCTAGAAGTACAGTAATATATGTTATCCGTAATCCATCAGTGGGTGGAGCTTCTTATATTCTAACCACTGTATATGGATTTTCCCATATTACACTTCTTATTTTTTTGGTGAGGGGTACATGGATGGAGTACGCCAAATCCATTCCCTTCACAATAAAGTATAACTTGCATAGAAGGGGTAGGGTGAATTATAGGTCATCCTACTTCTTGGTTGCTACTTGTGTAACCTATTCTCGACTTTCCAGTGATCTCTCCACATGGGATACATGATTTTAACATTAAAATGGAGAGTTATAATGTAAGTTAACTTGAAATAAATTTAAATATGAATAATCAATTTGAAAATTCCCCCTTTCAGCATAAGTAGCTAGTGCCTTATTTTCCTCTGGTAATGCCACTTGTATTTCTTCATGGGACTCATCAAAGCTAGGTTCAAATTCGAGTGGGATTGAATTTCCATTGGCAGGTGGTGATGCAGGCATGACACAGGCATATGGTGACGCAGGTAGGCGGTGACGCAGACATGATGCAGGTAGGTAATGGTGCAGGCATGATGCAGGCATGACGTTGGAATTTCAGGCTAGATTATTGGCTTTTGGGCCATGTAATGGGCTGCATGCCCACTGGGCCTTTGTTCCATGTATTGTGTAAATAAGTCTTGATGGTTAGGTTATCCCTTGGGGGGCTATGAACTTCTTTTCAGGACTGTGTGTGTGGTGTGTGTGTGTTTAATGTAATTGTACCCACAAACACCTAATATATATATATATATATATATATTTAGATTGAATATAAATATATGAGAATGAATTTAAGAAATTATCAACTCCTTGAATTGGTTTTGATTCAATCTCTTCTTTAGTGGTAAGTGTCTCTTATAATTGGTTTCCACTGGATAGAGGCAGGTAGTTAAAATCCTCTATCCTTTCTTCAAATTCTACCATATGGGTGTTTTCTTCCTCTTCCAATGCTAGAGTGATATGAAATGGTGATGAATATTCTACTTTGAAAGGGATATGAATATCATTTTTCACTTCATACTCATTCCAAAAATTGTCCAGATCTTTTTGATCCCCCACATTTACCTAAGTAGGAAAGTCTTTATTATCATGAATCCTCTCTAACTCTTCATGAAAGTTATGGATTTGATCTTTTAGATAGTTGGGTTGTATATCTTCTTTAAGTGTGGACTCAACCATTTGGACCTTGTCATAAAAAGTGGGCGGCTCTAGTGGTGCTTCCCTTATGGCCTTTAGTCTTTGATAGTCATTTTGGACTTTATTGACCATGTATATCAATTATTGATATGGATGTCCTATCTCTTGGAAATTTTAAATCTATCAAACTGGTATTGTGAGATCATCAGCCCTTTTTTGGGGGGAATCCTCAGAATTATGAACCAATTTTTCTTGGTCCTATACCTGAGAGTAATTATTCCATGAAAAATAATATTGAAAGTTTTGATACATCATGGAAAAATAATATTTTTTATTTTATTTTAAAAAAATGAAAATTATTTACAATGTGAAAGAAAAAATAAAATAAAAAATTGATTGGATACCCGGCAGTGATGCCAAGTTTTGACATGCCTGTCATAGGTTAATACAAAATATACTATTTATAATTTCCTAGTGTAGAACAATGGATAACCAAGACTGTCTCATTTTATGATCTTCACATTTATTTGCTTACTAATTCTACTCACTTAAACTATATTGTTTTTATTATTTTTATTATTTACTAAAATAATGAAAATGTTATAAGATATAGATAATTAAATTCTAAACTATCCTAACATTCAATGAAAATATAATGGGGTTAGTAAATAAAGTGCTTGTCCTTTAGGTTTGGTTTTGTGTTCCTTAATTATTCATATTGGTTATTTAAATTTAGTTTGATAATACAATTCTGAAATATCATGCATAAACTACTATCCTTTTATTTATTGTTTGTGGGATCTTTATTTCCTAGGTAATTTTAATTCCACCTCCTCCTATAATCAAGGTTGATGACAAACCTCAATTGAGAGTGTGGAATCTTTTAGGACCTGGCTCTATTGTATGTCATTTCATCCATTGAATGACTCAACTCCAACATTAAAGAGCTTGTGTTCAATGGAAGGGAGGAAAATGTTTTAAATAAAAGAATAAAATTGAAGTTGATATTCATGTCATGGTGGAAAATCATTACACATGTACACTTTAACCACATTCACCACAAATTGATTCAAAAATTTAAAGAATAAAAAGTAGAATTCAGGAAACACCTACCCTCCCCTAAAGCCAAGCCTCTGGTTAGTTACTCATTATCGAGTGTAAGAGGTCACAATGGAAGGATAAGAAATAAGAGAAAGAGAAAATAAGAAGAATGAGAGGGAGGTAGGGAGGGAGAGAGAGGGAGAGAGTAAAAAATTAGAATCACTTTGAATTAAAACATAATTATTTATAATATTAAAATAAACTAATTAAAGGATACAATAAAAAATAAAAAGATAAGATACAGCAGTTTGCTCCCTATCATCCTATCCCTCTCTTTTTCATAACAACCAGCCCCTCTATTTATAGGGGAATCCTATTTCTCCTCCCTAGTTCGTATCTCCTGTATCTTAACTTCTCTAGTCAAAGTATCCTTATTTAAAATAAATCTTGATCTTGATCATGAAAATATTTTTTTTAATTTTTCACATTAAATCTATAAATATATTGGGAATTTTTTACCAATGTATATGGAGTAGGTAGGCATGCTCCCGATGTAGCACACTCTTCCTCTAAATTCGTATCTTCATCTTCCATGTGGATTTTTTTAGGATTCAGAGTGTATCTCATATTTTAACCATGGATTATTGGGTTTTCAAAAATCTCCCTGCATGGATTTTATTAGCAAAATTAGGTTAAATACCCTGAGGGGGGGGTGAATCAGGGTATGATAGATTAAAACAAATTTCCCTTCATATCATGTTTCATTGTTAAAAAACACTCTTATATGTCTTTCTCATTGAAATGTATGAATAGATTTGAAATCATGAATGAGACACCACAATTTTATTTGGTTCAAACTCACTGGGCTACATCCAATGAGAATACAACAATGATTTTCCGATGTTCCAAATCCACTAAATCGCACTACCAAAGTACAAGGTTTTGGCTAGATCACTTTTATGCCTAGGCTCACTGGCTTTATAAGGTTTATGATCAGCTCACTATTTTCCCAAGGGTCACTCCCTGAGTCTTTTTCTCTAGATCACTACTGGTGGAAATGATCACCTTCTTACTCTTCCTTTTCTCAATACTATGGAAATGATTCACACTCAGTTTATGGACATGTAAGTCCCTTCATTTTCATGAATGAACATATCCTCAATTGTAGATAGATTCTCCGTTGAATTCTCACTTTCATCCAGTTGATGAATACCACTTTACCACATATTCATTGGGAAATCCCTTCTGGTTCCCACTTTGTATTTCATGAAACCTTTGAGTATCTTGTGCAAAAGTTTTATGCTTTGCACACAAACCACTTCTTACACACAACTCTCTTCTTACACACAACTCCCCTCTTACGTGAAACTCCCTTCTTATGTGATTCATAGCCCTGATGTTCTCTAAGGATTGGGCTACTGGATGAGGGGGAAGCCTATTATTTATAGAAATTACTGACCCTATGTCTCAGTTTCTCATCCACTAACTAAATTTCATGAAACATTTCATTCGAGTGTCGAAAACCATATTTGAATTCTCATTGGGAGCATAATCCTCTTTAACATAGATCACTTCATCTTTATTTCACAGGTGCACATAACATGTCTTTTTCAAAAATTCAAATCTTTTTCACACTCCTTTCCTTTTCCATATTTTGATGTGGTGATCAAAAAACATGAATTGTGTGAAACTTTTCAAACCACCTTCAATATTACACACAACTTCCTTTTCCAAAAAAACTTTTCTCCAATATCTAGATTTTGGACCCCAAAATTTTGGCAAACACTAGGAAACTATGCAACCTTATATATGCAGTTTTGGTACCACCTCTAGAGAATCCATTCCTTTTTATTGGATCTTTTTTAACATAGGTTGTTAAAAATCTCTCTGAAACTCCAAAACAGACCGTGAAAACCTACCTTGTCGATAAACACAATCAGACCAAAAACATCGTAATGTTACCTTGAGGTATTTTTGCCCAACAATCTCTCCCTCTGGGTTTATTGAAAACCCTTCACATTTTGATAAATCATTAAATATTCTTACATATTTTACCACCATTTTCTTCTTGAGAATCATATAGAGATCAAATATTTACTCAACACATACTCTAAGCTCACATGAGTCATGCTCATCTTGAGAAACAAGTGTAGCATGAAAAGTTCATCAATGAATCACTTCATTCTCAAAACCATTCAGCTGCTTTTATCATGAACTCTAGCTATCATGATATATATCCTTTGATCAATCATCTTTATCATTTTCAAATTTAAAACTCCCCATACTCCACTGCTCCCCCTATCAAATTCTCCCTCTATCTTGACTAAGACATTTTATCCCTTCTTATATCCATAATTTCCCCCATTTTGTCAATGAACCCGGAGGTTACTTCATTGTGGTCTGAAAAAGGGTAAATAACATAGATCAATACATTCAAGAAAAACACATCATACCTCGGGGAGAGGGGGTCCCACATCCACACTTTTTCAAATGCATGGAGTCAACTGAACTCTCAAAGCTAGTTGATATCTTTCAAATGCTTCTTTGGGTAAGGCCTTTTGTCATAATGTCTGCAACTTGAAGTTCTGCAGGCACATGCTCTAACTTCAAAATCCCTTACTCAACCTTCTCCTTGATAAAATGATGTTTGATTTCAATGTGTGTTGTCCTCGAGTGACCAACTGGATTTTTTATAATATTTATAGCACATGAATTATCGCAATGGATTCCGATCAGAGACTTCACTTTAACTCTCATATCATCACGTTTTTGCTTCATCCAAAATAATTTTGTTAATGCTGGAGTAACCTCAATATATTCAAATTCTTAGGTGCTCAATGAAATGAAATATTGTTTCTTTCTTTGCCAATAAATACAAAATCCACCAAGATAGAATGCACCACCTGACATTGATTTTCAATCATCACCTGAACCGGCCCAATCTGCATCTGTGTATCCCAATAACTCTTGGTGAGGTTTTTCATTATACAAACAACCAAAATCCATTGTTCCCTTAATATACTAAATTATTCTTTTCACTGTAAGAAATTGGATTTACTTGGGATTTCTTTGATACCATGATACTTGGAATGTGTAAAAACCAATATCTGATTGTGTCATTGTTAAGTATAACATACTTCCAATGATCTGCCTGTATTCTGTGACATTAACTACTTTTCCTTCATCATCTTGTGACAGTTTTATCCAGGTATCCACTGGAGTCATCGTATCCTTGGAATTATCTATTCAAAATCTTCTCAAAGCCTCCTTGGAATATTTAGATTGAGAAATTAATGTGTCATTCTTTCCTTGTGTCACTTTTAAACCAAGGAGAAATGTTAATTCACCGATCATTGACATTTCAAATTCACTTTTCATGAATTTTGTGAATTTCTTGCACTAAAATTCATCTGATTCACCAAATATTATGTCATCAACATATACCAGTCCCAACATCCTTTGATTATTTTCATGTTTTACATGTAGATTTTAATCAACTCAACCACGCTGAAAATCGAGCTTCTTCATAAACTGGTCTAGTATTGAGTACCATTCTCTTGGTGCCTACTTCAACCCATAAAGTTATTTTCTCATTTGATAAATTTTTTTATCATATTTATAAATGATAAAACCATCTGGATTCTCAATATAAACATCTTCTTCTAGAACCCCATTAAGAAATGCAGACTTTATATCCATCTAGAAAACTTTGAAATTTATTTTCACTGTTATGACTAAGAATAATATGATTGTCTCTAGCCTTGAAACAGGTGAAAATGTTTCATCAACATTGATAACCTCTATTTGGGAGTACCCTTTTCACACTATCCATTCTTTGTTTCGAATCAATGTGTCATCCTTGTTCATCTTATTGAGAAAAAATCATTTTAGTCCTGATGAAATTTATATCTATTGGCCTCAAAAAAATATCCCATGTTTGATTCTTCTCAATTTGGTCAAGATCTTAATTTATATCCTACACCCAGTTGTCATCCCTACCTTCTTCTTCAAAAAATTTAGGCTCTACCTATGATAAGAATGATATTTTCTATAGATTCTTCATCCTCCTTGTCCGCACTGGCACTGTCTGATCACCAATTAGGTTTTGTCTCTCAATTTCAGCTATTATTATTAGTCTCTATGTATATACTGATTTATTGTCATCTTTATCATTATATAATTCTTATTCTGAATCAGCCTCTAGAACTAGAACACCACATGATCTGCTTATCTCTTCATTACTATCCTTCAGAGTTTGATCATGTATTTGCTGAAGATTCTACTCATTCACCATTATAGTTACAGCATTGATTTCAACTACCTTTCTCAGTATCTTATTAAATCATTTATATGATTTCATTTTCTTTAATTATCCAATTAATACCCCTTTATCTTTGCAAGATTCAAACTTCATGTGTTTATCTTTATTGATAATGAAACACTGTCTTTTGAAGACTCGAAAGTACTTTAATATTGGATTCTTTCCATACCATAGCTCATATGAAATATTTTCTTCTTTTGGACACAATAACATTTTATTTGATGTGTAGACTAATTTCATCACTTATTCTTTCCAAAACTTCTCTGGAAGGTCTTTCTTAATGAGAATTGTTCTATCCATGTTATTGATAATTCGATTTCTTCTCTCAATAACTCCATTTTTATGTGGAGTTATTACTACTGAAACTTGATGTCTTATACCATGTTTCTTGAGATAAACCTACACTTGGATATTTTTTAAATCTATTCTATTATCTATTTGGATCTTTCAGATTCTTTGTCTCAACATCTTTTCAACTTCCTTTCGATAAGTTGTTATGAAACTAAACACCTCGGATTTTTGGGTGATGATTTAAACCCATTCCATTCTGCTAAAATCATTAATTAAGAGAATATAATATCTCCTACAACCAATAGATCTTAGTGAAATAGGTCTGAACACATCAATTTGCACCAACTCGAGCACTTTTGTTGACCTTTTCTCTTTTTCCTTATATATCTTTCAAATGATATTCCCTTATTAACAAGCATCACACGTATGAGTACGATCATGTGATAACCTAGGGAGGCCTCAAGTAGTATCATATTTCACTAGAACATTCAGGGAAGTTCAGGTAACATGTCCAAAATGTTTATTCCATAACTTATTTTCTTATTCCTTGGACAGAAATCACATATCTTCTTCTCCATTTACAAGGTAAAGATTTCAATTTGTACAATTTCCCTACAAAAAAAAACAACACCATGTTTTTCCATAATCATACATAATTTATTTGAAAAAATTATGACATATCATGAGCCAAATAATTGACTAAAACTTAGTAAGTTGTGACTAAGACCCTCAACAACCAAGACATCGGCATATCTCATGTATTTTCCACCAAACTTGGATTTTCTCGAGCCAAAAATATTCTGACCTTAATCATTACCAAATATTATGATACCATCCTTATCATACTTGATTTCGGTCACTATATCCTTATTTCCTATCATATGATAAGTGTATCCACTGTCAATAAACCATACTCTAGTGCGATCTGATGCTTTAAAAGTAATCTCTACAACAACTTCCTACTCAATTATTTTATTTTTGATCCATGTTTTTGACTTCATACCCGGTATGGATTAATAATATTTATAATCCTCGGTGTATGATGGGAAAAATTCATCTTGCAGAGCTGCAAATCATTTTTTCATTTTCACCTCACTTGATTGTTCATTTAATTGTTACTTGCAACCAATTTGGTTCTGCTTCAATACATTCCTCTACATAGTTGATGTACAGTATATGGCCATGTGTCCAAATCCTCCACACCAAAAACAATGACCCTCAAAAAATATTCTAGAGTATTGTTCTCTATTTGGCTACCATTATTGATCTTTCTCCTTTTGGTTTCTCTTGGCTATAGAACATACATTTTGTGAGTGTCTCATCTTTCCACAGCAATAACACCTAATGTGAGGTACATTCTTATGTATCACTTCTACACCAATTGTAATCCCTTGGTCTCTCTGAATATTCTAAATATGCTTTATACCCAAATCAATCTTCAATTTCGGAGTGTGTTCTTGTGGTATAACATTAATCATCACACATTTTTTGTTTTTAATTGACCCACATACCAGCCTTATAATTTGGATTTGAATTTTTATTTTGTTCTACTGGACCTCTATGCTCCACTTGCATCTTCTCTATTTCCTAAATAATTTACTTTCCTGATATCATACCGAGAGTTAAGAGTTTTTCCTAATCCTTGACACTTCTTCATAGGATGAAAACTTCTTCTTAAAGTTCTTTTATATGCTTGATTTTGATCTTTTCTAGTGTTTTTCAAACTATCAATTTCTCTTTTCTGTTCTTTGATCTTGATCTTGTACTCAACAACCTTTTCATAGCTCTCTGGCATTGACAACTTCAGTATTTCAATTTCTTCATTCAGATCAGACTTCTCTTCTTTCTACTGCTACATATAAAGTTTGGAATCATGAACCACTTTGTTGGATTTCTTCGTTTTGGGTCTCCAAACATCTATTTCCTCAAGAGATGCTTCTAATTCAACCTAAAGGTCAATTCTTCCTTCAACTTATCCTTCTTCATTGTAACTTTCTTCCCTTTTTTGGTAATTTCCAACAACTGCCACCATAGCATTTTATTCATGATCCTTGTAGTCTTCCAACTCTTCTGCCTCAGATTCTTCTGAATTGTCATCTTCTTTTGAAAGAAGACTCTTCTTTCTGAAGAAATTTTCCTTAAAATTTTTCTTGCCTTTCACATAGGCTGAAGACTTCTTCATGGGAATTTGATCTTCATCCACTTAATCTTCTTGAAACTTCTTGGGGCACCTTTATTCAATATTTCCAACCTTTCCATATCGAAATCATGAAAGAGGTAGTTTCCCTTTGAAATTTCCTTTTCCTCTTCAGAGATTTCAGGAAATGAATGACATCACCTCATCAGTCTCTTCATCTTATTGACCATCTTCAATGGTGAGCTTCTTCATGGCCTTAAATTCCACTTCTTTGGACTTATCTTTTTTCATATACTCGTTATCATTATTTCTCATCTCATATAAAAAAATATTTTTCAATCTATGCAATGTCAGCTCTTTCAGATATTTATCTTCCAGTAAAAAAAACTTTCGGATTAAACAGAGGTGGTATTTTTCTCAAGATGCACATAACAATACTTATATATTTAATAATATCTCTAAGACCACACATGTCTTCCACAAAAATATTTACCCTGTCAAACAATGTATCAACAAACTCATTATGGTACATTCTAAGTGTAGGACCCCGGGACACCCTGAGAGGGGAGGGGTGAATCAGGGTGTCAACTTTTTCTTCTTAAAGTTGTGGATCTTGTTCCCACGTTGGTAGGAACTACTTAAACCTGTATGAAGGATATGATTAGAAATGATACATTCACATGAAGAGATAAGACACAGCTATTTTTACTTGGTTCACCACTAAGGGCTACGTCCAAGGAGCATACGCCGACAGGTTTTCATTCATACCTGAATCCACTATGATTCACTAGCTGTAGATTACAATTGTTTGGGCATAGTCACTCTGTCCCAGGCTAACTGCCTTTACAAAGGTTCAGGGATAGCTCAATGCTTCCCTCGGGTCACTCTCGTTGACTCCCCCTGGCTCACTGCCGTTGGTGAAGTCTCACTCAGTTTATAGACATGAAGGTCTCTTCAATAAATTTGCATTGAAGCCTTTGTCTCCTGTTCAGCATGAGACTTTGCTTGCATCAGAGTCCTAAGTTGATGCTCTTTTGTATTCAACCTTTTACTTTAGTGCAATGATTGAATGCACTAGATCCCCTTGTCTTCGTTTCCCTGAATTACAATCACTTGTGTGATTGCTCAATAAATGATTCTCTGTTGAAGTCCAAATTTCATCCACTGATGAATACCCCTTTTTCCCATGTCCACTGGGTGAACAACCTTTGGAAAGGGCCTTCACAAAGTACCCTACTTCGCAAGGCTCCCAATTTTGCAAAGCTCAAACAAGCCTTCGCGGAGTCCCTGCCTTTTCGCGAAGCACTCTCGCGATGCTCTAGCCTTCGCAATGCTTGGATATCGTGGAGATCCTGCCTCTTTGCAAAGCTCACTGATCCAACACGGGGTGCACGACTTTCGCGGAGCTAGAATAGCCACCGCGAAGCTCCTCTTTCGCGAAGCACACTGCCTTCGTGAGAGACCTTTGTGAACTGAGAGAAAAGGATTTTCTCTGAAATTCTCTCTACTTATCTTGAGGGGGTTGGCCTCTATTTATAGGCAATTCCACCGACCCTCGACCCTTCCGCGTGAAGTCAGTGCCACGTCATCTCAAATCACGAAGCTCCGAAGTTCTCGCCGGAATTCTCTCAAAATCGCGAAGCACTACGGAAATTTTCCGTTCATGGAGCTCATCGTAATCGCAGAGCATCCCGTCAATTCCTTTTCACCTTCGCCGTGAAGCTCCCTCGCAAATCCCTTCATCGCCGTGAAGCTCCCTTGCAAAGCCCTTCATCTCCGTGAAGCTCCCCAGCCTCTGTCGTTCGCGAATCTTGACGTAATCGCGAATAAATCACCGCCTCCATTATTCTGGTCTTCGCGAAATCCAATCCATGCATCCCATCTTCGTGAAAATCATGCCTTTGCCATATTAAATTATGACCTTCATGGAAATCCACTTTTCGCGATGCTCACCAACCTCCAAATTTTGGACCACAAAAATTTGGCAAACACTGGAAAACGGTTCCACCTTATATCTGCTCTTTTTTTCTGCCTCCAGATCATCCATTCCTTTGTCGATGTTCTTTGAATAAAACATGGATCATTATCCACAGTCCTCGAACTCGACATGCCACCATGGGATCTCCTTTGTCAATAAATTTGTATGTCGTCTGTTTTCTTTGTCAATAAGCACGATCACCTCAAAAGCACTTCTTCTTGGTGATATGTATCGTTCAGCAACTCTTATGCTTTTATCACAAACTTCGCTATTGTGATATGTATTCTTTGAAGGCATAGCTTCAGCATCATCATCTTCTATGACAATGTGATGTGTATGGCTATCGCAGAATTCCAATCATTGCACGGCCTTCTTCGAATTCCAATCATTGGAACATTATCTTATTCATCAACCATCATGATCTACTTCATGCAAACCATGTGATTCTATTCATCAAGAAGTCTCTTGCATGGTTCTCATGCAATCATGAGTAATTGCATGGACTTCATCCAAAAACCCTATTCTTCTTTAATCATCCTCAGATGGATTACACCTCACATTCTTCATTATTGTAAACAATGTATCATTTTTGACACATGTTCTTTGAACTTACGATCAGTACAACAATCGTCTGAATCTCCATTCCTCCATTTCATTAGAGTACTTCTTGATCTCCTTCATTTTGATCTTCATTGACAACTATTGACAACAAATACAACCTTATACACAAAGTGGTTCCAACAATCTCCCCCTTTGTATTTTGTTGTCAATACCTTATACATATTCTGAAATGAATTCATCAATGTCAAAATGAGAATCTTCTCTTTAATCAACTTTTCTTTCCAAACTTTCATTTCACTTTCTCTCCCCCTTATTGAGAAGAAATACAAATCACCTGGTAGAGAGGGTATCAATCCATACTTAAGAAATGTTTTATTAATCATTTCACTCTAAGTCTACTTGAGCAATGCTCAATGTAGAAAACAAGAGGATTTGATTAAGTCAACAAGGCTTTCCATTATACACAGATCATGATACCAACATGAGATGAGAACTCATGTATTTTTTCTTCAAGGGTTTACCACTTTTATTTCAGGCATAAGAAATAAAATGTGATAGGTAATGATCAACCTGAAATTCCTGCACTTACATCAGCAAACTGATCAAAAACCTTCAAGTGTTATCTGCAGGATAAGTGACCTTGGGGCACATCCATTCTTCTTATGTCACTGATCAATTCAGTTACTCCCCCTTTGTAGAATGATCTTTGATCTGAGTAGCCAAGGGATAGAGATTGAGAAATGGCATACCTTCTCCATTGACATGTTCTTCAAGAAATTCACAGAGTAACTGCTTTTGAGTCCAGCTGGAGTTGATATTGATTGACATAGTGATTGTGGAAGCTTCTTCATTTTTCTCCCCCTCAAGGGAAACACTCATCATCATCTTCATCAAGAGTGATCCTTCATCATCATAATATTTGAATATAAATTGAATAATCTACTAAGGATGGAATCTTCTTTATCTTGGCTCTCAAGAGTTGACAGCATTCACTACTTCTCAAGTTCTCCCCCTGAGAGCATGCTTCACCTTCAATTCCCTGCATTATTAGCACAAATACAATAAACAAATGATTACGGGAATAAGGTGGTTCCTCCTTGCTTCATCAACAAGACCTCCATGGTTGAGGTTCTTTTCTCAACCAAGTTCCTCTGTTCACTCCAGTCTTCATGCCTACACATTTGAACATATGTTTTGATATGTGTTGATGTGGCATGGATCTTTTCACATTCTCTTCTGCTTTGTGTGGAGAATTATTCTGCTTAACAGCCATCATGAATGATACATTCTTACTCCTCTTAAGGAATGATTCTTGTTCTGGTATTAAGGTTAGGCATCCTTTTGCAATGTGACCATATTTCTTGCATCTCTCACATAGAACTTCTTTGAAACGTGTGTTTCTCTTTGTTTGCAATCTCTCATGCATTGTGTCTTCATCATATGAAAGTTTTTCTTTTCCTTTGTCACCATCCTTGGCCTTTTCATCTTCAAGTTTCCTCATTCTTTTCAAATCTTATGGCCATATGACCAATATGTAATTTGGAACTGTTTCAGCTGGTTTGGGTCTTCCACATGGGTTCATCTGAGTTTCATCCCACTTAGTGTTTCTTTTGGATGAATGACCCTTCAATTTCATGGATCTAAAATCCTGGGTCTTCTCAGCTTCCCTGCTTGAGATCTTCCTGGGAAATTGTGTGTTCACAACATTCTTCTGATTTCTTCCCAAGGTAGCTGCTTCATTCTTTTCCGGCATCAGAGGTATTCTTTTCTTACCAAAAGTGAAAGCATATTGATGTGGGCATGTACTTGCCATGTGACCGCTACCGTTGCATACATCACAGATGTTATCAAGAATTCCAAATCTGTTTGTGGTGAACAGATGCTTCTGGATCTGCGGATGTTGCTTCTTCTTCTCTGGATTCCTTCCCTTTGATACAGGCTTTCCCTGTGCTTTTCCATGTAAGGGATTGTAAAAACAATCCAGTGCACAGTGCCCAAATCTGTTGCAGCACCAACATTGGCCCACAAATCTTTTCTTCTTTGTTTCTTCTGTATGAGGTTGTTGGGCCATCTTCTTAATCTTTTGTGCTCTATTTGAGGAACCAACTTCATCCTTTTGCTTCTCATCCACCATAGCTATGGTGGTAGGTTTATTCCTCTCACCTTTCCTCATCCATACTTGCTTAGAACTTTTCTTCCAACCTGCACTGATTGTAGGAACGTATTTAGAAACATGAGTACAAGATGGTTTGGATGGTACCTTCACTTTCTCAGTTGCTTGTGATAGATCAATGAGTGAAGTCATGATCTTCTTATCACATGTTGGAGGTTTTTTGACAATAGAATCCTCCAGTGAGCATTGAGTACCAGCAGCGACTGATTCTTGAGGTGGACACTCAAGAGTTGTCATAATCTTCTTGTCACATGTTGGAGGTACTTCAGCTTTAGTAGCCTCCAATGAACATCAAGTACCAGTATCTCCTGTTTCATTCTTTTGTGGAGTCTCAATATGTGTCTTCTATAGATTTGTCAATTGGGATTCCAATTTTTGAATTTCATTACTGAGGATGATCTTCTGATCTTCAATCATGATCATCTTCTCTTCACACGTCTTCTTCAATCTTTCAACCTCATCCTCATGTATCTTAACTTTGTTTTGTAACAAAGAGTCAAGTTCCCTGAATTTCATGGAAGTTTCTTCCAAACAAAAACTCTTGACTTCATTTCTCTTCTTCAGCTTAGCTTCAAGTGCATGGATCCTTTCTTTTAGAGTCTTATTGACTTCCTCTTTTTCTTCAAAGACTTTCACCTGTTTGGTGATCTTCATACTTTCCAAAACTTTTCTTTCCAACCCCTTTTTCATATTGTCAGCTTCCCTTTCTAATCGAGTGATCTCAACCTGCATAGATTGGAATAGGATACAAATAATCGCAACCCTTTCTTCAGGAATATCATGTAGATATGTTTTGAGTTTTTCCTGAAAGCTTGAATTAGGGGTGTCATCCTTTCCTCTGGAAGAATCCTGAGCCACATGATTAATACTTTCCAAGCCTGATGTTTCTTCATAATTGGAATGGCATGGAGAACAAGACACAATATCTTCTTTGGTCATGAGGGGCTTCTTTATCTGCTTCTTCTCTTTCTTTTTCCTATTTGTCAGGGTCTTGCTAGATGTAGACTTCTTCTCAGAAATGACTGAATCTTCATCAAGACTGATCTTCATTGTTGACTTTAGGAAAGAAACTCAAATCCTATTCTGAATAGAATTACTGAAGAATATCCAACATACATCAACCTTTCCCTCTGATACCACTTGTAGGACCCCGGGACACCCTGAGAGGGGAGGGTTGAATCAGGGTGTCAACTTTTTCTTCTTAAAGTTGTGGATCTTGTTCCCACATTGGTAGGAACTACTTAAACCTATATGAAGGATATGATCATCAAAGATACATTCACATGCAGAGAGATGACACAGCTATTTTTACTTGGTTCACCACTAAGGGCTACGTCCAAGGAGCATACGCCGACAGGTTGTCGGTCGTACCTAAATCCACTATGCTTCACTAGCTGTAGATTACAATTGTTCGGGCACAGTCACTCTATCCCAGGCTCACTGCCTTTACAAAGGTTCAGGGATAGCTCACTGCTTCTCTCAGGTCACTCCCGTTGACTCCCCCTGGCTCACTGCTGTTGGTGAAGTCTCACTCAGTTTATAGACATGAAGGTCTCTTCAATAGATTTGCATTGAAGTCTTTGTCTCCTGTTCAGCATGAGACTTTGCTTGCATCAGATTCCTGAGTTGATGCTCTTTTGTATTCAACCTTTTACTTTAGTACAATGACTGAATGCACTAGATCCCCTTGTCTTCGTTTGCCTGAATTACAATCACTTGTGTGATTTCTCAATAAATGATTCTCTGTTGAAGTCCAAATTTCATCCCCTGATGAATACCCCTTTTTCCCCTGTCCACTGGGTGAACAACCTTTGGAAAGAGCCTTCACAAAGTACCCTACTTCGCAAGGCTCCCAATTTTGCAAAGCTCAAACAAGCCTTCGCGGAGTCCCTGCATTTTCTTGAAGCTCAATCGCGAAGCACTCTCGCGATGCTCCAACCTTCGTAATGCTTGGATATCGCGGAGCTCCTGCCTCTTCGTAAAGCTCACTGAGCCAACGTGGGGTGCACGACTTTCGCGGAGCTAGAATAGCCTCCGCGAAGCTCCTCTTTCACGAAGCACACTGCCTTCGCGAGAGACCTTTGGGAACCGAGAGCAAAGGATTTTCTATGAAATTCTCTCTACTTCTCTTGAGGGGGTTGGCCTCTATTTATAGGCGATTCCACCGACCCTCGACCCTTCCACGCGAGGTCAACGCCATGTCATCTCAAATCGTGAAGCTCCGAAGTTCCCGCCGGAATTCTCTCAAAATCGCGAAGCACTTTGGAAATTTTCTGTTCGCGGAGCTCGTCGTCATCGCGGCGCATCCCGTCAATTCATTTTTACCTTCTCCGCGAAGCTCCCTCGCAAATCCCTTCATCGCCACGAAGCTCCCTTGAAAATCCCTTCATCACCGTGAAGCTCCCCAGCCTCTGCCTTCCGCGAAGCTTGATGTAATCGCGAAGAATCACCACCTCCATTCTTCTGGTCTTCGCGAAATCCAATACATGCATCCCATCTTTACGAAACTCATGCCTTTGACATATTAAATTATGACCTTCATGGAAATCCACTTTTCGCGATGCTCACCAACCTCCAAATTTTGGACCCCAAAAATTTGGCAAACACTAGAAAATGGCGCCACCTTGTATCTGCTCTTTTTGTCCGCCTCCAGATCATACATTCCTTTGTCGATGTTCTTTGAATAAAACATGGATTATTATCCACAGTCCTCGAAATCGACATGCCACCATGGAATCTCCTTTGTCAACAAATTTGTATGTCGTCTGTTTGCTTTGTCAACAAACACGATCACCTCAACAACACTTCTTCTTGGTGATATATATCGTTCAGAAACTCTTCTGCTTTTATCACAAACTCCACTATTGTGATATTTATTCTTTGAAGGCATAGCTTCAGCATCATCATATTCTATGACAATGCGATGTACATGGATATCGCATAATTCCAATCATTGCACGGCCTTCTTAGAATTCCAATCATTGGAACATTGTCTTATTCATCAACTGTCATGATCTACTTCATGCAAACCATGTGATTCTATTCATCAAGAAGTCTCTTGAATGGTTCTCATGCAATCATGAGTAATTGCATAGACTTCATCCAAAAACCCCATTCTTCTTTAATCATCCTCAGATGGATTACACCTCACATTCTTCATTGTTGTAAACAATGTATCAAGTTTGACACATGTTCTTTGAACTTATGATCAGTACAACAATCGTCTGAATCTCCATTCCTCCATTTCATTGGAGTACTTCTTGATCTCCTTCATTTTGATCTTCATTGACATCTATTGACAACAAATAAAACCTTATACAAAAAGTGGTTCCAACAATCTCCCCCTTTGTATTTTGTTGTAAATACCTTATACATATTCTGAAATGAATTCATCAATGTAAAAATGATAATCTTCTCTTCAATCAACTTTTCTTTTCAAACTTTCATTTCACTTTCTCTCCCACTAATTGACAAGAAATACAAAGCACCTGGTAGAGAGGGTATCAATCCATACTTAAGCAATGTTTCATTAATCATTTCACTCTAAGTCTACTTGAGCAATGCTCGATGTAGAAAACAAGAGGATTTGATTAAGTCAACAAGGTTGTCCATTATACACATATCATGATACCAACATGAGATGAGAACTCATGTATTTTGTCTTCAAGGGTTTACCACTTTTATTTCAGGCATAAGAAATAAAATGTGATAGGGAATGATCAACCTGAAATTCTTGCACTTACATCAGCAAACTGGTCAAAAACATTCAAGTGCTATCTGTAGGATAAGTGACCTTGGGGCACATACATTCTTCTTATGTCACTGATCAATTCAGTTACTCCCCCTTTGTAGAATGATCTTTGATCTAAGTAGCCAAGGGATAGAGATTGAGAAATGGCATACCTTCTCCATTGACATGTTCTTCAAGAAATTCACAGAGTAACTGCTTTTGAGTCCAGCTGGAGTTGATATTGATTGACACAGTGATTGTGGAAGCTTCTTCATTTTTCTCCCCCTCAAGGGAAACACTCCTCATCATATTCATCAAGAGTGATCCTTCATCATCATAATCTTTGAATATAAATTGAAGAATCTACTAAGGATGGAATCTTCTTTATCTTGGCTATCATGAGTTGACAGCATTCACTACTTCTCAGGTTCTCCCCCTGAGAGCATGCTCCACCTTCAATTCCCTGCATTATTAGCACAAATACAATACAAAAATGATTACGGGAATAAGGTGGTTCCTCCTTGCTTCATCAACAAGACCTCCATGGTTGAGGTTCTTTTCTCAACCAAGTTCCTTTATTCACTCCAGTCTTCATGCCTGCACATTTGAACATATGTTCTGATATGTGTTGATGTGGCATGGCTCTTTTCACATTCTCTTCTGCTTTGTGTGGAGAATTATTCTACTTAACAGCCATCATGAATGATACATTCTTACTCCTCTTAAGGAATGCTTCTTGTTCTGGTATTAAGGTTAGGCATCCTTTTGCAATGTGACCAGATTTCTTGCATCTCTCACACAGAACTTCTTTGAAACGTGTGTTTCTCTTTGTTTGAAATCTCTCATGCATTGTGTCTTCATCATGTGAAAGTTTTCCTTTTCCTTTGTCACCAGCCTTGGCCTTTTCATCTTCAAGTTTCCTCATTCTTTTCAAATCTTCTGGCCAGATGACCAATATGTAATTTGGAACTGTTTCAGCTGGTTTGGGTCTTCCACATGGGTTCATCTGAGTTTCATCCCACTTAGTGTTTCTTTTGGATGAATGACCCTTCAATTTCATGGATCTAAAATCCTGGGTCTTCTCAGCTTCCCTGTTTGAGATCTTCCTGGGAAATTGTGTGTTCACAAAATTCTTCTGATTTCTTCCCAAGGTAGCTGCTTCATTATTTTCCAGCATCAGAGGTATTCTTTTCTTATCAACAGTGAAATCATATTGATGTGAGCATGTACTTGCCACGTGACCTCTACCGTTGCATACATCACAGATGTTATCAAGAATTCCAAATTTGTTTTCGGTGAACAGATGTTTCTGGATCTGTGGATGTTGCTTCTTCTTCTCTGGATTCCTTCCCTTTGATATAGGATTTCCCTGTGCTTTTCCATGTAAGGGATTGTAAAAACAATCCAGTGCACAGTGCCCAAATCTGTTGCAGCACCAACATTGGCCCACAAATCTTTTCTTCTTTGTTTCTTCTGTATGAGGTTGTTGGGCCATCTTCTTAATCTTTTGTTCTATATTTGAGGAACCAACTTCCTCCTTTTGCTTCTCATCCACCCTATCCATGATGGTAGGTTTATTCCTCTCACCTTTCCTCATCCATAGTTGCTTAGAACTTTTCTTCCAACCTGCACTGATTGTAGGAACGTATTTAGAAACATGAGTACAAGATGGTTTGGATGGTACCTTCACTTTCTCAGATGCTTGTGATAGATCAATGAGTGAAGTCATGATCTTCTTATCACATGTTGGAGGTCTTTTGACAATAGAATCCTCTAGTGAGCATTGAGTACCAGTAGCGACTGATTCTTGAGGTGGACACTCAAGAGTTGTCATAATCTTCTTGTCACATGTTGGAGGTACTTTAGCTTTAGTAGCCTCCAATGAACATTGAGTACCAGCATCTCCTGTTTCATTCTTTTGTGGAGTCTCAATAGGTGTCTTCTCAAGATTTTTCAATTGGGCTTCCAATTTTTGACTTTAATCATTGAGGATGATCTTCTGATCTTCAATCATGATCATATTCTCTTCACAAGTCTTCTTCAATATTTCAACCTCATCCTCATGCATCTTAACTTTGTTTTGTAACAAAGAGTCAAGTTCCATGAATTTCAAGGAAGTTTCTTCCAAACAAAAACTCTTGACTTCATTGCTCTTCTTTAGCTCATCTTCAAGTGCATGGATCCTTTCTTTTAGAGTCTTATTGACTTCCTCTTTTTCTTCAAATACTTTCACCTGTTTTGTGAGCTTCATACTTTCCAGAACATTTCTTTCCAACCCCTTTTCCATATTGTCAGCTTCCCTTTCTAATCGAGTGATCTCAACCTGCATAGATTGGAATAGGCTACAAATAATCGCAACCCTTTCTTCAGGAATATCATGCAGATATGTTTTGAGTTTTTCATGACATCTTGAATTAGGGGTGTCATCCTTTCCTCTGGAAGAATACTGAGCCACCTGATTGATACTTTCCAAGCCTGATGTTTCTTCATAATTGGAATGGCATGGAGAACAAGAAAAAATATCTTCTTTGGTCATGAGGGACTTCTTTATCTGCTTCTTCTCTTTCTTTTTCCTGTTTGTCAGGGTCTTTCTAGATGTAGACTTCTGCTCATAAATGACTGAATCTTCATCAAGACTGCTCTTCATTTTTGACTTTAGGAAAGAAACTCAAATCCTCTTCTGAATAGAATTACTGGAGAATATCCAACATACGTCAACCTTTCCCTCTGATACCACTTATAGGACCCCAGGAAACCCTGAGAGGGGAGGGGTGAATCAGGGTGTCAACTTTTTCTTCTTAAAGTTGTGAATATTGTTCCCACGTTGGTAGGAACTACTTAAACATGTATGAAGGATATGATCAGCAAAGATACATTCACATGCAGAGAGATGACACGGCTATTTTTACTTGGTTCACCACTAAGGGCTACGTCCAAGGAGCATATGCCGACAAGTTGTCGGTCGTACCTGAATCCACTATACTTCACTAGCTATAGATTACAATCGTTCAGGCATAGTCACTCTGTCCCAGGCTCACTGCCTTTACAAAGGTTCAGGGATAGCTCACTGCTTCCCTCGGGTCACTCCTGTTGACTCCCCCTAACTCACTGTCGTTGGTGAAGTCTTACTCAGTTTATAGACATGAAGGTCTCTTCAATAGATTTGCATTGAAGTCTTTGTCTCCTGTTCAGCATGAGACTTTGCTTGCATCAGAGTCCTGAGTGGATTCTCTTTTGTATTCAACCTTTTACTTTAGTGCAATGACTGAATGCACTAGATCCCCTTGTCTTCGTTTGCCTGAATTACAATCACTTGTGTGATTGCTCAATAAATGATTCTCTGTTGAAGTCCAAATTTCATCCACTAATGAATACCCCTTTTTCCCCTGTCCACTGGGCGAACAACCTTAGGAAAGGGTCTTCACAAAGTACCCTACTTCGCAAGGCTCCCAATTTTGAAAAGCTCAAACAAGCCTTCGCGGAGTCCCTGCCTTTTCGCGAAGCTCAATCGCGAAGCACTCTCGCGATGCTCCAGCCTTCGCAATGCTTGGATATCGCGGAGATCCTGCCTCTTCGCGAAGATCCCTGAGCCAACGTGGGGTGCACGACTTTCGCGGAGCTAGAATATCCGCCGCGAAACTCCTCTTTCACGAAGCACACTGCCTTCGTGAGAGACCTTTGCGAACCGAGAGCAAATGATTTTCTTTGAAATTATATCTACTTCTCTTAAGGGGTCGGCCTCTATTTATAGGCGATTCCACCGACCCTCAAACCTTCTGCACGAAGTCAGCGCCACGTCATCTCAAATCGCAAAGCTCCGAAGTTCCCGCCAGAATTCTCTCAAAATCGCGAAGCACTTTGGAAATTTTCCGTTCGCGGAGCTCGTCGTCATCGCGGCGCATCCCGTCAATTCCTTTTCACCTTCGCCGCGAAGCTCCCTCGTAAAGCCCTTCGTCGCCGCGAATCTCCCTTACAAAGCCCTTCATCGCCGCGAAGCTCCCCAGCCTCTACCGTTCGCGAAGCTTGACGTAATCGCGGAGAATCACCACCTCCATTCTTCTGGTCTTCGCAAAATCCAATCCATGCATCCCATCTTCTCAAAACTCATGCCTTTTCCATATTAAATTATTACCTTCATGGAAATCCACTTTTCACGATGCTCACCAACCTCCAAATTTTGGACCCCAAAAATTTGGCAAACACTGGACAACGGTGCCACCTTGTATCTGCTCTTTTTTTCCGCCTCCAGATCATTCATTCCTTTGTCGATGTTCTTTGAATAAAACATGGATCATTATCCACAGTCCTCGAACTCGACATGCCACCATAGAATCTCCTTTGTCAACAAATTTGTATGTCGTCTGTTTGCTTTGTCAACAAGCACGATCACCTCAACAGCACTTCTTCTTGGTGATATGTATCGTTCAGCAACTCTTTTGCTTTTATCACAAACTCCACTATTGTGATATGTATTCTTTGAAGGCATAGCTTCAGCATCATCATCTTCTATGATAATGTGATGTGCATGGATATTGCAGAATTCCAATCATTGCACGGCCTTCTTAGAATTCCAATCATTGGAACATTGTCTTATTCATCAACTGTCATGATCTACTTCATGCAAACCATGTGATTCTATTCATCAAGAAGTCTCTTGCATGGTTCTCATGCAATCACGAGTAATTGCATGGACTTCATCCAAAAACCCCATTCTTCTTTAATCATCCTCAGATGGATTACACCTCACATTCTCCATTGTTGTAAACAATGTATCACCTTTGACACATGTTCTTTGAACTTACGATCAGTACAACAATCGTCTGAATCTCCATTCCTCCATTTCATTGGAGTACTTCTTGATCTCCTTCATTTTGATCTTCATTGACAACTATTGACAACAAATACAACCTTATACACAAATTGGTTCCAACACTAAGATCCTCATATTTGTTCCATAGATCCTACAACTTTGCTTCTCTAACTTTTGAGTCTTCTTCACAAATATTCCACAACGTTTCCCACATAGCATATGATGAATTACACGACATCAACTTTATATATATTTCATTTGATAGGAATCCCCTAAAGCATTGATTCCTTTAGTGCCAGCATCCAATTCCCTTCATCCAACTTATCATAAAGCACCACTATCAATATTGGTCCAAATTCCATGCATCGTTATTGTAAAAGCATCTATTCCTAATAATCAGAAGTAGTGTTGTATCTGATTCTTCCATAGTTGAAAATTGTTTCCATCAAAGATCGGAATCCATTTGTGATTGATAGCCTCCATTTCTTATACTTAGAGAGAACCACTAAATTCCAACCTTTCCTCTAATACCAATTGTTATCTCAATTAGGTTAAATATCCTAGGAGGGGGTGAATTATGGTATGATATATTAAAACAACTACCCCTGTGAATCTTATTTCGTTGTTAAACAAAAAAAAACCCTTTTATCTATTTCCCATAGAAATGTATGAATAAAATTAAAATCACGAATGAGACACAACAATGTTACTTGGTTCACCATCATTGGGCTATGTTCAAGGAGCATACAACGATGATGTGCCGATATACCAAATCCACTAAATCTCACTTCCAAAGTACAAGGTTTGGCATAGATAAATTCTAATCCAAGGCTCACTGTCTTTACAAGGTTTGTGGTCAACTCACTATTTTCCCAAGGGTCACTCCCTTAGTCTCTTTATCAGGATCACTATCGGTGGAGAGGATCTCATTCTTCTTCTTCCTTTGCTGACTACTCTGGAAAGGATTCGTACTCAGTTTATGGACATGTAGGTCCCTTAATTTTCACGAATGAATGCATCCTCAATTGGAGATAGATTCTCTATTGAAGTATCACTTTCATTCAGTTAATGAATACCACTTTACCACATATTCACTGAGCAATCCCTTATGGTTCACACTTTGTCTTTCACGCAACCTTTTAGTGTCTTGTGCACAAGCTTTATGCTTTGAACGCAAATCTCTTCTTGCACACAACTCTCTTCTAACGCGCAACTCCCTTCTTATGCACAACTCCATTCTCATACGATTCAAATCTCTAATGTTCTCTAAGGGTTGATATGTTGAATGGGGGGTAGGCTCTTATTTATAAACATTTTCGACCTTGTGCACAAGTTTCTCGTCCGCTGATAGCCTTGCGCACAAAATTTTCTACGAGCATAGAAAACCATATTTGATGTCACATTGAGCGCATACGCCTATTTCACGTAGATCACTTCATCTTTATTTCACGGGTGCGCGTAACACATGTTTCGCTCAAATTAAGATCTTTCGTGCACTTCTTTCCTTTTCCATATTTTGATGTGGTGATCCCAAAACATGACTTGTGTGTAACTTTTCAAACCACCTACAATCTTGTATGCAACTTCTTTTGCCAAAAACACTTTTATCCATTCTCCAAATTTTGGACTCCAAAAATTTGGCAAACACTAGGAAACAGTGACACCCTGTATATGCACTTTTTGTACCGCCTCCAGAGTGTCCATTCCTTTATCTTGGATCTTTTTCAACATATATTGTTACCAATCTCTATGAAACTCCACAAATGACCATGGAAACCTACCCTCTCAACAAACACAATCAACCCAAAAACAATGTAATGTTACCTTAAGGGATTTTTTCCAATATATGCATTGCATGTAGCATGAGTATTTTTACATTTTTTACCCAGTGTTCAGATAGCCTATTATTTCATGGCTATCACATATCCAATTTCCTCAAAGGCTCACGTATCCAATTATCCCTAAGGCTCATGTAGCCATTTTGCAGTAGCCATCGCGATGTAGCTGTTTGTATGAACGAACTCACATAGTCGAATATCTTTATCCTCCACATAGTCGTTTCTTGACTCCTCCTTTGTGTGGATTCTTTTACTTGGATGGATTTAGATGCAATGATGGTGGAAACGATGTAAGGCGATTCACCATCCTCATTTAGCCTTCACAGTGGCCAGATATGGCTCCTGTTGGCATGCATGGTTTTGTTCTCTTCAAAGTGAGATTCACTAGTGTCGTCTGAGCCTTATAATACAATCCATGGTGATCCCCAACTTCGATAGTTGTGTTTCACATTGAGTACGAATTTCCTAGGTGGTGGCCATGGCGTCTTCGATGAGTTCAAATAGCAAAAGATATTGTTGAGCGGCAGCAGGCAGCTGAGATACAGTGAGGGAAATGTTCGAGGGTGAGGGAGCGTGCATCTAGCATGGAACAATGGTGTTTGGATTATGATGAACTGTAGTTGTGTAAGTGAGTCCCACATCGAACATCAACGTTGTCGAGCACTAGTTTATATATTGAACCATGGAGACAGTGGTTGAGATTTCAAAGGAGGCAAGGGATTGGCGCCCACATACACATTTCACATACATATATGGTCTATGCCGACCTATATGGGCTTGTGGGCTTAGGCCCACACGTTGCGCGGGTTCCACCTTGTGCGGCCCGCACTCACCTTCTACTGGGAAGGCTTTCCCCCATGCGTTGCTTGGATGGTTGGCCCATACCGGGCTTGCAATGTGGCTTTCAGTCCTTGAGGTTGTGGGCCAGTTTAGCTGACTATTTTTTTACATGAAAATAATTCAAACCCCTTGGGAAATACCAATAGAATTCCATAAACAAAATCAAACATCCAGAATACAACATTTCTATCCATTTTTATCTATATTATTTTTTCAATAGTAATTTTCTGCATTTTAATAAAACATTGAATTATATGGGAATCTTCATCAATATCCATTAAAAATGCTAATATATATTCGAATTTTTGCATGATAAAATGAATGCATCAGAGATATATAGTTTTATTGGATTATCTGAGTATTGTAGATGATTTATAAGATATTTCTCAAGGTTGTCTATCCCACTAATTAAGTTAACAAAAGGAAGTAAAGCATGTGTGTACAGAATGATTTGAAGAGAGCTTTATAGAACATAAGAAGATGCTAGTCATTGCACCTATACCCGCACTACCCTCTAGTGAAAAAGAATTTGTGACATAAGAAGATGCTAGTCATTGCACCTATACTCGCACTACCCTCTTGAGTTTTGTACTCATAAAAAATGAAAAATTGATAGCTTATGTCTCATGAAAATTAAAGATCCATGAACAAAAATACTTGATGTTTGATATGGAATTAGCAACTGTGATATTTGCACTAAAGATTTGGAGGCACTGCCGCTATGGAGTGAAATGTGACATATATACTAATCACACGAGTTTAAAGCATATATTCAAATGGGAGAATATGAACATGCATCAATGAATATGGTTAGAATAAATCAAGGACTATAGCTGCTCAATCCACTACCATCCTAAAATAGTGAATAGGGAAGCTGATGTTATTAGCATAAAGGAACCTACTTCCCATTTCATGATAAGGATCGATAAAGAACTCGTCTTCATGGATATGCAAAGGTTGTGCCTTTAAATAATAAAGGGAGGGAAAACATTCTACATGACTCAAATGGTTTTTCAATCATCTGTCCAAGAGAAAATCAAGAAGGTATAATGGGTTGATCTAAAGCTTTAAAAGAAGTTGATAAATGCTAGGGTTTGTGAATTTTTTTTTTCTTATTATGATATTCTATGTTTAGGAGAGTTTTTGGACTTGGGTATCATACATGGCGGGAGGGGGGCTGGTGGTAGAGGTAGTCCAACAGAGTGGTTCAAAAGTTGTTTTTCTAAAATCAAAAGTGCGAGCAAACATATTCAGGATGATGGAGTATAAGAGTTATACTTCGCATTAGAATCACTTTGATGAAGTTAAGTAGAGTGTGGTTTGTAACTCATTACAAACGGACGGTTGAGTAAGGGGAACTACAAATCTACAAAGAGAACACCTAAATATATACATTTAGGAAGCCGAAAAGACTAAAATCCAAGACCAGCTCAACACCCCCACAGACCCCTTTATCACTAGGCTATGTCATGAGAACATGTTTGTAACTAATGTTGAGTAATGGGAGATTTTTCCGAAGGATGCGTGTCATGGAAGTGTTATGTGAGAATGACTTTCATTTTCGTTTCGTAATCTTGTAGGCGAATTATGGACGCTCGTTGGTTCAGGACGGTTGGTTCGGCGGCGGTTACAGCTAGGGCTCCGATGCCCTAACCGGTTCTATGACGACGTCCCCGGCCCCTCCCCCGCTGACGTGGGAGGGGCTCGCTCCTGCATCCTCATCTCGCTTTGTCCCCTTTACAATCCCTAACCTCCTCCTAGTTTTCCACATATTGTGGCTGGTCGAAGGTTCTCGGTTAACTCGACGGACTCCCAGCGGTGTCGATCTCGCCTCTTGAGTTCACCGAAGCTTCATCGTCGCTTGGTAATGCTCTGATTTTATGGTTTGTTCACCGTATGTCTTCAGTTGATGCATTTGATTGGCTCATCAATGAATTGTGGGGGCTCAAGAATTGCGTTCTCATTGGCCTCCTCGACCCCTATGATCTTTTGATCCACATTCAAAATGAAGGGGATTTGATTAAAGGTTGGGTTAATCCTATGAGATTCTTCCCATCGATTGGTTTCTGCCTGCTAAGATAGAGCGTCAATTTTCGTCTAGATAGAGCTTCCGCTACTGCGGCGATTTGGCTGAAACTTCCTAGTCTCCCTCTTCCCTTTCATATTCCTTCGATCCTTAGGTTGATTGGGAATGCCTTTGGTCAATTCCTTTGCTCATAGCACCGCACCTGCACCCTATCCCACCCGATTTCCTTGCACATCTGCGTGGAAGTCGACCTTAGGAGACCCCTTCCTGATTTTTTTGGGCTCGACATAAGAGGGTGAGTACTTACTCAAGCAGAAGGTTTGCAATGAGTCTTCGGTAGATTTCTTCCTAAGTTGCAATCGATAGGGGCATAAGAATAAAGCCTGTCAGCGTAGTCAGTTCAAAGCTGATGGTAATCCTTCGATGCCACTGGAATCTTATAATTGTGTGCCTTCTAAAATGGAGCAGGAAGCCTTTGAAAAAGGAAATATCGAAAGACTTACCCATGCGAGAATGCTGGCAGGCATCTGCTATCCACAGAAGGAGAATGAGGTGCCCACTTATAGGCATATGGATCTGTTGGGGTGCTTGAATCAGTCCAAGGCTCGGTACAAGTCTGGAGGTTCACTAGCTAGGGTGAAAGTCTTTCAGCCTGCTTTACTCAAGGCTAGGAACAACCCCAGTCACACCCCCTCTGTTATTGTGATGCCTTTAAGCTGTGAGGATCAATCTTCTAGTGATGTTCTGATCTCGGGAAAGGGGAGTGATGCTAATTCATTTGGCTGGGCAATTTCCATTGGTATGCAAGGGAAATTTGATGTGCCTGCCCCAACCCAGGCTGAGCCTACAATGGCTGGTCATCTCACTGGAGTCATGTTGCAGAATAAGTTCGCTCACTTGGGAGTTACATTGAATGGTTCTGGCAGTTCGAAGAGTGGCAAAGGGTAGGGCCCCGGAAGAAAAATATGCAAGCTTGTGAGGTCCTCTTTGAGCTTGGTCCACCAAAAGGTTGTGAGGTTGAAGGCTGAGGCAGCCCCTGAGAAGGATCAATGCGCTGAATCCCAGGTCTCGTCTGAGTATGATGAGGAGCCTCATTCTGAATATTATCATTTTTTTTATGAAGGCAGAAAGGTAGGAAAAGTTGTTTTGATGTGGCTGAATACCCAGTTTTCAAGGGGAAGAAAGCTATACATTGTAACGACTACTCTATTCTACTAAAACAAATGGCAACTAGATCAATGGGTAAGGTTGTTAAACCTATAGAGGTGGCTCAGGCTTCCATGAAGGAATTTGATGAAGCTAAGGAGACCAGAAGGAGTTTTTTTTTGTATTTTCAAATGACACTTTTAAAGGGTAAGTGTGAACCAAAAACAACTTCAACAAATTAAAAAACATAAAAAGGAAAGTCATTCCAAGTAGTAACTACCCCTCTCGAGTCATATGGGGTTGTTCCTTGTAGAATATCTAAGTGCTTTCACATTCCAAACACCAAAGACCAACATGTAGTCGCAAAGCCGTGCAAAAACACATTCAAACATCATAATCCATCGTAGAACATCCACGACGTTGTCAACCTTCGGGATCCAACAGAGACAAAACCACCATAAGGAGCTATCGATCACTCACCCTCACATCCCAAAGCTTCATGAAGACCACCACTCAGATCCGCCTCGGAGAGAGTGGTGGAATCCTCGAGCAAGAGCTGAGAAGCGAGCGGCCAATGTCCTAGATGTAGCTCGACTCCACGGCCCCGCAACGCCAATGGTCACCACCAAAATCAAAAAAAAAAAAAAAAGAACCAGTCGCATCTCCTCCAACAACATCATAACGCTCAACTCTTTGCAGACAAAAGCAACCATCACGGATAAACAGTGAGAAAACCTGGAAATCCTTTGAACCAGAGCTGTCCGACTCGGGCCGCACCGGGATACCGACGGCCGCCTGTCCACACCTCCCAAAGCCTCAATGAAACAACTGCAGCAGATCCGACTTGGAAAGCCGCTGCGGAATCGAGAGGCCAGGGCAGGGATAGGCGATTGGAACTATCGAACAACGAAAACCGCGTCGGGACAACCACCCGAAGAGCCACCAAAAGCATAAAACAACGGAGAAAACAGGGCAGGGAAGAGCGAAACCAGGGGAGGACGAACCAACACAGCGAAGGGTTAGGAAACCCACGCCGCCGTTGAAGCCGAAGGCGACTTCGAGCACTGCCCACCAGAATTCAGTGGCGCTGCGGGTGTCCTGCACCAGCTTGAGTTTGCTGAGGGCACATAAAGCAAGGATGTGGAAGGAGGCAACCCCTCACATGCTATGGACCAGCTTTTGCACTCAAAAGAGGAGATGGTGGAAGATCCCTATGATGTCAAAGTCTCAGGGGAGGAATATGACAGGATGACTACAAGGGCAATCTAAGTCCAAATTAATAAACAACAAATGACTTGGATAGATAATTAAGACCAAATTCTGCTATGTGGCTTTAATGAAGGGAAGATAAATCTGGAGTATATCGAGACTTGAGAAAAGATAGCCTCTTCATTCGAGGACTACATTCACAAGGAGTTGGAGTGGAATGATTTCCATATTGATTGGTGGCTTCTAAGAGTGCATGACTCCAACTCCTGAAAGTTTGTTTGGAATGAATCACCGATGGTAATTCTTGAGAAACAACCGAACTCTTCGTTTTTTATGAAAGGTGTGACACGACATAAATTGCGGAGACTCGATGCGGCATAAAAAACAGAGATAAGGCGGTTTAAGTTGCCTATATAAACAGAGGAAAGTCCGAAGAGAGAGTTGCCGATCATTTTGAGACAAGCTCTTCGTTTTCAGAGAAACAAAGCATCCTCAGAGCCTTCTTGTTCGCGAAGAAGAACCCACAAAGCTTTTAGCTTGCGCCAGGTAGAGGAGAAACGTCGTGTACATTCGTCTTGTGCCTAGCACACTCGTTTCATTTTGCGAAGAACTAATTCTGTGAAATCATACTGGTTTGTGTGAACCTCACTGTGAACCCGCACACTTGACCATCACTTGTGTGAGGGTTTTTGCGCAGACTGTGTGTCCTATTATGCATGAAGGAGAAGAGCACACGAGGTAGGGAGAAGACAATGCATATGCTCAGGCACTTGCGCAAACGATTTGGTTTGAGAAGGCCAGGTGCATAGTTGCGTGAAGAAGCACAATGCACTCACACCCATTTGGGTTTGTGCACAAAACAGTGGACAATGGTCATTGCATGCACATGCATAAAATAAATGCATACATGTTCATGCATACATAAGGGCTTGAGAACATTTGAGAAACCCAGAACAGTTAAAGATAGAACATAATTTTAATAAAGAATATAAATGAATGTGCTAGGTTGTGAGATGTGATAAGTTAAAAATAAGTGAGCATATGCTATTCAAATTATCTTGAATGCTCAAAAGAAAGAACTTCATCGACAATTGTAGGAGCAGACAATAGTTATAAGTGATTTTTCTTGTGTTGTTGGTGTTCGTTTTTGTTTTAGTCAGTGTGAAGCTGTCGTTCCAGTGAGACTCGGGAAAACATATTGTAACTATGTGCTATTGAAGAATTGTATGTTGTAACTATTTGTGATTATAGTGCTGAATCTATGATTGGGCATCTAACCAATCACAATAAGGAGTAGACTAACTTTGAGAACGAACCTTAAAAAAAATATAGTATTCTCATGCTATTTATTTTTACTGCATTTGGGAGAGGTTGAGTAATCATAAGAGTGGAGCAGATCCTAACATGTCAACAAAGGTTATTTCAAAAGAAAGAAAAATTGTAAAAATCATCACTGCTTCAACCCCCCTTCTCAGTGGTGCAACATCTCCTTGGACACTTCAATTGGCATTAGAGCACAAGTTCCCTCTCTCAAGATCCATTAAGTACTGAAGATGTATAATCTAAATTCTGTCAATAGTAAGGGTATTCCAACTTTCGATGAAATGAACCATCATAGTTGAAATAATATGATGTTGTCCTATCTTCTATCTCTTGGCCTTGAAGTTAAAGACGCATTAACTGTAGGATTCCCACCTCTAGTTGAAGATGATCATATGAATTTTACCGATAAGAGAAATATGGAAGTTGATGACGTAACACTCCAAGATTTTATGGTATGCCTCTTAAATTTAATATCTTCGATCGTTTATGCTACATGCAACACCGAGTTTAAAACCATAATATTCTATTAAATATGATCGTAGGAATAATAATATGACTAATAGAATAGTAACCTCCCATATGAAAGTATACTAAAAAATTATGTATCTTATGAATGAAAATGAAATATATATATATTTATATTGCGGAATAAGTAAATAAATGTTTTAAAAATGATAAATTGAGTATTGTTATTTTTGTGAAAATAAATGTTTATTCACAATTTTATAATTAAAATAATTATTTAAAAGAAAATTTATTTTCATGAAATAGATTCACAAATTAATATTTTGATGTCTTATGATTATAAGATAATTTTATGAGACCTTAATTAATTTATGAATGTATTATAAAATCAGTTATAATATTAAAATCATTATTTTTTGAGTAAATGATGATTTTATTTAAAAATTAAATTTAACATATTTAGAAAATTATTTTGATACAATGAAGTCCATTTTTAAATTCTACATGTCGAAAAATGGTTATGGTGAATTTTTGGGTTTTTTCTAAAATAGTTGAATTTTTGGTGTATAGTGAAATACAATAATTTACGGTATTAGCTAAATACATGAATTATTGTGTCATGGTTGATGTATGGATGATGTAGGCACCATTAGTTCAAACTCACATGCACTACTTAGTATATTTAGTCACACGAATCAAAACTATTCATAGTTTTGAGCCAAAATAATAAATAAATGAATAAAATATTCAAAAAACACTCATCTCCTCCACTATAAATACCACTCATTCTCTTCACACCTCTAAAGTCTTGAAGCTTACTTATATTCTGCCCATTTACTCTCCCAAACATCCCCCCCACGTTCTGGTCTTACTAGTGTCACCAAAAGATCATTTCAAAGTTTATTAAGGAGGTTCTTAAGGAGAAGAATTCAAGAGGTAAACCTCATTTCGTCTTTCAATTTCTTTTCTTTTCTTATCATTTCCTTACCTCCTCTACCCAAACATGTATGATAACCCCAGTATCGTATATATATTGGAATTTTATTATAATAATAGGATATCACCATCAATTCTTTTCTATTTTCCTTTTTATTATAAAAATGAAAACATCATCCGTGAGGTGTCGATTTACCGCCTTTGAGTTGTCATTTTTCAATTACGCATTCAAGGCTGCTCATAAAACCATTTTTATGGTTAAACCAGATTATAATATGTATATTACAACTTATTTAGTGTTCTATAACTAGTATATATACATGATATTAATTAATAAAACAAAACTAGTGTGTGATGATTGAAAAAATGCCAAAATAATCCAAATGGTTATCATTAACGTTTTATCTGATGAATCATCCTTATATCTAGAAAAAATGATATATAAGACCATTCAATCTTCTAGAAGTTCATTAATAACATATAATTTCAATTCTGGATAATTATTTTCATTTCACATGATCTTTCGTACATATATACAAGTGAACCAATCATGAAAACCAAGGAAACGAACACTTCCGAACGACAAAATTGAATCTTATAACTCATCAAAAAGACCATAAATGAACTTAATAAAATTATACTAAATAAAATACATATTTAAAAGGTTCTAAATTAAATTATTAATGAATCTAATTTCATTATCCAGGATGTTAAGTACAAGTGAAAAACGCTTTTAGACATAAGGTAAGAGATTCTACCAGAATCTCCAATTTTCCTTCATGTTACGATTTCTCTCTATTTTCCCCAATTTAATTCTTATTTGATTTTATATACTTATTATACATTCTATGTATAAGTTCCAAACTCATGTATCCAGATCATTTCATCATTCTTTGATGGGAAATATATGATTTTATAAGGTTCTCTTCTCAATTCTTTCCGATAACCAAGCCCAGTTTAAGGGAACTTTCCAATTTCTTATCAATTTTCAAGTGCACTCCATAATTTGTTTTAAGAAACCATTATTCTTCTAAAATCACTCATTTTACCATGATAAACTATCTTTGTTTGTTTGTTTTATAAAAAAATCATGCCTTTTTTTAAAGAATCTTTAGGATTATCCCTTAAACCGTACTAAAGCGGCTCATTTCTAAGGTTTATTAAATGCCCTTTTTACATGTTTTCACTTCAGTTGGAAATAATTTATGCCTCAAATATAATTTCATTGTCCCTCCCTTTTAATGGGATATACATGTTACAATCTGATTTTATGACAAATAAAAATGATTTTACAAAAGAAACCTTCTTTCTAAAGTAAAAAAAGAGTATTTCTCTCAAGAACTCCTCAATGATTTTATTAGTGTATTTTTCATCCATTTCAATACCCTCTGTTGAATCTTATACTTAATTGGGATTTATTTTTTATGATATCATCTACCAAATCTTATTAAATGGTTTATGATCAGTTTGACTGTGGATGCACTATCTTGATATCATTCACCATATTACTCAGATTGGTTAGTGATTATGTTTATTGATTGGAGAAAATTATTTACATTTCATATGTATATGTTGTTTATGTTTCACCCCATTCATATGAGTAATGAATTGAACTTAGCAAGTGACGGGCAATGCCCGCTATAGCCCCTCAATGCATCAGTAGGTCTTATGAGACAAAACATATATAGATTTGGTCAAGTCCTTAACCATTTATTTTCATATGTCTTGGCTGAGACCTCGACGGTATGTTTCAGATGTCCAATATTATGCATTCTCTCATTATGATATTAGTAATTGATAGATCATGTAATTATTTGACTAGTAGAATATCCATGTTTAAGTTTAATGTGATTATTTACATGAAATCATTTATTCATCTTTTATTCCTACCATATTATGCAAGATTATGTTTTAATGGAATGTGATTTTAGTTATTCACCTTGTCTTATTATTTATGTTTATATTAGCTTTCGCTGTATTACTTACCCTTACTAAGCATACGAGATCATCCCTTTTTTATGTTTCATTTTTACCTAGGATGTTAAGATGTATATTATGAATGAATTTTAGGGGCAATCTAGGAGTTTATGAGTGTTTACAATAGAGTTGTTATGTTGTTTTTCCTTTCAAATTTTTAATGCAACAATTATGTTTGTATCTGGTTTTTCAAATCTACTAAACTATTCGGTCCTTTGGAATGTGAACGCTTGTTCTTAGTACCAATTTAATTAAGGCACCGGATCTGGGCTACTGGGGTTGGGATATTTATAGATGATAAAGCTCAAATTACCATTTTGATGTCACTTTCAAAAAAGGTTTACACCAAGGTTATGGGACTCAAAAGAAAAAAGGCATCTGTTCGAGTGGAACTGATGCTGGAAGTTGCATCCTTGATTGGGAGTTCAATTATCCCTGATTGGTATGTTGAATAGGTATTTTTCATTCTGTTTTGTGGAGACAGATGGTTAGCCACAATTGTGGCATGGGGCCTTCTAGAAAGTGGGACTGATGGTAGGTGTGGGTTGTGATGGGGGGAGCAGTGCTCCGTGATCTGCAGAGATGGTGGGGCCTTCGACATCGAGTGGTGGTAGGTCGAGCAGGCCAATGTGGTAGGGATCTATGACGGTAGGCCAGGGAGAGATAGCAGGATCTCTGGCATCAGGCGACGTCGGGTCAAGCAAACCGATGTGGTAGGGATCTCCATCAGCAGGCTGATACTGGGCGGTTAGGCGATAGGATGGCGTTGCTGGTGGGCCATTTGTGACGCGAAGACTTGACTCGACTGTAGTGGGGTTGTTTGTTCTTACAACGCAGGTGGTTTACAGATAACCCCCCATCGATGGTGGGGGTTGAAGAATGAAAGGGGTTCCCTATTGGTACCCCATATAATATATATATATATATATATGTATATATATATATATATAAAAGTTCATGGTATAGTCTGGTCAATCCCTGGGGGGGGGGGCTATGGACTGGGTGTGGGTGTGCATGTGTGTTTGATGTAATTGTACCCCTAATAACCTAATATATATTATGGGACTAAAAAATTCCATGGAAATTTGGGATAAATTGAAAAACAGTTATGAAGGCAATGCAAAAGTCAAGGAGTCTAAATTGAAAATTTGGAGAAGAAAATTTGAAGATATCAAGATGGGTGAATAAGAAAATGTTGATGACTACTTCATAAGAGTTAATGAATTTGTTAGTAATATTTTGGGTTTTGGAGAAAATATAGATGATTCAACTATTGTCAAAAAGCCGATGAGAAATTTTCCTCATAGGTTTGATCCTAAAGTCTCATCTTTGGAAGATAGAGATGATACTCTTGATGAATTACATAAAATTCTCACTGCTTATGAAATGTGAAAGATCCCATCCTGCAAGAATAAGATCAAAGATGACATGAATTTTGAGGCCATGAGAAAGATCAAAATCAGAGATGATGAGATTTTTGAATCAAATAAATTTGATGATGAAAATAAAGATGAAGATTATAATAAAATTTTTGCTCTTGTATCAAAGTGATTCAAGAAGGGGATGTTTAAGGGTAAATTTAAATTACCATCAATGTGTTACAACTGTAATGACATTAGACACTTTTCTATAAATTTTCATAATAATAAGTCCATGGAACCTGAGACAAATGGTAAGAAATAATAGAAAAAGAAATGGGGGTAAAAGTGCAAAAGGAACAACCAAATTTTATGGACATAAGAAGAAATTATTCAAAAGTAAAGGAAGAAGTTTAGTGAGAAAAGAAGAATAAGTTGACTCCACCTCAAGAAACCAATTAGAATATATAACTAATTTCATGGATCATGTGGAAAAAGGGTTTGAAACCTCTGGCAGTGAAGATGATGAATGTGAATAAACAGATCTAGAAGCACATGTTAAAGAATGAATTATATGCTTGTATTGAGAAAAATGAAAAGATCAAGAGGGATAAGATATTGTTATTGAAAGAAAAATAAATGATATCTAAGGGAAAGGAAGAATGTGCAATGAAAGATGTAACGACCCGAAATTTTGAATAAATCTTGTTTCCTAATTTCATGTGTTATTTTTTTTATATACTCAAAAAAAATGTTTTATTTGATAAACATGATTATAAATAAAATGAGACCATTGGTTTTTGAGTGTTATATGACCATTGGTCAATATGACCACCGTGAACAAAATGTTTTGATTATTGTCTCTAAATTTAAGTAATCTTGGTTAATTATTATAGAAAGAAGATTTGATGGCCTCACCTAGTAGCCTTGGGCCGATCGAAGCCCATCTAACAGAGATTGGGAAGGAGGTAGCACCATTGGGCTTTGCTCTGGACCAAATCCAAGCCGAACTTCATCATGTGAAGCTAGAACGGAATCGCCTTCGCGAGAAGTTCAAACTGATAGAAATTACCACTCGGGCAATGTTGACTGAGCCGCCCCAAAATTCTATCACCCTAGCACACCTTACTCTTAGGTCCTATGCTGGTATTATAAGGGGTTATGTAACGAGACCGTAATTGCCTTGTGTAATCCTTTTTTTAAATAAAATTTTGGATTTCTTCTTATGATGATGTTTATGAATTTTCAAATGACCGGATAAATATTGTATGCATATTTTTGATGAATTTTAGAAAAAGGATATTTTAAAAATGGTTGTGTAAACCTTAAATAATTAAAAATGTGTAATGATTTTCGAAAAATGGTCTTCTACAATTATGTTCAGTACGAAATTTAGAGTCTAATAAGATCAACTTGATTTTTGATGAATAGTAAATTATGAATAGTGATTTTATGATTAGGATTAGTAATATGACCAAATGGATTAGTAATCTCACTTAAATAAAGTTTTAAAATAATCTAGGCACCTTGATTAAGTAATGTGATTCAATAAAATAGTTAAATAACAGTTTCATTAATTATTATTCAAGTATTAGTTTTTTTCGGGTGAATAGTGTTTTTTAATTAAAAATTTAATTAAAAATAATTAGAAAATTATTTTTATAAAAATGACTTTATTTTTGAACTCAGAGCATCGATATTATGTTATGGTAATTTTTGGGGTTTTTTTCTGAAAAAAATGAATTTTCGATGAATAGTGTTTTTATTTAAAAATTAAATTAAAAATATTTAGAAAATTATTTTTATAAAATGGAGTTCATATTTGTAATCAGAGCGTTGATATTTGGTTAAGGTGAAATTTTGGGATTATTCTGAGAAAGTTGAATTTTTGATGAATAGTGAAAATACAGTTTTTAAGTTACGGGTGTTTAATGACATCATTAAATGATGTATTAAGTTTTTAATCAATATGTTCGAATTATGAATAGTGAGATAAGGTATGAGGTGTCCCAAGTGGCCAATACCATTGGCAAATACCATGGGCAATCCCATGGTTTTTCCAAAACCACTAATGAGGTGTCCCTTTGCCATTAATGCCTTGTCCCCTCACTTTCCCTATAAATACCAAGCCATCCTCTCATCCATTTGACTCCCCACTCTTCCCCAACGAAGTTCTGGTCTCATTACCTCCCAAGGAGTCCTCCCAAGGTGCCCCCAAGCCCTCAAGGTCCCAACCTTTGAGGTTTAAGAGTTACATTTTAAGGTAAGGGATCCGACCCCTCTCTTTCTTTTCAAGTGATCTCTTTTATGTCATTCCTTTTATGCTCCATGTTCTTATTTTGGAGGATGTTCTTTTATACTACTCTTACTGCCCTTTTTATGTTCATATGATGAAAGACCCCCTCTTACTCTCATCATTTCGTTTTAAGAAAGTTTAAGTGGCGCCGTTAGGCTGCCGAATTTTCAAGGGATTCATTCACCTCTCTCTTTTTCAAAGTTCTACTTTCATGTCAAGTCTTTCAAGTTCATTTTTATTATGTTGGGGTATGATCTCTATATTTATCATACTGGTCTTTTATGATCACATGATGAGAGACCCCATTTGATCTCTTCAACTCAGTATTTTGATGTCTTAAGTGGCGTCGTTAGGCTGCCGAATTTTTAAGTGGTTCTTCACCCTTCTCGTTTTGAAGTTCTACTTTCATGTCAATTCTTTCAAGTTCCTTTCTATTATGTTGGGGTATGATCTCTATATCTATCATACTGGACTCTTATGTTCATATGATGAGAGACCCTATTTGACCTTGTCAATTCAATTTTGTTGAAGTTTAAGTGGCGCCGTTAGGCTGCCGAATTTTCAAGGGATTCATTCACCTCTCTCTTTTTCAAAGTTCTACTTTCATGTCAAGTCTTTCAAGTTCATTTTTATTATGTTGGGGTATGATCTCTATATTTATCATACTGGTCTTTTATGATCACATGATGAGAGACCCCATTTGATCTCTTCAATTCAGTATTTTGATGTCTTAAGTGGCGCCGTTAGGCTGCCGAATTTTTAAGTGGTTCTTCACCCTTCTCGTTTTGAAGTTCTACTTTCATGTCAATTCTTTCAAGTTCCTTTTTATTATGTTGGGGTATGATCTCTATATCTATCATACTGGACTCTTATGTTCATGTGATGAGAGACCCTATTTGACCTTGTCAATTCAATTTTGTTGATGTTTAAGTGATGTCGTTAGGCTGCCGAATTTTCACAAGAGAAATCTTGTTTTGTTTTCTTCCTTTCATGTTCTTCATTTCATATGGTATATTTTCAAATTTCATTACCATGTTCATAAATCCCTTATATTTTGTCCCTCTACTGTATGATGGGTCAATTATGAATGTTTGACCCATGTCCCCTCTTTTCTCAATGTTTTCTAAAACCTTGTAACATAGCCGTTATGCTGCAGAATTTTCCCCTCAAAATGCCTCTCTCTTTTCTCAAAAATTATTTTATGTTATAAAGTGAATACTCAAAGCTCTTATTTCTACAAGGGTATTCACATATATATCAAAATGTTCCATTTTAAATTCTGGGATTTACATACATGAGACCCGCTTCCCTTTCCGTGGGTTTAAAGTGCCGTAAAGATCATGTCATTAAAGCAGTTTTTAAAATGTTATGATTATGAAATGAAACCCATTTATTTTATGCTATATGGGTTATTTATGAAATGTTTGATGATGATATATGTGGCTCACATGATAATAAAGGCAAATTTAAGGGTGCGCCCTGATAGCGCTCCAATGCATTGGGTAAAGACTTAATCTCTAGAGATGACCATTTTAAAGACGCCTTGGTGAATAACCTTGGTAATTTTTAACGACACCTTGGGGATGGACCTTGGTGAAACGAAACGATTGCCAATATTAAATGTTGCAGCCACATCTTCAAGTTATGAAAAAGTTTTATTTTTATTATGATATGCCTCATGATTTCATTTTCATGCCTTAAAGTTCTTTTCATGACTTTATTGATGTATCCCAAGTTCATATGTAAAATGTTTCACTTGTTTCCCTTGCTGGGCCTTCTGCTCACCCTTTCTTTTGATGTATGTCCCCAGGTTATGAGATTCAGTAATGAGCCTAGGGTGAACATGAGGAGAAGCCTTTCAAGTGTTTAAGAAGAATTCTTTATGTTGTTTTCATGTTTTAAGTTCCTAGTTTCCAAGACACTAAACCTTAAAGATCCTCGGTTTTGTAAAATGTAATTAAAGTTTATGTGATAAAAAGGTGGGATGCTATAGTTGGTATCAAAGGATGGTTTAGTTATTTGTGGAAATTAGGATATGAAAACTCTAGGAGGAACCCTATAGAAAAGTTTAATATAGGAAATCTTCCTGGTATTTTGGTGAGTATTGAGTAAGGGGTTGCCAAGCAAATACATCCCTGTCTGGATACGAGCAGGTAGAGGTGGCTCTGGCACAGATGTACATAGGGGTAAAACCCGAAAACACCGTTTTGAGCTAGACTCGAACGGGAACTGGTACACGACAACGGGCCTTGCTGCACTCTTGGTTACGACACTCCCGGGGGATATGCTTTGGTAAATTCATAAGCTTGGTATGAACCATTATTAAAGGAACAAAGATAAAATAAAATAAAGATTCACATAAGAATATATGATCATGGATAACCTAGATGGGAACCTAGGGGATCACAAGTTAGGGTATACTTTTCTTCTACAAGTTATCCTTATATGCTTAAAGTTCCTTTTCATGATTATTGGTTAAGTATTTAAGCCTCTAATTATACTTTATCTTCTTAGTTAATGGTGGGAAATGGAATAACGTGTCCCAACAACCAATGTGATAGGAAATGCGACAATTTCCGTATTAATATGTCAGAGATGATTAGGGGATTAAAAGATGATTATTATTTTGGAAGGTGTTCACTATTTCGGGGACCCTATATGATCGAGGTAAATAGATTACTATAGTATTTTCATTGAGGAGTAAGGTTGACTTATATTTTGAAGAATTGATGAATTTAAGGTGGACTTATAGTAATTTAGGTTACTTTTGGGAATGATTAACCTATCTTGGGTAAAATATGTTTAGGTTAGCTACTTTTGTTATAAGATGTTAGGAGTGGTTGATGTTGTCTGGAGATGAACAATGAAGTTGTTTTGGAAGACTATGTTATCAAATCCTTCTTGTATTTGGGTTTCAATCTTAGTTTGGTTTATTTTGAGGAATTTTGAGGACCGTTATTTATGGAGTGGTCTATGATGAACGTTGGGTAGTACCATGGAAATTTAAAGATTTAAAAGTAGGTTCTATTCCTATGGGATTCTTTCTTTTTGAAGAGTTGTTTGACCTTAACCTTTCTGTTTTTGGGATAATGTTTAAAGATAGAAGAAATAGATAGTTAATCTTTTGTAGATTATGTGATTCTATAGAAGATGATTCTTGTGCTTTTATGAGACCAAGTGTTTTTGAATTCTCACCATTTGGCGAAAAGATTAGTGTTGGTAGGGACTTGTTAAAGGATGAAACTCTACTTGAAGGTAGGTATATTTTCTTATGTTTTTGTTCTCTGTAGTAAATGAAATCCTCAAAATTATGAAAAGAAACGTAAAACAAAAATGTTGTTGGTTTACGTTTCCTACTAGGTAATCAAAGACCGTTTACACACATCATAAGTTTGGGATTTTCTCATGGTTAACTTTCTCCTAATCATGTTCTCTATCACTCTCTCTCAGAATTGACCCTTTGTTTTTTCCTCCATGTCCATGTTTTCCTACATGGAACCCGAGTGTGGGTTAACTCGGGTGGCCTTTGTACTTCCTTTTCTTTCTTTTAAAGTAATGGTGTTACTGACTCTTTTTCCGATGTGGGACTTTCAATGAAATTTCAAAACCCAATTTAAAAAAATTGCGAGGACTCAATTTCTTAAGGGGGGAAGATTGTAACGACCCGAAATTTTGAATAAATCTTGTTTCCTAATTTCATGTGTTATTTTTTTTTATATACTCAAAAAAAATGTTTTATTTGATAAACATGATTATAAATAAAATGAGACCATTGGTTTTTGAGTGTTATATGACCATCGGTCAATATGACCACCGTGAACAAAATGTTTTGATTATTGTCTCTAAATTTAAGTAATATTGGTTAATTATTATAGAAAGAAGATTTGATGGCCTCACCTAGTAGCCTTGGGCCGATCGAAGCCCATCTAACAGAGATTGGGAAGGAGGTAGCACCATTGGGCTTTGCTCTGGACCAAATCCAAGCCGAACTTCATCATGTGAAGCTAGAACGGAATCGCCTTCGCGAAAAGTTCAAACTGATAGAAATTACTACTCGGGCAATGTTGACTGAGCCGCCCCAAAATTCTATCACCCTAGCACACCTTACTCTTAGGTCCTATGCTGGTATTATAAGGGGTTATGTAACGAGACCGTAATTGCCTTGTGTAATCCTTTTTTTAAATAAAAATTTGGATTTCTTCTTATGATGATGTTTATGAATTTTCAAATGACCGGATAAATATTGTATGCATATTTTGATGAATTTTAGAAAAAGGATATTTTAAAAATGGTTGTGTAAACCTTAAATAATTAAAAATGTGTAATGATTTTCGAAAAATGGTCTTCTACAATTATGTTCAGTACGAAATTTAGAGTCTAATAAGATCAACTTGATTTTTGATGAATAGTAAATTATGAATAGTGATTTTATGATTAGGATTAGTAATATGACCAAATGGATTAGTAATCTCACTTAAATAAAGTTTTAAAATAATCTAGGCACCTTGATTAAGTAATGTGATTCAATAAAATAGTTAAATAACGGTTTCATTAATTATTATTCAAGTATTAGTTTTTTTCGGGTGAATAGTGTTTTTTAATTAAAAATTTAATTAAAAATAATTAGAAAATTATTTTTATAAAAATGACTTTATTTTTGAACTCAGAGCATCGATATTATGTTATGGTAATTTTTGGGGTTTTTTCTGAAAAAAATGAATTTTCGATGAATAGTGTTTTTATTTAAAAATTAAATTAAAAATATTTAGAAAATTATTTTTATAAAATGGAGTTCATATTTGTAATCAGAGCGTTGATATTTGGTTAAGGTGAAATTTTGGGATTATTCTGAGAAAGTTGAATTTTTGATGAATAGTGAAAATACAGTTTTTAAGTTACGGGTGTTTAATGACATCATTAAATGATGTATTAAGTTTGTAATCAATATGTTCGAATTATGAATAGTGAGATAAGGTATGAGGTGTCCCAAGTGGCCAATACCATTGGAAAATACCATGGGCAATCCCATGGTTTTTCCAAAACCACTAATGAGGTGTCCCTTTGCCATTAATGCCTTGTCCCCTCACTTTCCCTATAAATACCAAGCCATCCTCTCATCCATTTGACTCCCCACTCTTCCCCAACGAAGTTCTGGTCTCATTACCTCCCAAGGAGTCCTCCCAAGGTGCCCCCAAGCCCTCAAGGTCCCAACCTTTGAGGTTTAAGAGTTACATTTTAAGGTAAGGGATCCGACCCCTCTCTTTCTTTTCAAGTGATCTCTTTTATGTCATTCCTTTTATGCTCCATGTTCTTATTTTGGAGGATGTTCTTTTATACTCCTCTTACTGCCCTTTTTATGTTCATATGATGAAAGACCCCCTCTTACTCTCATCATTTCGTTTTAAGAAAGTTTAAGTGGCGCCGTTAGGCTGCCGAATTTTCAAGGGATTCATTCACCTCTCTCTTTTTCAAAGTTCTACTTTCATGTCAAGTCTTTCAAGTTCATTTTTATTATGTTGGGGTATGATCTCTATATTTATCATACTGGTCTTTTATGATCACATGATGAGAGACCCCATTTGATCTCTTCAACTCAGTATTTTGATGTCTTAAGTGGCGCCGTTAGGCTGCCGAATTTTTAAGTGGTTCTTCACCCTTCTCGTTTTGAAGTTCTACTTTCATGTCAATTCTTTCAAGTTCCTTTCTATTATGTTGGGGTATGATCTCTATATCTATCATACTGGACTCTTATGTTCATATGATGAGAGACCCTATTTGACCTTGTCAATTCAATTTTGTTGAAGTTTAAGTGGCGCCGTTAGGCTGCCGAATTTTCAAGGGATTCATTCACCTCTCTCTTTTTCAAAGTTCTACTTTCATGTCAAGTCTTTCAAGTTCATTTTTATTATGTTGGGGTATGATCTCTATATTTATCATACTGGTCTTTTATGATCACATGATGAGAGACCCCATTTGATCTCTTCAATTCAGTATTTTGATGTCTTAAGTGGCGCCGTTAGGCTGCCGAATTTTTAAGTGGTTCTTCACCCTTCTCGTTTTGAAGTTCTACTTTCATGTCAATTCTTTCAAGTTCCTTTTTATTATGTTGGGGTATGATCTCTATATCTATCATACTGGACTCTTATGTTCATGTGATGAGAGACCCTATTTGACCTTGTCAATTCAATTTTGTTGATGTTTAAGTGATGTCGTTAGGCTGCCGAATTTTCACAAGAGAAATCTTGTTTTGTTTTCTTCCTTTCATGTTCTTCATTTCATATGGTATATTTTCAAATTTCATTACCATGTTCATAAATCCCTTATATTTTGTCCCTCTACTGTATGATGGGTCAATTATGAATGTTTGACCCATGTCCCCTCTTTTCTCAATGTTTTCTAAAACCTTGTAACATAGCCGTTATGCTGCAGAATTTTCCCCTCAAAATGCCTCTCTCTTTTCTCAAAAATTATTTTATGTTATAAAGTGAATACTCAAAGCTCTTATTTCTACAAGGGTATTCACATATATATCAAAATGTTCCATTTTAAATTCTGGGATTTACATACATGAGACCCGCTTCCCTTTCCGTGGGTTTAAAGTGCCGTAAAGATCATGTCATTAAAGCAGTTTTTAAAATGTTATGATTATGAAATGAAACCCATTTATTTTATGCTATATGGGTTATTTATGAAATGTTTGATGATGATATATGTGGCTCACATGATAATAAAGGCAAATTTAAGGGTGCGCCCTGATAGCGCTCCAATGCATTGGGTAAAGACTTAATCTCTAGAGATGACCATTTTAACGACGCCTTGGTGAATAACCTTGGTAATTTTTAACGACACCTTGGGGATGGACCTTGGTGAAACGAAATGATTGCCAATATTAAATGTTGCAGCCACATCTTCAAGTTATGAAAAAGTTTTATTTTTATTATGATATGCCTCATGATTTCATTTTCATGCCTTAAAGTTCTTTTCATGACTTTATTGATGTATCCCAAGTTCATATGTAAAATGTTTCACTTGTTTCCCTTGCTGGGCCTTCTGCTCACCCTTTCTTTTGATGTATGTCCCCAGGTTATGAGATTCAGTAATGAGCCTAGGGTGAACATGAGGAGAAGCCTTTCAAGTGTTTAAGAAGAATTCTTTATGTTGTTTTCATGTTTTAAGTTCCTAGTTTCCAAGACACTAAACCTTAAAGATCCTCGGTTTTGTAAAATGTAATTAAAGTTTATGTGATAAAAAGGTGGGATGCTATAAAAGAGATTCTTTACATTGAAGAAATCAAAAGACACAAACTGAAAGTGGATGAAATGGAAAATATGGTAAAATACATTGAAGAAAAACTTACCCTTAAAGAAGAAGAATAGTCTAAGACTCAATCAAAATTTCTTGAAGTAAAAAATAACTTGAAAAGGATTAGATAAAATTTCAACAAGTCTATTAAGGTGAAGGTGGAATCATCATAAACTGGTGGGAAGAGAGGTTCAAAGAAGCATGTTAATTTAGCTCTTTATGAATTTCAAAATAAATATGTTATCTCTAACAATGCATTCCCAAAAATAAATTCTAGAAAATTATAGAGAATGAATATTAGTGAGAAATCATCTTCTAATTCAAAGGAAGAAAGAGATTCTCCAAGAAGATCTTTCCCCCCAGAGTAGATACAATCAAAGTATACAGAAATTCAACACCGAAAACTTCACGATAAGGATATTATCAGTTTGAAAGATCAAGGTTCATAGGATACTACTAATTTTGTGGAGTGTTTGGTCATAAAGCATACTCATGTTGGTATAACATGTCACAACTAGAGATGAGACATGGACCAAGGGGGAGCCATTTTGAGAAAAGGAGAGAAAATTTTCAGAGTAAGCAAGAAGTTAACAGGAATTCATTTTATCTTCTAGTACAAACCAAATTTTATTGTTTAGAATAAATCTATGGAAGATGTGATCAACAAGTCCATATTGCAGAAAAGTGCATGAGTAGTCCTACTGAAATAATTCCCAATGTTCCGAAAGGAAAGGGAATTCAAAAAATTAATGAAGAAAAATCATGTTTCACTGAATTTTATTCAAAAGCTAGTGGAAGAACCAAGTCATGGATTCCTGATAGTGGATTTTCTTCACACATGACTGTAAACACAAAAAATATGAGAAACATTAAGAAGCATGAAGGGGGAGCAGCAGCTTTTGGAAATGAGTGTAACAACCCATAATTTTATTAATGGAATTTCCTTCTTATAATTATGGAATAAAAAACATACATAACATAGTGAACCCAATAAAAATATAAATGAAGAAGGATACATTAGTCAGAAAATAAATGAGTAATAATTCCAAATATTATAGTGGGATAATAAATAGAAAATAAGATAATAAGAGTGAGAAAATTAGGATATGATCGATCCACTAGAATGGATGGACTTGCGAACAAAGATGTAGAAATAAAACAAAATGTTAATAATAAAATATTCTTTTTGAATATGAAAGAATATAAATAAACTTAAGAGAATGTATAAGTAAATGAAGAATTAATGAAATAAGTGGTATTTATAGAAATTAAGGAACCTATACCATTGGAATAGTAACCTAACCATTGGAAGAGTAATCTCACCGTTAGGAATAATAGTATGGTCGTTAGAATAGTAACCTCACCCATGAAAGTATAAAATAAAATTTGGGTATTTTATAAATGAAAATATGATATATTTATATCATGTTATAAATAAATAAATGTTTTAAAAATGATAAATTAGGTGTTGCCAACAAGCCTGTACCCGGGTGGTAGAGGCCCCTGGTTGGAAGCCAAGAGACCCAGGATCAAATCCGGGTGAGGGTGAATTTCTAGGTTACTGTAGTAGGCACCGTGCGGTACTGTAGCAACTAACACTATTCATCCAATTTGGGCCTTCGGGCCACCAGTTTGGGCCTACTGGTCTTAAGGCCTTCGGGCCACTAAAGGCCTTCAGGCCACAGGGCCTTCAAGATGTAGGGATTTTGGGAGACCAATGGCCTTTGGGCCATAGGGCTTTTAGGCCACAAAAAAGACCAAAGAAGTGCATACCACATAGGAGAAGACCCATATGAGGATTCAGAGAAAAAATAGAAACCACCAGAGCAGAGCTAACCGGATTGGAAGAATGAGAGGGTACAAAAACTACCATCGAGACCAGGCACCGTGTAGCCCTGCATGGGGCAATACTAGCCGATTAGCCATGCGAGGTGGGGAGCTAGGCACCATCAATATGTAGATGTTGGGGAGGGACTCTTTCAAGTGTGTTAGGTATTGGGCATTTGAGGTCATGTATTGGGTCGTGTATGGGCCTTGTGCCTTGGGCCTACAGGTTATGAAAGGGTTCCCCTTCAACCCTTAAAAGGGGTATTATCAAAAAATAAAATAAAAATAAGGCCTTCCGGCCATTCAGGCGATAAATTAGGTGTTGGTATTTTTGTAAAACGTAAATGTTTATTTACATCTTTATAATTAATATAATGATTTAAAATAAAATTTATTTTCATAAAATTGATTCGCAAGTTAATATTATATTGTATTATAATTATAAGATAATTTTATGAGATCTTAATTAAATTTTCAAAGGGTTATAAACTCGATTATAATATTAAAATGAGGGTTTTTCTGAATAAATGTTGATTTTATTTAAAAATAAAATTTATCATTTTTAGAAAATTATTTTCATAAAATGGAATTCATTTTTAAAATATATAAGTTGAAAAATGGTTATAGTGAATTTTTTTGATTTTTCTAAAATAATTGAATTTTTAGTGAATAGTGAAATACAATAGTTTAGGATATTTAACATTATAATATAAATACATGAATTTTTGAGTCATGGATGATGTAAGCATGATGTAATATCCCATTAGTTCAAACTCTCCTGAACTATTTACTATATTTAGTCATAGTAATCAACATTATTAATAGTCTTGAGGAATAATAATAAAGTAATGAATATAAAAATAAAAAATACTCATCTCATCCCCTATAAATACTACCCTCATGTAAGAACCTGATTTTTATTTGAGATAAATAACCTTTTAATTTTGGTCTAATTATTTATTATGAACCTAATATGAATTCCTAGTGTGGTTATAAAGGTGTTGGGGTGTCTAAGGCTTGTTCAGAGCTTGGAACCTCGACCGGTGGGAAAAACAGACTGGCAACACGGTTCAGAGAAACTGTGCGGGGCATGAAGGACGATTATCCCTAATTGTGTGGGGCTAGATAGAGGGGTGAAGCATGGTGCACAGTTTTCCCTGACCATATGCTAGGGGTCGTACACCCATGCAGAATGTTTGTAGTTTTTAGCACAAGAGATTTGTATGGTTGGCGCACAATTTCCCTAACTGTGTGGCCTAACCATGTGGGTGCCCTCTTTAAGGAGTGGGAGGCGCACAATTGCTGCATGGTTTGTCCAACCTTGTGGTCAAACCAAGCGACCTAGATATTTTTGGGTAAAATGAACAAATTACCCTTAAATCTAATTAAATTCACCCATCTCTTTATTTCACCTATTCTCTAATGGATAGTGGGTTTCTCCTCCCTTCTGAGCTCTCCTATAAAAATAGCTAGGCTCGGTGATAAATCCTTCATCTGGGCTCAGAATCGATCTATGTTCATCTCATTGGATTCGTCTTGGTAAGATCTTCATTCCTTTTTCTCTGTTCTCTTTTTGTCTTTCGCTCGACAGAGTTATCGAGGTAGAGTCTCATATACCCTATTTTCAGGGAATTCATCTATTCTTCAAATTTCTTCCAATATATTCCAAGATAAAGTCTTATACTAGATGAGGAGATTTGTACGGGTACGAGGTAGGTGGTCTATAATTTACCCCTCATGTTTTGGTGCTTCATAATATGCGTCGTTGTTTCGTATGATGATTTCACCATGTGTTTCACCAAAATTATATCTTCCTTGAATTGGTTTCCTCGTTTGGAGCCTAATGACTTGTTAGAAACCAAATTCATATTGAGTTTTCAACCTTAGAGTGAACCATCCCTTTTGGTGTTCCCTCTTAAATTCTTTTTTGGTTTCCATGAGTATATAGACAAAGTACTTATTGGAGTGTTTGGTTTTAATTCTAAATGGTGATATCATTTTGATATGGATTAAATGATGTGGAATAACATGACTAATTCCCATGAAAATTTTAATGAATTGAATTGAAGTGAGTGGTTATCCCATGTCACTTTATTAAACTGAAAAAATGGTTAATCCCTTATCATCATTAAATGTAGATGAATTATTAATTATGCCTTGGATCATATTAAAGCCAATGGATATTACTACTAAGTATGTGTGGGCATGAAGACCCTTGTTAATTATGGAAATTGGGCATGACGACCCTTATGCATGATCTATATATATATATATATATATAAATGGGCATGGCGTCCCTCTTGCTTTATATCAAATGGGCATGATGACCCTTAATAATTATTCTAAATGGGCATGATGACCCTTGAACAAGTTATATCATTATGGGCATGGAAGCACTCATATAAATGTGATACTATAATGGAATGACATCCCTTGTGTTACTACATAGGCATGACGTCCCTTATTATGATAATGGGCATGATGTCCCTTATAAATGTGATACTGGTCATGGTGTCCCCTTTATTACTATGATACTGGGCATGGTGTTCCTTATAAATGTGATAATAGGCATGACGTCCCCTTTATTACTATGATACCAGGCATGAAATCCCTTATAAATGTGATACTAGGCATGACGAACCCTATAAATGTGATACTGGGCATGGAGTCCCCTTTACTACTGTGATACTGAGAATGGTGTCCCATTTACTATTGTGATACTGGGCATGGAATCCCTTACTACCGTGATACTGGGCATTGCATCCATTGATACTAGTTCAGAGTTATTCTATCATGGGCCAAAGTTGGTAGTGTCAGCTTGGTTTCCTTTCAAGAACCAAATCCAACCCATTTAAAGTTTTTATTACTGCTTTACTTTCTATATCCGCACACTGCCATATTGTATACATAGAATAGATATTTATAGACACCATTGATGGTGGCCTACTGAGATTTATCTCACACCCTATCTGGGCAACCTATGATAACTAGGAATACTACACGCTTGTAGGTGTAGACAAGGGGAAACACCTTCTTACAGATGCATGAATTCTTGCATGACTTAGGATGAAGGATTAGTAGAAGATGATTAGGCAGGATCCTAGGATGCTTGGATAGACTTTTGTCCTTTCTTCACCTTTTTATTATATTGTACAATATTTATTTTTGATTTCTTGTATCCACGTTTTCCTATTTTGTAATCACATGAAATTATCATCCATTGTATATTATTCAGTTTACTACATTCGATTATTATTCATTTCTTGGTTATTAATGTCTATTTTCAATTCTTTTCACTATTATACTACTTTCGTTAGTCATCAATTGATTGTACTGTTGTGGTACTCTGATAATGAGGGCATAGTCTCCCCATAGACACACCCAAGGCCCTTGCTGCTAGTCAGTAGCCTCTGGCATTTGGGGAGATATACTTGATGCCATGTGGCCAACCGGGCTCGAGGCACCATTTAGTGGCATCTGGGTCTGGGACTTCACAAAGTTGTATCAGTGGATATTTCTTTTTTTTTTCATTAATATTTTGAGACAATAGATAGTATATTAGGAATGCTATGAGATTTGGTAATGAGCTGTTCCTGGGAGTAGCTAACCCATGTTCATAGAAAATCCAAATTACCTCGAATTATAAAATTATTATTTTCTATATTTTTTCTATTATAGTTTATTTGATTCCACTATTGGGTGATGCACTTGAATTATGATGTTACTATTGATATAATTGATGTTTATCATTTATCCTTGGCCCAATGAGATGAGGGAAAGGAAGCATTGAACATGCATCATATTAGACAGCTTGTAGGGAATTCACTTACCTTGCATATTCCATGCCATGTAGGAGCATTGTGTTATTTTCATCGTCTGTGGTTTTGATGAATGCTTGAATGTTATAAATAGAATTCTTATTATCTAACGATTCTTGCAGGGATTTGAGAAAAACATAGTTGGTACTTAGAGTGTCTGCCATAACCTAACAATTTTTTCCTATATAGGCTATAACAGACACCCTAAGTAGTCAACTATGGAATGTTGAGTCATGGACCATTGGTCACATGGAATGAAACGTGTTATGGTATGGATTAAGTGGAAACCACACTTTGGTTCATAAGGTGTATGGTACCTTATGTATTGGAAGTAGTTAACCATATGATTCAACCATTTAAAGATAATAATGATATAAATATAAATTTAAAAATGAAATTAAAATTAAAAAACACAGAACTTGACCCAGTCCCGACCTTAGTAGTGTCTAGTAGGTAGAATATCTATTGTTCTATATAAATGTTTCTATCACTCATACCTGACTCTTTGAGCTGGTATAGGGGTGCGAAAATTACATAAAAAGGATTTTCACCTGTTCTATTTCTATATCTAAGGCTTAAGATATTATCAATATTTATCTTGGGCATGTGTTTGAAATTTTTAGAGGAATTCCACCATGACGTCCTCTGGTCATATGCCAGGAGGGAGGTGATGACCATGCCCTATAGGTGATGGGACCTGAGCTTCTAGTTATTACTCCAGTAGTGTAACCTTTTCCTATTCCCGATGCGGGCGATGATGCCCGATTTCGAGGATAATTCCTACGACTTATATAGACCTTACAAGAGCCCCACACTCTTCCCCTTCTTTGGGAAAGTTGAATAGGGAATTCTTGTAGCAGCATCTTACCACATTTTCAAGGGATGGAATACCACATACTATAGAGTTATAGATCAAGACTGTTATGTATATATTTGAGAATCTGGAGACACCTCCTAAGAGGATATTGAAACCCTCTACTTATATGCTTCGATGATCTGTCAAATGCTGGTGGGATATTCTAAATCAGGCTGGTCAATATTGAGAAGTGTATTGGAGGGATTTCTAGTCAAGATTCTTTGACTATTTCTTCCCTGATACCCTAAGGGATGATCATTCCAGGGAATTCATGAACCTGTAAGAAGGATCGTTGAACGTCATGGACTATTCAACTCATTTTATAGAGCTTCGGTGCTTTGTTCCTATATATACTACTGATGAGCTAGAAAAAGGAAGAAACGTTGAGGATAGTATGAGACATCCTATTAATTATCAGGTAAATGTTTTCCAGTTGAATACAATATCTAATATAGTTAACTGGGTCCTTATCATTGAGTGGAACTCGAGGGAAGCAGACAGTGTAAGACAGGGTAGTTCAGAACCCATATAGAGTAGTGGTTCTACTAGCGGTCAGAAGTCAAGCTCTGAGACTTCATGCATGAGAAGTGGTAGCTAGATGACTTCCACGGATAGTTACGTGGTATGTCACTAGTGTGGGAATATTGGGAATAAGAATCCCCAGTGTACCAGAGACTCTGTCGAGTATCGAGGATGCGACAAATTGGGGCATCTACAACATTTCTATAGGACCTTACCATCTGTTCTGAGTGGGAGAGGATCCTTGATAGTTCCAACTTTAGGAGTAGGTTCAGTAGAACCTAACTAGGAAGGTAGTTGGAGTACTACTGTCCGTACATGCAGGGGATGTGTTCATGCCCATGGTAGCTAGGATTCTGATATACAATGCCGATAGAGTGGAACTGCTCCAAGTAGTCAGGTTGTAGCACAAGGCCATGGATCGGGACATATCTATTCAATGCATCCTATACCAGAGGTGTAGGATAATGGAACATATACTATTTGAGGTAATATTCTACTATACTCTACTATCATTTCTACCTTACTTGATATAGGTGAATCACATTCCTTCATATCTTTTCTTATTGTGGAGATCCTTGGGATTCATGTTGAGTACTGTTATGGCATTATGATGCTTGATACACCTTTGGGTATACGATATGAGAGTATACACCAATGCAAGGACTATACTATTGAGGTTGGAAGCCATCAATTATTATGGAAGCACTTCTTTCTCATGATGAAAGGCTTTGATTTCATTCTTAGAATGGACTGGTTAGTTCCCTATCATTCATATGCGGATTTTTATCACTAGAGGGAGTCTTTTACATCACCAGAGGGTGGTACATATCTTCACAAGGGAGAGTGATATGTACAAGTTGGTAGAGTTGGACCAGAGAATCTTGGTCTCGGTGGAGTGATCGCCCAAATTTCTAGCCTTTATAATGGAGGATTCGAGACTACATCAGATTGAGTTCCCTCCTATAGTTGATCGATTTAGGGATTTCTTCCCTGATGAATTTTTAGGACTACCTCCTGAGAGAGAGTGAGGGAGAGTTTACTATAGATATAGTTCTTGGAGTTGCACCAGTATCCATTACTCCTTACAACATGGCTACTAATAAGTTGCAGGAGCTCAAGATTCTGTTAAAGAATTTAGAGGCTAATGGTTTTATATGGCACGATAATTCTCCCTAGGGTTCACTAGTTATTTTTTCATGAAGTAAAATAAAACCCATAGGATTTCCATGGATTATTATAAGTTTAATCATCTTATAGTGAAAAACTGGTATCCTTTACCTTGCATAGATGATCTATTTGACTAGCTCAGAGGAGCAGGGGTATTCTCAAAGATTGACTTGAGATCGGGATATCATCAGGTTTGAGTCAAGCATTCAGATATTCCATGTAAAACTTTATGTAGTCGTTAAATGTTATAATAGTATCTTGTGATTCCATTTGGTCTAAAGAACATTCCTGTCATCTTCATGGATTTGATGAATAGGGTCTTCCATCCCTATCTAGATTCCTTTGTTGTGGTATTTGTAGATGAAATAATGATGTATTCTCATACTTGGAACACCCATTCCACTCATCTTGATATCATTTTGAATACACTAATATAACACCATATGTATGAAAAGCTTAGTAAATGTCACTTATGTATCAACAAGGTACACTTCTTGGGTCACATTATCTTAGAGGTAGGAGTTTCAGTTGACCCATAGAAGGTGAGTGTTGTGGTTACTTGGGAGCATCCCAAGAATTTCTTTGATATAAAGAGTTTCTTGGGGTTATCTAGTTACTATAGGAAATTTATAAAGGACTTCCCATTCTTAGAATCACCTCTTATGGGATTACATAAGAAGGGTGTGAATTTTATATGGTATGAATCCTACGAGACATCATTTCAGGAGTTAAAAGGGAGATTGAATTCAATGCTAATCCTAATTCTGATAGAGCTGAGCACAAGCTATTCAATCCATTGTGAAACTTTAGGTATCGAGATAGGACCAGTTCTAATGCAGGAAGATTGAGTCATTACATATGGGTCATGATAGTTGATTCCTCATGAAATAAATTACTCAACACATGATCTCTAGTTGACAACTGTTGTACACGCCTTGTGTTGTTTGAGGAATTATTTGTTGGGAGAGCGTTTTTAGGTGTTTATAGAAAACAAGATCCTCAAGAATATTTTTACACAATGTGACTTGAATCGCAGGCAGTGAAGGAAGGCTGAATATATATAGTCCTTTGACTTCTAGCTTTCCTATACGTCTAGAAAGGGAAATGCTGTTACTGATTCTCTGAGTAAGAGGACTCAGATGAAAATGGATCAAGAGGGCAGTAGAAAATGATAGCTTATGGATTTGTTTTATGAGATGCACATAAATGTCACGACCCGTCCCCTGAGGCCTGTGTCGTGACTACCCCAAGACCGCCTTCCATAGGCCAGGGGTTGGCGACTAGCACTGGAAAGACGTATCCCTAAAAAGGGAAGGCATTTTCCTTTAAACCTGTACAAACATACAATCCAAGAACACAACAAGATGCAACCATGAAGTAAAAACTGAAGTAGTAAAGGTGTGTACTGAAAGTAAAGGGTCCGAAATACATGCCCAACTGAAAGGTACAACTACAACTGAAAAACAGAAAACAGCTCCTGGAATCATCCACTGAGGATCCTACCTGAAGGGTAGGTACAACTTGTCTCCACTGCTCTCCATGTCAGCCAATCTCTTCCATGTATCGCCTGGTCCTGGCTCCCTCAAGTCTCAGCCAATCTGCTTGTCATCTACATAAGACACAACAAGGTGCGGGTGAAGCCCGTGTAGGGGTGAGTATAACAATACTCAATAGGGACCCGAGACCCCCAAAGGTCTCTCAGAATTCTACAAAGGGAAACCACAAGCATGATCTCAGTCACAAAACACAAAGAAAAAGACAGAGATCAAACCAGGTATAAGTAAAGCATAGAAGTAAAAATGATTATTCGAGAAGCTAGATCATCTTATTCTGTCGAGAGACACTATTGTTGTCCATACAGAGTCTGACCCACATAGGATCGATGGGTACTAACCCCCGATAATCCACACAGGATCTGATCCGCCTAGGATCGATATGTAATAACCCCCACTAACCCACATAGGATCTGACCCACACAGGATCAATATGCACTGACCCATACAGGATCACTGAGTGCTAACCCACATAGGATCGGTATGCGCTGACCCACACTGGATTGCTGAGCACTGACCCACACAGGATCTGACCCACATAGGATCAATAGGTGATGACCCACATAGGATCGCTCGGTACTAACCTCCGTATGATCTGTCTCCAACCTCGCCTCACTACTAGCCACCAGATTGCCGCTCATAGTACGCTTGATTTTGGGAGAACCGCTCCTCAATCCATCGTTCATATTTCAACTAGCAGTAAGTCTGACAAAGAAGTAACCCGATGATCCGTCTTGTCATAATGGTTCCAACGCAACTAACGACACGTCAACTGGATGCCTGGTCTGTAAGTTATTGGCATTTTAGTGCCAAGGATTGGTTGTATTCAGAGTTGATCCAACCTGGACATACTCCAAATTTATCTAAAACTCTCATGGAGTATCTCAAAAGGACCGTCTCGCTCTAAGGATCCTTGCGCCACAGACGGTTCATCAAACGAACGTCCAATTCGCAAGTTATGGCCCTTTAAACGTTTCTAGGCCCGAGAGGGGTCCGGGTCTGGTCTGACCCGGTCGGTCCGACCCGGTCTGGGTCCGGCCTGGTTGGGCTGGGTCGTAGCCTGGCCTACTGGCACCTCCATGTGGTCCGTGGGACCCACAGGATGCAGGTCCCCCTTTCCTTCTCCGCGGCTTCCTTCAACGTGGTGCGTGATGGCATGCCGCCTGCTGCCGATGCCGGCCACCGCCGTTGCTCGCCGACACCGGTCGCCAGTGCCGCCGCGCTGGTGCCACACCGTCGGATCTTTTACAGGGTTTTAGCGATGCTCCGGAGCTCCGTTTCCACCCTCTTCTGTGCCTATGAGTCTCTTGGTATGCTGCCATCATAGCGTGACCCGCTGTTTCACGTTTCCGTCAAATTAAGGAAACCTGTCCCTAAATAACGCAACATGAACGAAGCGGTAGAGGGTTGGGCATTCTTCGTTCAGCCCACACTCTCCACATTAACATGATAAAAATTGAGATAAAATTTATCTAACATTAAAGATTAAATAAAATCATTTCAAATAAAACCCCTACCTTAAGATCCGTTGGAGGTGTCATGGTTGCGGTGGGAGGAGCATCCATGTTGGATGGAGTCATCAGCGTTCGCTGGATCGTTGCCTCCCAAGCTTTCGTCCTCCATCGGTGGATGTTACCGTAAGACTTTTCTAGAGTTTCCACGCTTAACGAAGCCATTCCAAAACCCCACCCTGAGCTCCATTTAAATAGGAGGGGGAAAGGTGAGCAACGCAATGAGGAATTAATGAGGTTCATTAAATGAATTAATGAACCCCTCTTAATTCACAATAGTGGAGTTACATAGTGGATGATTCAAGCCATTAAATGGCTTGACAAGTCATCGGTCCCGCCACCACCACTCATCTGTTAGAGAAAAAGAAAATAAAATAACAATTTCATGTTATTTTACTTTTCTTTAAAAAGTAAAAAAACTAAAATTTTCTCCCGACCTACTATGGTCGAAGTGAAACCTCCCTTAAGTGAAACCCAGCATTGTAGATTCAACGGTGTCCTCAGATATTTAATCCGAGTACTGATTCAAAAGATAGAAAACGTTGCCCACGTGTTTACTGAACATACCTAAAAAATGTTCAAAAATTCATTTTGGGCACATCGGGCTTCGGAATCAAGCGCCATCAATTTTTGTAGACTCGTAATAATCCCAAAAAATAAAAAAAAAATTACATGGAATTTTTGGGTCTTTACATTCTTCCCACCTTAGGGATTTTCATCCATGAAAGCTACAACAAAACTAGGGGAACAAGTGGGGGTACTTTGCACGCATCTGAGCCTCCCACTCCCATGTTCTCTCCTAGAGGTTCTCGTGCTGCCATCAAACTCGCACAAGAGGAATTGTCTGTTCATGAAGGACCTGCTCCTATCGATCCTCTATCTTCACTGGGAATTCCACAAACGTCGCCCCATTGTCGCCTCACTCAGCAACTGTAGGCCAGACCTCTTGCTGAGTGCGTCTGCTACTACATTCCCCTTCCCAGAAGTATAGACTATCTCAAAGTCATAGTCTTGGAGGAATTATAGCCATCGTCGCTGTCTAAGGTTTAGGTCCTTCTGTGAGAAGATATACTAGAGACTCTTGTGATTAGAGTAAACAGTATACCATTCACCCATCAAGTAGTGTCGCCACATCTTCAGTGCAAAGACCACTGCTGCTAACTCTAGGTCATGGGTAGCGTAGTTCTGCTCGTGCTATCTCAACTACCATGATCCATTGGCGATCACCACTCGCTTCTACATCAGGACATAACCCAGTCTGATCCCTGATGCGTCGCAGTAAACTACATACCCAACTACCTCTTCTGGTAGCCTCAATATGGGAGCACTCGCCAGTCTCTATCTAAGCTTCTGGAAACTCTACTGGCACTTCTTTGTTCACAAGAAAGGCTTCCCCTTCTTCATCAAGGCTGACAAGGGTGCCGCTACCCTAGAGAATTCAGGTACAAATCTTCGGTAGTACCAAGCCAATCCTAGGAAACTCTGCACATTGGTCACACTCCTGGGTGGCTCCCAAGAAAATAATGCCTCTATCTTTGCCGGATCCACTATGACTCCAGCATCCGAGATAACATGCCCTAGGAAGTGGACTCCCCATATCCAGAACTAGCACTTCGAGAGCTTTCTATAAAGCTGGTGCTCTCCACGTGTATCCAAAACTATCTGCAAGTGCATGGTGTGCTCCTCCTCTGACGCAGAGTATATCAAGATGTCATCAATGAAGACCACCATGAAGCGATCGAGGTATGGATGGAAGATCCTATTCATGGGCCCCATGAAAACTACTAGAGCATTGGTCATGCCAAAAGGCATCACCAAGAACTCATAATGGCCATACCAACATCTGAAGGCTGTCTTTGGTACCTTCTCGTCTTGTACCCTGAGTTGGTGATAGCCTGTTCTGAGGTCTATCTTTGAAAACCAACGAGATCCCCTCAACTAGTCAAATAGATCATCGATCCTCAGTAGAAGATACTTGTTCTTCATGGTCACCTGGTTCAGGCATCGATAGTCTACACAAATCCTCAAGCTCACATTTTCCTTCTTGGCGAACAAGATTGGGGATGTCCATGGATAAACGCTGGGCCTTACGAACCCCTTTCTCTGCAATTCCTAAAACTATACCCTCAGCTCACGGAGCTCCATGGTATCCATATGATATGCTGGTGTAAATATCGATGTCGTCCTGGGGTACATGATGATGTGGAAGTATACCTCTTTGTGAGGAGGTAGTCCCAAAACATCATCAGTAAAGACATCAGCATACTAGTCCACCACTATAGGATATCTCAGACTCCTCATGTCAACTACTCTGAGGGTGAGGATAGACAACTTGTGAGTGATCGGCTGCACCCTCCATCGAGAAAGTCCATCCTGTGCTGAAAATGTTTCCTTCTCACCGGTGAAGGAAAACCCGATACCATCCTCACAGACACACCGCACTTTGCGCCTAAAACAGTCGATCTGAGCATGGACTGTGGATATCTAGTCCATACCCAAGATGACGTCGTAAGGCCTCGACACTGCTACTAGGAGATCCCAGACAAAGCTCTTGCCTCCTAGAGTAAGCTTACACTGCTGACACCGGTGTGTAATCATCAAATCCTCTCCCTTAGGAGTCTCTAATCGCAAGGATTGAGCCAACGACTCCGTCGGAATCTCTGAGCTCCAAATGAGTGTTGTGGCAATGAAAGAGTGACTGAAACCTATGTTTATAATAACTATAACTAGGGTGGAATAGACACATATTGTACCTCTAATCATCTCTGGAGCGCTATGGTCATAGGCCTCAGCTGCTTGAAGCTATGCTTGCCCCTGTCCACCTGCTTCCTATGGTCGGGGTGGACCTCCTGGTGGTGGTGGAAGTAGAACCTCAAATCGCCGCCCACTGCCTACTGCACGACCTGCTCCTCTCCCTCATCTGCCGCCCTGTGGACCTCCTCGCTCGAATCTCTGCCTCTTCCTCGGCGGTCCCTCGACCATCTGCTGATCGTCGGTATGGAGGGTCGGGCAGTCGCGATCCATGTGGCCCTGCCCGTCGAACTTGAAGCACAGTCTACCTCCAAGATGACCTTCTCTGCCTCACGATCTTTGAACCTCCGACCCTACATCCTGGGGTCATCCACCGGTGGGTCTGGACCACTTGGACCTCTGCATTATCTGTCTACTGCCTCCTGCAGATGACTCGGCTACCTGTTGTCTGGTGGTGGCTCTCACTGTCGGTGCCTACTCAGCTATGAAGCTCTCCACCAACAGTGCTTTCTCGAGCACTCCAGCCTGTGTTAGGATATTCAACGATGTCATCGAAACTCTGATCTCTCGCCGGAGACCCTGCTCAAAGGTCCAAGCCCTAAAGAATGGGTCACATACCATGTCGGTGGAGTAGTGTGAGAGGTCAGTGAATCTCTCCGAGTACTGATCCACTGATAAGCTGACCTGCTATAAGTGCAGCAACACCTAGATACACACTGAGCATAGTGTCACTGATACAAACTCCGCCCTGAAGAGGCTCTCAATGTCCGTCTAGGTGAGGGTCACCTCGTCATGTGTCTGGATCGTCAGGCTCCACCATCACCCTATTGTTCCATGGTAAAGGCTAGCAGCTAGGATAACCATATGATCAGTTGTTGTCTCAACCAATCAAAAAATCTCTTACCATAGCCTCCATCTAGTCCTCAGCTACCTGGGGATCTATCTCGTCTCGAAACCTCGGAGGCCTCTATCTCTATAACTCGTGCAACGTGCTCAGTCGGTGTGCATGGTCTGCTGGTGGGGCTGGTGGCATCTACTGCCCAATGGGTGGAGGTGGTGCTGGTGCACCACCCGAAGGTGCTACCACGGTAAGGGGGCCCTGCACCGAAGCCTTGTCGCTTGGTGGGCCATCATCATGTACTCTCTCAGGAATCCTAGCTGGCTGTTTACACGGTGGCATCCTGAAAAGAAACAGGTGTGCCACGGTCAATAATTTATACCTGGTGATCTGACCCAAAAGAGATCAAAGTAAAAAAAATTCCAAATAAATGCAATTAGTGTTTTCATGTACTGAGTCGGAAATCAGATTTCAGGGTCCTGGTGTATAGATACGTCAGCCTCCGCACCAACATTGGACCCCCCGAACTGAAAACCACACTCAAAACACTTAACACTATTGCTCTATTAAAAATATCAGAGTCCTAGTTCTTCAGTAGAACCGACTCCTCTGATACCACTTGGTTAGGACCCTTCCCCTGGGGCCCATGTCGTGACTACCCCAAGCCTGACTTCCATGGGTCAGGGGTTGGCGACTAGCACCGTAATGGTGTATCCCTAAAATGGGAAGACATTTGCCTTTAAACCTGTACAAACGCACAATCCAAGAACACAACAATATGCAACCATGAAGTAAAAACTGAATTAGTAAAGGTGTGTACTGAAAGTAAAGGGGATGGAATACACGCCCAACTAAAAGGTACACATACAAATGAAAAACAAAAAACAGATCTAGGAATTGTCCACTGAGGATCCTACCTTAAGGGTAGGTACAATTCATCTCCACTTCCCTCCACGTCAGCCAATCTCCTCCATGTACCTCCTAGTCCTGGCTCCCTCAATTCTCAGCCAAGCTGCTCGTCGTCTGCACAAGACAAAACAAGGTGCGGGCGAAGCCCGTGCAGGGGTGAGTATAACAATACCCAGTAGGGAACCCGAGACCCCCGAAGGTCTCTTAGAATTCCACAAAGGAAAACCACAAGTATGATCTCAATCACAAATCACAAAGCAAAATACACATCTCAAACCATGTATAAGTAAAGCACAGAAGTACAAATGATTAGTCGAGAAGATAGATCATCTTATTCTGTCGAGAGGCACTATTGCTGACCATACAGAGTTTGAACCACATAGGATCGATAGGTACTAACCCCTACTGACCCACATAGGATCTGATCTCCCAGGATTGATAGGTAATAACCCCCGCTGACCCACACAGGATTTGACCCACACAGGATCGACATGTGCTGACCCACATAGGATCGCTGAGTGCTGACCCACACAGGATATGACCCACACAGGATATGACCCACACATGATCAGTATGTGCTGACCCATATAGGATTGCTGAGCGCTAACCCACAAAGTATCTGACCCACACAAGATCTATAGGTTCTGACACACACAGGATTGATAGGTTCTGACCCACACAAAATCTCTCGGTACTAACCTCTGTATGATTTCTCTCCAACCTCCACCTCACTGCCTACCACTGGATTCCCGCTCATAGTACGCTTGATTCTGGGAGAACCACTCCTTAAGCCATCAGTCATATTTCAACTGGCACAAAGTCCCACAAATAAGTAACCTGTTGATCTGTCACGTCATAAGGGTTCCAACGCAATAGACGGTGCGTCAACCGAATGCCTGGTCTGTAAGTTATTGGCATTTTAGTGTCGAGGGCTCGGTTGGATTCAGAATTGATCCAACCCATATGTAATCCAACTTTCTACAAAACTCTCGTGAAGTATCTCAAAAGTACCATCTTGCTCCAAGGATCCCAACGCCATAGACAGTTCATCAAACATACATCCGCTTTGCAAGTTATGGCCCTTTAAGTGTTTCTGGGACCGAGAGGGGTCTGGGTCCGGTCCGACCTGGGTGGCCCGACCTGGCCCAGGCTAACCCAACCTTGTTCGTGTCAACCCAACCTGGGCCGCAGCCCGGCTTGGCCCACCCCGGCTAGGCTGGGCCGCGATGGTCCTGGTTTTTCGGGCCGCGGTGGGCCTAGTCCGCTGGGCCACGGACCGGCCCGGCCTGGCGGTTGGGCGCGGCCCGCCGGGCGACACGACCCGACCTGCTGAAGCGCCCCGCGTGGGGCGCGTGGTCTGCTTTCCGAATGGATAGAAGGATCCGTTCGCCCCCCTTCAATCAGCGACGCGGCGTGGCGCCACCACGTGGTCCACGGGACACGCATGGGTCCCCCTTGCCTTCACCGCGGCTTTAAGCCATGGCTTACTTTAATACGGCCTGCGACGGCGCACCACCTCCACCTCTATGGCTGGCCGAGGGCCGGATGAATTCTGTGGCCGCCATGAGATGATGTCGTGGCTCCCCTACACGGCATGCGATGATGCGCTACCTGCTGCCACTATAACCACCCGATGCCGGCCGCTGCCGTCGCTCGTCGGTGCTGGTCGCCGGTGCTGCGCCGAAAGATCTTCTGCGGGGCTCCGACGATGCTCCGGAGCTTCAACAATGCTCCGAAGCTCTATTTCCACTCCCACCTGGGCCTACAGGTCTCCCGGGATGCCGCCGTCATAGCATGACCCACTGTTTCACGTTGTCGTAAAATTGAGGAAACCTGTCCCGGAATAATGCAACATGATTGAAGCGGCGGAGGGTGCAAGCCTTGTTCGTTCGGTCCGCACCCTCCGTGTTAACATGATAACAAGCAGGAGAAAATTTATCTAACATTAAACATTAAATAAACTCATTTCAAACAAAACCCCTACCTCGAGATCCATTGGAGGTGTCACGGTTTTGGAGGGAGGAGCATCCACGTTGGATGGAGCCATCCGATTTTGCCAGATCGTTGCCGCCCAAGATTTTGTACTCCATCAGTGGATGTTGCCACAGGAATTCACCAGAGTTTTCTCTCTTGAAGAATCCATGCCAAAACTCCACCCTGAGCTCTATTTAAATAGGAGGGGGAAAGGTGAGCAACACATTGAGGAATTAATGAGGTTAATTAAATGAATTAATGAACCCCTTTTAATTCACAATGGTGGAGTTACACAGTTGATGAGTTAAGCCATTAAATGGCTTGACAAGTCAACGGTCCTGCTACCGCCGCTTATATGTTGGAGAAGTAGAAAATAAAATAACAATTTCATGTTATTTTACTTTTCTTTAAAAAGTTCAAAAACTAACTTTTTCTCCAGACCTTCTGCAGTCAAAGTGAAGAATCCCTTAAGTGAAACCCCACACTGCGAATTCGATGATTTTCTGAGATTTTTAATCTGAGCACCAGTTCAAAATATAGAAAACTCCACCCACATGTTTACTGAACGTACCTAAAAAAAGTTCAGAAATTCATTCCGGGCACATCGGGCCTCAAAATCAAGCACCGTCAATTTTCGCAGACTCGTAATAATCCCAAAAATTAAAAAAAATTACATGGAATTTTTGGGCAATTACAATAAAAGTGCAGGAACATCATGGAAATTCTATACTTGCATCGGTATCAATGACCACTTTACTTTTGGAGATGGTGAAGATGAGACAATTTTCACATCTTGAGGGCTCGGTCCTACGAGAGAGTATTGCTGGTGAGGACCCGCCTCTGGATTGGACTATTGATGATGATGACATTCTATGTATACATGGGAATATATGGGATCCCATAGACATGACAGGGGTGCTAATTCATGATTCAAAATGCTTCTTAGTGGTGAGTTCACCCGAGTATCTCCACGATGTATTGTGAAATGCACCGACAGTATTGGTGGCCAGTGATGAAGCATCAAATAGTAAGTTTCATCACTAGGTTTTCCACTTATTAGCAGGTGAATTTGGAAGACAAAAAACCTTATGGATTAATACATCCATTACCTATCTTGGAATGTAAATGAGAGGAAATTTCTATTCATTTTGTAGTCATCCTACCGAGATCGCCTCGAGGTAGCGACACAGTTTGGGTAGTCGTGGATTTACTGATGAAAGTATGCCACTTCCTTTTTATCTGGGATACATTCTCAGTTGATGAGATGTGAATATTTTGTGTATATGAGATCAAATGACTACATGGGTTTCCTCGTACTATCTTTTTAGATAGGGATGCTTTTTTCACATTGAGACTTTGGTAGGGGTTGTAGAAGGCTATGGGTATATAGGTGCTTCTGAGCACAAACTTTCACCCTCAGACCGATGGTCAATCAGAATGGACTATACAGGTTCTAGAGGACATGTTTCAAGTATGAGTCCTTGATTTTAGAAGTTATTTGGAGAATAATATCCCTCTCATCAAGTTCTCCTACATTAACAGTTATCAGAAGATGATATAGATGGCTCCCTATGAGGCCCTATATGGCAAGCCATTCTGTTAACCCCATGTGCTGTATAAAGGTAGAAGAGGCAGTGCTACTAGATCCTCATCTCATTTATGTGACTTTAGAGTAGGTTCAACTAATTAGGAAGAGGATTCCTACTGCTCAGTCTAGACATAAATCATATTCCAATCACCATCAATAACCTCTGGAGTTCAAGGTTGGGGATCATGTTTTCTTACGGGTATCACCCATACTTGGGCATAGATGGATACAAAGTCAAGGGAATATTTCGTCGTGCTTTGTTGGGTCGTTTGAGATTATAAAGAGAGTCGGTCTGACAACAAATTGGTTTTTATTACCTCATAGGTACCATGCCATGCACAACGTCTTCCACATTCCACAGCTTCACCAATATCATGCTGACCCATCTCATACTTTTGATCCTGAAGATGTTGATCTAGATAATGATGCTTATTTTGATGAGTATCCTATACGCATCATTGATCGGACCATAAAGGCTCTCAAAGACTAGTCTTTCCCTTTATTATGGGTGCTATGGCAACACGATTGGGTACATGATGAGACTTGGGAGCAGGAGGCTGATGTACATGATCAGTGGTTGGAATTATTCTCGAATGAAGTTTTTCTGCCCTAAGAAGGTGAACTCGGGGATGAGTTACTTTAAGGGAGTAATACTCTCGGAACCTGGTATTTATTCAAGGTACAAAACATTTTAATTTCAGTCTAATTCTTTATTATGGACCTAATATAGATTCCTAGTGAGGTTATAAAGGTTCTGGGGTGTCTGAGACTTGTTCGGAGCCCGTAACCCCAACCGGTGGGGAAAATGAACTGGCCACATGGTTAGGAGAAACCGTGCAGTGTAGTCCATACAATTATACCTAACCATGTGGGGATGTACAAAGGGGTAAATAAGGACACACTATTTACCCTGACCGTGTTCTAGGGGATACACGCCCATCCAAAAATTTCTATAGTTTTTAGCAGATGATATTTGCATGGTTGGCATACGATTTCTGTAACCGTGTAGCCTAACTATGCGGGTTCCCTCCATAAGTAATGGGAGGCACACTGTTAGCGCACATTTTGGCCAACCGTGCGAACAAACCCCACAACCCAGATATTTTTGGGTAAAATGACCAAATTACCCTTAAATCTAAATAAATTCATCCCACATATTTATTTATCTTATTCTCTAGTGAGCAATGGTTTTATCCTCCCTTTTCATCTCTCCTCCAACAAAATTTAGTCTCAGTGATAAATCCTTTGTCTATGCTCAGAATTGATCTCCGTTCTTCTCATTGGATTCATCTCGGTAAGACCTTCATCCCTTTTTTTCCTTTCATTTTTTTCCTTATCTCCATGGAGTTATCAAGGTACATGCTCATATGCCCTATTTTTAGGATGTTTGTTCATTATTTAGATTTCTTCCAATTTAGGCCGAACTAAAGGCTGATACTAGATGATGATATTTGTACAAGTAATAGGTAGGTGGTATATAACTTACCTCTAAAGTTTTTGTGATTTATAATATGTGTTGTTTTTCCACAGGATTGTTTCACCATGTGTTGCCCATAAATTATATATTCATTGAATTGGTTACCTTTATTGGAGCCTAATGACTTGTTAGAACCCAAATTCACATTGAGTTGTCAACCTCAGAGTGAACCATCCATTTGGATGTGCCCTCTTATAAGACTTCTTGGTTTCCATGAGTATACAGACAAAGTAACTATTAGAGTGTTTGGTTTTAATTATAAATAGTGATATCATTTTGATATGGATTAAATGAAGTGGCATAACATGATGAGTTCCCTTGATAATTTTAATGAATTGAATTGAAGTGAGTGGCGAGCCCACACCACTTTCTTAAACTAGACAATGGTTACACCCTTGTAATCATTAAATGTAAATGAATTATGAATTATGCATTGGATCGTATTTAAGCTAATGGATATTACTACTAAGTATGTGTGGGTATGGGGACCCTCTTTAATTGTGGAAATTGGGCATTATAAACTTTATGCATGATATATATATATTTAAATGGGCATAGAGTTAATACTTATTTATATAAAATGGGAATGAAGACCCTTAATAATTATACTAAATGGGAATGTTGATCCTTGAACATGTTATATCAATACGAGCATTGAGACCCTCATATAAATATGGTACTATACAGGCATGACATCCCCTGTGATACCACATGGGCATAACATCCCTTACTGTGATACCAGGCATGACATCCCTTATAAATGTGATATTGGGCAAGGATTCCCTTTTATTACTGTGATACCAGGCATGGAGTCCCTTATAAATGTTATACTGGGCATGGAATCCCCTTTATTACTATGATACTAGGCATGGAATCCCTTGTAAATTTGATACTAGGAATGGCATCCCCTTTACTACTGTGATATTGGGAATGGAGTCCCCTTTACTACTGTGATACTAGAAATAGTGTCCCTTACTACTATGATACTAGGAATTATGTCCCTTGATACCACTTCAGAGTTATTCCAGAATAGGATGAAGTAGGTAGTGTTAGCCTGGTTTCCTTTCATTAACTAGATCTGACCCATTTATAGTTGTTATTATTTCTTTACTTGCTATATCTGCACACTTCCATATTGTATACACATACTAGATATTTATAGAAGCTATTGGAGGTGGCCTACTAAGATTTATCACATACCCTATCCGGGCTGCCTATGGTTCCCGGTAAGACTATATGCTTGCAGGTGTAGACAAGGGGAAGCATCCTCTTATGGATGCATGACTTCCTGCATGACTTTGGATTGAATATTGGTCGCAGATAACCAAGAAGGAGCTTGGGATTCTTGGATATAATTTTGTACTTTTTGTACCTTTTGTTTATCTTGTATATCATGTATTTCCTACTACTTGTATCCATGTTTTCCTATTTTTTAAACACATGACATTATAATCCATTGTATATGATTCATTTTACTATATTTGATTATTATTTAGTGCATGTTTATTCATGTTATTTCCCACTGGTTTTCATTGTTATACTACTTCTGCTATTCATATTTTGATTTTACCACTATGATACTATGTTAATGAGGGAATAGTCTCCCTACACACACACCCAAGGCCCTTGTTTCTAGTTGGCAACCTCTGGTATTTGGGGAGATGTGCTTGAGGCCATGTGGCCAATCGAGATCAGGGCACCATTTAGTGGAATCTGGGTTTGGGATGTCGCACCTCACCACCCCTTGTCCTAACACCATATAAGCCTTGTATCTTGTGTCTAAGATCTTCTAGTCTCAACAAAATACCCAACCCAAGTTTCTTACAGAGGTTCTCAAGGAGACGACATTCAAGAGGTAAAATCCTCAGTCCTTCTCTTTTAATTTCTTTTCTTTTCTTATCCTATCCTCATCTACCCTATCCAATGTGGAATGATAACCCTAGTATCATAAAAATATACTATAATTTTATTGTGTAAATTTAATATCCATCTTAAAATCTATTGTATTACTATTTTATTCTAAAAATGAAAACATCATCCATGATATGTCGGTTCGTCGCCTTCGCAGATGATGGGTTGTTGTTTTCCATTAATGCCTTCAAGGATGGTCATAAAGAAATTATCATGGTTAAATCATATTTTAATATGTATATTATAACTTGTATTATGTTTTGTAACTAATATATAGACATGATATTAAATAAAACAAAACTAGTTCGTGATGATCATAAAAACTTCCAAAATAAACTAAACAATTATCGTTAATGTTTTATCAATTGAATCATACTCATAAAAGAAAAAAAATGATATATGGGACCATTTAAACTTTTTAATTGAATTAATACCATATAATTTCAATTCTAGTAAATTATTACCATTTGATAAGATCTTCCATAATTACACAAAAGTAAACCGATCATGACACCCAGAAAACGAATGCTACAGGAACGAAGAAATTGAACTTTATAACTCATAAAAATGGAAATAAATGAACTTAATAAAATTATAATAAATAAAATACATGTATAATAGTTTATTAATAAATTAATTAATGAATATAATTATATTATCTAGGAAATTAAGTGCAAGTGAAGAACGCATTCAGACATAAGGTAAGGGATCTTTTCAAACCTCTAAATTTTCTTTTAGGTTACACTTTATCTCTCATTACCCCAATTAATTTTTTATTATTCTTATATAATTATCCTAAATTCTGTGTATATGTTTAAAACATGTTTATATATCTCAATTCATCTTTATTTTATAGATAAATACATGTTTTATAAGGTTCCCTTCTCAATTCCTCTCGTTAAGCAAACCCGATTAAAGGGAACATTCCTATTTCTTACCAATTTTAAAGTACACTCCATAAACTATTTTAAGAAACCAATATTGTTATAAAATCAATCATTTTATCATGAAAAATTATTTTTGTTCATTTTTGGTTTTATACAAATAATTATGCCATTCTTCTCTTTAAAGACTCTTTTATATTTTCCTGTAAACAACACTAAAGTGACTCATTTATAAAGTTTCCTAAACACTATTTTGAATGTAATCATTTAAATTGGACAAAATTATTCATTATATATTCTTATTTTTACTTCATTATTGTCCAAAAATGATATAATTCCTTCTTTCATGGATATAACTATTTTATACCCTTTTGGTTATGCCTTATGACATGATTATAAAACCCATTTATTTCCATGGGAAACCCTTGTGTTTATTATTTATGTTTTATTCTTCACGTGGAAAACATATGCATGAACATGTTATGATGGGTGCACCTAGATAGATCTCCAGTGCATTGGGTAATGTTTAGTCTAATGAGATGTCATGTATGGGATTAGGGAGAAAACCAAATCCATTATGAGACTTTGTCCACCATGTGATATAGTCTTAGAAGTTATCTTTGAATCATGTTTATGTGATGTTATATGTTTATACTACATTCCAATGTTTCCATGATTATATTATTCCATATTCTATATGTTTCTATTTCATATGTTTATTCATGAGCCATGCCATTTATGTTATCATGTTATGCCTTCTAACTCACGTGTTATGCTTTATTTCCAATGTTTATTCCCTTACTAGGAATTTTATCTCATCGCTTTTGTTTATGTATTCCCCAAATTATTTTATGTATATTTAGAAGCATAAAGGTATTTATGAGATAATTATAGAGATTAATAAAATTATTTTTTATTCTAGTTTCATGTTTTCCAATTATGTACCTAGTTTTCCAAAGATATTAAACTTTTAGATCCTTAGTTTGTATTTCAAGGATGATAATTCTTAAAATTATATAATAATACGTGTAAAAGGATTGGGTTACTATAGTTGGTATGAGAGGCACGATCTAGTTATTTTTGGGGATTAAGACTAGAAATATTTAGTAATAACCCTACAGATAATTTTATCACCATGAATAACCTAGATTGAAAATTAGGTAATCACAAGTTAGGATATACTTTTAATTTATAATTTTATCACCATATGCTAAAAGTTTAATTTTTATATGTTTATTAGAAAATTATTCATGCCCCCTAATTGTATTTTATTTATTTTTCTTAGATAATGGATGAAAATAGGATAACTTGTGAAAACAATAAACATGATAGGCAATGTGACGATTGGACAAATGTGATTCCAAGCCTGAGGGGAATGGGAGACTATAAATTCATGATAGTATTGGATTAACTATCTCAAGTTATGAATAATAACATGAATCATGCGGAACTCCCTCCTTATCCTATGAAAGAGAAAGTTGTTGTGGAATCCTTTATGTGATAAAGACCTCCTATATTTAGTGGATCTTATGATCCCCTCATCATAGAACAATGGATTAAATCCATTGAGAAGATATTCTCTATTATCCAATGCTTAGAAGAAGATAAAGTCATACTGGTGGTCTATTGTTTTGATGGGGAAGCTGATCAGTGGTGGACACTGATCATAAACACAAATTCTAAGGAGGAGATTGATTCCATGGATTGAGAAGGATTCAATAAAAAAAATTTCAATAAATATTTTCCATGAAATCTCCATATTAAGATGGAGAGGGAGTTCTTATACTAAAGTAAAAGGATGATGAAACTACCAGGGAGTATGAGTCAAACATTACTATAATTTCATGATATGCCTCCAAATTTTTATTAGAATTGAATTTAAGGTGGATTACTTCTTTATAGGATTAAATCTATGTTTATAAAAATCACTAGAAATTCGAGACTTTGAAATCTATAAGGATATTATCCAAGTGCCCTTAAGGTTGAGATAGAAATTGGAGACTCTCAATGGTCTCATGGGATCAAAGATAAAAAGGGGAAAATTAAGTTTAATATGGGAGGATCAACTGATAAAACCCATGAAGGGAAGAAAACACAACATCCCACATGACAAAAGTGTGGTACAAAGCATCTTGGGAACTGTCTAAAGGGAACTAAGAGATGATTCAAAAGTGGAAGATAGGGCTATCAAACTAATTTTTTCCGAAGGGATTTGAAGATCCCACTAATGTGAAAGAATAAAGGAAGGTTTTGATCAACACCAAGCCTATAGTTAAATGTTTAAACTACAAATAATATGATCATTATGCGAGAAAATGCCATAATCCAAGGGATTTTAGAGAAAACAACGAAAACAACCTCCAAGGTAGCAAGGAAGTGAATATTCTATCACTAATACAGAGGTAGATATTAACAATGATGTGGTGATAGGTACACTATCTATTAATTCAATAATATAAAACATACTATTTGATTCTGGTTCTATACATTCTTTTATATCTTGAAAGTTTAGTATAACTATTCAAACACCACCTCAAAATATGGAAGTTGAGTTATCTGTGAGAACATCGAATGGGGAAATTATTCCATATGAAGTATATAACTCCTCCTAGGTTAATGTTTGTGGAATTAGCCTCCCAAAAAATCCCGTCTTACTTCATTTTGTATATTTTGATTCTATATTGGGCATGGATTGGATATCTTTATACAAATCCAACATCAACTATTGGGAAATGGTGATCAATATTCATATCCCAAGGCATACCCAAATTCTATACAAGTGTAAGGAGGAGGATGATTTTACTTCTAAATAATCATCTCAATTGTGGATATTATTTACTTATAAGAAATAATATGTAGCTCAAATGACTGAGACAAAGGATTGGATCATGCTTGGAGACATGCCCATTACGAGGGACTACATTGATGTGTTCCCTAAATAATTTCCTGGTCTTCCTCATGACCAAGAGGTTGAGTTCTCAATTGATCTTATAACTAGATCTCTGTGTATATCAAAGACTCCTGATAGAATGGAAACCATTTATTTGTAAGAACCAAATAAGAAGTTACAATATAATCTGAACAAGGGTTTCATACACCTGAGTGCTTCACCGTGGGGTGCGTTGATCCCATTCATCAGGAATAAGGATGAATCAATACAACTATTCATTTATTATTGCGAGTTCAAAAGAATAAAGATAAAGAAAAATTATCCCCTACCACAGATAAATGAATTGTTCAATCAACTATGTGGGGCCAAGTATCTCTCTAAGGCGGACCTTTGGTCAGGATATCACCAATTAAAGGCGAGGATGGAAGATATTCCCAAAAATACCTTTCGAATGAGGTATGGACACTATGAGTTCGTAGTGATGTACTTTGGTCTCACTAATTCTAAAAATATTTTCATGGACTTAATGACTAGAGTCTTTAGAGTTTAATTTGACAAATTTGTGGTAGTCTCTATAGATGATATTCTAAAATACTCCTAGAACAAGGAGGAATATGAGAAGAATTTGAATAGTATGATAAAGACTTTTTGGAGGGAGAAAATATATTCAAAGTATAGTAAATGTGAGTTCTATTTGGGGGAAGTATAATTCTTGGGCCATGTTATCACCAAAAAAGAAATATTTTTGGATCTTATAAAAAAAGGCAATTGTGAAGGATCGAAATAGTGATGTAGATGCTCAATATACAAGAGGGGGGGTGAATTGTACACTTTAAAAATTCCTTTGGAACTTTTAAAGTTAGTTACGATTAACTATGTTTTCCTTAAGCAAAGGAAAGGGCTAAGTTTAACAAAGTTAAACTAAGCAAATTCACAACACCTCTAACACCGAATGAAAACTTGGAATGAGATTCCGAAATAGGGTTCCAGAAATATGGTTCTGGAAATTGAAACTTAACAAAAGATTACAATATGAGATTCTACCTTAAAGCGTATAGAATCTAAATGAAACAGAGTACAAGTAAGGAAGTATAAGAAAGTTATACTTTCCTTATAATACAAAATGCAGCGGAAATAAAAACAAGTAGTAGAACTACTAGTAACAAGATATAAGTCTTTTAACCCAAAGAGAAGGGTATCCAAAAACCTTGGATAAAGGTCCCTTGATTTATACTTTCAAGCAAGTCTGTCTTACCCACACCAGGGTAAGTCCTTGATACAAAGACCGGAGTCTCCGTCTTGCTATCCCCACAAGCCCTCAACTTCAAGGTAGTTGGAAACCTCTGTCTTCCTCAGCAAGGAAGCCCTCGAACTTCAAGGTAGTCGGCACCTCTGTCTTCCTATCCCCGGAAGCCCTCGAATGTAATCACCAACATTCGGAGTCGCACGAAGCTTTGAGAGTTAATAAGAGCCTCTCTCTCTAGAAATCACTTCAACATCATGTATGCACAAAACCAAGTTGTTCATCTGTCATCAGTATCGATCTCTTTCAAATGAGATCCTATTTATAGGTAAGGTCTGCTCCTTCTCCAACGGTCATATTTTCCTTAAAGATCGGAGGGACCTGTACACGTGTCACTTGGAAAACGGTTAGTTTATAACAAAATAGATGACATCGTTTTATAACAAAACAAGTGTAACAGAATGTACGACATCGTTTTAAAATCTAACTCAAAATTTCGGAATGAAAGCTTCGGAGTGAAGGTTCGGAGTGTAATGAAAATAATAAAGAGTAGAAAAATTATAGAAGTGTAAGCAGAATAAAAGTTCGGAGTCTAACTAAAATATTTTTCGGAGTCTGAATTAATTCAGAGTGTATAAAACAAAGATAATCATATTCTGTTTAATAGGTGAATTCGGAATGCGAATTCGGAATGAGAATTCATCATCAGAATTCGTAATGAGAATTCATCATCAGGATTCGTAATGAGAATTCGTCATCAGAATTCATAATGAGAATTTGTCATCAGAATTCGTAATGAGAATTATTCATCAGAATTCGTAATGAAAATTCTTCTTCAGAATTCGTAATGAGAATTCATCATCAGAATTCGTAACGAGAATTAATCATTAGAATTCGTATTGAGAATTCGTTATCGAACTTCATAAGAATTCGTATCCTGAATCTGGAATAGAACTTAGTCAGAGTTCATATCCGGAATTCGGAATGAAACTTTCTTATAGTTCTTATCCAGAATCCGAATCCTAAAACAGAATGCTTCATATCAAAGTTTCAACGATTCCGAGAAAATAGAAATGAATCCGAATCTCATACTTAAGAAAAATATGGATGAAAATAAGATAAGGATAATTTTTCTTATAAAAGCGATTTTGCTTATAAGAGCAATTTTCCTTAAGAAAGCAATTTTCCTTATAAAAGAAATTTTCCTTAAGAAATCAATTTTCCTTACAAAAGCAATTTTCCTAAAGGTAAGGTGTTTGTGATTTTCAAAACAAGAAGGAATGGAAAAGTCATAAGGAAAACCTTATTGACTCAACAATCTCCCCCTTTTTGGAAAGCACAAACATCCTTACGAAAAAGAAATTCTAAGAAGAAAGAAAAACATTAAGGCTTATCTCCCTTGGATTTAAGGAAATTGATGAATACGACTAACTCCCCCTTAGGCTTTGAAACACTAAGGATCGTATTCTAGATTTCCGGAGTGACATTTTATTACGAAAAATAAAGTCTTCTTTGATGAAAAACTCCCCCTTAGATAAACTTTATTCTTTTTCTTAAGGATCTTTTCCTTCTCCCCCTTTGTGATTTTCAAAAAGAAATCGAGGGAATGGAAAAAAAACAAAGTACCTGAAACATTAGTAGCAAAAGGAACGACAAGCACAAATTTCACTAAGTTTGAAATCTCAGCAAAAAAGAAAATTAGATACAACAAAAAGATCAGATTTAGTTATTTCAGATCTTTTTCCTTCGACATGAGCCCTTTAAGAATAGTCTTGATCTTCTTCAGGTCTTTATGATCTTCTTCAACTTGCTTCTCTAAGACCACTATTCTTGCACTTTGAGCTTCAATTCTTTCTTCCTGGGCCTGAAGCTTTTCTTCCTGAGCTTTGATCTTTTCTTCCTGAGCCTTCATCTTCTCTTCAAACTCAATCCGATGATCTCTTTCAAATTTCCAGTTCTGAGAAACAGAATTTAACTTCCTATTCAGATCTCTGACTTGTTGAATCCGGAAGTTCTTTTCATCTATCAGCTTCTCTTCAAAGGATGAAGTCAGGTCATTTATCTTCTTGTCCTCAGTCTCAAAGCCATCCTTGACATTGTCTTGAAATTCATCAAATAGCCTCATCTCTTCTACAGTCTTCCTCGACCAGTTGTTCATCTTCTTGCAAGATTTTCTATGAGCTTCGTAGCCAACAAAAAAAGTTTTGAACTGAGCCTCAATCTCAACACACTTGTCCATAACCATGGATACATAGTCTGTTTTCTGATTCAAAGCATGTTGGAGCATCTGGCATCTTGAATCAATACTTGAGAAGGTCGGAATGGTTCCCACCAACTTCTTCAAAGACTGAACAACAAAGTCATGCCCCACCGAAGATGACTCCGAATCCGAAACTTTGCTTGAAGAATTTTCTTCTTCAATAAGGTCAAGATTTCTTTTCGAAGAACTACCAACTTCCTTCCTCTTTCTCACTTCTGAGCTCGGAGTATCAGCAAGAATTTGCTTTCCCTTGTCTTTTTCTGGAATTGAATCCTGTTCCAGAGTTCTCTTCTCACTATCAGAAACCTGAACAACATTATCTTCCTCATCAGCAACTTTCTGAACACGAACCCCTACGTTTTCCTTCTGAGAAACATCAAGTAAGAGTTCTTCTTCTTCTCCATGATAAGTAACTTCTTCTTATCCTTTCTCTTCTTCCATTGCTGGAGTAACTAGCTTCAAAGATTCAGCTTCTGAAGTTCGGAGTGATAAGTGTTCCGAAGGTGTCCCCTTGTAATCATCTACTTGTTTCAGCACATCTCCGATTTCACCACTTCCTTCAGCACCATCTTCTTCTTGTTCCACTTTCTCAACTTGCTCTACTTCCTCAGTATTCTTAGCAACAGCTTCTTCCGGAGCAACGAAATTTCTTCCTGGAGTCTCAGGTAGAGATTCCAAGGGGAAAGATCTCGGAATAGGAATAGTTGCTGAAACCATCTCATTGAATTTCAACAAAGTCTGAGCTACCTCAGCCTCAGACATATTCTTCTTGAGCTTCTTTTACTTTACTTGTTTTTCATGCTCATCATTAGTTCTTTCTTTCAAGGCCTTAGCCTCCGCAGGGTCCAATCCGAACTGCGGATCCCCTTCTTTCTTTATCTCTTTATCTGCTCTCCACTTCGTAACAACTTCATCAGGATAGGCTTTCTTCTTCTTTGGTTTTGGAGGTGTGGAATTGACTTCCTTAGTCTTAGGATTCTCTGCTTCTACTTCCACTTGTTTCAGCTTTCTCTTCCTTACTGTCTTAGAGGATTCCGAATCAGTAACTTTCGGAACTGCTTCTCCTTGAGCAGGTAAATCAATAAACTGTCCAGACTTCTTGTCAAAAGCTACATCCATTCTCTTAAGAGTACCATCGCTCACCAGCATAATCTTGCAAACTCTTGGCTTAGATTTGCAAGCCTCCTTGAAAGACTCAAGGCACCGAACTATCAACTTCGAGAGGATTGCTGGATACATAATAATCTTAGCTCTCAGATTTCCTTTCTTCAAATTCTCAAGAGTGATAAGAATGTGCTTCATCAAGTTAAACTTCCTCAGATTTATCAGAAAATCTAGGATATATATTTCACTCTTCTTTAAGCTATCTTTGTCACCTTTCCTCGGTACGATAAGACCCTGTACCCATAGATCTAGAATCCGGAAATTTGTAGATAAACTAGCAATCTTCGGAGCCTTGTCATCAGCCAGTCCGAGAGTTTCTAAAGCTTTTTCCTTGTCGAAGCTACCTTTAGAATCCGGCAACACATGAGAAACAAAATCAGCTTCACCTTCATTCTTTAGCCCTACCAAGCTGGCTGCCTTGGCATATGAAAGTTTATAAGTCTTCCCATAAGACTTAAAAGACAATTTGTCCTTTCCATCTTCCTGAAGAAAAGAAACTGTCTCATAGAATTCAACAAGTAAGTCTGAATACACTTCATCTTGGTTCCCGGGTTTTGACACCGCAACATCTTCCCAACCATTAAGCTTGATATTCTTAGAAATAAGAGAATCATACTTGTTGAAGAAATCCGGATGAACCAGCCTCTCTCTATAAACTAACCACTTCGAGATCGGCTTAGATGAAGACATATCTTGAGAAGCTACTTCCACAGACATTCGGATTTGAAAACCTTTGAGAAGATCTGAATGGAGACAACTGAAGTTCGGAATGGCCTTAAAACAGAGAGGCAGAGATTCGGGACGCGAGAGCTTGAGAACCGATGTGGGACGAGTATTCGGGTCCCCTTTATATAGGCAATGAGATGACGGTTCAACTTCCTCGGTTGATCTAACGGTTGTGATAAGCTGAGATCAGATCTAACGGTTGAAAACCAATTCTCTAGAAAACTTGAATCTGATCTTTTTGACGTTTTTTTATTAAAACAGAGAATTAAGAAAAGTATAATCCGAAAACATAATACAAGAAAATTCCAGCAAGTAAAATATGACTACGAAAACTGAAGTAAGGAAATCATACCTTTCGGATTGGCTTAGGAGTATTATTCGTAATGGGTAATATAAAAATGACTAAAAAAAACTTTATTATGAGAAGACAGAATTCGCAAAAACTTTACTATGGAAAATAAGCTTAGTACGAAAAACTCATTATGGAACACTCATTACGGAAAACTCAGTACGAAAATTTTATAAATAAAATGAAAACGAAAAACTTATTATGAAAGATTCGGTACGAAAATCCCGTTATGAAAATATCAGTACGAAATTTTCCATTCCGGAATTTTTTAATATGAACACTTCCATTCTAGAAGTATTTTGTACAGAAATGTCCATTCTGGAAAATCTTAGTTCCGGGAATTTCATTCCGGAATTGTAGTTCTGAAAAGTTTGAAAACAAATTTTGGAAAACTTTGTTAATCTAACAATCAGATGTACTCCCCCTATGAAAAGGAGTTTATTGCTGTAAGGAGATTTTTTCAACAGAAAGTTAATTTAGGAGGATTACCTTACGATTATCATTCCTAACTTTTGTTTAATGTATTCAAATCTATCAGAAGGCAAAGATTTTGTGAAAATATCAGCAAGTTGATCTTGCATTCCGATAAACTGAAGAATAATATCTCCTTTAAGTGTGTGATCCCTAAGAAAGTGATGCCTAATATCTATGTGTTTTGCACGGGATTGATGTGCAGGGTTCTTACTGAGGGCAATGGCACTTGTGTTATCACACAAAATTTGAGTTTTAGTAAAACTCAAGCCATAGTCCGTGAGTGTGTGTTGCATCCACAACACTTGTGCACAACAACTTCCAGCTGCTACATATTCAGCTTCAGCAGTGGAAAGTGCTACAGAATGTTGCTTCTTGCAGAACTAAGAAACTAATGAATCTCCTAAGAAGTGACAAGTTCCGGATGTACCTTTTCTATACATTCTACATCCACCATAGTCAGCATCAGAAAATATTTTTAGAACAAAATCATTTCCAGAAGTATATAATAACCCTAGATCCATGGTTCCCTTAAGGTAGCGAAAAATTCTTTTTACTGCCTTTAGGTGAGATTCCTTAGGATTGGATTGATATCTTGAACATAAGCATACTGAGAACATTAAGTCTGGTCGACTAGCTGTTAATTACAGTAGACTTCCTATCATACCTCTAAAAGATGTTTGATCTACTGGTTTCCCAGCTTCATCAATATCTAAAGAGTTTGAGGTACCAATGGGAGTACTTATACTCTTAGTGTTATCATAACCATACTTTCTAAGAAGATATTTAATATACTTATGTTGAGATATGTAAGTTCCTTCTGGTTTTTGAGAAATTTGAAAACCAAGGAAAAATGTTAACTCACCCATCATACTCATTTCAAACTCAGATTTCATTAGACTTGCAAAAGAGTCAGTCAAAGATTGCTGAGTTGAACCAAATATGATGTCATGAACATAAATTTGAACAATCAAAACATTTTTCTTATCTTTCTTTATAAAAATAGTTGGATCTGCATTTCCCTTAACATAGTTATTTTGAAGCAAAAATCTAGTGAGTCTATCATACCATGCTCATGGGGCTTGTTTAAGGCTATACAAAGCTTTGGTAAGTCTAAAAACATGATCATGATGTTTTGTATCTTCAAAGCCAGGAGGTTGTTCAACAAAGACTTCCTCTTGAACATAACCGTTAAGAAAATCACATTTCACATCCATTTGAAAAAGTTTGAAATTAAAGAATTCTTCAAAGGCAAGTAGAATACGGATAGATTCAAGTCTAGCTGCTGGAGCATAGGTTTCTTCATAGTCTATTCCCTCTTGCTGATTATAGCCTTTAGCAACAAGTCTAGCTTTATTTCTTACTATGACTCCATTTTCATCACATTTATTTCTAAAAACCCATTTTACTCCAATAACAGAAGTTTCCTTTGGTCTTTCAACCAAGGTCCAGACTTTCTTCCTTTCGAATTCATTTAGTTCATCTTGCATGGCTTTAATCCAATCATCATCACCTAAAGCTTCATCAGTGGTTTTAGGTTCTAATTGGGAAAGAAATGCTAGATGTTCTACTTCATTTCTTAAGGAACTTCTAGTACTTACAGGTTGGTTTACATCACCAATGATACTATCACTAGGATGATTCTTAAGAAACACCTGATTTGGGTTTTGTAAAACCTGTTCATAAACATAGGGTAGAAATTCTTCTGGGGTAAATGTTTCAGAAGTATCTTCTAGAACATCATCCTTATCAGAAGGTTTTTCTTTCAAAGGTTGACAATCAGTTTTTGAAAACACATCCGAGGAAGAAGGTAGGGATGGTTTAAAAACAAAAGGATCTGACTCATCAAATTTTACATGTACTGTTTCTTCAACAGTACAAGTATTTTTGTTAAAAACTCTATAAGCCTTAGATGTTGTGGAATAACCTAAGAAGATTCCTTCATCAGATTTTGGTGCAAATTTATGTAAGTTATCTTTAGTATTCAAAATGAATACTTTGCAACCAAAAACTTTGAAGTAGGAAAGTCTTGGTTTTCTACCATTCCATAACTCATAAGGAGTTTTATTAAGAAAAGGACTAATCAAAACTCAATTTATAGTATAGCAAGCAGTACTTACAGCTTCAGACCAGAAATGTCTAGCAATAGAATATTCACTCAACATGGTTCTAGTTATTTCTTGAAGAATTCTATTTCTTCTTTCAACTACACCATTCTGTTGAGGAGTTCTAGGTGCTGAAAAATTGTGAGTAATACCTTTCTTACTACAAAAAGTTTCAAAATCAGAATTTTGAAATTCTCCTCCATGATCACTATGAATAGTTTTCAATGGAAGGTTTTTCTCATTTTTAACTTGAGCTCTAAAACATTTGAAATAGGAAAAAACTTCAGATTTCTTTGCTAGAAAATAGACCCAAGTAAACCTAGTGTAATCATCAACTAGAACAAACACATAGTATTTGCCTCCAATACTTCCAGTTTGTGTTGGACCAAAAAGATCCATGTGCACTAACTGTAATGCATCGGTTGTTGAGACTTCACCGATTGATTTAAAACTAGATTTATGTTGCTTTCCATATTGAAAAGGATCACAAACTTTAGAATAATCAAATCTAATCTCCGGTAGATCCTTAACTAGTTTCTTTTTAGAGAGTTTACATAGGTTCCTAAGGTTACAGTGACCTAGTCTTCTATGCCATAACCAAGAATGATCTTCCATTGCACTTAAGCAAGGTAAATCTTGGCTTCTGAGGTCTTCTAAATTCAGAGTGTAAACATTCTCTTGCCTATTGGCTGAGAGAATAAATTCTTCCTTGGAATTGTGAACTAAGCACTTATCATTCCTAAAATTCACAAGGTAACCTTCATCACATAACTGACTTATGCTAATGAGGTTGTGCTTAAGACCTTTAACAAAAAAAACATTTGAAATCAAGGTTTTACCAAGAAGAACAATATTACCGATACCAACAATATCTCCCTTAGCATTATCTCCAAAAGTTACCTTTCCTCCTTTCGTTTTGATAATATTTTCGAAAAAGCTTTTGTTACCAGTCATGTGCCGGGAATATCCACTATCCATGTACCATGTATTGTTGCTGGTACTCTCTTTGTTTTCCTGAAATCAAAAAGAAAATTAGATTTTCGGAATCCAAACTTGTTTGGATCCGAGATTTCCAGACAATAAAATTTTAGGAACCCACATCTTCTTAGAAAAGTAGGCTTTGTGAAATCCTAGAGATTGGGTTTTGTTTAAGGAACAATTCTTTTCCCAGTGACCACCACATTGACACTTGGTACAAAATGGGGCACTTTGAGGAACAAAATAATTGTTACTGAAAATAGGTTTTGCATGGGTATAACCAAATCCGAATTTATTTCTTAAAGGTCGTATTTGGGAATACATCTTATCAAAATTTTCTTTACCATGGGTAAAGTTTGATAAACACTTCTTTAAGGAAAAAATTTCGGACTTGAGTTTTACAACCAAGTTTTTATCCTCAAAATCATTAGTTTTTGAACTAGAGTTAGGCTCGAAAACATTTTTCTTAGAAATTACTTTTTCTAACTCTTTAGAAAGTTTGTTCTTCTCAGAACTTACTTCCTCAAGATTTTTTGAAATACTTTAGAAATCAGTATTTTTCTTATCAAGATCTTTAGAAAGATCTGATATCTCTTTTGTAAGAATAGAATTCCTAGAATTTGCCCTATCAAGTTTCTTATTGAGTTTGGAATTCTCAATCTCAAGAAGTTCAGCAAACCTAGAGAATTCTTCATAAGTAGGTAAAGTATTTTCCTCATCAGAAGATGATTCTTCATCAGAAGATTTATAATACTTACTATCATTAGAATTTAAAGAAACATTGGTCAGTGATTCAGCATTTCGTACCTTAGCCATAAAACAATGATTATCAATAGGTAATCTGGCTATAAGACCAAGATTCTTCTGTCCTAAAGATTCATAATCAGAAGATTCATCTGAAGAGTCACCACCACTGGCACTCCAGGTATCATTTGCTTTCAGAAGTTTCTTAGCTTTAGCTTTATAATACTTCTTCCTGTTCCTATCTGAATGCCTTTCTTTTCTTTCTTTCTTTTTGAGCATAGGGCAATCTGGTCTTATATGTCCAGCTCTCTTGCATTCATAATAAGTAACTTCTCCATGTTTCTTATCTTTCCTTTCCTTTTTCTTATACTTGGATTGAAAATTCCTTTGGCCAGCTATCTTGTTCATCCTTTGAGCAAGATTTTCTAATTCATTTTCTGAGACTTCACTCTCACTAGATTTGGATTGGAAAATAACTTTCTTAGACTTGGATCTGGTTACTCTCTCAGGAGTCTTAGCTTTCATCTGATTTGAAGTTGTAGTAAAAGCAACAGTACCATTTCCATTCTTCTTCTTGATGTTGTCAGCATCTCTCTTCATTCTAGTCTCATGTTGTAGAAGAGTTCCAAAAAGCTCATCAAGAGTAATTTGAGTGACCTTCCTGTTCTCATCTATAGCTGTTCTCTTGGATTCCCACTCATTGGGCATAATATCAATTATCTTGTCCACAAGAGCTTCATCATCTAAAACTTTTTCTCCCATAGACTGTAGGCTGTTGACGATAGTCATAAATCTCTGTTGAACTTTACAGATAGGTTCACCATAAGGAAAATTGAAGCCATGATATTCAGCTCTAAGAATATCTCTTCTAGTCTCAATCACTTTGGAAGTTCCAAAGTGTGTAACTTATAACTTCTTCCATATACAGTTAGCTGCTTCACAAGAAGAAATTCGGCTATATATATTTCTGGTCATTGAACATAGTAGAGTATTGCGTGCCTTATAATTGAGTTGATATTCCTGCTTTTCCTGGTTAGTGAAAGTTCTAACTTCCTTGTCAGGAATTTTATAATCACCAGTAAGCATAACAAAGTTATCTACTCCAGTGTTGATAACAAAAGTATTCATGCGATCTCTCCAGTACTCATAGTCATTACCATCAAAGATTGGTGGTCTTGTAGGATTTAGATTATCAATCGAACCAACATTAATTCCTGCCATACTTAAAATAACCTTTGACACACAAACTTGTTAGTAGCAAAAGATTCGTAATAACAAAGTTCGGAATGGACAAGTTCGGAATGGAAAAAAGATCAAGAAAAACTTGTATGTGAGTAAAAGTATTTCAAATACCTCCTCTGATACCAATTGTAGGATCGAAATAGTGATGTAGATGCTCAATATACAAGAGGGGGGGTGAATTGTACACTTTAAAAATTCCTTTGGAACCTTTAAAGTTAGTTACGATTAACTATGTTTTCCTTAAGCAAAGGAAAGGGCTAAGTTTAACAAAGTTAAACTAAGAAAATTCAAAACACCTCTAACACCGAATGCAAACTTGGAATGAGATTCCGAAATAGGGTTCCGGAAATATGGTTCCGGAAATTGAAACTTAACAAAAGATTACAATATGAGATTCTACCTTAAAGCGTATAGAATCTAAATGAAATAGAGTACAAGTAAGGAAGTATAAGAAAGTTATACTTTCCTTATAATACAAAATGCAGCGGAAATAAAAACAAGTAGTAGAACTACTAGTAACAAGATATAATTCTTTTAACCCAAAGAGAAGGGTATCCAACAACCTTGGATAAAGGTCCCTTGATTTATACTTTCAAGCAAGTCTGTCTTACCCACACCAGGGTAAGTCCTCGATACAAAGATCAGAGTCTCTGTCTTGCTATCCCCGCAAGCCCTCAACTTCAAGGTAGTTGGAAACCTCTGTCTTCCTCAGCAAGGAAGCCCTCGAACTTCAAGGTAGTCGGCACCTCTGTCTTCCTATCCCCGGAAGCCCTCGAATGTAATCACCAACATTCGGAGTCGCACAAAGCTTTGAGAGTTAATAAGATCCTCTCTCTCTAGAAATCACTTCAACAACATGTATGCACAAAACCAAGTTGTTCATCTGTCATCAGTATCGAGCTCTTTCAAATGAGCTCCTATTTATAGGTAAGGTCTGCTCCTTCTCCAACGGTCATATTTTCCTTAAAGATCGGAGGGACCTGTACACATGTCACTTGGACAACGGTTAGTTTATAACAAAATAGACGACATCGTTTTATAAGAAAACAAGTGTAACAGAATGTACGACATCATTTTAAAATCTAACTCAAAAGTTCGGAATGAAAGCTTCGGAGTGAAGGTTCGGAGTGTAATGAAAATAATAAAGAGTAGAAAAATTATAGAAGTGTAAGCAGAATAAAAGTTTGGAGTCTAACTAAAATATTTTTCGGAGTCTGAATTAATTCAGAGTGTATAAAACAAAGATAATCAGATTCTGTTTAATAGGTTAATTCGGAATGCGAATTCAGAATGAGAATTCATCATCAGAATTCGTAATGAGAATTCATCATCAGGATTCGTAATGAGAATTCGTCATCAGAATTCGTAATGAGAATTTGTCATCAGAATTCGTAATGAGAATTCTTCATCAGAATTCGTAATGAAAATTCTTCTTCAGAATTCGTAATGAGAATTCGTCATCAGAATTCGTAATGAGAATTAATCATTAGAATTCGTATTGAGAATTCATTATCGAACTTCATAAGAATTCGTATCCTGAATTTGGAATAGAACTTAGTCAGAGTTCATATCAGGAATTCGGAATGAAACATTCTTATAGTTCTTATCCAGAATCCGAATCCTAAAACAGAATGCTTCATATCAAAGTTTCAACGATTCCGAGAAAATAGAAATGAATCCGAATCTCATACTTAAGAAAAATATGGATGAAAATAAGATAAGGATAATTTTTCTTATAAAAGCGATTTTGATTATAAGAGCAATTTTCCTTAAGAAAGCAATTTTCCTTAAGAAAGCAATTTTCCTTATAAAAGCAATTTTCCTAAAGGTAAGGTGTTTGTGATTTTCAAAACAAGAAGGAATGGAAAAGTCATAAGGAAAACCTTATTGACTCAACAAATTGAGGGGTGGACCAAACCAGTATCTGTAAGGGAGATCCATAGTTTCCTTGGTCTAGTTGGGAATTATTGATGAATTTTGAGGAAATTCTCATGATTTTAAAACACACTAACAAAGCTAACATAGAAGGGAGTAAGGTTTTTCTGGACCAGTGAATGTGAAGCCTGCTTCAAGGAGTTGGAAAAGAAGATTATCACTGCACCAGTACTTACACTACTGACAAGTGGGAAACTATTTGTGGTATAAAACGATGCTTAAATGAAGGGTTTAGGATGTGTAATGATGAAATGATAATTTGAAAGCCTACGCCTCAAGGTAGTTTAATGTACATGAGAAAAACTACCCCACACATGATCTGGAGTTGGCAGCTATGATCTTTGTGTTGAAACTATTGTGGAATTATCTCTATGGGGAGAAGTGTGAGATATATACTGATTATAAGAGCCAAAAATATATATTCACACATAAGGATATTAATATTAACTAGATAAGATAGTTATAACTCATCAAAGATTATGAATGCTCGATCCACTATCATCATGGTAATGCAAATAAAGTGGTAAACACTTTAAGTAGAAATTATCCTATAACTTTATCAATAATGAGAATTAATAAGGATCCAATATTATTATAATTTAAAATGATGGAAAAAAGAATCATAAAGTAAGGTAAATCATCATTCATTTCACAAATTATTTCTCAACTACCCCTTTTAGAGAAGATAAAGGACGCTCAAAGAAATTATGTGGAAATTCAGAAAAAGGTGGAAGTTATAAGAAATGGGAAATCCTTAGAGTTAAAAACGGATGAGGAAGGAGTTGTAAGATTTGGGTCCCGACTATGTGTACCATCCAATTTTGAGATAAAGAAAGATATTTTTAATGATGTAAATATCTGAACCTTATCCATACACCCAAGGAGCACAATGATATATCAAGATCTCTGAGATAACTACTGATGGGACAATATGAAGAAGGAGATCACTGAATATACATCAAGGTGCCTGGTATGTATGAAACTGAAGTCTGAAAGGAATAAGTATATAGGGATGATCCAACAATTACCCATACCTATATGGAAATGGAAAAACACCACTATATACTTTTTCATCGGACTTCTGATGAAATCTAGAGGAAATAATGTTATATTGTTCATTGTGGACCATCTTATAAATATTGATCACTTTATTTCAATTTGAGAGGACTTCTCACTCAATCAACTTTCACATATATACATAATATAATTTTTGAGTCTACATGGAGTACCATTATTGATTATATCCAATCGTGATCCGAGATTCACCTCCAAGTTCTGAAAAAATATTCAACATGATATAAATACCGAGTTGAACTTCATTACATCTTATCACCCCCAAACTGATGTCCATTCTGAGTGGACTATCCAGACATTGGAAGACACATTGAGTGCATGATCAATGGAATTCAAAGGATGATGGGATCAACATCTTTCACTGGCCTAGTTCTCTTACAACAATATATCCCACTAAAGAATCCAAATGGATCTATATAAATCCCTTTATGGGAAGAGTTTTATAACACCTTCATGCTGGGATGAAGTTAGAGAACATATGCTAATAGGACTTGAAATGGTTGAGGAAATCACGAAAAAGGTGAAGACCATCCCAAAAAACATTTGGGCTGCCCAAAGTTGACAGAAGAGCTATGCAGATAGTCGTCGATGAGACTTAAAGTTTGAGATTGGTGAAAAGGTAGTCCTCCACATATCTCTATGGAAGAGAGTCATGAGATTTGAGAAGAAATTATAGCTAAGTCCAAGGTACATAGACCCCTTTGAGATTCTTGATTAGGTCAGATCTATAGCCTATTGACTAACACTTCCACCAACTATGTGTCAAGTACAAGATGTATTCCATGTATCCTTCTTGAGGAAGTAAATAATAGACCCCTCAAATGTACAAAAATTAGACGTGGTATACCTGGAAAATGTTCTATCTTATGAGGAATAACTTGGGACAATTTTGGACCATAGATACAAGCACTAGTAGAAAAATGGTCTTTAACGTCGACATTTTAACCTCAATTCTTTAAGACCGGCATTAAAAGTCACTTTTTAGCATCAGTTTTTCAAATAACTGAAATTAAAAATCAAGTCCTAGTTGTATATAATTTTTCAAGATTTAGTTTTATAGGTCTTGTAGATAAAAATGACTTATGGATCAAAAGTTATAGACATACTAAGTTGAACATTATAAGACTTTATTTTTAATGTTAGTTTTTTTTTCAGTAACAAATGTTAAAATTAACTTTTTAGAATCATTTTTTCAAATAATTGATGTTAAAAATAAAATCCAAGTTGTAGATAATTTCTCAAGCTTATATTCAACATGTTGTGGATCTAAAAACGATTGACAGATCAAAAGTTATGGATGTCAAAAGTTGAAAATTATAAGACTTGATTTTTAATGATGGGTTTTTAGTAACTGATGTTAAAAGTCACTTTTTGGCATCCATTTTTTAAATAAACGACAATAAAAAAATTCCAAGTTGTAGCTCATTTATCAAGATTTTATTTTACAGGTTTTGGAGCTAAAACAGACTTAAGGATCAAAAGTTATGGACATCGAAAGTTTAACATTAAAAGACTTAACTTTTAACGTCATTTTTTTTTCAGTAACTGATGTTAAAAGTCACATTTTGGTGTTGGTTTTCAAATAACCAATGTTAAAAGTCAATTTTTTAGCATCGGTTATTCAATAATCAACATTAAAACCCCAACATGAGAATAGTTTTAACATCAGTTATATATTTACCCAACGTTAAAAGTATATTTAAAATACGCGGGTTTGGTATTTCAATTTTTTCACAATACACATTTCTATTTTCGAAATCCTGCCTAAATTTTAATGCATCACCACCCTAAATATATTCATTTAAAATATTTACATCCTCATTCTCTTTCTTTTACCATTTTGAAATCTTAGATACAATCAAAATTTCAACAATTCTTCAATCGACGATTTGTACATGGTATGTATTCTCATCATTTAATTTCATTGTTTTTTTACTTATTGATAAAAATATTGATAATTTGTATTATGATGATGAGGAATTATTCTGATCGAGATAAAAAGATAAAACATATATATGAGATTCATTAAATGAGGTGCCAAATTCTTTATCGGTCACTATCTTCATTACCACGTGAGTTCTACCTTAAAAAGAAGTGAAATAACGAAAAACAACATATCGATTCAATGGAAAACAAAAAAAGAATTAAAATTAGGTTGAATCTTTAATTTTATTCTTTTTTTGGTCATTTGGTGTATAATTTTTGGTTCTTGTTTCTCATGTTTTCACTGAATCGAGTTGTATCTATTGAAACTTAAAGAGGTATAACTTACGACGACCATAACTTTTAATCCGTAAGTCTGTTTTAGCTCATTGACTAGTCAAATCAAAGCCTAAGAAACCTAATATATTCCAATATTAAGATTTTAAATGTTTTAATTTTGGTTTTGTAAAAATAATAAGTGTTTTTTTTGAAAATGTACTTTTCACATTGTTTTTTATCAAAAACCAACGTTAAAAACGATGTAGAATCAGAATTTAGACATCAGTTTTCTACAAAACAGACATTAAAAGGTCAATATTTTAAATTTTAATGAAAAATTATACAAAATGACGTTGAATACTAATAGATCCTAGCCTTCGATGTTGGTTTTTATAAAAACCTACACTGAAGAACGATGAGGCCGGACTTTCGACATCGGTTTATATGAAAACTAACGACAAAGACCCCCGAGGGATGAGATTCAATGTCGATTTTTGTAAAAACCAACATTAAAAAATACCTATAACTAGATTTTTAATTAATATTTTGACTTTAGTTTATAAAAAACAATTTTGAAACTTCAATTTTTAACATCTCCTTTATAGAATTTGGTAAAAAACCGATGTCAAAATCTGAAAAAAACCGATGTGGAAAAAATATTTACACTAGGGAAGGTTCTACGTAACAAGACCTCTCACCTGATCAAGGTACTATGGAGAAACCATAAGTATGAAGAGACAACATGGGAACTGGAGGAAGTAATTAAGGAGAAGTACCATCACCAATTTCCCCCTAACATGTAAAATGAAATTTTGAGGTTGAAATTTCAGAAGGGGGGAAGAATGTAATGGACCAAAATTTTACTAATATAATTTCCTTCTTATAATTATGTTATAAAACACATACATCACATAGATAACCCAATAAAAATGTAAATTAAGAATGATACATAATTCATAAAATTAACTAATAAGAATGAAAACATTACAGTATGATAATAAATATAAAATAAGATAATAAGAATGAGAAAATTTTGATATGCTCGATCTACTAGAATGACCGCACTCACAAAAAAAGATGTAGAAATAAAACACAATGTTAATAATAAAATATTAATTTTTAAGATTAAAGTATATATATAACCTTAAGATAAATTATAATCAAATGAATAATGAATTAAATAAGTGGTATTTATAGAAATTAAGGAACCTATACCATTGGAATAGTAACTCGACTGTTGAAATAGTAATTTGACCGTTAGGAATAATATTCTAGCCATTAGAATAGTAACCTCACTGATTAAAGTATAAAATAAAATTTTAGTATCTTATAAATAAAAACTTGATATATTTATATCATGATATAAATAAATAAATGTTTTAAAAATGATAAATTTGGTGTTGGTATTTTTGTTAAATGTAAATGTTTATTTACAAATTTATAATTAATATAATGATTAAAAAGAAAATTTATTTTCATAAAATAGATTCATATGTAAATATTATGTTGTATTATAATTATAAGATAATTTTATGGGATCTTTATTAATTTTTCAATGGGTTATAAAATTGATTATAACATTAAAACCAGTATTTTTTGAATAAATGATGATTTTATTTAAAAATTAAATTTATTATATTTATAAAATTATTATCATTTTTTAAATATAAACATAAAAAAATGGTTAGTTTTAATTTTTGGGATTTTTCTAAAATAGTTGATTTTTTGGTGAATAGTGAAATATAATAATTTATGATATTTAACATTACAAGAAAAATACATAATTTTTTTAGTCATAGATAATGTAAGATACCATTAGTTTTAAATATCTTAAAATATTTACTATATTTATTCATATGAATCAACACTATTGATAATATTAAGGAAAAATAATAAACTAATGAATATAAAAATAAAAAAACACTCCTCTCCTTCCTTATAAATACCACCAGTCACCACCCCTTCTCATCACACCATCTAATCCTTGTAGGTTGTAAATATTCTACCCAATTAACTTCTCAATACTCTTCCCCGCATCCAATTGCTTCTAGTCCCAACAAAATTCCACACCCAAGTTCCTTAAGGAGGTTCTCTAGGAGACAACATTCATGAGGTAAAATCCCCAATCCTTCTCTTTTAATTTATTTTCTTTTTCTCATCCTCTACTCACCTACCATATCCAAATAAACATTATAACTCCAATATCATATATATATATATATACTAAAATTTTATTATGTTAATTTAATATTCATCATCAAATATCTCCTCTTCTCCTTTTATTCTAAAAATGAAAACATCATCCGTGATATGTCAGTTCACCACCTTCATGGACGATGAGTTTTCTTTTTTCCATTAATATTTTAAAGTATGGTAATAAAACCATTATTATAGTTAAATAATATTTTAATACATATATTATAACTTGGTTCATGTTTTTTTAACTAATATATAGACATAATAATAAATAAAAGGAAACTAGTTTGTGATTATCGTAAAAACTGATGAAATGAACTAAACAATTATCATTAATTTTTTATCAAATGAATCATCCTCATACCAGAAATCCAAATGATATAAGGGAATATTTAAAATTATTAATGTTCATTAATACCATATAATTTTTATTATATATAATTATTCCCATTTAATAAGAACTTCCATAATTATACACAAGTAAACCGACCATGAAACCATGAACACAAACGCTCCTGGAATGAAAAAATTGAACTTTAGAACTCATAGAAATAGCCATAAATGAACTTAATAAAATCATCATAAATCAAATAAATCTTAAATAAGTTCTTAATTAAGTAATTAATTAATCTATTTTTATTATCTATGAAATTAAGTTCAAGTGAAGAACACATTCAGACATAAGGAAAGGGACCTCTTCAAAACCTCAAATTTTTTCCTTCAGGTTAAGCTTTCCCTCTCTTTAACCCAATGTATTTATTAGTTATTATTATATGATTCTCATAAATTATTTTTATTTGTTTGAAACATGTTTATATAGCTCAATTAATCTTTCTTTGATTGGGAAATACATGATTTATAAGGTTCCCTTCTTAGTTCCTCTTGTTAAGAAAGCCCGATTAAAGGGAACATATCCATGTCTTAACCATTTTAAAGTACACTCCATAAAATATTTTAATCCAGAAATATTTTTATAAAATCACTCATTTTATCATAAAAATATTTTTTAGTTCAATTCTAGTTTTATAAAAACAATTATTCAATTTCCCTCTTTAAAGACTATTTAATCTTTTCCCTTAGACCACATTAAATTGGATCTTTTATAAAGTTTCCTAAACACATTTTTCAGGTACTCACTTTAGTTGGACATCATTATCCATGATATATTCTTTTTTTACTTCATGATTTTCCATAAATTATTTAATATCCTCTTTCATGGATACCATTTTGATACACCCTTTTGGTTATTCCATATGGAATGATTATGAAACCCATTTCATTCCATGGGTAACCATTATGTTTGTTCCTTATGTTTGATTCTTTATGTGGCACACATATGTATGAACATATTATGATGGGTGTGCCCAAATAATTCTATAGTGAATCGGTTAATGTTTAGTCTCGTGAGACATCATATAAGGGATTTGAGAGTAATCCTAATCCATTATGGGACTTTGTACACCATGTGATATAGTCTTAACAGTTATCTTTGAATCATATTTAAGTCATGTTATATATTACTATCACATTCCTAGGTTTCCATGATCATATGATTCCATGTTCTATATGTTATGCTTCCATATGTTTATTCATGATCTATTCCTTTTATGTTTTCATGTTATGTCTTCTAATTAATGTGCTATGATTTATTTCCAATTTGTATTCCCTTACTAGGATTTTTATCTCATCCATTTTGTTTATGTATTCCTAAGGTTATTCTATGAATATTTAGGATCACAAAGGGAGTTATGATATCATTATGAATATTAATAAAATGATGTTTTATTCTACTTTCATGTTTTCCAATTATGTACCTATTATTCCAAATACAGTAGGATTTTTGATCCTTGGTTTGTATTTAATGGATACTAATTCTTAAAATCATGTAATAATATGTGTAAAAGGCTTGGTTTACTATAATGAGTGCTCCCTAAAAATCAAGGGAGTTGGAAAAGAAGATATTGAATCCCAAAATTTGAAGTCTAATAATGTGTTCTTTTTTGAAGGGCTAAAGAATAATTTGATTAGTGTCAACCAACTTTGTGATGATATACATGGGGTGGTATTAAAAGGGATTAATTTATCATTAAAATCACAAAGGATGGATGGATCATGACTCAAGGGAAAATAACCAAGGGAATTCTATTTCAAATTGGTGATTCTACCAATTCATGTTACTTGAGTGTAAAATTTTAAAATAGATTATGGAATATGAGACTTTGAAATCATGGTTAAAGATGTATGAGTAAAATTTTTAAGCATGATATTGTGAGGGATCTTACCAAGCTAAATAGAGATAGGGAAGAAATATGTGAAACCTGTCAAAAAAGGAAAATTGACTCAAGGTTCACATAAAAAAGTGGATATTTTATCTTCCAAACCACTAGAACATATTCATACCGACTTATGTGGTACAATGAGACAAAAGTATACCATTGGTGATCTGTACTTCATCATGTTCATTGATGGCTACAGTCAGTTAACTAATGCCATGTTTATCAAACACAAGTCATAATAAATTAAAATGTTCAAAATCTACAGAATTAAAGATGATAATAAGTTGGGTCTCTATATCAAGCATAAATATATCACACCATATAATCCATAGAAGAACAAGGTATCTAAAAGGATGAACAAAATCATAGTATAATGGGAAGGTCTATGTTAGATGAATACAATATCTCGAAGTATTTCTGGAGAGAGGTTGTATGTATTTCCATATATATACACAAAATGTTTGTACTAAGACCATAAACACAAAAGTCAACATATGAAATGTGGTAAAGAATAAATATGACTATTAAACAATTCAATGTTTTTGAAAGTCCTTTCATTATAAAGATCAAGAACAAAAATCTGGGAAAATTTGAAGATAAATCTGAGGAAGGGATTTACTTGGGATACCTATCCCATGGAAGTGGATATAGATGTTGCGACAAAAAGTTTCACAAGATAGTTGAATGCAATTATTTCAAAATTATTGAAAACAAGAACAAATTAGATTTCTCAATAGATTCAAAGTTTGGGATTCAGTGGGAAATGAGAAAATGAAACATAAGAATGATGAAGTTACTGAGAAATTGTCAATCACTGGTGATATTGATTCCGAAAAAACTAGTGATGAAGATGAATTTGATTGAAATAAGAGATAATGATACAAAAAATTTAAGAAACATATTGAAACTTAAAATTTCATTGACAGTCAATAGGCTATAGTTCAAACTAGAATAAGATTGAGAGTTGAAGATCACACTACACTTATTTCTCAAATTAAACCACATACAGAGGAAGAAACAATTGATCATTAGGAGTGGATACAAGATATTAATGAGGAACTTGATCAATTTGAGAATAAGTCAACTTGGGATATTTTTCCAAGACTTAAAAATAAAAATGTTATTGTCACTAAGTGGTTTTTTATAAATAAGATGAATGATAAAGGTGGGGTATCGAGGAACAAATATAGGCTAGTGTGCAAAGGATATTATCAAATGGAAGTAATTTAATTTTAAGAAAATTTTTCATTGGTTGTAAGAATGGAAACTATTAGAATGTTTTTAGTAGTGACAACACCAAAAAATTATAAATTTTATCAAATGGATATAAAATCTTCCTTTCTAAATGGTGATTTGGAGGAATACGTCTATATTTTACAACCTGATGGTTTTGTGTTAGAAAATTATGAAAACATGGTATAGAGATTGAATAAATATTTGTATGGATTGAAATAGGAACCCAGATCCTAGTATTCCAAATTGGATAGTTGTTTAAGGGATATGAAATTTATAAAAGGTAAAGTTGATGATAACATTTATGTGAGAGAGATGTACAATGGTACTATCATAATCATTGTGTATGTGGATGACATAATTTTTTTCAGTGACAAGGAATGTCACTATGAAGAGTTTTGAGAGTAGATTAAAATGAATTTTGAAATTTCTTTACTTAGTAATATAAAATAATTTTTGGGATTTCAGATTGAGCAAAAACAAAATTACATATTTCTATCTCAGAAAATGTATGCAAGGGATTACTCAAAATATTTGGAATGGAAAATACAAAATAATTTTCAACTCCAATTTAATTTGGAACCAAATTATGCAAGGATGAAGCTATAAGTAGTGTTAACTAGAAATAATTAAAAAGAATCATTATATTTTTTCTCTATAAAATAGCATCAATGGAAGATATAACTTATGAAGCAACTCTATGTGTCAGATTTCAGAGTGATCCTAAATATTCTCACTTGTTGGTTGATAAGAGAGTTATGAGATATTTTAAAGGAACCTTGAACTACAGTCTACTATACATACACAATGCTGATCTGAAACTGTTGGGTTTTACTGATGCAGATTGGGAAGGTGATTGTATAGAGAGATGATAAAATTAAAGCAGAACCTCCTTTCTTGGAGAGTTTTTTTTAGTTGGTATAACAAGAAATAAAATTTGGTAACACTAAGAATAGATGAGGTAGAATATATATCAGCTAAAAATTCTTGTACAAATATTATTTTTATGTAAGTATAGTTAGAAGATATTAAGATTGAGACTGAGAAATCACTAAAAATTTCTTATGGTAGTAAAAGTGCTATAGGGTTGTCTAAAAACCTATTACAACATTCAATATCCAAGCACATTGATATAAACTATCATTTTATTAAAGAAAAGGTGGCATGTGTAGATATTAATCTCAAATACATTTGTAAAAAATATCAAGTTGTAGATATATCCACTAAATCTATGCCAAAAGAGTGGTTTGTGGAACTAAGGATGAAGCTTCTTGTTCTGCCTTCTCCTCTCACTTCAAGACTACTAAAAGGTATATATTTATTCCCTATTACACTATGTGTTATGATCTAAGAAGCATGGAATTAAAGTATACGTGTCGTTCCTCATGAATCTCATTCAATTCCATGATGATGAAGATGAGTGCATCCCTTGAGGGGAAGATTACATGAGTTTTGAGGTATAAAAATCAAACTATCATTATTTATTATAATTTTTATTTCTAAAGGAGTATTTGGTTGATGAAAAAATGAGACAAATGGGGAGTTATTTTTATTCACCTGAACTTTCTTATGTGTTTATTGAAGTGTATGCAGAGTTTATCATTTCATTGATAAATATATTTATTTCTAATCCCTTTAATAGAAATGAGAATTTATGAGCATGATTTCACATGCATGGTAGTTTTTTATTAGCTTATACACCATTGGTTATATATATATTGTTTTATACATGGGGTTAGCCCACATAGACATAAATTTGATTAACTAAAGGATATTTGTTATGTGAACCATGTGATATCATCTCTCTCCCTAAGGTGTTCAAGAAATAATATTATAATAGAGGAGAAAATATTCTTAATATGAAAAATGTGAAGACCCCACATACCCTTTGCATTTGATTTCCAATAAGATGGAGAAAGTATTCACCACATATTGACCTTTATTATATGTGATGATATTGACAACAAAACAAAAAGGGGTAAATTATTGAACCAAAGTGTTACATTTTTCATCAATGAAATGTCAATATGTGTTTAGTGAGTTTAGATAAAGTGTCGATTCTTGGAGAATTATTATAGACTCACTAGATGGAATTATATATGACACTTGAGAAATTCTCCATATAAAATGTGATGATTGTTTGATTGATCTTAATGTAAAATACATGTGTTAAGGAGGACACAATGTTTTGAGAATAATAATGTCAACAATTCCAAGCAATATCTTTCATTACATTTTTTTTTGGCTTGGGATATTATATGAGATATTTTCTAAGGGATAAGTGTTTTGTTGGAGTATTTTTTAACCTTACCTGAAAAATATGGCCAACCATGGAATCCTCACGGACCAACTCGACCCCATGCATGTGGGAGGAGGCCTCAACCATGTGAGGGAATTAGTCCATGAAGCATCGCATGGCATCTAGGTTGAGGATTGGGCTTTGTATAAGATCACATGAGCATGCTCCCATGGAACCCCACATGTAGAGGGGCTGGAAAGGTCGGTTGGGTAGGTGGGCCAGTGTAGGGAGGTGCCATCCCTTGTGGGCCGAGTGCGTGTATGGTTGTATACGGGTACTGATCCCTCGCTACTAGCTCAAACTGATAGTTGTAACATTTTTAATATATTGCAACACTTGAATGATGAGATCTTAGATGTGGGAATCATCATCATGGATACTATTCCTTCATCACCTAAAAGATATGAACTTTTCCGCAACCACTCAATCAAACTAATGAGAGTTTTTCGATCTTCTTAGGGATCATTATCATTCTTAGCCCTCATCCTAGTATTCTAGTACATTGGAGCACAGGCTGAGCCTTATATAATCAAACTGGGGATTCCATGCTCATTCTAAGACTTATTTTATGAAGTCATGAGTCCATGATCTCTATGCATGTATGATACGCTTTTCATGCAAGTGATAACTTAAAGAAATTTTTTTGTTCAAATTAAAAATTCAGTTGAAGAAGGCTATTCAGATAAGAGGACAAGTTTGGGATTTAATAATCTAGAGGATAATGTGATTATTATCACATGAATGTGATAGGAATTCAATATGAACTCATGTAAGAAATAATTCCATATTTTAAGCATATTTGTTTTGAGAAACAACCAAAATCTTTGATTTTTATGAAATTCATGACACAAAATAAATTTTAAGGGATCAACATGGCATAAAAAACAGAGATAAGGCGGTGTAAGTTGCCCATATAAATAGAGGCAAGGTTGAAGAGAGAGCTTCTAATAATTTTGAGAGAAGATCTCCATTTATAGAGAAACAGAGCATCTATGAAACCTTCTGGTTTTTGAAAAATAATCCATTAAGAATTTAGGTATCATGATGAAGAATAGAAACACTATGGAAATTCAACTTGTTCCAAGAACACTCATTTCATCTCATGAAGAACTAGTTTCATAAAACCATACTAGTTCATGTGAACCTCACTGTGAACTCATGCACCTGACTGTAGTAGTGGCGGCACTGTAGCAACTATGAGAACTGTAGCGGCGTACAAGGTATTGTAGCAGTACTATTCACATAATGGGCTTTGGGCCAAAAAATTGGGCCTACGAGCCATGTAATGAGCTAAATGATCACTGGGAAGGTACTGTAGCAGTGGCAGCACTATAGCAACGGTGGGGGCTGTAGAGGTGGTACTTTAGTAGCGCGGGGTACTGTAATAGTACTATTCACATAATGGGATTTGGGCCAAAAAATTGGGCCTACGAGCCATGTAATGGCCTCAGGCGTGCCTCACCGTAGGCCAGAGGCTACTGAATAGTAGCGAGGGTTTAAGGAGGTACAATGGGGAGACAATACCCTCATATCAAAGTGGCACAATAGATAAATTAAACAAACATACAGTAGTGGAAGCATGTGAATAACCAATAACATAGTGGAAATAGACACTATAATACCTGGACTAGTAACCCACCATAGCGGAAGAATGATATAATATAATTTCATTTTAGAAATAGATATGATAAATCTTTGAAGTTTAAATAACTGAAATACTATAATAATATCAAAGCCAATAGGCTGAATCATATACAATGATGTCATGTCATGCTGATATACAAAAACTGAAATAGGGGACAAGCATATACAACATGATATAAAAAAAATAGAAAAAGAATTATCCACTATAATCTCAAGAATAAGCTCGATCATCTTCTCCCATTCACCAAGATATAAGCTAATCAAATAAAACATCTATAGTAGGGAACTTTCCATTATTTATACTTGTAGACAAGTGATCTACTCAGGTACCAAAGGTGGCCTGAGTAGGGTGTGAGATAAAATCCTATTAGGCCACCACCAATAGTGTTTATAAATAATCCAACCTGTTTATATAACAAAAACATTGTGTTGGTATATGAATGATAAGTAATGTTTAATGAATAAATACCATCCGGCTCAGGTTTCTATATGACACCTCACTGGCTCTACCTGCTTCGTCATAGACCAATGTAAGAGTCTGATCAGTAACCATACATATATATATATATATAGTAATAATATATATATAGTATAGTTATATACTGTATACACATATATGCACTAAGTATGTGATGACTTAAGTAGGTATATACATGGATACTAGGTGATGGCTGGACCTGGGGTGTGACTCAAGTGTCCATGACTAGTCTAATGAGCTTTAAGCTAAAGAAAAGGGTAAATTCCATGAATCTCATAATGAATATGATACATCATGATCAATAATCTATATAGGTGGGGTGAGTCGTCATTACCAACATCCAATATGGAAGAATGTGGAACGTCATTCCCATCGCCCAAATAACACTATAATAGTGATAATCATCATGCTCAACACCTGCTGTAGGGGAAAGTGAAACATTGTGATCAATAAGTCCCTTAACCATCATTACAAAACCAATATCAATGAAATAATAATAATAATATAATCCTTAGGATACCTCTAAATAATTTTTAATCATTGATCCCAATATAACCAATGGTGCCACTATTCACACAATCCACATTCATATTGATATAACATGAGGTGTGACCATTTTAACCAATTTTTCTCAATATAAACAAGACAATTAATTAACCAAGGCATTTTAAATTCATAATCAAGGATTTCCAACCCATTATCATTCATTATAATCAATAAATTTAATTAATTAAGCATGAAAAAACCATTTCATGGTAATCCAAGCACTTAGGATGTGCTTTGGTCAACTTAAAAAATTATATTAAAGAGGCACTTAAATCCGGAACACCCTAGTGGGTGATGATCAAGAGTTCAGAATCCTCTAATCACATATACAAGCTCCTCATGAGTATAATAACATGATTCGATTAATTTAATATGAAAGAATTCATTTTAAGGCAATGAGTGACAATGGACGGAATGCAACACAATGATGAAGCTATGGAATCAACTAAATTTTTGAGGAAAATAATTAGGACACCTACCTTAGAACCATATATGAGTCCTCATCCAATACCGACTTTATATTTGAATTATATCAGAATAAAAATTAATAATGAGCCAATTCCCTAAAAATAGAGTGAATGAGATCACACCAAAATAGCATAAGATATATGGATAGGAACCATGAAAGGAAGTAATAAGATTAGACATATTACCGATTTTTATCCAAAGCTTCCAATGAAGTTTGATTTAGTGTCCATAAATAAGAGCTACATTTACCCCTAGGAGAGACTTGAGGGAGAGATCATTGGAGAAAGAAGATGGTTTCATATGCTGGAAAAGAGGAGGAAAAAAGGATTAAGTTTTTAAATTCATTAAGGGAAAAGTTTTAAATTCATATTTCTATACATGTTTTCATGGTTTGTCCACATATTTTTCCACAATGTGTGCCAAATATTCACCACCCACTATCTAATGAGGGAACCCACATGAGCTAGGCACAAATTTTGACTAACCATGCATAATCCGTTCACGAAGCCACTATCACTATTTCTGAAATTTTTGCATGGGAATGCACCTCAGATTGTATGGTTTCAAAAAACTGTGTACCTTCCTATTCTCCTATGAAACATCCCAAATGGTTAGTGGAAACCTTGCAGGTTGGGCCACACAATTCCGTCTAACCATGAAGCCCAGTATGTTTCTCTAAAAACTAGGGTTCCAGGATCTAAACAATCCCCAAACACCCTCATAACCCCTATGAATCCATTAAGTACTATTACAATGGTTGAGATAAATAATTAAATCCAAATACTAGTGAGATATACCTATGATAAAATTTGGGTCATTACAACCTCCCCTCTTTAAAGAAACTCATCTTTGAGTTATAATTCTGAGGGTAAATTGGGATCATCTATGAATATCACCGAAAAATAAGCTTGTATATCTATTTCCCACTCTAAGGTCTCAACCTACACTCATCCATGCTACCATAGATTCTATAATAAAGTAATTGACCTACCTTGGATTTTCTTTACACCCTCACCCACGATATACAATAGATACTTCTCAAAATAAGCATCCATCTCTAATTCAACCTCATCAAGTTGGAAAGCATGTGAGAAGTCTAGATAATATCGGTGAAGCTTTGATATGTGAAAGACATCATGCATATACTGTTATCTTTTAGGAAGTTCTATCTAGAAAGCCAATGGTCTGATTTATTTCAAAACCTCCAAGGGTCCAGTGAATTGAGGAAAATCTTACCTTACCTTCAAATACATTGATAGCCCAACCTGGGTGAGACTCACATGAAAACCCAATCTTTGACATCGAACTCAATAGTTCTTCAGTGTTAATTGGAATATGACTGATGTATAAAATGAGCTATCATTAGGTGATTTCTGATCAACTGGACCTTCTTTGAAGTCTCATGGATGAGACACGATCCATGTAAAGTTACCTCCCCTACCTCTAGCCAGCACAAAGGTAATTGGAAAAGCCTACCATATAAGGATTCATAAGGAACCATCACAATGGTAGCCTAGAATATATTATTATAAGTAAAATAAACAACGAATATGTGTTTCTCCCAGGAACCCCTAAAGTCAAGGACACATGTACGAAACATGTACTCTAACACCTGAATCATACGATCTGTCTGTCCATCAGTCTGAGGGTGATAGACCATTCTTAGAAGAACCTATATACCCAAATCCATATACAACCCCTTCTAGAACCAATATGTGAAGCGATCATCCTTGCCAAATATTATAGAACATGTAGCTCCATGAAGATGTATGACCACCATGACATATAGAATCCTTAGATATTATAATGAAAAGGTCTATCGAATAGGTAAAAAGTATTCAACCTTCATTAAATGATCAATAACTACCCAAAATATATCATTTCTATGAAGTGATCTAGGTAAACCAGTCATGTAATCCATATAAAAATCATTTAATTTCCACTTGGTAATAGTCAACAAGTGTAAAAGTCTTTCTAGTTGCTGATGTTCCACCTTCACTGACTGATAGGTGGAACATCAATTGATAAAACCAGAAATCACCCATTTCACAGCATGCCACCAATACTGGAGATAAAAGTATCGATACATCTTGTTGACACTAGGACGTTCCACCCATAATGAGGAATGAAATTCCCACATCATATCCTCTCTAATGTCATATTGAACCCAAAAAATCACATGAAGTCATAGGGTCTTATCCTCATCCATGTTCCAAATAGAAGATGAATCTTTATCTGAGATACTTTCCATTAGGACCAGGCCTTCAGGATCTAAAAGCTGCCTCATTCTCAACCATTATAGAATAGTAGAGGTCACTTATAAGGATAATAGGATAGTCTTACCATGATCTTCTTGAACCCTAACATGCATCATTGAAAACAAGGCAATGAGTTTCCACTCTCTACTATCCTCCTGAACTGCCTGTGTCTTAGTCTTCTGGCTTAGAGAATCAGCTACAACATTGCCTTTTCTGGGCATATAAGCAAACTCAAAATCAAAGTATTGTATATATTCAACCCATATATACTACTTAAGAGTGAGATCATACTGTGTAAAGATTTACTTGAGGCTTTTATAACAAGTGAATACTAAAAATTGATATCCAAGTAAATAGTGTCTCCAAACGCATAAGGCATAAACTACCACAACTAGCTCAAGATCATACGTTGGGTAATTCTGCTCATGATTCCTTAACTAAAGAGACCCATACGTGATGACTTGCTTATCCTATATCAAAATAGATCCTATCATGATACCTGATGAGTCATAGTAAATGATATATCCCCTTCCTGGCTCTGGAAGAATCAAGATTAGTGTTGAATTCAATCTTCCCTTCAACTTCAAAAATTCCACTTCACAATCTTTTGACCATACGAATTTCACACCCTTTTTATGCAAACTAGTAAGAGGTGCTTCAATGCATGAGAAATATTATATGAATCATCTGTAATATATGGACAACACCAAGAAACTCTATATTTCAATGATTTTCTTGGGATGCTCCCATGAAACTACATCTCTCAATTTCTCTATGTCCACTGAAACTCCTGACTCCAAGATAACATGAGCTATAAAGTGCACTTTGTGAATCCAAAAGTGGTATTTTCTGAGCTTAGTTTAAATATTGTGCTTCTTTAGTGTATTCATCATGATCTCAAGATGGTTGGAATGGTCATATCAAGAGCATGAATACACTAAGATGAGGTCCAAAAAGACTACAACAAATGAATCTAGATATGATTGGAAAACCTGATTCATCAGAACCATAAAAACCGCAGGTGCATTTGTGAGATTGAACGACATGAACAAGTACTCATAAATATCATACCTACTTCTTAAATCTATGCAAGGTATTTCTGATGACCTAACATGCACATGATGGTAGCCATAACTCAAATCAATCTATGAAAACACTCTTACTCCTTATTTCTTATCAAAGAGTTCATCTATTCATGGAAATGGATACTATTTCTTTACTATAAGCTGGTTCAACCATCAGTAATCCATGAAAAGCCTGAGTGTACCATCCACCTTCTTGAAAAAAAGGGTCGGTGAACCCTAAGGAAAAGTGTTGGGGCATATAAATCCTTTAGATTCTAGACCCTTCAACTATTTCATGAGATCTAGAAGCTCCATGGGTGCCATTATATAAAGAGTAATGATCACTGGTAATACTCATGGAACTATCTCAATAGTAAATTCCACCTTTCGCATTAGAGGTAGCCCAGAAAAGTCATCAGGGAAGACATCCCTATAACGATTCACTATAATAGAGAAAACAACATTTCATAACCCCTATAATCCAAGAAAATAATGGAAATCCAAGTTGTCAGTCTACCCATTCTCTGCTACTTAGGTTCTTCTCGAACCCAAATAACATCCCATTCTCTATTGTAAACATACCTACCTCCCTCTAGTGATGTAAACGCTACCCTCTGAATATAGCGATCAATATGATCATGATAGAGAACTAACCAGTCCATCCCGATGATTACATCAAACCCTATCATGTTGATGAAAAAAGGGTCAGCACGAAAAGATATCTACCTATCTCTAGGGGAAATTCTTACAACGGATAATTATCTCTTATTGGATACCCAACAGGGTATCGAGTGTCATAATTCCACATAAGTGTTCTATCTCGATGCCCAAAATCTTCATTATTTCCTCATATATAATTGAGTGTGACATGACCATGTTAAAGAATGAAGACACTAATGTAGAGGCTACTAGAATAGTACCTAGAATAGTAGAAGTTCATGTACTCTGCTCATTCGGTATAGGGTAAACTACATGAAACTAGCCCATACCTCATCCTTGAGTCACAGCCTAACTACCCAGAGCAGGATCACTCTGCTAGCACTACAAGTCTTGAGTTTTATTACCTCTACCTGGACCACTACCTCTACTTGAGTGTCCGATGGTATTCTAGATGCCTTCCTAGAGAGATACTACTAGCCCTACTTTGGAACTTGGGGGTAGGTGTAGATCATTTATCACTAGGCACTGATGGAAATTTTTTATAGAAGTATTGGATATGCCCTATCCTTCCACAACCTCTATATTCCACTGGATCATGCATACACTAGGGTTTCTTATGTCCTAGTTTCCCGAATTGATGATATATCAAGAATCTCTCAGTATGAGGAGTCTGAATACTACTACCCTCGCTGGAAACCTTGAATAAATACTTCTATATACTGGAAGAAATAATAATTGATCTAGGTGATTAACTACCATGGCTTGACCCATAAGATTCTCTCAAATTCCTCTCAGTAATGAGGTATTGGTTAACTATCTTAGAAATAGTAGTCAGCCTGAAAACATTGACATGAAACCATATGGTATATACCATCCCATCCTTGAATCACCTAGTAGTCATAAGATCATCACCATATAGATTCGGTGAAAACATCTATAGCTCAGTAAAATGAGAAGAATACTCCATGGAAGGAATGTCTCCCGACTATAGGCTCACAAAATCTATAGCCTGGTAAACCCTCAGATTCTATGGAAAGAAGTATTCATAGAATATCATCTATAAATATACCCAGACCATGTCTTGATGTTGATATTTCTAGGTTATAACATCCCACCATCACTTGGCAAAATTACATAACATGTAAGCAGTGAGTTTGACCCTCCACTCCGGAGGCGTATCCAGATGCTCAAAGATCGAAAGCATGTCCTATATCCATGAATTAGAAGCACGTGGTCCATAATGACATGAAAATGTGGGATGATTATGCTTCTATAACTCATGAGTCATCTCTATCATAGTCGTGGTAGGTTGAGTTACAGATTGAATATTTTCACTATATAGAAAATCCTTCTCAGAATAGGGAATTAATTCCCATATCAGGAAGAATAGGTGGCACTATAGGTGGAACTACAGGATGGATCAATGGAATATCATGGCCCACTAGATCTAGTGCATGGTCATCACCACCTTTAGGGCATACAATTTTAGGCTTTTGTGCTATCATGATTCTACAATTCCAAATGAATTCCTCCAAAAAGAATTTAACAGTCAAGAGATCATAAATATATAACTATGATAGCTATAAATCCTTCACATGAAAAGATCAAACCTCTCTTTCTACTACATAAGTTAGGTCTAGGTGATAAGGATAGACTATAACAGGCCATAAGAACTATAAGAGACAACCCCATCTACCAACTATGAAGGTTAGTTTTGTATCTAAGTATTATATCAATCACTTAAGATGACCATTTGTTTCTAAAAGATATAATCATTTTAAATTTTTGCTCATTTATGTATTTAAATATCTTTAAATCATTGAATTAGATGGTTCACCATTTTCAAATCATATGGTCCCATACACCTCATGAACCAAAATATGGCATCCACTTAATCCACACCATAACACGTTCCAGCCCATATAACCAATGGTACACGACTCAACGTTCCAGAAATGTCTTCTCAAGGTGTTTGCTTTAACCTATACAAGAAAACACTGTTAAGTTAAAGTAGATACTTTAAGTGGTAATTATTTTTTCTCATTATTACAAGAGAAATCATCATATGTACGAAAAATAATCTATGCACTAACTATATGCAACATACAATTCATGCAGAAAGTAAATGTGGCATGGAGAAAATGCATGGAATATTAGTTCTATTGTGCCTATAATAATGCATGAGATGACACACCCTAATTTTATCGAGACTAAGTTATAGAAATATCATTTAAATAACACCAATAATGTTAATATCATAATACATGTATGTCACCCAATGGTGAAGTCGTATTAACTGTAACAGGAAAAAAATCAGAACGATAATAACCCATCCTGAGAAATTTGGGTTTTCCATGCATGTGGGTTAACTACACCAAGGAACATGCTCATTACTAAAATTCCATAATCTATTATTCTTTATCTAATTTCTAAATATTAAGAAAAAGGAAAAAAATCCCTTTTATACCACTTCGTAACATCCCGACCCAGGTTCCACTTAACGCATGCCCTGAGCTGGTGGGTCACATGGCCTCAAGTGTGCCTCCCCATATGCAAGAGGCTTCCGACTAGTAGAAAGGGTCTAAGGTGGTAGAGTGGGAAGAATATATCCTAATACCAGAGTGGCATAATGGATAAAGTAAAAAAAAAATAGAAGCATGTGAATAACCAATAGCATAGTAGAAATAGACACTATAATACCAGGACCAGTAACTAGTAGAAGTGGAAGAATGATATAAAAGAATAGCACAACAGAAACAAATATGATAAACTATATAAGTGTAAATAACCAAAAAACTATAATAATTTCAAATTCAATAGGATGAGTCATATACAATGATTCGATGGCATGATTATATACAAAAAGGGAAATAGGGGACAAACAAATACAACATGATATACAAAAATAGAAAATGGGAAAAAGATTTCTCCACTAGAATCTCGAGAATATGATCAGTCCTCTTCTTCCATGATTTAAGATATAATCTAATCAAATCAAACATCTGTAGTAGGGTGATTTCCCTTATCTATACCTAAAGACAATTAATCTACTTGGGTATCAAAGGCGGTCTGAGTAGCGTGTGAGACAAAATTCCCGTAGGCCACCACAAACGGTTTCTATAAATAATCCATACTGTATACATATCAACAATAGTGTTCATATATAATAATGATAAATAATGAAAAATTAATAAATACCAGACAACTTAGTTCCTATAGGACACCTGGCAGGCTATACTTGCTTCAGCATAGGCCGATGTAAGAGTATGATCGGTAACCATACATATATATATAGTAATAATATATATATATAGTATAGTTATATACCATATACACCTATATGAACTAAGTACGTGAGGATTAAATTAGGAATATAGATAGATACTAGGTGCTGGTTAGACCTGGGGTGTGACTCAAGTATCCATAAACAGTCTAATGATCTATTGGCTCAGGAAAAGGGAAAATTCCCTGAATCTCATAATAAAAAAAAGATGACATTCCAAACATTCGAGATAGGTGGGGTGAGTCATCATTACTAAAACATGATACAAAGGAATATATAACATCATTCCCATCACCCAAATAATGGTATAATGATGAGAGTCTTTATGCTCAACACCCAATGTAATGGAGAGTGAAACAACATGCTCAACAAGTCCCTTAACCATCATTCAGAAGCCAATATCAGTGGAATAATAATAATATCATGAGGAAAAAACTATAAATAATTTTTAATCATTGAGCCTAATATAACCAAGGGCGTCATAATCAACACAATTCACATTCACACTAATATGACATGAGGCGTGGCCTTGCCACCCAATTCCACTTGATATAAATAATCTAATTAATTAACCAATGAATTGTAAATTAATAATCAAGGATCTATAACCCATTATAATTCATTATAATCAATCCATTTCATTAATTAAGTAGGGGAAAACCATTTTAATATAATCCAAGCATTATAAAGGTTCTTTGGTCAACTTAAAAAATCATATAAAGGGTAACTTAAATTTGGAACTCTCGAGGGGGTGGTGATCAAGAGGTCGATATCCTCTAATAACTTAGTAAGGGTCCTTGAGAGTATAATGAAGTTATTCAATTAATTTAATATGAATTAATTTATTTTAAGGCAATGAGAGAAAATAGCCGGCATGAGGCACAATGATGGAGCTATGAAATCAAGTCAACTTTTAAGAAAAATAACTAGACCACCTACCTTCGGTCTGTATATGACTCCTCATCTAATATCGAATTCATATTTTAAGTAGATCATAATAAAAAAAATTAATGGATCAACATCTTGAAAATAGGATGAATGAGCTTACACCAAAATAGCTTAAGAGATAGGGGAGAAACCATTAAAGGAAACAAGAGGATTAGATATATTAACAATGAAAATCCAATGATTCCAATGGTGTTTGATTTGGATTCTGGATGTAGGATCTACCTTAATACCTAAGAGATACTTGAGGGAGAGTTCACGAGAGAAAGGAGATAGGTTCATCCACTGGAAAAGATGAGGAATAGAGGGTTACATTTTTAAATTCATTAAGGGAAAAGTGTTAAATTCACCCTTCCAGATAGGGTTGAAAAATTTGGCCACATGGTTGGCCAAACCATAACCAACTATACACCACACACTGTCTATGGATGGACCCCACAAGGGCTAGGCACACAGTTTGACTAATTGTGCTCAAGCTATGCATAAAGCCACTATCATAAGGTCTAAAATTTTCATATGGTAATTCACCCGAGTTCACATGGTTTCAGAAAACCATGTTACTCTATACTCCCCTATGAAACTCCCTGCACAGTTAGGGGAAACCATGTAGGCTGAGAGGCATGGTTCCTTCTAACCTTTCATCATAGTATATTTCTCAAAAAACTGGGGTTCTGAGCTCCAAAATAGACCAAAAACCCTTGTAACCTCCATGAATCCATTAAGTACTATTACAAGGGGTTGAAATAAGTAATATAATACAAAAAATAACTAGTCATACCATTGTGAATAGTAGGGTTGTTACAATATTCATCGATAATTGGAGGACTAGGAAACATTCAAAAGTGATCTTTCTTATGTTATTGGTCTTTATTTTTTTAGGAAGTGTGAAGATATTGTTCTAGTGGGACTCTGGAAATTATATTGTAACTTTATGCTATTGAAGAATTATATGTTTTAACCACTTGTGATTATAGTATAGAATATGTGATTTGGGTGTCTAACCAATCATAACAAGGAGTAGGCTCACCTTGAGGCCAAACATTATAAAAATATTTTATTCCCATGATATTTGTTTACTACATTTGAGAGAGTTTGAGTAATCATAATAGCAGATCAAATCCTTACATCTTAATAGAGGTTAATTTCAAAAGAAATAAATATTGTAAAAATCACCACCGATTCAACCCCCTCTCCCCAGTGGTGAAGCATCTCCCTGGGAACTTTAGTTTTATCTCATACGAAATACATTCATATGGTTATTGAAAGATTTATAATGACCCAATATAAGTTGGGGTTAACCCTATTGGCCATACATTTAAAGTTACCCAAGGATAAATCACTGAAAAATGTAGTTGAGGGTATGAACATGATTTTTTTAGATTTCATTAGAATTAGGTATCTTGATATACTCTATGTTTTGTTCTTGGATAGAAATTACACATGTAGTGGGAGTTGTAATTCGATTTATAGAGAATTTGGGAAATGATAATTAGGATGTTATGAAGTGTATTATTCTATATCTAAAAGGTTCAAAATATATAACCCCATATTTTAGAAAAAATTATCTATTATAGGGTTCGTTGGATCTAATGTTTAGGGGGCGGGGATAATATGCACAGAATAGCACCACATTCTCAAGGTTTTTCTTCTGATGGATATAAATAAGTTGGATTTTTAGGTTTCAAATAGTTACACCAGTATCCAAAATAGAATAAGTGTATGTGGATTCTAAGGAAGTAGGTAATTAATTGATCTGGGTGAAGTGTTTGTGGAAGGAAATTGGAAGGATTCAAGAAAGTGGTTCGATATTCTATGATAGTTAGAGTACAATTCATTTGAAAATGAATATGGTAATCTATTGAATGAAAAAAATACATTGATCTAAAGTATCATTTCATTTGTAAAATACAAGAGGATGAAGTTTTGGAGCAAAATAATATCAATAGAATTAAAATTATGGATGAAATGATTACCAAGGTTTTAGTTTCAGAATGTTTGAGGAAACAATGTTCCTCAGTGGGACTTGGGTAATTAGAACGTAGAATGAAGACACTGAATATTGTTGTAGATGTTTTAATGAATATATTTTTACCAGGTGTTGGTGGTTTACTTGATTATTGAAAGTAATATCTAAATAGGATATTTTTAGTGTTGGTGAAGACTTATTTTAGGTTTTGGTCTTCTATGTCTCAAAGGAGAGTGTTCAAAACAAGTGAATCATACTTGGGGGAGGCTAGTGGAAACAGTAGTCCAATAAGAGGAATGTTGGTCTTGAAGTTGATAATTTGGAAACTATTGTGAAAGTTTAAATGTTTTGGATAATGGATTGTGGGCATTATAGATCATGTTCAAACCAATTTGATATTTTGGGTGTGCTATATGGATTATGTTAAAGTAACTATTGGTTTTTACAAAGCCTTCATATAAATCATCAGAGTGTTGGGTGGGAATTATTTGAACATTCAATAAAAGATAGTGGTTGAAGAAGTATTATTTATGGAAAATTTAGGCTTGACCTGAACTATTATATATCCCTCTCAAATCTCAAACGAAGGTGGAACTGATTGATCTACTAGGACCTACTTTATATAGGTTTGATGAGATCAGTTATCAGGTGACTTGTCAAGAGTAAAATAGTGACACATTTTGATCTAATATTAGTTGTTTTATTGATTATGATTGTAATATTACCTTTTACAAAAAAATAATGAAGCAATAATGTTCTTCCATGGATGTAGAACTAAATTAAAAACCATATAAAATATCTTTTTGTCATTCTTTATTTGTGTTTGTTTTCCACTTGGATGTTTTATTTCTGGGTATTTTGTATTCTTGAGTGTGTGAGGGTGTTGATATGCTATGGTGACTGGGGTGCATATTGACTTACCAAGTTCCCATACATCGAGTTCGTGGGCATCTTCTGATTACAAAAATTATGAATCTTTCATCCATGCTTAAATTGTGAAGTGATTTTCTTCCAGTGATTAGTGGTTATGTATCCCCAAAGAAAATAATAAAGAAATGGAATATTCATAAATTAAAAAAATTATAAATATGGATTCATTTATAATTTAATTAGATTTGGTTTTACATCATAAATAGAGATAAATAAAGATCTATTATATGATGCACATACCACGTCTTTTTTCACCTATCCTATAAGTTCCAAGTTGTATTGAAATATTTGATAGAATTTATAGTGGGATGAGATGATGAAATATATTTCTATGTACAACTCAAAGTTATTGGTATTCCAAAAATTTATAGAAGAACATAAAAATTATAAGGAATTGATTAAACAATTACCCATACCAATATAGAAATGAGAGAACATCATGATGGACTTTGTTATGGGGTTTTGAAGACATCTAAAGGAAACAACTCCATATGGGTTGTGGTAGATAGACTTACCAATACCACCCACTCCATTACCATCTAAGAAGATTTATCACTCAATCAACATGGAACGATACATGTTAGGGAAGTGGTGAGACAACATGGAGCACCACTTTTTATCATATCTAATTAGGATCCAATGTTCACCTTTAAGTACTAGTGGAGTATTAAATATTCCATAAATATTGTGTTGAACTTTGTTATGGCCTATCATTCCCAAATTGATGTTCACTATGAAAGAACCATTTATACTCTTGAGGAAATATTGAGATCTTACATGATGGACTTCAAAGTAAGTTTAGATCAACATATTACCTTGGTTGAGTTTTCATTCAACATCAATTACCAATAAAGTAATCAGATGAACCCATATGAATCCCTATACAAGAAGATATGTATAACTCCAATATTTTGGGATGAATTTATTAAAGGAAAAATATTTGACATGTACTTATAAAATAAATTATGGATAAGGTTCAATCAATGAAGTAACATAATAATGTGGCACAAAGTCTATAGAAGAGTTACATTGAAAATCATCAATGATACCAGGAGTTTAATTCTAGGCATAATTCTTTTGAATATCTCCCAAGAATAGAGTCATGATATTTTTAAATAATTGAAAACTTAGACCTTTGTACAATGGTATCTTTTATATCCTTGAACATATAGGATTTATGGCCTATCGATTGGAGATTCAGTGAAACCTAGATCAAGTATATTACGCATTCCACATATCTCTCCAAAGGAAGCACATACACGATCCCTCAAATGTATTGGAACTAGAGGTGTTAAAAATGGAACAAAACATCCCTTTTGATGATAAATTAGTGAATATATTGAATTATAGAGATAATTTTATATGAAACAGGGTAACAACCTTGCTAAAGTATTTTGGATAAACCATTAGTACAAAGTGGAAATATGGGAACCCTAGAATTTAATGAATCTTATGTACCCATATATATTCTTGACTGAGGATATGTGTTTAAATTTTCAAGATAAAATTATAAAAGGGTGATTAATGCAATGACCTATATTTTTCTATATAAAATCCACCCTTTTAATATATATCTTCTATATTTACGTTTAAGGTATATTATAAAACACATTTACCAAAGAATAAAAATAAACACTACTTTATTACAATCATGTAGAATATTACATATGGAGAATAAATAAATCCAATAAAATTAAAAATATTAAAATGGGATAATGAAAATAAATAAATAACATAAGTTGAATTTTAAAATCCATAGTGTCGTGGTCACCTAGAAATGTCACATCTATGAACAACACTGTAAATAAAAAACAAAACATTAAAAATATGATTTTTATTACAAAAAATATATAAATAAATTTGGGATAAAACTATGTGAATGATTAATGAAACAAATAATAGACATTTATTGTAAGTATAAAATTAATATGACTATTAAAAATTTGGCCATTAGAATAATAACCTAACTGTTAAAATAGTAACTTGACTATTATAATAGTATCCCAACCAATGAGAAGTAAAAAAATAATTAAAATCATAATATATGACCATAAAAATATCATAAAATAACATTTAAAGTATTAAATATATTATTTTAAATCATTTAAAGAAATTATTTTTTTAATATGATTTTTCTCTATTTAAAAAACCTTAGTATTCTAAAATAAAAAAACATTTAATTTACCTAATATTAAAATTTATTTTTATAAAATGAATTAAAAATTTGGAATCATTATATTAAAATTATTCAGGATTTAATTTTTGGTAATATTCTCAAATGTTAAATATTTAACCGAATAGTAAAATTTGATAAGAAATATATATAATAATATTTTCTAAAAAAATTATTTATTTTTTTAAATTAATTTTATTAACATTTAATTTTTAATTTCTAAAATTAATGAAAACATCTATTAAAACTAGATGAATATTTTTAAAAGAAATTTTTTATAAAAAAATGGATTTCTAACACATTAAGGGAATTTTAAAAATTTATTTTCTCATATTTATAAATTTATTTTAATAAAATAAAATACATATTTATAATTAAGATGTAAAAATTGAGTAATAATTAATTTTTTGTATTTTTTTAAAATTAGAAAAATATATAAATAAATGGGTAAATATATTATAATAATGATATAATGATGACATCATGATGAAAAAACATTATGTGTGATATCATAAATAGTTTATTTCAGAAAAGTGGGTGTGTAATACTGTTATTATTAATATAAAATAATACTCCATTTAAACTTGGTAATTAAAAAGTTGTGAATTTAATATTTGAACCCAAAATACTCCTCCCTATCAAGTGTAAATACCCCCTCTCACCCCATAGAAAATCACCTCCCAAACACTTATTAATGAAAAAAATATTCCAAATTCACCTATATTAATTCTCAAAAGACCCTTAAATATGTTTTGGTTTAACCTTACTCCAATACTTTAAGAATTCATTCACATAGAAAATGAGTTATTGTCAAATAAGACATAACTCCACCATAATTTAATTTTCATTCAATTATCCTACTATATATTAATTTTATAATCTTACTAAAAAATTAATTAACATGCATATAATAATATAAAATTTTATTATGATAAATTATTTATAATATACAGGAATATATATATATATATATATATGTCCTCTCCCTCTTTTTGATAATGTCACGTTAATGATTGGTTTACAACCTACAAGGATGTTGTTATTTTTTAATTTATCATTTTCTTTATGATTGGTTAGTGTATATTATATATCTATAATTGATATAATGCTAGAATATAATTATAATAAACTTTATATTATGTATATGTGTTACCTCTCTTTTCCTTTTCTGACATATCCTGTTAACAGTCTGTTAACGGCCTGCAAGGATGTTTTCAATTGTTTTCTTATCACCACAATCATGGAAATTTAGGGTAACATATTTACAATGTAAAATGTAAAATTTTATGTATTTTTAAGCTTATGGATTTAATTTTAATAATATATAAATAATAATGAAATAAACCCATGAGATCAAAAAAATAGGATAATTCAAATAAACATATCATCAACAAATTTAACATTTTATAAAAAAATTAACAAATTAATTCAAACGATTTTGGTTTATAAATAATAACATTAATTAATGTAATACAATTTGGGATTATTCTTTTAAAAAACACAATTTTATTATATATGAGTTGTAAAATTGATAAAACAAAACATGAACTAAGGTTAGGGGACTCTCGAACTTGACTCTTATATTTTGGATAATCCTATCTTCTTATATCTTTTTGAATATAATTATTCTATAATAACTCAAAAATAAAATTTATTTTTTTTCTAATTATTTCTAGGGATATTCATGTTTTCTTTTCTTAGGGTGATTTCTTATCCACCACTAAATATTTTTTTAAAGCCTTTGATTTCAAAACTTCTACTTGAATCTTATAATGTTGTTTATTATTATATTTATGATTTATAATATTTTATTTTTTTGATGCTACCCTTAAATATCTAAATTAATTATTTCATTTATTTTGGGAATATCTAAGTTTATTTAATGAAAAATTATTTTCTAATTTTTTATGAAACCCTTTTTATCTCATGGGTTTTTTTCTTAACTATACTTGATGTACATTTCTAATATATGTGGCATGATTGATTATGGAAATATTATGATGTGTCATATGGGATCATAATTATATACCCCTCTATTTATGAATGGGCATGATTTAGTTAGCTTTTTCTATAATATTATGATGTCTTGTAAGTAAGACATAACCTATGTTTATGATGTTTCATTTTTATACATGTTTCACATTCTATGTTTCTTTCTAATGATTCCCATGTGCTTATGACGATGATAATATATTTATAATATGATTATTATTATTACGATCACCATATAATCTTGATAATTCATGTCTCATGTTCCTACATATTATTCTTCCCCTTATTGGGATTTTAGTTCATCCATTCTTTGATGTGTTCCCCCATGTGATTAAATGTAAGACCCCACGTTTTTATGAACCATTTTTTTGAATAAATTAAATTTATTCATGTATTTCATTTCACTCTACACCATGTTAAAAATTCATTATATGCAACACTATGTTAATCTTGTGCTACACATAATACTGACCTAGCTTGCATTAGATAAAATACTGAGTTTCTACAAAACAATATTATATTTAAATTATTTAAATGAGATATATATAAAATAGAAGTTAGATTTAATGTCCTAAAATTCCATGGTTTTTTTAAATTTAAATGGGATTTTTATGAGACCGAGCTCTGAGATGGCACGTAATTCTGAGACCCGGAGTGGCCAGAATGGATTTTAGAACTTTTTTTAAAGTTTATTAATTAAACATGCGATAGGGTTTTTCTATCTTTTTAACCGATGCTCGGATCAAAAATCTAAGGGCACTATTGAACTCAGAATGGAAGGATTCTCCTAGAAAGGGCCTAACATTTTCCGGCATGTTCCAATAGTGGAAGTTAGTTTTTGGTCATAAATAAAATAATTAAGTAACAATTATTTTATTTTAAAATCTCTGTAACTTCTAAATGGTAACTTGGATTGGAAATCTGAGAGTACCATTGATCTCATAAGGACATGTCTCCCTTATGTGGAGCATAACCTTGACCGACATGGGTGAAGGGTTAAAGTTAGTTTTTAAGATTTTTTAAGCGAATTAAAATGGTGCGGGTGCGCGGTTTTGGAAACTTCTAAAAGGGTGATCAGATTGAAAATATAAGGGCACCATTGCATCCTAAATGACAACATTACCTAATAATGGACTCAACATCGACTGGAACGGGTCGATCAGAAAATATAGTTTTTGGAATTTTAAGAAAAATTTAAAATAAAATAAATTTGTTTGAACACTCGAAACCGTTGCAGTGAAACGACGTGTAACACAACGAAATTGAAATGCTGTTTCATTAATGAAACAATGTAATGACTTTTGAACACATTTTAACTGGAAACACTAAATCACAATTTTTCATTTAATGGCTTAGCAAGGATTAAAGGTCAGGGGGAGGACACTGGATTTTGCTGAGAAACCTTGAAGAATTTGTTGGCAAGTGACCAACGATGGAGGGATCAATAAAATGGATCGAACTAAATGTTGATAGTTGACGATCAATGAATGCTGGTGGAACGAGGATTGAAGTGGCAATGCAACTTCAATCTACACCTTCGAGCGATCCAAACTCCAGGTAGGGGCTATTATTTGAATTAAATCCTCCCCCGTTATTGGTTTTAAATGACAAACGTGGATCAACCCACGAATAGGTTGACCCAAAGTTTGATCGTTCTTGTGGGTTGTTTTTTGTTTCGTTTTCTTGATCCTTATAATGGATCAATTCGAGGCTGGAACGAACAAATGACCGGGGTTCGATCCTCGGGTTGATTATTATGCTTTTCTCCCCCATCTTCTTTACATTTTTAGTGGGTTAGAAAATGGTTGATCATTGCGAAACCATCCTTGGTGAAATTATCCGACATATTGGATTAGTGGTAGACATGATATGATGAAGGAGCGATGATGAACAATGATGGGTGGATCGAAGCGGTGCGTGAAAGGCCAAAAATCGAGCAATTTCTGGAAGAAGGGATCATAAGGGAGTTTCGAGCCCCAGTAAGTGAAGAGTGAAACCCAAGGGTTCCAGAACACCCTCCTCATCATTGAAAAGACCACTGGAGCATATCTGGTGGTCTGTTGAAAATTCTGCCGGGCTACCGGCGGCACATAGTGGCACCGACCGCGTGATGAAGCCACGACATGACCTGGACCCACAAAAAAGCTGTGAGTCATTTCGGATGAACCGATCCACGTGAGTGGGCCAGTTGAAAAGGGTGGTGGCGCCAGCTGGTGTCGGCTAGTGTTGTACGGATGCGATAAACCCGCATCCGTGTTAATGGAGCCAGCCCGCTCTGATGGGGGCTGGGTTGTGCTGGCAGGTTGGGCCGACAGCGGGCCGGACCCACTGCCTAACGGGCCGAGCCCAGTCGGTTTGGTCTAGGTCGAACCCTGAGCCGGGTCGGACCTAGGTGGGGTTGGATCGGGTCGGTGGGGCCCCGAACCGGGTAGGGTAGGGTAGGGTCGGACGGATCAGACCGGACCTAGACCCAACAGACCCCCATTTCACAAAAATGACCATAACTTTCAAACGAACTATCTGTTTGATGAGCCGTCTATGGTGCTGGGACCCTTGGGAAGAGACGGTCCTTTTGAGATACTATAATGAAGTTTTTGAGAAAGTTAGAGGACAAAATATTTAGTTTGAACAGTATACTCTCCCGGTACGAGTATACTTTTGGTAGAATCAGGGTGATTCTTATGATGAGATGTTAGGATTGTTACTCCCTTAATGACTCAAGGAATGAGTACTCCTTATCCCTATGATTAGATAGATATGAGACTCCCCACTTTTTTGGGTGCAGGTTCTCAGAGAAGTTTGTAAAGGAAGAGTTGGTACTCCCCTGCTGTGCAAGGGAGCAGGTCCTCTATCGTTGAATTTGGTACCCCCTATTGGACTAGGGCACGAGTCCTCCATACCTAATGTATATAGAGTTGGTACTCCCCTACCAGGTAGGGAGTGGGTCCTCTATTTTAGGAGTCAGTACTCTCATATCGTTCTAGGGTGTAGGTCCTCCTTATGTAGTGCTACGACAGATTCAGTACTCCCCTACTGTTCCAGGGAGTGGGTCCCCTAGCATGGGGTCGGTATTCCCCTAATGTACTAGGGTTTGGGTCCCCCTTAGAGAAAAAACTAATGAATTTGGTACTTTCTTACTATTTCAGGGCATGGGTCCTCCACACGTGATCGAATAGAGTCGGTACTCCCCTACTCGGTAGGGTGCGGGTCCTTTATTATAGGATTCGGTACTCTCCTATCATACCAGGGCACGAGTCCTCCCCACATGAACTAACAGAGTTGGTAGTCCCCTATCATACCAGGGCACATGTCCTCTAGTCATTGAGTATTACTTCCCTTCCAGGTAGGATGCATGTCCTTTATTGAAGATGGATCTCCCTTGGCTATCAGACACAATATCGAGGATAGGTCTCATCTACTTGATGAAAGCGATGTCTAGATAGGATATAGTTCTCGCTCGATAGACTAAGGTGAAGACTACTCCTTATAGGAGCGACGGAGGTTTCACGAGGTGGTTAAAAGCATGGATCCCTCTTACATATATATTGGTGAGGGTGGACCTCTTCACTTGAGTTTTCTTAGTCTTGCATCGGGCGCAAGGCTATGACGACTAGACCTCTAGTGCCAGACACTAGAGTTGGGCCCAGTAGAATGTTCTCGATGAATCACATTCTATCGGGCGTACCATTAGGAATGGTAGGATTTTACCCGATGGAGTGTATCCCTCAAACGGGTTCCATTAGGGATGGAGAGTTCATGGAGTATGTACTCCTGTTTTATGAGTTAAACCTTGAGCCTTCAATGAGAATCTTGAAACTGGCTGTGTGGTTGGCACCACATGTTTTCTTAGTGGCTAAGAAGAGTATATCTGGATGTTCATGGTATATGTATGAGCATATACCCAAGTAGAGATGACCGTGAATTCCTTTGTGGGTTTTCTCTTGTGCTTTACCTTTTTGGTTTCAGGGTCCCCTACTAAGTGTTGTTTTACTCACCCCCAAACGGGCTTTGCCCACATATGTCATGTCTTGTGAAAATGACCAATGCTTTGATGGAGTCTAGGGAGGACCAGGGCCAGGTGGTGTTCAAGTGAGATCAGATAGACAAGGTGCACATCTACCACTTCAGGTAGCTACCCTTCACCTACCATTCAAGTAGGCTTACTGAGAGATGAGCTTCAGGGACTTGGAGTTTTACTTTTGTTCTATTTTCCTTTTGGTGGTCTTGTATTCTGGCTCAAGCTTCCACCATGTACTTTACTTTTCATTGTACTCTTGTTGTGTTTTACTTAGTGGATTTCATGCATGTTTTCCTTGGATTTTACATTCTAGTACTTATTTTTGGGAGTTATGTGTGTGTGTATAGGTACTCAAGAAAATTCCTCCCACTTGTGGAATAATGCCTTCGGTGCTAGTCACCAGCCCTTGGCCTTTGGGAGGTGGGATTGGGGTAGTCACAACACGGGCCCCGATAGACGGGTCATGAAATTAGACTTAGTAATATTAATATTAATAACTAATTTTTATAAATATTATTTATAATGGTTTTATATAAGTAATACATATTTTTGGTAAAGTCTTTATATGTTTGAAAATACTATTTTCTCAAATGAACTTATTTTTATGTCCTTCTATGAAAAATATTATATTTAATTCTAGAAACACTTATAAATTGAATTTGATTAATTAAAATTCATTTATTAATTAAAAATATCAAAATTATCTTAGGATTATTTTTTTCAAATTTTCTAAACAACTTCATTTTGTATGAATAGTGAAAAATACTGAATTTTAATTCAAAACTTTTTTTTCCTAATTTATTTATATTGTTAAATTTTATTTTAACTTAGTTTTAAAATTTAATTAGATAAATTTTACATCAATTAATCCAATTTTGGTCATTGGAACAAATTTCACATTGAAATTGGATATAAAAACATCTCAAACTTTTAAACATTTTTGTTTAAAAAACGCGCAGTTGCGACACATATACAGGATTAATCTTAAATTAATTTCTACCACTTATGTGATTAAATTTTGGAAAAATGGATTCCATATTTTGAATTAGAATAATTTATATTTCATAATCAGGTCAACTTAGTTTTTGAAAAAAAATATTAGCGAAAGTAATTAAAATTAATTACAACGATTAAGGTAAAACATGATTAATTAATGGTTAAAATTTAATTTAAAGGGACAAATAAACTAGAAAAATGTATAAAATACATTGTTTAGAAATATTTATACTAATAAAACTATTTTCTCTAAATTTTAAAATTATTTTAGGCACATGATGTAAGTAATACCTATTAATAGTGTTTTCCTTTTTATATTTACAAGAATGCCACTTCTCCTCCACTATAATAGGGAACTCACCCCCTCACTTATTAACACCTCCCGAGACCTTTGTGTTAGACAGAACCTAATGAAATATCCTCCAAAATTACCTCCCCAAATCCTATAATACTCCCTTTTATCATAAATCCAATCAAGGAATCCCTTTGGTGGAAACCAAGAGGAGTTACCTAAAAAAGAGGTAACATCCTTCCACAAGCTCTTTTGTTTTATTTTAATTATAAAACCCCTAAATTTTTCTTATTACATGATTATATAATAACATAAATATCATAAATATATTGAGATTTTTTAATTATTAGTTTTCTACCTACACCTACAAACACTTCAATCTAATGGGTAACGAACTTACCATTCGTGTGTATGGTGGACTACCGCCTCATGAAAAATGTTATTCTTTTTTTCCTTTACCACCTATCATGGTTGGAAATTATGATGTACATACTATTTTTATATGATATATATGATATTTATGATGTATTTATTTTTATGGTATTATTATATAAAACACAACTTTATGCTTTCCTTTTTTTATAAATAGGATAACTTCATTTGTGGACGTGTGGAATACAACCTCCTCAAGGCGATGTGATTCATTCACACTCTACATGGAATATATAAAAGATAGTTTTTGTAAAATTACATGATATATATGAAATGATATTACTACTATAATTATAATACACACACACACACACATATTTCATTTACTTTATTTCTTTCAAAATGACAACAAAACAAAAACTGTGTTCATACGTACGTACGACACACCATCTCCGTGAATGGTGTTTTAAATTTAATATTTCTATATTTTATATATTATTATAAATATATATATAATGAATATATATGATATTTATATCATATTTTACATTCTTGAGATCATGATATAAGTATAATGACAAAAAATATAACAAATCAAAACGCATGCAAAAAACAAAGGTGTTATTACCCGAAATGCAATTTTAATATAGAATTGTTAATGAATGGGTAATATAAGGTCCTAATTAAATAATATATGGTATGATATGATTGAATATGGTTATTTAATAGATTTATAACAAACTTATATTTATTACATAGTAGGTTTTAACGACTACGAAGAGATTCAAGACATAAGGTAAGGGGATTTCAAGTCTCACTTTTATTTCTATGAGACTTATGACATATTTACCACTTGTTTCTTTGTGTGGTGTATATACTTACCATTAAATTATTATATGAGTAATATAATTTAATTTATGGGTATTTATATACCCATTTTATGATATCTATTTCATGGAGTTTATGGTTGAAAAGTTTCCAAATCATCAAGGTAATTTTGTCTCAATTTTCCTTCATTGAGACACATGTTTTGTTATGCACCTATATTCTTTTACGAGGTGTATATACTATCCATTTGATATGTTAAATCATGAATCTTTTTTTTCATGATATTATAAGTTTCATGTAATTTTTTTATCCAATGCATATTATTATTTAAAGTTACCAAAGTGGTAAGAGGTTTTTGCTATAATCTCACTATTTATCAAGATTGTTTACGATTATGCTTCTGTTGATGAAATATTATGATCCATATTTTAAAAAAATAACAAATTTTATTATCCTATGGTTATTAATGATATATTCATATATTTTTACCATTATTACACTCTTTGGTACTTAAGATAAGTAAGGAAATATTTTCAATAAAATATGACCTTATTTCTCTCTTGGGTTGGAAATCTATTTTATCCAAAAACCATGTTTTAAAACATGTTTTTAAAAATGTTTTCAATTTTTTTTATTCAAATATATTCATGGAAAAATGTTTTCTATTTTTTATTATTTTTTTCAAAGATATTTTCAAAGAAAAATGTTTTCAAAAAGGTTTTTTGTTTTAAAAATCAATTTTCAAAGTAGAAAGGATATTTTCCCCAAGAAAAGTTTCCAAAAGAAATTTTACATATAAGATGAAATCATTTGAAATAGTTTATTAATTAATATGGATATGATCCAAGGAAACCATTCTTATTCTTTATTTTAATGGTTTATATTTATTATGAAAATTTGTTTATAACACACTTTCCTCTTCCATAGGTTATATTCTTTTGAAACTCGCTTTATTTCAAAGGTTATGATTTGATGAAATGATTATGAGACCTATATATTTTATAAAGTGTATGATATGATGACATGTTTATGATACCCATTTAATTTTATTGTTTATAATATGATGTTTATGAAACCCATCTATTTTTATGAGTCATGATATGATGGAAGTTTTATTATCTTGTAGAACTTGTATGTATGCTTTTATTATGTGACTGATGGGACCTATATCTACCTCCAATACATTGGGTAAAGATTTATATCTCATGAGATAAATATGAGAATCAATTAACTGGGCTTGATCCACTATGGAAGACGGGGAAATCTGATCCACTATGGGAAGATGCAGAAACCTGATCCCTTATAAGGAATGGACTACAACTGGGGATGGTGGTGTATCCTGCCTAATAGGTGTAGTCTCCATGAAGTGCCCTGATAAGTTTTTGGAAATTAACCTTGACTTATAGGGAATTATATTACATGTTTATGTGTCTTCCAAAATTCCATGTCTTATTCCTATATTATGATTTCATGGCTTATGATCTTGATTACCTTATGATTCATGTCTTATGAACTACCAATATTTATTCCGTGAATCTTTTTTATGATATTTTATACGTAGGGTATGATCTTATATTTTCATGATCATGTTATCATAACATTATGCTCATGAATATTCTTATATATCTCTCTTGTTTATCCTTAATGTGCATCTAATGTCACCCCTTTTATGTCTCCTTTCCCCAAGTTATGAAGATATGTATTATGTATGATGCGTCTAATAAGGGTGATAGTCATGAAGAAACTCATGGGAGATAATTTATCTCACTTATGTACCATTGTTTATGTTTCCATGTTCCCAAAGGCATTAAACTAATACAGTCTTTGGGTGTCTATTTTTGTAATGTATTAAGTATTCCCCAAAAATTATGTAATGTTAATATATGAAAGATAGGGTCACTATAGTTGGTATTAGAGAATTTTTTTTGTTAAAAATATCGAAACTAGGATGAGAAAACCTTACTAATAACCCTAAAAAAATATCTAAGGATAAGTTTAAATATGAGGAAAATTATAGAAAAATTTCTTAGAATTTTGGTGAAGGATAGATTGAGAGGTTTCCTAGAAATGCATCACTGTATGGATACTACAAGTGGATGTGGCTTTAGAAAGAATGTACATTGGGAAAATAACCTCGAAAATAGGGTATTGAGAAAGAGTCAATTAGGAACTGGTGCACAATAATGGGATTTACTACACACCTAGTTTGACACTCCTAGGGGATATGATTTGGGAATTCACAAACTCTTCACAAACCATCATAAAATATTTAAATATAATTTGGCTATTAATAATCTAGGATAAACCTAAGATGTCATATATTAAAGTATTTTTCATAATTTAGACATACTATAAGTGGGTTTTCATGATTTTTTGTTTCTATCTATGATTATTGTTTATTACTCTATGCATTTTAGTTTTAGTAAATGGATAGAACCTGAAGGAACCACGTAAATGGTTATTGCGTTGAACAATATAATGATTTTTCTCTAGAGAAACTGAATGTTATGGGAGATAGAATGAAAAATATCATTGCTACGCTCACCCAAATTTCTCAATCTATGAATCATTATAGAATTAAAAATGACCAAAGGATAGAATGTCATTCTGTTGAGTCTTTTATGAGGAAACATTCACCATCTTTTAGAAGGTATTCTGATCCACTTGTTTTTGAATAATGGATCATTACAAATAAAAATATATTCTCCGTTCTCCAGGGTTTGGAGCATGAGAAGTCCATTCTATCTATTTATTAGTTATAAGGTGAATCTAACTAGTGGTTGAATCTAATCAAGAATATGAGGAAATAAGATGAAATTAAACCCATGGATTGGGCCAAGTTCAAGAACTTATTTTTCAATAAGTACTTTTCTCATATTCTTTATACAAAGATATAGAAAGAGTTCCTTGAGTTAAATAAAAGGGATGATGAATATGTTGGTACCTACGAGGCTAATTTTACAAGACTTGTAAGGTACACTTCTAGTATTATCATCCAACCTAAAAGTAAAGTTGATAGGTTATTCAAGGGCTTAAAGCTAAGTCTCAGAATTATGATGGCCATAAGATAATTTTTTAGCTATGAAATAAATTTTTCATTATGCAATCAAGGTTTAAATGGAGGTTAGATTAATGTATCAATCTCATGGTTCTGAAAAGAAAAGGAATATGTAGTTAAATAAAATATATAAAAACAATAGAGAGAAGAATATGAGCCTTAATTTATGTTATAAGTGTGGAAATAATAATGATGTAAGGAGAATGGGCATTATGATAACCAGTTCCCAAACACAAGGTTTAGTGATGATGATCAATATCAAAAACCTATTAAGATGAGGGACAAGAGGAAATATCATGCGATCATTATTTATGACGAGGGGTGTGATAATGACGTAGTGAAAGGTACACTTACCATCCACTCTAGAACTACTAATGTCTTATTTGATTCTAGTTTTACCCACTCTTTCATATCTAAAGAATTTTATAAGGGTATTATGATCACAACAAAACTATTATATGTGGAATTAGTAGTAAAAACCTCTAATGGTATTATGATTACATAATAAGTATACAATTCCTTTTCAGTTGAAGTTTATGGGAATGTACTTCCTACCAATCTTGTTATTCTTCCCCTAGTTAAATTTGATGCCATCTTAGGAATGTATTGACCTTATATGAATAAATCCCAAATAATTTTTCAAGTAAGGGAATTTATGTTTGATATTTCACACTAAAATTTGATCTTCTATTAATGTGATGATAATTATGAACTTCATATTGATATTACATCCAGTGTATGGGTATTAATTCTCATTCAGAAGGGATGTTTATCTCAAATTGTTGGGGAGAAAATTGACATCAATGATATTCCAATTTTTTGGGAATTTATAGATGTATTTCTGTAAGATTTTCTTATACTTCTACCAAAATGTGAAGTTGAGTTCTTGACAGAACTCATACCAAGATGCACACTAATTTCAAATAATCCCTATAGAATGAACCCAATTGATTTATAGGAATTGAATAAGTAACTCCAAGAAAACCTTGATAAGGTATTAATTCATCCAAGTGTTTCACCTTTGGGTGAAACTGTTATTTTTTTGAAAAGTAAATATGGATCAATGTGACTCTGCATTAACTATCAGGAGTTGAACAAGATCACAATCAAGAAAAAGTATCCTCTTCCCCGTATTGATGACTTTTTTGATTAACTGCTTAGAGCTCAATACTTTTACAAGATTAACCTTTATTCTATATATCATCAATTTATGGTTGAGAAGGAGGATATATCCTAGAAGAAATTATATACAAGGTATAGACACTATGAATATATAGTGATTCCTTTTGTCTTATTAATTCCCATACCATCTTTATAGATTTGATGAATAGAGTCTTTAGATATTACCTCAATCAGTTTGTGGTAGTATTTATAGATGATATTATTATTTATTCAAAGATGAATTAAGATAATGAAAACCACTTGAGAATTTTTATAAAGACCCTAAGGAAGGATAAATTGTATGCAAAATTTTCAAAGTGTGAATTTTGTTTGAAAAGGGTTTTGTTTTTGGGTAATATAATCTCAAGAGAGGGTATAAGAGTAGATCCATCAATGAAGGAGGGTATTGAATGTTGGAATAGACTAATCCTAGTGATAAAGATCCATATTATTCTGGGTTTAGTGAGATATTATCTACAGTTTATGGAGAATTTATTATATCTATCTAATCCTCAGACTAAATCGACTAAGAAGGGTGCCAAGTTCCTTTGGATAGATGAATGTGAGGAAAATTTAAAGGAACTGAAGAGAATTCTAGTCAGCGTACCTATGATTACATTAACGTATAGTGTATAATGGTTTATAATCTATAGTGATTCATATAAGAAGGGATTGGGATATGTTATTATGCATAATAACATGGTTATAACCTATACCTTAGGACAATTGAATATTTATGATAAAAATTACCCAACTCATGATTTGAAGTTAGTTGTGGTAATTTTTTCATTAAAGATATAGAGGAATTGTCTTTATAAATAAAACTATGATATATATACTATTAATAAAATTCTAAAATATATATTCACACAGATGGAGTTGAACATGCACTAGAGAATATGGTTAGAGATGATAAAGGATTATGACTACTTAATAAATTACCACCTTGGGAAAATGAGAAAGATGGTTGATTATTTGATTAGAAAAGATATTTCTAGCTTATCTATGATGTGGATTAAAAAATTATCCAATATTTATATATTTTCAAAGGATGGATTTGGAAATAATGAAGGAAGGGGAATTTTTTTTATCTTTCTCAATTGAATGTTCAACCCTATATCCATGTGAAGATTAAAGAGGTGTAGAAGTAATATTGATAGAGATAATATTTTTATTATTTTTCATATGTGTTTCAATTATTTAACCCCTTCCAATTAATCAATTTGAGCTGATTTTTATCATTTTAGTGTTTTGGTGAATTATGGGCTTAATTGTGGAAATCGGTTAATTCTGGAAATTTAGCAGTTTTGTGGAGCTTCTGTATTTCGGGCATAGATTTTACATTGTTGATCCAAATTGTATGATTACTTTTTTAGGATTTTTATGCTCGTGGTATTCATTTTATCCTTCTATACCCAAAGCTCAATCCATCATTTGGAAGCTCAAATTCAGCTCACAAGTCCAGCCTCGAAAACAGTGCATAGAATTGAAGAGTTTTATTTCTGGGCCCATATCTATTAAATGGACAAACCATTGGATCTTATATTTTCCATGGAACAAGAAGACATCCAGAGGAATAAGTTTCATTAATATTACCACGTCTTAATCATTCATTTTCAAGGCCATAAATTATTTGGAACTTGATGCATTAGAATACGAAGAGTTTGTTTGGCAGAATTAAATATTCGGAGTAAATAGATCATATCTCTCTAGGATATTGGCCAATATTTCTGAAAGTTCGTGAGCCGACAGAGGAGATATATTGGAACAACATTTATGAAGACTCCTTCACGAGATTCAGCCATTTATTATGCCAACAGGACTCAAAATTTTGGTGGAGTAATTTTGGAGGGAAATTCTCAACTCCAAAAGCCTATAAATAAGTGTGTTCACTTCCATTCAAAGGGGTGAAGAAGGTGCAAGAGGGGCTGTGCTGGAGGCTTGAGTTCTTGAAGTTATTTGTATTTTATATTTTATATTTTATTTGTTTCATCATTCTATCTTCTTCTCCTTTCAACTCTATTACCCTTCACATGGAGGGGTAAAACCTTTGAGTGATTGGGGAAGGGGGAGTTTCTCTTTTGTAATGTTAGAGTTTTGTGCTTAAATGTAAAAGCCTCTTTTTCTTTTGAATTAATTCTATTATAATTGTTTCCAAAATATCTTAATGCAATCATGTTTTTATTTTGGTGTATTAATTTTTAATAGCTTTGGTCAAAGACTTTTAATCTCCCTCTACATAGTACGATTTGTCTCGATCGAGCATATTGTGTTAGGTGGTGAGTGTCCAGTGATCGTTGACACGTGTGTGGAACTAGTGGACTTTTTCTAAAGTTATAAGGATAAAAAATTTCCGATCAGGACTTGCCTTAGTTGTTTAGGGATTTTTTATGAACTTCCTCTATGCACATAGAAGTGAGTTCTATTTTCTTCTTTAACCAAGGGTGATAGATAACTCGATCGATGAGTCTTTCATTTTTCATTCAAAAGGAAGAGAGGTAAGATGATCTTTGTGACTATGATGACATTATAAAAGGTGATCCTACCCTTACCCCATCACTCTCTTCATCCATTAGTGTTCAACCTTTCTTTTTATTTCTTGCTTTATTTTTCAACTCAAACAATTTCAAAAAGAACCTTTTCTTCTTTCTTAATTTTAAGTGACAAATATAATTGTTGTTCACTCCTCTCAGAATAAAACTTAGGTTAACCACTTTACTACATTTTAACTTAGGTTATATTTGTTTTTTGTCACACCCCATGATAGGAACGTGTCAAAACTTGGCACCGTTGTCGGAGAGGTTGTGCCAATAATCCATTTGTAAATAATTGTCTCTTTTCAAATTAAAAAAAAACATAAAATAATATTTTTCCATATTTTTATCAAATGATTTTTTCTTTAATTAATGGAACAATTATCCATGAGTGAAAGAATAAATTATTGACTCACCTTGGTCTATAGAGGATAATGTTTCTCTCTCTTTTCTAAAAAGATCAGGGGAGCTCGAATCCAAATCAAGAAGGAGGATGAATTCAAGGATCTCATTCAAGACCTTAAAGAAAACCTTGAATACTCAGTATTGGAGGGATTGGATAGAGAATTAGTTGAACTCCAGGAGTATTTTCCAGAATTTTGTCATGAAATGGTTGAGGTACAACAAGAAGAGAAAACTCAAACAAAAGATCAGTTTCAAGGAATTCGGGAAGAAATACAAGACCTGGAGAGAAAAATGGAATGGCTAATTGAATATGTTCATACATCCCAAGAGAAACCCAAACCTAAAATTGAGCCATTAATGGAAGTGAATTCCCTACTCATCCTTGATTTTGAAGAACCTGGGTAGACCATGATGGAATTAAAAGAAGATTCATTTGTCCCTTCTCAACCATTTCTGAAGAATATTAATGAAGAAGATTTTCCTTATGAAGTAAGTACGGGAGATCAACAATATCTGGATGGTTTCTAGAAGGAGTGTAAGGAACTAATTGATCCCCCTATTCCCCATAATGTATAATATCCATCATCATTTAAGGAATATACCACCAACAAGGTGTAATTTGAAGAGAATATTGAGGTTTTTGACTACCTACCTCAAGATGGTGAAATTCAACTCCAAGAGGCACTTCCCACCGAAGAAGCAATTGAAGCTGAGAAAACTCAGGGAGATGATATTTTCATAAACACATTTTCTTCTAATTTTACTAAAAATGAATTGAGTATCACCTCCCCTTGCTTTTCATACTTGGGAAACACATGTATTGTCTTGGAAGATGAGGAAGAAAAGGGAGATGCGCTTAAAGAGGAAAAGTTGGAGCTCCTCGAACATGTTGATTATTTATTAGAGGGAGTTCAAGAGGATATCCACATGGATTTTCCTAAGGAAAAAGAGGCACAAGATGGTTAATTTTAAATGGATGAATATGATATTAACACTTTATGCTTTAATTTTGTTCAAATTGAATTACACTATGAATTTCCCTTTGATTTTTCCAATGATGCAGCATACCTTCAGAAATCACTGGAGAATGAAGAGGAGGCTGTGAAATTGGAAACCGAGAAATATGAGGATTCATTCTTTGTCCTACCCCCACCAAGAAAATTTTATCTTATTGTACTAGGGGTGGATTTTGTGTACTATACACATGGTGTCCTCAACAAAAAGGATGAAGCACATGATGTGAAGAAGAAGTTTTGTTGGTTCATCATAAAGAAACTCAACCCACCATAAGATTGGGGATAACCAACTGGAACTGCCCATCTGGAGGCAGTCAAAACCTAGGGCCCACTTGGGGGATTAAACCAAGATCTATACTTCTTTTCTCATACTATTTCTATTTTCATTTCTTTCAATAAATGTATTATGTATTATGTTTTTTCTTTTTTTAGGTTTTTAGTGTGCAACACTTAGGATCTTAACTCAATGTTGCATTTCCAATAATTCAGGTTGTACCTATTTTTTACACTTAATTTCTGTTTTGAATAATTTTAAAAGTTTCTTACATGTTAGGTAACCTATATAGTTTAGGATTTTCATTTTGTTTTTGTTTTTCAAAAAAATAAAAATAAAAAAATTGTGTGTTTTAAATTTTTTTGTGTGTTTATTTTTTTTTCCAGTTTTTGGTGTGTTATTAAAACTTTTGAGTTGAAATTATTATCATTACTATTCTTGAAACCCATTTCATTGAGTGATCTAATTTATTCCATGAAATTGAGCTTAAATGAATTCTGAAAATGACTTTGTTTCAAGTTTAATTCTTTGGGAATTTCATGAAAAGTAATCTGATTTTTGAATCTCATGCCACATCTCACTATCTTTGTATTTGAAATCACGTTCCTACAAGGTTTCTGAGCCATTGTTGTTATATCTTTTCATTCACATCACTTTTTGAGAGAACCATACCATTCTTGTTTTAACTAGAATTTTATTTATTCCTTTCAAAACTTGAGGGTTTGGGGTACATGTGTTTTAAATGATTAAGGCATTTCTTTGGTTTTAAGGCCCCATTTTCAAGATAATATCTTTCATTATGGCCTACCTTTTACATTTAATCCTTGTAGCCCATATAATCCATGAAAAACCTGTTAGGTTAGCCACATTACAAGCCAATTTTCCCAATCCAACCTGCTCTTGAAATGAAATTGCATGATCTAGTTGAACTTAAGTGTGGGGGCAACTGTCTTCTGTTATGCTACCTCATTTGGTGAAACTTTGGGTGGAAAATAAAATGCTGAAGAGATGCGTGTGATGAATAAAAATCATATTGTTGAAATTTTTGCCTTTTCTGGAGCTTTCATGATAAGAGAAGCTGTGCCTTTCTGGAGCTTCTAATGAAAGAAGAAATCTGTGCCTTTTCTGTAGCTTTCAAGAAAAATCATGTTTGAGAAAATTGAAATTTTTACTGCTGAAATGCTGAGCTATTTGAACGTTTCTTGATATTTCATGATGATAGAGATGAATTTCTACTAAGGGGAGTGAGGAGAATACCATACTTGAGTGAAAATTACAATTGTGCAATTTTTCTTTAAAAAGAGCCAAGCCCTCCTTATTCGGCCTCAGATTTTTTCACATAAAATCCTACCAAACGAAATCCACAGAACAAACTTGCAAAGTAATCATGATAAACATATGTCCTTGACTCAAATAAGGTGGAGAAGTAGGAATTTTGCAAGCCTCTGGTGACCCTTGCATTGGTTTGGATGAGAACAACTTTAATGAAAATTCATATTTGTGAGATGAAAGAAAATTCATGTGAGGTAGGTGTCTTGTGTGCATGGGAGGATAAATGAAGAGGAAAAATATAGAATGATATGATCTGAGAACTTGGAATAATGGTTATGGATTAGTCATGATATCTTTTATTTGTTGGTGTGGAATTTCTGGATCTCAATGGCATGTGTTTTAAATTTGCTTTGATTTTATTTTGATTTTAGTTTGTCCGGGAGTCCAAGTGCTAAGTGTGGGAGAATTAATAGAGATAATATTTTCATTATTTTTAATATGTGTTTCATTAATTTAACCCCTTCCAATTAATCAATTTCAGCTGATTTGTATCATATTAGTGTTTTGGTGAATTATGGGCTTAATTGTGGATATTGGTTAATTATGGAAATTTAGCAGTTTTGTGGAGCTTCTGTATTTCGAGAATATCTTTTACATTGTTGATAAAAATTGTATGATTACTTTTTTCTAGACTTTAAATGCTCATGGGATTCATTTTATCCTTCTGGACCCAAAGCTCAATCCATCATTTGGAAGTTCAAATTCTGCTCACAAGTCCAGCCTCGAAAACTGTGCACAGAATTGAAGAATTTTATTATTGGGCCCATATATCATAAATGGACAAACCATTGGATCTGATATTTTACATGAATCAATAAGACATCCAAAGGAATAAGTTTAATTAATATTACCGCATCTGAATCATTCATTTTCAAGGCCATAAATTCTTTGGAACTTGATGCATTGGAATACGAAGAGTCTGTTTGGCAGAATTAAGGATTTGGAGTAAATAGATCATATCTATCTCCACACTGCCAATAATGATGAAATTTCGTGAGCCAACAGAGGAGACATATTGAAACAACTTTTATGAATACTCCTTCCTGAGATTTGGCCATTTAATATGCCAACATGACTCAAACTTTTGGTGGAGTAATTTTGGAGGGAAATTCTCAACTCCAAAAGCCTATAAATAAGTGTGTTCACTTCCATTCAAAGGGGTTGAAGATGGTGAAAGAGGGGATGTGCTGGAGTCTTGAGTTCTTGAAGTTTTTTGTATTTTATATTTTTTATTTTCTTTGTTTCATCATTCTCTCTTCTTCTCCTTTCAACTCTTTTACCCTTCACATGGAGGGGTAAAACCTTTGAGTGATCGGGGAAGGGAGAGTTTCTCTTTTGTAATGTCGGAGTTTTGTACTTAAATGTAAGACCTTCTTTTTCTTTTGAATGACTTGTATTATCACTATTTCCCAACTATCTTAATGCAATCATGTTTTGATTTTGGTGTATTCATTTTTAATATCTTTGGTTAAATACTTTTAATCTCCCTCCACCAAGTGCAATTTGCCTCGACCGAGCATATTGTGTTAGGTGGTGAGTGTCCTGCGATTGTTGGCACGTGTGTGGAACTAGTGGATTTTTTTTAAAGTTCTAAGGATCAACAATTCTATATTGGGACTTTACTTAGTTGTTTAGGGTTTGTTTATGAACTTCCATGCACATAGGAGTGAGGTCTATTTTATTCTTTAACCAAGGGTGATAAATAACTCGATCTAGGAGTCTTTCATTTTTCATTCAAAAGGAAGAGAGGTAAGATGATCTTTGTGACTATGATGACATTAAAAAGGGTGATCCTACCCTGAACCCATCGCTCTCTTCATCCATTAGTGTTCAACCTTTCTTTTTATTGCTTGCTTTATTTTTCAACTCAAACAATTTCAAAAAGAACCTTTTCTTCTTTCTTAATTTTAAGTGACAAACATAATTGTTGTTGACTCCTCTCTGGAGACAACTTAGGTTAACCAATTTACTACATTTTAACTTAGGTTATATTTTTTTTCATCACACCCCACGATAGGCACGTGTCAAATATGTAGAGATACAAAATAAGGTTAGAAATTTTCTTTAGTTTAACCTTGATCAAGATGGAATGATAAGCTTTAAGAACCGTGTATGTGTTCCTTCCATACTAGATTTGAAGAAGGAGCTATTAAAGTAAGATAATATCTCTTCATTATCTATTCATCTTGGAATTATGAAGATTTATAGAGACTTAAAATAATACATAATATGGGATGGAATGAAGAGATATATCATAGATTTTTTATCTCAAAGATTGTTATACCAGCAAGTTAAGGCTGAATGAAAAATGTCTAAGGGGATGTTTAATCCATTACCCACACTAGAATGTAAATGGGAGAACATCACCATGTATTTTATTATTGGACTATAAAAAACCTCTAAAGGGTTTATTCTATATGGGTGGTAGTTTATTTCCTTACTAAATCATCAAAATTAATTTTTATCAGAGAACATGTTTCTCCAGAGTATATTTCCAGGATATACATTAAATAATTGGTAAGGTTTAATGGAGTACCACATTCCATTTTATCCAATAGAGAGACGAGGTTTTCCTCAATGTTCTGGAAAATTATTCAACAATCCCTTGATACATAATTGAGTTTCATAACTATTATCAACCTCAGAAATATGGTAGATCTCAAAGAAAAATTCAAACCCTAGAGGATATATTGTGATCTTGTTTCTAGATTTCAAATGTGGTTGGGATCAACACCTTCATCTAGTTGAGTTTTCATAAAACAATAGTTTTCACTCAATAATTCATATGGAAACTTATGAACCCCTCTATGAAAATAAATGTAGAGCTCCAAAATGTTGGAATTAATTTTGTGAAAGAAAGATATTAGGACCTAATATCACTGAATAAATTAAAAATATTGTTAAATCCATTCAGTAGAATATCAAGGCAGTTCAAATTCAGTAGAAATGTTATGTTGATAACCATTTGTGTGATCTATAATTTATAGTTGGTGAGAAGGTTTTTCTATGAATCTCTCCCTCAAAGAAGGTTATGATATTTAGGAAGAAAGGGAAACTAATCCCTAGGTATATCGATCCCTTTGAAATTATTGATTGTATCAGGACGATTTCCTATCATTGGACACTTCCTCCAAATCTATCTCAAGTACATGATGTGTTCCATGTATCTATCCTAAGGAAGTACATACCTAAACCTTCACATGTACTAAACATAGAGGTCATACCGCTGGAGAAAGATCTTTATTATGAGGAATCACCAATTGAAATTATCAATTGTACATAGGAAGTTCTATGAAAAATGACCAATCACATGGTTAAAGTTTTGTAGAGAAATCACAAGTTAGAGGAAGCTATGTGGGAACTTGAGGATATGATGAGTTATATGTGTCCTCATTTGTTTACATCATAATGATGAATTTTTAGGGTAAAATTCATTTTAAGGGGGTAGAATGTAACATGCTTAGTTTTTATCAACATTTTTCAAATAAATTAAATTTCTTTGATTTCATTAATTTCACACTACACCAAGTTAAAGATTCATTATATTATAAACTAAGTTAAACTTTCACTACATGCAACATTGTCTTATCTTGCGTTACACACAACATTGAGTTTCTACAAAGTAACATTTTATTATAATTATTTAAATGATATGGTTATAACATCGTAGTTAAACTTATTAATATGAATAGTAATAAATAATTTTTATAAATAATTTTTATAATGGTTCTATATAAATAAAACATATATTTGGTAAAATTTTCATATGTTTTAAAAAACTATTTTCTCAAATGAACTTCTTTTTATGTCCTTCTGTGAACAATAATAAATTTAATTTTAGAAAATTTTATAAATTGAATTTTATAAATTAAACTTAATTTCTCAATTTAAAATTTAAAAAATATCTTAGGATGAATTTTGGGTATTTTTCTGAAAAACTTAATTTTTTGGATGAATAGTGAAAATACCGAATTTTAATTAAAAAGCTATTTTTTCTTCAAATTTATTTATATTATTTAAATTATATTTAATTTGTTTTTAAAGTTTTATTAGATAAATTTTACATATATTAATCCAATTTAGTTCATTAAAACCAATTTCACATTGAATGTTGATATAAAAACATTTCAAACTTAACATTTTCGTTTAAAAAACCTGTTGTCGCGACACGTCTGTGGGATTAATTTTAAATTAATTTCTACATATTTTGTGATTATAATTTGGAAAAATGTATTCCATATTTTTAATTATCATAATATATAATTTATAATAATATTAACTTAGTTTTTTACCAAAAAAATTAGTGAAATTAATTAAAATTAATCAAACGATTGAGGTTAAACATGTTTACTTAATGGTTAAACTTTAATTTAAAAGGATAAATAACCTAGAAACATGTAAAAAATCATTTTTATAGAAATATTTCTAAAAATACCACTCTTGTATCTAAAATGGACAATTATTGGATGCACATGATGCAAGGGATACCAATCCATAGTGTTTATATTTTTTTATTTATAGTAATGCCACTCCTACTCTACTATAAACAGGAACTCACCCCCTCCCTTCTTCATGCCTATAAAGCCCTTCAGCTTGTAAAAACCCAAAAAAATATCCTCCCAACTTCCCTCCATTAATCCTAGAATCCTCCTTTTAGGAAAAATTCCAACAAAGGAAGACCTTTAGTGCAAACCAAGAGAAGTTACCCAAAGAAGAGGTGACATCCCTCCAAAAGATATTTTATTTTATTTTTATTATACATCCCCTAAATTCATATAATTTCATGACTATATAATAAAATAAGTATCATAAATATACTTATATATTTTTATTCTAAGTTTTAGGCCAACACCTACATACACTTCCATCAAATGGGTAACGAACTTACCATTTGTGTGTGCAGCAGACTACCGTCTCGCTAAATGATGTTATTTATTTTTCATTAACCACCTCTAATGGTTGAGAATTATGATGGAAATAAAATTTTTATTTGATAAATATGATATTTATTATGTATTTATGATTATGATATTATTATATAAAACAAACCTTTATGTTTTCCATTTTGTGTAAATACGATAAACTTTGTTTGTGGACGTGTGGACTACCGCCTCCTCAAAGCGATGTGATTTGTTCAAATTTTACATAGAATGTTTTAAATATGAGTTTAGTAAAATTATATTATATATATTAAATTATATTTATACTATAATGATAATATATACATATACACATATATTTCATTTACTTTATTTCTTTCAATATAATAATAAAACAGAAACAACGTTCATGCGTACGTACGACATATTGTCTCCATGAACGGAGTATTCCATTTCATATTTATATATTTTATAGATTATTATAAATACATATATACTTAATATATATGATATTTATATTGTTTTTTACATTATTTATATCATTATATAAGTAATAAGACCAAAAATATAACAAATCAAACCCATGTGAAAAACAAAGCAATTATTACCCAAAACACAACTTTAACATGGGATTGTTAATAAATAGGTAATATAAGGTCATAATTAAATCATATATGGTATGATATTAATTATTATTTTTATTTAATATATTTATAATAAACTTATATTTATTATGCATGAGGTTTTAATGAGTACGAATAGAGTCAAGACATAAGGTAAGGGGATTTCTGGTCTCACTTTTATTTCTGTGAGACTTATGCTATATTTACCACCTGTTTATTTTGTGTGGTGTATATACTATCCATGAATGTATAATATCATTCATATAATTAAATTTATGGGTATTTACATAACCATTTGATGATATATTTTTCATTGTGTTTATAGTTCAAAAGTTACCAAATCGGTTAGGTAATTTTGTCTCAATTTTCTTTCTTTGAGACACATGTTTTGTTATACACCTATATTCATTTACAAGGTTTATATAATATCCATTTGACATGTTATATCATGAATATTATTTTTTTCATGATATTTTAAGATTCATGTATTTTTATTCTCTCATGGATATTATGATTTAAAGTTACCAAAATGTTAAGAGGTTATTATTACAATCCCATCATTTATCAAGATTGTTTACTAATATGCTTTAATTGATGAAATATTATGATCCTTGTATCAAAAAAATCAGGAATTTTATTTCCATATGGTTATTCATGATATCTTCATATATTGGTACCATTATTCCACTCTTTTTTACTTAAGATAAGTAAGGAAATGTTTTTATGAAAACATGACCTTATTTATCTCTTGGGTCAGAAATCTGTTTTATTTGAAAACCATATTTTCAAATATTTTTCCAAAAATGTTTTATCCAATGATATTCAAGGAGTAATTAATTTAAAAATGTTTTATTGTTTTCAAATATATTTTCAAAGAAAAAGGATTTTATAAATGTTTTATGTCTTTACAAGTATTTTCAAAGAAGAAAGGATATTTTACTCAAGAAATATTTTTAAAATATATTTTACATCTAAGATGAAATAATTTAAAATATTTTATGAATTACTATGGATATTATCCCAGTAAACCATTCTTATTTTTTATTTGAATGGTTTATTTTTAGGATGACAAGTTGTTTATGAAACCTGTTTCTATTCCATGGATTATATTCTTTCGAAACATGCTTTAATTAATAGGTTATGATTTGATGAAAAGATTATGAGACCCATATATCTTCCATATGTTAGGATATGATGAATTTTTTATGATACCCATTTCATTTCATGGGTTATGAAATTATGTTTATAAAACCCATCTATTTTTATGGGTCATGATATGATGCAATTTTTATTATCTTGTGACACATGTATGTTTGATTTTATTATGTGATAGGTGGAACCTATATATCCATCCAATTCATTGGGAAAATATTTATATATCATGAAATAATGATGGGAATAAAGTTTATAACATTGATCCACTATGGAAGATAGGAAAACCCAATCCGCTATGGGAAGATGGGGAAACCCGATTCACTATAGGAAGATGGGAAAACCTAATCCCTTATAAGGAAAGGTCTAAGAATGTGGATAGTGGTGTGTCCCTTCCAGTTGGAGTAGTCCCCATGAAGTGCCCCGATAAGTTTTTGGAAATGATCCTTGACTTATATAGAATTATATTACATGTTTATGTGTCTACCATAATTCCATGTATTATTACTATGTTATGATTTCATGCCTTATGCTCTTTATTCCATTATTATGCATGCCTTATGAACTGAAAATAATTATTCCATGAATCATGTTTATGATATTTGATATGCAGGGTATGATATTCTATTTTCACGATCATGTTCTCATACCTTTATGCTCATGATTATGCTTACATATCTCCCTTTTTTACCCTTACTGGGAATTTGAGCTCAACCCTTTTTATGTTTCTTTTCCACAGATTATGAAGATATTTATTATGTATGATGTGTCTAAGAAGGGTGATACTCATGAAGAACCTAATGGGAGATAATGTTACTCATTTACCATGTTTCAAAAAGCACTAAACTAATATGGTCTTTAGGTGTTTTTTTCTGTAATGTATTAAGTATTATACAAAAATAATGTAATGTTAATGCATGAAAATAATTGGTTGCTATATTAAATATATTAATAATATTATTAAATATAATTGGAGGACTATTTAGACTAATTTTAATAAATCTTAATGTTATATATGCATTCATGTTGTATGAATGTAATTTTTCCAAGACACTAAACCTATTGATTTCGGGAGTTTCATTATAATTTATTTTTTTCTTAAAAATGATGTAATATTTATGCATGTAATGTACAAGTCACTACAAATACCATTTAGAGTTTTTTTTTTATTAAAATACAAATCAAACCAAGGAAATTTTAAACAAACCAAAATACTCTTACTTTATTTAATATACATTAAATCCACTTTAATTAAAAATAAAAATAAAAATAATATTTATATAATTTATTATAATCTTTAAAAATAAAAATGAGATAGCCCATATAATTATCTAATATTTACAAAACCAATTAAATCTCTACATGAATGAATATTTGAACAACCATTATATGGACTTTTAGTGAACTTTAATTAGATTTATTATGTTTGAATTTATATAACCCTCATATACCAAGTGGAAATATATATATATATTTTAAAAATAATAATAATTTAACCAACAAATAGATCTTATTCATAATGTTTTTTCATAGAATCATGAAAACTCTAGAGACCAATTTCATTTAAACATGTTATTTTTTTACTCACATCCCATTATTAAAACCACCACATGCCACTATCCCAATTGAAAGGTCCACTTATAATAATTAAATACAAAACATAAAAATCTATAATTCATATAAAATTAAAAAACAATCTCTAAGAAAAGTTTTAGTGATAATTACCCATGTAAAAGTGTACTCAAATCATCTAATAATCCATGATACATCCTAAAAAAACCCTTCATTAGTGATAATTTATTCATACTTTGATGAAACCGTCACACTGAAATCCCTAGAAAATAAAATCAAATCACTACAACAATAATGTTATTAAGATATGAGAAAGTGAAAAAATGTTTACATTTGACCTTCATAATGAATTCTAAATAATCCAAGTATGATGAATGAAAATTAAAGGTGAACCCCTTTGGGTTACATGAGATCCATGAGAGATGAGAGAGAGAAAAATGGGGGAGGGAAACCCAAATTAATGAAATAAATAACAAATTTAAAAACATAAAGATATATATACATAATTTGAAATACTATATATGTTAACCATGGATGAATAATATCTCATATTGGCTTATTTTTACTATTAATATGATTAGTTTATAGACCATGCTAAAAACTATTCATAGTCACAAACACTTTTTCTTCTTTTAATATTTCCAATTAACTTTGAAAAAAACTTATCTACTTAAAAATTATCAACACCTTCATCCATTCAAGGAAATTTTATATTTTAAGATCCATGAAAAATTATTATCCACTTCCATTTAAAATGATGTGTTAAAATTTTTCCTTTGGTTTGAAAATTATATTCCCCATTTAACATAAAAAACCCTAATTTAATTAATTATAAAAACAAGGGGTGTTACATTATACACACCATAATGTTTTTCACCCTATAAAATCTAATAAAAATTGTTTTCCTTTCTAACTTTTACCATTACTATTCATGTTGAATATATAACAAAACTTTGATATTTATTTGTGAAGTGTCCAAGGATCGTGCAATCACACTGAGAGGGGGGGGGGGTGAATTAGGTGTGACCAATTTTACTGAATTATTTTTTAACTTTTAATTCGAATCTCTGTCACCTATTAAGATGAGTGGATTATGCATGAAATACTAAAAGTAAATGAAATTCAACACACAATATTTTTACAAGTTTTGGTACTAAGACCTAAATCCTTTCCATGTTGGTTAGACCCCCCAACACAGATTCTCTACTATATCAGAAGGTGATTACAACAATAATTGGTTAGACCCCCCAACACAGATTCTCTACTATATCAGAAGGTGATTACAACAATAATTGGTTAGACCCCTAATTAAAAACTAGTTAAATTCCCTAGTTCCAATCATCCTTAAATAGTTGGTTACACCCCCCAACTGCACCTTCTTCACCATGATTGGTTAGACCCCCAAACAACAAACTTCAGTAACTGGTTATAATTATCATCTGCAGTCTTCAAATTATTCTTGAATAATTGATCCACATATAGGATAATTAGTTGATCCTCCTCCACAAGATTTCTAGATCACATAAACTCTTGTACAATTTTAAGTTCCTTTGAACTGATGTTGAACATGATAAAATATTTTGGATCATTGAATATAATCTGTTGCCTTAGTACAACACTGCTTAAGAAAACATCTTCTCTTTCATTGAAGACCCAACCTCACTAAACATTGAAAACTTGGATAAAGAAATTCTTCTGAAATAATGATAGTAAAACTATCCCGACTTCAGTGTCAAATATCACTTCTCACTATGAAATGTATATTGCACATGAATTTCATCATCATGCATGTTTTTAATACACTACATAACCTTATTTTTTATTTCTCACGCATGCATGTGAGTATGATTTAATGCATGTAAGTATTTCTTATAAGGATCCTTAATCACACACACACTATCCATTTTGTTTACTCACAATTCACACATACTGTTTGTATTCTTATGCACTCACATTGCACACACTGATCTATTTCATAATCTTTGCATAAACCACATGCATGTATAGAATGCACAAGACCAATTTTTTCATGAAATGTATATAGATATTCTTGCACAAATTGTGAACACTATTCCTTTATGGAAACTCAAACAATATCACACTACCACGTAAATTTATAATGTGTGCATGCAAGAAGTTATTAACATAATTTAGTGTATTTATACATTTTCAATGGTTCCTCATTCCCTCCACACAAGATTATATGATATATACAATATCCTTCATGAAATTTTGTGATAATATCTTTAGAATAACTCAATGCCTTCGTGAAACAATGAAGAGCTACTATATTTCACACGAAAAGAATTTATTTATAACACTCTTCATGAAATCTAGAGAAAGAAAAATCATTCTATCCCAAGTGATTAGTGGAAATATTTCATCATGAATCTATTCGAGTGTGAAAACCACAGGTCGAACACTCGTGACCTTTAAGTCTTCTTCACGCGAACAAAAGGTGTGTGGATCCCTTTTCGAACCATACATTCACAAAACTATTTATCTCTCAAAACAATACTTATATGAGAGATAAAACCACCCATAAAATGGGGTTTGATTTGATATTTATAGAAAATCATAAAAAATTTAGAATCTTCTAGAATCACTGAGACCCTTTCGGTTTCTTCTTAAGAGATGTGATTGCGAACCATCACCATCACCACATAAAATATGATTTTAAACTCACTAAAAACCTTCAGTTTGATCTTTATTTTGGAATATAAATAAAGTTTCATCACATTTCAGTCATTATCGTGTTTTTAGATCACTCAGATAATGCTAGAGGAACTTGGATCGAGCTTCGAATGACATGTCCATAGAGATACCATTGGGATGAATATTCTAAAACTAGCTCCTTCAGTGGATTTCTAGATAATATGAGTGCAGCGTTGATCTGAGGCTCAAAAAAATCAGCTTATCCAATCACATGGTTGAGGAGTACAATTAGGAAATCAATGTCCATGATATTCAGAATGGAAGATCAGATGGCTGAGGTTCATTCAAAGCTAAAGTAATGTGCAAAAACATGTTCCCACATCGAAACAACTTCAATGTTTTCTCTCCCTTATAATACAATCCACAAAATGAACCACTCATAATTGGTTACTATATAGACTCAACACTACCTAAAATAGGCCTATTTCAAGACTCCTCTCTTCCTCCCCATGACACCCCATACGATGTCCCACCGCCGCTCCTCCACCTCATATTGGCATTTTCCCCTTGTGATATGGCCTATTCAAGCTGTATGGCTTGGGGTTGAGCTCTACTACCCTCACGGGTAATGATGCCCTACTCTGTCTTGCAAAGGTGACTATTTATTAATGTAAAACACATTAAAAAACCAAACTAATATCCACATAATTTGAAAATACAAGAAACTTAGAACTTTTAATCAAAAATATAAATCCCCCCATACATGGCCTCTTTTACAAATATCAAATCATCATAATGTATATCCTCTTCTTATTTTTACTCCATTCACTTTTGTAAACCTAATGTCAACTCAAACAATCAATGAAATATGTTCTAATAACTATCAACCAGCTCAATAATCATCACATTTAATAACTCATTGAAATTTCAGCTTCTTAAGTAATTGAAAACAATTTCAACCTTAACAAACCGCTTGTCCTCTTTGATCTCCCCCTTTGGATTTTTTTATCAATACCCACTTCATTTTAAAAGTCAATGATATCTTCTCCCTCTTGTTGGAAATAAATCCAAAGTTATAAGCATGGAAAGGAATTATCATTTCTAATACTCAAATTCTAATATTATCTTCTTCCATTTTGACTCATATTGTATGATTTATTTATGAGAAGGATAGAATCACTAATAACCTAGAAAATAGATAAAATCAATCAGCTCTAAGTCTATGTGAGAAACTCTGTGTAGAAAACTAGAGTGATAAAATGTTATATCAATACTGTCATTAAACTTCCAACATGTGACACCAATCACTGAAACCTCTTATCAAGGGTTGTTAAAATAATTTCCTAAAAATATCCTGCATATATCTTAGAAAAAAGATTAATAAAATTCAAGTGAAAGAATTTATTTCCCCCTTTCAAATTAATTTTCCTTTTATAATCAAGTGATCAGTCTATCCCTTTGAAATTGTTAAAATTTTTTATCATTAAAATAGGAGAATGTAATCAACCCACCTTAATGGTGACAAGCTAAATTTTCTTGACATTTTTTAGAATTATCAGATTCATACCTTTCCAAAACTTCTGATATTCATATGAAGCCAACTGAGATAGAAATATCTATTAACTTATTTACTATGCTCCCCCTCAATATATAGACATAATACTTCTTCATCATGATTTAATTTCTTTAAGAATAAATTTCTAATGTCTTCTGAGATTATTTGAGATGTTTTAAATTAACAACATGATGTTTATAGTCTTCCATGATATAAGTATTTATAGCTATAAAATATTAAAAACTTTTATAAATTAATGTATCCCCATTAATATATGATTCACCTTCAATTCTCTACATGAAAAAAACACAATATATATGAGAATAAGGTGGTTCTTCAATACTCCTCATTTAGTGAAACAAGGCTAAGAGTTTCTTCTCAACCCTGTACTCTTCTTAGATGAAAAAGGAATCTTAGAATTTGATAAAAAATCAGTTTTATTTTTCTATTCTTGTTCTAATTTTCTTGCCTCTTCCAACTATTCTAACTATATGATCAAATAATCTTTAGGAACATGCTCAGTCTTCACTCTATGTGTAGACTTCTTTTTCTCAACACTAGATGCCATAACCGTTTTTCCTTTTTTCCTCAGGAATTCTTATTGATATGATAACTATGTAAAAATTATTTTACAAGAATATCCAAACATGTTTCACCAGATACACACAAAATTAAAATTAAAAAATTACAATTTTAGGCATCTTTTCAGATTCTTTATCAGAGATGTCTTTCGCCAAATCAATGTTGATATTTTTTTTAAACTGATTCTTTATTTGATTCCAGCTTGCTTCCTTTAGTATGCATGTTCATGTCCAATTGACAATGGTCCATGATGTGACCTTTATTACCACAATATAAACATATTTTCTTTGGTGAGACACTATTCAAATCATTCTTCATAATATTCTTGGTAATTTCTTATTTAAAAGTATTCTTCTTTTGTTCACAACCCAAGGATGACCTATCATATTCATCTCTTATCTACTTTAATTTCTGTTGTGGTCTTCTATTCACATCAAAAGATGATTTGTGAATGTTTGGTATATATCTACATTCATCATAATAGTGACCACTTCTATTTCAATAATCATAGTAATTTTCAAAGTAATCATATCTTTTATTGATAAACTTATTCTCTTTTTGTAAATTCTTATTCTATTGTGTAGGTTTCATATTCCCTTCATATTTTCTCCCCCAAAATGAAGGCATTATATAATTTTCAAACAATGAAATATTGTTCCAACACTTAATTTCTTGATTACCAAACATCCAACAACACCAATAGTAGACAAAAAATCTTGATATATTCTTATGTGACATTTTCTAACTACATTTAACATTTTACTGACTTTGGATAACACATTTATTTTTATGTTTATTCATTTGGGAATAAGAATTTATCTTTACCCATGTTTGTCCAGATTTTAAAGTTGAATATGCACTAGTCATAAAATCAACCTTAGTACACATAGATTTATCAGGATAAAGAGTTAACCTTTTTAAAGAGTTTTTAGTAGATTTATCCTTAGATAATCTCAAACTCTTATTTCCACTAGATTCAGTATTTTCAAAAATATAACTTTTATAAGTTGAATCCTTGGAAATATTTATTTTCTTAGTAACATGGGAAGTCCCAGCTTGTGTCTCTTCCATATTTCTCAGTTTCAATTCTAGTTCAAGACACTTTAGGTTGAGATAAATCTTATCATATTCAACATATTTCATGCTTTCTTCCCACTAAATCTTTATCTTCTGAATCTCTTCTTCATGTATCTGAATTTACTTTAGTAACAAATTTTCAAGTTCCTTGATTATTTCTTCTTTATCATTCAGCTGAGCATCTTTTAAATTCATAGATATACTATGTATATTTTTAATTTCATGAATAACTTCTATATAAATAATTTCAAAAATTTATTTATCACAAATATCACTTTTCAATTATTCAACATCTTCAATAGATATTTATTTGAAAAGATATATGTTTTATTCATTTTCTTTCATATGTCTTGTGAGAGTGTTTGAAATTACAACCTTTTTAGTCAATTATTCTTCTATAGTAGCTTCCTATTCTTCTAACTATAAATTTTTATCCTGAAGTTCCTTGAAAACTCTGGTCATACATTTGACCACTTCTTTGGGAAGTTTCTTTAGATGATTTCTAATTTCAAAATTAATCATAACATCATCACATCTTGAACATGATTCATCAATTTATTTCACTAAATAATTTATACTATGAGTTACTTTAAATACCAGTTGATTATAATTCATCTTTGAATTCTTCTTCGGCTTTTTTTTCACTCTTTTTTTCCTGTTTGTCTTTAATTTGACTAAAACATCAACATTTATAACATGAGGAGTAGAGATAAGATTTTCTATATGAAGATATTCTTAAATTTCTTCAAACTCAAACATGAACTTCATATACTTCTGACATAAACCAATAGACAAGTATAGTAGATACAATAAGATGTGTCCTACCATATGATACAAATTTAAGTGTCCAAGGATCATGCAGTTACACTGAGAGGGGGGGGGGTGAATCAGGTGTGACCAATTTTATTGAATTATTTTCACCTGTTAATTAGAATTGATGTCACATATTAAGATGAGTGGATAATGCATGAAATGATGAAAGTAAATTAAACAAAACACATAATGTTTTTACAAGGTTCAATACTAAGACCTATATCCTTGCTATGTTAGTTAGACCCTCAACATGGATTATCCACAATATTAGAAGGTGAGTACAATAGTAATTGGTTAGACCCACCAATTATAAAATGGTTATACCCCCTATTCTAATCAGCCTTAAAAATTTGGTTATACCCCCCAACCTCACCTTCTTCACCGTGATTAAAAGACCCGCAATCACAAACTTTAGAAAATTATTAGACCCCCACCTAAAATCTTCAACTTCTTATTGAATAATTGATCCAAATCTATGATTATTAGTTGATCCACCTTCACAAGCTTTATGGATCAAATATTCTCATGTACAATTTCAAGTTCCTTTACACTGATGTTGGACTTGCTCAAATATTCCCGATCAATAAATATAATTAGCTGCCTCGGTATAACACTCCTCGGGAAAACATTATTTCTTATGTTGAAGACTCGGCCTTACTAAACACTAAAAACATAGATTCCAAAATTATTATGAAATAATGATAGTAAAACTGTCCGAACTTCATTCTCAAATACCATTTCTTACCATGCAATGTATATTGAACATGAATTTCTTCATCATACATGTATTTAATACACTTCATGGACTTCTCTTTTTTATTTCTCACACGTGCGTGTGTGTATGATTTAATGAATGTAAGTATTTTTCATTTGGATCCTTAATCAAACAAAATGTCCATTTTGTTTACTCAAAATTCACACATACAATTTGTCTTCTTGTGCACCTACCTTGCACACACTTATCACTTTCACAATATTATATTAAACCATGTGCATGTATAGCATTCACAACACCTCTTTCTTCATGAAGTGTATATAGATATTCTTGCACAAATCATGCAAAATATTCCTTCATACAATCTCAAACAATATCACATTGCCTCTTAAATTTATAGTGTGCATGTGCAAGACTTTCTTTACATAATGCAGTATAAGTATACACTGTCAGTGGTTCTTCAGGCCCTTTACACAAGATTATATGATATATACAGTCTCGTTTATACAACAGTGTGATAATGTCTTCAAGATATCTCAATGAATTCATGAAATAGTGAAGATATACTATATTTCACATGATATGCATGTATTCAAAATGTTATTCACGACATCCATAAAAAATTAATCATGCTATCCCAAGTGATTCATGGAACCGGTTCATCACGAAGCTAATTCAGTGTGAAACCATATGTCGAACACTCATGAAATTTATGTATTATTCATTCTAACAGAAGGTGCATGAATCCCTTCATGAACAATATGTTCATGGAACTATTTATCTCTCAAAACATTTCTTAGATGTGAGATAAAACCACCCAAAAATGGGATTTACTTCATTATTTATATACAACAATCAAAATCTTAGAATCTTCTAGAATTACTGAGACCCAATTGGTTTTTTCTTAAGAGTTGTGATTGGGAACCATCACCATCACCACATAAAATATCTTTTTAAACTCACTAAAAACCTTCAGTTCAATATCATTTTGTGATGAAAACAAAGTTTCATCACATTTTGTTAATCCTAAGTTTTTCAGATCACTCAGATGATGCTCAGGAAACTTGGATCAATATTTGGATGACACATCTATGGAGATCCCATCGAGAAGAAGCTTCTCAAACTAGATCCCTCAATGGCTTGCTGGATAAGATAAGGTGGAGCATTGATCTGATGGCTTAGAAAAATTAGCTTATCCAATTGCACGGTTGGGGAGCATAATGATATAATTAATGGCTAGGATATTCAGAATGGTAGATCAAATGGTTGAGGTTTTTTCGAAGCTACAATAGTGCACAAAAAAACATTCCCAAATAGAAATGGATTCAATGTTTTTTATCCTTTATAATACAATCCACGGAATGAGCCACTCAGAATTGGTTATTGTATAGACTCAATACTGCCTAGAACTGACCTGCATCTAGACTTCTCTTTTTCGACCCATTCCACCCTGCACAGTGGCACACCATTGCTCCTACACCTCACATTGGAATGTGCCCCTTGTTTTATGGCCTAATCAAGCCGATTGGATTGGGGTTGACCTCAACTTCCCTCATAGGTGCTATTCCCCTAGTCCGGCTTGCAAAGGTGACTATTTTGTAATGTACAAAAAATTAAAAAACCAAACCAATATCCACATAAAGTGAAAATACAATCAACTCGTAAATTTGAATCAAAAATATAAATTCCACTCATGCATGTCCCCTTATACAAATATCAAATCATCCCAATGCATTGAATCTTCTAATTCTTACTCCATTCACTATTGTAAACATTATGTCAACTAAAACGATCAATTGCACATGTTCTAAAAACTATTGGCTAGCTCAACAATTTTCACATTTAATAACACATTGACTTTTCAACTTATTAATTAATTGACAACAATTTCAATCTTAACAAACCACTTGGATTCTTCATTTTGATCATGTTACTTCCTTCTAAATTAGCAAATAAACTGATTACACCACGCTCACCATAAAAACCATTTAATTTATTTTGGAATCATATATTTTGAACCACTATATATTACAGTGTTCATGGTTATTTTGATTTAGAAAAATCATTGTATAAAACATTATCATCACATTGTTAAAAAATTTCACCAGAGCACACTATTGATAATTACTCAAAAAATATTCCTTCACATTGAGATTACTTGCAATAAAATATCAATTTTATGGGATAAAAGAAAAAGAATACAATTTTATACAATGAATTTCAACCCATACTTAAAAAAAACAAAAATTTAAAATTCCAATTAAATTATTTTCATATATTTAAATTCAATTTAATGATATATCAACAACCATATATAATTTCACTATAAGTTCATTTATATAATATTTTAATGACATATCACATCACTACTCAATCAATGATCTACGAAACTATGCCAATATTATTAATTTAATTACATCAAATCACTAAGTTAAATTATATACTTTACAAAAGTATCAAATCCCTTTAAATTTATTTAACTCCACATGTCACACTGATGTATAAATAATCAATCCATAGATTTCACATTTCTCACACAAAATGTTCACATTCGAAATCACAAATATTTTTTAGAATTCACTCATTAAATTTTATCTTTTAAATTTACACCAAATATTCAAAACCATATTTTTAAAAATTTATGTCCAAAAAAAACACACTAAGTTCTTTTTTTTCATTTAATGCCACATTCCAAGACATTTATCATTTTTTCATTAACTAGTTTAACAATCAAAACAAATAATCTTACCTTTCCTTTAGGTTAAATTCCATTTTCTACCCAATTTTAAATTTGAATTATAATTTCTAATTTTTAAATAATATTAAATTTTATATTTTAAAAATAAAACAAATTCAAAAAAATCCAAAATTCTCTATAAATTTTAAATCGCTTTTTTATGTTTTCAAAACAACCAATTCATAAAAAAATTATATAAATAATAAAATAAATATCATAATTATATAATATAATAAAAAATATAGTTTCAATTAGTTAGGCCACCACCAATAATTTTTTTAAGAAAACATTAAATCTTTTATTATTAAATTTTAATTAATTTTGAACTATACCTAGTTAATCATCTCAATAAATCATAACTAAAGAAGCATATGTTCTTATTAACTATATCACACTTTATAATACATGATTAAATTTAGAAACTACCTTATCCATGATCTCTATATCATAACCACAAGTATTATATATTTCGAAATATATATTTTTAGGTTTAAACCTCACTCACCCTTAGTGTGATAAAACCCAATAACTAGAACTTCTTATTAACTTGGTTTGCAATCATGAATGTGTTGGATATGTATAAACAACATTTATCCTTTATGGCTCAAAATTTTATCCCCACCTATAATTAAAACATTTAAAAATCAATCGTTTTCTTATATGAATGTATAATAACCCAACCTAAGATATATCAAGTCCCAATCATAAATTTCAAAAATCTCAAGCTCATATACCCATATTCTATAGGACACAATCTATTAATGGGTTATTTACTATATACATGGAGAGGTTATGTACTTTATATCCATATGAAAATATTTTTTACCAAATTTTATTAAAAACAATGTAGGAAATTTTAATATATTTTTCATTTTAACTTGTAAGTAAAATAACAGATAAATCTTCAATAGACATCACAACTACATCATGAAATTTTATATAATGAGATTTCACTACATAAAAATGTATATATGAAATCACTCATAAAAATGTATTTCAAGATAAATAAACTAGATTAATTGGATAATACAAAACTCAAGATAAAAATAAATGAAATTTCCTTGGAACAAACACTAATAATAACCTGCTTAATCCTTATGAACCATGACCCTTAACTCTATGTTTCATCAAATCCCTCAAAGTTCCATCACATATATTTATGATTCACGTAATGGTTTACCCATGAATGCCAAAAAAGACACCATATTCATGGGTAGGATGTGAGTACAATGAATTAGTAGGATTTACTTTATTTACATAAATTTTACTAGTGAGTAAGATAAACATGGACATGTAGGAATGTGTTTTTGGTGTGTGATATAATACTAGACCAAATTTTTTGAATATAAAATTACTGGAACTCAAATAACTAACATGACACAATGTGATAATTATATTACTTCTCCCATACCATAAAAAAATATATCAAGGCATAGGAATAATAAAAACCTATCACATACCACTGAGTGGACTACTATAAATAACAAATTGATCATATAATTCATGATATATGTGAATATCAACATTGATCATTTTATTCTATTTTATAGTAACTTCAACCTTATATTGAAAGTTACCCATTAGTAGGTAACCCTTTTATTAAGGAAAAATAACACATAAGTTGGTAACCTCTCCCTCAAGAAAAGACCATGAATTATATTTCTCTATTTAGAACATGAAATTTGAATTTAATCAAGTTCTAAAATAATGGGAATACTATAAAAAACTAAATCACATAATTAATAAATTTTTATCTTTAAGGGAAAACTATTTCTGTAAGTTCATTAAAAAAACTATTATAAACATCATTAGTCTTCATAAAAAACCACAATATTTTTTCCAATAATGATAAATTCATTAATAAATCCATTTATAAATCCTTTAATTAAATAAAAAAACCCAAAAAATCCAAAATAATTCACAAACACAACTTTTTAATAATAATAAAATTTAATCCATGGAACATAATTTAAAACTAAAAAGTTTTTTAATTTCATAAACTTACTTTTAATCTAAATTAATTTAATTCATAATGAACAAAAAATTTATATAATTTCCAATAATCCATACTCATGTAATGTAAAAAAAGTTATCCCATGTAATTACCCAATCATTATATATTAAATTTACTCACTTGTTTAATGAACCATTTAACTATAATTATATGAATTTTAAATGAATTTAATTAAACTATGACTCTTTGACTTTATGATACCCATTTATAAAAGGTGAAAAAATATCATAATTCAAAAATAATAATTTAACCACCATCCATAACACATTAATTACAATTTATAAAAAAATCCAAAAAAATATGGGACTACCTACCTTTAAATAGGTCCATAAATCATTTTATTATCATATTATCCTTAAAATTAATACATGAAACCTTTTATAAAAATATCTTATTAAATTATTTAAACCATTTACTAAAATATATCTAATTTAAATAAATTTAAAAAATAAAAATTGTGAATGATTTTATTGTTATTTAAATAAGAAACAGTGTGCATAAATCCCATATATGATTCCTTGAGTCATCTTAGGAAAAATAAAAATCATTGGGGAGTGTTTATCTAGTATCCAAGGAAACCCTCATACTAAAAACCATATAGATAATCAATAAATCAATAAATAAAATTAATACCTAATAAAGTGAGGTAAATTTACCTCTAATTTAGATAAATAATGCCTAAGAATCTATTGAGGATTGAAGGATGCCTAATGCAATCTAGTAGGGTTGTGTGAGAGTTGTGAGAGAAGTGAGAGGGAAAATAATAATGGAGAGAGACCGAAATTTAAATAATGAACATCATTTTAATAATAACATGGTTTTCATTCCCATTATTCTAAATCATATAGTATAATCATTAATGTATACTATCTCATTCGGGATATCCTATACGAATAATATACATGACTTATATACTCTATTATAAAACCTTTCCATAATTCTAAAACCATTATATTCTTACTATTTTTCCTCTTTACTTCAAAAAACACTTACATACTTAAAAAATTTGGACTTTTAGTTTATTCAATACATTTTTAAACATAAAATTCATCAAAATGACTATACATCTCTATTTAAAATATTATATAAAATATTTTCCTTTGATATCACCATGTTACTCTCTATTTGAATTAATAATTTCCAATTTAATAAATTATGATAACATGAGATACCACAATATTATATTCCCTTGTATGCATTATAGTTTCTGAAACATGGTTACAATATTAAATATAACATCATTTACTATTTCAAGGAATTTATCAAAGTAAGTAGTGTCAAAATAGAGATGGGAAGATAAGAAATACAAAAAATAGGCATGAATATAATGATGTGATTTTAAACTGATATCATAACAAGATTAACTGATATTTTTCATCCTTAAAAGAATTAAATTTTGATCATGAATGAATGAAAATTGTATACTAAAATTCTTTAAAAATTTAAAAGTGATAAACTGGTTCATTATATTATCGTTATATTGGTTTCACTAAATTGTTAATAGTATTTATGTTATATAAATTGAAACTAAAAAAATGTTTGAGTGATACATGTTTTATAGGATTTATATAGATTTTGAATGAAATTATACCATTTTTAAACTCACTTGCAAGATGTAACACCCTAATATATATATATATATATATATATATATATATATATTTCTTTGAAATTAACTTGAAGTATTCAATATCTTGTTTTACACACAACCCTTAGTTTAAATGAACCATGATATAATATACTATTATACACTAGGAATTGAAATAGAGGGCAGGTATAGGATTAAAGACCTTATAATAAATATTTATAATGGTTAATTCATAATAAATATGTACATAATCTTTAGTAAAGTAATTTTATGCTTTAAAAATATATATTCTCCAATAATAGTATTTATTAAAATTTGTCTATGGGAATTATAATTAATTTATAAATTTTTTAGAAATATTATTTTAGGAAATTAATATCATTTTCAAATAAACATTTCAATATTACCTTAGGGTGATTTTTTTTGATTTTTCTAAAAAGATTCATTTTTAAGTGAATTGTGAAAAATACTATTTTTTGTAAAACCATCATTTTTTTCATTAAATTAAGTCATTTAAAAGTATCATCTTATTTTTAGTTTTATCATAAAGTAACACAAGTATCATTAAATTAGAAATAATCTAATTAATTACATTGGAATCAATATTATACTTGATTTTGGTATAAGTTTATTTTTGATTTTAAAAACACATTTATTAAAAAACTATATTCTGTCATATTATACATGTTTATTTTTAAATTTAAATATGAAACATAATGATATTTAATTTTATAAAATTTAATCCATTTTTTTAAACATGAATTCCAAAATTTTTAATGAGTTGAAATTCATTTTTGGTCATTATGAATAGTAACCAAGGTAAAAATTCAATATTAAAGTAAAAGTTAAAATAAATTAATGGGGGAGGGGGTTTAAAATAAAAAGATATGGGTTATATGTAACAACCCAATATTTTATAATTTATTTTTATTAAATAATATATTTTATATTTTGTGGTATACAAAACATCGAGCCTAAACGAACCTCAATATATTATTATTTAAATATGACCATTATTACCTAGCCATTAGTTTAGTGGGCATGAGTAGGAATAATCATATTATGAAATATATGTAGAAAGTTTTTTATTAATAAATTAATAATAAATTAATAATTTATTAATAATTTTTTGGAAATTAAGATAAAATTGTTTTAAGGTAAAAGCGATGTTTTTCATAAAACGGTTTTTATATTCGCAATATATTTTTATCTTAATAGATAAAATTTATAATTACGGATAAATTATTATAATAAAATAAATAGATTATATATATATATATATCCAATTTTATTAATTAATATTCAATTGTTATGGTTATTAGAAAATGAATTATAATAAATTCATTTTACTCTTCAAAAATATTTGTTTTTCACAAAATGTGTTTTATTGCATTTTATGCACAAATGTTATAAATAATTTCCACCACTTTTAGAAAATAAATTTTAAAAAATATAAATAATTTTTTAAATCATCACATAATAATAGTATTAGGATTATTTTTTTATTTTTATGAAAATATTTATTTTGGAGTGAATAATTAAAAATACCATTTTTTGTAAAACTGTCATTTATTTTCATTAAATGAAGTAATTTTAAATCCTCATTATGTTTTTAATTTCACATTAAAGTAAAATAATTTTAATTTAATTATAAATAATCATAATTAATTACACATGTATAATAATTGTACATTATTTTGATATAAGTTCATTTTTGTGCTGAAAAACACATTTATCTAAAAACTGTTTTTCATTGCGTTTTTCACATTTATATGAAAATTGATTTATTTCACTTTTAAAAATTGATTATTGAAAAATGGGTTTGGAATTTGGAATTAGGGGTTTCAAATTTGGTAAATAGGTCCTCTTTATTTTTTGTAAATGTGAATATTAACTGTAGTAAATTGTTTTCATCTTAGTAAGGGTAAAATAGGAACAACAGGGTTAAGACTATGAGATAAGGCTAAAAAATATCCCTAAAAATTTTAATTATTTTCTTATATTAGTGTGTTTCTACCATAACCATCCAAATTTCTAAAAATTTTCAATATATTTCCACCATCCTTGATAATGACCTTAATATTATTTTAAGTAAAGAATAATAAAAATGTCATTCACTTTTTTTTAACATATTTATTATATCAACAGATGAAAAAAAGGGTATGTTAGGTTGTTGTCACGACCCGTCCCCTAGGGCCCATGCCATGACCACCCCAATCCCGCCTTTCATAGGCCATGGGATGACGACTACCACCGAAAGGGGTATTCTATAAAACCAGGAAGGCATTGCCTTTTTTAACCTGTACACTTACACAACTAAGCACAAAGTAAACTATAAAGTAAACAAGGTGTGTATATAAATTAAAGGGGACAGAATACAAGCCCAACTGAAAAGTACAAGTAAAACTAAAAACAGCTCCTATGAACACCCACCAAAGATCCTACCTGAAGGGTATGTACAACTCTTGAATGGTCGTCTCTGTGATTCACCTCTTCTAATGTCCACCTCCGAGCTACCTCCAGTCCTGGTACCCTCTTCCTCAGTCAACGATGTCCGTCATCTGCACCAAACACAATAAGGTGTGGGCATAGACCGTGTAGGGGTGAGTATAACAATACTCAGTAGAGACCCTGATACCCTCGAAGGTCTCACAAAATCTACAAAAGAAATCTATGAAGCATGAAAACAACTGTCAACCCTACTTAGGTATATGTCCATACATATACCTAAGTTTCCAAGTATACCCATATCTATCATGAGGAAACACAAGGCCCAACTCAAAAGCCCAAATCTCAACTGTTCTGTGAAGGAAATAATACCACAAAGGTAAAAACTCATCTCATACTAGGTATATAACTTTGAGAAATAAAGCTGACCCACACATGGTCTCTATGGAAGCTGATAGCCAGCCACATGATTCTCTTGGGATATTAACAAGTAAAATTCCTAGTCACAACATCGAACAACTCGGCTTCTAGAGAACTCCTCCTCTATCGAGTATAATGGGCCTGCCGCATCACACAGAGGTGCTTCCCACTAACCTTGGATTGTTAATGTACTCCTCCTGTCGAGTACTGTGGGTCTGCCGCGTCACACAAAGGTGCTCCCCACCGTGGGTCTGCCACATCACACAGTGGCACTCCCCCTTGTGGCCTACTGAGGTACTGCTCCCGTCGAGTACCGTGGGTCTTCCGCATCACAAAGAGGATCTCCCCATCGTGGGTCTACTGCATCACACAGAGGCACTCCCCACTAGGCCTGTCGAGTCACTCCGAGTCGAAACGGTCAGCAGTCATCAAGTGTTATCCAGTCGTAGGGTTCCGTATGTATCACGCTTGGGAGAACCGCTCCCCAAGCCATAGGTCATACCTCAACCACCTATAAGTTCCAATAAAAAGTATCCCAAAGGTCTATCACATCAAAAGGGACCCAAAGCAATAGAGGGCACGCTAATCAGATGATCGGTCTGTAAGTTATTAGCATTTCCGCTCTGATGGCCTGGTTGGATTTGGGGTCCGATAGAACCCAGCCATACTCCAAACTTATAAAAAACTCAAATAGAGTATACCAAAAGGACTGTCTTGATCCAAGGATTTTGGTGCCACTGACAGTTTATTAGACGAATGCTCGGATCACAATTTATGGCCAAAAAGGTAAAATTGGGTCCAGATGGGCCCGGGTCCGGTCTAACCCCGGTCAGATTGACCCAGCCTGACCCAGCCTGGGCCAACCCGACCCAGTTCAGGTTGGCCTAACTTGGTATGGATTCAGCTTGGATGGCCTGGGCCTTGGAAGGCCCGAACCGCAAGGGGTGGCCTCGTGGCGCGGCCCGCTGTGGCGCAGCCAGCTGGGCGTGGCCTGCTGGGTGCACGGTCCACCCGAGCTAGCGCCGAAGGGGGAGAACCCCCCTTCCGGTTTTCCCGAACGGTCAATCGGACCGTTTGGCTGGGTGGCATGTGGGACTCGCTAGAGGGGTCCCACTCATTTTGGCACGGCCGGCTGGAAGGCCGGCCGATCTTCCTCTTAGCAGCACGGTCGCGCGCTGCTGCTCCACCACAGCTGGCCGGAGGGCCGGCCACCCTTCGGCCTCTACCGCGACCAAGCAGCCATGACCCCCCCTGCTCCACCGATGGAACAAACGTGCACCGTCGCTCCACCACGTGGCCGACTGGTTGTCGGCCGCCACCCTGCCCCACTGTGGTTGACAGTCCGTGGCCTCCTCATCAACCGGCATCACAGATGTGCGGTGCCCTCCCTTCCTTGCGGCCGGTCGGGTGCGGGCCAACGCCTTCTTCCGCGAGCCACTGCAGCTTCGTTCCAAGCGTGAAAAATTAAATGATCGCATATTCGCGATCCTTGCGTTGAGGGATCCGTGTCTATATATCGCGCTCAACAAAACTCAATGTTTCCAGCATCAATAAATATTAGGCATTGAAAAACGCACAACGAATGTGCGAAGAATAAAAAGAAAGAGGAGCAAAGTTTATTTTTGTAAGGATGGCCATTTTTGTTTGGACATCATCGTCGTGAATTTAGGAGATGAAGAATCAATAAAGTAAATTCAAATGTAAATAAAACCCCTAACTCGTTCGCCCATAAGAGAGGTCGTGAGGAAGAAGATGAAGTTGATGAGATGGTGACATCAGCGTTCATCGCTCCCTCAAGACTCTTCCGATCCAGGATCGGCGTTAGTTCCTCATTTTTCATTGGGGGTGGTTCTTTGTTGGAGAATGTTCTTTCCAACTCTCCAAAGCTCTCCTCTTTTTCCAACTATTCTCCCATGAGATGTGTGGTGCCAATTTAATGAGTTTAGGATTAATCTTTGCACATCAAAGTTGGCACATTAAATTGTCACAATAAATTGTCACAATAAATTAGAATAATAAATTAGAAGGATCCCAAGGGTCTTCCCCACATTAAAGAAGGGTTCGGGTGGTCCCCACCACCAGAATTCAAAAAAGGAGGTTTTAAACAAAATAAAATGAAAGTCGTTTTATTTTATTTTATTTTTATTCTCCCACAAAAAGATGAAAAATAAATTTCTACCCTCAACCTACTGCGGTTGAGGTGAAGGTCTCCTTAAGAGAATATCGGCGCTGCGAGTTCAACGGTTCCCTCAGATTTCAATTCCGAGCACCTGGTTCAAAGTTACAAAAACATGCTCTCACATTTACTGAATGTACCTAAAAAATGTTCATAAATTTATTCCAATCACTCCGGGCCTTGGGATCACGTTCCATCAAATTTTCACAGACTTGTAATATTCAATATAATTAAAAAAACATTACCTGAAAAAATAGGTGTCTTTACATCCTCCCCACCTCAGGGTTTTGCGTCCCCAAAAGCCACAACACAAACTAGAGAAACAAGTGGGGGTACTGAGCACATAATTTGAGCCTCCCACTCCCATGTGCTCTTCTAGAGATTCCCGTGCTTCCAACGAACATGCACCAGAGGTATCAACCCCCAATAAAGTACCTACTCCTATCAATCCTCAATCTCTACTGGAACCTCTGAAAATGTCGCCCCATCGTCGATATCTAGCTCACCCCAGTAAATGATGTGCGAAGGGTCGTGCATGTATCTCCTCAGCTGGGATATGTGGAAGATGTCATGCACCCGGTGCAACTGAGGTGGAAGAGCTAAGCGGTAATCCACCTCACCAAATCTACTGAGGACCTAAAAGGGTCCGATGAACCTCAGAGATAACTTGCCACCCCGGACAAATCTACACAAACCTCATCATGGTGAGACCCGTAGAAAGACATGGTCACCATCCTCGAACTCAAGAGGTCCCCATCTCCTGTCAACGTAGGACTTCTTCCTGATCTGTGCAGTCTTCATCCACTCCCGGATGATCTGCACCTTCTCCATGGTATCTCGTACCATCTCTGGTCCCTCAAGTGCTGACTCCCCTGGGTCAGTCCAGCACAGTGGTGATCTGCAAGGTTTCCCATACAACACCTCGAATGGTACCATACCGATAGTGGAGTGATAACTGTTGTTTTATGCGAACTCCACCAAAGGCAAGCGATCCTCCCATCTGCGGCCAAAATCAAGGACACAAGCACATAACATGTCCTCGAGGGTCTGAATTTTCCACTTTGAGAGAAGATATACCTGAGAATTTTATGATCATAGTAGACTATAAAACGTTCGCCCATCAAGTAATGTCACCACATCTTCAAGGATAAGAACACTACTGCTAATTTCAGGTCATGGGTAGTGTAGTTCTGCTCATGCTTTCTTAGTTGTCGAGAACTATATGCGATCACTGCTCGCTCCTGCATCAGGACACATCCAGGCCCGGTCCCTGATGCATCGCAATAGACTATGTACCCAACACCTTCCTATGGTATCCTCAAGATAGGTGCACTTGTTAGTCTCTGCCTCAGCTCTTGGAAACTATGCTGGCATCTCTCTGACCACATGAAGGGTTGCCCCTTCTTCATCAATGCTGATAAGGGTGCCGCAACTCTGGAAAAGTTAGGCACAAACCTCCGATAGTAACCGGACAAACCCATGAAACTCTAAACTTCTTTCACAATCCTGGGTGGCTTTGAAGTAAGAACAAACTCAATATTTTCTGGATCCACTGCAACTCGAGCCTCCAAGATGACGTGTCCCAAAAAGTGAACCTCTTGGATCCGTAACTGGCACTTCGAGAGTTTACCATAAATCTGGTGCTCTCAGAGTGTGTCTAGAACTATCTGCAGATGGTAGACATACTCCTCCTCCGTCGTTGAGTATATCAAGATGTCTTCGTTGAATACTACCTCAAAGCGATCGAGGTATGGCTAGAAGATCCCGTTCAAGAGTCTCATGAACACTACCGGGGCATTGGTCACACCAAAAGGCATAACCAAGAATTCATAATGGCCATACCGACATCTGAAGGCCGTCTTCTGAACATCCTTGTCTCGTACTCTGAGCTGGTGATAGCCTGATATGAGGTCTATCTTCAAAAACCATCGTGATTCCTTCAGCTAATCAAAGAGATCATTAATCCTCGGGAGTGGGTACTTGTTCTTCATGGTCAACTGGTTCAGGTGCCGATAGTACGCACATAGTCTCCAAGTCCCATCCGCCTTCTTGGCAAAAAAATTGGGGCTGCCCAAGGAGAAAAACTGGGCCTATTGAACCCCTTGCTCTGCAAGTCCTCCAGCTGTACCCGCATCACTTGAAGATCCATGGGAGCGATCCAATATGATGGTGTAGATATCAGTGTCCTCTCAGGATAAAAGTTGATATAAAAGTCCACCTCTCTGCGAGGAGGTAGACCCAGAACATTGTCTGGGAAAACATCAATGTACTAGTCCACCACTATAGGATAGCTTGGACTCTCTACATAAACCACTCCGAGGGTAAGGCTAGCCAACTGATGTGTGATCGGCTGCCCCCTCCTTCGGGTAAGTCCATCCTGCACTGCAAATGTTCCCTTCCCACCGGTGAAGGAAAACCTGGTCCCATCCGTGCAGACACACCGCACTTTGTTCCTAATACAGTCAATCTGATCATGGATGGAAGATAACCAGTCCATACCCAAAATGACGTCGTAAGGCCTCGACACCGCTACATGGAGATCCCAGCCGAAGCTCTCACCTCTTAGAGTAAGCTCACACTGTCGGTACTAGTGGGTGATCGTCGAATCCGCTCCTATAGGAGTATCTAGCTGTAAGGATCGAGCCAATGGCTCTGTTGGAATCTTCGAGCTCCGAACGAGGGCTGTGGTAATAAATGAGTGTCTGTCACCTGTGTCTATAAGTACTGCAACTATGGTAGAGTAGACACAGATCGTACCTCGTATCATCTCCGGAGCACCGTGGTCGTAAGACTCAACTTCCAAGAGCTGAGCTATCCCCTATCTACCGGCTCCCTGTGGTCGGGGTGGACCACCAGGTGGTGGTGGCGGTAGAACCTCAAAACGTCTCCCACTGCCTGCTGCACGACCTGCTCTTCTTCCATATCCACCTCCTACCTGCGAACCTCCTCGATCAAACCTTTGTCTCTGCCATGACAGTCCCTCGACCATCTTCTGGTCTTCGGTATGGTGGGTCGGGCAGTCGCGAGCCATGTGACCCTGCCCGCCGCATGAGTAACACTACATGATCATTTCTTGTCCTGCTCTACCTTGAGGGCCCCGCACCACCGACCCTATATCCTGCGGTCTCCCACCTGTAGGTCTGGTTCTCTTGGACCTCAGCATAATCTGTCTACTACCAGCTGTAGATGACTCTACTATGTGTCGTCCGGTGGTGGGTCCCACTGTTGGTGACTTCTCAACAAGGAAGCTCTCCACTAAGAGTTCACTCTCTAACACCCCACCTGCGTCAGGATGCTCAGAGAAACCATTAAAGCTCTAATATCCAGTATGAGTCCCGGATCGAAGGTCCAGGCCTTGAAAAAAGATTCCCTCACCATGTCAGTGGAGTAGAGAGAGAGGTCGCTGAACCTAGTTAAATACTGAGCCACATTCATGATACCCTTCTACAAGTGGAGAGGCTTCTGTATACGCACTGAGCGTAGGGTCGCTGGGATGAAATCTGCCCTGAAAAGGCTCTTGAACTCCACCCAGATGAGAGTGACCACGTCGTGAACTTAGAGCATCAAGCTCCACCATCTTACCACTTCTTCCTGAAGAAGGCAAGAAAAAAGGATCACCATGAGATCAGCTGGTGTCCCTACCAGTCGAAAAACTCTAACCACAGCCTTCAGCCAATCCTCATCTTCCTATGGATCTGTCTCAACCTTGAACCTCGGTGGCCTCTGGTGCTAGAACTCATGAAACATGCTCAAGTGGCATGAGCCCTCTTCTACTGGGGCTGGTGGCATTAGTTTTCCAACGGGTAGTGGTGCTAATGGTACACCACCCTGTGGTACAACTTCTATAAGGGGGTCCTACACCGAAGCCTCATCTCTCGGTGGGATGTCATCAAGTACTCTAACTGGAATCCTGGCTGGCTGTCTGCGTGGAGGCATCCTAAAAAGAAACAGGTGCGCCATGGTCATTAAGTTTACAACTGGTGAGATGACTCAAAGAGATCACAAAGAAAACTTTTCAAAAACACATATATAATCAGTGTTTTCATGCACTGTGTTGGAAATTAGAATTCAAGGTCCTGGTGTATGGATATGTCGGCTGCCGCACCAACACTTGACTCCCCAAACTGAAAACCACACTCATAACACTTAACACTATTGCTTCACTGAAAAGATTAGAGTCCTAGTTCTTCGGTAGAACCGAACTCCTCTGATACTAATTTTTCATGACCCGTCCCTCAGGGACCGTGCCATGACTACTCCAAGCCCACCTTCCATAGGCCAGAGGCTGGAAACTAGCACCGAAAGGCATATTCCCTAAAACCGAGAAGACATTGCCTTTTTAACCTATAAACTTACACAACTAAGAACAAAGTAAACTATAAAGTAAACGGGGTGTGTACAGAATGTAAAGGGGAAAGAATACAAGCCCAACTAAAAATTACAAGTAAAACTGAAAACAACTCCTGTGAACACCCTCCAAGGATCCTACCTAAAGGGTAGATATATATCTCGAATAGTCATATTTACGGTACGCCTCGTTCAATTTCCACCTATGAGCTACCTTTAGTCCTGGTACCCTCGTCCTCAGTCAGCTTTGTCCGTCGTATGCACCAAGCACAACAAGGTCCTGGTGTAGACCGTACAGGGTTGAGTATAACGATAATCAATAGGGACCCTGAGACCCTCAAAGGTCTCAAAAAATCCACAAAAAATAATCCATGAAGCATGAAAACAACTGTCAACCCTAATTAGGTATATGCCCATACATATACCTAAGTTGTTGAGTGTACCCATCTCAATCATGAGGAAACTCAAGGCCCAACTCAAAAGCCCAAAGATCAACAGTTCCATCGAGGAAATAATACCACAAAAGTAAAGACTCATCTCACACCAAGTATACAACTCTAAGAAACATAATTATAAAGCTGACCCATGCATGATCGCTATGGAAGCAGATAGCCAACCATGGGATTCTCTAGGGATAGTAACATGTAACATTCCCAATCACAACGTCAAACACTTAGGCTATTGGAGAACTCCTCCTCTATCGAGTACAGTGGTCCTACTGCGTCATAAAGAGGTTCTTCCCACTAACCTTGGACTGCTAAGGTACTCCTCCTGTCCAGTACCATGGGTTTGCTGCGTCACATAGAGGCACTCCCCATAGTGGGTCTGCCGTGTCATATAGAGGGGCTCCCCCTTATAGCCTGCTGAGGTACTCTTCCTGTCAATTATTGTGGGTATTCCATGTCACAAAGAGGCGCTCCCCACCATGGTTTTACCGAGTCACATAGAGGTGCTCCCCACTGGGCTTGTCGAGTCACTCCAAGTCGAAACAGTCAACATTCATCAAGTCTCAGCCAGTCGAGGGTTCTGTACATATCGCGCTTGGGAGAATCGCTCCCCAAGCCATAGGTCATACCTCAACCACCCTGATGTTCCCTGAAAAAGTATCCCAAAGGTTTGTCACATAAAAAGGGACCCAATGAAACAGACTATGTGTCAATCAAACGCCTGGTCTGTAAGTTATTATCATTTTCACTCCGAGGGCCCAGTTAGAGTCGGGGTCCGATCCAACTTGGACATACTCCAAACTTATCCAAAACTCAAGTGTAGTATACCAAAAGGACCATCTCAATCCAAAGATTCCGGCACCGCTAACAGTTCATCAGACGGATGCTCGGATCACAAGTTAAGGCCAAAAAGGTGAAACTGGGTCCAAAGGGGCCTGGGTCCGGTCTAACCTGGTCGAACTGACCCGGTCTGGGTCTAGCCTAGATGCCCTGGGCCTTGGCGGGGCCTGCCCAGCCCGCGAAGGGGCGGCCCGACCCATCCCGCTGGTGCAGCCCGCTGGCGTGGCCCGAAGGCAAGACCCGCTGCGGTGCGGCCCGCCGGGCGTGACCCCCTATGGCGTGGCCCGCTGCGGCGTGGCCCGATGGGTGCACGGTCCACCCGAGCTGGCACTGAAGGGGGAGTGCCCCCCTTACGGTTTTCCCAAACCCTCCATCGAACCGTTCGACTGGGTGGCACGTGGGACCCGTTGAAGGGGTCCCCCTGGTCTGGCGTGGTCGGATAGAAGGCCGACCGGTCTTCCTCACAACAGCATGGTCGCACACCGCTGCTCAACCATGACCGACTGGAAGGCCGACCACCATTTGGCCTCCACCGCGGCCAAGAGGCAACAACCCCCTACTCCACCGGCGGCGCATACATGGGCCACCGCTTCGCCATGCGGCCAGCCTGCTTCCAGCCACCACCCTACCCCGCCACAGCTAACGGGCCACAACCTCCTCATCAACCGGTGGTGCGGACACATGCCGCCCTCCCTTCCTAGCGGTCGGCCGGGTGCTGACCACCACCTTCTTCCGAAAGCCACTGCGGCTTCGTTCCAAGCCCGAAAAATTAAATGATCACATATTCGCGATCCTTGCATTGAGGGATCCGTGTCCATGTATCGTATTCAACAAAACTACATGTTTCTAGTGTCAATAAATATTAGGCGTTGAAGAACACATGAAGAACACATGAATAATAAAAAGAAAGGGGAGCAAGGTTTATGTGTGGGATGATGGCCATGTTCGTTTGGACATCATTGTCGTGAATTTAGGATATGAATAATCAATAAAGTAAATTCAAACATAAATAAAACCCCTACCTCATTCGCCCATAATATATGTCATAAGGAAGATGACGAAGTCGATGAGATGGTGACGTTGGCGTTCATCGCTCCCGCAAGACGCTTCCGATCCGGGCTCGGCGTCGGTTCCTCGTTCTTAGTTGGGGGTGATTCTTCATTGGAGAATGTTCTTTGCAACTCTCCAAAGATCTCCTCTTTTGCCAATGATTCTCCCATGATAGGTGTGGTTCCGGTTTAATGAGTTAAGGTTTAATGTTGGCACATCAAAGTTGACATATTAAATTGGCACAATAAATTGGCACAATAAATTGGAAAGCTCCTAAGTGGTTTCCCCACATTAAAGAAGGGTTCGGGTGGTCCCCACCACCAGAATTCAAAAAAAGGAGTTTTGAAACAAAATAAAATAAAAGTTGTTTTATTTTATTTTATTTTTATTATCCCACAAAAAAGTTGAAAAACCAACTTCTACCCTCGAACTACTGTGATCGAGGTGAAGGCCTCCTTAAGCGAATATCGGTGTTGTAAGTTCAACGGTGCCCTCAGATTTCAATTCCGAGCACCGGTTTCAGTGTTACAAAAACCCGCTCACACATTTAATAAACGTACCTAAGAAAAAGTTCAGAAATTCATTCCGGGCACTCCAGGCCTCAGGATCACACGCCGTCAATTTTTTGCGGACACGTAATATTCCATATAATTAAAAAAAATTACATGAAAAAATCCAGGTCTTTACAGTTGTAAATAATTATTTTAAATATTAATTATTTTTTCATGGTAATTTATTTTTGACTTTTTTTGTGGAATAATTACCATAAGTGCAAACTCAACACCGACACCGTGCTTATTCAAGTAATAGAAAAATCATGTAAATGATTTTTAAAAACATTAAAAGTAATATAATTTTGTTAAATTATTGTGTTACATGAATTTCATAGATAAATATTACATATTAGAGATTTGTTCAAGACTTTATATTTGAATTAAATTACTATCTTTATGACATTAAAGTCAAAATATGTGAATAGTCTGAAAAATGAATTTATTGGTATATTATGTTAAATAATAATTTATTTAAAGATTTTAATTATCATAAAAAATTATCCTTTTCTAAGTGAATGGGATATGATCAATCATATCTACCATTTTACACTTATGGTTAAATTTTAATTTTATAGTAACATTCTTTACACCTATAGAGTAAAAAACTTTGATATCACACTAATCATTAAAATGGTTAATAGGTGGTAAAAATTAAGAGACAAAGATGAAAACATCCCCTAAAATTGTCTAAATTTTATTTTATGAGAGTATTTCAACTCCTAATCATCTTTTATTATAAATATGTCAATTTTTTTACCACTTGATCATTACAATTAAATTATATTAATTTAATAATTTAAATAATTAAAAGGGTTCCCCTCTCCTCACTTATAAAAGGGAACCTCATATACTCTATTCCTTACACCTTTAGAGGTATCTTTTTTAGCCTATTATTGCCCAAATTCATCCAAAAAATCACTACCCACATACTATAGGCCATAATTTCACAAAAATACCAAACCTATAAGGCTTTAAGTGTAATCTAAAGAGGTTATGTGGGGAGAAGGTATAAGTGATAATTGACCTATTTCATGTTTATTTATTATTCTAACTTCTTCAAATATTCTTTAACCATGATTAAATAATAGAATCAGTATATTAAATATCATAAAATGTTATTATTATTATGGTATATCCCTTTTCATCTCCTTTTCCATTCTATGTGAAATAAAAACATCTCTCATGCGTATTGTCGATTACCACATCCACAAAGTGACATGTTTAATTTTTCATAACCACAACACAAGGATGGTTATTATGATGAATTTAATTAATATATATTATATTAATGGAATAATTACACTTTCTTAAAGGTAATATATAATCTATTCTCATCCCTTTACATCCATTAAAAATGATAACTTTGTTCATGTGTACGCGAGGACTACCACCTCCATAAAGCAATGTGATTAGTTTTTCATGTATTCCATCCCTGGATGGTTATAAAATTTTATTTAATATATAAAAATTATAATAATATCATTATTAAGATTTTGGAGATGAATGAATAATTAAACCTTTGACTACGGTTATCCTACCATTGCTTTTTTGGGATTATGCACTGAACATCCTCAAAGCACCTAATGTAAAATTAACTAATTAAGTAACTAAATAATAAATGGTAATAAATAAAATAAAAGGGATAATGATAATGGAATTAATATGAAAAAATTTATTAATCAAGTAAATAAAAAATATAATTTTACTATTCAAGAGTTAAAAAACATACAACGTTAGAAGCTATTTAAGGTTTGGGTTTTTTATTTAAAACCTCATTTTAAAAGATTTAAAGTTTTTATTATATTTTCCTCCATATCCATGTTCATTAAAATGCATCAATAATTTTATTATTTACACTTCAAAAAATAAAAGTTTATTTTTAACTACCTTGACTTTATTTACAAATTTTGAAAAGATTCTTCTTGTCATTATCTGAACGAGGTACTTTTAATGAAGGTGTAAAAAGAATCATTATTTTTAATTTTACTGCATGAATAAAATTTACCAATGTCATTAATTTTCATTAATTTTATGATTCCTTCACAATTTTTCATGGTTATATTCAAATAAAATAATTTAGATTTTTTTTGTAATTTTTCATTAAATACGTTTCAAAAGAAAGTGATATTTCTCCTTATTTTTATCTGAAAATAGAAATTTTTTTTCTTATAGGTTCAAAGAATTTTTTCAATGAATTTATGATGAAAATGTGAAATATAATTTTTTTAATTTTATGGTACTTGATAATTATAGATGATGATGGGTGAGCCTAACACATCTTATATGATGTGTGAGCCTGATACATCTTATAAAATGGGTTATCTTGATATAGCTCTTTGATGCATTGGGTAATATTACCTGTCCTTAATGGAAATATGGAGGGGGATTTAACTAGGTAGGTTTCTACTATGGATTTAACTTAATTAAATTAGTTCTTAAATGAGAAAAAAGGGGTTATGAATATAATTCTCTAAGATCACTACAAGGGTTTCTATTTTACTTCTATGGGTTTTAATGTTTTCTTTGAGAAAAAAATTGTGTTTTTTCATATGGATATGATTTATTTTATACACATAAAGAATTATGTAAAATAGATAAATAATTTATTGGTTTTTATGTATTTCATTAGACTATCAAATATCATTCCTTCGTATCTTTTAGTGAGGTTTTTGTGCTTATCCCACATTTTTAAATATTTTTTCATATTGTTTAAGGATGATTAGGGGAAAAAATTCAAGTTGAATGTCATGAATGTTTTTCATGAAAAGAAAACATATTTTATTTTAAAAGTTTTATATTTTGGAAAAAATGGTTATTGAGTGGAAGTGTAAAATTTTTTATATATTGGTTTTTTATATAATATTTATTCCCCAATTATCTAAAACTCTAAACAATATAGATCCTAGAAATGTAATAAATTGATTTATTGTCTAAAAACTAAATATTATAAATTTTTTTAGAGTTGGGTCATTATAATTGGTATCCATGGAATTTTTTAGATAACTTTAGAGGTTAGGATAACTCATATGAGGATATTTAAAAGTTTTATATAACATCATGGGTTAAAAAGTCTATGGTTGACCCTAATTTCAAAGGAATAGATACCTATTTGAGGTTTTATGTGATTAGAGTTAAAAATGATTATGGGTATTTTGGGAGAAACTTTTAGTAATAAAACCCTAAGTGTTTTATGTGTTTTAATGAAAAGGTTATTTGAGGAGGAATGATTTTATATTTTTTATACATAATTTGAAAGGTATTGAAAACCTTTAGTGTTAAGATGATCTTCTATGTTGAGGTAATTATGGAATAAAAGGGATATTACATTTTGGGAACGTATGATTTTTCATATAGATAAACTTAGGATAAAAAAGTGATTTAGTGAATAAATTATTAAAGTTATTTTTAGAGAAATACACTATTTTTGGAACATTATAGGATTAAGGTAAATATTTTTTTAGGATTGGAGTTTATTTAAGGAATTAAGGGTGAATTATTTATAATTTTATTTTTATTTTTTGGAGATTTAGGATATTTATGGAAATATTGGCATATTTTTTAGATTATATGATTATGGAATATATATTTTTTTCCTTTCAATTTTACAATTGATTGATTTTATTTATTTCAGAGTTTGTGTTTAAGAATCAACTATTTTTACTTTGGATTAAAGTTTTTTAATGATATAAATATTAATAAAAATATATTATTAAATATTATTCATTGTTATAAATTATATTAATTTAATAATGTCCTAGAGTATTTTTCACATTGATAAGGTTATAATATTTCCATGAACGAGTACTCATAAGAATAAAAGACCACTTCTCACAAAGTTCGCTCTTGATAATATCTAAGATAGCAGATGATGAGAACAAAAATGCCTGTAGGAATTCATCATCTTCATGTATCAATGGATATTCCTATATGCGAACATGTGTAATGGTTCATAGACTTTAATCTTATTATTAATGCTTTTCATGACTCATGTAAATTTATGTACTGACCAAAACCATGATGTTAGATGTTCTTGGAAAGTATTGTACATTGGGTGCATCATGAATGATTTGTTATTAATTAATAATTCAAGGAAGGATTTTTCCCTTATACATTTATGGAAGTTGATAACTTGGACCTTTGATTGAAATTTAATAATTTCTTTAAATTTCTTATCAGTGGTGTAATGAAAAGTTTATTTTAGATAGTCAAAGAAAGACGTATCTTGAACATTGGTTAATGACATGTGTGTGCAAGCTTCTTGATGAGATGTTGTGAAAAATGGATTATATTTAAAAGGAATCATTCAAGTGTGGTTATTGAAATTGAGACATTAAATTATTTCTCTTGGGTTCCATAAACCTTTACAAGATAGTAATCTTGGACTTAAGGCAATCCCACCTAATACCAGGGAAAAAGAACCCTAGAGGGCCACACACAAAGTGTTTCCATTGATATCAATTAAGTTCTATTTGTATTTAATTATTTAAATAAATATTATTATTAAGACCAAGAAATAATTTTAATTAGGGTTTATTGATCATAGATATTCAAAAGGTAATAAATAATCATTTATTTATTAATAAATATTTTGTTTAATTATGTGAATATTTAATAAATATTTACTCTCCAGATTGTAGATAGAAAAATTATTCTATGTGATGAATATTTAGTAAATATTTATTCACCATACCATGAATAAATTATTTATTTATAAATAAAATAAATAATTAAATATATATTTGGGTATTCGATATATGCCGAGGAGTATGAGCAAACCAAGATAGTATCTGGTGAAAAAAATTAATTTGTAAGATAATAAAATAATATTTATCGTTTATCCAGTAATAGCACAATATAAAATAATAATAATAAGAATATTATATGGAATGGGGAAAGATAAGGTTTATCACATTATTAAAGGGCTGTTGTAGAATTAAATAGTATTTTTGAACTTAACCCTAACTTTATAAAAAGATGGCAATGTATATTGTGCATGGTTATTTAGGAATTGGGATTCATTGTGAATGATGTATTTCTCTATGGATTCATCCTTCTCTAATCCTCTTAATAAAGCGAATAAGAAGAGATAATCCTTCAATCTTGAATGAAATTGAAGTGATCAAGATGAACAATAGTAGACGATTGATCCAATGTGTTAGCACCTAAAATTACGTTGGTGTTATTCAAAGACCAAAGGACCATGTGTAGATCATCACTAGAGGAGATCTTATTTGGGTCCTCCCTATGAAACAATGATAATTTTAAAAGTAGTTTCAGAAAATCAATAACATTATTGAATAAAGATCCTATGATAAGATATTATTTTTTCTAATCTATTTAAATTGATTATAAATTTAACATGAAAAATATCCTTTATGGGTTCTAGGATTTCTATGTAAATATTTGATGATTTTTTAGTAATTAAGTTTATATATTTTAAAATTGGAGAATAATACATCAAATATAAAAAATAACTTATTGGGTATTCTCCTAAAAGGAGCTTCTACTGTATCTAAAACCTTTAAGTGATATCAGAGTGGAAATTTTTAAATTTATAATTATTTATTTTATTGTTGATCATATATACTCAATTGTAGTTAATTTTTATTTCTATATTATTAATTATTTAATCAAAATTTTATAAAAATATTTTTTACATTTTCATATTCTTTTTTAATGATTTATATTTTCTTAAGGCCCAAAAATAGATGAAGAAAGATCAGAGATGACATCTAGAGGTGCCAAGGTTTTTGGTTGGTAGATTGGGTTACACAATGTGTAGATAGAGTGCACACAATGTACCTAAGTTCAATTTACATAGTTTTTTCATGTGATACATGGCACATTGAGTAGTTATTACATATGGTGTATTTATTGTACACCACATGTAGACTGTGTTAACTTGATACATGGTTTTTTAAACTACATGGAGTGTAGCTGGCATACACATTGTGTAGTTTAGATGGTTTAGTGGATATATTCACCCTAACGGTGTGGTAAAATACATATTTTATAATAGTATGATTCTGAAAACCTTGATAATTAATGGGAAACATAATGTGTATCCATCATACAAATCTTGTAACACATTAATTCTCATTTTTTAAGAACATGCTGAGTCAATCAGCAGGTTACAAAGAAACAAAAAAAGAAGAACACACAATATGTGTCCATAGTAACATCATGTTACCCATTATAAATAACACACTAAGTCAATAGGTGGGTTACACAGACACATGGAAAGAAGAACACACAATATGTATCTCATTAGTATACGCAGTGTAGTATGGATGAGATACATACCGGGGCCCCAAACATTTCTCCAGGATACATGGAAAGTAATGGACACTATTTGTAGCTTGATAATACATGTCATGTAGTCTCATAGTAAAGGTTATAATTAAATTGTATGAAAATAATTTATTGCATCATTAAAACCAAATTACACTATTTTCAATGGACGCGTTTGACTATATTAGAAAGGTTTTGATGAATTTATAAATTCTCAATTAATTTATTATAATTATCTATAATTATAGGCCATGCCATTTTATTTTCAATGAATTATTTTATGATGGGTATCTTCAAGAGACTTCAGATGGTCATTAAGATAAATGGAATTAAATAAATAATTAATTAGTACAAGTTTGTTACATTAATAATAAAGAACAAATTGAAGTGAAGGATAGCCACCGTACTTTTCCGTATTCATTTAATGTGTATGGATGATAATGTGATTTAACTAGACCAATTTTTTATTTGGTTTAATTTAGTTTAATTTAATTTTGTTGCATGGTTTTCCCCTCACCCGCGGGTGAGTTATAAACATATGTAATAAATGAAGTATCTTAAAGAGTATTAAGGTAGCTGAAGACTAAACTGAAACAAAACCAACCAAGGTGATACATAGGTGAATAAGGTGGAATGCTGCAACTAGTGATAAGACTGACATAAGTAATATTCACCTCAGTTCATAGGTTGATTTATAGATCACTCAATAAATATACCATTATATAAGATCATTACTTGGTTATCTATTTATTTATTTATTTATTTATATCCTATGCATGATTTATTTTATGGATACATGACCATGGTCATATAAATAAATGGAATAATACAAAAATATGGAATTTAAATAAATGGATTATGCATAAATGTTTTATCAAAACATGGTTAATCAATCAAGTAAAATCCAATTAATATTAACAAGACATATAAAGATAAAACTAGAAAAATTCACACATAATAAATAAAAAAATCCCTTGACATAATATTAAGTCAGAAAAAGAATTCCATTTCTTGACTAAGAATGAAGATATAGAATTTAGTGTTTAAACAACCCTCGTTAGGACACTTACTTTTATTTGGGTGTTCGAATGAGAGTGTTGGGTTGAATTAAAAAATTTATATCAAGAGAAGTATCCATCACTAGACTTGATGTAACTTGGATTGAAGTGTTGATGAAATATGAGTAAGGGTTTTGGTTTGGGGAGTCCACTCAACAGATCAAGGAACTATAAGCATGTAGTTGGCACATGCATTCCTACCTAAATATCATGGAGTAATTGACAAGACCATTCTTAGGTTATGATAAGGGAAATATTGATACTTTCAACTATAATATCTTAAATGATGGGACATTCCAAGTTAAATGGTGAGGCCTGTTGAAACATGATAAAATAATGGGAGGCTTAATAAAATTAAATTAGTATTATGTATCACATAATTTTTAATCAATAAAAATACTAATAGTATAATCTTTTAACATTGTATAATAATGTAAATTTTATCAGACACATCATCCCTATGATCAATTATAAATAAAAACTATCTACTGACTTGAAGTAACTTTTAGGAATGGTAAAAATGCATATGGGTTATCTTTCACCAAGAATTAAACTCTTAAATGCTATAATCCTCACTAATTGATCCACCTACAAAAGAGGTGAGTGATGAAAATTTCACTATATATAATAAATAGTTGATTGATGTCGTTTATACTCAGTGTTTAATGCTTTTATCCATGTTTAATGAGTACATGAGGTCACATGAAGACATGGATGTATATAGAATGCACCCGCATCTCCATGGTCTTTACCAGGAGAGAAAAAGAAAAGAACAGTTTGAGATATCTAAGGTTCTATTTAAGAGAAAACATGGATAAGGTGTATCATATGGGCCTTACATAGTCAATATCATTGGCTAAATGGAGTACCTATAGGTTCTAGGGTTTAATATTCTTGATGAATTGTTCCTTGATCTCATTATTTCATCACTACCTCAAATATCCTCCAATTTTTTTTTGTTAATTTTAGTAAGAACAACATAGAGATGCGTCTTCTAGATCTTCTCACACTACTTCACCATATTGATAAGGAGATAAAGTAAGAAAAGCCTTATATATTTATGGAAAATAAAAGGAAATTCCATACAAAGAGGTCAAGATCTAAAGATTATTTGTAATTCCCTTCCAATAAGATAAAGATCAAGGGACAATAAAGGGAATAGAATTATATTTTTCATATAGAAAGAAGGTCCACTGGAAGAAAAACTATACAAAGGAAAAGAAATTATGGGAACATTAGGTGTGTTTGTTATCGAGTGTAATTTATCTATTTCTATATAGTATTTTGTGCTCACATATGTATTTAAATACATGAAACAATTAGATTCTAGAATATTTCCAAAGGTGAGGTAGATATATGAGTATACAAAAGAGCCATAATTGTTGGGGCTATTAGGGACTACCACCTCACATCACTGACAAGAATAATCTTGGTTTTAAAAGGTTGTTATTATGTGACATCTATTTACAAAAAAATTATTTATGTATCCATACTCAATATAGATGAATGTATTTTCAAATTTTTCAATAAATGTCACTTCTTTTATAAAGAAAACCGTTTTTATAGTAAGGTACATTTAAATAATGGTATTAATGAGTTATATTATATGAACCAAGTAATGGAAATCGATAAAAAAAATAGTTCACATGACTTATACCACACCCAACTATGAAATCGTCATCTAGGTCATAGAAATGAAAAGTGTTTGACTAAGATATAAAAAGATGGATATTTTGATTTCTTTGATCTAAAACCCCTTATTGTATGTCACACATTTTTATAAATAAAAATGAATAAATTCTTATTTAGTGGAAATTGTGAAAGGTCCAAGGAGCTTCTTTAATTAGTTCATACCAATGTGTGTGGACCATTTCTAGTCGAAGAAAGGGGTGGGTTCTCATAATTCCTAGCTTTTACTAATGATTTTAGTCGATATGGATATATCTAATTGATGAGGTATAAGTCAAATTATTTTAAAAAATTAAAAGAATACAAGATTGACATTGAGACCCATCATGGTGAGAAGATTACGAAACTCCACTCAGACCATGGTGGAGAATATCTTAATCAAGTATTTATTGATTAATTACAGGATTTTGGGGTTAAATACCAAATCAATACTTATAAATCTAGATGGAATTGTGTAATTGAAGGAGTAATTGACCATTATAAGACATAGTGATATCAATGATGAGTCATGTGAGTCTTACATTATCCTTTTGGGGATATATATTATCGATAGTAGTAGAAATACTAATCCAGGTGCCAAATAAAGCATCATATGGTTTTCATTACCAATTCTTGAGTGGAAAGAAACCTGTGTTGTCATAATTACATGTGTGGGGATGTGAATCAATTTTCAAGACCTCTCCCAGTAACAAACTTTCACCTTGAGGAACAAATTTTACAATTCTATGATACCTAAGGGAAAAAGTTCACATTAACTATATGAATCCTTAAGAAAAAAGTAATATTGGAACGAAATTCCATATTACTTGAGAGGGATTATATCACTAAAGTAGATAGTTGGTGAGAGATAGACTTTGATGAAGTCTAGTATCAATGTACACAAGAGTTGGCACATTAAAAGATTCCATAAAGTACCATGGAAAAAGAGGTTATGGTGATAAAAGTATTATATTGGAGTACATGATAGGTTTGAAAACATAAAAGATATGGCTTTCTAGTCACCTAGAATAGTGAATCATTATTAGTTGGTAATAATGATCCTGCAACCAATAAGGAATCTATAATTGGAACAAATTTTATCAAATGAAAATAATCTAGGAATTATGAAATTAATTTCATGTACCAAAACCAAGTATGGATTTTGATAGATTCTATAGTTTATGTAAATATCATCGGTTTTAAATAGCTATTCAAGAAGATAATGGACATATATGGACAAGTCTGTACTCATAAGGCATGACTAGTTGAAGAAGTGTTTAAATAGTGTCAAGGAATAGATTATGATGAAACCTTTTGACCAGTATATATAATGAAATACATCATAATTCTAGTTTCCATTATGTCTTACCATGATAATGAAATTTGGGAAATGGATGTCAAAACAAACTTCCTTAATGGTAAACCTTAGGAATATGTATATATGACATAACCCAATATTTTTGTTACTCAAAAGTATACTAATAAGGTATGAAAATTATAAAATACATTTATATATTAATGAAATAATCTAGGTCATGGACCATTTAGTTTTATGAATCCATAATGGAATACATTTTCATAAAGAAAAAATGTGATAATTATGACTATAAATAGTTTATTGGGAGTGTGGTCATTTTAATAATAGATTATTTCAATGAAATAATTCTTATTGGAAACAAGATACCAGTCTTATAATCTATTAAATATTGGTTAAATAAATGTTTTCTAGGAAGGAAATAGGTGAAGGAACATGTATTCATGGGATTGAGATCCATCATGATAGATATAAGAGGATTATTGGAATAAGTCAAAGTATATATGTTGAAAAGATAATGAAGAGATTTAGTATAGAACAATCCATGATGGATCATTTCTAGTGTCACCTGGCATTTGTATTTATAAAAAAATGTGCCCTCAGACACACGAGGAATGATATAGGATGACAATGACTACATAATATTTGAAAATTGGTCCATTAATCTATTCATTTATATGTACTAGGCTAGGTGTTTTTTATGCTTTAAGTGTGGTAGGAAGATATAAAAATGACCAAGGAAATAACCATTGGATGGTAGTTAATGAATAGTATAATGGATCACACAATCACACTGGGGGGGGGGGGGTGAATCAGTTGTGACTTGTTTTTATTGAATTATTTCCTTCTCTTTAAGCCCTTTTAAACCTATGTCACTTTTTAGGATGTGTGTATCCTGTACACAAAACAAAAAGTAAATGAAACACAACAAACACTATTTTTAAAATCTTTGGTAGTAAGGCCCATGTCCTTGCTGCAATTGGTTATACTCCCCAGTTACAAATTATTCACTATATATAGATGGATAAAACTAGGGAAAGTACCATTCCTATCAACACTAAATCCCATAGTGTTACACTCTAGAGTCCCACTAGAGTTTATAAGTTTTCATATATACCAGAGACTCTTGTATCCCATAGGAGGATTTTTATATGGCATCCCATAGTTTTACCAGTGTTCCAATGGCATGCTCTAGAGTCCCACTCGGGGATTCTTCTGCTTCAAATTCCCACTAAAGACTTCTAAAATCTTGATTCAAACAATATATGATCAACTAATTTGATGATCTCTTGATATTCCTCCATGAGATTTTTAGATCACACTGGCTTGTGTACAATTCAAGAACCTCTTCAGTAATGCCGGTCTTGATCAAATTTTTTTATCACCTGTAGATATTCATCTACCTTATTAGAACACTTATTAGGAAAATATTCATTCTTCTACTTATAACTCAACCTCACTGAATACAGGAAAAATCATATATAAATTTCTTCCAAATTAATACACTGACTTTAGTAAAAAATAACCACTCCAAATTCATGAAAAGTATTTTTCATGTATGATACTCTTCAGAATTAATTAATTTTTTAAATATATTGTATGGTATTCTCAACATAATATTTTAAAAAATATAAATTCACAAGATTATTATTGTTTCTTGTATATGTTATATCATCTTCATGAAAATGTTGGATAATGAAAGAATATAAACAATGCCTCAATAAGTTTTCAACTCACACTGTTTTTGTTCAATTCACTATGAAAAATATCATACAATGCTACTATAATGTTACTTCATGCAAATAAATCCTTCCCAATATCTCAAATCCTTCACTTGTGTGATTTTTATCTTCCCCAAATCGTACACACAGTCTACATAACTCAAAACTTGTACATGAAATAGCCTTCCTGAATGAATATATTTTCATGAATTATTCTAAAACTCTTTAAATAACTAGAATACGTGCTTCCTCTAACTTCTTAAAATAATAGTTTTATAGGAGTCTACTTTATCCTTCAAAAAACACAGTATGAATATTGACACTAGTTTTTGGAAAATCACATCATCATCATGCGATAAAAAATGTTTCAGAAATCTCAGTGAAAATACATAGAATCCTCTCATGAATAAAGAGTTTTTCTCTCATCTATTTCACTATCAACCTCCCATAGATTCTCTATCTAATATGTGTTTGGATCATTTTCAAGAAATGATCTCCTTGAGGCATTTATAGACAAATTGACCGACTTAATGCTTCCAAAAATCATGGATAACAATTCATTTCAACTCAAGAGCACCACCTCATCCCGTAATTTTCAAGATATCACTCTCTTACAAAAATAGGTATGATTAATTTATATTTTCCTATGATTTTATCTTAATTTAAAAATGAAAAAAAGTTTCATGTTATATCGATCATATACCAAGAATCAGGACTTTAAAATGGTTCTCAAAAGCTCTGATTCGATCAATTGGTTGAAAAATGATTCTGAACTCTTAATGAACATAAGTACTCTAACGAGATTATTGGATAAGATGAAGACGACATGTAATTGGACATTCCCAATAAATCTGATAAAAAACTAGTAGTTATTTCTATGTTTTTAATAGAGGAGATACAATACCTGATTCTTGTCATCTCACATAAAAAATCATTTTGGTTGTGTTCTACCTCTTATAAAAAAGCATGCCCAATTCCCACTACAATTGTTTACTGGTCCATTCGTAGTATTTGTTGGAACTACTCTATGATGAAACCACCCTCCTACATGCCACCCCACATGGTGGCTTGCCTCTGATCCCTTGCATCTCAGTATATGCATGACATGCGTGCCATCATCCACTATGCGGGTCGACTATACCATGATTGATCCTAGTGCCCACCTAAGAAGTGGTTCACATGGGTCATATGTATTGTTGGTTGGTTGGATATATTTTTAATTAAAATAAAAGATAAATGATACTCAAATATTCCAATGCCAATATTCTCAAATCCTCATCCGAAATAAACACCATTTTTCATGGCCTCTTTTTAATTGTTTTAATTATTTTGCCACTTCAAAGAACCAAATAAATATGTTTTTTGAACTTAATACCAGCTCTAAAATCATCACAATTATCACTCATTGACTTTTTATATTCCCAAGTTATTGAAAACAATTTCAAAATCAACTACAACAAACAACTTAGGTTCTTCAATCCCCCCTTTGGATGTGTTTTCAATACCCATTTTATTTTAAATTTTAATGATATATTCTCCATCTTATTGGTAAAAAAACCAAAGATATAGGTATAGGAAATATTCCTAATTTCAAAAATTTAAATTTTAAGACCATCCTATTCTATTATGACACTTATAATTCAATTTACTTTAGAGAAATATGTAATCAATAATATCTTAGAAAATGGATAAGATCAATCAACTACAAGTCAACATGAGTAATTATCTATGTAGAAAACAAGAGTGATCAAATTTAACATTAATCATTTCAATAAATGTTCAACATATGATAAAAGCATTGAAACCTTTTATTAGAGGTTTTCAAAAATATTTTCAATTTATCTCCCGTATACATCTCAGCAAATAGATTAGAAACATTCAAGTTTAAGAATTTATTTTCCATTTAAAATTAATTTTACTTTTTTCCTTGAGTTACAAATCTACCCCTTTTAGAATTTATTTAAAAAAAATGAAAATAGGAGAATGTAATCAATATACCTTAATGATGACAAGATTCAATATTAATATTTTTAGCATTTAGAATTATTAGATGCATACCTCACTAGAACTTATGATATTCATTAGATACCAATTGAGATAGATATATCTTGTGGTTGTTCTTATATTATACCCCTCAAGAGATTCACTAAATACTTCTTCATCATGATTATATTTCTTTGAGAATAAAATCCAATAATCTTATGAGATTATTTCATATTTTGAAAAAAAAGAAAATATAATGCCAATAGTCTTCCATGATGGATGTCTTTATAGCTGTAATATATTCACAAATTTTATCAAATTTAAGTATCCCCCTAAATAAATTATTCACCTTCAATTCCCTATGTGAAAAGAAAACACAATGTATATATATGGGAATAAGGCGGTTCTTTAATGATCCTAAGTTAGAGAATCAAAGTTGAGAGTTTCTTCTCAACCCAACAATCTTCTAGGATGAAATATTATTCTTCATATTTTCTAAAAAAGAAGTTCCAATTTTATATGCTTGTTACATATTTATTGCCTCTTATAACTATTCTGACCATATGATCAAAAACTATTTAGCAACATGTTTAGTCTTCACTTTTTGTGTAGACTCATTTTTTCCAACATTAAAAATCACAAGTGTTTTCTCTTTATTATTTACCAATAATTCTTGTCTAGGTAACCATGTAGATTTTTTTACCTAAATTTACAGACATATAACACCATTTTCACACAAATTTATCATCCATCAAGTTACCCTTTTTAGGGAACTTTTCAGATTCTTCATCAGATATATCTTTCACCAAATCAATCATGTTGTTTCTATTCTGTATTGATTCTTTCTTTGATTACATATTGATTTTTTAGTATTTATGTTCATGTCTAATTCACAATGGTCCATGATGTTACCATTTCTACCAAAATAGAAGCATATTTTATTTTGGTGTGAATTTATTCACATCATTATTCACAAACTTATTGTGAGTTATTTATTTAACAACCTTATTATTTTGTTCACATACCAAGGATGACTTGTAATATTTATTTATTACAATTTTCATTTTTTGTTTTGGTATTCTACTCACATTAATAGATGATTTTTACATTATTGGTAGATACCGGTGCTCATCATAAAAATGAAAAATTCTATTGTAATAATCCCATTAATTTTCAAAGTAATCAAATCTATTCTTAATAGACTGATTCTCTTCCCGTGAGTTCATTTTCTATTGTGAAGGTTTCCATTTATCTTTATATTTTATCCCATTAATTATAGGTATTTTTTAATTTTCCTGCAATGACATGTTATTACAACAATTAACTTTTTGATACTTAAACTTACAATAAAACCAACAGTACCCAACCAATCTTGTTTTCTTCTTCTATGAGACATTCTAATTGTCTTTGAATTTTTTCTTCTTTTGGGTAGAACTTTTCTTCTTCTGTTCATTCTTTGGGGAATAATAATTCCAATACTTATTTACATAAATCTTTGAATATGTAATAGTTTTTTGAAAATATTTCTTCAACCATGTATGTCCATATTTTATATTTGAATCTACACTAGTCATTAAAATAGAATTAGTACAAACAAATTTATTACGATAAAGGGTTACATTATTCAATGATCCTATAGTAGATTTATCCTTAGAGAATATCAAGCTCTTCTTCCCAATAGATTAAGTCTTTTCAGAAATAGTAATCTCATCAAATGAATCCTTATAAATAATTCTTTTCTCAGTATCTTGGGAGGTCTCAACTTGTGTCTCTTATCAGTTTCTTAGTTTCACTTCTAGTATATTACATTTTAAGTTAATAGAAATCTTATCATCTTTAACTAATTTCAGGCTTTATTCCCACTAATTCTTAATCTTCTGATTATCATCTTCATGCATTTGATTTATCTTTAGTAAAAAGATATCAAGTTCTATGACTTTTTTATTTATTAACACCTAGCTTATCATAGTTAACATTCATATATGTATTATACAGATTTTCTAGTGCATGGATAACTTCTCTAAAGACCATTTAAAAAACATATTTTTCATAGAATTACTTTACAATTATTCAATAGATCCTACATATCTTTCTTTCCAAAGAGATGTTGTTTCTTACATTTTTTAAATAAGTTTTGTGATAGTGTTACATATAATAACCTTTTTTTCCAATGACTCTTCCATAACATTAACCTATTATTCCTGCTGTAAATTTTCATATTAAAGTCCCTTTAAAACTTTGATCATAAATGTGACCACTTCTTTTGGAACTTTCTTCAAATTCTCTCTAATCTCAGAATTGATCATATCTTTATCATTAATTGAACTTGATTCATCATAATTATAATCAACTAATTTCACTTAACAATTACCACTTTGAGTTCATTCAAAAAATATTTGATCTTCATTCATCTTTGAGTTCTTATTTAGCTTTTTTTCACTCTTTTTTTTCATATTTTTTTGGATTCCTGATTGAAAATTCAAAATTTCTAACCTCACGTGTAAATATAGATTTTTCAATCTAAATATCTTATGAATTTTACTCAAACTAAAATATGCACTTAATATACTTATAATATAAACTACTAGAAAAGTAAAGTAGATCGTTCCGTAGGTGGACTTCCCTACAATACCAATTAAAGTGTCCAATGGATCAATCAGTAACACTGAGAAGGGGGGGGGGTGGTGAATCAAGTGTGACTTTTTTACTAAATTATTTTATTTTCTTTAACCCATTTCAATACTAGGTAAAATATTAGGATGATTATATCTTATATGCAATGAATAAAGTAAATGAAAAAAATACACACTATTTTTACAAGGTTCGGTACAAATACCTACATCTTTGATGCAACCAGCTATGCCCCCGATTATTGATTATTCACTATATGTATATGGTTACAACTAGGAAAAGTACCATTACAATCAAAACTGAGTCCCATAGTGTTCCAATATAGAACCCCACTAGAGTTTACAAGTTCCCATATACAATAGAGACTTCTGAATCCCATAGGAAGATCTTTATACTGCATCCCACAGTGTTACCAGCTTCCCACCAACCTACTCTAGAGTACCAATAGAGGCTTATTATGCTTCAAAGTCCCACTAAATAATTATATAATCTTTCCTCACACATGATATGATCCACTGAAAGGATGATCCCTGAATATTCCTCCATGGTATTTCTAGATCACACTAGCTTGTGTACAATTCAAGAACCTTTCAATTGATGCTATTCTTTATCAAAAAATTCTAATAACCTATAGATGGAAAACTAACCCAGTAAAACTCTTCTCAAGAAAATATTATTTATTCACATGAATACCCAGCCTCACTGAATACTAAAAAACTCATATATAAATTTCTTCTAAAATAATGCTTCAGGTTCAGTCAAAAATCAATGCACTCAATTCATGAAAATTATTTTTCATGTATGCTACTCTTCAAACTTTATGCATATATTTAACACATTTCATTGTATTATAAAAATAATATGTGAAAAAATATAAATTAACAAGTTTATTACTTTTCATTTCACATGTTATATCATGTGCATGCAAATGTTGGATAATGAAAGAACAAAAAAACTACCTCAATCAGTTTTTAACACACACTGTTTGTGTGCAGTTTGTTGCATAAGAATATCATGCGATGCTACTATACTATTCCTTCATGAAAATAAATCCTTCAAAAGATCTCAAATCATTTAATCATATGATGCTTCTCTTCCTCAAATCACACACATGGTCTACTCAACTTAAAACATGTTTGTGAAAAAACCTTCATGTGATACTTCCTTCATTCATGAATATATTTTCATCCATTATTCTAAAACTCTTCACATCACTAGAATGTAAGAATCTTATAAATTCTTAAAAGAACTATTTGAGGTGGGTTTACCTTCTCCTTAACAAAAAATATTATGAATATTGAAATTGGTTTTCATAAAATCACATAATCATCATGTGATCACAAATGCTTTGGAAAGCTCAGCTTAAATACATGGAATTATCTTGAGAATACAAAGTAATTATCTCCTTTATTTCACTATCAGTTAAGAATATTTTTAAGTATCTGAGGAATATTAAGGATTTTTTCCTAGTCTATGGAGGAGATGTTGAACTATTCTTTAGAGTATTTATAGATTATAGTTTCCAAATAGATCAAGATGATCTAAAATCACTAGCAGGTTATATCATCACTCTTAATAGAGGTTTTGTGAGTTGGAAGAGATCAAATAAAGTAATGGTCTCCGTTTATACAATTGATTTTGATTATATTTCAGCTTTTGAAGTTGCTAAATAAGAATTTGGATACGATACTTCATCCAAGATCTTTAAGTGGTTTCAAATAATAATAACCCTATCACACTTTATTTTGATAATATTACAACGATGGACCTTTCAAAAGAGCTAATGTTATATCAGGGGATGGAAAAAATACATCATAATTATAATCTCTTGAGGGTTTTTTCTTAAAGATATGATGTTAGAGTGATCATAATATCCATGGAAGAGAATATTGTGGACACCTTGACTAAATCAAAAACACAGTAAAAACATGATCACCATGTGAGGTCTATTCAATTTAATGTCTTAGTCAATTGGATCTAGTCTGAGTGGGAGTCTGTTAGAGTTGATGTTCTAAAATAAACTATTTTTACTTTTTGTGACCTTATTGATTAGATATTTTGATGAATGGATTATATTACAAAGTATGCGTTCATGTGAAATTTTCAACATTTGAGCATTAAATTCTTTCTATTGGGTGCCTTTACTCGTTATGAGTACTTGTAAGTAGATGAGACTTCTTCTCATGAAGTTTACACTTGATAATATCTAAGAAGAGAGATTATGGGAAAAAACTATCCAATAGTATTTCTATATGTTTATGTGTCATTGTATATTCCTATCAAAAAGCATGTATAATGGTCATTAGAATTTAATATTTTTATTAATTCATATCATGACTCCTATAATTTAATATTCTGATAAAAACCATGATTTCATCTTATCACGGGAAGTAGGGTATGTTTGGTGCTCCACAAATGACATGTTATTAATTAATAAGTTTAGGAAGGAATTATAATACTTATATTTATGGAATTTGATATCCTGGAACATTGAGTGAAATTGAACTATCGTATTAAATTCCTTGTCCATGGTGTAACAATTAGTTTATTGCATATAATCAAAAAAGAATTATCAATCACATAGGTTGATGAAACATGTGTGAGACCTAATTGATGAGATATTATTATGAAGGGATTATATTACATAGTAAGTGTTCATATGAAATTCTCAACATTTGAATATTAAATTATTTCTCTTGGGGGCCGTGACTCATTTCTAGATAGTAATCACGGACTTTAGGAAAGTAGGTTTAATTATAATGAAAAAGAAGCCTATAGGGTCACACACTAAGTGTTTATATTGATCTAAATTAAATTTCATTTGAATTTAATTATTGGAATAAATATTATTCTCAAGAAAAATGAATATTTTTATTTAAGATTTATAAATCAAAAATATTCTCAAGGTAATAAATAATTTGTTTAATTAGGTGAATTTTTAATAAATATTAATTCTTCATATTTTGAATAGAATATTTTATTTTATTTATTGATTTTTTAATAAATATTTATTCAACAAACTATGAATATAATATTTATTTATGAATAAAATATTTAATTAACTATTTATTCAGGTATTTGACAAATTTTGAAGAGGATGAGGAGACCAAGATAATGTTTTATAATAAATATTAATTTAAAAGATAATAAAATAATATTTATTTTTGTTCCACTTAACACACCCCATAAAATAATTATAAAAATAATATTATATATAATGAGGTCAAGAAAGTTTTATTATATTATTTACAGTCCATTTTGAAATTAAATAATATTTTTAACCTTAACCCTAACTCTATAAATAGATAGATATGTCTTTTGTGTTGCGTTAATTAATAATAAAGAATTTTTGTTCACAACACATTTCTCTCTAGATTAATCCTTCTCTAATCTTCAAAATAATGAAGAAAAAAGAGAGAATCCTTCAAGACTGAAGGAAATTGAAGTGATCAAGATGAACAACACAAGGTGATCAATCTTCGACTCTAGAACCCAACATTCCATCCGTGTTGTTTGGAGATTAATGGACAACATGTGTATTGACTCTAGATGGGATCTACTTTGGGTACTCACTATACAATGACGGTAATATGAAAAGGTGTTTTAGATGGTTAAAAACATCATCAAAGAAATATCTTAATATGAGGAATTATTTCTTCCACTATATTTATATTGATTATACATTTAACATGAAAAATTTATTCTTTGGGTTTCAGGATTTCTATGTAAATATTCAATGTAAAATTTCATTGGTCATGATGTTTATGCCTTTAAAAATTGGTGAATGATCCATAGAATCTAAAAAAACATTATTGGTTATTTATCTAAATGGTGCTTCCACTGTGTTTGGAAATTTCAATTTGGAGTTAATTTTTAATTTTATCTTGGTAGAATATGTGATAAAATATTTTAAAAGTTTGGGTTTGGAACTTGGTCAAGAATATTTTGAAGATTCTTAAAGTTAGTTATTTATATATTTTTTAAAGTTTAACTTTGGGTGTTATTATTGAGACATCGGTGATTGATGTATTATTTCTCAAAGTGAAGGATTATTCATAATAGATATTTTCTTATCTTATTCTAACTATTTTTGGTTTTGGTTAATGGATATAAATAAGGGAAATAAATGGAAAAAATTTATAGATATTGTGATCCCTTGAAAGTTTATTTTTATGCTTCAAGCATGAAAAATTCAACTTGATGTTGGACATAAAAATGTTGATCCAAAAATTTAATTTTTTTCTCATTAATTTTTATGCTCATAAACACTCTCATATATTTTACTAATGAAGTTACATTAAGTGAATTTTAGGATTATATTTATTCGAAAAATTATTTTATTTTCATAGAAATTATGAAAATAATTGGGTTTTAGTTTTCCGAAGAAATATTTACATTTATAAGATGTATGGAATCAATGTTTTGTAATATATATTTGTAGATAATGTTAGTTTTGGAAAACTAACTTTTAGTAAGGAATGATACTTTTATAACCTATGTTAAAGATAAATGTTTGGTTTGGGAACTAATTTTTTTTAAGAACACTACATTCAAGTATTTAATGTATGGTTAGTAATCCCAAAATTTGGAATCAATGGTATGTTGTGAATGGTACTTTTAAAGATAACATACACAGATCAATCCTTACATTTGAAGAATTCATTTGAGAAATTTGAATTTGGGATATTTTCTGAGACTTCAACAATGGTTTCAATGGAGAAATTATGTCATTAAATTTTGTTTGAAGAACAATTAAAAGGATATCCAACAACATATTATATCATTACAATTTATAAAGAAAGCTATGATTTTTAGTGGTAATTTATATTCAAATTTCAATTGAACTGACTATTTTTAATATCATTATTTATATGAAAATATTTCTAGATCTATTTCAACCAAGATAAAACTAGTGTTCTTATTTATTCTTCAAATATTATTATGTAAGATAGATGATGCGATATTTTGAGAAGAGATACAAGATTTCAAAGTGCTTATGTGTAGTTAAATAGACTGTTATTCTTTTCTAAGAATCTAGATGATCAAATCTCATACTACGTTTTTTAATCTAACTCTTTATAGAGGAGAAATTTTTCTATCAACAAGAGTTTCTATGATATTTGGTAATCTACATGAAGTTATTCGTTAATGTTTTTAGGACTAAAATTTGGAGACATACATGTTATAATCTACTATTGTGTTATCATCCTACTTATGTGATAGGTTATTCTTTTGTTGTTGTAACTCTTTAAATATCACCTTTAATAAGGAAAAATATAGATCTAAAATTACTTGAATATATTATTCTATAAAGAAAATGATCCATCATTTTTCATTTACTGATATAACTATGGGATGAACTAGTTATTTAAAAATTAACTTATATTTTCTGTTAGAGTGTCATCTTCTTTCACTAATATGTGTTTATTTGGTTCCCAATAAAAGAACCACATAGCCCTAAAAAAATCCTTTTTATAAGGTGTCAATTTCTAGAACTCAGTTGTAGAGGTTCCTAGTAGTAGGACATGTTTAGTGAAAATCCCAAAGCTCACAGATAGAGTGTTAGTGTAGTGGAATTTTGGATCTTTGTGCCCTAATCCTCTATAAAAATTGATGTGTTATTCTTCTTTATTATTCCACTACTCAATTAATTTGAGGAAAATAATTTTTCATCACATAAAAAGGTGGAATAATTTTAATTTATCTAAGAGTTTTTAAAAGGAAATAATTTAACACCCTCTTACATATTCACATTTTCATACTAATACTTGGTATCAAAGGAGTGATCTTAGAAGAATTTTTTATACTCTATCAAGCTTGATTTTAAGATATATTTTTTAAAAAATATGTTTATGGCTGAACTCAAATAAGTAATATCAATGATTAGAGTGACATAATTCAAAGTAAAAAATATGGTTTTTGGAAAGCTCTAATAGTTATTTATCAAAATAATATTTGTTTCAAAGTTTATTTGAATATTTTAAAACCATACAAAATTCCTACAAAACTAGAAAAGTGGGAAGCTAGAAAGGAAGCTGAATATGATATAAATTAAAAAGATATGATTGATATCATTTTTGGAATTGTTCTTGATGAATTTAATCATGTTTCTCAATGTTCTAATGCCTATGAAATGAGGTAGATTATTTTTATTTCTTATGAAGGAACCGATATTGTCATAAAACCTAGATAAAACACACTAATTTATATAAACATTTAAACAAATAATCACACTAATTTATTAGTTGAACATTGTTCTATGCTTGAATAAAAATAAAAATCCATATTAAATAAGTATAAATCATTAAAAAATAATCACAATAATTTATTAAGTGAAAAAGATACCATGAAATACCAGTTCCTTGATCTGAAAGAAAAATTAAGTAAGTATAATTCAAAACACACTATGCATAAAATAAGAATTAAAAAATTTCTAGATAAAGTATAATCCTTTAAAAATGATGCTATCATATTGACTAAGGGTGAATAATCATTAAATTATATTCTTATAAAGAATGTTCCAAAAAAAGAAAATTTTGGAATTGGTAGTAATGGTGAAAAACCTACATTATACAAAAACTATTTGATTCCTAACTCAAATAATCACAACATGTCTAGATTTACTTTTTTTTGTGGAATTTGTATGAAGTTAAATTTATAAATTAGAAAAAAATTAGATAGATCTAGTTTCCAAGGTCTTTATTGGATATCATTTCTAAACTCAAGATCATTTGGTACCAAAATAAAATTTTATCTGATAGTTTTTAGGTTAAAATCCCTAGGAAAAAGTGAAATATGGTACATGGATAGTGGCTTCTCGGGACACATGGGTGATTTTTTTTCAAATTTCTAGGTACTGTCAAAAGTATATGGGGGACTGGTTACTATTGGAGATAATTATAAATGAAATATTATTATATTTTTATTTTTGTGAGATCTAAATAAAATTCTAATCAATAAATTTTTCTATGTTCAAGGGACTAAGAACAATATAATAATCATTTCTTAACTCTTTGATGATTTCAAATTATTCTTTATAACAATATATGTTTTGTTATAGATAAATTATTTAAGTTTAGAACACCCATAAATGAAAATTTTTATACATTGGACCTTAGTTCCTTATATGTACAGAAATTGAAAATTTTAAAATAATTGAATCTTAGATATGGAATAGGAGACTTGAATATTGTAATATATTTTCCTTATCTAAGTCATCTATGAATAATTTATTTTTAGATATTCCTAGTCTTAAATTTTACTAGAACATACTCTATGATGAATTCCAAATACGCAAGTAGAATGAGTCATCTTTCAAATAAATTAATTATGTTGCAACATCCAAACATTTAGAAGTTTTACACATATATTTTTTGACCCTCAAGAGCAGCAACATTTCCTATAAAAATATTTGTTTTTTTAGTTAATTATTTTTACATATTTATATTAGTTTATTTTATAAAATTTGTAAGTGATGTTTTTTATTTTTTTGTGATCTTTTTTAAAATTATTCAAAATGAAAAATATTTTAAAATAATTTCATTGAGAAGTGATCATGGGGGAGATTTTGAGAATCAATATTTTAATTTTTTTCTCAAACTTTAGTATAAAACATACTTTCTCTACTATAAAAACACCTCAACAAAATGAAATTATATAATGATGAAATATGACTAATCAAGAGATGGAAATAACTATGTTTAATGAATATAGTATTACTACTTTTTTTTGACAAAAGATGTAAGTATAACTTTCCATATCATGAATAGAGTTTCAATCAAACCATTTAATTAAAAGTTAACCTATGAGTTATAGAATTATAGAAAACTTAATATTGGATAATTTAAAGTTTTTGGATACATGGTGTATATATTAAATACTAAGTAAAACCTTTGTATGTTTAATCCAAAGGCTGATAATGGAATATTTATTGGATATTAGGATACATCTAAATATTTTATAGTGTTTAATTAAAATTTAAGTAAAATTGAAGAATATCTTCATGTGAAGTTTGATGAATGCGATTCTTTTGATCATAAAAAAATCAAAAAGATAATGTCATTGATTCTTTGACTATGTTAAGAATCAACTCTTCTAAATATTTACATGAATAAAATAGAATATAATCAGATTCAATCTAGTTCATAAGAACATAAAACTATAGAATCTGAAAGTGTCTTACCAAGACAACCTATAATATTAAAAGACCATCTATTATATAATATTATAGAATATTTAGATAAAGGAGTTTGGGACTAGATGTAATGTAAGAAACCTAGATGAGTTATCTACATTTTAATCCCAATTTTAACATAAATATATAGAAAAATCCTTAGAATATGAGATTTTAAAAATATATATAAAGGAATAAATAAACAAGTTTAAGAGAAATGAAGTTTTAAAATTATTTGATAAGCCCTCAAACCATCAAGTGATAGGAACAAAATGAGTTTTTAGAAATAAGAATAACGATCAAGGTATAATTACTAGAAAAAAGGTTAGGATAGTTTATAAGGGTAACAACTAGGATGAATGAATATATTATGAGAAAAAGTTTTTCTATAGTTTCAAGAATATAATCGATTTTAATCTTATTGTCCTACGCATTACATATAAATTTTAAATTATATAAAATGTGTGTAAAATATGTTTTTTATAAATTTTTATTCAATTTAGGAAATCTATGTTGAACAACCTCCATGTTTTTAAATCCTTCATCTATAAAACTTGTTTTAAAACTTACTAAATCTCTATACGGCCTTAAGAAAATACTAAAAGATTGGTATAGATTATTAGGTTCTTTTATTTTGAAAAATGTGTTTTCAATAGGGTTGGTAGATCCTACTATCCTTAATAAAAACATTTCTTCTAATATTTTATTAGTAAAAATATATATAGATGTTTTTATTTTTGGCCCAACTAATAAAAATATTCATAATGTGTTTTCAAAACTTATGCAAAAATAATTTGAAAGGAGTATGATGAGAGAATTTAATTTCTTTCTCAGTTTTCAAATTTATCAAAAATATTTTGGAAATATTTTTAATCAAATAATATATAGTATTGATTTATTGAAAATGTTTAGACTTTGAAACAACAAGACAAATGAAACTTACATGTCTACAAAGTAGAAATTGAACTAGATAAATATAGTAAACTAGTAGAAAATAAGCTATATAGATGTATGATTGGTAGTTTAGTATATATTACTAATAGTAGAGAAAACATCATGTTTTCAATTTGTCTTTGTGAAATATTTCAATCGAATCCCAAATAATCCCATCATACTATTATTAAATTATTTTTTAGAAATTAAGAAGAACTATTTTTATCCATGCATTACAAAAAAACATATGATTTTAATTTAATTTCATTTTAATATGCTGATTTTGTATGGTGTATATTTGATAGAAAAGTACCTTAGGTACTTATCAATTTTTAGGAAATTAGTTAGTTTCATGGCCTAGTAAGATGAAACATTTAGTTACATTTTCAACAATTAAGGAAAATTATATCTTTTTTGGAAGTTTCTATGAATAAGTGTTGTGGATGAAACACACACTTCTATACTTTAGACTCAAATTTAAACACATTTCTATTTTTTTATCATACCAGTGCTATTAATATTTCATAAAATCTTACGAGTCACTCTAGGAATAAGAATATTGATCTTAGACATCATTTTCTAAGATATCATGTCCAAAAGGGGAAATATCTTCAGAATTTTTAAATAATTAGTATCAACTTATAGATATTTTTACTAAACCACTTCCCACTGATATTTTTCATTTTATTAAGGTGGAGTTAGGTTTATTCATTATTAAGTGGAATTTTTAGTTTTTATTAATTAATCTCTATAGTATTTTGAATTACTTTATTTAAGAATTTTTATTTTCTATTTTGTTTTTGATATTTACTACTTTAATGTTTTTATTTGTATATTTTTTTTTCAAAATTTTTCATTTCAATTTTTCAAATCCCAAATGATTAAACTACAAAATTGGCTCGATAAATCATAAATTTTTATTGAAAACTACTAGAGAAAAACCCTTATATCTCTCATTAATTCAATATTATTCCCTTTGTATCTTCCTATATCTTCATCTATATTGACCACTAGTTTTTAAACATAAAACATTCAGATTCTATCAATTGAAAATATAATTAGAACCGACAAAACTAGACCAAGCATGTCAAAGAGGAAAAGACATTCAAGTTTAGAAATAAAAGTTGTTATCAGAAAATTCATAGATTTCAAGTGTACGTTACTGAAAAACCTATTGTCAAATAAATCACAATGATTTGAAGGTCTTTATTACATGTTCAATGGATACAATAAATATTATATCATTTAAAGTGATGTAAAAATAATTCTTTGTAAACACTCAGTTTAGTTTTGGTGATTCTGAGGATATAGTTTCATCAAATATGGATGATAATGAATTTTAATTTTCTATAGTTGATCTTCCTCATATTTTTAAATCCCTCATGAAGGTGATTTTCATTTTATTTTAAGTTAAAAAGGTGAAAGTTTCCACAAGTTAGAGGATATAATGTTTTTTCTATTTGAGACCTCCCAAATTAGAAAAATGTTCATAAAGGATATAGAGGTAGATCAAAATATTTTGATTACGTTTTTTTCAAACTAAAGTAGTGAAAAGAATATCAGAGATAAAGAAAATACTTTTTCTATATATGTATGTCATTTTTTATGCTGAGAAACATAAAATTTATTTTAAGCAGGTTTATGTTTAGGTGCATGAATAACTATTTTTTTGAGAGATGAATATATGTCATTGTACCCTTATGGAAGAGTAGTTTCTATTTTTATGTACAAGAAAGGAATGATCAATGAAATATATTAAAAATAAAATGTTTCAATATAAATATTATATTTTATTGGATGATTAGAAAATTTGGATATTTTTAAGGGACAACCAAAGGAAAAATGATTCTAGTTGGAGTCATAGAGAAAGATTAATCTAGAAACGGTGCACAAGGGGAGTATAAAAGTCTAAAGTTGGAAGGTTTTTCTCAATACAGTAGAGATGAAATTGGTATATCCAGAGTTAAATGAAAGGATAGAGGAGATCAATTAGCTGGTGGACTTGAATATTTTTTGATGGGTGAAACCAATATTACTACCCATCCAGGAGAAGAAAAATCATGGAGGACAATATCCCTACGAGGATAGGATAATTATTTTGTTTACATTATATTTTGAAGAAAAAAATGGTGAATATATTGGACCTATGTTTTTTTAAGACCAATAATAATTGAAGATATAGTTGAGTAGGTTGTTTTCCCTCTGGTTTAAGAAGTGAATCAACCCATTTTAGTTGCTGAAGAAAGAATGGAGGAACTGGTTTTATTGAAAGTGTTGAGGAAGAGGTTTTTAGAAAAAATGAGAAAGTTTATTTAGATGAAGAAATAATACAAGATTTTTTTCATGGTTATGATCATCAAGTGTAAGAAACTTATCATTCTTCAGGTTCTCAAATAGCTAAAGAAGATAATGCTAGGGAATCTCATTTTGATGATAAATTTAGTGAACCTTTATCTAAAACAACTAGTATAATTTGGGATTAAAAATTGTATCTTATTAATTACCTAGAAAGGGCTGATAAAGTTAATATGAGTGAATAAACTAATGTTATTTTAGATTTTACATCATTGTTTAGTGAATAGTTTGACGTACATTCACTTCAATTAGTTGAAGTTGATGAGCCAACTGTGAGACAAGATCAAACCACATCATATTTTAATTATAATTTTGAGGAGTGGATTCAATAATTTTATTTGAAAAGTTTTCATAAGTTTAATGAAATAAAATATTAATAAATGATATTTAAATGAGAACATTAAATTTCTCAAAATACTATTGAGTATTTGAGAAGTTCATCTGTTCCTATAATAGAATTTGAATCTCTTGAGGGTCTGCTTCAAAATTTTAAATAAATTCCAATTTCAAGGAGATATTTTAGTGTTTTTAAAAGAGAATGGTATGATCAAGTTGGAAATATTAGAAGTGAATATGTTTCAAAATATTAATTTAGATATCTAAATAAGTTTTTGGGAACCCAATATGAGTAGGTCAGAGATAGTTCAAGCGAAGATAGGTCTTCTAGTTTGAGTTGTGAAACATCTACTGATTTGATAAGAAAATTGGAGTCATTTAATAATATTCTTTCATTCATGAATGATAGAATTCAAAATTATACAATGTGATTGTATTCCACTAAACACTATTTTTGATAATAAATAAGAGGTTGTTTCAAAGTTAACTTCTATAGAGATAAGAGTTATAGAAGTGGTCAATCAACTGAGCAATAACACAAAGAATTATGTTCATTCAGATGAATATATTCATAATTTTCTAAATCTAAACCTCGTTGTGAAACTCAAAATGTGTCAGGAATTACATTTTTTGATGAAGGAATGGAAGGTTTCAAGGAATCTAAATTTCAATAATTTAATGAAGGAGTTGCATGTGATGCTTCAGATAGTCATTGATTCTTTTGACCACAGAGTCATCATCCTCATTAGAAACTAAAACCTCTCATCATTCTACCCAATATATTAATAAAACTATTGATCAAAAAAAATTTAATTTGGGAAGATTAATGAAATAATCATTAAATCCCCCAACCTAGAATCCACTAAACTGGAAACTTGGGCTGGGTCTAAACATTACCTCAAGCACACCTCCCCATATTCCGTAGTTTGCTGACTAGTGGTGAGGGTCTAAAAGAACACAAGGGGAGACTCTACCATCTTAATCAAGGTATTCCATATCATATAACAATTAGAAATAATGAAAACAATAAATAAAAAAAAAAACTCATTTGAAACCATTCCCCAAATTTGGGTACAAACCACAACCAAACAATAAATATGTCATGTCATGATTAGAGTGCCAAAAGTGAATAAAAACCCAAAATAACATCTAATGGAAGCATCCCCAAAATGGGTCCTGAATCCATGTTTAGATCGTCATACATGCACATACCAAGCCCAAATCAGCTTCCAAACACAATCCCCTTTATCTTTTCCTGACTTACAACCATGAAGTCTATTGGGGTACCCAAAGGCGGACCAAGTAGGGTGTGAGTACAACTTAGTAGGCCACCAACAAAAGCGTTGAAAAATATACATTCTAAAGATAGTTCATGCAAGGAAAAATTAAATGAAAATATAAACAAAACATAACTCGATCTCCATTAGTTAACAATATTCACATCAGTTACTTCATCAATTGTTTCATGGGTAAGGCATTTCTATCATTTACACAACAAACTGAGCCAGCTAATTATCATGCATAGGGGTATAAGTCAAGTCCCATATCTCGATAGGTATAAAAAATTCATAAATAATCATAACAAACTTAACTTGGAGCCTCAGTACAGGTAGTATCATCTAATGAAACTTTTAGGGGATTTGAGAATCAATAAAACTCCCTAACATGTGTATTTTGGGGTGTAGTTTAGAGCCTCAGTCCAACCCAACCTGTGGAAGGAGGCTCAGTCCTTTATCCTGCACTAAAAATCTATGTTCACATGCTTATTTATCCTTTTACCACATATACCATATCAAAAACCATACAAAAATAGTATATATACCATTCACATCCCATAATTATTCTACATGTGAATTAACATCAGTCCTTAACCATTAGCACATTTACCAATTACATTGCATAGGTCATTTAACTCATTTACCTTTATTATGCGTTAACCCATTAAGCATATTAAAAAATTTCAATACATTAGCCAATATCCATTAATTACCATACATTATCCCACTTAGCCCATTTATCAATTCCCATGCATTTACCCACTTAACTTGCTCATAATTTCACAGGAAATAACTCACTTATGCGTTTCAAGTACAATTCACAAGTCACATAGCACAATCACTTTATTACACCCAACCCATTTCACATTGAGAAAAACAATCCCTTATTCCATTATGAATATCTAGACACAAATTTCAATATTCCATTCTTAACTAAACTAACATGTTAGTGATTTCATCAAGGTCTCTAATTTATCACAAAGAAATTTTGTGATTAACATCACAATTTTCCATTTTGGGGAATTCCAGAACACCCCATGGGTGGCCCCAAATCGGTCTAATAAACCTCAAAACATCCCAATGGGATCATAAGGGGTTTAATTCACCATTTATCTACCCATTTTAACAAATATTACTAAATTAATTAGATGTTCTTGAAGAGGGAAGAAATATCCAAACCACACATGCAAAAATAGACAATAAAACTATGGGATATAACTTATAGGCCACCTACCTCAAATCTGAGGATGAAAACAATCTCAAAATTATCATTACATCCAAATTCAAGAAACCTTTGAATCCCCAAACTAAGATCCTATGAAAAACTAGGATTTTCAGGCTTCAAATGAAGAATAATGAAATCACAAGCTTTTATCTTGAAAAGAGAAAGAAAGTGAAGTGTTAGACTTACTCGGAGCTTTGATCTGCACCCAACGACACCCCAAACGACATAAAATAGAAGGAGAAAGACCCTTGGAAAGATTTGGGAGATTTGGTTTGTCACTAGGGCTAGAGGAAGAAGAAATGGGGAGAAAATATGGTGGAAAACTCTAAATCATGAGGGAAAAAATGGAAATTTATCACTTTTTAATGGGGCACACAGTTTTCCAAACCATGCGCAAACCGTGCAACTGCCTCTATCAAAGAGGGATTAAGTCACACCGTTACCTAGGGAGGCCCGTAAAGTTTGAAAAACTATGAACCAACCATGCACCAACTGTGTGGAAATCCTCTACCCATGTTAATTCTGTTTGGATCTCCCTTTTTCTTAGTTTGAAAAATCGTGCACCCCTCCTCCTGGCTATCACAGTTTGGGTATATAGTTTCCTCTAACCAGGCGCCAACTATGAAACATGAACTAGATGGTCATTTTCCCTTTTCTTTCATATCTTGAACCCCTAGAACACCCCCATTATTTCTCATTCACCCAATAAACATTTAATTATCCAACATTAAGGGATAAAAACCAAAATTTAAATTAGAAGATACCACCATGAAGTTCAGTATCTTACAACCTCCCCACCTTATAATGGATCATCCTCGAGCAACACTTCCAAGACTCACTGAACTTCCAAAGTAAAGAGATTTGTCCACTAGGCCCCCATATCTGAATATATATCCCAAGTTTCTTTCTAATCATTACCATGCTACCAAAAAACTCGAACCAAAGGGACAATCTTACCTTATAAGAGTTTCTCACTACAATCCACAACACGAATCAGATGATGCTCAAAGGACACATCAATCTCAAGCTCAAAATCTTCAAAATTAATAACATGAGATGGGTCAGGGTGATACTTTCAAAGACAAGACACATGTAAAACATAATTCATTCCACTATAACACTGTGGAAGAGTCAATTGGTATGCCTCCGGCCTGATTTTCTCTACAATCTCAAACGGTACCACGTACCTGGGTGCCATCTTACCCTGTTTCCAAATTAGATGGTGACCCAACCTTGTTGACACTTGAAGAAACACAAGATCACCCACAACAAACTCAAGAGGTATATTATGAGAATCTGCACATGAATTCTTCCTACCATGAACCAATTCCATATGTTTTCGAATCAACTGAAAATTTTCTAACATCTCATGTATGAGACACTACAAAAAAGGGTCAGTAGTGGTGGTTTTTTTGTGAACTATTAGTGGTTTAAACCTACAACTAATAGTGTAATGGAGGTCAGTAAAACCACCTCATATTTCATGGTAGCTAGCCATTTATAAATGGTTTTTATAATTTAGTGGGGTGGGTTTTGTTAATTGTTGTTTTTGGAGCATTTCGCGGCGGATTATTGTTTATTTAGTGGCAGGTTTTTTATAAAAAAATATCTTGGGGAAATATAAATAAAATAAAAGAAACCACCATGGAGCATATTAGTGGTAGTTTCTTTTAGCAGTGGTTAAACTTAACCACCAATAAACATTTTTTTTATAATGTATTTATTAATGGTTACTTAAAACCACCAATAAATCTATTTTTTTTAAATTTAATAAAAAAAATATAATTATAAAATAATTGACATAAAATAAATTAAAACATAAATATATGAAAAACCCATCATGCACATATCATACATCCAAAGTCATACACAAACATCTAGTAATAATAACCTCAATTTAAGTCAACCCATACACATGTCAATATAAATATACAATATGTTCAATAAAAACCCATGACCAATACACTTCCACGTCCTGAACTCCACTGCATATGTCTGCCTCCACATCATTTCATCAACTAAAACCGACCATTTTATCTCACCAAATAAAACAAACAATAAAACAAAAATTCAAAATACACAAAATAAATCAAATTTATAGTAAAATAATTAATAAAATTTTAACATACCATGGAAACTATGAACTATAATGTATGCATTCTAAAGAATGTTATGGATAATAATTTTCAACCTCCTGTCTACTACCGACATCTGTCACCTATAATGAAAAAAAATATTTAATAAAATAAACGCTAAAGAGAAAAGACATAGAATATATTCATAACACTGCACATAAAACTTGTTATTTTTAATCAAACAGAACAGATTTTAACATAAAACAAATAATATATAATGAAAAACACTTTGAAAACATAAAAATACCTGTTTAAGATAAGATTCAATATTTAAAACTAAAAAGGGACGAGTAAATGTTTTAATTTACTCTTAAAACGACATGTAGTGTGCTTGAAATTTTATTAATAATTTTTTTAAATATTTTCATATCACAACATGTCCTATATTTTAAAAACAAATCAGCGGTAGTTTTCCCATAACATAACATTAATCTAAGGTGTTTCTATAGGGGTTTTACCATTCCACCCACATTTTAGTGTTTTAAAACACTAAATATGTGTTTATGACCATAACAGGAAAATTGTAAGTTGGCATGACATTCCATAAGTTTCTATATTTCACAATTAAATGTATGGTCATTGTCCCATGAATTAAGGGAAATATGATGTCATTTTCCCAGTTTTGACCCCCTGAAACTTGTTTTTAAAGTCTTTTATACCTTTTAGAAGTGTATACCGAGTAATTTCATCCACACAACACATTAGATTGACATGTTGTCTATGTGTACACCTAAAAAAACATAGTTATGGATTTTCCATGATTTCACATCAATCTGAGGTCCTTTTATATGGTTTTGACTATCCCATGAACATTTTAGTTTTTTAAAACACTAAAAATGAATTTATTAGAATAATGGTAAAAATATAATTCATAATTAAGTGTCGTTAGTTCCTACATTTCACAATTAAATGTATCATTGTTTTCAAATGATTTCATGAAAATCTGACACCGTTTCCCTAGTTTTGGCACCCCAAAACTTGTTTTAAAGGGTTTTTATACCTTTCAAATGTGTAAAACGAGTAATTCTGACCATATTACACACTATATTGACGTTCTGTCTACACATAAATGTAAAAAAAACTCATTGGTGGATGAACCATGATTTCACATCAATATGAGGTTGTTTTATTTGGTTTTGAGCATTCCATGCATGTTTTATTGTTTTAGGACACTAAAAATACATTTATAACCATAAAGGGAAAAACGTAATCCAGAATGAAATACCATGAGTTCCTATATTTCAAAATTAATTTTATGTTTGTTTTCCCATGATTTTAGGGTCATCTAAAATCATTAGACAAGTTTTGACCCCCCAACACTTGTTTTTATTGGATTTTGTAAATTTTAGAAGTGTATACCGAGTTATTCCACCCACACTACATTTCAAATTGACATGTTGTATGTTGAAACACATAAAAAACTCATTGGTGGGTTTCCCATGATTTCACATCAATATGAGGTAGTTTTCCATGGTTTTGATAGTTCCATGCACATTTTAGTTTTTTAAAATACTAAACACATTTTTACAAATATAATGAAAAAACTGTAATTTTGAATGATGCATCGTTAGTTCATACATTTCAAAATTAAACATATGGTCATTTTCTCATGATTTTAGGTAAATCTAATTTTGTTTTGCTAGTATTGACCCATCGACACTTGTTTTTAAAGCCTTTTTTTACATTTCCAATGTGTATACCCAGTAATTATGTCCACAATGCATGTTAGATTGATGTGTTGTATAGGCTTGCATGTCAAAAACAACTCATCAGTGGTTTTCCCATGATTTTACATTAATATGTGGTTGTTTTATATGGTATTAACCATTACATATATGTTTTAGTGTTTTAAAACACTAAAAACACATTTATGGACATAACGAGAAAACTGCAATTCAGAATTATGTGCCATCAATTCCTACATTTCATAATTAAATATACAGTTATTTTCCCATTATTTTAGGGAAATTATATTTCGTTTTCCCAGTTTTGACCCCCAAAACTTGTTTTTAAATGCTTTGTACCTTTCATAAGCATATACCAAGTAATTCCGGACACACCACACATCATATTGAAATGTTTTCTATGCGTAAATATTAAAAAAAACTTAGTAGTGATTTTATAGTGATCTCACATCAACCTAAGGTTTTTTTCTATGGTTTTGACCATTCTACGCATGTTTTAGTGATTTAAAACACTAAAAACATGTTTACAACCATAAAAAGAAAACTTTAATTAGGAATGACATGCTATCGGTTCCTACATTTCATAATTAAATATATGGTCATTTTCTTGTGATTTTAGGAAAATTCAACATTTTTTCTTGGTTTTGACCCACCAACACTAGTTTTTAAAGGCTTTTGTACCTTTATAAAGTGTATAATGACTAATTCTGATCACTCCACACATCAGATTGATATGTTGTATGCTCATACAGGTCAGAAATAACTGAAAGGTAGTTTTACTATAATTTCACATCAATTTGAGGTCATTTTCTATGGTTTTGACCATTCCATGCACATTTTTGTGTTTTAAAACACTAAAAATGTGTTTATGGCCATAACGGGAAAAATGAAATTTTGTAATGATGGGTCATAAGTTTCTATATTTAACAATTAAATCTATTATCATTTTCCCATGATTTTAGGTCAATATGGCATCATTTTCTTATTTTTTACCTCCTGACTCATTTTTTTAAAACTTTTTTATCTTTTAAAATTTCTTATTGATTCATTCAGAACACACCACACATTGAATGGACATATTGTTTGGTTTTACATTTCAAAAATAATTTAATGGATGTTTTCCCTTGGTTTCACATCAATACAAGATCATTTTTTATTATTTTGACTATTAAATGTTCATTTTAGTGTTTTAATACACTAAAAATGTATGTACGGTCACCATAGGAAAACCGTAACTTGGATTGATGTGGCATTGATTCCTATACTTCAAAAATTAGTATGTGGTTATTATCTTAAGATAAATTTTTTAATTATAATTTATTATGAAAATAATAATTGTATAATTAATATATTAATAATAAAATTAATGATTTAGCACTATTTATAATATTACTATAATTAATTACTAAAATGTCGATTAGTTATTTTATATCTTTTGGTGCTAAAATTTTATTAAATGAAGAGAAATTTAATATATAAACCCCCAACTATTTTATCGTAAAAAATCATTTAAAAATGATATTTATAGTAGAGCAATAAATTTTATATGGGGTTTTTTGGTACTCAGTGGTGGGATTTTTTTTCTTTTAGCGATAAATTTTTTAACAAAAAAAATAACATGAGAGAAGATAATATAACCATTGCTAAATTATTTAGAGGAAATTTTTAGGAACCATCTCTAAATAGATAAAATAGGATGTTTAGTAACGATTATCATAAATTACAGCTAAAGAGATTATGGATGTTGTATGTGTTCTTTGAAAAAGTGTGAATGATATATGGAATTTATAATTTACCTCAATGATATGAGCTATAAGGTTGGGAATTTTATTTTTGATCATGCCGGTCATCCGCTAAAATAAAGAAACTAAAGAATTTTCCATTTGTGACCACCATTGATCCTATGTTATCCTATAACAGTCTTGTTCTTTCACATTTTTTTTCATTATTTCTATTTCTATTTGTGTTTCCTGATCAACGACACTACTCGAACCCCCAATGGGTTTAGCAGTAACAGATGATTCCACCCTGCCAAAGAAAGTTGATGCATAACCCATTCCCTATACATGTCAGGGATTCTCCTTCCCTAAAACTATTCTAACTACATAATTTGGGAAACTGATACTGATTGTGAAGTGTTCACATACCATACTTCTTGAATTTTAACCTATTAATACAAAAATATTGAGAATTATTTTTTAAAATATATGAACTTTATAATGTTATCTAATTTAAAAAAATTCCATTAGTATTTATTTTTATTTCAATACTATAAAAACATAATATTGAAAATTATATTATAATAACAAACAAGCCTTAAACCTAATTAATTGGGGTTGATTAGATGTATCAAAAAATGTCAAATTGGCATCATTTCATCCATGTAGTTGGACCTATTTAATTGTATTTAAAGATTTTAGTTGTTAAAATATATTTTTCATTATTATGTTTTTATGGTAATGAAATAATATGAAATGGTAATGAAAATTACTTACTCTAACGTCTTTGGTAGTTTTATTTACAAAAACTACTATTGGGTTTCCTATGTACTTTAAACCACATCCCTGTTCGACCAAAAAAGTGAACCAATTTATTAGCCATTATAAAAAAATGTAATCAAGTTATAAAAAACATCGAGTTATAATAAAATGATATAAATAATAATGAATTAAATACAAACCAAATTTTTTATTTTTCTTAAATAACTTTGGGACCCTACGAAGTTTGGAATGACTTACTTCTCATGATTCATAGAATTTTTTTAGATAATTCCTACAAAAAATAGAAACATTAAAAAAATTATAATTTTTTTTGTTTATGTTATTATGATACTATAAAATTTTTAATTACCTCATGAGAGACATCTTTGTTGATATCAACAAAGAGATTCCATTTCGCATGAGAAATGACTTTTGGCACTTTTTCATACATTTTTCATGAGATTAGAGAAGTTTTATTAAACCCATTCCATAATATCCATTAAAAATTTCTCCATTTCGTGCCCAAAATTTTCAAAGTCCTTGCGTGTAAAATGGAGTTAGGGACATCAAAATGAAAAAAATCTAGAAATAAAAAACATAACACTTTATCGGTATATTAAAAAATTTTACTCATGTATTTTAAATTAGTTGTTAAGAAATATTAAATCACTATCACCCTTTCATGAGTATCAATAACTTAATTTTTCTAAGATGTAGGAATATGCCTTCAATCTTTATAATTAATAGTAAATATCACCATCCTGTAAGAAAGTTTCCAGAGAATCTTACCATAGATTATGGGAACGTCATCAGTAGGAACCCTGAACTCATCAAATCGAATGATAATATTGAAGTTGTTCAGGTCCCATACATATGGCGTGTTCATATTTGTATCCCTTATATGGTTGTCATTATTGTTTTGGAAAAGGAATTAAATAATTAATAAAATATCAAGTTTTTTTAAAAAAATTACATGAATACTAGTAACAATAACTCACTGATATCCCTTAGATGGAGGGGTGACAAACTTATTTATCTTTGGAGGAAAATCAGGTCGTGGGATACTAACGACATCTAGGGAAACAGCTGGCTCAATAGTAGTCTCATGTACAATAGAATTACTAGGATTCAAATATGATGACGACAATAGTGGCGTGCTCTGAGATGCTAATTAGCTAGAATCCTGAATATTTTTTATTCTTGGAATTACTAGATTTCAAATGTTTAAGGTCTATTAAATGTATAAAGAGTGAAAAAATAAAAGTTTTTACAAAAAATAAAATAAAAACTAGCAAAATGTATATATGTATGAAACACTTGTAAGTGTGAAATTGTACCATATTTTCCTTACCAATTTATACATTCAATTATATTTATTGAGAAGCCTCAGAACAACACTCCCGAGTCTAATACCAAAATATGTATTTTTTTCTTTTCTACTTTACATAATAAGTAAATAAGTGAATCAAAAATTCTCATTTCATAATCATTATCTAAAATACAATTATAAAGTCACTTACATCATGGAAAATATTTTTAGTTCTAGAGTTTTAGTGAATCTGGAACTCTTACTACAACAAAAACTTATGTTAATATTTTAATTGAGAAATAACAAAACTCTTCAATTATTATTTTAGCATCACAAAAGATAATCCTATCTTCATAATTGCTCAAACTCATCTCTAAGCCCTGTGGGAATTTTTTATTTAAAAATATGGGATGAGAACTGAATTGTGCATTAAATATTTTTTAAAAGATACCAATTTAAAATTACATTAAAATTTCATGAATTTTTTTCCATCAAACCAAACAAATCAAGTTTAATAAAACATTTTTTAGTATAAAATTCAAATATTCTATTAAAAGTATATAAGTTTTTCCAAAAACATTTTCATACACTTGAGTAGGCTGGAATATTTATTCGGATGATTTTTAACATATTTTAAAACAACTTTTAATTGAAAACCTTTATTATTGTATAAATATAAGAAATAAAATTTCAATTCCAAAATTTTATATTTTAATATAATTTCAAAAATATTTCCTTATAGAATAAATCTAGTGATTTTTCATAATTTTTTTACAATATTAGAAACCAAAACTGTGAGGAAAACTAAAAACTTAAATTCTATATAGGTGCTACCCATAATTTGGTGGATGATGTCCCTTGAGGTTTGAGTTCACACTTCATTCCTTATCTTTTTATAATGTCTAAGTTCTATATTTTTAATAAGACATTTTATTGATTTCCCCTCTTTGTGACATGATTTTTTTTTATCAAAACTTGATTTTCAAAACTTTTAAAATGAATATTTATATATATAAATATAAATAAATAAATAAATATTATTATTATTCAAGAATTTGAAGAAATAAAATTCATGGTATTAAATCTTTAAACTGAGATATGATTTTCAAAACATACATGGAACACCAATTATAACTAAATATTGCATGGTTATATAATAATTTTATATATATACGACATCCAGGATGATGAAATAAAACGTGTTAAACATAAATGATAATTTTTAAAACTCCTTAGAAATAACTATTTAATTTAAAACATTTTATAAATTAAATGATAATTTTGAAATAAGGATCCCTCTTAAGAATGAAATGTTAACTATAAAAAGCTTTAAAAACAACTTGAAATTCATAATTAATTTTTAGAATAGAGAAATAATTCCATAAATTTTAAAAATAGTATTTTAAAAAAATTGATCATGAGTTGGAAAATAGCATCAATAATGTAAGTGTCAAAAATAGGAGGCATTAAAATAAATAGAATAAAGTGGAATTAATTAATATAAAATACAAACCATGAGATTATTAACCATCTAGATTCCATAACTGACTTATATCATAAACAAATTTATTTTTATTAATTTAATACAACATAACCAAAATTAATGTTTATTATAAATACAAATAAATAACTACAAAATCCAAAAAACACATTATAATCCATAATTACAATTATACATTATGATTGAATGAATGAAAAAAATTCTATAATCCTTTTTCTCACCCAATATTGTCCATATAATTCTACTCAATAATAGATTTAGGGTGAGGATGATGCAAACTTTAAAGGGGTCTGCATTGCCACTGAGGAGGGGATCTGATCTAGGGGAGGGTGGTTGTAGGGGGTGTTCGCATTGCTATTGAAGAGGTGAACCGATCCGGGGATATGGTTATGGGCGGGGGGGGGGGGGGGGTCCGCATTGCTAGGGAGGAGGGGAACCATGAGCTGAGAGAGGGAAGTCATGGGGGGTCATGAGGGTCTTGGTTCAAGGAGGGTATCATGGTGGTCAAGGTCTCCGATGAGAAGGGAAGAGGTAGGTTGGAGGGGTGGGGGGAATGGGGTCATGGGGTCAGGGTCACCACCAGGGAAGGGAGAGGTGGATGTCAGGGGTTAAAAGGGTTCGGGGTCACAGATATGGAGTGGGGGAGGGGGGAATTAGGGGTTTTTAAAAAATTTAGTGGCAGTTTAATTAAAACCACCCCTAATTATTAAAATAATAAAATATATAGGCAGTCTGATAAAACCACCACTATATTATATTTTTTGACTAGATTTCATTTGTGGTGGTTTCTAGAACCACCTAAAATAATCCAACACTACTTAACTTTTTTTTCAAGTGAGACTCGGTTCCAACAGTTTTGATTCCCCAGCTTCCATTCAACAAAACAATGATATGCACGGTCTACCATAGAGGACCTCAAATGATTCCATATTAATGGTATCCTGGTAACTACTATTTTAAGAAAACTCAAGAAGTTCTAGATGTTTCTCCCATGATACACTAAATTTAAAAAATTCATGCCCTCAACATGTCCTCTAGTACCTAAATAGAACACTCTGCCTTCCCATTCTTCTATGGGTAGAAATCTATAATAAAAAATACTTGGTTACCAAGAGCCTTCTGCAATCTCTTCCAAAAGTGAAATGTGAAATATGGATCATGATTCGAAACCATGGTCCATGGTATCCCATGAAACTACACTACCTCTCAAACATACAACTCACCCAAATGATCCATGGTAAAAGTCTATCGAATTGGAAAGAAATGAGCCACTCTAGTCAATTGATCCACTACTACCTAGATTGCATCATTCTTCCAAGGAATCCCCAGAATACCCATAATGAAATACATCATCACATCATCCTATTTCCATTTTTTAATGGGAAATGGATGTAATAAACCACCCCATCATTGATGTTCTGCCTTCACCTACTGGTAGATAAGGCATCGTGCCATGAAACCCACAACATCTTTCTTTATCCCTGGCCACAAATACCACCTATGAAGACTATAATATATTTTGGTCAATCCAAGATTCACTAACCACCTAGATATATTAATATCACACATCAACTCTTCTCTCATACATGTTGGCACAACAAAATGACCACAAACATAAACGATTCCATCATCTCCAACGATGCAACTAGAGGGTGACTCCCCACATTTAAGACTTTCCCTAAAAGAAAAAAATTATGAATCTTCATGTTTCGTCTCTTTAATATGGATCAGAAGCATAAAATCAACTTCTATGGATGTGATAGTCATATACTCTTTTCCATCCTGAACCTCTAGATGCATCTTAGTGAACAAAACCATCATTATCCACTCAAAACTGGATTCCCGAACCACCTAGTTTTGAGTCTTCTGACTCAAAACATCCCCAACATTGTTTCCCTTTCAATGTGTGTAAAACAAAAAAAATTGAAGAACTACATGTAATCAACCCATATTCACTATTGAAGGTTCAACCCATGTTGGGAGAAACTTTACTAGAGGAAATTATGATTGGTATACACTATTAAGTGTTCTACCAAAAAGTAGTGCCACCAAAAATTTAAGGCGTAAACCACTAGGGCCAACTCAAGATCACAAGTAGGGTAATTCCTTTCATGAGGCCACAAATAACATGAACCATAAGAAATAATCCTATCATCCTACATCAAAAGTGCCCTAATCCCAACACTATATGCGTCAGAAAACAATGTATAACCCTTACCTGGATCAGGCAAGATCAGAATCAGTATGGTAGTTAACTGCTTGTTCCTCTCTTGGAAGGAATTCTCAAATGTATCATACCACACAAACTTAATACCCTTATTAGTTAAGCCCAAAATTGGTGCTACAAAATAGGATAAATATTTGAAGAACCTTTGGTAATAAACATCCAATCCCAGAAAACTTCAAACATCAAAAAAATTATTAGTCTATTCCCAAGACACAACTACCTTAACTTTCTCTAGGTCCACTAGAATGCCTTCCTCAGAGACGATGTACCCTAAGAAACTCACCTTATCATTCCAGAAAATAAATTTGTATATCTTGGTGTATAACCTATTCTATCTTATTGTAATGATGACTATGTCAAGATGTTTATCATGATGACTATGATTCATAGAGTACACCAAGATGTCATCACCAAATAAAACTATGAACTGATCTAGGTAAGGGTAAAAGATTCAGTTCATTAAGGCCATAATTACTGTCGAAACATTGGTTAATCCCAAAAAAATTACATCAAACTCGTAAAACCCTTACCTAATCGTGATGGAAGTTCATGGTATATAAAAATGTCTCACACTTAGAAGATGATACCCTGATCTCAAATAAATCTTGGAGAACACTGAATCACCTCTCAACTGGTTAAAAAGATCATTGATCCGAGGAAGAGGGTATATATTTTTCAAGGTCATCTGATTCATCATCTAATAATCAACACATAACAACAAGGTTCCATCATATTTCTTAGAAAATTGACCTGGAGATCCCCAACGTGATGTGCTAGGATAAATAAACCCTTTATTCTTCAATTCCTCTAATTGAGTTTTTAGATCTTGGTGTTCTGCTAGATCCATTCTATATAGAGGAATGGAACTCGTTATGCTCTTGAAAACAACAATATTTTGAATTCAACATCCCTATTAGGTGGAAGTCCTAATAATTCCTTAGTAAACACATCCTAAAATTCATCCACCATAAGAGGAAATACAAACTTCTCTCCCCCTCCATCATCAAGAATAAGAAAAGACACTTGGGCTATGATTTCACCCAACTTATTTGCATGAACTGCTCAGACATTCCGTTCATCATGATGGGAATACATGTCCCCATCAAGAGGTGTGAACGTTACCCTATAATGGTAACATTAAATATGGTATTAGTACAACACTAGTCAATTCATACCCAAAATCAGATAAAACATGGCATCTCAAGAACAAACAAGTTCCAATGAGAACAGTACCCACAAACTTCAAGAGAACACCCCTTACATTGCCTGATATTCTCTTCTCACACTACTAATAGTATATCAATTAACATAACCCCACAAATATGTTCCACCTCTAGGCCCAATACACTCACAAACTGAGAATACATAAAAGAATATGAATCACCTGTATCAAAAAAATCACTATCAAGCATGGAAGCTATAGAGATCGTACCTCAAAAAATTAATGGACCAACCTCGCCAAGTCCAAGTGTAGGATAATTTTCATAAAGATGGTCCATTCCTCATTCCTGGTCCGTTGTCTAAGTTCCTGGAATTGAACAATCTTGCTGATTTGGATGATCTTTCCCCAAAGTACCACGTTCTCCACCTCTACTATTATAGCTAGTAGTGCTATGACTGCTAACTTGATGTGAGGTAACTGAACCCCTGCATACACTCTACACCAGCCTTGTTCATCCCTCATTACCCACCTAACAAGTGTTCCTATATTACCTCTTCACATGCCCCACTCTACACCATACTTGGCACTCAACTGATGGTTGGGGGTAGTAAATATGCACGTGTCCTGGCATGCTGCACCGATAGTAGAAAACTAGATCACTACTCTAAGAAGATGTTTGTCTATTTTTACTACTCTTCCCCCTATGAATATGGTGGAGAGTCTTAAAATGGAGCTTCCTACTATCAGAAGTCATGCCACCGGGTCTCCCAACCAGATCTACACGCCCATCACTAGAATATTCCTTGAGATTTCCTTATGAAATAAGTGCTTAATCCAACATATCATTAAACTTATTTAAATGGAAAATTTTCACATGGGACTTAATATCATGTCTAATTACATCTTAAAAATGTCCCTACATGGTTTCCTTATCCCCTACCAAAGTTGGAAAAAATGTTTCAAGTCGGTGAAATGACCAACATAATCCATTACTGACATAGAACCATGGGCCAACTTCATAAAATTCACAAACTTCTCATACTCATGGTCTCAAGATATAAATGTTCCAGAAAATTTCCTAAAAATATTTCCATACCATACTTTCATCTTGCTGGGTTTGAACCATAACATCCCATCAACGCTTCACCATATCTCATAGCATATATGCTACCAGCTTAACCCTCTCCTTAGGAGAAGTCTCTAAGTGATTAAGAATCATCTGGATAGAATCTATCCAGAACTCATTTGCATCCGGTCCACCCTATCCAGAATAATTAAGAGGATTTTGTAGCTGGAACTCCCTAGTCTGCTCAAATATACTCAACACAACCCACCCTGGGTCATGTTTTATAATCTGCATAAAACGAGCGAAGTTCTCACAAAACTTATATTTTACCCTATTACCCTAAATCATTGGGTTACCTTGATCCTCCACTATAGGATCATTCTCTGCAAAATAAACTTGTCTCCCAACTAAATCATTATATCATGGTGTAATCTTCTTATAATTCCAATCATTCATCTCAGAACACATAACACAAAAAAATCACAGTTTATGAAAAAGAATAATTTTCATAGGCCATAAGAAACCCCTATTTCATACAATATCCCAACATAAATCATCACATATATAACACTACCGTCATCCATCCATACCATGGGTCATGTTCAACATGGGGTAAACCAAATTACTTGGTTACAAGTATTTTTTTAGACACCTCATTAAACCATTTCATATTTCACAACACAAATCTTGTCTCTTAAGCACATTTCCCATTTTAATACTTATTATAACCACAATTTAAACTCATTTACACCTTTAATTAATAAAAATTATTAAACCATTATTTAAATTTATTTTTAATTAACCATTTTTATCATCTTTATTAGACACTATTTTATTCAATTTTTCAAGGAAGTGAAATGAATTCTACTTTTTATGCCCCACACACCCATCCCATGTGTGCCTATCATGATGCATGGAACCTATATCCATAGGTACATAAAATGATGCATGAATGCACATCCTCGTGCCATTATGTCCATAAGAAAAATATCAAAAATAAATCACATCACACAACAAATGCATCACCCAATGATGAAATATCATTCTACTATAACAACACATATCAAGAACAATAATTACCACCCCGGGTACTTGGGTTTTTCCTCATATATGGGTTAGATATTCCCATGAATGAGCTCATTTCCAAGGCCCAACACATCCTAATATCCATTATACCATACCAAATATAAAGTAACATAAAATACCTAATTTGATACCACTTTGCAACATCCCCACCCAGAGGCCACTAAACCAGTGCCCCGAACCAGGTCACCGCATGACCCGAAGCATGCCTCATCATACACCAGAGGGTTCTAACTATTAGAGAGGGTATATAATAACACATGAGGAGACTGTTCCTTCTTAATCAGAGTATGTAACAACATATAACAATTATAAATAAAGGAAAAAATAAATAATAAAAAAAATCATGCACTACCAACCATTCCCCAAAAATTGGTACAAACCACAACCAGACAATAAATATTCCATTTAATTCTAATAGTACCAAAAGTAAAGAAAAAAAACATCTAATGAAAGAATCCCCAAAATGGGTCCTTAGTCTAATTCTGGATCCTCATCAATTCATTTCCAAGGCCCAACTCAACTCCCAACCATAGGGACCTTTCCCTTATCCTGAACTGAAACCATGAAGTCTTATCGGGTAACCAATGGTGTCCTGGGTAGGGTGTGTGTATAACTAATTAGGCAACCACAAATGGTGTCTAAAAAATATCTAGTCTATAGAAATTTCCTGAAAGAATAAAGTAAATGAAAATCTAAAAAAACATAACTTGGGTTCCATTAGTTAAGAATATTCACTTTAGTCACTTCATCATTTTTTTCATCAGTTAGGAATTTCTATCATTTAGACAATGCACTGATCTAAATAACTATCATGAGTAGGGGTATAAGTTGAGTTCTTTATCTAACTAGGGATACAAATTTTAGAAATAAAAATAACAAAGTTACCTTGGAGCCTCATTCCAGGTAGTCTTATACAATGAAACCATTAGGGGCGTAGAGCATTAGTCCGACTCCCTAAATCATGCATTCTAGGGTGGGATTTAGAGCCTCAGTCCAACCCAACCTATGGGAGGTGCCTCATTCATTTATCCAAAACCACTAATCCATGTTCACATGATTCCTTAGACATTTAAAAAATATACCATATCAAAAACCATAAACAAAAAAATACACATACCATTTACATCCCATAATTACTCAACATGATAATTAACATCAATACTTAACCCATTAACACATATACCAATTACATTTCATATATCATTTAATCCATTTCCCTTTATCATGGCTTCAAAAATTAATCATATTCAACAATTTCCATGCATTGGCCTATATCCATTAATTACCATACATTATCTCACTTATCCCATTTATAAATTCACAAGAATTTACCCACATAACATGCTCATCATTTAACATTAATTAACTCACCTATGAATTTCAAGTACAATTAATAAGTCACACAGGACACTCAATTTATTATACACAAAACATTTCACATTAAGACAAACAATTACTTATGCCATTATAAATATCTAAACACAACTATCAATATTTCATTCTTAACTCAACTAACATGTTAGCATGATCCTCAATAGATCTACTTTATCACAAATCATTTTTGTGCTTAACATCACAATTTTCTATGTTAAGGAATTTCGTCACACCCCATGGGTGGCCCCAAATTAGTATAATCAACCTCAATACATCCCACATGGATAATTAGGGGTTTAATTCATCATTTATCAACCCATTTTACCAAATATTACTAAAGACACCAGATGTGAATCAAGAGGGAATAAATATCATTACCGCACATACACAAATCGATAACAAAACTATGGGATATAATTTGTAGACCACCTAACTCAAATTTGAAGATAAACAAATGATAAAACTTATAATTAGATCTAGATTCAATAAACAATTGAATCCCCAACCTTAGATCCACTTTAGATGAATAAGAACTAAATCAAAAGCCTTAATCTAGAAAAGAGAAGAAAGATGAGCATTATACTTACCTGAAGCTTCAATCCTCTCCCAACGGCACTCCAAACGACCTATAATCGAAGGAGAAAGACCCTTAGGAATATTTGGGAGATTTGGTTCATTACTAGGGATTGAGGAAGAATAAATTGTGAGACAATCTAGTTATAAAATTAAAATCTAGAGGGAAAAAATGGTAATTTATCATTTTTTAATGGGGCCCGCAGTTTGGTCGCAGAGTTTTCCAAACCATGCACAAACTGTGCTCATACCTCTGTCCAAGAGGGGTTAAGTTTCATGGTTACCTGGGGAGATCGACATAGTTTAAAAAAACATTAACCAAACATGTGGAACACCTTGGTCTAAGGTCTCACAGTTTGGCTCTCCTATTTTAATGGTTTAACAAACCATGAATCCCTCCTTCTGGCTAGAATAGTTTTGGTGAATTGTTTCCTCTGACCATGATCTAACCATGGAACTTGCATTGGATGTCCATTTTCCCTTCTCTTTCATGTCACAAACCCTTGGAACTCCCAAAAGATTCCTCATGCACTCGATTTACATTTAATTAGACAAATTTAAGGGATATATCCCACAATTTAAATAATAACATATCTCCACAACGTATTGGATCCTATATAAACTCTTTGTTTATATTCTATTGTTTGATCTTTATATTATATTTTCTATTTTCTACAGTTTTATGTTTTATAGACTATTCATTTATCAAAATACATATATTTCTGGCTATCAAAAAACTTAACTAATAGTTTCAATGCAACATTAAATGTGTTTTAATCCATTTCTACTTTATTTTTGATATCACAAATAGGGGAGAAATTTGGATAAACACAATAGTTGAAGATAAATTTGGATAAACCTATGTTTTTTTTCTAATGAAGCTATTTTAAGTGAATTTATAGATATTATTTATTGAAATATTTATTTTATTTTCACAGAAATTTTGGAAGTAATTGGGTTGTATTTTCTCTAAGTATTCTGGACATTTTTAAGGAGTCTGGAATCACTATTATGTACCCTACATTTGTAGATAATGTTTGGTATGTAAATATAAATTTAAATAAGGAAAACTAATCTTGTAACTTATGTTAAATATAAAAATTTGGTTTGGGAGCAAAAATTTTGTGAAGAACCATACATACAAGTATCTAACTCATGGTTATATATCCTAATTCTTTGAATCAATAGTATATTGTAAAGTATACTTTTGTTGGTACTATATGAATATAAATTCCTAAATTTGAAGCACTCATACATAGAATTTTAAATTGAGATATTTTATGATATTTCAGAAATATTATTTTTGGAATAAATATATCATTAAATGATAATCAAAGACTGATTCAAAGGATCTTCAATAAGGGATTAAATCATTCCTACTTATAAAGGAAATTATGATTTTCACTGGCGATTTAAATTCAAATTTCAAACTCATTGATTTTTTTGGAATATTGTGATTTATCTAGTGATATTTTCATATCTATTTTTACCAAGATTAAACCCATGTTCATATTTATTGTCAATATATTATCATGTAAGATAGACAATGTGGTATTTTGAGAAGAGATCTAAGATTTCAAAGTAATGTTGTATAGTCATTTATAAAGAAAGGATTTATCCATAATCTTGGATATAAAATATCCTACCCCATTTTTTTGGATTTATATTATTATATAGGAGAACAATTTTTATTTATAGGAGTTTTTGTGATATCTCTTTAGTTATTATAAGTCATTGGTTGAAGTTTTCAGTACTATACTTGGGATACATACATGTTATAATCTTCTTTTGTGTTCATCCTAATACTGTGAAAAGTTATTCTTTTGTTGATGCAACTATTTGAATATCTTATTTAAATAGGATCTCTTTGGATCTACAATTACTTGAAGATATTATTCTCTAAATAAGAAGGTCCATGTTTTTTTAGTTTCTACTGCAACTATGGTCTGAACTGGTTATTCAATAATGAACTTATATTTTCTATTAGAGTGTTAACTTCTTGCACTATTATGTATTTATATAGTTCCCTGTAAAAGAACTAGAAGTCCCTATAAATGCCTTATTGTGAGGTTTCAACTACTTAAAATCAGGTTTATAGGTTCTTGGTAAAAGGTTCTGTTCAGTGAAAATCACTATAATTTTGGAAAGATTATTGGTGGAGTGGACAAGGGGATCATTGTGACCTAAACCACTATAAAAATTCTTCTGTTCCTCTTCTTTATTTTTAATTTTCTCAATCCATTTGAAGAAAATAATTTTGCATCAAGTCACAAATGGTGATTAATTTAAATTTATCCTAGAGTTTTTAAAAGGTCACAATCCACCCCCTCTTGTGTCTTCATATTTTACAAAAAATACTCAAATATTCATTTCCTATAGGAAATGATGAGATATAAGTGGAAATTGATTGATTCAAAACTAATGGATGAAATTATTCTTATAAAATGGAATGAAATTAAGTAAGTATATTTTCTGGTGTTTTCTAACTTAATAGTAAAAGAAACTATCAATAATACGAAAAGGATCCTGAATTTTTTTGTCCTTTTAATATAATTATTAATGATTTTTTATTTTTTATACCTTACTGATTTTTGGTTTTGTGGTCATTAAATTTCTCATGGTTTTGTTCTTTATTACTCTCTATTATTCCTTGGACATTATTTATCTCTCTTATGTCCATATTTTCACTTCCCACTAATGTTCTCCTTATATAGAAACCCAATTATGTATTGTTCCAGGTGACCATCATATTAACCTTCTCCTATTTTTAAAATGATGTGTTATTATCCATTTTTATGATGTAGGTTTTCAATAAATGTATTTTTATATATTAAAATTTTTTTACTTTCATTATAATATATATTTTATCCCACTCCTTGGAGTTGATTCTGAATATGTTTTATACTTTTTATGTCCGACATGAGATAACATTTTTAGAGAAAAATTTATTTATGGGGTAAGAAGGTAAATCCCAAATATTTTAGAATTTATTTTATTTAAAAAATATATTTTATATCATGTGGTATACATAACACCAAGCATAAACATTCCTTGAATTATTAATATTTAAATATAACTGTTATGACCTAAAATTTAGTTTGGTGGGATTAATAGGTATAAATATATTATGAAATATATACAAAAATATTTTTATTAATAAATTAATAGTCAATCATACTTTCATTATAAATTTATTGTAAATGAGGATAAAATATTTTGAAGGTAAAAGGGGTGCATTTCATAAAAATGTTTTTATATGTTCAATGTATTTTTATCTTAATATATTACATTTATCATTATTAAACAATTATAATGAAATAAGTAGATTATATGTCTAATTAAATTAATTAAAATTCTTTTAATTATTTTTATTAGTGAAGTAATGAGAATAAATCAATTTTATGCTTTAAAAATACATTTTCTTCAAAAATAGGTTTTATTTCATTTTGTGCTCATATATTATATTTAATTAATTCCAGTTTTAGAAACAATATTTGAAGAAATTGAAATAATTTTTTAGTTCAATATGTTTTATAAGGATTAGGATTTTTTTTGAAAAGATTGATTTTGGAGTGAATAGTGAAAAATACTAGATTTTTTAAAACTATCATTTATTTTCATTAAATAAAGTAATTTAAAAGTCCCATTTAGATTTTAATTTGATCTTAAATTAAAATAAATATCATATAATTAGACATAATCTAATTAATTTCATTTTAATAAACATTACACTTGATTCTTGTATAAGTTTATTTTGGGTATAAATACACATTTTTCTAAAAATTGTTTTCCATTTAGTTTTCATATTTATATTAAAATTATTTTCTTCCACTTATAAAAGCTGAATCATGAAAAATGGATTACTTATTTGGAATCAGTAGGTCCAAATTTGTTAAATATTTCCCTTTTATTTTTTGTCATTATGAATAGTAATAGTATTTAATATTTGTCACCTCAGTAAGGGTAAAATGAGAAAAACATGGTTAAAATTACGATATATGGCCTAAAAATATCCCTAAAACTTTTCTTTATTTTATTGGATAATTGTTTTCAATAAATATCAACCATTTTACAATTATGGGTAAATTTACCTTTTATATAAACTTTATTTACTTCTACAGAGTAAAAACATTTAATATCATGGTAATCTTCAAAGGGGATAATGAGGGGTTAAAACTAATAGATAAGGTTGACAAAATCTTTAAAATTTGTCTAAATTTGATTTTATGAGACTATTTAGACTCATAATCATCATAGAATCAAAATATGTCAATATTTTAATCTTGGAAATGGAAATCAATTTATATTAGTTAAATACATTAAGTAATTCCAATGGTGCCCCTCCCCTCACATATAAAAGGGCACCTCCTATCCTCTCTTCCCCACACATTTCGAGCACTCTAGCTCATCCAATCCAAAGAAAAACAAATTTTCCCAAATATAACTAACCTTGTATTAGAGGTCCTGGTATCACCAAAATAACAAACCTATAAGGCCTAAAGTGTAAGAAAAAGAGGTTACTCGAGGAAAAGGTATAAGTCCTAACCGACCTACTTGAAGTTAATTTCTTCTTCTACCCGCTTCAAATATTTTTAAAAAATGATGAAATAATAACATATGTATCTTAAATATACTATAATGTTATTATGATTATTTTATAACCATTTTTGATCTCCTTTTCCATCCTTGAGAAAGGAAAATATAGCTTATGTGTAGGTAGGGATTACTATCTCCATGAAGCGATGCATTTGGATTTTCATCACCAACTCACAAGGATCGTTGTTATAATGTAATTAATTAATATATATGATATTCATAAAATAATTATCATTATTTAAAGATAAAAAATCATCTTTTTTTTACTTTTCCATCCATTAAAAAATGATAACGTCGTTCATGCATACATGTGGACTACCACCTTTATGAAGCGATGTGAATTGTTTTTATATAAAATTTTCATATATGGTTATAAATTTTATTTAATGTATAAAAATAATAATAATAATTCATGATTAAAATTATTTATATCATAGAAAAATTACACCTTTGACCACGTCATGCTACCGAAGTTGTTTTGGGAGTATGAACGGAATGTCCCCAAAACATATGACATAAACATAAGTAATTAACTAAATAAAACATGGAAATAAATGATATAAAAGGGATAATTATATTGTAATCAAATTTAAAAATTATATAAATAATGTAAATAACTAATATAAATTTATTATTCATTATTTTAATAAATTATTATGCAATATGATATTTCAGGTAAGTGAATTTTCTTTAAAACCTTATTTTAAAAGATTTAATATTTTTCTCCTATTTTTCATCCATATCCATGTTCGTTAAAATATTTCAAGAATGTTCTTATTTATAGTTAAAATAATACCAAAATTAATTTTAAACTACCTTTTACTTTCTTTTAAAGGTTTGAAAAGGAATCTTTTTATCATTTTTTAGACAAGGTACTTTTACAAAAGGTGTGACATGAATCATTATTTCAACTTTTACAATATGAATTAAATTTACCACCATTTTGAATTTTCATTGATTTGAAGTTTACTTTACATTTTTCCATGGTTCTTTTTAAATAAAAATTTTTTACAATATTTTTTTAAAATTTTTCATTTTAAAATTTTTTCAAAAGAAAGGAATATTTATCCCTATTTCTATATAAAATTATAAAGTGATTTTCTAGTGGTTTGAAAAGAGTTTTATAGTGATTTTTGATAAAAAGGTACAAGATTTATAATTTTTTTTCATTATATAGTACCTTATAATTATATATTACGATGGGTGTTCTTGATACATCTAATATGATGAGTGATCCTAAAATATATTACATAAAAGGTCAGATCGATATAGCTCTCTAATGCAATGGGAAATGTTTTTTTGTCTTAAAAAGCAAGAATAAGTGAGTTAACCAGGGATGTTTCTCCTATGGATTTGAATATGATCCAGTTATTTCTCACATGAGTGAACATAGATTTTGAATATAATTATATAATATTTCTACAAAGGATTCAATTTTATTACAATGTATTTTAAAGGTTTTATTTGAGAAAAAATGCATTTTCCATGTGGATATGATTTGTTTTATACACTAAAATAATAATATAATAAGGGTAAAAAATTTATGCGTTTTCATATTTTTCACCAAAATAATATATTTTATTATCTTATATCCATTAATGATATTTTTTTTCACTCATCCCACATTTTAAATGTTTTTCACAAGGTTTAAGGATTAATAGGAATAAATAATTTAGATTAAAAGTCATGAAAATATATCATGAAAATAAAAAAAAATTCATTTAAAATGTTTTATATTGTGGGAATAATGGGTAATGGGTGCAATTTTACACTTTGTAAAATATGGGGTTTTTATGTAGGAGTTATGACATAATTATCTAAAACTCTAAACAATAAAGGTCTTTAAAATATATGAAAGTGATTTTTTTGAATAAAAACACATGATTATAGAATGTTTTATGATTGGGTACATAAATTAACATTACTAAAAATAATTGACTAAATTATATTTTCTATTTATATTTCGATCCTATATGTTTTTCTCTTAGAAAAAGGTGTAATTTTAAACCACATGTTTTGAGTAAGAACATAATATATATTAGTATTCTGAAAAATTACAAGTGTGTCCAATATCTCTTCTATAAAGGGACACCACATATTATCTCTTTCTCAAACTTCATTATCCTTATAGATTATCCAAAACCCACCCAAATAACTTCTAAAAATTTATCCCCATGATCAACAGGTCTTGGTTTTTTTAAAATTCTGTCCTCACAAGGATTAAGGTGAAATTAAAATGAGGTTGTCCAAAGAATATGTATAACTCTTAACTGAGTATTTTCTTTATTATTTTTCTTATATATACATCAATTATGTGATAACCATGATTTTATAGTAAATCATTGTATTCATTATAATTATATGTTATTTTTTCAATGTTAAAATCTTTATTCACCTCTTTCTCTATCAAATGGGAAATTAAAGCATCATTCATACATACAGACAGACTACCGCCTCACGAAGCAATGTATTTAGTTTTTCATAATCAAAATTAATGGTTGGTTATCATAATGGATATAATGTTTATATATTTAATAATTATTAAATTTTTATTATAATGTATTATATACCTTATTTCCTTTCCATCCATTAGAGAACGATAACTTGTCTTGTGTGTATGTGTGGACTACCACAACCTCGAAGCAATGTGATTCGTTTTTTATCACAATTTTTATGAATAATTATAAAAGTGAATATAATGAATAAATATGATATTTATATAATTATTAATATTATGTATACAATTACATCCTGACCAAGGTGCAAGTACCAGAACCATTGAATCAAAACATGTATGGAAAACATACAAGTTTTCACCAGAATGTTCATTTTAATGTAGAAATTATTAAGAAAAAAATAATTAGAAACTATAAAATAATGATACATAGTAAGTTATATATGAAAATGTTTTTTTGAATAAAAATATTATTAATATATATTTACTATACATGATATTTTAAAACATACAAATCAAGAAAGGGCTTGTGGAAAGGTTTTAAGTTTCAATCTCATTTCTTTTCGGGATTGTCTATGTTAAATTTATTTTTAGGGAAAATATATAGATATAATACTTTAAACACCATATTTTTAGTACTATGTATATTACTTAAAATTTTATGTATTATTATAATTTTATTCTCTTTGGTAATTAAAATGATAAAGAATCATTTTTCAAAGAAAATCCAACCTTATTTTATTTTTAGTTGAAAAAATTTCTCTTTGATGTCAATGATCTTAAAATATATTTTTTAGAAGTTTTTTCCAAATGTTAAATGTTTTAAAAAATTTATTTTCATTACCTTTTACTTTATTTACAAACGTCTAAAAGGAATATTTTAAGGAAACATTTTCCCAACAAGTATTTTTGACTTTTTACAAAGGTGTGAAAAGAATTTTATCTTTCAAAGTATATAATATGAATGGATTTTTATACCTTCATTAACATTATTTTATTTGAATATTCATTTAATAATTTTCATTGTTTTTTTCAAAGAAATTTTTTTTCTCAATATTTTATAAATTTTTAGTTAAAATTTTATCAATAGAAAATAAACTTTTATTATGTTTTCAAAGAAACATTAAAATATTATTTTAAAGGTATTTTTCATTTATGTAAACATCCTTCAAGTATTTTCATGCTTCACTAGGAATATGATCTTATGATACCATCCACTTTCATTCTCTATATTTCTTATGTTAATGGTAGTTTAATGATGATTTTATGAAACCTATTTCTTTCCCGTGGATTAATTAAGTTATGATGAAACCATTATGAAACCCATTTCTATTTTCATGGGTTATGCTATGATGAAATGTCTATGAAACCTATTTCATTTCTATATGTTATGATATGATGAATGTTTTATAATCATATGGTATGCATATGCATGGTTTTCATTATACTATTGGTGGGCCTAAAATTATAGTTACCTCTGTTGAATTGGGTAAAGATGGATATCTCATGAGATAATAAGGATTGGAATAAGAAGAAAACATAGTTTAATAAGGAAAAATATCTAATAAAATAGTCTTAGGAGTGAACCTAGACTAAGGAAATGATGGAATGGAGAGTGAACTCAATTTACAATAATATTCTTGGTAATGAACCTTAACTAAGGATGTTTTTTCTATTTTCATGTGTATTCCATGAAGTTATGTATTATAATTATGATATATTCTCATGGATCAGGATTGATTATTAATGATTCCACACACTTATGAATTATCTATATCGTTATGAAAAATCCTTCTTCCCTGATATATGATCAATAATATTTGATTTATTGGGTAAGATTATCATAATTTATGAACATATTATCATACCCTTATGCTTATCTTATGCTCACATATGCTCATTGACTGATATATATTATGTTTACCCTTAATGGGAATCCGAGATCACCCATTCTTATGTCTCATTTCCTCAAGTTATGAAGAAAGGTTTTGAGTAGGGTATGACAAAGAAATGTACCATGTGGGAATAAATTTTTGGGAGACATCGAAGATATTTTATAAAATTAGATGACTATGTATCTAGTCTCCAAAGACACTAAACCTACAGATTTATGGGGTTTTTATGTTTATTATATATATTTAATACTAATCTAAAATTATTTAATAAATATATATGAAATTATTGGCGTTACTCGGTTGGTATCAGAGTAGGGTTTAGTTATTTTTATATATTATGATTAGAGAACTTTATTAAAAACCCAGTGGATAAGTATAATTATAGGATAACATCTATAATATTTTTAAAAGTATATATAGTGTAATTTTATAAGAAAATAGACACTGTAAAGTGGATTTGGTTGTGAAATAGATGCACCTATGGGTAACAAATCTGAAAGGGGAGGATTGGGTATTAACTTTATCATCACCAGTGCATGATGAGTGAGACGAAGGCTGCACACCTAGCTAAACACTATGGGGGGGGGGATATTCTTAGGTTAATTCACATTTTCTTTATGAAATATTATAAATGATTTGAATATATTATGAACCTGAATGGATAAGTGTGAACCTAAAGTTTTATAGATTGAAAAGGTGTCATTATTTAAACATCATATTAAATATTTTTGATGATTACTCATTATGATTATTTTTTCTCATGATATGTTTATTTTGGTTTTAGTCAATGGATGAAACCAACATGAAGTTTGTGAACAATGAATATGATTGAAAATGAAACAACCATACTTATGAGAAAACATATGAAATGAGAGCTATTATGTGAAATATTATGGATATGTTCCCAACTCTATTAAGTTATGAATGGTAACATGAATCCTAATGAAATTCCAAATGACCAAAGGAAGGAACAACTGAATATTTAGTATTTTATGTAAAAAATTACAACTTACATTAGTGGTACCTCAAATATAATTATTTCTACTAAATAGAGAAGTAAAATTGAAAAAATATTTTATATTATCCAATGCTTGAACTATGAGAAGGTTATTTTTTCCGTGTATCATTTGGAAGGTAAATATGATCAATGGTAGGATCTTATCAAGAATACGAGGAAAGTTAATAAAATTTACTCCATGACATTATAATTGTTTAAGAAGGTATTTTTCAATAAGTTTTTTTCCTGAACTCTTAACATGAAAATATAAAGGGAGTTATTGGAACTAAAGCAGAAGGAAGGTGAATCCATTAGTATCTATCAATAAAAGTTCACCAGACCTTTTATATATACTTCGGGTTTTATTATCGATCCTAAAATAAAAATTGGTCTATTATTTAGTGGATTGATTCCACGTCTCCAAAAGAAATTTTCTATAAGGGAATTTGATATCTATGATGAATTTTTTTTGATGTTATCTCTAACTAGAAATGAAAATTAAATACTCTCAGTGTTCTCATGGTTTTGGGGATAATAAGAGAAATGTGGAATTTTTAAGAAATTATAACAATAAAAGTGTCAGAGAAAATAAGATTAATCTTCCTTAATTTTATTATTTTGTAAGATAGAACATATGAAATTTTATTATGGGGTGTAGTAAATTTTTTAACTGTGGAAAATAAGGACATTAAGTAAGATAATTATTAAGTAATGTGAAGTGGTCAATCAATGAATGAAATAGTGAAAAAGATCATCCTAATGTGCCACCAACACTAAAATTCTATAACTTCATGGAGTATAGACATTAAACCAATCAATGAATTAATCCAAGGGTAAATGATGACATTTGGAATTAATAACCTCTTAATGAAAGAGACAAAGGGAAATCTCATGCAATCAAAACTGTTGAATTGTATCATAAGAATGAAGTGGTAAAATTTACACTTAACATCCACTCTATAATTTAAAACGATTTATTAGATTCTAGATCTACCCACTATTTTATAAATAAATAAATTTATAAGGTTATAATTTCTCTATATTAATGATTTTATGTTGAGTTAGCAGTATAAAATCCTAATGGTATGATGATAACATATCAAGTCTATATCTCGTCTATGATAGATATTTTTAGGAATTATCTTCTATCAAATCTTGTGATTCCCCTTCTAGTTGAATTTAAGGTGATTTTGAGAATGACTTTGATCTCTCTATATAGATACCATATCAATTATCTAGGAAGATAAATATTGTTTGATATTTTGAATCAACCTATGACCATATTTCAGTGTGCGGATGAATATGATATTCTAATGGATGTTACTTTCATTTTATGGGTTTTACTACTTATTCATGATTGATATTTATCTAAAAATTTTGGGGATAAAATCAACATAAAATATAAAAGTATTTTTTGGGATTATTATTATTCATTTACTAAATACATGCACAGTCTTCCCCCAAATCATGAAGTTGAGTTTAAATTGAACACATACCTCATGATACACCTATTTCAAAGACTCTATATTGAATGTCACCGATTGAGTTATGAAAATTGGAGAAGAAACTCAAGAAGAATCTAGATAAGGAATTCATATTCCCTAGTGAATCACCATGGGGTGAACTTGTTCTTTTTGTTAAAAATAATGATGGGTTAATGTGTCTTTTCATTGATTACTGAGAGCTTAACAAGATCATTATCAAGAAAAACTATCATCTATCTTATATTATTGACTTGTTTGATCAACTATGTAGTTATCAATACTTTTCCAAGATTTGCCTTTATTCTAGATATCATAAATTGAGGGTAAAGAAGGAGAGTATAACCAAGTAAACCTTTTCATATGAGGCATGGTTATTATAAATTTATAATTATTCCATTTAGACTTACAAATTCCAACACCATATTCATAGGTTTAATGAATTGAGTATTTATAAATTACCTTGATCAATTTATGGAATTCTTTATAGATGATATTTTTATATATTCTAATATAAAGGAAGATATTGAATATTATTTTGATGATTTTATTTAATACCTTGAGGAAGAATAAGTTTTATTACAAAATTCAGCAAGTGTGGATTCTGGATAAAATTAGTTTGTTATTGGGTTATATAATCGCATGAGAGGGTATATTAGTGATCAAGTTCCATAGTTTTCTTGGGATAGCTGGATAATACCAATTTTTTTTGGATTTCATATGGATTTATAAGACAATAATCAAGTTGAAATAGAAGGGAGACACATTCCTTTAGATAGATGAATGTGAGTAATATTTCAAGTAAAAATAAGGTTCATCAATACACATATGATTACATTACCCTACAGTGGGGAAGGGTATGTGATATATTGTGATACATCAAATAAGAGAATAATATGTATCCTCATATAGAATGATATTGTGATAGCATATGCCTCATGAAAATCAAATATTCATGAGAAAAATTACTAGAATCATGATTTGGATTTATCATCAATAATTTTTGCAATGAAAATAATGATGGATTACCTTTATGGTGAATGATGTAATATATATAATAATTATAAAATTTTGAGGTATATATTCACACAAAAATAGTTGAATATGTTCCATAATAGATGATTGTTATTGATTAAATATTTTGAATTCTCAATACACTACCACCCTAGGAAGGAAGACATGGTGGCTGATGCTCTAAGTCGAAATAGAACATTCTAGTTTATCCATGATGAGGATTTAAAGAGATCAAATATTTATTGATTTTAAAAATATGTGTCTTGAAATCATGAGGAAATAGGATAATTCATATCTTTCTTAGATGATTCTCAAACATCCATATATTTGAGGATTAATGAGGTAAATTTTGATGATTTGTAACTGCACAAGAAGGTGAGAAAGTTTTACAAGTTCAATCATGACTGTAATGGAATGATAAGGTTTAGGAACCTATTAGGTGTCCAATCATTACCATAATTGAATAAGTATTTGTTAGATGAATCTCATAGTTCATCATTTTCAATTCATCCTATAAGTAAAAAGATATATAGAGATACTAAATAGTATTTATGATTATATATAATAAAAATTGATTTGGTATATTATGTATCTTGATGCATGGTATGTCATTAAGTTAAGGCTGAGAGACACAAGTCTAAGTAGATGTTATTATTTGTGGGTGTGAGGTGAGAAGAAATATAAGGGGGGGGGGGGGTTGAATTGTAGTATAAAGAAAAACTTATAAATTTTATATATTCCTTTTTTATTGAGATAATCATATTATTGTATTTACAATTAAATCATAAATTGATAATTTTTTCAAATTACTATGAAGATCAAAGACCATAGTGACTAAAATAAGTACCGTATTGAAATAAAATTTCTATAATGGAAATTATAATGATTGGTGTTTTAAAATACTAATGAAAGAGTTAAAACAGTGCAACTTTAAACTATTTGAATTACCAAAAGTGGAATTCATAAATTTAAATAATAAAATTAAATATTGAGAACAAAACACATATTACTTTTTATAAAACTAAATACTCTTTTAAGGGATATTTATAAAAATATCACTTTTAAACCAAAGTGAAATGTAGATCTATAAACCTAATATTAGGTTTCTATGATTTTTAAACTATCATAAAGTATAACAAATTTTATTACTCTTAGAAGGTCCATCTTCCCATTATTATAATTCCTTGACTATACCTATCAGTAGTAGATAATATCTAAAATTCCAATAACCATAAGTTCCTGAACTTTTTCTTACTATCCATGGAATCCCTTGATCATATTATCTAATTTTCCGCTAACTTTAAATCAATAAAATCCCCCAATCATGTGGTAACATAAGTTTAAAGATTATAATAGAAATTAAAATATATTTACAAGAATATCCTCACACAATGACAGCTCTTAGAAAAAACCCAGAATGAAAATTACACTGATTGAAAGCACAATTTACAATAAGAAATTTTTAATATTTACAATTAAAAATAACTTTAAAAATTCTCTTTCAATACTTCATTCTATTTTTTATTCTAATTATTTAGTAACAAATTTATTTATAGGCGATATTGTAACAAACACTAATGTTCAAATTCCCCAAAACTTGGGATTATTTTTAACAAAATAGGTATCAATATCTTCTAATGAATATGGAATAAGCTTCATATAACGATGGTTTGTATCATCACCACTATAGTTATTTATAAATATAATATAGGTAGTTTAATATTGTAACTTAATATCACTATATTTCCATAAATTGTTTATTGGAAGTTCATTATATAGAAACATGTGAACATAAATAAAAACTTAGGTTAGATTATTTTTATATGAAGTGTGTTTTTATATATAAAATAATGTGGTGATTATAACTCCCCAATAATATCCCCCTTTTTGGAAAGCACCAAACCCACAAGAAAATTTGAATAAATGATCTGAATTAAAAAAAGGTTTCCTAATGTTTTTATAATAAGGAGTTTTTATTCCTTTTTCTCACATTATATTTTGATAAATATATGAAGAAAATTTATTAGAGAAAATAATGCTTCCCAAAAATCACCTTTAAAAAAATCCCCCCTGAAAATTGATTTATACACAAAAAAAAAATAAGAAAATAAAATTTTATTTTATCTTTCACCCCCTTTGAGTAAATTAATTATAAAAAATTAGATAATAATAAGAAATAAATAAAATTCTTGAATTTATTCCCCTTTATTATTAAAAAAACTATATAAAGAAGAAATAAAATAAATTAAAAATACAATTAGAAATTAGAAATTTAATTCAATTTGGGAATATGTTTGGTCATATGTTTTGGATTCATTTGGAACATATGAAGCTCTTTATATCTTCAAGAAAATTTCCTTTAGCATGGTTGATGTAATTGAATTTATCTCTATCAATTATTCTTTGACCATGACTTCCTATATGTGAATATCTTCTTATAAAGTGAGTTCATGTTGAACTTCACTTTCTCCACCAATGTTTTGGTTCTTAACCAGAATATCCACATAATAAAAGATATAAATATGCCTTATTATTCCTTAAACTTCACCTCCTTCACCAGTAAGCTGGGAAAATACTTTAGCTATATATGATTCTTTTATTGTAATAAAGAGATATAATTATGATATATTTTTCAGAAATATACTTTCTATGAGAAAAATTTCAATATAAAATCAAAAGTATAGAGATAATGTCAAAAAAAAATCTTGATATTGAAGTCCTTATATATGAATTTGATATTTCTATCATCCAAATAATTGTTCTTTATATATGAGTGGTCCAAATGTATTTCTCATAAAATGAAATGCCAAAAATATATGTTATAAGAATTATATTAAGAATTAAATTTATAATTTCAATGAATAGAAAAGAAAAAGTTTCCCTTTTGAAAAGTAATAACAAATCCCCATATAATATTTCATGGAACAAATCTTATGAGAAATTAAAATCTTCTCTTAAATTAAAAAAATAATTACATGGAATTTGTAAAATATATAGGTAGATAGATTAAAAATTGTGGAAGTTATCTTACAAAAATGGTGGATGATCTTCCTCTATCTACAATGGTTTAATAATAAGTTAGAATATAAATGTAAATATTTTAAGAAAATTTATGATAAAACATAAATTTTAAAATTAGTTTATTTAAAAAAATTAAAAAATATTTTTATATTTGAATGTTTTGAAATTCATTTCTTTTGAAATTGAGAAAAGATATTATATTTTAGAAAATATTTAAAAAATTATAAATTTCAAATTAAGATAAAATTGAAAAAACTTCTCCCTTTTTTAATTAGGGGTTTTTAATTAAAGGGAGTAAATGAATCATGAATTTTATTAAATATAATTTTAAGTTAATCATTCCCTATTTCTATTTAATTAATTTGAATATATCAGAATTAAGGTGTTTGTTAAAAATATGAGCATGATGATTTTATGTTTTGATAAAGTTAATAGATATATATCATTTTTTGTGATTTTTATAAGGAAATAATTTATTACATATATTTTCTTAGCTCGTGGGTGATGTGTTGAGTTTCTAGATTAGGAAAGTTTTTATGATTCTTTTTCCTGGTGCACCTCTATGCACATTCATGTGCACTGGAATTATTTTTTACCCTACATTTCTACTTTCCAAAAGTGGGTTTATTTCATCACTTTCAACAATGATGTCTACTCTTTGACTGAAATGGGAAGATGGGATTTCGGTTCCTCCTTCCATGGATTCCTCCTTGGAACTTATCGCCTAGTTAGAGTCTCCCTCATAGAGTTATGTCGTGTTTGTGGAACTCATTCATAGTGACATCTCTTTGTGTATTCCAATTAATTACCCTACTTCTTTCTAAAAATTCCAGAGTGTCTTGATAGGGAAGAAAACATCAGTCAGGATAGTAGTCATGTTGTGCATCACTGTAATGTCTACACTTTGGGAAAATTTGTCACCTGCATTCTTCTTCATAGGAGGTAATCTCATGGAGGCTTCTTAGGAACAAAACCCAAGGCATCCCATATTGATCATGAGGTATCTAGAACCAACCAAATATATCTTCCAAGTATTTGAACTTAGTAATTCCATGTTTTTCATGAGGTAGCTAATTCCATAAGCACATATCTTCCAAGGTTTTCACCTCATATATCCAATTTTTTTCATGAGGTATGTATTTGGACTCATATGTATAATTTATCATGGAGATAGAATTGATTGATCATAATGCCTCATGGAAAAAGATCATGGAGTTGTGTCCCTAGGAGGGAAGATGTCACACATGTAAGTTTATCGATGGACAGATCAAAACAACCTATAGAGGTAGACCCGAGAGGTGTGTTACATAAAGGAAAGATGTCACACAATTATGTTTTACCATAACACCCCTAGATGTGGATCAAGGAGGTTCAACCCTAGGAGGGGGGAACCTAGGTTTTCCATTGGTCTAGATTCAGCCTGATAGAGACATCATACATACCCTGTCTAAAAGATAGGGATCAAAACCCATGTAGTTCAATGTCATAGTTTAAGGTCATGTGATAGGACCAGTCCCTATAGTTTAACATTATGCGATAAGAACGCTCATTTTGTGAAAGGATGATTAATAATGGATGGTGTTGGGATTTTTTATGTAATATTCCCTTTGTAAGAGTATTTCTCTTGGTTTGAGTTGGTGTGAGACATACACATTAAGCTACCCAATGAACATGGAGGAGATGTGGTCTCCCAGGTGAGTGGCATGATTTTACCAGGGATGTGGCCCAGAGAAGATCAGGATGGAGGTGTATGTTGGGTTTATACCTCAGGGAGGCTTCATATGTATCCCAGTTGATTAATAATCAATGAACATGTAGTTCGGAAGGGGATAAGCCTTACACTTGAAGAAGAGGCCCATTGGAGTAGAGGTTAGGGAGTATATCTGTACAGAAGGCCCAGATGATAGATGGGGTGTATATCATGGTAACTACAAACCTCAAATATATTGTGAGTCATGCTCAGTGTGATAAACAAGAGAAAACATTAGACTAGATGATCATGAAATGAAAGAAGCGTCAATGAGAGATGGTGTGGGGATTACACGTGGAGGCTTCCCAAGGAGGACGTCATTCCATGTGAGGAGGATCTCATTACATGTGAGTAGGATCTCATTCCCTATTAGGGTAGGTTGTGTGGACACCATCTATACCACTCAAACTTGGAGAATCCTATGATTATTTTATAGGGTAAGGCCATAGTTTAACATAACATGTTGAGGATGTTGGGACTAGTAAGTTTTACATCATGTAGATCAGATGTGTGGGAAACACTTCTCACCCCTTGGGATTACATAACCATACCTCATGAACATATAGAGGGTCATGGAATTAGTAATTCTAGGGTACAATGATAGGGAGGAGTGGTCAATCAATAATTCCACATTAGAGTGACTATGTTGAGAAGAAATAGATGTTAGAATACCTATTATTAGAAACAATAGGTAGGGTCATGAATTCACTAGGGGAATCGTGTGAGGGACCATAAAATTTATACATGAAAATTTGGTGGGATGCATGTAAGAGGTGTGTGAAAGATGTGGGTGTTTCATATAAAGGTGGCTCAAATGTGGTACTCTAACACTAGGGCATACCATGGAGTTTCCAAGATGTGCTGCACAAAATATTGGGTTTTCACGCAATGTCAGGGTTTCTTAAAAAAGAGTCTTTGCCCAAAACGCAAATCTAGTTGACAGTGGTTGGGTGCAGATTACCCAACTGTGGGAATAATCAATGAAGGACCTACAGGGAAATTTTCACAAAAGAACCTCTACCATGGGTGTTCCATGCTTTTATGGTGTCATGGAAGATTGTTATTATGTGAAGAAGAGTATCAATTCATCTTTCAAAGAGTCACACCAAAGGAGACAAAATGTGACCTACTATTTATAACCAAAATTTTCAGTAATAGGAACATAATATTTTGGTCATGAAAAATATTTTCACTCTACCAGCTCATTCACTACTAGAAATTGAGTGCTCTAGTCGAGGGAATTGATGTCGCCTTCAGTGCATAAGATCATTTCATGCATGTGCAGTAAGTCAGTCTATTCCTATAATTAGGAGGAGGGTCCCTCTTTACAATACTTGGAATTTTTGCATGAATATCCATGGATCTCATACAGATAAGAGCATTTATTATGAGAAACATCTGGTTTTTTATTAAAATATTTCATACAGATTTTTTTATTGAATTTTTTCTGCACTAAGGACTCAGTTTATACACACTCCACCAAACTTTCATGCCACCTTCCCTTCTCTGTGCATGAATCTATTCTTATTTTTAAATCTATTTTGATTTTTCTGAACTTTTCAAAAATGGATCAATAACAAAACCCAACTAAAGTCAAAGCTATTTCCATGACATAGAGAGAATAAATGATGAGAAAACCTCATATTTCTTCGGATATGAGAGTTTTATTAGAAAACTAGATTCTCATTGTCATGATAACGTATCCATAGAAAGATTATCCACTGAGAAACTATGTCCCATTGTGGGACTTTGGGATGGTAGAAGAGGTGAACATCCCAGGCTTTGAAGCGAATACACCACGATTAAGGTTAACACAAGAAGATGTGCTGAGTCATTGGAATATCTCCATTCACAACCATACTTCTAGGGAGCATAGGGATACAACCATTTATGTGCTGAATTGGTGGGCTAAGACAGTCACAGGGTACAATCCAAAAGATGCCCATTACTCCATAATTTTCCGAAGTAGCATATGGGACAACATTAGGGAATGATACAAGGATTGGGACTTATGATCCGAATGTAACTTCACTAGTGAATAAGAATGGGTGTACTGGGTACACTATACCTATCTATAGTATGGGGAGGATCTGTTCTAGGTTGGACAATATGAAGTAGTGTGGACATCATAATTCCATTTAAATCATCAAAATGAGATAGTTCTTGGGTTCCTTATCCATTGGTCCCCAGATAAGAACACCTTTTATATTCATCACATGAAAGTGGGGATTGGTTTGTGTAATATCCACTACATCAAAGGCATCCCACTAGAAGGGTTCTAGTTTGATGATTTTCTTCTATTGAAGAACACTTGGGGTGATAGGAACCATACTCCTCTCCTAACACAACATTTGATGGAGGAATTGAAAGAAAAAATAGGGTGTGGCCCTATTTTACATAATTAAATCCCATTAAAGATGTGGTATGAGATGTTTTTATGGAATAACCTAGTCGTGAGGATGTCGAGGCAATGAAAGTAGTGAACAACATCACCCCAAAGGAGGCATCCAGGATCATATTAGTTGATCTTAAAGGAAGAAAAATTTGAGTAGTGGGGGCATAGTGTGGCGGAGAGATGGGACCCAATCATTCTCTATACCACATTCATTGAAACATTATTGAGTGGATGGATACTCCTGATCAGGTACATGCAGATGGACCTGTATCTAGGAAATTTAGTGATGGAGGCAATCCTAGCGGTTGGAAAAAAGGTAAACTTGGGGGTACACATGCTAGCTTGGCTCTATATCCTTCTAGGATATGTTTCAAGGGGGGAGAACACCGAGGATGATCATTGGTTCATTCTAATTTTTTCACTACTGGATCGCAGCGCACTATAGCGGTTATGATTTACCAAACTCTATCACTCCACTGAAAGTCACTATGTGGCTATCTGAATTTAATATCGTTGGGGTTAGGCTAATGGTTCTTGAAAAAACTGGTTTCACAATTAGAATCAATAACCATGTGATTGTCAAAATTTATTCCTTCTCAATCTTAGTTAGCCCAGTTGTGGATAACCTATGCGGGACATGGGAGAAAAAGGAATACCTGCAAGGCATTATGGGATTAGTGCTGGTGGCCAGGATTGATGACCATGTTTACAGTGACTCGCATAAATCATTCCAATTTGTACAATTGTCTAGGTTACTATGGTAGGTGATTAAGAGATCCCACATAGGGTTCTGCGAGTAAAAAAATACCTACGTCCTTCACCATCTAGGGTGCATGCAGGATAGCACGGGTTTAGGTGATAAAATCATGCTGCTACCAACCAATTGTGATGATGGACTATTAATGGAATAATCTAGCAATGTGGTGGAAGAATATCCAAAGGAATCCATGAAGAGGTTCATTCAGGTGATTTATTTTCCAAATACATAGATTAGTTGATGAGATACCCTTCTGAGAGAAATCCAGACATTCAGGGATTCTCAGGATGGGATTATAGCGGGGACAGTTTAGGGTGCAATTTCACCCCCATGCCATGGAGGAGAAGGGCATCAGAAGTGAATCTAGGGGAAAGCATATGAATTTAATGATGGGAAAAGAAGAAATAGGGAGTCTCCTAGGAATAATCTTAGGTATCTACAACAACTATCATCCAATATTCTTTTACCTTATCTCTAGATCACCTGGAAGAAGTTGCATACATCAAATTTGATAGAAGACTTGTGGAAGAAGTTGATCTGAAATAGGGTTGAGTTTCCAGTGGTTGGGATTTCATGGATCAATTCCAAGGAATCATTTCATGAGAGGCATGTATACCTAACTTCCGTGGAAGACTTTTCATGCCAATGAGGAGAAGCCATCCTACCTTCCACCCCGGTGTGGTTGATGTTTGGTGGTGATCCGGGGCCTGAGGAGACACCACCAATGGACGATTAAAGCGAGTAGGATCTAAGTATTGAGGAAGCACAAAATTCTAGTGTTGAAGAATCTTGGGGATCCAATTATCATTAATAGAGTCCCTAGGAGAGTGGTGAAATCAAATCCTATTAATAAGAGTTAGCTGAGTTCCTCGAGGTAAGACTTAACTTATTTTCCTTTCTTGATCCTTACCTTCCATTATCTAGGAGCAATAACTAAACATTACTCTATATAAGAGCATCTTAAAAATATGAAATGGTCCCCTAGTGAAGGCTGAAAAGGTGAACCGATGGGTACAGAGGAGCATGATTTGGGGCTTGAGCCCATGGCCAAGGTTGGTGGTAGGCCAACCAAAGAGGTCATGGTGAAAACTTTGGAACGTCGGGTCCTCCATGTTATCAGTGGGAAACCAAACCTTGGTGTTAAAAGCGAGAAACCCATTAATGGAGAGGTGGTGTGATCGAGATGTATCATCATAGAAATTCATTCACCTCAAGGTAAGAGCATACCTCATGTTATTTGGCCACAATCAGATTTTTTGTGGAGAATTTGTGTCAATGTGTTTGTATATCCTCACACAGATCCTTAAGTTTCTTCTACTCAATCAACATTAGGGGATAAGGTAAAATTTTTAGAGATAAAGAATAAGGGAAAGGGGTATCTTATAGTATAAATCCCTACTGAGACTCAAGGGATCGACCTATCAGCCCTCATCCTCTGTAGGTATTCCACCATAACATGACCTCAAATGATCATATTTTGATCCAATTTTACGATGTGCTATTTTCATGAAAGGTTCTTTAGATATTGAACACCCAGCAGATAGACGAGTCCAGAATATCCTTGGGACCTTCTCTGATAGCTACACCAATTCATGTGGAGCCGATTATCCAAGCTGACCCGACCTTGGTCCCAAATGAATAGTCAGTCGTGACTACGAGTGTGCCCCTAGTGGGGAAGAAATAAATGTAATAAGGGGTGAAGTTGTTCAGTAAGAGTAAATTGAGGGAAAAGAACCTCATGATTTAGGTCCCAGTCTATCCAAGAGGATTTGGAAGGAGGATCTAGCTGCCGAACTTCTTAGAGTATTTCCTAAGTATGAGCCAACACTGCATGAATAGCTGTAAGACTCTGACCTTGACATGGCCTAAGAGAATTTCATATTATGATGTAGGGGATGGGAGTTCACACAAAACTTCATTAACTAAAATATGGAACTTAATTTAGTGGGCCTTATGGGATTTATTCACCATTGGTTGCATAATCTGTATACCAGAGTGGCAGACTCTTGTGGTCTTCACACACTTGTCTGTGACTTTCTCATTAAGTGAGTGCATGAGGGAAGAAAACATCAAGAAATTAAATGGTTTCAGGATAAGTATTAAATCCTTTTCAAGTTCCAAGAAATAAATCAGGAGATCCATCATCTGGAGGAACAAATGAATGAGCATACTTATTTCCTCCACACCCAATCAAAGATCTTCATCCAACAGAGAGATCAATTAGAGGAGGCTGAGAGGTAGATAATGTAGGTGTAATATTGGATTTTTGATCTCCATGATAAGTGTTACTGGGTATATATTAGGTCTGATGAGCTTGTATAGTGAAATATGAGGAGGAAATAGAGCTTAGGAGGTGGCAACAGGCCCTGGAGGCCTCATGCTAGAGGTTGGAAGAGCTTTAACATTCAATTACTGGAAAAAAGTTATAGGGGAAATTTGTTAGGGATCAAGAGAGGCTCCAATATATGGATGAACCTCTCCAATTCCATAGTTTTATTTTTTTCTTGTGATATTTTTTCTGTGAACATGGAAATATTTCAATTCCTACTTTAATTATTTCACTTAGATCATATTTTTGAGACAACCAATTACCAATCCCTAAGATTGTGTGAGTCATGATTGATGAGAGAAACAAAGAATAACCATGTGATTTATTTTTCATAGGAGGATTCTAGAAAATCATTGAGCACCTAAAGTCTACTATTTTTGACTGACCACCAAGAGTGTTTGGGATGAGAGAGGTTGTAGCTAGATAACAAGTCTCTTAGAACAACCGACATGGTTTTTTGATGTGATCTAGTGCATGAATGGGGTAATTTCAGAGGCACTGAATTCCTTAAAAACTAAGTGTAATGGGATATTTTAATCACAATTACCAAAATATAGAAGATAAGGATAGTGGAATGGTGATACATGATAACTGATGACCATGTTTGAAACACAACATCCATACTGCTAGCCTAGAATGGGGATAATAAATGAGGGTCTATCGTTGACCATGATCAAAACATGGAACCTGTGTCATAATTTTTCCCAAATTATTCTGGGACATTGGACTAGGATGGTAGGTGATTCAGTATGGAATTAGACCATGCAATTAGGGGGCCCCTTCACATGTGAAAGAGGACAAGGGTCTAAATAAGGGGAAGGTGAAGTATGAAAATGGAGTGATGGAATGTTCAAATATATTCCAACACTCTTGGAATTATTCCACCCTAGATTATAGGAAACTTGTGTAAGAGTATTTTTATGAACAAATATCAAACACATATTTTAGGGGAGTGTCATCTCAGATTCCAAATGATAACTGAAAATGTGAACAATACAATAGATGATCAACACCGAGGAGAGGACTTCTCATGTGAGGGCTTGAGATGTTTTTTAGTTTTATGTCATGCAATTTAGGATGATAGGAATATAGTTTTTTTCATAAGGTGAGGATGATGGATGGTACAATTAAACATTATGTGATCAGGAAACATCCCACAGTTTACTGTCACATGAACAAGACATTGCACATAGTTCATGGTCGTATGGCCTGGACCACAGAAATGTTTTCCCCAAGGTACTTTCATGGAAATGAGGAAATAAACTTGATGTTAAAGATCCATAAGATTCTTGTGTGCTACACAAGTATCAGGGAAAAAATAGTACAAATATTAAGTCTTCTTATCTTGAACCATAAGGGTTTCCAATAGTTTAAGGTCATAATGCTCAGACCATGGTATGTTACAAATAGATATTTATAGCATGGAGAGTTGGAAAACATAATGTGAATGAGGAACAAAGAAACCACGTACCAAACGACACATTTCTAGGAGGATTAACACATTGGTTAAAGTCATAATTCTTGGATATAGACTTCTAGTCTAAGGTTGTGGAGTTTAGACCAAGGGATCCTTTGTGAACCTTGACCACATCGGTGCACACCCCACTAAAACTCTTAAGCCCACATGATTCATGCTCAGTGTGGGAAACAAGGAATGAAAATGGCATATTATCGACATGTGGAAGAACAATTTAGGGGTGAGGAGATTACAGGTTGAGAATTTACTGTTGACACTGAAATGCTTACTTGATGCGCACAAATGCATGAAGGGGTAACACCAAGGGTGTTGAGACTCCACCAAGATATAGAGAGATCGAAAAGAGGTAAATTAAGACTTTAAAGACTATTATGAATGGGTGAATATTGATCAGGGATCGACTATTGACCATGTTTGTAACATAGGGACCACAACCATACCAATAAAGGACGGGGAGAGAAAATGTAGGATCCAATGTTGACCATTGTTCGCAACAAAGGATCCACTATTTTCTTACATAGATCTATTAGAGGTTTATCCTAGGATGGGAGGTTAGCTATAATTTCATGCGACCATCACTGTTAGGGGGTCCATTGGAATTTGAAGGATGATGGAAATCGAAACCAAGAAGTACTCTATGTGTGGAATGGGTTATATCAAAAAGTGGGATTCAAACCCGGTTTTTGCAAATAGTTTAATGTCGTATTGCATGGACCATGCCAACTAGTTTTGGGTATTAGATCTCAGACCATAAGCTCTTAGTTTATGGTCATATTGTTTGGTTGATAGGTAATGTTCAAAAAAGGGAGTTGTGTAGCATGACAGAGTGACAATCCCAATGTGGATGAGGCCCCAGGAGGCCCAACACCACACCATTAATTCTTGAGAAGACTTCAACATAGTTTAAAGTCACAATTCTTGGAATGAGAGTGGATATTAATTTAAAGTAATAAATCTTAGAACAATATGGGAAAGGGGCCAAAGTATTTAATGAATTTATGGCTGGTCCCAGATAAGAGAATTTTTAGCATCTCTATGTATCCCATAAGGATGGTAATCAAGCCACATGTAGTTATAGAAGGTGGAACACATAGTTTAAAGTCAAATGATTTGAACCATGGTGGACTGTTTAGAGACTTTTCATTTGGACTATAGGGAAATCATTCAATACCAGGGTATATATATGGAACAAAAGAGGTAAAAACTGATTTGAATAAGGTTAAGAAGGCTCATTCCCCACATACACACCTTAAGATGAATTTCATGTGGTTTAAGTTCATAATGACTAGACTGTAACTGAGGCTAATGGGACAATGTGTAATTGAATTTACTATTGGGACTAGATATGAGAAGTAAGAGTGTCTCTACATATCCCATAAGGATGAGAATCAAACCACACATATTTTTAGAACACGATGTATTAGGAGACCAACACTGGTAGGGATGATCATCTCTAATGTGGGAATTGGAGGCATCCAATGGTAATCATGAGGTATCCCATGTTCGGAGCATGTTGTAACATTTTTTAACCATACCATACTTATCGCATGAGGAATATAGACTTAAAAGAGTGTTATAAATCATATCTTATTATGATATAAGAGGCATCTTGGTTTTATACGTGGTAAGATTGCAGTTTAACATCGTGCGTTGAGGATGCGGGCTCCTAGTTTATGGTTATAGTGTTTGGAACTATGAGGTCAGGTACCCCAAATGGACATTAGTCATGTGGTGGAATGAAAAACCCTATGTGAATAAGGGATAATGAGGCCCACCTTCACACAACATAGTCTGGAGAGAAACTAAAATGTGGTTTAAATCCAAGATGGTTGGACTTTTTGTGAATAGTTTATGGTCATACAACCTAGACCATAAGATGTATATTAGTTTAAGGCCTTTAATTTTGAACCAAGATGAAGAGGAGTGCCTCAATAGTACATGTGTAGTGTAGTATATGGAAGAAACCGACATGAATGGGGTCCTAGGAATCCTAGTTCCAGATTATATATTTCAGATAGGATTTTCATAGAGTTTAAATTCACAATGTTTGTACTATAGGATCTCAGTTTAAGGTCATGGAGTTCATACCAAATAGGGGAATTGATTCAAAGGAATTATTCAAAGGGAGTATAAGTAAAAAACCTGACATAAATGAATTATCAGGGGCCTATCATAATGTAAAACATCCCAAAGAAAACCCACATAAGGTTTAAAGTCATGATGCTTGCATTGGGACACATAGTTTAAGGTAATGGAGAAAAAACCTTTTTCCATTAGTTTAAGGTCATGTTGCATGGACAATTAGATCTTAGTTTAAGTTTATAAAGTTTGGAACTAGGAAATGATGATTCCCAAAACAAGAATATGCAGTGAGGTGGAGTGGAAAACCCGACAAGAATGAAGGACTAAGAGGCTCGATGCCACACCACAATTTCCGAAGAAGGCTCGTACACTGTATAAAGTTTTGATTCCTGTACTATGATTTATATTTTATGGTCATGGATCTCATATCATTTTTTAAAAATAGTTTAAGTTCATGTTTCATGGACCATAGGATGGATATTAACTTATGGTTTTAAATCCTGGACTAGTGAGGGTCTTAGTTTGAGGTCATAGAGTTTGGACGAAGTGCCTAGTTTAACGTCATGTTACTAAGATATGGACACTCATTTTAGAATCATATGGTAATAATGATAGGCATTACATATTTTAACTTAATGAAACTAGGATACTAAATTTATTTAGTTTATCTTCCTATAACTGGGATGCTGGTTAATATATAGTTTAATGTCATGCAACTCACAAGAGGGTGTTATACATTTTATCATCATGAAACTGGGATGATGGTTATATGTAATTTAACATCATGCAGTTGGGATAATGGTATGTGACTTTTAAGGACATTAAAATAGGACCACCAATGCTATATAGTTTAACGTTATACAATTAAGACTGGGGTTCTTTACAGTTTATCATCTTACGTCTGGGATGTGGGATGTTACATAGTTTAACCTCATGCAACTCAGACATTGGTGGCTACTCACACGAAGTAATTCTTAAGAAACATGGAATTGTTAGGAGGGGTAATGTGATTCCCATAAATGGTGATCAAATATTACAATAAATTGGAATATACCTTTTGAATAATGTAAGGTTATTCCCACTTGGGTTTCAACTTTGGAAACTTATTTCCTGGTATCATTGGCATTCGAAGGGATAGTACCGTATCATGTTGGATAAAGGACTAGTGGTGATATTTCTTATTGAACACCATTTCTATATTGTTATATTACCTCTCTATATTGTGCAAGTCTTGGAGACTATTCTGTTCAAGGGCTTCCAACTTAGCCAGACAAAATTATTCCATTCTGTATAGTGTCTTCTAGTCATACATAGCTATTCGAATCGATGGAAATTGAATCTCAATGCATAGGATAGCCTCCGTTCCATACACCAGGAAATATGGAGTCACCTAGGTGGAATTTTGAGTCGTCATCCAATAATCACATAGGGTGTTTTGGGGATTGTCTGGTCAAATCTCCTTGTTTTGGACCACCATCTTCATCTGAATGTTAGAAATAGTTTTTTGAACACCTTGATCTATCAACTTTACTATGCATGGTAGCAGGAAGTATTATTAGACCAGATACTATACTTTTTTTACAACTTCTTCAACTCAGTATCCCAACATTTGGTATTGTTTTCAGTGAGAACGACTTGAGGGACTCCAAATTGATGGATGATGTGGGATCTCAAGAATTTGATCACTCATCGGGAAACAAATTATATAAGAGGAATTGCTTCTACCAATTTGGATAAGAAATCCATTACAATCATAATGAACATATATTAGAGAGCTATTTTTAATGGATAAGGTCCCAGTTCTCCATACTAGAAAGGGATAAGAATACTTTGTTGTATAAAGGGGATCTAGTGGTCGATGCCTAAAGATGGAATGGACCTGAAACACATGAAACCTCTTGGAATACTAAATTCATTCATGGAACATGGTGGACGATAAGTATCCCAACCTCAGAATCTCATGGGAGAGCTTAAATACTACCCGATGGGAACCATAAGATCTAGAAATAACTTCCTTCATGACCTAGGTAATCTCATCTCCTTGGATGAAATAGTGGATAATTATATCATATCAAAATCTATAGAGAGTATTCTTGAGATTAGGACCACTCGTGTGGGTGAAATTTGCTAAAGAAAAATAGATTCAGTCATGTTAGAATCTATCAAGTGAGAGGATTCCATGATGGAGAAACTCAAATAAAGAAGTTTTCTAATATAAGGTTTCTTATGCTCTGGGTGGATATGGGGGTCTTGATGTGGAAAAAACATTAGTCATCTGGTTTACCTGCTGGACATCACTATCATCTTCAATTAAGAGAGTGATGAACCTCTGATGCACTACATGAATGAATATATATTCTTATTTAGGATCTGTAGGAGATGAAAATAGGCTGTCCAGGGCATCATATCTACCATTCTATGACTGGGGAACATGTGTCACATATGGATAAGAAGGGAACTAGGACATCAATTAGTGAGTGCATTACAGTAAGGCCACAATCTCTAGATTCTAGACCTTGTAATAACGATTTATCTGTTTGATGAGTAACTTAGAGTCTCCCTTCACATGAAAGCCGGGGAAATCAATCTTGAGAGCCAAATCGAGACTAGTAAAGAGATCTTGATACCATGCCTCATTATTGGTGAAACCTTCTAATAGTAAGAATGAGTAGGAAAGAAAGGCCCGCGCATGCATGGTGAAGATTATCCTTAGGCCTACTATATTGAGTTTGGGATCATATAGCCTTCTACCAGTTAGGCTTCATAAGGAGCCATCAAAATGAATCTACCAGCACGGCACAACCTTATCCACTAAGAGGATGACTTTATCTGGGAAATAGAAATCTAGATAAAATTATTAAGGATCTATATAGGTGTTTAGATAGTCGGACAAGGCATGGAATTTGACATGTTTTTGTGAGATGAACCTGGCATCGAAATGCTGAAGGATCACTATGTAGTGTGATAGCTGTCCTGTCAATATGGGATGATTTGAGATATATTTTAACAGATCCACATAGGATACTCACTGTATATCATGATGCTACAAGTAATGCCATATTTTTTTCACTACTAAAACTAGTGTGATATTTCTATTCTCGATAAGAGAGTATATAGACTCTGAATCAAGGAGCATGAAACTGAGAGAGTATAAAATTTTCTCTCTTACTTCAATGCTCTTATGGGCAATAAGGGAGCACAAGGATTGTTCTAGGGAAATCACATGGAGAACTAGAGGCTTCTCGGAGATGTGTGGTATCAAAATCAAAAATTTTAGAAGAAAATACTTGATTTACTCAAAGTAGTACTGACACTCTTCATGCCACTAGTAGATGATATGTTTCATCATGAAATTAGAACAATGATTACACATGTTTAATAGATTCATAATGAATCAGCGCATCTATTATAAGTGTCCTCCATGGCCTTAGAGATCTCAAAGGTTTCTCGGGGGAGGAATCTAGTTGATGACCATGATCTTCTCTAGGTCGACATTGATGCCTCTGTATCTAATGAAGAAACCAATAAACTTCCCATAGGTGACCATGAATGAGCATTTCACAGGGTTCATCTTCAAATGTCAAGAGCGGAGGAATCCAAAAACTTTTTTGAGAACTCTGAGATTCTCCTCATGATAGCAAGATTTAATAACCAAATTATACATGTATCATTAAACTAGCATCCTTAGGACCATTTTGAAGATGTGGTGCATGGCTCACTGATACGTGTCTCCTATATTATTTAGAACGAAGGGAATGAAATGATAGAAAAAGGTATCTTGCGGTTCCCTAAAGGTGGTAGATTTCTCATCATCAAGGGCCATCCAGATCTAATTGTACCCGGAATGTCTATCCATGAAGGAGAGAGCCTAGAACCTAGCCATTAAATTGATCAACAACTCCATCACTAAAAGTGAAAAATCATCCTTCAAACAATGGTGGTTGGGATCCTGGATGTTGATACAGAATCTAAGATGCCCATTTTTCTTGTAGACTAAAATGATGTTGGATAGCCACATGAGGTATTGAACTTCCTTGATGAAGTTGGATTTGAAAATATTATCAACTTTAGCCTCAACCATGGAACCAGGAGAAGGGTGAATTTTCTTGAGAGCCTACTTAAACCTGAAATGACTCACCAGGAGACCATGATGGTTGACGATGACCTAAGGGTATTGTCCTGATATCTCATCATAGATTTAGGTGAATACATCACCCTGTTGCTTCCGGAAAGACACATACTGATGTTGTTCCTCTAGAGGCATGGCCACACTAATTATCATTGGCCTCAGATATACCTCAGTACTATGGTTTACTTGAATCACCTCATCAATAATGGTATATAATTACTCTTTAAATATGGAAGAGCATCTTCCAAATCCTATTCATTATCTCAGGTAGGGGAATTAATGGGAGGAGATGGATCATCCAGGAAAAATGATTCATGGAGAATTTTGGTGCCTACTTGAGTGGTTATGGAACCCTTACTGGGAGACTCTAGCACTAATGAGACCATGATAAAAGTGGCTATTAAGCCAATCCCATTATGACTTTGATATCATGGTCCATTATTGATATCAAATAAATGGTGTAAAGTTGTATTTTGGCGAATCAACCCTACTCGGTGAAACACGTGGGTATGATATACAATGGTATCCATGGGGTGAACATCTTAGTACCTCGCAGGGGTATGGGCCTTTGGTATCACCTAGTCCTAGACTATGTATAAATATGATGTAAATATCCAATGTTTCTTGTACTTAAGGTAGCAATGACCCATCCTCTTGGAAACAACAATGAAACTTCTAAAGTATCACATCATAGCCTCTAACTGGTGAATTGGGAGAATGAAAAATCATCCAAATATGTCCATAGGATGGCAGTAATTGATGTGTGCTCAACCTCATAGGTATGAACTTTCTTTTAATTTCACTTGTAACAGCCATCATCAAGATATAGGTCTTCATAGGAGTCAAAGGGAGGCACATCCCCTTGAAGAATTCCAAATCAACCATTGAGGGAGTACTTAAGGAATTGGTGATATGAGGAGGGGACTCCTTCATATAGATGAAGCCAAGACCTACCCATCAATGCATTGTAGGAGGTATCTTGTGAGACAACCATAAAATTAGAGCATGATACCAAGCCCTTGATATGGGTATTCAATCAGATTCTTCCACACGATCTCAGCTCAGTTCTCTCATAACACTGAGTTTTTAGGTTAGAGGGACTCAAAACTTCTTTAGTTAGTATTATATTGCAGAGTGTTTGAGATGAGATAAGATTGATCCTAGAACCTTTTTTGACTAGAATGTGATAGATCTACATGCCATTGAACTGGCCTATGATGTATAGTCTGAAAATGTTCCCCTTTACGGGGGAGCCCTCATATTATCTAGAGAAATAAATGATGGCTTTAAATTATGCTTACTCGACCTCATTTGTATAGTTATCTTCTGTGGCTTCCGCTTCTACTTCAAATAGAAGGGGAATTTTCAAGGATTATACAAGGGCCTCCCACATATCTTCTGATAGTTAGAGAGAATATAGGATTAAGAGACTTACTGGAATGTTGGTGAGATTCTTTAACACATCATACTTCTATGCCAGATGCATATTTATACCTGAAAGGGTTCACTCTTTTTCTAGAGGCATAACTGGTTCTGTTGGATATGCCATTGGATTTTGGATAATGCTAGAAATATCCTACTTATCATTAGCTAACTCACCTACAACCACTATCGGCTGACTTTCAGATTTCTAAGGCCTAAATCTAGATGGATGTGGCTGATTGCGATGTGGATATGACTATTCAGCATGGTTAGTTAGCACAACCAGCTATGGTGGCATGTCATACGGGGTAGGCTAGGGGAGCTATGCCTAATGAGATATGCACATAACCTTTTTTTTATCTCATTAGAATGCACAAATTGTCTTGAATGACTAACATGGGCATTCTAATGAATTTAATACCTTCAACCATTCCTTTGACAATATTGGATAGAGGCACTTGGGGGAATTTCTTAATACTCCTCATCATCGGGGACCATGAAGGTATATAGCAACTAAGTGGTGTTCATAGAGGCATACTCCTGATCATCATCATAGGAATCTTCCAATGTTGGGTGAACCCTGTGGGTGATCACTATATTTGGAGGTATGAAGTCTCCAAGGGTACAAGATAGATTGGGTGTTGGTTTGGGACTTTTCTTTCCCTATCACCATCAGTGCCTACTCTTAGGAGATTTAGAGGGCTTTGATATGGATGTTGAAGTGGTAGCTGGGAAAGAAGTGGAGACTTCAAGAGGTTCAACCCTACCCAAGCATTCATAGATCATGCCTTGGGAACAAATGACTTCTCTACAGGCTTTGTAGTCATTGTACTTATGAGTTCCACTGTTGGAAACTAGTTTCCATTCACCTTCACCATTTTTATCAGGCTTGGAAGAGATATGGGCCACATGTGACAATATATTTATCAACATGACCAAACCATTTCCCACTTGGTCCTTAAGCTAATACATTAACACATAGAACAATTTGATGGTATTTCCAAGGATTTGGTGGTATGGGAAATGGTTAGGGCAATCAGTATTCTTAGCTTCATGGGGATTATTAAAATTTTTAATCTTTGGAATCCTATATTATAGGTAAATTAGAAAATAACCAATAACCTATGCATATTTGAAATAATAGGTCCTATGTATCCTATCCAAGAAGGGAACTCTAGGAGCTTGTCCCTGATGAGGGGATGGAGTCTTGCCAGGGGATAAAGCCACATTCACTCATATAAGCAGTTATACTTGTCAAGGTGGTGCCTGTCGATTTTTCATTGGGAGAGGCTAAGATTGATGAGGCTTCTATACCTGATGAGGCTCTACTAGAAAATGGGGAAATTGAATTAGAAGCTCAGGGGATTCCACCTATACTATGGTAATAGTATCTTCCTTGGAGGTTCTTCTTGCTAGAGCTGGGGGAGGCAATGGATGTGAATTATAAGCCTACTTCAAGGATTCCTCTAGGCATTGGGCCTTGTCAGAGAAATCCTAGAACCCGCCTGGTAAGTTTTTGAGTGATGGGAGTAGGGATCAGCTCAGTCTTGAGATTCCCCATGAACATTTTTAGTAGCCAATCTTGGGTTATCGGCATATTGAGTGAATACATGAGGTCTTTCCACTAGGATATGATGCATAAAAAACAATTTTGAGGTAGTTACATTCACTTAAAGAGGTCAACAATACTTTTCTTGTGCGTGGTGGAGCTGAACTGGTGGATGAATTGTTAGAAAAGGTCTTCTCAACCAGTAATGGACCCTATGGGTAACTTTCTTTACTAGATTAATGTAGGACCTTCCAATGTTTGTATAAAATATCGAAGCTTGTTGGATGCTTTATTCTCTGGGGTCCCCGACATGGGCCCATACCTCAAGATGAAGTGGAAAAAATGTAACAATGGGTTATCCATCCCATTGAATGGGGAAAATATAGGGTTCCCAAAATTTGGGGGTGCTCTCATGTCATCCACCCATGCCAGATACAACTTTCCATCAGTTAGGATCACCAAATACCACATCTCTATTGATTAGAGGTGAGCAATGAGAGTGGATATCAAATAATCCTAGAAGGGGATCCTATCTTGTCAAGGATCCCTAAACACCAGTGCATTGATAGACTCAGCAACATTGTAGGAGGGATCAATGGATTGTAGAGAGGCTCAATCTAGGTCCCAAAGAAGGTTATCATGATGCTCAACCTCTATTCCATCTGGATTCACTAGATCACCAAGCTCAACTAGGAGTAATTATCCGATCATGACTTGTGGCTGCCCCTATGGAAGAGAAATATGATCCTATCAAGGAGTTCCATAATATGGGTGCCAATCAGCAAGGAATTCATCCACGATCCACTTATTATCTGTGAACTTCTAGGGAAAGGTGGTGATTATGGGATTGGCCTTCGTCTTATGTAAAATATTATATGGATCAGAGGGATAAAGAGGTATATTTCCCTCATTTCTATTCCAACCGGAAGACAACGATGTGGATGAAAACTTGAGGCTGATCACTTTATTTTTCTTGAAAATGAAGACACCTATATAAGGATAAAAATGATACTTCATTTCCCCAAGGAGTGTATTTTCCTTGTTATACCCTAATTCCCAGTCCCTGATTTTCATGTAACTCAGGAACAACCATGTTTAACATGATGATACCTAGAAGATAATACTCAATTTCAATGGGTAGGATAGGGTTTCATATGATAGGGATAAAGTGGAGAGCATCGCACTTTCCCTATACCTAGATCTACACATTCATAAACGCCTATTACATGATGTTTTAGAGAATTATGAGGCTCTTTACGGATCTATGATGGAGGTATCAGTGGTATTTGGGTGACATAGAGTGCTGCGCAACTGGGAGTGCTGCAAACTCAAACATTCAGCATTGTTGATCAATGTCATTGAAGTGCTCCCAACTTTTTGGTTAGACCAACTGATGGTCATAGAGGAAATTAAGAGTCATCCAGATAGTTCGGAGGAAGCAACCAACCTGGAAACCAGTGAGAGTCTCTGGGATATCAAATTTGGAAGTTGCATTCCACCAAACTTCCACTGACAATTTATCAGAATCCAGAGTCTCCCATATGATTTATTGATTAGGTGCAGGGCCCTAATCTTGTTTGGAATAAGCTTAGATCAATGATTTCTAAGATATTAGTGGCAACACTGATGTGGATCGGTGTATAATTTGGTTGGACGATGGGGGAGCCGCTGTGTGAGTTGACTATTCACTATAAGTTGGGTCATCTCTCAAGGGTGGTACTAACCACATCATTACATCCGTATTGGAATGGGTGTTCACCACTACCTCATGTGAGAGTGAAACAATTCTCATTGGAAGGCCAATAGGATTCTCATCATGTATCCAATTCTATAATAGTTATCCATGATCCTGAGTAAAGGAGGAGAAGGAAACTGGCGATGATATAGATGGATGCACTGTGAGCCCTTAGAAGGATGCCAAATCCTCCTACACCTATATTTAAATATAGATGCATTTGGGGATCCTATGAATCTCACCTTCTAGGATTAAAAACTTCACCTTTAAGGATCCTACCCCAGACTCCAATGATGAATAATGGGGTGAAGGTTCTATCCCTGAATAAAATTTTGTCTCAGAATATGATAGGTGAACAAGATTTGCGATGACTTGGCACTTCTCAAATTTTTTCCTTCAGCTGTAGAGGTTATACGTTCTACCCTATGATAGTTATTTAGGGTAGGGTAGTTCTTCGTTATGGTCAGGTCCTTTGTGTTGGTGGGTGATAGCATGGGGAGTAACTCCACTTTGACTGGTTGGTATATGGGGAGGTCTTCCATTTCTGTTTTTGTTTGGGAAAGGAGGAACTCTGCTTTGACTGTTGTATGAGTAGGGAGGACCTCCACAATGGTTGTTGATGAAGTAGGGGGGACATCTACTTTGGTTAGTGGGAACATTGGGAGGACCTCAATGTTGATTGTGAGAGCGGGGAGTATCTTTTATTTGGTGGGTTGAAGAGTAAGGAGGCCCTTCACACTAATCGAAATGGACATGGGGAGAACCTTCATGTTGAGAAGGTTGAATATGAAGAAGACCTCCGTACTGTCTGCTGAAAGTGCGGGGATAATCTTTTCTTTGGTCGATACAGGGGTGGGGTGGTCCTCCACTTGATCTGGTAGAAACACGGGGAGGACCTCTATGTTGGTCGACAATGATTTCATTGGGAGGACCACCATATTTATTATATATGAAATAGGGGGTAAATTCTCTTTAATCGATGTTGGAGTGAGGAGGACCTTCTCTTGAGTTGGTTGAAACATGGGGATGACCTCCATGTTGGCTATTGAAGGAGTGGCCATGACCTCCACTCTAGTTGGTAGTGTCACAGGGATGACCTTCGTGTTGTTCGATGGTGATAGCATGGGGAGGACCACCATACTGATTGTTAATGAAGTGAGGATGAAAATTTATTTGATCGGTGCTAGAGTGGGGAGGACCTTTGCTTGAGCTACAGGAAACATGGGGAGGACCTCCATATTGGATGTCAAAGTGGGGAGGACCTCTTCTTGAGATGAGAATGGAATAAGGAGGACCTCAGTGCTAATTACGATAGTGGATATGACCTCTTCATGGGTTGGTGATAGCATGGGGAGGGCCTCTATACTAAAACTCATTATCATGAGTTATCCCATAATGGTTGGTGGTGGTGACAAAGATTGACAGAGCCAACCCAGCTTTCCTACGGGACACCTAAGGTCTCATTCCCAACTAGGTGTGGATGAATCCCTACTTGTCTTCCACAAGAATCTATTTTATTGCATCGGTGGTGGAAAAGTCCACTAGAGATGTGGATGGTGATTTCCCTTTTGGGGAATTATCCTAAGCTTGTTCCTAACGTCAATGCTGGGTGGTCTAGATCGGGGCCGACAGACCATGTGTATAGTCCCGCAGTTCTTTGGCTTAAAGGTCTGTCCAATGTTAGAGATGATGGGGCCTGGTGGTATCCATCCTTGGCCAGACCCAGGAAGTAGTTTCATCCATGGTGACTTAGGAATCCTCCACCTCCTTAGAGTAGGGGAGAAAGTCATAGGTTCTCTCTGGGGAGAGGCTCCATACATGATTCACTATTGGAACAGGGAGGGGCTTTTTCCTGTGCAGCCTGTGGGGGCGGTAGTGTCAATGACAAACTGAAGCCTCTAGATCCTAGTGGAATTTTTCACTTGGGGGAATGATCCCCTCCTACTTGTACTGATGTATGAGGGTGTCCATAACCCTCCTTTTGATTATCAAAGAGGGTTATATGGGGTGTGGGTGCTCCGTAACAATAGTTGTGGTGGAAGTCCTGGAAGAGGTGGGGTCATGAGGGATCACCACATTAAAATTTCTACTTCCCCTATGTCTGTATGTGTTGGATGTTTGATTTCTCCTGGCTAGGATCTTGAAAAATAGTTGGATTCATCCATAAATATAGATACTAGGAAATTAATGCCCAATACCCCATCATTTTCAAATACTCCATTGGTGGGGAGGGATATCCACTCCGATAAATTCATAGTATCGACTTCCTAATGTTTAACTAGCCAAATTTATGGTGATTCCCATGTCGAGCCCACAATTTTCTTGGTGTGTGCCAGCACCGGGTATCTGGATCTAGTGACATGCTAATCTACTGATGTCTCGAATGCTATTTTCCCCATGTTGAGGATAAGAGTTTCATGTCAGGTTCAACATTTATGTTTCTGATGCTTTCTCAAGGGAACAACAACATGCATGATAATGTGCGCTGGTGTGCTTTATTACCCACCATTATTTCTTTCTAAAGGTAGTAGACTTTCATAACATTAAATGGTGGTGTATTCTCCTTGATCGTAATGGGATGATGGGATGTTAGTTCCTCCTTCCATGGATCCCTCATTGTAACTTGTCACCTAGTTTGATTTTCCCTCATCAAATTTATTCATGTTCATGGAACTCATTCTTAGTGCCATCTCTTTATGGACACCCATTAAATACACTACTTCTGTCTATAAATTCCAGTGGATCTTAATAGGGAAACAACATTTGGTTAGAAAATTAGTCACATTGGGCTTCACTGGTTTGTTTGGATGTAGGAAAATTGGTCACCTGTATTCTTTCTCAAAGGAGGAAATCTAATGGAGGAATCTTAGGCACAAAACCCATGAATACCATATTGATCATGGGGTATCTGATGCAAAAGGATTATATCCTTAAATAATTTCACCTCAACCATCCCATGTTTCTAATGAGGTAGATGAATCCATAGGCACATATCTTCCAAGGATTTCAACTTAAGAATCCCATGTTTTTCATGAGGTATATATTTTTAGCCATAAGTTTAACATCTTATAGTGGTATAATTGAATGATCAGAATGAATCGTGAAGGGGGATCAAGGATGAGTGTTTGTAGGAGGGAATATGTCACACCTGGAAGTTTGCCGATGGATGGATCAGGATTCCCTATGGAGGCAGATCAGGGAGGTGTTTCCTATAAAGTCAATATTTCACACAGTGAAGGTTGATCAGAATACCCTTGTACGTGGATTAGGGAGGTAAAACCCTAGGAATTTAGCACATAGGTTTACCATTGTTTTGGGTTGAACTTTAGAGAGGCATCCTATGTAACACCCCAAGGTTTTGAAAATAAATATTGAATTCATTTTATAATCTATCCACTAAACACAACTTTTCCTCTACTATGTTTTGAATTTTGAAAAACGGTCATCTAGTGTTGTGATCGGTAAGTCATTTGGAGTATGATAGAACAAAATTGATTTTTTGGTGAATAGTAACATACCTTTATGAATAGTAATATGGCCCTTATGAATATTAAATAATGATATTATTTTATTTTATTAAGGTAATATGATAATGTTATCTTAATTAATTTTGCAATGTGATATAAAACTAATTATACCTCTAAAATTATTATTTTTCAAAATAATTATGATTTTATTTAAAAATTAAATTAATAATATTAAAATTTTTTTTTGGAAAATAGAGTTAATTTTTGAATTCTACATGTCGAAAAATGAAATGGGAATTTTTGGTATTTTTTTGAAATTGTTGAATTTTTGATGAATAGTGAAATACAGTAAAATACCGTATATTCAAATTATCAGTTAAAAACACTATTTATGACATCATAAGTGATGTAATAAAACTTGGTTCGAAATCACATGCACTTATTACAATTAGGGGTCACATGAAACAACACTATTGGTTGTCTTAATAGAAACAATAAAATAACGAATAAAATATTCAAAATTTACCCCTCTCCTCCACTATAACCCCTCTCACTTCCTCCTCTCTTCACTCCTCTAAGTCTTGAATCTCCTCAAATATCTACCCAATTACCCTTACCTAGTCACTACTCACATCCAAGAATCTATTGGTCTTTCAAAAAGACCAAGACCCCTTCCCTTAAGGAGGTTCTCAAGGAGGTTATTTCAAGAGGTAAAGCACCCTTCTTTTTCATTTAGTTTCATATCAATTTATCTCCATTTGTTATCCTATCCTAACCCCCTCTATCCAAATAACCATGATAAATCTAGTATCATTTATATAATGGAACTATATCATGTTAATGTAAGAACCATCATCAATATTTTTACTCCCCCCTTTTATTTTTATAAATGAAATCAACGTCCATGAGGTTCTAATTTATAACTTTTGTGGAAGATGAAGTTTTGTTATTCAATTTCTCCTTAATTACTGGTCATGAAACTATTTTTATGGTTTAACCAGAATATAATATATTTATTATAACCTAATTAATATTCATGAAGCAGTATATGTATATATTATTAATTTTTATGACAAAACTAGTTAATAATTATCCAAATACCGCCAAATAATCGAAGTGGTTGTCATCTAATGATTCATCCTCATTCTGTGAAACAAAATGATAGAAATGGCCATTAAAAATTATGTATGTTCATAAATAATATGTAATTTCAATTCGGAAGATTTATGACCATTCCTCATGAACTTCATTACTTAAAAACAAGTGCACCAATTATGAAAATCAAGAAAACGAACACTCTGGAACAACGGAATTCGATATTATAACTTATCAATAAGAACATAAATGAACTAAATAGAATTATGATAAAATAAATACATTTATAATAGGTTATTAATTCAGTTATTAATGGGTATAATTTCATATTCCATGACCTTAAGTTCAATATGGGAACACATTCAGACTTAAGGTAAGGGTTTTCTCACCCGAATCTCCATTTTCATTCGGGTTACTTTTATTGTCTAATTAACTCAATGAAATTATTTTATATTACTATTTAATCCTAATAAAATATGTATGGGTGTTATATATATATTTACCAACCAGAAAAATTCCTTATTTTATGGATATCTACACGTTTTAAAAGGAACTTTTAAAATTGTTTCCAAAATACAAGCCTGATTTAAGGGAATTTCTCAAATTCTTACATATTTTCAAGGGCAATCTATAATCTATTTTTGGAAACCATTATCTTTATAAAATCACTAATTTTATTATGAAAATACTATATTACTTCACTTCTGGTTTTATTCAATGATTTTTCCAAAATAACTATTCTTTTCAAAATAAAAGAGTAATTATCTGAAGAATTGCTTAATGATTTTATAAGAGTATTTTCGTCTGATTCAAAACTATTATTGATTATTATGTATTATTGGGTTTAATAATTTATGATGTAATATAACATATTTTATTTAATGGTTTATTACTAAATCTAATGTGGATGATCTATCCTAAAACTATTCACCATATTACTCGAAATGGTTAGTGTTTTATGTTTAATGATTGGGGAAAGTTAGTTACATCTCATATGATAGTTTCAATATGGATGTATATGTTGTTTATGTTTATCCCTTATCATATGAATAATTAATTTTACTTATTATGTGTTTGGTGGGGCCCAATATAGCCCCTTGAAGCATTAGTAGGTCTCACGAGACAAATAGACATGGAATTGACTGAGACCTTTCCCAATTTGATATATGGTTTTGCCCGAGGACTTGATCATTTTATATGTCTTGGTAGAGGCCTTGAAAAAATGATTCATAATGTCTGGAATATGAACTTCCCTCATTATTAATCTAGTATTTTAAAGTTCATGTGTTTAATATAATACCGATGATTACGATTTTTTATGGCATTATTTACTCAGCTCATATTTCAGTCATAATGTGTTTAAGTTTATTATTTATAAAGGCATGTGTTTTCAATTATTCACCTTTCCTAATGTTTATGTTTATGATATTTTGATGTATTACTTACTCTTAATTATCAATTAATCTCACCCCCTTCTTATGTTTCATTTTCCCAGGATATGAAGAAGTTAGTTTTGAGTGACTTTTAGGCATAATCTAGGAGTATTGGATGTTTCTAATGGAATAAATCAGTGTTTTATTTCTATTCCTGATGTAATGATAACCTTATATATGTATCTTGTTTTCAGAAGATACTAAACTACTTGGTCCTTAGGGATACATATTTTTTGTTTATATGCCAATGTAATAAAATAAGGCACGGGTTCCTGGAAACTGGGGTTGGGTCCTACAAGTTGGTATCAAAGGAAGTTTGGTAGAAAACATGGAAACTAGATTTAGAAAATGTTGATTAGGGAATAAATCCCTAAGATAGTCTTTAAGGATAATCATAAAATAACATACTGGTATTTTGGTAAGGAATATATTATGTTTATATTTCTAGAAAATTCATCCATGTCTATACACAAAAAGGTATAGGTGGATCTGGAACAGATGTACCTAGAAGTGAAATCTTTGACAAGGAGTTTCGTGCTTGACCTGGGGTATCCTAGTAAATGAAAACAGGCCTTGCTGCACTATCGGTATTGAAACTCCTATGGGATATTCTTTGGACAATGCACATTTTATTTACAATCCATTATGAAGGATTTAAATGTAATTTTTTCCTCAATGAAACCATTTTTGTGATTATGGGATTAGCCATGCGTAGGGTCTCAATTTGTATTTTGTTAAGTTAATATTATACATTATGATTCATAACCTAATCTAGTGTATGACATCATCTAGAAATGGTGCCTATTGGAAGAAATGGAAACTACATGAACTTGCGTATCCCACGTAGGGATTGCCCTCTAACGCAAGATAATGATGTAGGATCTGATGCTGCGACTGGTGGAGAGAAACTTATAACTATACTGGGACAACTTACTCAGGTTACGAACAATAAACTTACCCATATGGAGCATCTAGATCTTCCACATGGATGAGATTTGTTAGATATCTTTATGCAACAACAACCTCCATCATTCAATGGGAATAAAAACCCATTTTTTACAGAACGGTGGATAAGTTCCGTATAGAAGATATTTTTCTCTCTTTGGGATGTAATGAAATAGATAAGGCCATCATGGAAATTTATTGTCTATTGAGATATGTGGATCAGTGGTGGTAGTTAATCCAAAACACAAAGGAGGAGGAATATATAGAAGAGATATAATGGAGAGACTTTAAGGAAATATTCCTAGAGAAATACTTTCCTCGTGAACAACAAGCAGATATGGAAAGGAAATTTCTGAATTTGAAGCAAAATAAAGATGATAATTTTGAAAAGTATGAAGCTAAATTAACATGGTTAGAAAGGCATTCTGTAGACTACATATGAAATCCGAGGAGCAAGATTGATCGATTCATTGATGGACTAAATCCATTCCTCCAGCAGGCTCTAGTCTCCCAGAGTTTCTCATCATATAAAGATATAGTTTCATGTGCTATCAAGATGGAAAATGATTTTTCCAAGTCTTATGACTTTAAGGGAAATAAAGAAAAGAATAGGGTTTCTAAAAACTCTGGAAAAGTAAATAAGAAAACATGGAATAAGGGAAGAGTTGAATTTACACCCTTTAACAATTGTGGAAAGAAACACCCTGGTGCCTGCTTAAAAGGAAAAGGAGTACGCTAAAATGTGGACAGAAAGGCCATCTTACTGGTGATTGTAAGGGGAAGAAAGAAGCCATTAATGTTCAATGCAATAATTGTTGGGGAATGGGACACTATTCTAATGATTTTCCAAAGCATCAAGGAAACATGCAAAAAAAAAGGCCAAGCGAGTAGGGACAAGCTTATGCAATCACAACTGCTGATAATGATGTTCTTAATGAATTGTTGGAAGGTACATTAATAATTTCATCAAACTTAGCCAATGCTTTATTTGATTCTGGATCGTCACATTCATTTATATCTTCCTAGTTTTCCAATAAAATTAGACATGTCCAATTTTATTTAATAAAGGAGTTATGAGTCAAAACTTCTAGTGGATGTATCATTGCAACAAAGGTGTGTCAATTAGTCCCCCTCATCTCACATAAAAATGATTTAGTTTCTAACCTTATCATCATACCAGTTATTGACTTTTATATAATCCTCAGTATGAATTGGCTATCAAATTATGATGTGAAGATCTATTGCAAGAATAATGAAGTTATAATTTTTGAGAATGGTGTAAAATCCCTTATCTTTAGAGTAGAAACCTCTCTATTTGATTCTCATCTAGATCCAACCCCAGTAGATCTACTAAATAAAATTATTGTGGACGAAGGTAATTCAATAACTATGAGTGAGTAAAATAATGTTCAAATATAATATTTACCCGTTGTGTAAGAATATATTGACGTCCTTCCAGAGGATTTACCTGGAAATCCTCCAGAGTGGGAAATTTATTTTTCCATTGACTTAATTCTTGGTTCAAGGCCCATATCAAAGACCCCTTATATAATTTCCACTTTTGAGTCAGTGAAACTAAATAAATAACTACAGGAATTGAGTGATAAAAGATTTATTCTCCCTAGAGTTTCTCCATGGGGAGCCCCGGTTCTTTTCGTTAAGAAGAAAGATGGGTCTATGAGGTTGTGCATTAACTGCAGGGAGATCAATGCTATAATAATAAAGAACATGTATCCCCTACCTCACATTGATGATTTATTTGATCAACTTCATGTAGCCCAATATATTTCGAAGATTTATCTTCGATATGGATATAATCAGTTTCTTTTGAGGAAGGAATACATTCCAAAAATAACATTCCGAACCAGGTACGTGCATTACATGTTTACAGTAATGCCTTTTGGACTAACTAATGAACCATTTGTTTTCATGGATCTAATGAATATAGTTTTCATGGAATATCTTGATGACTTTGTAGTGGTTTTTGTTGATGATATCCTAGTATAATCTAAAAGATATTAAGATCATCAAAACCACTTGCGCACTATTCTAAAGAGTTTTAGAATAAATGAATTATGTGGGAAGTTTAGAAAGTGTGATTTTTGTCTTAAATTAGTTTCCTTTCTAGGCCACATTGTCTCTAAGGATGAAATATCTATAGATCCTACAAAGACAAATGTTGTGAAAGAATGTCCTACTCCAACGAACATAACCGAGGTATGTAGTTTTATTGGTTTAGCATGTTATTATCGGAATTTCGTTTAGAACTTCACCTGTTTAGCAAACCCAATGACCAAGCTTACAAGAAAAGGGGTTATGTTTGTATGGAAAAAGGAATGAGACAAATATTTTAAATAATTGAAGATAATATTAGTGAATTACAATCTTGACTCTACCATCATGGAATGATGGATTTGGGATCTTTAGTGATGAATCAAATAAAGGAATTGGGTGTGTCCTTATACATAATGATATAGTGATTGACTATGCATCTAGGAAGCTAAAAATACATGAACAAAACTATCCAACTCACAATCTTGAGTTAGAAATGGTAATATTTTATCTGAATATTTGGAGACATTACCTTTGTGGAGAAAAATGTGAGATATATACAGATCATAAGAGTTTGAAATATATCTTCTGATCGAAAAAATTAACATGAGAAAAAGGATATGGATTGAGCTACTCAAAGATTATTATTACACAATACACTACCACCCGAGTAAGGAAAATAATGTGGCAGATGCTTTGAGTAGAAAGGACCATGGAATTATGAACAATATGAGAGTTGAAAGGGATCCTTTGTTCATGAATATAGTAAAGATAAATATGGGGATTATAAAGGAAGGTAACACATCATTAATTTTTCAAATGGTTTTCAAACCTTCTTTACTGGAAAGGATTAAAATTTCTCAAGATGAAGATGAGGAGTTTCAAAAAAAAATTAAAATTAAAACTGTAAATAATGGGAAGTTGATTAACTTCATATATGAAGGTGGCATTTTGAAATTCAGAAAGAGGCTTTGTGTTCCCGCTATTCCTGAGCTAAAGAGGGAACTATTGGACGATTCTCATAGCTCTAATTTTTCTATACACCCTGGTAGAACAAAGATGTATAAAGATATAAAAGAAAATTTTTGGTGGGAAAACATGAAGAGAGAGATTGCTGATTATGTGTCGATATGTTTGTTTTGTCAATATGTAAAGGCTGGAAGACAATGTCCTGGAGGAGTCCTGCAACCCCTTCCTATTCCAATGTCAAAATGGGATGACATAACAATGGACTTTGTAATGGAGCTACCAAAGACTCCATGAAAGAATGATGAAATATGGGTCATTATTGACCGTCTTACAAAATAAGCACATTTCTTGCTATAAGAGGAGATTTACCACTTGAATATTTAGCAAGACTATATATTAATGAAGTTGTAATACTTCATGGTGTACCCTTATCAATTTTTTCTGATCAGGATCCTCGTTTTACATCACAATTTTGGAAAAGTCTTCAGAAGGCCCTAAATACTGATCTTTGTTTGAGCACTGCCTACCACCCACAAACTGATGGACAATCAGAACAGACAATTAAAACTTTGGAATAAATTTTGAGGTCTTGTTCACTTGACTTTAAAGGTATGTGGGATTAGTATTTATCTCTCGTATAATTTTCCTATAACAATATCTTCCATTTAAGTATTCATATTTCACCATATGAAGTATTATATGGAAAGAGATGTCGTACACCAACTTGCTAGGATGATGTTGGTGAAAGAAAGCTCGTAGGCCCAGAACTTGTTGAGGAAACAACAAAAAAGGTGATGATTATCCAAACCCATATCAAAACATCTCAATGTTGGAAAAGATCTATGTTGATAACTGAAGGAGGTATTTGGAATTTCAAGAAGGAGAACATGTTTTCTTAAAGATATCTCTATGAAAGGGTATTATACGATTTGGTAAGAAGGGAAAATTAATTCCCAGGTACATCGGAACTTTTGAAATTCTAGACTAAATTGGAGCCGTAGCTTACCATTTGGAAATGCCACCAAGTATCTCTAGAGTTCACAATGTGTTCCATATGTAAATGTTAAGAAAATACATGCCAGACCCAACACATGTACTCACCTATGAAGAAATAGAACTTGAGCCCAAACTGTCTTATTGTGAAGATCCTGTCAAGATTCTTGATACCAGAGAACAAGTATTGAGATATCAGATGACTCGTCTGGTAAAGGTTCTTTGGAGGAACCATAAGATGGAGAAAGCAACATGGGATCCTGAGGAGCTTATTTTGAAGACATAATAGAATCTTTTTAGGTAACATTTTGTGAATTTTGAGGAAGAAATTTTTTTAAGGATGGGATAATTTAACACCCCAAGGTTTTGAAAATAAATATTGAATGCATTTTATAATCTATCCATTAAACACAACTTTTCCTCTACTATGTTTTAAATTTCAAAAAATGTCCATCTAGAGTTGTGATCAGTAAGTCATTTGGAGTCTGATAGAACAAAATTGATTTTTGGTGAATAGTAACATACCCTTATGAATAGTAATATGAACCTTATGAATAGTAAATAGTTATATTATTTTATTTTCTTAAGGTAATAATATAATGAAATCTTAATTAAATTTTCAATGTGATATAAAACTAATTATACCTTTAAAATTATTAATTTTTGAATTAACTATGATTTTATTTAAAAATTAAATTAATAATATTTAGGAAATTATTTTTGAAAAATAGAGTTCATTTTTTAATTCTACATGTCAAAAAATGATAGGGGTGATTTTTTGGGATTTTCCTGAAATTCTTGAATTTTTGATGAATAGTGAAATACGGTAAAATACCGTATATTCATGTTATCAGTAAAATGCACTATTTATGACATCATAAGTGACGTTTGGACACATGGTTTGAACTCACATGAACTTATTAATATTAGGGGTCACATGAAACAACACTATTGGTTGTCTTGATGGAAATAATAAAATAATGAATAAAATATTCAAAATTTACCCCTCTCTTCCACTATAATCTCCCCTCACTCCATCTTCTATTCACTCCTCTAAGCATTGAATCTACTCAAAAATCTTCCAAATTATCCTTCCCTAGTCACTCTCGACATCCAATAAGCTCTTGGTCTTTCCAAAAGACCAATACCCCCTCCCTTAAGGAGGTTCTCAAGGAGGTTATTTCAAGAGGTAAATCACCCTTCTTTTTCATTTAGTTTCATTTCAATTTAACTTCTTTTGTTATACTCTCCTCACCCCCTCTATCCAAATAACAATGATAACTCAAATATCATCTATATACTGAAACTATATAATGTTAATGTAATAACCATCATCAATATTCTTACTCCCTCCCATTTATTTTTATAAACAAAATCAACGTCCATGAGGTTCCAATTTATAACCTTTGTGGATGACGAAGTTTTATTGTTAAATTTATCCTTCATTACTGGTCATGAAACCATTTTTATGATTTAAAAAGACTATAATATATTTATTATAACCTAATTACTATTCATAAACCAGTATATGTACATATTATTAATTGTTTTCACAAAACTAGTTCAATATAATCCAAATACCGCCAAAATAATCGAAGTGGTTTTCATCTAATGACTCATACTCATTACATGTATCCAAATGATAGAAATGACCATTAACAATTTTTTATGTTCATAAATAATATTTAATTTCAATTATGGAGATTTAAAACCATTCTACATGAACTACAATACTTAAAAACAAGTGAATTGATTATCAAAATCAAGAAAACGAACACTCCAGAATGGAGAAATTCAATATTATAACTTATCAATAAAGACAGAAATGAACTAAAAAGAATTATGATAAAAAAATAAATGTCTAATAGGTTCTAAATTAAGTTATTAATGGGTATAATTTCATATTCTAGGACCTTAATTTTAAGAGGGGAACACATTCGGACTTAAGGTAAGGGTTTTCTCACCCGAACCTCCATTTTCATTCGGGATACTTTTATGGTATAATTGGCTCAATTAAATTCTTGTATATTTTTATGTAATAATCATAAAATATGTGAGAGTGTTCCATATATTATTAAAAACCAGAAATCATCTTTATTTTATGGATAGTTACACATTTTAAAAGGAACTTTCCAAATTTTTTCTAAAATACAAGCCTGATTCAAGGGAATTTCTCAAATTCTTACATATTTTCAAGAGAACTATATAATATTTTTCTAGAAACCATTGTATTTATAAAATTACCCATTTTATTATGAAAATAATATCTTAATTTACTACTGGTTTTATACAAATATTTTTCCAAAAGAACTCTTTTTCCAAAATAAAATAGTATTTATCTCAAGAATTTCTTAATGATTTTATAAGAGTATTTTCGTCTGATTAAACACTCCTGTTGATTCTTATGTATTATTGGGATTAATAATTTATGATGCTATCTACCATACTTGATTGAATGGTTTATGACTAACACTATTTTAGATGATCTATCCTAAAACCCTTCACCATATTACTTGGAATGGTTAGTGTTTTATGTTTAATGATTGGGGAAAGTTAGTTACATTTCATATGATAGTTTCAATATGAATGTATATTTTGTTTATGTTTATCCCTGCTCACATAAGGAATTCTATGGACTTATTATGTGATGGGTGGGTCCCTCTATATCCCCCCAATGCATCGGTAGGTTTCATGAGACAAATATACGTGGAATTGGCTGAGGCCTTTCCCAATTTGATATATGGTTTTGGCTGAGGTCTTAATTATATTTGGATTCTTTGGATGAGGCCATTAAAAAATGTTTCATAATGCCATAAATATTCACTTCCCTCATTATGAAGCTAGTAATAAAAAGTTCATGTGGTTATTTAACTAGTAGAATACCCATGAATATGTTTTATTATGACAATATTTACTCAGCTCATATTCCTGCAATAATATGTTCAAGTTTATTATTTATAAAGGTGTGTGTTTTCCATTATTCACCTTGAATAATGTTTATGTTTATGATCTTCTACTATCTTTTTTACTCTTACTGAGCATTTGAGCTCACCCATTTCTTATGTTTCATTTCCCCAGTATATTAAGAAGTTAGTTATGAGTGACTTGCGGGCATAATCTAGGAGTCTTGGAAGTTTATAATGTAATAAATTAGTGTTGTATTTACCTTCAAGATGTAATGTTAAACTTATATATGTATCTTGTTTCTAAAATCTTCTAAACTACTTGGTACTTCAGGATACATATTCCTTGTTTATAAGCCAATGTAATAAAATAAGGCACTAGCTCTAGGCAATTGGGGTCGGGTCCTTACATCCTATGTTCCATGTCTAAAAGATAGGGATAAAAACCCTTATAGTTTGATGTCATAGTTTAAGGTCATGTGATAATACCTTTACATGAATTTGGATGTCACGCAGTAAGGATCCTAGTGTTGTGAAAGGATCATTGATGAGGGATGGTGTGGGGATTAAGCATGTAAGATTCCTTTTGCAAGAGGATTTATCTTAGTTTTATCTGGGGGTGGGGATTATGGATTTAGTTACAAAATGGACCTAGAGAAGATGTGGTCTCCTAGGTGAGGGGCATGATCTTACTAGGGTTGTGTCTCTGAAAAAATTGGGGTAGATGTAGATGTTGGGTTTGGACATCAGCGAGGCTTCCTATGTATCCCGGTTGGTTGGGAATAAAAGAACACAAAGTTTGTAAGGGGATAGGCTTACATCTTGAGAGGAGGCCCATTGAAGTGACAGTTGAGATTTATATCTATAGAGAAGTCCCATAGGGTATCTGGGGAATATATTGTGGTTTCTACTAACTTGTAAGACCACGTGAGTCTTGAAAAATGTGAAAAAACCAGAGGAATTAGTAGATTGGATGTTTGTGCCATGAAATAAGCATCACCAAGTGATGGTGTGGGGCCTACACATGGAGGCTACTCGAGGAGGATGCCATTCCATGTGAGGAGGATCTTGTTACATGTGAGGAGGATCTAATTCCATATGAGGATATTTAGTGTGGAGACCATTCCATGCCACTCACACCTGGATCATGTTGTACTTATTGTATAGGGTAAGGTTATAGTTTGATATCATGTTTTGAGGATGTTTGGAACAGGAAGTTTTACTTCATGCAATTCAAATGTAGGGGGACTCACTTCTACCCCCCATGGGCTTAGATAACCATATCTCATGAAGCTATCAAAGGGGAATGGATTTAGAAATTATAGGGTAAAATGATATGGGGGAGTGGTCAATCACGAGGTCCACGTTAGTGAGCCTATGCTGAGAAGAAATAAGCATTAGTGTACCTTTTCTAAGAAGTAAGAGATAGGGTAACAAATGTACTAGGGGCATCCTATGAGGGACCATGAAATTGCTGTATGAAAATTTGGAGGGAAGAACAAGAGGTGCAATCAATGTATGGGTGTTGTGTGAAAAGGTGGATCGAACATGGTACTCTAACACTTGGGTAGGCTATGCAGTTTCAAAGAAAAGGTGTGTACAAATTTGGTTTTTTTACCCAAGGATAGAGTTTGCACGTAGAGGAGTCTTTGTGCGCACCCGACTTGGGTTGACATAGGTTGGGTGAGGATTACCAAACTGTGGGCTCAATAAATAATAGACCCACATGAAACATATCATGTAAGAACATATACCTTATGTGTTCTATTCTTTCACAATGCCATAGAATATTGTTCTTACATCACTACTAGAAAAACATGTATTTGCGACGAGTCATTTGCGACGGGATCCCGTCGCAAACGGCTTTTTGCGACGGGGGCCCGTCGCAAATGACCCGTTGCTGAAAACGGTGTCGCAACAACAATTTTTTGCAACGGGCCCGTCGCTAAAGCCTTTTTCCGCGACGGGGAGAATCCCCGTCGCAACTAGTACTCCGTATATTTGTAAAAAACTTTTCAAAAACTATTTGCGATGGGCCTGCTGCAAAAACTATTTAAAAAAAAATAAAAAACTATTAATAAATTATTTTAATGCTTATAATAATAATACTATTTGCGACGTGCATAGTATCCCGTCGCAAATACTATAAAACAAATAAAAAAAATATTAATAAATTATTTTAATTAAAATAATAATAATCCAATTATAATTCAAAAATAAAAAATAATAAAATATTAATAAATGATTTTAATTAATATAATAATAGAATTATAATTCACAAATAAATATAATAAATTATTTTAATTAATATAACAATAATAGAATTATAATTCAAAAATAAAAAATAATAGAATATTAATAAATGATTTAATTAATATAATAATATTAGAATTATAATTCATAAATAAAAAAAATATTAATAAGTTATTTTAATTAATATAAAAATAATAGAATTATTTTACATTCAAATATTAAAATAATTCAAGTATTACAAAAAAATATAATTAAATTATAATATAATTAAATTTTAATATATATATAAAATTTAATATTATAAAATATAAATAATATTATTATTCATATTAATATTGTTATTTAAAAATATAATATTATTAATATTTTATAATGAGACAGAAACTACGAATAGAAAAAAAAATCATATTTTGATTTCACAAATTTTATAACATAAATACAAACTCTAATCTGAAGGAGGGGGGGAGGGGGGGGGGGGTCTACAGATGGTGGTGGAGGAAACTCCATCCCTAAAGCATGAGTGAGTCGGCGCATGTACTCCATCTGCTCCTGATGCTGCTGCTGCCACTGACTCGTCTGCTCCTCGTACAGCTGCTGCTGGCGTCGACGCTCCTCCTCAAGCTGCTGACGCATCTGCTCCTGCTCCTGTCAGAGACTCTCTATCAGTGCAGTCTGAGATCGCAACTGATCCTCATACTGTGTAGCAGAAGAAGATGCACGAGCTCCTCTCGAGCTGGACGCCGACATCACAGCACTGCCATAATAATCTATGGGAGTCATTCGAGAGCCGATACCAACTACCCAGCCCTTCTCGAAGGCATACTGGGTGGCCTGCATCCATGCCGCCTCATCAAACTGACGGCCAGTGGTCTGATCTGATGACTCGGCCTGACTCTCAGGCCGGGCCTGTGACGCTGCGGCCTCATATGACTCCTGTAGTTGCAATTTAAAATTAAAATTGTGAATATATTATATGCAGTTAATTTTTAAACTTGAAAACAAATAATAATGACCACGATGTGATGCTGACGATCACCTCTGAGCTCCCTAGTAGCAGGATCACTATACATCCTCCGATATACGTCGTACTCCGTAATATCGGGGTGCTCGACAGCCTATAAGAATAAAAAATAAACTGTTAATATTTATAGTTATATAAAATATTTATAAATAATGTACGTACCAGATGTTGTCTATGAGCACTGAAAGAACGACTCCCAGCTCGATGAGTCACCTCCTGTCTCCCCCGATTCTGCCTCCCCACCGATGATCTTCTCTGAAAGGCACCACTCAACCAGTGTGCACATAATCCATCCCATACATGGGATGAAATGTACTCTGGTCGGTGTGCTCTACATGACTCATCAAAATCTGACACTCCTGCTTTCTTCATCGTAGATTTTCTTAAATTGTGCAAAAACTGACGAAGGCGATCACGCATGGCCACCTCCCATGCCTCATGGATGGCGTCACGCATGGTATCCTCAATCGGATACCATAAACCCTACAAATAAATCAAAATATCAAGTTAGAAATGAAATAATTTTCAAAATAAAAATTATTTATTTACGTGCGTACCAACCAATGGCCGAACATGGCCTGCTACACATCAAAGGGAATCTGCTCCCATGTGGTCCACGGCTGAGAGAAATAGTTGCGCAAAATAGCGCTGCCCTGTCGGACTGCTATATGTGGAAAACTGTAGAAATAATAAACATTTATTATGTGAATATATTAATGAAATTTTAGTCAAATCCACAGGTTATCACACAGGTTATCACACCTCCGTGTGCATGGATCAAACCCAAGACATGGACGTTGCTCGAGGACGGGGTCAGGAATCATCAATCGTGCAAGACCACGCCCCCTCCGCGTACTCCCTGGAGCGCCTGCAGGCTGAGGGTCATCTATCAGCAACTCATCCGCATCGAAAGTCAGGTCAGCATCCGCCAACTCACAAAATGTGGCATCATCCATCTGAAACAGAAAATGTTAATGTTGTTAGCAAATAATTGATAATTACTATTATATATACATATATACATATTATGATTGTATATAAATACCATGGAATTCTATCAGTGTTCATCTTCATCATCATCTTCATATATGTCAATGTCATCTTCATATTCCTCCTCAACATCATCGATATCCATTCAAGTTACAGTTGCTTCATCTCTTACCATTTCAAATTCATATGTGACATCATTAACATCATCGTCATCACCGACTCTTAATTGTGGGGTGTCGTCATCGATACTCATGTCTCTTTGTAAAAAAGATTGATTTTGAGTACTCTCTTGAAAAACTTCAATTCTTTGCACATCAGTGAAAGCACATTCACTTTGACTAAACTGATTGTCTCGAATTTTGATTTTTATTACACTCCACTAATCAGTCAAGTATCTTGATGTAGCACAGTATTTTGTGTAATAAACTTGATATGCCTGTTGAGCCAATAAGAATGGTTCATTTACTGCGAGAACACTTTTACATTTAATATCGATGATTCCATGAGTCGGATGAACACGCACGCCTCTCTCTGTATCCAGTTTACATATAATTACAACAACATCTTTTTCAAGTTTTCCTAGAGCATCATAATCTGCTGTAGCCGCACAAATTTCCTGAAAAAAATGAGACATGTCTGTTATGGAATCCCAAATCACAGAATTCAACAGACCACTTAATCCAATGGGTATAAGTCTTTCCATTATAACATGACAATCATGACTTTTTAATCCAGTAATATGACCATTATTTACACATCTACCCAAATTGGAAGCACAACCATCTGGAAGTCTCAAATATGCAATCCACTGACAAAATAATAAACGGTTTTCTTTAGACAGTGTATAAGCTGCTTTTGGTTTCAGTAACCTTTCTGTTCTGACATTCTCAAACAGTTCCAATTCTGGACGCCTGCAAATTTGGGCAAGATCTAAACATGCATTTACATTGTATTTTCTCTTTCCTGGCGTATCCAAAACTGTATGAAACAAATTATCAAAACAGTTCTTCTCAATATGCATGACATCTAACATGTGTCGGACCAAAAAATCAGACCAATATGGCAAATCCCAAAATATGCTACGTTTAATCCAATTGTGTTCGTTCCCAAAACCATAAATTTTCCGTTGGTTTATTGTGGGACCAAAAGTGATGGGAGGTAATGAAAATACAACTGATTTTAACTCCGAACCTGATAGCATTTTTGGAGGTCCTTCCCTTTCAACTGTTCCTTTTCTGAAATGAGATCTGTTTCTACGAAAAGGATGATCAGCTGGAAGAAATCTGCGATGACGGTCAAAATAACAAGGTTTCTTTCCATGAATGAGCATAAATGATTTGTTCTCTCCCATACAGTAAGGACATGATTTCTGACCATGTGTACTCCAGCCAGATAACATCCCATAAGCCGGGAAGTCACTTATTGTCCACATCAATGCTGCTCTCAGTATGAAATTCAATTTCGTTGCAACATCATATGTACTGACACCAGTACTCCACAATAAATTTAATTCATCAATCAATGGTTTCAAATAAACATCAATATTTTTCTTCAGATGTCCTGGAATTAGTAAAGTCAAAAAGATATATGGCTCCTTCATCAACATCCATGGAGGTAAATTGTACAGAGTTAAAAAAACAGGCCAACATGAATATTGACTACCATAAGATCCAAACGGACAGAAACCATCAGTGGAAAGGCCCAGTCGAACATTTCTAGCTTCTAAAGCAAAGGATGGATGCACTCTATCAAAATGTTTCCATGAATCACCATCGGCTGGATGATTCAAGCTTTTATCGGTTGAAATATTCTCTTTATGCCATGACATCATTGTTGCTGTATTCTTAGACATGAATAAACGCTGAAGTCTGGATGTAAGCGGAAAATATCTCAACTGTTTTACAGGAATCAAACCAGACTTCCCGTGTTGTCCTTCTTTATATCTCAGTTGCCCACATGTGGGACAACTATCCAACGACTCATTTTCCCCAGAATATAAAATGCAGTCATTTGAACATGCATGAATCTTCTGACAAGTAAGTCCCAAATTTCGAACCAGCCTCTTACTCTCATAGTAATTTGTAGGTAAAACATTTCCTTCGGGTAACAGTGTTTTAAGAAAAGAAAATATCTGGTAAAAATAGGTGTTTGACATTCCGTTATCTGATTTGATAGCCATAAATTTTGCAACTGCTTCTAATTTGCTCATCTTGCAGCCAGGATATAATGCATCCTCAACAGACTTCAACAACCCATAAAATTCAGATGGTGCCAACTCAGGATTTGAAGCTATATCAGCCGAAGTTTCTGTATATTGAACAGATGAACCTGCAACATCATGTACTAAATCTTGAAACCGGGATGGATCCGGAATCAAGTTGGTATCACCTGCTCTGGAACTGCGTTCACCGTGTTGATACCAAAAAACATAATCTGGTTGAAAACCAAAACGCAAGAGATGTTCTCCCACTTTGTCAAACGTGTCAAACATTCTCAATACACATTTTCTGCAAGGGAATTTTATTTTTCCTTCTGAAACAAATTCTGGATTTGATCTCACAAATGATAAAAAAGTCCCCACACCCTCTACATATACTGGATTTAAACTAGAACTATTTGGATTTCTACATTGACTTATCCATATGTGGTCACCTAATAATGATTGTTGACGACCTCGTTGTTCCATATTTCTCTATAAAATATAAAAGCATTACTGGTTTTGAATAATTTGTTAGAAAAAACACTCAAGCTAGGATAATTATAGAGTTTAGATCATACACGACTGACGCAAACTTTTTATTGAGATAGACCTAAAAATTGACCCTTTAAGAATTAAATATGTTGAGAATAAAGAAAAACATGTTACAAATATTGATAATTTTAATATTATATAAATTTTTTATTATTTTCATATTACTAATATTATTGGTAATTATTTCTAATTATTGTTAATTATTACTAATTATTACTAATTATTACTAATTATTACTAATTATTACTAACTATTACTAATTATTACTAATTATTACTAATTATTACTAATTATTGGTAATTATTACTAATTATTGGTAATTATTACTAATTATTGGTAATTATTACTAATTATTACTAATTATTACTAATTATTGGTAATTATTACTAATTATTACCAATTATTGGTAATTATTACTAATTAATACTAATTATTGGTAATTATTACTAATTATTGGTAATTATTAGTAATTATTGGTAATTATCGGTAATTATTACTAATTATTGGTAATTATTACTAATTATTACTAATTATTACTAATTATTGGTAATTATTACTAATTATTACTAATTATTACTAATTATTACTAATTATTACTAATTATTGGTAATTATTGCTAATTATTGGTAATTATTACTAATTATTGGTAATTATTACTAATTATTGGTAATTATTACTAATTATTGGTAATTATTATTAATTATTACTAATTATTACTAATTATTGGTAATTATTATTAATTATTACTAATTATTACTAATTATTGGTAATTATTACTAATTATTGGTAATTATTACTAATTATTACTAATTATTACTAATTATTACTAATTATTGGTAATTATTACTAATTATTGGTAATTATTACTAATTATTACTAATTATTACTAATTATTGGTAATTATTGGTAATTATTACTAATTATTGGTAATTAATACTAATTATTGGTAATTATTGGTAATTATTACTAATTATTGGTAATTATTACTAATTATTGGTAATTATTATTAATTATTACTAATTATTACTAATTATTGCTAATTATTACTAATTATTGGTAATTATTACTAATTATTACTAATTATTACTAATTATTACTAATTATTGGTAATTATTACTAATTATTACTAATTATTACCAATTATTAGTAATTATTACTAATTATTACTAATTATTGGTAACTATTTCTAATTATTACTAATTATTACTATTTACCGGTAATTATTGGTAATTATTGATAATTATTCCTAATTATTGGTAATTATTACTAATTATTGTTAAGTATTACTAATTATTGGTAATTATTACTAATTATTACTAATTATTACTAATTATTGGTAATTATTACTAATTATTACTAATTATTACTAATTATTGGTAATTATTCCTAATTATTGGTAATTATCGGTAATTATGGGTAATTATCGGTAATTATTACTAATTATTGGTAATTATTACTAATTATTGGTAATTATTACAAATTATTCCTAATTATTACAAATTATTACAAATTATTACTAATTATCAGTAATTATCGGTAATTATTGGTAATTATTGGTAATTATTACTAATTATTGATAATTATTGGTAATTATTCATAATTATTGGTAATTATTCCTAATTATTGGTAATTATCGGTAATTATGGGTAATTATCGGTAATTATTACTAATTATTGGTAATTATTGTTAATTATTACTAATTATTGGTAATTATTGGTAATTATTGGTAATTATTACTAATTATTGGTAATTATTCCTAATTATTGGTAATTATTCCTAATTATTGGTAATTATTCCTAATTATTGGTAATTATCGGTAATTATGGGTAATTATTGGTAATTATTACGAATTATTAGTAATTATTGGTAATTATTACTAATTATTGGTAATTATTGGTAATTATTGGTAAATATTACTAATTATTGGTAATTATTCCTAATTATTGGTAATTATCGGTAATTATTGGTAATTATTGGTAATTATTACTAATTATTGGTAATTATTACTAATTATTACTAATTATCGGTAATTATTACTAATTATCAGTAATTATTGGTAATTATCGGTAATTATTACTAATTATGGGTAATTATTGTTAATTATCGGTAATTATTACTAATTATTGGTAATTATTACTAATTATTACTAATTATTACTAATTGTTACTAATTATTACTCATTATTGATAATTATTACTAATTATTACTAATTATCGATAATTATTCCTAATTATTCCTAATTATTAATAATTATCGGTAATTATTCCTAATTATCGGTAATTATTACTAATTATCGGTAATTATTACTAATTATCGGTAATTATTACTAATTATTGGTAATTATTACTAATTACTGGGAATTATTACTAATTATTGGTAATTATTACTAATTATTGGTAATTATTGGTAATTATTCCTAATTATTGGTAATTATTCCAAATTATTGGTAATTATTCCTAATTATTGGTAATTATTCCTAATTATTGGTAATTATCGGTAATTATTGGTAATTATGGGTAATTATTGATAATTATTGGTAATTATTACTAATTATTGGTAATTATTACTAATTATTCCTAATTATTACTAATTATTCCTAATTATTACTAATTATTACTAATTATTACTAATTATTACTAATTATTACTAATTATTACTAATTATTACTAATTATTGGTAATTATTGGTAATTATTCCTAATTATTACTAATTAGTGGTAATTATTAGTAATTATTACTAATTATTACTAATTATCGATAATTATTAATAATTATTACTAATTATTGGTAATTATTACTAATTATTTGTAAGTATTACTAATTATTGGTAAGTATTACTAATTATTGGTAATTATTACTAATTATTGGTAATTATTACTAATTATTGGTAATTATTACTAATTATTACTAATTATTCCTAATTATGGATAATTATTGGTAATTGTTCCTAATTATTAGTAATTAAATGAATAATTACCAATAATTAGGAATAATTACCAATAATTAGGAATAATAACATTATTAGTATATTTTATTATTAATATTAAAATAATATAATTTTCTAATTTATATACAATTCTCTTTTCATCTGTGTGTTTTCTATCCCCACATACAAATAATACATGTGGAGACAGCAAACACACAGATGAAAAGAGAATTGTATATATATAAAAAATTATATTATTTTAATATTAATAATAAAATATACTAATAATGTAATAATGTTATTATTCCTAATTATTGTTATTTATTACTAATTATTAATATTTATTCTTAATTATTAAGAATTATTACTAATTATTCCTAATTACCATTAACTATGAACAATACTAATAATTTAAATTTATTAAGTAACAAAACAATGTAAACATAATTAAATTACAACTAATTAAGAATAATTGAAACTAATAAAAAATTAAAAATAAATATTAAATTAAAATGAACATAAATACCTTGAAAATTGATCTGAGGTTGATCTCTGATCGTTCTTCAAAACTTCAATATCAACTCCGGAGAAAAAAATTAAACTTGAGAAAAACTGAACTTTAGAAATAAAATTTTGAGAGAAGAAAAAGATGGAGTTTGAGAATGATTTGAAAAAAACGGATGAGGGTATTTATAGGTTAGATTATTTGCGACGGGTACCGTCGCAAATACCTTAGCCATCATTTATTACGGTCAACGGTTAAATAGTTATTTGTGACGGGTCCCGTCGCAAATAACCACCTGCCGACATACTATTTGCGACGGGGGAATATTCCCATCGCAAATACCTTTTACCGCCGCCGGTTATTTGCGACGGGAATATTCCTCCGTCGCAAATATGTTTCCCGCGATTTGGCGCGCAAAGCGCGCCAGTCCTTTTGCGACGGGGAAAGCTATCCCTTCGCAAAAAGCTACTTATTTGCGACGGGCAAATACCCCCGTCGCAAATAAGTTTTTAACGGGGCTATTTGCGACGAGATTTATTCCCGTCGCAAATAACCCGTCGCAAATACCCATTTTTCCCGTAGTGCATGTAGTAGAGCGTCGCTTCATCTTCCAGAGTGTTGGAGTAAAGAAGGGGGGTGAACTTCTAATTATTACCAAAATATTTAGTGATGGGAATGGAATATTTCTCTCATAGAAAATCATTGCGCATGGACGGATCCTTCATTGATGGAATTTGGGCACACTAGTTAAGGGCCTTGATGTCGACTTCGGTTCATAAGATGGGAATTGGAACACTAGTCTTATTTCTTGCACGCATGTCATTTTACTTGCATGCATTTTACTTTTCCATCATTTTTCTTCAGTTGAATAAGTGAAATTAATACTATCACCTTTTTCATTTAAGAGGTTTGAGTGCTGGTTGGATGTCTTTCACACACACATGGAATCTTGTGCGCACCTCCCTTATCATCCCTGGGGAGGTCCTTCATGTTGGGATACATGCTTGGTTTGTAAAAATCCAACTCTTCTCTTATTAAAATGATATTTATTTTCCAATAGAAATGGAACTATTATTATAAAAAATAATTCAAGTTTGAGTAAGACTCAATCCAAAATACAGGAGTGTGTGTTTTATCTACAAAAATTGAGCACAAAAACTTCCAACTACTACATATTATACTTCATTACTGGAAAGGGCTACAAAATGTGGTTATTTCATAGACCAAGAGACTGAAGATTATACTAGGAAATGAATTGTTCCTAAATTATATTTTATATATAATATAATAATTCTAATACCAACATCTGATTAACATTTTAAAGCAAATACCTTTATAAAAGAATAGAATAATCCAAGTTCTGATGTATGTTTAAGGTTTCTGAAAATGAATTTTACCACTTTCAAATGATATTATTTTAGATTATATTAAAATATAAAACATAAAATTACTGAAATCATTATTTATTTTTGAATTGAAGTAATGTATTGTAAAAGTATTATCATGCTTCTATAAGTTTCTAATCTAATGATTTATCGGTTTCATCAAGATCAATTTTTTTAGATGTTTCAACAAGAGTACTAATATTTGATTCATTTTCATAACCAAATTTTTTTAATAATTTTTTAGTATAGTTATATTTTATAAAAATTTTTCCTTATGTTTTTTTGAAAAATAAAAAAACCAAGGAAAATAATGAGTTCTCCCATCATGATCATTTCAAAATATTTTTTCATAAGCTCTGAAATGTTATCTGAAAGAGATTTATTAGTTGAAAAAAAAATTATCACTTCAACATATATTCAAACAACAATGGTATTATTGAAAAATATATTTATGAAAATAGTTTTATCAACACTTACTTTAATTAGTATTATTTGAATTAAATATCTTAAAAGTATTTCATACAAAGCTATTAGGTATTTCTTAAGTCCATAGAGTTCTTCAGTAAGTTTTAATACATTTTTTTTTGGAAATTTTGTATCTTAAAAACTATTAACATTCTCAACATAATCTTCCTCTTGAACATATCGATTAGGGAAATAAATTTTCACATCCATTTTAAATAAAGTGAATTTTATATGAGCTATAAAGGCAATTAATATTTTGATAAATTCTAATCTAGATATTAGTAGAAAAGTTTCACCATAATAGATTATTAATTCTAGAAAATTACTTTTAGAATAAAGTCTATATTTATTTATAATAATAATTCCATTTTCATCACTTTTGTTTCAAAAAACCAATTTACTACAATTATCAATAGATCTATTGGATGCTCAATTATAGTCCAAACCTAGTTCTATTGAAACTGATAGAACACTTCCCACATGGAACTTATCCAACTTTAATCTTCTAAATTATCATACATTGTTTTAGGGTAAAATTTTGATAGGAAATTATGATGATCACAATGATTTTTCAAGGAACTTATAGTTCTATCTGTTTGAATTACAAATCTAATTATATAATAAGAAGGATATTTCCTAAAGATTAACTAATTTTTATGTGAAGTGGAAATATTATTTTCTTATATTAGATACAAATATTATGTTGAAATAGATTTCATATATTTAAAATCTATTGGTCTAACTTTTAGATGATTTACAATCATAAGTTGTAGAATGTCTTAAGGTAAATTAATTAAAGAATCTTCGAAAACATCATTGGGATTTTGAAATTATGATGGTTAAAAGAAAAATAAAAAGAGAAGTTTCATCTAACTTTACATGAACTATTTCCTAAAAAATATTAGTTATTTTATTAAAAACACAATAAGACTTACTAGTTGTAGAATAAAATAGAAAAATTCCATCATCAGTTTTGGAAAAACAATTATGTAATTGATGTTTTTATTCATAATGAACACTTTACATCTAAAAACTTTGAAGTTAGAATGTTTTGGATTCCTTATAGTCCAAAAATCATAAATGGGATTCATTAAGGAAAGTTAAGACTAAAAATAAATTTAATGTATAAAAAGAAGTACACACAACCTCATCTGAAAAATATATTTCAATAGAATACTTACTTAGAGAATTTCAGTTAATTTCATAATAAACTTTATTACTTGTTTAAACTATTCAATTTTTGTGGTGTTCTTATTGAAGAAACATTATGAGTAATACCCTTTTTACCATAATTAATTCAAAATCAAAATTAATAAACTAACCACTATGATCACTCTAGATAGTAACCAGAGGTGGTTTTTTCTCATTTTAACAGAAGTATTAAAAAACTTAAAATGTCTAAATGATTCATATTTTTAAGTGAGAAAATAAACCCAAATAAATCTATTATAATCATAAACCAAGAATTATATATAGTACTGTCCTCCAATACTTCCTTTTTGTATAGGACCAAAAATATCCATGTGCAATAAATATAAATATTTATTAATTGATAATTAAATTTTATATTTAAAACTTGACTTATGTTTCTTTGTTTGTTGACAAGGATCAAAAACTCTAGTTGAATTAAATTTAAGTTCCAGTAGATCCCTAACATGAAAATTCATAGAAAGTCTAGTTAAAGTCCATAAGTTACAATATACTAATTTACTATGACACAACTAAGATAAGCTAATAGTTTCACTTAAACAAGGGAAAATATTATTACTTAATTATTATAAATTGATTATGTAAAAAATTATTGTCTAATGACAGATAAAATGAAATTAATTTTTAAACAATGAATAATACATTTTTCATTCCTAAAGGTTACAAGATATCCCTTATAAATTAACTTAATTATGATGATAAGGTTGTTCTAAAGTCCAAAAAAATATAAAACATTCTAAATAAGTGATTTTACATGAAAATAAATATCACCAATTTTGATAGTTTCACCCTGTGAATTGTCTCTGAAAGTAATAGTTCCTCATTTCTATATATTGAAATTTTAGAAGTTTGACTTTTCTATAGTCATGTGTCAAGAACAACCACTATCCATATAAAATTTTTTTATATTGTTGGTACTCATCATATTTTTCTAAAATATATAAATTTAAGATATTGGTAATCGTACATGTTTGGTTCTGATTATGTTAGTAAATAGAATTTTGAGAAATCAAATATGTCCAATATTTTTATGTTTTATATATTTTAGTTATTTTGAAATAAAATATTTTTGAAAGCCAGAATATGGAACCGTATTTAAAAAAATATTTACTTCAATAAATTCTTCTTTGACATTTATAAAAAAGTGCACTTTATGTACATAATAAAATGATTTAAAATAACGTTTATTAGAAATAAAAACTATTAGACTTGAAGCTCAAGAGTATCTTATTAGTTTATAAATTTTATCAAAATTTTATTTTCTAGAAGTAAAATTATATAAAATTTTATTTGAAAAAAGATGGATTTTTTTGAGTAAATAAATTCCAATGATCTTCATCAGATTTTCGATCAATGAAATTATGATCAATAAAATTCGGATCATTTTAGTCTTCTCTAATATTGGAATTTTAAACCACTAATAAAAGATTTAAAAAAGCATAGATTAAAACTATCTGAATTATAGAAACTGAAAATAGAAAATGAAAATGATAAATCATATGTTTGAAAACAAAAAATGGTGTATTTGTTAGAAAACCAAATAATCCTTTAAACGATATTTAGAAAAACCTCGATTTTAAACCAGGGTAAAAGGTATATCTCTAAACCTAATATGAGGTATATATGAATTTCAAACATTTATAATGTATCCCTAATTTTATTTCTATCATAAGGTATATCTTCTTATTCCTAAAAGTCCACGAATATACTTATTGGTATAAAATCTGATATGGACTTCCAAGAACTCAAATTTCCTGACATCTAACTTCCTATCCACAACAAACCTTGATGAAATAATCAGATTTTACTCTATATTATTATCATAATTATCCCTCATTCAAGAAGGATATAAAATATAAGGATTACAATGTAAATAATAAGATATTTACCAGGATAATAGTACACATCAGAAGATATTAATAAAAAAACTGAGAAAAAAATACACTGATTGGAAGTACACTCTATAAGGACCCGACTTTAAACATTACATAATCTTGAATTAAATGAATAATTCACATTTATTATCTTTTAAGGTATATAGTTTTAGAGAATTAGGCATAGAAATTACATTACATCTCAAAAATTACAAAGTAGACACTTCTACTCAGTTTCCATTTTTTTATAAAATAAAAACTCTTGAATAAATGAGACATGTCTAGTTCCATGTTTTAGACAACATGAATTTTCCTTGATCCCATCCTTGACCTTATTCCACTTTATGTCATATGAAAAACATTTCAAAAACTTGGGATGAGCATAAAAATTTCAGTAAGGGAAACACAAAGAAGGAAAACTGTTATATTTTCAAAACAATAAGTAATCCATGAATACGTTATCATAATTAATACTTTTCACCTTTATGAATTAGTAAATACTCTTCACCGAATAAAAGATCATTTCTTACCCTTTTGTAACCAAAATATTACCATAAAACCCATATAAAGAACACATAGCATATAAAGGTAACTTGGGACATAAACATTCTTAACTGGAAGAACCATACGATCAACTTCCACAAATATCACTAAATGGAATAGCCATACAACCGACTTCCATACCTAATGCATTGGAGGTTATAACATAACCACACGTCCTGGTTTATCACGAAACCACCTGTCATATGGTTTATCATGTAACCACCTGTCAAATTTGCAAGTACCATCATAACACATAAAAAAAAGAAAATATAAACATTTCACAAATAACATTTCATTTGAAATCACAAGAAGTAATTTAAAGATATTGAAATAATCATTCCATTTTCATAAACCATTTAAAAAGAGATTTTTGAATCAAAGTGTCCCATACCACTTTGAAGATTTTAATGGAATTATAATTTTTAAACATTAATTTCCATATAAATAAATACTCAAAACCATTTTTAAAAATTTGACATTAAAGATAATGATTTAGAATAATAAATCTTTAAAACATTTAAAATGATATTTTAGTTAAAGAGTTTTAAAAAAATTGAGAGACTCTTGAATACAAATAATTGAGGATTAACATTTTATCTGAACTTTATAATATCCTAAGAATAAAGGGATTCATGATATAATATGAAAAAGTATAGTATATACACCATATAATAGTGAATTGGTGCATAACAACAATTAAGTCTCAATGGAAATGTAAATTGAGATGAAATCTTTTATAAAGACGGTATCCTTAAATTAAGGATACATCAATCACATAGTTATGTGTGAAAATTATAAATACACCCAATATAAGTGGATATCAGGTTTAAAACAATTATTGGTCATTCAAACATATTCATAGGATGACATATTCAAGAAGTACAATTTTAACCCAAAGAATTGAAATTGGGTTAAGAAGTTCCATTGCAAAAATTCGAAAGCCTAATGGCGTCACATTAAAATTAAGAAAATGATTTGATGAGATAAAAGGGTTTCTCATCACTTGGACATACAATTTACATCAATAAAGATATATAAGAACATATCCTAACATAATAATATATAAATTAAAATACATAACAAAAAGAAGTCTTTTAAAAAGAGGAGGGTGAAAGGTTCCCTTACCGATTTGGTAACTTACAAAACATACGCCACATGAAAGAAGGACCATACAATATAGATGTAAATACCCATAAATAAAATTATATTACACAAATAGTAGAATAATGTGCATTATATACACCAATAAAAGGAAATAGTGACAAATATAGCATGAATCTCACGAGAATAAAAAGTGAGATAAAAACCCCTTACCTCGTTGTAATCAATCGAGCCGTATGACCAAAAGATTATAACCACCAAATGAATCACACAATACCATGAATATAAAAATAATAATGATAATATATATCAATGGAAGTATAAATTACACCACATTCAATAAATAAGTGGCGAACAATGGAAATCTCACGGAATTAAAAGTGAGATAAGAAATCCCCTTACCTTGTGTCTTACTTGACTCGTATGTTCCGTGTTCTTCCTGAATAATAATCTTAAGTTAATCACTAATTAATTAAGAAATTTTTTAAAGTTTATTATTCATTTTATATCACTTATTATATTTCTATAACAACTAGTAAATTATTTGAGTTTATATTGGATATTTTATTGATGTTCAGAACTTGAGTAAAAAATGAACTTGTAATAATTACAATTTGTCCATGTGGTAAAAAGTACATTATCTCCAAAATGATATACATGTTATATATATAATATATATCCAATGTATATGTATTTATAATATTCCATATCATTTGGAGTTAAGAAATGAAATGCACCGTTCATGGAGACGGTAAGCCTTATGTACGCATGAACGCTACTTTCATTTCTATTATATATTTAAAGGAATGATAACTTAATGATACATTGGTATATTATAATTATAGTATAATATTATATTATATTTTATGTTACATAATATCATTAACTCCATCCTTTATACGTTCCATGTATGTCATGAACGAATGATACCACCTTGAGGGTGCGGTAGTCCGCACTTCCTCAAATGAAATTATTGCGTTTAACCATAATGGAAACCATAAAGGTATTATATAATGGGATAATACAGAAGCATAAAGAAAACATAAAAATAATATACATCAAATATAAATATAGTTCCATCTTAATGGCCACCATGTTAGGCAGTAGGAGATAATCGAACAATCCTCGTTTTGTGAGGCGTTAGTTTGCCATCCATAGAAACAATATGTTCTTTACCCATTAGATGGAGGTGTGTGTAAGTGTAGTTAGAATAATAATTATGAAAACATCCTAGTATATTTAGGATACTGGTTTTGTTATAAAATAAAGGAATAAAAATAGTTTAGGGGGTTGGAGAATTAAAATAAAAAAAATAAAACAAAATAAAACAAAATAAAACAAAAGAATTTAAGAGAAACCGTTACCTTTAATTTGGGTAAATTCCTTTGGTTTGAACCAAAAAGACTTCTTAAAGTGCCTTATTCCTAAGGTAATGCTTCTAGGAGGAAGAGTGGGATCTTGAGAGATTATTTGGGTAGGGGTTGGTTGAACCAAGGGGCTTGATAGGTGTGAGGAATGGGTTAGAAGTGATGTCCTTTTATTAGGGGGAGGAGGGGATCTTTAAGAAAATGTGAAAATATTATTGTATTATATAATGGTATACGGTTTATAAAGGTCCGAAACTAATTAAATTCGAAGATAATATGACTCATGGTCGAAATAAAATCATTCAATAAGAATTGGAATGGTTTTGGATATTGGTTTAATATTTATAATCTTATTTATTGAAATCATTTATTAATGAGGTAAATACCACATCATTATTGTGTCACATATAATTTAATTTATTTGATGTCTAAAAATTATAATAAAAATACCATGATGTATTAAATATTTTTATCTTTACAAAGAATTGTTATAGTTGAAAATATGACTTATATAACCCCATGTAAAAATTGATTTACTAAAAGATATTTTTTTTGTCAATTTTTATTTACTTTAAGTTAATTAAAATAATGTGTCATTATCATTCATAAGTGGCTCCATGTGGTCCCAAAATCAACCCAAGGATTCCCATGGTCGTATATTACTTATACAATAAGGTTAGGATAAGTGTTAAGGTAATTTGATATTATTATCATATTATTTTTACCTTTAATTACCCTATTTACCTTTAACCGCGGTAAATAAAAGTCAAAAGTAACCATTCACCAAAAACTATTTTCATATTATTGAACCACATTTTACTTACTAATAACAACCATGTATGTCAGATTTTCTAAATTCAATTCAAAGAAGTTGTAAAATTTCATTTAAATGAAAAAGTCAGTTTTTTAACTACTACTAAGTGTTTTCACTGTTCATCAAAGATTGAAGCTTTTCAGAAAAATACCAAAATATCAGCCTGAGATATATTTGATATTCAGAATTCAAAAATGATGTCTATTTTACCAAATTCAAAACATATAATTTGTATTAATTAATTTAATATTAATTCCTGTTGTCAAAACAAATAGCGTGTTTTTAAGAAACAATAATTATCAAAAGATTGACACTTGTTTATGTCAAATTTCAAAGTGAAATTAATTCCTATGACCAAAATTGGATTAAATGGTAAAAATATAATCTAATTAAACTTTAAAATCAATTAAAAAGATAATATAACCATATAAATAAATTATATTAAAAGTCAGTTTTGAATTAAAATACATTATTTTCACTATTCATCAAAAAACTGAATTTTATCAGAAAAATACCTAAATTTTACCCAAAGTGAATTTTTATGTCCCAGTTCTAAATAAGAATTTTATTTTATCAAAAATAATATATAAAATTGACCAAAACTATATTTTAGGAGGGTTTTCCATCAAAAGGTGGTAAATCAACCTTTTAAAGTAAATTATGCTTAAAATTAGATTCATTCACATTTTAAGCCTCTAAATTTTATTAGATAAATGTAAAAACATTTAACAAACATGTATAATAATATTGTTGTTAGTTTTGTTTGTTCCTACGATTAAAATGGCAAGGAATTAACTATTAATTAAAGTAATGATATTATATTATTTTTTTTCAGTATGACTCAGCATTGTGTGCAACGTAAGATTTCAAAGAAACCCATTGTTGCGTATCGGGTATTCCATCAAATAATAGTGTCTCCTTTAAAGTAAAAATAATATTTAATTCACAAATATTAATAAATATGAAAATGTATTACTCATTATTTACCTGGGATGTTACATCCTCCCCCCCTTTTAGAAATTGCATCCTCGCAATTTTAAAACTGGGCTTGGAAACTTAATTGAAAGTCCCACATCGAAAAAAGAGTCAATAAATATATCACTTTAAAAGAAATAAAGATAAGTAAAAAGCTTAACCAAGATAATCCCATACTAGGATTTCATGTAGGAAAACTTGGATATGGATGAGAAAACAAACCATCATGTTCAGATGGAGTGTGATAGAAAACATGGTTAAGAGAAAGTTAACCACCGGAAAATCACAAACTTGTGATGGGTTAAATAGTCTTTGATTCCCCAGTTGGAAAAGTTAACGGTTAATATTTTTTTTAAATTAGTTTTCATAAAGTTGAGGAATTTATTTATGATCTTAAATAAAAACATAAGTAAACATACATACTTTTCATGTAGAATTTCGTCCTTTACTAGCTTTCTAACACAAACTCATATTTTCTCCAAACGATGAGTATTTAGGATGACTTTTACACATTAAAAGCACTATAATAAACTTCTAGAGAATCAAATAATCAACAAAATATGAACTATATATTTCCCATGTATTTAGACCTTAACCAAAACCAAAAAGGTTAGTACAAGATCAGATAATCCCCAAAAAGGATAATTCTTTATAAACAGAAATACTATTCCTAATCTCAAAAATTCAACAAACAGTACCCTAAGTTCAGCAAAGACTATTTAATAAACAACATTATTTAAAATTCTTCAATATAATCCAAACTAACATTGAAAACCAAAACTCAGAAGAATTTAATCCTATAGTCTTCCACAGTAAATCTTAACATTTATCTCCAAATAACATCAACTACTTTTGAGGTCTCATACTGAAGTGTAATTAACCTAATCACATATTCTCTATGATAGGTTAATAATTTCCATAAATAAACCAAAATAAACTTATTCATAAGATTATATAAATAAAAATAATTAATCATACTAATCAGGGACTTCACGTAGTCCAGTGGTAGGCAATAAATCCTAGTCACACTTTAGTTGTGGGTTTGATTACCACAACTTTGTTCGACGCGATGGGTTGTCACGTGGTCTGTGTGTTGTCCTTTTTCAAAAACATTATAATTTTATAACATTCCCAAAAACAGATAAATTCATCAAAAATAACAATAACATATTTTAACCACAAAGGTTATCTAATAACTTTTATTTTTGATCCCAAAATGTATTAACCTATAATTGCCTCAAATTCATGGATAATATAAACCCAAATGGTTCTTTATAACTATATCAAAAAAAGAAAAGATAATTACTCCTTGAATAAAATTTTCATATATCAAACTTCAGGGTTACACATACTATAAAAAGTTTTCTAATGTAATCCCATCATCAAAAGAGACTTAATACTTTTAAGCATTTTACCATCCTAAAATCTACCATAACTCTTGAATCCCTTATATGTTGACTTCATACTCATTCAACATTCTTCATGATCCATTAACCATTCTTTACTAACTTATTCTGAAATACTTATTTCCTACAAACAAAATCAGGAATCATATCCTAAAATTCAATAATGTCAAAACATATGTTAAGAAATAATCCATACCTTTCATTGGTCATTGTCAGTTTCTTCATCCTCAATTGGAATGGCATTAGGTATTGGTAAATATATATTTTTATGATCCTGGTGATCTCATTCCCGAAACATCTTTTCGGACATCTGTTTTTATAATGACCATGCACACCACATTTAAAACATTCAATTGATCCCTCATAAATAACTTCTTTCCCTTTCCTAGAGTCAACTAGATGATTCCTTTTTCCATGGCAGGTTCTTGCTTTATGACCTTCATTACCAAATATATAGCATCTTCCCATCCCTTTGAAGAATTTTCCTAGGTGTTTCTTTCTACATCTTTGACACATAGGTTTTTGACCATACTTACCTTTATGATTATTACCTGAAATTCCATATGGATTTGTTTCTTGAATATACGATGCCTTATTAAAATCACCAAGGTTCAGGTTGTCAATCATGACTCCAGATAGTTGGTTGAGAATAACCACAATATTTCTCATTACAGCTCTCATTTCATTCAGTTGATAGTTCAGAAAACCATCACAATTTTCTTCACATCCACTGCTACTTTGGTGCCTGCTAGATCCAACCATTTACTAAAACCAAAAAGCTCAGTGTGAGTATATCAGTAAAATCATCATATAATATCTTATGATGAGGGTAAATACTTATTCATTTTATCTTAAACTCAATCAAAATAAATACGAATCTTTCTAATATGGTAACCATTATGGTTATGTCACTTATGCTTAGGTAACACCCTAACCTCTAAAGTTATCTAAACTGACATCTGATAGAAACTATAAGGACCCGAACTTAAACATTACATAATCTAGAATTAAATGAATAACTAACATTGAAGATCTTTTTAGGTTTATATTTTTAGAGAATTAGTCATAACAATTACATTACATCTCAAAAATTACAAAGTAGACACTTCTACTCAGTTTTCATTTTTTTCATAAAATAAAAACTCTTAAATAAATGAGACATGTCTAGTTCCATGTTTTAGAGAACATTAATTTTCCTTGATCCCATCCTTGACCCTATTCCTCTTTATGTCATGTGAAAAACATTTCAAAAACTTGGGATGATCATAAAAAGCTCAGTAAGGGATACAAAAAAATGAAAATTGTTATATTTTTAAAACAATAAGTATACCATGAATACTTTATCATAAGTAATAATTTTACCCTTTATGAATTAGTGAATACTCTTCACTGAATAAAAGATCACTGCTTACCCTTTTGTAACCAAAAGATTACAATAAAACCCATATAAAGAACACATAGCATATAATGGTGACTTGGGACATAAAAATTCTTAAGTGGAATAACCATAAGGTAAACTTCCACAAATATCACTAAATGGAATATCCATATGGACGACTTCCATACCCAATGCATTGGAGGTTATAACATATCCACCCATCCTGGTTTATCACGGCAGCACCCATTATATGGTTTATCACGTAACCACTGATAAAATGTCCAAGTACCATCATAACACATAAAACATTGAAAATATAAACATTTCACTAATAAAATTTCATTTGAAATCATAAGAATTAATTTCAAGATATTGAAATAATCATTCCATTTACATAAACCATTTAAAAAGAGAGTTTTGAATCAAAGTGTCCCATAACACTTTGAATATTTTAATGGAATTATAATTTTAAAAAATTAATTTCCATATAAATAAATACTCAAAACCATTTTTAAAACATGGAAATTAAAGATAATTATTTATAATAATAAATATTTAAAAAATTTAAAACGATATTTTAGTTAAAGAGTTTTTAACAAAATGAGAGACTATTGAATACCAATAATTGAGGAGTAACATTTAATCTGAACTTTATAATATCATGAGAATAAAAGGATTAATGATATAATATGTCAAAGGATAGTATATACACCATATAAGAGTGAATTTGTTCATAACAACAATTAATTCTCAATGGAAATGTAAATTGAGATGAAATCCCTTATAAAGATGGTATCTTTAAATTAAGGATAAATCAATCACATAATTATGTGTGTAAAATATAAATACACCCAATATAAGTGGATATAAAGTGTAAAACAATTATAGGTCATTCATACATATTCATAGGACAAACATATTCAAGAAGTACAAGTTTAACCCAAAGAATTGAAATTGGGTTAAGAAGTTCCCTTGCAAAAATTTGAAAGCCTAACGACGTCACTTTAAAATTAAAAAAATGAGTTTATAAGATAAAAAGGGTATATCATCACTTGGACATAAAATTTACATCAATAAGGATATATAATAACATATCCCAACATAATAATATGTGAATTAAAAGACATAACAATAAGAAGTCTTTTAAAAAGAGGAGGGTGAAAGGTTCCCTTACCGATTTGGTAACTTACAAAACATACACCACATGAAAGAAGGACCATAAAATGTATATGTAAATACACATAAATGAAATTATATTAAACAAAGAGTTGAATCATGAGAATTATATACACCACTCAAAGGAAATAGTGACAAATATAGCATGAGTCTCATAAGAATAAAAAGTTATATAAATTCCCTTACCTCGTTGTAATCAATCAAGTCATATGACCAAAAGATAATAAACACCAAATGAATCACACAATTACATGAATATAAAGATAATAGTGATAATATATATCAATGTTAGTATACATTAAACCAAATTCAATAAATAAGTGGCAAACAATGGAAATCTCACAGAATTAAAAGTGAGATAAGAAATCCCCTTACCACGTGTCCTATATGACTCGTATGTTCCATGTTCTTCATGAATTATAAACTTTAGTTAATATATACTTAATTAAGAAACTTTTTAAAGTTTATTATTCATTTTATATCGCTTATTATATTTCTATAACAATTAGTTAATTATTTGAGTTCATATTGGATATTTTATCGATGTTCAGAAATTGAGTCAAAAATGAACTTGTTATAATTACAATTTGTCCATGTGGTCAAAAGTACATTATCTAAAGAATGATATAAATGTTTTATATATCATATATATAATATATATCTAGTGTATATGTATTTATAATATTCCATATCATTTGGAGTTAATAAATGAAACACCCTGTTCATGGAGACGGTAAGCCGTACGTACGCATGAACGCTACTTTCATTTCTACTTTATATTTAATGAAATGAATACTTAATGATATATTGATATATTATAATTCCTATATAATATCATATGATATTTTATGTTACATAATTTTATTAAATCCATCCTTTATACGTTCCATGTATGTCACGAACGAATCATATCACCTTGAGGGGGCAGTAGTCCACACTTCCTCAAATGAAATTATTGCATTTAACCATAATGGAAACCATAAAGGTATGATATAAATGAATAATACAGAAGCATAAAGAAAAAATAAAAATAATATAAATCAAATATAAATACATTTCCATCTTAATTACCACAATGTTAGGCGGTAGGAGATAATCGAACAATCATCGTTTCGTGAGGCGTTAGTTTTCCATCCACAGAAACAATATGTTTTTCACCCATTAGATGGGGGTGTGTATAAGTGTAGTTTGAATAATTATTATAAAAACATCCTAGTATATTTAAGATACTCGTTTTGTTATAAAATAAAGGAATAAAAAGAGTTTAGAGGGCTGGATAAGTAAAATAAAACAAAATAAAACAAAAGAATTTAAGAGAAACCGTTACCTTTAATTTGGGTAAATTTATTTGGTTTGAACCAAAAGGACATCTTGAAGTGCCTTATGCCTAAGGTAAGGCTTCTAGTAGGAAGAGGGGGATCTTGAAAGATTATTTGGGTAGGGGTTGGAAGAGTCAAGCGGCTTGACAGGTGTGAGGAATCGGTTAGAAGTGGTGTCCTTTTATAAGGGGGAGGAGGGACTCTTTAGGAAAATGTGAAAATATTATTTTATTATATAATGATATTCGATTTAAAAAGGTCCAAAACTAATTAAATTCAAAGATAAGATGACTCACGGTCAAAATAAAATCATCCAATAAGAATTGGACAGGTTTTGAATATTTTTTTAATTTTTATAATCTTATTTATTGAAATCATTTATTAATGAGGTAAATACTGCATCATTATTGTGTCATATATATTTTAACTTATTTGATGTCTAAAAATTATAATAAAAATACCATGATTTATTAAATATTTTTATCTTTCCAAAGAATTTTTATAGTTGAAAATATGACTTTTATAACCCTATGTAAAAATTTATTTACTACAAGATGTTTGTTTTTGTCAATTTCTCCTTTACTTTAAGTTAATTAAAATAATGTGTCATTATCATTCATAAGTGGCTCCATGGGGTCCCAAAATCGACCCAAGGATGCCTATGGTCGTCTATTACTCATCCAATAAGGTTAATACAAGTTTTAAGGTAATTTGGTATTATTATCATATTCTTTTTACCTTGAATTACCCTATTTGCCTTTAACCGCGGTAAATAAAAGTCAAAAGTTACTATTCACCAAAAATTATTTTCATCTTATTGAACCACATTTTACTTATTAATAACAACCATGTATGTCAGATTTTGGAAATTCAATTCACAGAAGCGGTAAAATTTCATTTAAATGAAAAAGTCAGTTTTTTAACTACTACTAAGTGGTTTCACTATTCATCAAAGATTGAAGATTTTTAGAAAAATACCAAAAATCAGCATAATCTATATTTGATATTCTGAATTCAAAAATGATTTCTATTTTACCAAATTCAAAACATATAAGGTGCATTAATTAATTTAAAATTAATTCCCGTTGTCAATACAAATAGCGTGTTTCTAAGAAATAATAACTATCAAAAGATTGACACTTGTTTATGTCAAATTTCAAAGTGAAATTAATTCCAATGACCACCATTGGATTAAATGGTAAAAATTTAATCTAATTAAACTTTAAAACCAATTAAAAAGATAATATAACTATATAAATAAATTAGATTAAAAGGCAGTTTTGAATTAAAATACAGTATTTTGACTATTCATCAAAAATATTGAATTTTATCAGAAAATACCAAAATTTTACCCAAAGTGAATTTTGATGTCCCAATTCTAAATAAGAATTTTATTTTATCAAAAAGATCCTATAAAAGTGATCAAAACTAGATTTAAAGAGGGTTCTCCATCAAAAGGTGGTAAATCAACCTTTTAAAGTAAATTATGCTTAAAATTAGATTCATTCACATTTTAAGCCTCTAACTTTTATTAGATAAATGTAAAAACATTTAAAAAACATGTATAATCATATTTTAGTTAGTTTTGTTCGTTCTCGCCATTACAAAATCTAGGCATTAACTACTATTTAAAATAATAATATTATATTATTATTTTTCAGTATGACTCAACATTATGTGCAACATAAGATTTCAAAGAAACCCATTGTTGCGTATTGAGTATGCCATCGAATCATAGCATCCCCTTTAAAGTAAAATTAATATTTAATTCACAAATATTAATAAATATAAAAATTTCTTACTCATTATTTACCTGGGATGTTACACACTCAGTTGTAAAAAATTTCAAAGATTCATGGTGAATAAATTTTTTTAGAATTATCTGTTAGTAATTCATTATATTTTCTTCATATGCTAATCAAGGTGAGAATTTATTTATAGAAAACATTAAAACAAACTCCAATGGTTAAATTCTGAAAACCTCAGGATCTGTAGTAAGGATATCAATAATAATATATTCAGATTAAATTAGCATTAACTTCATCTACTAATGGTTTTATTTAACACCAATATTGATCTTCAAAAATATGATGCCGATAGTCTAAATTTGTAACTTCATATCACTATATTTTCATAAATTAGTTAGATTTACGATATTTCATAAATCAATTATAGGAAGTTTGTTCTATATAAACTCAAGAACTTAAATAGAAAATTTGGTTAGATTATTTTCACATGAAGTGTGTTCTAATTTCTAAAAGAAATAGGTGATTATAACTCCCAAATAGTTACAACCATCAACTATAAAAGAATAAAAATAGGAAAAAATTACTACCAATTTCATCTTTATACTCTCCAAAACATCTAATGGGCATAATAATATTTGGGTTGTAGTCAATCGACTTATAAAATCATCACATTTCATTACCATCAGAGAAGATCTATCTTTTGATTAGATTTCTAGGATATACATTAAGTAAGTGGTACATTTATAAGGAGTAACACATTCTATTGTATTTGATTAGGATATGAGTTTGATGATCCATTGATAGGATTTCTAACAAAGTTTTGTATTTTTTATCAGCATAATTTTGATATGAATGATTTTGTTAAATAGGTTATCAAAATATTGTGAGGAATATTTGTTGAGAAAGTTTTGTAAGAATGTTGTTATTCTAGGGAAAGTGGGGAAGTTAGGTAGCTTCATAAACTTTGTTTAGAAAAATTTCTTATTATGTTTCATGATGTTATTCTGATCTCAAATTTCCTAAGGTCTTGGAAAACCTCACGATAAAAACATTTGATCAAATGGGGATTTGAAGTTTTCTGGACACAATGTTTTGGAAGAACTTTTACAAGCTTAAAAATTTCATATCCATGAAAAAAATTCCATAAAAATAATGTTGATGATGTTTTTAAAAGGGAAAAATTTCATAGTGAAATCCTACATACCAAACACAAAATATCAGAAAAATTGGGTTGGACGAACTTGAGTATATATAGATTGAAAAAAATGAGAAATAAGTAATAAATGGAAAATAAGTATAAATAGGTTGAAGCTAACATTATGAGATGGAGAGTTTGTATATAAAAAAGTAATTAAAAATTGAAATTATGTATTCAACCATCTTCAATGGTTCAAGAGAAATAGAAAAACGATGATATATATTATTTTTAATAGGTTCAATAGAAACAGACAGAGAAAGATGAAGTTTTTTAAAAATAGTATGTATAACGTTTTAAGATATGGGTTTTGTTACTGGATGAGTGGAGTTAAATGTTGTTATGTTATGAAGTCTTCTACTGAAGAAAATATAACTTGAGTAATATTTTTGTGAATCTAATTTTTAAAGTCCAAGGTGAGAAAAAAATGATCATATGTGGAAACAATGATCAATTGGAAAACATTTTTTATATCTATCATACAAATAAGAACCATAAAAAGGGAATATTTTTAAGAGAAATTAGACATATTAGAGTTTGATGAATAATTTCTTTTTAAGAAATTAGAATTATAAACCAACCAGATGATGCAAATTCGGGAAGTAAAGTTTTTCTATTAGATCAGATTTTATTAAAAGGTTTCAGGATAATCATTTTTGGACAATGATTTTTGATATGCTTTACATATATATTTAAATACAATAAGTTTGAAAAAGATGTATTGTTTTTTAGTATTTATTATCTATCCAAATTCAAGGAATATTTAAGAGCTCCTTAATGTATAATGTTAAGGAAATTCAAGGAAAGTTGGAAACATAATATAATTAAATAATGTTCCTAAAGATTCTAGAAGAATTTAGAAGCATCCAAGTGAACTTCATTTATGAAAAAATGATTTAATTTGTAATTTCAGTGAGAAAAAAATGAATTCGGATTTTCCACCTTTGATATCATGAGAAAACCTATATAAAGTGGTTAATGGTATATTGTATATAATACTTCTCATATGTACAAAAATCCAAATTTCCATAGAATTTGGGTCAGAAGTGAGTTTCTAACCATATTTTAATTTTTGATTTGACAAAAATTTCAGGATAGATAATTTTGATAAGAAACATCTGATAAAGGTTTTAGTTCAGATTAACCATATAGAGAAATTATAATAATTTTTCATGTATAGTTTTGAGGTGTAGTGGTTTTTATAATCATAAAATCATATTTTATATATTAGGCATAATGTTCAGTGAGGGGAAATAGATGAACATTCACCAGATATAGAAAAGGGAGAACCATAAAAATTTTCATATGGAGGATATCAGACAAAATTTCTGTATGAACATATGTGGATTAGTTTTCAAAGAGTTATATATTTTATTATGGCTTGGTTTTTATAATAAAAAATTGTAAACTGATTAAAATCAGTATAACCATACCTATTGGGAGATATAAAAAGTATAATAAGAGTTATCTAGTTATTTTATTTACTCAATTCTAAAAATTATTATCTATGGAACAATGGGAGTATCCTTAAAAGGGATTCCATTTCTCACACTAAGTCTAATCATTTTAAATATTTATTTCCTTTTTTACCTTCTTATGATTTCATGTTTGTGAGTTTGTTAAAAATTTTATTCAAAAATAACTACAACAAGTTTCAGGTATTATGTTTTCATAAATATTTAAAATTTTAAAAGTTTAACACTGATTCAGCCCCCCTTATTAGTGGTTTAATGATCCTTTGGAACTTCAATTGGTATCAGAGGTAATGTTCCCTTATTATCTTCTTATCAAGGAAAATTCCAATTCATTTAATATAAGAGGTATTCCTTGATTCAATGTTAAAAATTATCATAGTTAGGAAAATATAATGATACCCTATCTCATGTCTCTTACCCTGAAGGTCATTGATGCAAAAACTATCAGGTTTCCTATAATTGATAAAAATTCTCCAATGACTATTTTTAACAAGGGAAACATTGATCTTGATGGAAAATATTGAAATTACATTAGAATGTCTTTGTCAAAAAATGTTTTTATAAAGTTAAAGGGTTTCAAAATATTTAAGTAAATTTGGGACAAGATAGAAAGTGTCTTCAAGGGATACACCAAAGTAAAGGAAGAAAACATAAAAATATGGAAAAGAAAGTTCTACAATATAATAATTATAGATTAATAAACTACTGATGAGAACTTTACTATAGATAATGATTTTTTTTGAAATATAAAGGATTTTGGATATTTCTTAGATGATTATAAAATTATAATGAAACTCATGAGAAACTTCCTTAGTAGGTTTGAATTTAATATTTCAGTATTAGAAGAAAAAGATGATTTATCTCATGAGTAATTTCATAAATTTCTTATTTACTTTGAAATGAGAAAAGCTATAGTATTTAAAAATAATGTGAAAGGTGAAAGAAATTTTAAGCTATGAGAAATATGAAAATCCAAGATACTAGGAATGATGACCTCAATGATTCAGAAGAAAAAGAAGATGATGGAATGAATGAAAATATAATGTGTCTTATCTATAAGAACTATTATTGAGGGAGAGTAATGTATGGATGAAAAATTACACTCAAATATTTTGAGTGTAAAAAATAGGTTATTTTCTATGAATTCCACCAAGAAGAATGTTGGGGAATATGATGATCATTCTAAATAAAATAATTGGTGGAATAATTGGAAGAGAACTTCTAATTAAAATATGAATTACACTGGTGGTAAGAAAATTTTTATTGGAAATAGAAGAAGCATGTTATGTAATAAATTTGAATTTGACAATACTAATAGGAATTCTTCAGAATCAGGAGATTTTTAAAAATTAAAAACCTTTTTGAAATTTTTGAGAAAAATTAAGATTCCTCATATAGTTAAGAATAAGGAGGTGGATAATCTTATATATAATATCATCATAGATATGAACTTGAATTTTTTTTTTGAAAAAAAACTCATGAAATAAATTAGAATATTGAAGAAATAAATTGGAAATGATATTGAAGGAAGAAAATATGTTTTTAAACATGAAGATGAGTATATTTAGGATATCATTGTCTTTAACCTTAGAATTACTAAACAAGCAATGATGGTGGAAAATCATAGTAAGAAACATAAAACTAGGGAATATTAGGTTTTCAAAACCCAATTGAAACTTCTTGAGGTTGAAAATATCTTAATAAAAATGAATGAAAACTTAAATAAGGATTTAGAAGTAAATGCTAAATCATCTCAACCTTAAAAAAATCATTCTTCAAGAATCATGAAAAATAATCACCTTTTAAATTTAAAATTTCATATGATTTTACTAATAATAAAGGTGTTAGAAAACATGTTGTGAAATCATGGATTAATATGGGATATGTGAAAACTATGACATTAAAAAAGTTGAGAATGACCACTGTAGGAACTTTTCCCCACACTATGAGAAAATTAAAATATAAATATGTTATGAAGATTGAAAAACTAATTAATAAGAAATATATTATTTCTATAAAAGACCAAGATTTAGTGGATATTTTGGTTATATAGTATTTTTAGGCACAAAGCATAAATTTTATGGCACAAAATGTCTCTTCCTAAAAGTGGGTATTAATTGACGGGGAGAAATAGTAGAAGAAAAGAAATGAATATTCCTAAGTTGAAGGATGTTATAAAAGAAAATTCTTTAGATATTAGAAAATTTCAAAAATGAAACCATTTTTATTTTATAGAGGAAAATTTTGGAATATGTGACCAAGATATCCACTTAAATAAAGAGTGTATGAAAAATATTTATAATAAGCTTCCAATGAGAGGAAAGAAAATGAGTTGGAAGGAAGAAAGTTGAAGAAAGATCCATTTTTTATTGATATAAAATTGGAAGAAAGAAAAAATAACAAACCATGGATTATTTATAGTGGTTGTTCCTTACATATAACAGGTAATTTAAAGATCTTGATTTTTTTTGAAAATCATGATGGAGGAGCAATTAATTTTAGAAATGATAGTTCTATAAAAATCATAGGAATACGAACAACTGAGATTGAAACTGAGAAACTGAAATATAAGGAAGTTTTATATGTTTATGGGCTCAAACAAAAATTATTTAGTGTGATAAAACTTTGTGATTATTAAAAATAAGTTATCTTTAAGATATATTCTTATGTCATCAGAAGTGTAGAAGATAAAAAATTTGTGACCAAGGGGGGAAGAACAAAAAAATATCTTTTAGATTGGAGAACTATACAACTCAAGTTATCTGAGTACTAAAGCTGTGGCATCACAGGCTTAGATATATTTTCTAGAAAATTATTAAAAAACATTCAAAAGTAGATTTTGTAAGAAACTTTCAAATGTTTAAAAGCAAATAAAATGGTGTCTTTATAATATGTAAAAAAGGAATGATGATTAGTAAAATCCATAAGAAAGTTGAAATCGAATCTACCATAGATTTGGATATTATTCACTCAGATATTTGTGGGAAAATGAGACATTAATCAATGAAAGGGTAATTTAATATTATCACTTTAATTTATTATTTAATATAGATGACCAAAATTATGTTTATGAATCATAAATCAAAGTCTTTTGAAATGTTTATATTTTTTAGAAAAGAATTTCAGAGAGAGGTGAGTGTTTACATAATGAAGCTAAGAACCACAAATATAAAATAGTAAATGTGTAAGGATTTTAAATCCTACATAATGAAATATGAAATTAAATATCAATAAAGTGCTCTATACACCCCTAAAAAACATGTAGCAAAAAGAAAAACAAAATTTTAGTAGAGATGGGAATAAGTATATTGGTTGAGTATACACTATATATATTTTTATGGAGAGTGGTTGTTATTAGTATTGTACATGTAAAATAAATATTTTTATTAAGGCCAGAATCCAACATGACTTTATTGAAGTTTTTATATAATAATAAACCATCAATGAAATATTTCACATTTTTCGAAAGTCCTTGTTTACCAGAGATAAAAATATTGATCTTGGAAAATTTGATGAAAAATATAAGGAAGGAATATTTATTGGATATTAAACCAATGTAATATGTTATAAATTTTGTAATAATCATTTAAAAAAGTTAGTGGATTTCTATGATATGAATTTTTTTGAAAATCCATCTTCCTTAACAAAGGTTACTTAAAATTTTGTGTAAGATAAATTGAACAATACAATGAGAATAATAATAATAAAAATTAAAGTGAGTCAAAATAGGTGACTGAGGAAAAAAAACATGTAGTAAGGAATGTGAAATAAGAAAAATATGACAAAGTTTCTTACCCTATAGAACCAGGTTGAATCTGAAAGTATTATTGAAAGCCATAAATCTATAGTTCAAACTAGAAGAAGGTTGGAATTATAAAATAAAACATCACTTATCTCATATGTTAAACCAGAATTGGTTTTAGTGGAATTCAATAAAAAATAATGGGTAGATTCTATGAATGAATATATGGATCAGATAGAGAAAAGTGAAACATGGGAACTTTTTCTATGACCTGTATGAAGGAACATTATTGGGAAAATATGTGTGTCTAGAAACAAGATAAATAAACTCAAGTAAGTTTCAAGAAAAAAATGAATGACTTATTTGTAATGGATATTCATAGGTGGATGGTGTGTAACTTGAAAAAACATTGTCTCCCATTGTGAGATTGGAAACTTTCAGAATGTTCTTAGTAGTGAATGCACATCATTTTTATTTAGTTTATCAGATGAATGTAAAGAAAAATTTATTTAATTGAGATATTAATGAATATGTTTACATTGAGAAATCTTTTGGGATTATACTTTAAAATTATGAGATTAAGGTATGTAATTTATTTAAATCATTTTATGAGTTGAAATAATTTACATGATACTAGTAAAAAAAACACTATAATTTCTTGAAAAAGTTGATTTTTTATTGAGGTAAAGTTGATAGAAACTTACAAATAAAGGATATGAACTTAAGTAAAATTATTATTATTATTATTATTGATGACATAATATTTGTAGGGGATAGAGAAAAATATTTTAACGATTTTTATAAAGAAATGAATATTTTTTTAAATGTAAATTCTTAGAGAATTCAAATTATTTTTGGGTTTACAAGTGAAAAAGAGGGAGAGATACATTTTCATATATCATGAATGGTATTATTGAGAGTTGTTATAAAAGTTTGGATTGAAATATTCCAAATAATTTTCTACTCCTATTATATTTGGAATTAATATGAGTAAATATGAAGCTAGGAAAAGGATGAACCAAAAGTATTTTTGGATCTTGAAAAAACGTTTTCTCTATCTTTCAGATTCTGGGCCAGACATTTTTTATACTATTAAATTATGTGAATAATATTAGGGTGATCCAAAATAGTCACTTATGTTGGAATAAAAAAGAATTATTATATATTACAAATGAATAACTTCTTATGGTCCATTTTTTAAAATCAGTAGTGATATTAACTTTTATAGATATACTAATATTAATTGGAGTGGAGATTTCAATGATAGAAAAGAAAATTTTGGAGGAAGATTTTTCATGGTATAATATTACATGATTTTTCATAGTAATAAATAGAGTTCATAAACCTTGATCACAGTGAAAGTAGTATACATTTCGACCACCCATGTTTATAAACAAATGATTTGGATGAAATTTTAGCTGAAATATTTGAAAGTGAAAGTTTCTACACCATTTAATATTCTTTTTGATAATAAAAGTGCCCTTGATATTTAAAAAATTAATGTAAAAAATTATACATCAAATCACTTTTATATAAAGTATCACTTCATAAAGAAGAAATTTGATAGTTGAGAAGTTATTGTTGAGTGGATTTTTACAAAATATCAAATTTATTATGGTTTCACCATTGATATTCCAAAGGAAAGATTTATAGAATTTCATCTGTAAATTTATGTTTATCCTTCACCAAAATATTCCTAAAAATTTATAAGGATGTATCCCAACTATTCTTAGGATTATATTGATAAAGGTGGAGAGAGAATGTAAAATTTTTTTTCTGAAAGAGAGAGATTAAAAATTGTTAAGAGAAAGGGGAGAGTTAGTAAATTTTTTTAGAAAATTAATATGAAGTTTTAATTATCATAAAATGGGGGAGATAAGAAATTGGGAGAATAAAAGTGATATGGGGGGATTTTATCTTAGCATGACCACAAATTTTCATATCACCAAGGGATGAAATTCATTCCAAAAAACTAATTTATATAATAGTGTGGTGTCAAGACCATCTCTATGATAAAGTATATGTTTTGGTAAAATTAGATAAAAATAGATTTGATACAAAAAATTAAGTGATTAAAAAATAAGAGTTGTAAAATTTGTTAAAAAATAGGGTCAGAAAAATCCCAAGGGGAAGATTTAATATACTTTGTGATGATTTCTATTTTTTTCCTTTTTTTGTAAATTAACTTTTTTATCATTTTTTTAAATGGTCTATAGAAATAATGTAAAGAATCTTAGTTGATAATGTTTGGTTAGAACGTTTTGATTCTAGAGGATGTTAAGAAGTTTCATTAAATTTATTAAGAAAATTTCCACAGAAAGTCATATGTTTATATGTTGATCTCAAAGTTACTAACATCATGGAATACATCATGATACAATATTATGATCAAAGGGAGAGTTGAATTTATCTCGATATAATTTTCTACAAAAACTTTACCAAATGTTCAAAATAAAGATCAACGGATAAAAATTCCAAACAAAGAAAGTTTCTGATTTTTTTAAAAGAGAAAGTATTCTCAATTAAATTAGATAAAACAAATGAATAATATCATATGAACCTAGTTGGAATAAATTCTGTTTGTGTAGTTTCACAAAAATTAGTATGAAGTTAGAAGTTAAAAAAGAAATACAAAGTGATTGAAGAAAAAGTTATTAGATATCGATATTTTTTGTAACATAAGTCCTTAAAATTTGTAACAACATAGTCACCAATTTTACTGGGTAAATAAAAATCGATAAAGTAAGATGTAGTTTTTTTTCAATAGGTTCAAGTGAAACATGTATGGGAAGATGAAATTTATTAATAGATAGTTTGTATAAAATTTTAATAGAAGTGTTTCTTTATAGACTGAGTAGTGTTTGAAGTTGTGAATTTATGATATTTGATGTTGAAGGAAAGATCTATCTAAAAAAAGTATCTAGGAAAATAATGTATAATGTTTTAGGTAAGACAAAATTGATCATACAGATAGACACCATTCCATTGGGAAAAAATTATTTATGTCTATAGGAAAAATAAAAAATGGAAAAAGAAAATATATGATAGAGAAGTTAGAAGACAAAGATGAATATTTTCTTATGAAGTCATTTTACAAAAAACTCATCTAGTCAAATTTAAGTGTATAAGTTGAGTTTTATGATTGGATGAAATGTTATTAAATTTTTTCTTGAAAAAAATTTCGTAGATGAAGATTTTTTTGATTCTTTATATATATTTTTAAAGACCATAAGTTAAACGATGTTGTATTGAGTCTTTAAAATATTTTTTATCTATCCAAATTCATGGATTATTGAAGTGTTCTTTAATAATTTATGTTAAGTAAATTTTAAGAATTTTAAAAATGTAAAGGAATTCATGAATTTTCCTAAATATTATAAAAGAATTGAGAAGTGTCCATGTGAATTTCATTTAAGTAGGAATGATTTATTTTGGAATTTCAGTGAGTGGGAAAAAAATTTGGTTCCCCACCGTTTCTATCTTGGGTTCACTTATTTAAAGAGATGAAAAGTAAATTTTAAATAATATTATTAATATATAAGAAAACTAAATCACTGAAGAATTTGTGTCAAAGGCGAGTTTCCAATTTTTTTTACATTCATGTTAAATTAATGGGAAATATAGAGAATTTTGATTAGAAGACTCAGAAATAAGTTTTAGTTTATAGAAACTAGATACAAAGAATAAGAAGTGTTTATTTGTAGATTTTTTTGGAATATTGGTTTTGAGAATTGGAAAAATATTGGTTTATATATTAGGTGAATGTTTTAGTGATTCATAATGAAATTAAACTAACTAGATAAAGCAATGGGAACACTAGATGAACTATTAGGATATATGAAATCATACAGACTTTCCAGATGAAATTCTATGGTGCAATTTTAAAAAAGTTTCGTATTTTTATGGACCATGTTTATTAATAAAAACCTTATAAACTGATGAGAGTCAGTATAATAATACCTCTTGGGAGATAGAAAGAGTCTAATAAGAGTTGTATAAAAGTTCAATTAACTTATTTTTAAATTTTAATATCCATGGACTAAGGAGAGTCACCATGGAAAGGATGTAGGTTCTCACACCGAGACCAAACCTTGTAAATCTTGCATTCCATGTTTACTTTTTTATCATTTCATGCTAGTGAGTTTTTTAAAAATTTGATAAGAAAATAACTATTACATGTTAAAGGGGTTGAGTATTTATAAATATTGAAAATTTTAAATGTTCACCAATAATTCAACCCACCCTTGTTAGTGGTTCAATGATCCATAGGAACTTCATAGGCTTACCTCTTTGTTTTGAAGAAGTATTCAACAGTATTTGAATATGGAGTTGAACTTTAGTACTGTATATCATCCTTAGATATATGGTTAGTCTAAAAGGACCATTCAAACGCTATATAATATGTTGATATCATGTTATAAGGATTCCAAAGTTGGTTGGAATCAACAACTTCCTTTGGTTGAATTTTTTTACAAAAATAGATTTCACTCAAGTATTCTAATGTGTCCTTATGAATACCTTTATTATAGGAAGTGAAAATCTCTAATATGATAGGATTAAGTTGGAGTATGAAATATATTGGGACAAAATCTGTAATAATAAATGATAAATAATGTTAGAGTCACTCAAAAAAAATCAAGGCATATCAGAGTCAACAAAAGTGTCATGCTAACAATCATCGGAAAGATCTATACTTTGATATTGGTGAGAAGGTATTACTATGAATATTTACATGGAATAAGGTTATGATATTTAGAAGAAATGGAAACACTATCCCTAGATTTATTATCCCCTTAGATATTCTTTATAAGATCGAGATGGTTTCTTATTGCTTGACGCTTCCAATGAACCAACCTCATGTTTATGATTTGTCCTATATATCACTTTTGAGTAAGTACATACCTGATCATTAACATGTAATTAAATCAAAATTAAAAAATTTGGAAAATTATATTTCCTATGAATAAAAACCAGTTGAAATAAGTGATTATATAGATACAACTCACATGGTTAACATTTTTTGGAGGGATCATAAATTCAAGGGATCCACTTAACAACCCGAGGATGTGATGAAGTAGTGATATCATCATTTATTCATATCAGAGTGAAGTAATTTTGAGGGAAAAATTTATTTTAAAGTGTTTATAATGAAAAACCTTAATATTATATATATATATATATGTATTTGAAATAAACTTGCATTGTTCAATAGCTGGGTTTACATGAAACCTTGAGCCTAAATGAACCATGATATAATATAATATTATAACCTATACATTGGAATTATGGGTATGAATATTATTAACCATATTATGAAAAATATTTAAAAATGTTAATGTATAATAAATAAGTATTTTATCTTTAGTAAATTCATTTTATGCTTTAAAAATATGTTTTCTTTAAAAAATGGATTTTATTGCATTTTGTGAATTAAAATTATAATTAATGTTTACCATGTTTATAAATTTTATTTTATGAAATTAATATCATTTTTGAAATCATCATTTCAATTTTATCTTAGGGTTAAATTTTTGGTATTTTTTCAAAAAATATTTTTTTAAGCTAACATTGAGAGTTCCATTTTTTGTAAAACAATCGTTTTTTCATTAAATAAAGTAATTTAAATGTTTAATTATGTATTTAATTGTATAATAAGGTAACATAAATATCCATTAGTAATAAATAATATAATTAATTATATATTAATTAATATTATACTTGATTTTGGTATAAGTTTATTTTGAGGTTTAAAAACACATTTATTTAAAAACTATTTTTTCATTACATTTTTAATTTTTTTTAAATTTAAATCCACCACTTATATAAATTTAATTTTAAAAAATTTAATTAATGTTTCGAATCATAATATATTTCTTTAATGATTTCATTTTTTGGTCATTATGAATAGACACTAAGGTATAAATCTGTATTATGGTAATGGTTAAAATGGATTAATGTAGTGTGTGTGTGTAGGGGGGAGGAGGGTTAAACAAAAAATAAAAAGTTTAAAATTACATAAAAACATTAAAATATTGTTTATCTTATGTATTTATGACCTATATCATACTAAATTAAAAGAGGTCTAGTTTTAATCCACACGGCTTGGGTAAGGTATTAATATATTTTAGTATTTTATAACTTTCAAAGTGTGTCCTCTTCCTCGCTTGTAAAAGGAAACCACATATCATCTCTTCCTCATGATTTAAAAGCCTTATAGATCATAAAATTCTTAAAAAATAACTTATTAACATCCTTCCCCATTATCTATAGGTTATGGTTTGATCTAAATATAAAACTTATATAGCTTATGGTCTAATCCAAAGGAGCTTTCCCAAAGAAGATTTATAGCTCTTAACCAAGTGTTTTACTTTTTATATATTCTTATACCTCCTTAAATTTTATAGTAAACTTAATGAAATTACAACATAAATATCTCCCATATTGTTAGATGTTAGTATTTCAATGGAACAACATTTATTCATCTATTTATATATCAAATGGGAAATGAAAGCATAATTCGGGCATACGTGCACACTACCATCTCGCTAAGTGATGTATTTCATTTTTCATGACCACTATTCATGGTTGGATTTTATGGAGGATTTATTATTAATATATGAAATTATTATTATTATGGGATTATAATATATTTTATACCATATTACCTTTCCATCCCATAAAAAACAATAACGTTTCTCGTGCATATATATTGACCATCACATCTACAAAGTGATGTGATTTGTTTTTCATCACTGACTTATATGAATAATTATAAAAGTATATATGATTAATAAATATAATACTTATATCATGAATAATATTATTTATATTATTAAATCATGACCAAGTTTTATGTTGTATAAACCCTAATTATAGTAACATAGAGAAGGTATATACTTTATTGTATTATCATAAGCTACAAGTGATAACATCCCAAAGGAATTAATAGTTTATTATTATTGGTAAATTATAAAAATAAATGATTACCATATTACATTGGAAATATAAAATACATATAAAAATAAAAATTATTCCGTCCTTGAAATTATTCATAATTCCCTTCTTCATATCCCAGGGAAAGAAAAAAATAATGGGAGAGCTCTGATACTCAATAGGGTTTACATAGAGGGGAATATATCTTGAGTGAATAAGGAACAATCAATATGGAATGGTAAATAACTAAAAAAACATTCAATATAATCTATAACATGAGAATGAAAATTTATCCATGTATAATATCAGCGTAGTAAAATCATAGATAATAATAACTAAATTCTCAATGAAGGAAATGCTTATTATTGGATATGAGGATATCAATGAGAATGATATCTTTACCTCTAATTAATTACACTAAGATATTTTAATTGATGGGTAAGTATAAAACATAGATCCATTTAAATAAGGCTATCCGACTAATTTGTCTCATGAGACATTTTTATGTATTGAAGGGCTATAAAATTCAATGACCCACCCATCACTGCATGTCCAATGTAATCCTCATATATTGAATGAAAAATTCAATTCATAAATAATATTACTTAACAATAATTATCCTTATTTTGTAATGAATAAAAAATATTAATATTTCCCCAGTCAATCAAGTAAATTTCATAGTAAAATAACATATGTATTAATAGTATATGGTTTAGGTAATAATTATTTCCATGAAACAAATAATATGTAAATTTAAAAGAAATGAATTGTTCAATGAAATATGATCACAAGAAAGTGATTTTTAAGAGAAATTGAAGGAACATAAAGTTAATAAGGGATAAATGATGACCATAAAATCATTATAGATATAGGTTTTTTAATAAATTCTTTTTTTAGAGAAAAAAAATAAAATGGAATTGAAACATTAAAATAAGTTTCCATTAATTTTTTTATCTATAAAACCATTTAAAATTTGTATAAGAATATAAATAGTGTAAAATTATTATGGTAGTGGGAAAATATATTAATTTCGTATACATTGAAAAGAAACATTCTTTTTAATTTTTTGTAAAATAAATTCAAAAATGAAATTTTCTTTACACATTATATAGATTACTTAAAAAGTTTCTAAAAAGTCAAAGATAATACAAAATTTACTTAATAAATATTTTTAGTTAATAAAGAAGACCTTTTTAAAACAATTTTTCAAAATATAGACATAGAAGAGAAATATACCGAATCAAAAGAGAAATATGATCAAATTTTATTTTAAAATTTTATTTTATGGATTTATGTCCAAAAAGAGGAAAATTTGGAAGAAAATATAGTAATTTATTTAGAATATATATTATTAAAAAAATTATGAATTTTTTGATGGATAAATTATAATATTCTGTCAATCAATGTAAGAGAAATCCTAAAAAATGAGATTGTAAAATAAATCCTTACCTATTCGGTAACATTAAAATTGTAACTAATTAAAAAGTTTAAACTTTAAATGAAACATTATTAGTCATGAATAAACTTATATTAATTTTTAATACATAAAATTGGTAGTATATAAACCACTCAAAAATAAATAAGCGCATTATAACAGATATGTCTTAGTGGAGGGAAAATTGAGATGAAATCACTTAACTCGATTTTGAATTGCCTCATAAGTGATATGAACTCCTATTTAATATATTTTAATTTAATATAATTACATTAAAAAACCATATTAATATATATAATATCAGATATGATCCATTTATAAAATTTTATCACATATTTTTAACTATATTTTATTATTATCATTATTTGATGTGTTAATTTCTTCATTTTCGAGTTTGTTTTGATACAATAGTTTTTATATTTATATTTTGAATAGGGATTTATCATTTATATAATTTTAATAATGATATAATTATTATATATATATATTCATCAGATATATATATATATATATATATATATATATATTTATCCATAAAAAGTAGATATTGAAAAATAAGTTACACGGTTCTTGGAGATGATAGGGCGTATGTATGCATGAATGTTATTTTCACTATTAAAAAAATGGAAAGAAATAAAGATAAATAATATTTAACCATTAAATAATAATTATTATATCATATATATCATATATATTCATTACATCAATCCTTATTACTATAAATTTAAATTTAAATTGAAAAATAAATCACACCACTTCATGGGTATGGTAGTTCGTACGTATGCACGAGCAATGCTATAATTTTACATTATATTGGATGGTATAAAGATATATATGATATTATAATTATATAAGCATAATTATGTAATAAATATAATATATATTATTTATTTATATATTTATAACAATCCATGTGAGGCGGTAATGGAAAACTAATTGCATCGGTTCATGAGGAGGTAGTCTGATGTACACAAGAGAGATTGTTTTGTTTACCATTTAATGAAGAAGGATATGGATAAATATTATAAAATAAACATAATAAAATCTTATTATATGGTATATAATTTTTTTATTATATTTTAATTATTTATTAATAATTTATGGTGGTAAAAGAAGAAAAAAATTGAAAGTGTTCGGTGAAGATGATTACCTCTTCTTTGAAAGATCTCCTTCAGACGTTCTCTTAAGGTGCTTATGGTTGGTATTTTTGGAATAATAGATCTAAAATAAATATTTTAAATATTTTTTAATATTATTTGGTAGTATTTTTTGGAGGTATAGTTTTTAGAGTGGTGTAAATAAAATAGATACTAGGTGTCCTTTTATAAGTATGGGGAGGGAAACTTATGAAATATTTTAACATAATATGTTTATAAATCTTGTAAAATAGTAAAAAATTGAATATATATCTTATATAAGGAGAATATGGTCCTAATATAATCATAAAATAAAATTTATATAGGTTTATGTTTCATTTTAAATCTTATATTTTTGATTAACCCATTCATTAACCATTTTTATCCTTAACCACAATAAAAACTATTTAAATATTAAAGGGCTATAATTTTATTTATGAGGTGAAAATTGGATCATATGAGGAAAAGGGATTAAATTTAAAACCATATCTTACACAATGTTTCCTATTTCATGATTTTTATTATTTCCAAATAATTTAACAAAATATTATCTTCATAAAATAACATTAATAAATTTTTTGAAATTATTCATTTAATTTTCATTAAAGATAAAAATGAAAATATTTAACTCAAATATAATCTTTTAACACATAATTAATATTATATATTAATCTATAATTTTTTACAAAATAATCCATTAAAATTGTATTACTTTTAATATTTTTAAAATAAATTATTTTCTTTTTCTATTAATTGAATAAATATTACGTTAGCATTATGTAAGCATTTAAGATAACTATGAAATAAATAAAAATTAAAAATAAATTACCATGATAAAAAATTAAATCATATTTAAAATGAAAATTTAAAATCTAAAATAACATCTTTTTTATCCATATGGAAAAATATTAGGGACATTAATGTCAAGAGTGTGACATTTTGTTTTTAATCTTTTCATAAAATAATATGAAAGTTATTATCAAAGAAAAATAGAACCAAGTGAAAATATTTTTTATATATAGATAATTATGGTATAAATAAATCCATACAATACAATAAATACAAGTTTTATAGAAATTTTAAAGCCTTATCACATTAGTTTTAAACTTTAATTACCCAATTTACTCTTTATCGAGGTGATAAAATTTACCATGCTTACTAGCCATAATAAAAAACATAAAATGGACTTACATAAAAAATTTGAACCTAAATATTCAAAATATGGAATCCATTTTATCAAATTAAATGCAAATAAGTGGTATAAATTAGTTTAATATGAAAACATAAAAAACAATGGCAAACCAATTTTTAGAAAAATTAGTTTTAAGTCCAAAAATGAACTTATACCAAAATTAGATATATTATTGGTTAGAATGAAATAAATTAGAAAATGTACAACTAAATGAGGATTAGTTTAATTTAGGATTAAATTAATATCATTATGGGACTTTTTTTAATTAAAAGGAATGACGGTTTTACAGAAATTGATATTTCTTCACTATTCAGTAAAAATCATTCTTTTTAGAAGAATTATAAAATTTAAACCCAATATAATATTGACATGATGAATTAAAAAATGATAAAATTATTTTTATAATTATATTTTAATATATTCCTCATTTATTTTAAATTTGTGATTGTGTGAAAATAAATATATAAGATAAATTTATTAAAAAAAAATATATCATAAATTCTCGGGATGTTACATTCTATCCCCTTATAAGAATTCAACCATCAAAATTTCATCACATTGAATACAAATTCGATTCTAATGACTCATTAGATCCTTAGGTTCCCATATATCTTTCACAATTTTATGATTTTACCACAAAACATTGACTAGATGAATGGTCTTATTTCATAGAAATTTGTATCAACAAACCCAAATCTCCATCAGTTCCTCATAATACAGATCTAGATCTAGTGGTATATCATCTGAGTTCAATACATGTGAAAGATCATGTATTCTCTTTATCATGACAGATACATGTAACACATCATAAAAATGGGTGAGATTGGGTGGAACCATCATGAAATAAGCTACAAATTTTAAATGGACAGATATATATAAGGATAAAATTTTCCTTCTTTACAGATATTATAACCTTATTCTAAAGAGATATTTATATGAGTACCTTATCACAAACTTTTAACTCTATATCTCATGGACTATTATCACCATTATTTTTCTATAAATATAGAGCTTCTATAATTTTCTATTGAATGGATCTAACCTTTTCTACCATTTCCTCAGCTATATCAGGTCCCAATAGCTCTATTTCTATAACTTCATCCCTATATGTTGGAGTTCTAAAATTCCTTCCTTATAGAGATTCGTAATTATCCATATGAATTCTTGAATGAATGATTTTTTTGAATGAACATTCCACCAATGGGTGGTTTTGGATAGAACCACCTTTTAAATCCATAGAGAAAGCCTTTAACTTTTATTCTAGAGTTTGGATGGTTCACTAAGACTGAAGATTTGTCTGAGGATGATAAGCAGTAGTAAAACTCATCTCTGTATCCAAAGCCTATTGAAGGATTATCCAAAACATTGAGGTAAACCTCAGACCCTGATCAGATATTATTGATAGTGGTACTTCATAAAATCTCACAACATCCTTAATGTACAACCAAGTAAATTGATCAAGAGAGAAATCATCTCTAATAGTGATAAAGTGTACCAGTTCTATAAGGATATTGACTATAACCCATATGACATTGTTCCCTTTAGATATTTTTGGGAGTACGATAATAGAATCCATTGTAATGTTTTCCCATTTTAATTCTAGTATGGGTAATGGTTGTAACATCCCATTAGACTTCTATCTCTCAACCTTAACTTATTGACACACTGGGCATTAGGATACAAACAAAAAAATATCGCTTATCTTGTTATCCCACTATAAATATTTTTAATTCTAGGATGAATAGAAAATAATTAAATATAATATTCATCCAATATCTCCTTTTTCAACCTTGTTATTGATAGGAAACATACTCAGTTCCCGAACCTTATCATTCCAGCATAATCATGGTTTAACTCAAGAACATTCCTCACCTTCTAATCTAATTTCACATTATATTTTCTCACCTTATTAATACTATCATGGATGGATGGTTGAAAATTTATCTTAGAAATATAATATATGTCCCCTTTCCTCAAGATTCCATGATCTAACTTATGAAAATCCATAAATATTTGATATATTTCAATCCTCAACATGGAAAAACTAGTATGATCTTTCTGTCTCAGAGCATCATCCACCTTTTCACCTTCACAAGGTGGTAATGTATTAATATGTCACAATCTTTGATCAAGTCCAACCATCATCTATGGTTCATATTCAAATATTTTTTTTGTAAATATATACTTAAAGATTTTATAATCCACACGCACACACAAACATATATATATATATATATATATATATATATCACACCTTTCACCATAATGATAATGCCTCCATACCCTTAATGTGAAACTTAGAACTGTTATATCTAAATCATGAGTTGGTTAATTCTTCTCATGAATTTTCATTTGGTTAGAGGAATAACCTTTCACCATAATGATAATGCCTCCATACCCTTAATGTGAAACTTAGAACTATCATCTCTAAATCATGAGTTGGTTAATTCTTCTCATGAATTATCATTTGGTTAGAGGAATAATCTATCACCATATAATGCTGAACGAGGATACATCGTAGTCCCATATTTGATGCATCACAGTATATCAAAAACCTTTCTGCACTACAGGGTAGTATAAGTATAAGAACACTGACCAAGATTGTATTTTTTTCTTTTAAATTATCCTCAAATTCATATTTCCACAAGAATTTAACCCCATTCTAAGTTCACTTAGTTCATGGATTAGATATTCATGATAAATCTCTCACAAAACATTATTAATATCCATCCAACCTAAGAATCAATAGATCTAGGTAATCATGTTTGGTCAAATACATTACTCAATAACTTTCTTCTTAGAATGATATACTGATTTAAATTCACTTGAAATTATATGACCTAATAATGGGACTTATTGTTTCCAAAATTCGCACATTGTAAAATTGGTATATAACTTCTCCTTCCATAAGGTATTTAGCTTCTCAAATATTCTATATTCTCTTCCTTTCTCTTTGGATATATAATAATATTATCTATAAATACTACCACAAAATGATCAATTTAATCTCAAAATACTCTATTCATTAAATAAATGAAAATAGAAGGAGTATTGGAAAGTCCAATTGGAATTACAATAAATTTATAATGACCATACCTCATATAGAAGGCTATCGGGGGTATATCCTCCTTCTTAATACTTAGTTGATAATATCTATATTGAAGATCAATCTAGGAAGAATATTGATCTCCTCATGATTGATAAAATAGAACATCGAATCGAGGTAGAGGATATTTGTTCATAATAGTGATTTTTTATATTCTCGATAATCAACATAAAAATGAATTAACCCATATTTCTTCTAAAAAATGAATAGTTTAACTCCACGACGATGCACTATGATGAATAAATCACTTTTCTAGATTCTCATGGAGTTTTTTCTACATTTCCCAAAACTCAATTAGGTCCATCCTATAGATATTCATTAAAATGGGTATAATGCCTTGTATGAATTCTATTAAAAAATTAACTTCATGATTTAGGGGAATACTTGAAAAATCTTATATAAATAAGTCAAAAAATTCCCATACGACAATCCTATCTTCAATTTTTAGTTTCTACCTGACCATATGAGACAACTATCCCTAATGAATAAGTATTAATCCCCATATGATGGAATAAAATTCTATTGAGAGTTTAGGTTCATCCTTACAACGATAGACTATCATAGGTTTATTTGGAATATCAAATGTAACTTCCAAAGGAAAAATTTATTTTTTAGTGACTTAATCTATTTCTTAATTACCAACAGACTATTAGTTCCATTAAAAATAGATACCTCTGTCATATGGAGCTATCCAATATAAGTGAATCACAACATAGAATAACATGTTTCTAGGTTTGGGAAAGTTTATTCATCATAACCTAAGTAATATATCTTAATATATCCATAATTCGCTTTGTTTCAACACCATGTATATCTCATGACTTAGTAGGGAAATACCTACATTGTCTGTGTGTGTTTATTACCTTTCCTCCATTATGATCCATCAATAAATAATGGTGAACAATAAGTTATCTCATAATCATAATGAATGTCGGTCTATAAAATAAAAATAAATATATTTTAAAAATTTATCATATACTATAAGGTATTATCAAAATTCTAATGTTAGCTATGTACACTTATAAAATAGTTCCCAAGGTTTCTAATAAACTTACCTCTGTTACCAACTATAGAAACCCTCACTCTAGTAACCCAGACCCGATATTTAATTTATTATATTGGCATAAGATAGAAGTGATCATATCCCAATATACCTAATAGTTTAATAGTCCAAGTAAAATAGATACATAAATGATTACCATATTAAATTGGAAATATAAAATATATATCATAATAAACAGTATTCTATCATTGATATTATTCATAATATCCTTATTCGTATTCTAGGGAAAAGAAAAAAAATAAAGTGTGAGCTTAGATACTGAGTAATATTTACATAAAATGGAATATATATGGATTAAATAAGTCATATTCAATATGGAACGGTAAATAGATGAAAAACACACGCCATTTGATTAATAAATTTAGCATGAAATTTCATCCATGGATAATATCAATGGATTGATCTCATGGATAATAATATATGGATTATAAATGAAGAGAAAGAATTATATTAAACGTAATTATCTCATACATCATGATATCTTTACCACCAAGGCCTTATGCCAATATAGTTTAATCGATGGGTAGGTATACATACAAAACCCATTCAAATAAGGCTAGCTAACTAATTTGTGTCGTGATACCTTTTGATGCATCAAAAGGATATATAATTTCGAGCCCCAACCATCATTTTATTTACAATACATTCATCATATATTGAATGATTAATTCAATTCATAAATATTATTCCCTATCAATAAATATTTTTATTGAGTAAATAATATAAAATATTAAGATTTCATTAGTCAATTAAGTAACTTTAATAGTAAAAAAATATATGCATAAATGATAAAAAGTGTTGGAAATAATCATTTACATGACATAAATAATATGGATATTTAATAAAATTTCAATTTCCAATGAAAGTTGATCATAAGAAAGTGAAGGTTTTAAGATAAAGTTAACAAAAACAAAATTAGTAATATATAAATGATTACCATAAATTAATTAGAAATATTGGGTTTGTCATAAATTCATGTCTATTGAAGAATAGAATAAAATGTAAGTGAAAAATTAAAATATACTTTCATTAAATATTTGTGTTGTTAAAACCATTGAATTTTTTTAAAATAATCTAAATAGTGTAAAAAGGCAGTGGTGGTTGGAAAATCCATTAATGTTGTATACATTAAAAAGAAACATTCATTTTGAAATTTTGTAAAAGAAAGTATAAAACAACCTTTTTGGGAAACATTGTAAACATTCCTTTAAAATTTTTTAAAAAGTAAAATATAACATAAAAATTACTCAATAAATCTTTTGAGTGAATAAGAATTTGTTTGTAAAATAGTTTTTCAAAACATTGTCATGGAAGTGAAATATATCTAATCAAAAGAGAAATATGATTGGTTTTTTATTTTAAATATTTTTTCGTTATTCAACTAATAAATAGAGGGAAAGTTGGAATAAAATATAGAAACTAGTTAATTATATAGATTATTATAATATAAATTTAGTTTATGAAGGATATATAATAATATTATACCAATGAAAATAAGAGAAATTCCAAAAAAATGAGGTTGTAAAATAAATCCATACTTTTGGTAACATTAAAATTGAAAACACTTGAAAGAGTAAACATGAAATTAAAAATTAATAATCTTGAATAAAAATATTTTCATGCTAAATATATAAAAGATTCAACATATACACCACACATATATAAATAAGTGCATAATAAAAAATATATCTCAAAGGAGTGGGAATTGAGACGAAGTCCCTTACCTCAAGTTCGACTTGACTCATAAGTGATCTAAGATCATGTATAATATATTATAATTTATTACAATAACATTATATAATCATATTAATATATTTAATATCATATATGATCCATTTTTAAGATTTAACACCTCTTTGTTAACAATATTTTGTTATTATTATTTTTTTGGGTGTTAACTACTTCGTTTTACATGTATGTTTTGATTTGGTAGTTCTAGTGATTTTGCATTAAATATGGTTACATAATATTTTTTTTAATAATGATATAAATTTCATATATATTAATTATATTTATTTTGAGATACATAAAAAAATTAGATATAAAAATGAATTACATTGTTCATGGAGAAAGTAGGTCGTACGTACGTATAAACACAATTTTCACTTTTAAAAGGATGAAATGAAATAAAGGTAAATAATAATTCATCATCCTAGAATAATTTTTATACCATTTATATCATACATATTAATTATATATGTATTTATTATCATTCATGTAAATTAAAAATTAAAAATGAATCACATCGCTTCATAGAGGTGGTAGTCCACACATATGTACGAGCGAGGTTATCATTTTCCAATCTGTTGCAAGGAAAACATATATATGATATTATAATTATAGAAACATAATTATGTAATAAATTGCATATATATTCAATATTTCTATCTTTATAAAAATCCATGTGAGGAGGTAATAGAAAATAAATTACATCGGTTCTCGAGGCGGTAGTCTACCATACATAAGAGTGATGGTTTTGTTTCCCATTTTATGAAGAAAGAGATTAAAAAATATTATTACATAAACATAATGAAATATAATTATATGGGAGAAAATGGTGTTATTATATTTGAATGGTTAGGATATAATTGAATGTGGTAAAATAATAATAAAAATGACAGTGTTCAAGGAATATGATTACCTCTTCATTAAAAGAGCTCCTTTAGATCTCCTCTTAAGGGATCCAGGGATGGTATTTTGGAATATATTAACCTCAAAACCTTATATAAATATATTTATAAGACTATTTGGTAGGGGTTTTTCCTTATATATCTATGAATGTGGTTTAAATAAAAGAGCGAAGGGGTGTCCTTTTATAAGTGAGGAGAGGGGAACTTTTAAAAATTTATGAAATATTATAATATAATTTGTGTTAAAATCAGGTAACGTAGTTTTAAAATGAAATATATTTGAAAATAATGATTATATGGTCCTAATATAGCCATAAAATTAAATTTATATAGTTTAGATATCATTTTAAACCTTATATTTTTTATTAACCCCTTCATTAACCGGTTTTGACCTGAACCATGGTAACACATATTTCAATATCTAATGATTATAATTTACCATATAATGTGAAACTTAGATAAAAAATTTCCAAGTGGTGAAATTTTCATCAGTATCATAACCCATTTACCTATTTTAATGTTTTTATGATTTTCAAATAATTTAATAAAATATTATTTTTCTAGAATATCATTAATTCCCTCTTTTGACCCTATTTTTTTTAATTTGAAATTAAATACACCATGAAAAATATGTAATTAAAATATAAACCTTTAACATGTCCCTAGTATGATATATTCATTCATAAAATTTAAGTAATATAATACTTCATCCAAATTTTATTACTTTTAATATTTCTAAAATCACTTATTTTATTTTTTATTTAGTTTAATAATGTACTACATTGGCATTGCATAAGAATTTAAGATAATTATTCAATCACTAAAAATTAAAAATAAATTACAATTATTAAAAAGATTAGTTCATAATGAAAATGAAAATTTAAAACCGAGAATAAATTCACATTATCCTTATGTAAAAATATTATATATATTAAAGTCAAGGGTGTGGCATTTTATTTTTATTCTTTTCATAAAATAATATAATGATCAATGTCAATGAAAAATGGTGCCAAATGGCCTTATTTTATAGAATTTGATGATATTGATAGAACTAAAATCATCCAATAAGAAAAATGATAATGTTAGAGAAATTTTAAAGCCTTATCACATTAGTTATTAACCTCAATTACTCAATTTAATGTTTACTGATATGTAAAATTTTATAACTATTACATTTTTATAATTACAAAAAATTAATGGAATTTATTTTCCAAATTTGACCTATGTATTTAAAATATGGAATACATTTAATCCAATTAAACTAAAATTAGTGGAATAAATTAATTTAATATTAAAATGTAAAACACAACAAAAAATAGTTGTTTAAGTCTAAAAGTTAATTTATACAATAATTTGGTATAATGTTGTTAGTCAATTTTTTTCTTTTGAAACATTCTAAATATATTTTAATAAATCAAAAATAAAATTCTTAATAATTTAATAACTTTTATTCTTCCCTAGTTTTAAGAATATTCTTGTAGGAAATTCATTTTTTTCATGATGTAGAAATATATGTTTATTAAATGAAAACTTTTTATAATCAAACACACTTGTATCTAATGAATGATTATAACATTAATTTTTTTTATAAAACTCAATATGCCTAAATATAATTAAATCAATTAGATTAATTTTTAACTAGTTCAATAATCAAACGTTTTTTGGATAAAGTAATAACTGATCTATATATGGACCTTTCTAAATCTTCTATTTTAAAAATTCCATTTTACCAGATGAACAATGTTTATTCTACAAGACATAATCCAAATTCACCATTTTAGTGTATAAAAATTATAAAAATGAAATTTAAAATAAATGCATAACTTTCCAAGTGAAGGGAGAGTTTGTCCAAAGCCATTACAACCAACTCCAAAGAATGTGGAATATAACTATTATGTGTTTGCCTTTAAATTGGAGAATAATTGGAGGTAAAGGAATATTTTTTTTCAAAATTTTTTAAGAGTTTTTGTGAAGGTTTTGGTAACATATTTTTACATTGAGTGATCAATTCATTATAATTATATATAGAGTTTTTACTTAAGAAATCGTCTTTGTGATGATCTTTGTAAATTCCTTTATTTATTAATTATTGTAATTGTTTTTATGTTATGGTGTTATTAAAGGCTTCTGAGGATAGGAAGATAGAGTTTTCCTAAATGAGTTGGTTTAGGTTTCCTACTCCTAGGGAAATAGATACCAATAGGATTCCACTAAAAATAATGATCTCATTCCATAACATTATAAAAAAATTATCATGAAAGTTTTAAAAAGATTAACTAGAAGCATTTTTAAAGATAATATTTTAAGGTAAAACATTTAAGGGAAAAAATTTCATAAGAATAATTATTTTCAATTAAATTGAAAATAAGGTCCATCGTATACTAATGATAAGCCCCACATCACAATAGATCACCATTTCATGGAAAAAACCTATTGGTACTAGCACTAGTGGGACCAATGAACCTCATATCTTAGTGAAAATGGTGTTACAACCATGACCCACAACATCCTCATGCACGTTCCACTAGAGAAGAATCCATACAAATTTTCAGTGGTCTCGAACAATAATTATAATTTAGTTAGTTTTGTAACATCAATCCATCTAGAAGGAATCAAGCCTCATCCCTACAAATCCAACTAGCGTACCAGCCCTAGTCCACCTACCTGGATACCTAGGATTCGTTTTACGCTCAATTTTCCATTTCACATGTCACATTGATAAAAAATTTCACATAAACATATCAATCATCATGAATACACATGAGGAACCACCATTTGTCATAAGAAAAACTTCTTTAAAATCCATACGCACACAAAAACCATTTGGAAGCACACTTTTCACAAATTACTATTTATAGAACATATTTAAGATGAACAATAAGGAATAACACATGAAACAAAATAAATTATATTATAATACCATATTTCAACCCATATAAACCATTAATCCTTTTTAAAAAATATTTTCACTACACACATAATCTATAGAACACATTCAAGATGAAAATCAAGATTAATAAAATCATCTAATAATGCTAAAACACAGAATATTCTACCCTTAAGCTTGAAAAGTATCATAATCTAGTGGAAAACCACATCCTCAACACAATAATACCCTATAAATGAAATATATAACTAAAAACATCAATATTTTACCCATTAACTCAATATTAAACCCCTATTAGGTCAACCAATGTGCTGGATATGAACAACTTGAAGACGGAGGAAGAGCAACCTATGAAGAGAGGATAAAAAAAGGGAGAAAAGAATTAATTTATGATTCATTGAAGGTCTCATACCAAATTCACCAAAATAAAGAGGTAAAATGATGCTAAGAGGGAGAGGGCGAGGGAGAGGCACCTGGGATGGAAAGATCAAATGGGGCCAACAAGTGTGGATTTGAGGTTAAATTAAAAGATGTAAAAAGAGGAAATTCCATATTTTTAATGATCTTATTAGGTCACTTGGTTATCCCACATGGTTTTCCAAACCATTGAAAATTATTCATCTCTATCTATCTAATAGGAATTAGGACAAATGGTATCATAGGGGAGGGCACACACCCTTGCGGAAAGCCATGTGGACTGGACAATGCCACTATACAGGGCAGAAGATTTCTCCCAGGTTGGTTCATAGTTTAACCTAACCATGCACCACCTACTATTGAGTTCAAAAACTTTATTTTCTCCAAATACTCATGGAAAAACCAAGGGATAAATACAAGACAAAAAAATTTGAAGTAAAATCACAAATGTGACAGATAGGTGCCCATACTGGTGGTCAATATTATACCTCATGAACATCTCCCCATATACTAGAGGCTACTGACTACTAACGAGGGATTTATATGTTACCATGGAGAGATTATACCCTTTTCAGTATATTATAATAAAAATATAAATATAATAAAACATCTAACATTATAATATGACCATCACTACTCGGTAAAGTTCTAATAAATAAACTAAAAATCACATGTAATTACAGATAAATGTTTCATACATACCAGACCCCCATGATTGGTTCATAAAAATTTAGTACTAGATAAATAAAATTAAATAAACACTCAAAATCGATTCCCCACATGGCCTCCCATCATCCAAATCCAACCCAGATAACTGAAAAAATTTCATCAACATCAGAACTCACCCAAAACCTTCACCTAAAAGAAAGAAAGAAATCTTCCTGGGTACCAAAGTGCCCATGGTATCCTAGGAAGGGTGTGATCATAACTCAGTAGGGAAGCCCCAATGAGGTCACTAAATATAAAAAATCTAGAAATAAACAAATGTATAAGGGCTTAAATTAAATAGATATTATAGATATTAACAACATTTTAATTGAAAGAATAACACAAACACTGATCCCAGGCACCTGGTACATGCTAAGAATTGTAAAATCCTTATTCAGCCAGTGCCATGGTGTCTCTGATCACGTCACATAGACCATTCCAACCATCTCACTTCTGACTAGGGTTGTTAAACACATCCTTCATCCAAGTCAACATCTAGGGGAACTATGCCCATCCCTGAGCCATGTGTCCACCAATGAGTCATGTTCACCCTAGGATAACCATTTCTACTTTCCCCCCCTGAGGGCAGCATTCACCCTGACTTAAGAATTAATACCTACAGCCCCAGGGGAATTATTAACCCCAGGTTAACCATTAATAAGAGTGTCCCCAGAGGGACATTTTCACTCAAGGTTAACCATTACAAGATATGGAACCAAAATTCATACATCAAGCCATATTAGGAAATAAAAAAGGCACATGGATCACCCAGACCACCATTACAAAAACATACCCAATTTATATTAGGGAAAATCATTTCAAAACCATTTCCAATATAAATAATTTTTTTCCAAACATGTATCCAAAAATTCCATTATGTTTCAAATATCAAAATACTATTTGAAATAAAACATAGAAAACACCATCAAGACATTTCATATTTTCATAGAAAAAGATAAACCTATTGAACAATTTCAAAAAAAAATTCTTTTCCATTTAAAACATCATTTAGTTATCAAATTCTCAAGGTCAATATAATACTGAGGAATTAAACCTGGAACCACATTCCCACATGTTTAAACATATTAAGGGTGCTAAAAAAGGCCAATTTTCAATTGAAAACATTTATTTAAATTCCAAGGTTATTAATTAGAAATTTTTTAGACAACCACCACATAAAAAAAGATAAAAAATAATATGGGTGAATTTAGGGACAAACTTCCACATAAGTTTCTTTCAAACTTTATTTCTAAGGGTCAAAAACATTCCAAGGTCCCAATTGAGCTCTCATAACAAATCGAGTACCTAACTCAAGCCAAGATAGTAAAAAAATAATTATTACTAATTATAATTAATTTAGAATATAACTATAATTAATTATATTTAATTAGTCACAAGACTCGAATAGGAATAATATGAGAAACATCCATAAAAACATCTTTATAAATTATAACTAAGAAAAAAAACTTTCCAATTGAACATATCTTAGCCCTGAACACATTATAAGACCATCCCCTATCCAAAAACACCTAGAAAAATACCCAAAAAACTAATTGTAATGGTTAAACATTTAAACATAAAGGATTAAATTTTCACCATTGAAATGATGCATGATAGAATGAATAAGTCATCTTAGGATCTCGTTTACAGAAGCCAACTGAAAAACCCCAAGAGAAATGGGCCATTACACCACAATATTAAAGAATCACCAACAAAACCTAAACTAGAGAACTTAGTAATTAGATCATATAAATGAGAAGAGTAAAGGAAACCACCAAAGGAAGGATAATCACCTAACATGCTGATGAAATGATATAGAACCACCCAAAATTGAATCTGGTTAAAGGGAAGAAGAGGAGCCTTGCTGTTTTGGGGGGGAACACATGATGGATGAGGAAAATAGGGTATAGAAGTTTAAAAGACCAGAAGATATATAGGTCATTCCCTACCCTTTAAAGTATACATGGATTAGATGCATGATTTTCTAAACCATTCACTAGATGTGTGATCCACACTATATAATTCTAACCACCTTACACTGTTATGATGCACATTTTCATTGGTCACATTCTAAATGTGGTAAACATATGCAATTTACTGCAGACACTCTCATTTCCTTTATGGAAATTCGTCATGGTTTCAAAAATGGTGATCATATGTATTTAAAACTACATGGTTTGGGTGAACAGTTAATAAAAACTATGTTCCAACAATGTTGCTTATTATATTTTCTTAAAACATTAAACATTAGGCCCCAAACCCCCAAGGATCCCCCAAGACTCTGCCAATAACACCAAAACCTCTAAGGAACTTCATTATAAGACCAAATATGTTTATTTTAGGGGTTCTCACCCTCTTAATCGCATTTCGATGCTCGATTAAAAATCCATCTTGTCTACCATACCTAAATTTAAAAAAACTTTTGAATTTAAACCACCCATACAGATGTGAGATCTTACACTCTCCCCACCACATTTCTTCTAATTCTTGAGAAGTCCTAATGTTCAAAAAACCACACCTCCCAACCTATTTTGGTTAGTGAATTAAATCCAAAATTCTCATAACATCTCTAAATTCTTAAACAATGTTCAATTATTAATCTCTACTATTATATTCAACTCACTACCACCAATTTACAATAATTAATACAATAATATGGGACCTAGTACAATTATTATTTTCTAACTATATCACCACTAAAACATGGTTTTGAAATTCTCCTAAAGAGAGAAACATTATATTGATGTGAAAAATAAATTCTATAGAGGAATCTCTTGATCCATAGAGTTATTCGCTATAAAAATCCTTAAATAACAGAAAGAAAATTCTCCTCCTCAAGAATGAATCCATTCTATCTTGAAGGATTCAGTTGTGATCAACATCAATCACCATAAGAATTAGAACCATCGATTATATAACCAAGAGGATTATATGATAACAAATTAAGGTTACCAAAGCACATATAGATCACTAATAGAGGGAATATATCCTTGATTCATCTAACACAATGATGATAATATAAGAGTTCTTTATCAGATCATTTACAATGAATACATAATTCAAAGAAAGGTAATTCATTAATTAATTAAATTAATTATAAATTATATGTGAAAATATCCTCTATTATTGGATCCTAGTTCTTGTAAATTAATCTTCATGTTAATTACATTGGTTATGATGATTCTTCAAAATCAACATTAAATATTATTCATGGACTATGACAAAAATTCAAGTTATTTACGACCAATCTGACACATCTACAGTGCTCTAAACCTTAAAAAAGATTAAAAAGACAAGATTTATGGAAAATGAGATGAGTAAGAAGATAAAGATACAAAATTATATTGGTGTATCATGATTACACTAGGGATATTTCTTAAGATAAGGTTTATGTTATTATTTTGTTTAACAAGTCAGTGGTTTTTCAGAATCGGTTTATGTTAGTGATTTTTGGAGGTTCAAGGATATACCCTTTAATGTAGCTTCATCTTAATAACAAATGGGATACTATGTTTCTATGGAATAAGATCCACCATACATCAAGGGCAGTTATACACATTATATTAAATTATCGTTAACAAATATTCCATGTCATTTGATAATTTTATATATTGTTATGTGTCAGATATATTGATTATAAATAAGAAGGGGGGAATTGGTAATTGAAAAAAGGTATCAATACTGATCCATCCCTATCATTATTATGTATATGACCAAGTGATCCACAAAAATTTTAATATAATTATTACTTTATTTCATGGATTTTGGTAATGGTTATGAAAGTAAAGGCTTTGTCCTAGTGTCTTGTTAACAATATGATAGATCAATATGTATTTTTTCTTAATTTTAATTAATAGACTAATGTACAAAAGTAATTTCATACTTAAAAATTATACATAAATGAATATTTTTAGTGATAATTAAATTATCGTATAAATTTATACTGATAACCTTAAAGCACACATCTCATGTATATGGATAATTTAGATGTCATAGTGTATGTAAGGAAAAATACTCTATTAATTGGTTTAGTATTAGGAATTGGTAATAGGGAATGGATATCCGGATTGGATATGTTCTTAATACTCATTTTGGGAGAGATTATGTATTTATTTTTTCTTCCTATTCTATTTGGTTTTTTATATCTTATCAAGATACTTTGGATATTTTAACTTATGACTCTAGAACATTGCTTGTATATTTTGGGCATGAGATATTATTTATTTATGGATATGGTTTTCAATTATATTTATTCATTATTTATATATGTTATTTTTCTATAATAGGGTAAATAACCCATAAAAAATCAATATATATCCTCAAATATTGTCTCTAGAATTTAGAACTTGAAGGATGTTCTTGAGGATTATTTGAATGCCACTTAAGTGAAATAATCAATATGGGACATGGAATTTAAAAATGGTATCAAATAATTTTTTCATTTTAATTATTTTAAAAATTTAAGAATATTGTCAAAAAGGTGACAAATTGGTTGAAAATTTAGATCGATGTTTTACAAATACTTAGAAAATACACTTTTAGGGAATGTTCAAGTTACTAAGGTGAACTTCCTATATCATTAGATCATGTAGAAGTATGATCCATCCTGAAGTAGAGTATTTTCACACCTTTCATTAGGGAAATATTGTAGCTGATCTTATTTCTTCCAAAGTTGACCATTTAGAGGATATAATTTTTTATTTGAGCATAGGTTCCTTAAAATCAGTATGTAATACCATTGTTTGTGATGATACCCTTATAATTCACCACATCAGACATCCTTGACATTTGCTTTGTATTATTATTCCGTAATAAAATTTCTCAATTTTTAGTCTAAGGAGTATGAGATATGATTTATTTCTTCATTTTATTACTATTTATTTTATTTTAAAGGTATACGTTTTATTCATTATATGAGTTATTTTTTGAATCTTTGATTGGGGTGTTAAATGGGTGTGTGATCATCCAAAAGACTAAACAATTATGATCAGTACATATTTATTGTCCTGAGTGATAATTATTTTTACTAGAGTGATATAAAATTGGATTTAAAATAAATAAAATTAATTTTAAGTTTTCTTAAATAAATTATTAGTGTCAACTTAAGTATCTAGATTAATTTATATCATTTTAATGATTTTATACCATATTTTTTTGTATAATTTCGACAAATTTTTTGATGTATGGTCTTTAATATTAGTGAATAGTATAGGATATGTGTTCTATCTAAGATATTTTTCTTTGATTTTTTTTAATATAGTGTTTAAAATTATTTATATATGAAATCTTAGAGCCATATTGAATATAATCAGGCTTGTGAAGTAGATCATGATTCACCAGCTGAAACAAATGAATATCTTGATCTAGTATATGTGAATCTTATAGTAAGTCTGTTAAGTGTTTATCAGGAGGTGGAGAGGGGTGTTCTTATGAGTTACTTCTTGATTACAAATATCACCCTTGATTTTCAAGTGTAGAATTTATATCCTTTAAGGTAGATGTTATATCTCAAGGTTAAAAAGAATTGATTTAGTGGTGTAGCAACATCATTGAGATAATTGATACTCTATAATAAAAAATAAATATTTCTATTATTTATTCTTGAAGGGTCAAGTTGAAATTTGTGGGATGGTTTAGTATTGGAAAATAAGATCAAGGGGATGACATGGGATGATTTTAAAAATCCATTTCATGATATTTTTTATCTCAATACTTTAAATATTAATAAAGCATAGAAATATATTTATTTGAATCTATGAACAATGAGATTGATGGAATATTTAATAGAATTTGTTTATTAACTAAGGTGTTTTAAAACTATGGGCGGAGATGAGGCTATGAAGGATCAATACTTTGAGATCTTATTACACCCATCTCATAGTCCCCATGTGTAGTTTTTTTAATCTACCTACCTATATAGATTAAATTAAGGAATCAATCATTTTAGAGAGTTATTTAAGAGGAGGTTAACTAAATCATATGATTTCTTCTATAAGGGTTTTTGGAAGTGGGTATTCAAGTATATGAAAGAGATGTCTTGAGGAGATATATATGACTGGTGAGAGATTATAAGGTCTATATAAAAATTCTAAATTGTCTTTATCTTAAGTAATGAATTCATTAGAGTGTTACGAATATAGATGTTTAGGTTATATGAGGGATTTGTGAACAATTTAGATTAAGAAGTATTACTATAATGGAATTAGAGAAAATTGTGATTGATTTTCTAAAGAATATTTTTGGGAGGTGGTTGTTGGGATTCTACACTGACGAATACATATCTAGGTTAAAATGTGAAACTCAAAATAGTAGTTATTAGATCACATTTTGAAGGTATAGTCATGATATTGGATGATATTTACAAGGGAAATGTCAAAGGGAAACATCTATTTAGGTTATATATGGTTCTTATAGCTTGTATAATATATTCTTTAAATCTTTATAATGTGAAATAGAAGGAAAATAAAAATAGAGATACCCAATTGTTGGGAAAAATTCCACAAGGTAACATTACAATATATTTGGATTGATTGGGTTTTCCGAAAAAGAATGTTTCTATGTAAATTTGTGGTGGTTTAAAGATATTGTTGACTAGGAATGTTCACCAATATCCAAGACAAGAGAATTGATGACATGTAAGTGGTACAGGAAATTGTGTACATAAAGTGGATTCATTTCTCGGTGTTTTCCAAATTTTTGGGATAAAAAATTTAGAGAATCAATATCATTGCAAAAGTTGGATTTTCTTGATGCAATTATAAAAATATGGTAAAGGAATGAGTTTCATGAAGACTGGGTTTCGTAAATGTTGTTTCATGAAGTCACAGATGATTTTTATTGTTCATCATGAATGTGCGAAGGTCTAATAGTAATCTAAGTGACTACGAAAATCTTTTTGAATGGTGAAATTTAGCTGGTTGCTTCTAAAATATAATTAGAATCATGAATGAAATGAGAGAGTATCTTGAAATGCTGATGATGTTGATGGAAGCTTTTTTAATCAGCAAAAATGCCTATAAATAGGCATCTACCCCCATTAGGAAAGAAGCGAGACATAACAAAGATTCTAAGGATCTAGATTCATGAAGGTGGTTCATGATGGTAGTTATTTAAAAAATGTTTGAGAAGAAAAGAATTTTTAAAATGGATGTGAAATATGACCAAAATTATTTATGTTCATGATGGATAAGTAAGCTTCATTAATGTTTTTGAGCTTCGCGAAAGGAGGTTGCTTCCGAAAGGATGGTTGAGCTTTGCGTAAGTGGTGATCTTCATGAAAGTTGTAGGGTTTGCGAAGTCAGTTTATGCTTGTGAATAATTGAGTTGTTTCATAAAGGTGGTGTGAGATTCATAATGTAATTTATAATCATGAATGTTTTGATAATGTGTTACCCATTAGATCTTTAGTGAAGTGATATTCATAAATTGGATGAAAGTGGGACTTCATCAGAGCATCTATCTACAATTGAGGATGTATTAATTATGATTAATAAAGAGACCTACATGTATATGAAATATGTGTGAATCCTTTCCATAGTAGTGAGAAAAGTAAGAGGATGAAGGTGATACTTTCTACTGATAGTGATCCAGAGAAAGAGACTCACAGAGTTACACTTGGAAAAGTTATGAGATGACCCTAAACCTTGTAAAGGTAATGAGCCTGTTCTTATAAGTGATCTAGTCAAATTTTTTTTCAATGATCCTTAGTGTATTTGGTACATCAGCACATTGTCGTTGTATGCTACAAGGATGTTTCCCAGTGATGTAGAACCAAGTAAAATTTGTGTGTCCTTGTTATTTATTTCTAGTTTTACTTCTAGAACATCATCATTAGATAAAGAATAAATGAATAAGATAAACATAAATTAATAAGAGAAAATAAATTGAACCTCACAATAAATTGGTCAAGATCCAATGGGGTATGAATAATTCTGAAAAGAATATATGCACCCTGATTCACCCCCTCTTATGGTATCTGGAACCCTTTCGGACCTAATAATTGGTACAAGATCTAGTTTAATTTTATTGGGTTGTTTTATCTGACAAGGTTTACTCTACATTTTTAATTGAAGTTTTAGTTTGCTATTATTTCATTGTTACATGGAAAAGGGAAGAGCTACAAATAAGAAGCATAAGACATGTGGCATTCCTCAGTGTGGAATTGTATATGAAAAAAATGTGATTCAATTTAAGGAGACCAACAATACACTAAAGAATGGTTTGGATGTATCATACAGTGGAAATATTTACTCATTCAATGATTCTAAAAGAATAAGAGAATAACTTGATATTCCAAGTGATGTTGTTACTATTGATGATGAGGAAATTACAAGAAGACCAAAAGTGGAAGTTGTCTAAAAAACAAATAAAATGGAACAAAAACTATCTAAAGAAAATAAATCTAAATATTTTTGGGTCAAAGTTCAGGAAATTTAAGTCAACAAGTTGAAAGGTTAAAATAAAATACTTCTATAAGTGGCCACAAATCTCAGGGATAAAAATAATTCCTATGCTGAATAACTAAAAAATATGTCTAAAAAGATAGAAAAACTCAACGATAATGAAAAGGGAAAGAATATGAACTCATAAAAAATTTAGAATCTAAAACCTAGAAATGATGATCTTGCCATATAGCTATCTGAACCGGTTTAAGAGAAAAAAAAGGCTAAATCAAGATAATTCATGCTGTAACATTTATGTTGCTCAATAAAATCTAAAATAAAGGATAAATATTCCATGATAGATAATATCCCCAAATAATTATAATATGAGATAGCTAGTTTTGAGACACTCATAACATAACATAATTATCAAATTGAGTCTCTGAAGAATAAGATTCAATGATTGGGAGAAGATCTATAATAATTTTAGTAATAAGAGGATCAATATAAAGATAAATGAAATCTAAAATTTAATGATACATTGAACTTTATATTTGACTATCCTATAATAGGTGATAATAAAATGAAAAGAAAATATGCTTCTTGAAATGAGAAAAACGAATGGATTGTCTCATAACAAAGGAATTATAGTTTGGGAAAAACTAGTATTGTATATGATTACCCCTATCCCATGGATGATAAGAAGAGAGATTTGAATAGTTCCAGAAATAAGAAAAGTCCTATGGGTGATAATGATAGACCTAAAAATGATTTTATTGGATGTAATGACATCATGTGCTATTTATGTGGGATTCAAGGTCATACTACATGTTTTTTTTAAACCATGAACTATATTTCCAATTGTGAAGGCATAAATATTGATAAAACAAAGAGTAATTAAAATATTCTTGGAAAGTCTAAAAGGAACACATCTAAGAATAAATCATCCATTAGATTCTATTATTGTGTAATATAGGGACACAACATGAGTATGTGTCAAGAATACCAATAAATCAATTCCTGGAGTAGAATAACTATGGATGCATCAACATCTCAGCCAATAAATTATGTCATGAGGTATGTTTTTAACAGGAGATATTTTATATGTTCTAATCATGGTAATTTGGAATGATATTGTAGCAAGAATAAAATAGGGAAGGAAAAGGATCTCCAAAGGAGATCCCCGACTCTAGTGGTGTATAGAGAGAAATCCTATACTTGAAGAAAACATTATAAGTTGAAAATAAGTTTAATGTCTTAGAGGAAACACAAGGGGATCACTAAAAGGTGTATCAAGCACCTCCTATTTTACACTCACAATAGCTCTCTCTGAAAGAATGAGAATGAAACTAGAATAAAAATGGAGGAGCTACTCCAGATGTGAGTAAGAAGAATGTATATTCATTGGAGGTCCCACCACTAGAATAAAATAGTATGGTGAATTGGGTAATTGATAAAAGAAAAATTAATTAAGAATTCATTGAAAAATTCAAATTTCATGCCCCACGAAAAGAAGTGAAGACAAGAGGGAGTTCCCTCCAATGGAGTAAATAGAAAGATAAGAAAAAATTGGAAATATCACTACTCAAGGAAAGATTCATAAAAAATGGCATATTGATGGATAATCAATGAATGAAATTTCTACTAATGGGTATAAACCCTAAATTTTGAAAAAGGACAAGATGAAAAAACCTAAATATCAGAAGAAGACGCAACATGTGGGTAAATAATTCTTATCCATATGACCACAACTATTAATTTTGGGTGGGAAGTTGGAACAAGCATAAAAATTATATATTTCTTTAAAAGAAAGTATTAAAGGGTTGATCCATCAGGATCGACCACAATCCTATTCTTGAGGATTCTAGAAATACCCCTATCCCCATGCAATAAATATTTCTAATATATACTAAAAGTTGTGAAGGACTAAGGGGGAGATACAATCTATGGGTTGTGTGTGTTGAAAGGGAATGATCGAATAAGTTGAATAAAGATACATGCAAATAGAATAATATAAACAATTGAAATTAACATATGATATCAGATAGAACAAGTGGTGTTAGAAAAAAATTCAATTTTTCAAATATGTATCTAATGGTTGTGTGACGTGGAAAAAGAAGAGGATTTGATGAAGAGTTTTCTTTAAAAATGAAGAGCTATCAAATATATACTTGTATAATCTACTGGTTCTCCATTTCAATGAATATATAACCATTAGTATCATGCCCTAGTTTAGGTGTCAGTTGTCCACTGAGAGAAGAAAAATTGCTGGAGAAGTAGTAACATTCACGTATTACATGATTATCCATTTTTTTCTAAATACTGAGTATCAACTAAATATTTTTAGGATAAAAAGTGTTAGAGATGGTGTCCTAGAACCAAATATTTTTACTTTAATTACATTTATATTAAATTTATTTTAATATTATACATCTTTTTACATATTGTTCATTGTTCTGCATAACTATGTTGTAATAATGTCTTAGAGTATTTGTTTCATTGATAAGGTCATGGGAGTTCCCCACTATGATTAGAACCTTGAACTACTCTAGCAATATTCTTAAATATAGTTCTGTGGTTGGATGACAAACTATGATGGGATACATAACATACATACCATCAGGTGAAATTACTCATAAGAAGATGAGACTTCATCTCATGATATTCACACTTGGTAATCTCCAAGACATGAGATTATGAGAACATACCCCCCAGTAGGAATTCTGCATGTTTTGGTGTCATCAAATATTACTATTTTCAAGTGTTTATAATGATCCTTATAATTTAATATTATCATTAATATGTGTCCTGACTCATGCACATTGATTTACTGATGAAAACTGTCACACAGACATTTTACAGGAAGTAGGGTATGTAGGGTGCATCATGAGTGACATGTTATTAATGGATAAGTCAAGGATGGATTTGTCCCTTCCTTTTATGGAAGTTTATATCTCATCCCGTTAATTGAAATAGAACTATTGCGCTAAATTCCATGGACATGGTGTAATGATAATTTTATTTCAATTAGTCAAATAATGACATATCAAGCACAAAGGTTGATGACACTATCATGAAACCTTCTTGACGAGATATTGAGACAGAGGGATTATATTACACAATGAGCATTTGTATACGGATGTCGTGTTTTGTACATTCAGTTGTTTCTATTGGGTTCCTTGACCCATTTCTAGATAGTACTCTTGGACTTTAGGAAATCCTGCCTAATGCAAATGAGAAATAATCCTAGAGGGTCACACACTAAGTGTTTCTGGTGGTCTCGGTTAAATTCTCTTTGAATTTAATTAAAGGTATAAATATTATTCTCAAAAAAGTGGAATAATTTTATTCAAGTTAAAATGATTTCATAAGTTAAATAAATATTTATTCATTGGATTGTTGGTAAAATATATTTATTTATTTTGTTGAACATTTAATAAATATTTATTTATTATTTTGTAAATAAAATATTTATTTAAGATAATAATTTATTTATTTATTTATTGGGTGTTCAATAAATGGAAGTGGAGTTCAACAAAACAAAGGATGGTCCGGTAGTAAAATAAATATTTTCAATATGGTAAATAATTATTTAACTAGTTGGCACTAGTTAAAATGATAATAACTTTGCTATTATTTTTTGACACAAAATTTTATTTATAATTCCATTTTGTGAAAGTTGGCACACCATTAATAATTTCATGGTATTATTAATAAAATAATGGGTTTTCTCTATGTTTATGAATGTATTTAATTTCTATTACACAATTAAATATTGTAACTGAAGCCCCATGTCGATAAATAGACATGCACGTCTATTGTTCCATGTACCAAACTGCATGCCCGGTGAATTGAGAATTGTTGAGCTGAAAAATTCTTCTCTCAAATACTCTTCCCACCCCTCTCAAGAATAAGAGACATTCTTCAAGGCCAAAGAACAAGTGATCAAGAACAACCGACACAAGACACTCACTTCGGTGCGCAAGCACTCGATGAACGAGTGGTGTCAATCGGAGGCCATTAGAGCACATGTGGATCACTGTTAGAGAGATTCTAGTTTGGATCCTCACAAGAGAAATGGGATAATTCGCAAGGCTCATTCCAGATGATAAAAATCATCAATGAAGAAAATATCAAAGATCCATGCATTCTTTTCTTTATGAAATTAATTAAATTAATTATAAACATGATGTTCAAGATCCTCTCTAAAGGGTTCAAGCCTCTTCCTTCTTTATCCAAATCATTGATTCTATTCTATAGAGACTAGTGTTCATAATCATATTAATCCCAGAATAATCATTGATCATGGTAAAAATTAAATTTGGGTGCATGCCCAACCATGCTTCCGCTGCGCCCGGAACTTTTAAGTGGTATCATAGCAGTTACATCATAGTTTATAATTATTTAAATAATTAGTTGATTATTTACTCATTCAATAATTTAGTTGTTTCAATTAAAGTTAATCATTTTGAAAATATGAGTCTCAATATCTATTCCTCCTCTTTTATTTCTTGTTCACCTTACAAAAATGATCTTTTTTTAAATTTTTATTAAAAAAATATGGGATCTCATCCGGATGCACCAAAGGCTCCTGGCCGTACAACACCAGAATACACAACATGTAGTTGTATTCAAACATTGTGTATCAAGGTTCAATGCATCAATACTGGTCCTCTAATCCATTTCGTGTCATTAGAGATGTCATAAAACTCTGTGTGTTGACCAGGAACATGCGACACACAATTTTCAGATTACACACCGTGTAGCCCACTGGACACGGCGTGTAGTCCCTTCAGGTTAGAGTTGGACCATGTACCCCGTACACAGCTTGCCTGGATGGAGACCATGTAACGTGGATACTACACGGCATTTATCCCACTAGACATGATGTGAACTCCTAGGATTTCTGAAGTACATATACACGTAGTATCCCTGGGCGCATACTTTAGATGGACGGTGAATGATAGTACACACCGTGCAGTAGAAACTATATTATGCACACTCATCCAAATTACACAAATTTATTAATATTTATTATTATATTATACAAACCCTTGATACATGTACCATGGTGTATGCATAAATCTAGGTCACAACACTAAATAGGTGTTATATATATATGTGTGTGTTTAATTTAACATCTGTGTAATGTTCATTCCTTCTCATTGGGTAGTTATGAACAATAATTCACTAGGTTTCTTCCAAGGTACAAGTTACGTACAAATATACTTTTAACTGAATTAATTTTCTTAAAATTATGATGGATTATAATCTCCAATAAATTCTGAAAAAGGGTTTAAGAAAAAGGATTAACTAATTAAATATTATAATTAATTGATTCAAGCATGATTTATCTTAAACAAGAATAATTAAATAATTGAATATTAGTTTTATTAAATAGGTAACTCATTTTATGTATGTGTGTGATCATGAGATAGACCAATAACTTTGTATGTGATTGGTTTCCTTTTAATATATTTAATAAATTAATTGTTGGCCTACGAGCCATATCTCCTCATTAATATGTAGGGCCTGCATGCTCATGGTTTCTTTTATGTAAAACCCCCTTTTACCCTCACCTGCATGTGAGTTAAAAATGCATATGTAATAGATGGAACCCCCAAGATAGAGGAGGCAGTTCAAGTTGGAGCTTATACAAAACCAATCCCAGGAGATATAGAGGTGGATAGGTGGAAAGATGTAAACAAGAACCCAAAAGGTTCAAGGTGTTTCTCCCCTAAGTCAAGGTTATTTTATCAACAAATAGATAAAATAACAATTATAAAATATCATGATCATGCCCTTTTCTTTGTTTTATTATTGTTAGTTTCATGGTTTATCATTATGGATGTGTTTTCACGATCACATAATTAATGAATTAAACAAGCATACAAGAATGAACTAAAATAAACCAAGCTTATGCCAAAATATTATCAACACATGGTTAATCACTTAAGTAAGTTACAATTAATATTATCAAGCATTTGATAATGATAATAAGTAATTCACACATAAGAGATAAAAATCCGTCAAATAAAATATTAAGTCATACCAAGCCTTTCGTTATGCGATTAAGGAATATACTCAATAAAACTACGTGTTTGACCAACTCTTGTTGGGGCACTTACTTTTATATAGGAATCCCTTATGAAAGGTTTCAGTTTGATTTAACCATATTAAATCAAGAGGAGTATCCCTGTCTAGAATTGGTATAATATTGGAGGAAAGAGTTGAGGATATCCAAAGTCAATATTTTAGGATTGGGGAGTCCACTCAACAGAACAAGTAGCTGCATGCCCATAGTTGGCAAAAACCTGCCTACCTAAATACCTTCAAATAGCTTGACCAACTCTTTTTAGGGTTATGAGAAGGGTAATATGGATCCTTTCGACTAGAATGTCATGGAAAATTGATATTTCGAGTTCAATGGTGAGGTCCATTAGGACTTGATACAATAGTGGGAGACTTAATAAAATTAATTTATTATTTCTCATAAAATGTTATCATGAAAGTACAAATGATATGCACTTTTAATTATAGAATAAAATGAAAAACTCTTCAACCACACTATACCTATGATAAATTATGGATAAAGAAAATATCCTCACTGGAAGTAACTTCTAGGAATGTTTTAAATGCCTTTGGGTTATTCAACAACATGAATGTAAGTCTAACATGCTAGAGTCATCATTACCTGATCTGGATGCCCCAGAGGAAAGTGACAAAGAGTTATTAGTCTAAGATAAACATATGAATGACATGGTACACATTCAATGTTTGATGATATCATCAATGTCTAGTGAGCTCATGAAGTCTCATAAAAACATGGATTCCTATAGCATGCTCGAGAAACTCCATGGTCTTTACCAAGAGAGAGCAAGACAAAAATGATTTAAGATATCCAAGGAAATCTTTTAGAGTAATCTTGGAGAATGTGCCCCAACGAGGCCTCATGTAGTCATGATCATTGGTTACATTAAGATCCCGGAGGTTATAGGTTTTGAACTCCCCAAAAAACTGGGTACCAATCTCATTCTTGCATCACTCCCTCATAGCTTCTCCAGCTTCGTTGTTAATTTTTATATGAACAACACTGAGAAGTCTCTATTTGATCTTTTTATTCTCATTCACCAAGCGAACAAATATATGAAACATGAAAATCCTTCTATCCTTATCGTGAATAAGAGGAAAGGGAAGGTGAATATATTTAAGCCCAAAGCTTCTTTATGCCCTTCCATGAAAAGGAAGATCAAAGGGGAGGCAAAAGAACAAGAATGTATTTATTTAGCATGTGGAAAAAAGGGCCATTGGAAGAAGAACTACACCGAACCTAAGAGGCAATGGGAAGCTTTAGGTGTATTTGTTATCAAATGTAATATATCTATTTCTATAAATTTGTTATTAGATATAGATTTTTGTGCTCACATATGTATCCAAATATATGAACCAAGTAGATTCAGGAAGATTGACTGAGGGGAGGTAGATCTACGAGCAGCCAACAGAGATAGACTCACTGTTGTAGCTATTGAGGTGTACCACTACATGTTCCCAAACTGGGATGATCCTAGCATTAAAGGGTTGTTATTATATGATTTATGTTACTAAAAACATTATTTTTGTAACCATATTAGACACAGATGGATTTGTTTTCAAGTTTGTAAATGAATGTTTCTTCTTTTAAAAAGATATCATTTTTTTTGGTAGGGCACATTAATACATCAGTCTTTACATGATGGATTACAACATCCAAGTAATGGAAATCAATAAAAAAGACACTTCACATGACTCATACCACAACCAAATTTGGCATCATTCGCTAGGTCATGTAAACGAGAAACTCTTGATAAAGTTACATCAAGATGGATATTTATATTATTTAAAACTAAATCCACTTGGTGTATGTCATACATGTTTACAAGGAAAAATGATCAAAGCACTATCTAGTGGGAAAGATGAAAGGGCTAAATATCTTCTTGAATTGGTTCATACCAATGAGTGTGGACCATTTCCAGTTGAACAAAGAAGAGGGTATTCATAATTCATGACTTTTACAAATGATTTTAGTAGATATGGCTATATATACTTAATGTGGTATAAGTTAGATTATTTTTATAAGCTTAAAGAATAAAAGAATAATGTTGAGAACTAGCTTGGTAAGAAGATTAAGAAACTCTGCTCAGATCGAGGTGAAGAATATCTTAATCAAGACTTCATTGATTTCTTATGGGAGTTTGGGACCCTATCCCAACTCACTCATTGTTACATGCCCCAGTGGAATGGTGTGAGTGAAAGTATGAACCACACCTTGATGGAAATGGTAAGATCAATGATGAGTCATCAGAGTCTTCCGTTATCCTTTTGGGTATAAGCGTTACAAACAGTGACTCACATACTAGACCAGGTACCAACTAAATCATTAAATGGTATTCCATATGAGTTTTGGAGTGGAAAGAGTTCAATGTTATCGAATTTACTTGTGTGGGGAAGCGATGCATTTGTTAAGGTCTCTTCAGGTAACAAACTTGCACCCCAAGCCACAAAGTGTACCTTTATAGGACACCCATGGAAATAAGGGGATATTACCTATACAAACCCCCAGGAAAAAAGGTTAATGTGGGAAGATACTCCATATTCCTTGAGAAGAGGCACATATCTACAAGAGATAGTGGGAGCGAGATAGACTTAAATGAAGTCAAGGTTCAAGGTACACAAGAGTTGGTATATGAAAAAATTCCACAAAGCCCCATGAAAGAACTATTCCTGAGACACAAGAACTGCATAGGAGTACAAGAGACGTTAGAGAACCATAATCGTACTGTTTTCTAGTTACTGAGGATGGTGACTCATTATTAGTTGATAATAATGATCTTCTAACCTACAAGGAAGCAGTAAGTGGAACAGATATTTCCAAGTGGAAAGAATCCATGAATTCTAAAATGAATTCCATGTAACAAAACCAGGTCTGGATTTTGGTAGATCCTCTAGTTGATGTAAATATTATTGGTTGCAAATGTGTATTCAAGAAGAAACTAGACATGGAAGGACAAGTCAGTACCTATAAGGCATGAATGGTTGTAAAAGGGTTCAAGAAACATCAAGGAATTGAATACAATTAAACATTTTTACTATTTGAAATGATGAAATCCATCATAATTATATTGTCCATTTCTGGTTACCATGACTATGATATTTAGAAAATGGATGTCAAAATAGTCTCCCTTAATGGGAACCTTCAGGAAGATGTATACATGACACAACCTGAAGGTTTTATGACTCTAAGAGATTCAAATAAGATATGAAAGTTTCATAAATCCATTTCTGGATTACAGAAATAATCTAAGTCATGGAACATTCATTTTGATGAATCCATAATTAAATTTGGTTTTATCAAAAATGAATGGGAGCCTTGTGTCGACAAATGGTTTAGTGGGAGTGCAATCGTTTTCCTAATAGTATATGTTGATGACATATTACTTATTGTAAATGAGATACTAGTCTTACAGTCTCTTAAGACATGGTTGAATCAATGCTTCTCCATGAAGGACTTGGGTGAGGCAACATATATTATTGGGATCAAGATCCATCATGATAGATCCAAGAGATTTCTAGGCCTATGTGAGAGTACATATATTGATAAGATTCTGAAGAGATTTAGTGTGAAACAATCCAAGAGGGAATTGTTTCCAGTGTCAAATAGAATTTATCCTTACAAGAAAATGTGTCCTCAGACACATGAAGAAATAAAGATAATGTAAAAGACTACATACACATCAATGATTGGGTTAGTCATGTAATCCATGCTATGTACTAGGTTGGATGACACCAATTCATTGAGTGCGAAAGGTAGATATCAAGATGACCTAGGTGACTACCATTGGATGGAATTCATGACTATCCTAAAGTATCTAAGGTGCACTAAAGATATGATCCTGGTTTATGGAGGATATTAGGAAATAGCCATCAGAGGATATGCATATGCTGGTTTCCAAAACTGATCAAGATGATATGAAGTTGCAAACATGATTCATCATCACTTTGAATGGAGGTGCATTGAGTTGGAAGATCTCAAAGGAGAGTGTGGTTACAAATTCAATAGCAGAGTCTGAGTATATCACAACATCTGATGTAACTAAAGAAGAAGTTTGTATGCGAACCTTTTTCCAAGAGCCGGAAGTGGTACCTAGAAGTAAAGATCCCATCACTCTCTATTGTGATAATACTACAGCGGTGGATCTTGAAAAAGAGCCATGGTCACATCAGCAGACAAAGAACATACATAGGAAGTATCATATTTTGAGGGATTTTCCATAGAGAGAGTAAATTGTAGTGAGAAGTATTTCCATGGAAGACAACGTGGTGGACCCCTTGACTAATGCCTTGACTTAGTAGAAAAATAATCATCATGTGAGGTCTAGTGGACTGAAAGTCGTAGGTATTTGGATCTAGTCCAAGTTGGAGTTTGTTAGATTTTGTGGCCTAGAACCAAATATTTTTACTTTGACTACATGGATATTTAATGTATTTAAATATTAAAAATCATATTACATATTGTTCATTGTTCTTCATGACAATGATGTAATAATGTCATAGAGTATTGGTTGTATTGATATGGTCATGGTAGTTCACCACTATGATGAGAACCTTGAAATTATATAACAATATTCTTAAATATAGTTATGTGGTTGGATGAAATACTATTATGAGACACACAACATATAGACTTCTAGGTGCGAGTACTCGTAAGAATATGAGACAAACTCTCATGAAGATCACACTTAGTAATCTCCAAGACATGAGATTATGAGAACAGACCCTCCAGTATGAATTCCACATGTTTTGGTGTCAACAGATATTTCTATCCGCGAGCATGTGTAATGATCCTTAGACATTAATATTATCATTAATACATGTCACTACTCGCACACATTCATTTACTGATGAAAACCATCACACAAACAGTTGGCAGGAAGTAGGGTACGTTGGGTGTGTCATGAGTGACATGTTATTAATGGATAAGTTGAGGAAGGATTTTTCCCTTCCATTTATGAAAGTTGATATCCCGATCCTTTGATTGAAATAGAACATTCGCATGAAATTTCATGTCCATAGTGTAACATAGTGTTTATTTCAGTTATTCAAAGAATGACGTATCAAACACAAAGGTTGATGACATTATCATGAAACTTTCTTGATGAGATATTGAGACAAAGGGATTATATTACAAAGTGAGCATTTGTATGTGGAAGTCATTGTTGAGACTTTAAGTTATTTATCTTGGGTTCCTTGAAATATTGCACGAAAGTACTCTTGGACTTTAGGCAAACCCGCCTAATGCCAAAAAGAAACAATCCTAGAGGGTTACACACTAAGGGTTTCTGTTGGTCTCAGTTAAATTCTATTCGAATATAATTAATGAAATAAATATTATTCTCAAGACGATGGAATAATTTTATTCAAGTTAAAATGATTGTATAAATTAAATAAATATTTATTTACTGGATTGTGGTAAATATATATATATATATATTATTGGACATTTAATAAATATTTATTTACTAGTTTGTAAATAAAATATTTATTTAAGAGAATAAATTATTTATTTATTTGTTTAGGTGTTAAATAAATTGAATTGGATTTTGAGTAGACAAAGGTCAGTCTAGTAGTAAAATAATTATTTTCAAGATGGTAAATAATTTCTTAACTAGTTGGCAGAAGTTAAAATAATAATAATGCTGCTATTATTTTGTGATGTAGAATTTTATTTATAATTATATTTTGTTCAAGTTGGTGCACCATAAATAATGACGCAGTATTATTATTAAAATCATGGGTTTTATCTATGGTTATGAATGTATTTAATTGCAGTTATGAAATTAAATATTTTAACCAGATACCCATGTTGATAAATAAACATGTACGTCTATTATGACATGTACCGAACTGCACACCTGGTGAATTGAGAATTGTTGAGCTAAACAATTTCTCTCTAGAATCATCTTCTCTCTTCTCTCAAGAATGAGAGACATTCTTCAAGGCCAAAGAACAAGCGATCAAGAATGACCAACATAAGACACTCACTTTTCCACGCTAGCACACAGAGAATGATTGGTGTCGATTGGAGGCCATCAGAGCACATGTGGATAACTGCTAGATGGATTCTATTTTGGATCCTCATAAGTGTAACAACATAATCTAGAAGGTTAATTCTAGATGATCAACATCATGAATGAAGAAAATACTGAAGATACATGTATTCTTTTCACTAGGAAATTAATTAAATTAATTATAAATGTGATGTGAAAGATCCTCTGTAAAGGTTTCTTGCCTCTTCTTTATTTATCTAAATTTTGATTCTATTACGTGGAGACTAGAGTTTATCGTCGTATTGATCCCAGAATAATCATTGACCGTGGTAAAAATTAATGTTGGGTGCCAGCCCAACCACACTTCTGCTATTCCCAAAACCTTAAAAAATAATGTATAAAAGAATATAAACAATGTTTAAACAAGAATTTTTTAAAATTATTTGGTAGAAATGTAGTATCTATAGCATAGAATGATCAGAATATTTAACAACATAGTGACCCGTTGTCTAATGAAAGTGATGAGAAGGTAAGAGACTCAAGGGGTGTAGAAGTGAAAAATTATGATTCTAATGAAGATAATAATAATTAATAAGAGGAGGTCAAATCTATATCAGCATGAAAAGATGAATATCTGAGCTGAAATATAACGACATAACATCATTGGTGATCTGGAAGCACTAGTTCAAACATAGAGAAAGAAGTCATTATAGCCGGCATATTTCATATCTTAGTAGATCCTAAATGTTTTGATAAATCATATGGAGATAAGAACTTGGTTTAGGCTTTGAATGTATAGGTGGACCAAATTATGAATAATTAGACATGAGATATTGTTTCAATTCCAATAGATAAAAATTTCATTGGGACTAAATGGGTTTTCATAACATGATGAATCAAGATGAATTAGGGATTCGAAACAAAAATCAATTAGTGTAAAAATTGTACTCCTAGATAGAGGGTATTGATGTCGATGAATCATTTTCACTTATTTCAAGGCCTGATACATTACAATTATACTTGGGCATAGTAGTGAAAAGAAGTTTCAAAGTTTTTCTAGTTGGATGTGAAGTCAGTATTTCTGAATGGGGTTCTCAACGAAGAACATATATTGAGAAGCTAGATGGTTTTCTCATTCATAAATATGAGAATAGAATTTGTCTATTTAATAATTAACTATATAGGTTGAAGGAACCACCAAGATTGAGGTATTCAAGACTCGATCCGTTTTTAAAGAATCCCAGTTTTCAACATGGTAGAGTTGATTACAATTTATATGTCAACAATGATAATAATAAAAGGATTATAGTACTGGTATATGTCAATGAGATAATATTTTGTAGATCAGATAGAGCACAATCTAGATAGTTCATAGAATTCATGGAATGTAAATTCTCAATGTCAATGATTTGTGAACTGACCATTTTCCTTGGTTTATAGGTTACACAATGAGAGAATAGTACATTAATTTCTCAATATAAATAAGGCAAAGTGGTTTTTGAAAATATTTGGATAGCATAATTCAATAGTGATTACCACTCTATAGGTTACCGAGATGAAACTATTATGAGATGATGTCGGTAATGTGGTTAATGTCACAGAATACAGGCAAATAATTCATCGTCTATTGTACATGACACCGTCAATACCTAATATTTTTTTTCCAATTTTAATATTGAAGATATCAAATTAATCCCAAATAAACTCACATACTTATATTAAAATTAATACATCAGTATATCAAGGGGATAATGGATTTTGGTTTGTTGTACAAATGCTAAATATTTGTAAGAGTTATTGGCCTATATAGATGAAAATTGGTTTGGTTTAACAGATAATAGAAAATCAACATCAGGTGGTTTATTTTATTTTGATGTATTGTTTATTAATTAGATAATCTAGAAAAAAGATTTTATTTCATTGAGCACCACAAAATTTGAATATATTTTGGCCAGTCAAGAGTTCACGTAATTATCATTGATGAATAAACAACTTGATGATATGAGAATTTTATTGATGTATACATTCATAATCCATTTTGATAATTCAAGTGCTATAAATGTGAGAAAAAATCTAGTCCTTTCCTCGAGGAAAAAGAACATTGAAATATAATACCATTTTATCAAGGATAAATTTGATTAAGTGATTATGAAGTAGGAGTATGTTTCTAAAGTACTACAGGTTGTAGAAATAATAAGAAAGGAATTACCTATAGTTTAATTTGAGAGAAATTAGCTGGGTCTTGGAGTTCATTCAACCCCCACACCTGAAAAAAACCACAACAAAGTGACCTTCAGGTTCATTGAGAAAAGAGGAGACAGTGTGGCTATAGAAGGGGAGAAAATGTATAAATCAAGATAAGGTAAAATATGATAGGGGGAGAAGCAACGTAGAGATAATTTTAAATATTATGACGTTAATAGTGATTTATCAAAGGATATATATCATAAAAAATTAGGTTTGTGATGAAGTAAGTTGAGATGTTTTAAAATGAAGCGGTTCATTGATGAAATTTTCATGCTACTCTTATTTCTCATGTCAAGTATGGATCATATGGTCATAGAGTATTTGTTTAGTAAATATTTGATCTCTATATGAATCTCAAAAAGTGAATGTTTGTAGAATATTGAAAAAGCTTTAACAATGTATCAAAATGTGAAGAGTTTTTAACAAACCCAAAGGGAGAGATTGTTGGAAAAAAACCCTATAAGGTAACATTGTAGAATTTTTTTGATTGTGCTTCCTGAAAATAATGTTTCCATAGAAAATTTTGGAGGTCCAAAGATATTTTTTATTAGTATTTTTTACAATGATCCAAGACAATGGAATGGATTCCCTGGAAGTGGTACAAACAATTTCATACACAAGGTGTCACCGTTTCCTAGGGATTTCTGATTTTTTGGGGTCCAAAATTTTGCGGATAGATATTATTATGAAATTAGTATTTTATTGATGGACTTATAAAAATATGTTAAAGTCATGATTTTTTCAACGAATGGGTTTCATGAAGGTCATTTTTCAAAGGTGTGGATCATTGGGAATGAGAATTGCGAATGTGTGAAGGGTTGGTGGTAATCTCCATTACTAAAAGAAGATTTGTGAAATGTAATATTTCACTGGTTACTTTGGGAAGATAGTGAGAATCATGAATGAAATGTGAGAGCATCATGAAAAGGTGATGATGTGGATGGAATCTTGGGAAATCAGAAGAAATGCCAACAAATAGGCTTCTACCCCATCAGAAAAGATATGATACTTAATAAAGATTATAAGTCTCTGGATTCGCAAAGATGGTTCACAAAGTTAGTTATTGTGAAAAAGTTTTCCAAGAAAGAAATTTATTGAAGGCTATGAAAGTGGATCAAAAGTATTGATGTTCATGATGGCTATGTAATCTTCGTGAAAGTGTTTGAGCTCTAAAAAAGGAGGTTGCTTCATGAAGGGTGGTTGAGCTTCGCGAAAGTGGTGATCTTTGCGAAAGTTCTGTGGTTTGTGAAGGAAGTTTATGAATGTCAATAAATGAGTAGTTTCACAAAGGTGATGTGATCTTTTCAAAGGAAATGAGAATTGTGAAATTCTTAAAAATGTGTTTCCTTGTATATCTTTGGTGAGGTGATATTCATCAAGTGGATGAAAGTGTGACTTAAATGGGGAATCTATCCACAATTGGGGATGTAATAATTATGTTTAATGAAGGTACATACATGTATATATATGGTGTGTGGATCCTTTCCAGAGTAATGATCAAAGTAATAGGAAGAAGGTGATTATTTCCATTGGTAGTGAGCAAGAGAAAGAGACTCAAAGAGTGGCCCTTGGGAAAGTAGTGAGCAGACCATAAACCTTGTAAAGTCATGAGCCTAAGCATAAAAGTGATCTTTCTAAATTTTTTTCAGTGTGTGTTAGTGGATTTGGTACATCAACACATTTCCATTATATGATTCTAGGATATATCCTAGTGAGGGTGAACCATGTATAGTTTTTCTGTTATTAAGCTTACATTCTTATTTTATTTTCAGTGCATCATCATCATATTAATAAGGAAAGAATATGATTAGCATAAACACTTAAGAGAAAATAAAGTGACCATCATAATAAAGAGGTCACAATCTAGTGTGGAAGGAATAATTTTGAAAAGAATACTCATACCCAGATTCACCCCCTCTTAGGGTATCTAGGACCCATTTGAACCTAAAAATTGGTATCATATCCGGGTTACTTTTATTGATTTGTTTTCTATGATGAGATTTACTCTACTAGTGTAATTTAATTTTTAGTTTTCTCTAATATCAGTGTTATATTATAAAGGTAAGGACTTAAAATAAGAATCATAAGTCAGGTGGTATTTCTAAATGTGGAAGTGTATATGGGAAAAATGTGATTTAATTTAAGGAAATCAAGTAGACACTGAATAATGATATGGATGAATCATAAAGTGAAAATATTACTCATTAAATGATGATGAAAGAATGATTGAATAACCCAATATTCCAACTGATGTTAGTAATACAAATTATGAAGAAATTACAAGAATACAAAAAGTGAAAGTTTTCTACAAAACAAATAAAATGGATCAGAAACTAGATGAAAAAAATAAATCTAAAGATGTTCAGATCCATGTGCAGGAAATTGAAGCCAAAAGGTTGAATAGTTTAAAGAAATGACATCTGTAAGTGGCCATAGATCTAAGGGATAAGAATGATTCCCATGATTAAGGCAAACAAAATACGTCTACAATGGAAGAGAAACTCAAAGCTAACGACAAGGGAAATAATATAAACTCATAATAAATTTAGAACATGAAATCCAGAAATGGTGATATTTCCACACAACTAACTTATTTGGTTTAGGAGAAAAACATCTACATCCAGATAATTCATTCTATAACGATTCTATTGCTAAAAAAATCTAAAATAAAGGATAAATCATCCATAATATATATGATCATCCAAGAATTGTAAGATGAGAAAACTTGTGGAAAGACTCTCATAAGAGAACATAATTCCCAAGTTATGTCTAGGGACAGGAAAATTCAATAATTAGGAGAAGAGATAAAAATCATTCAATAAATAAGTGGAGTAATCTAATGCTGAAGGAAATAAAAAATTAAAGGATACTTTGTACATACTATTTGACTGTCCTACAATAGGTGATAATGAAATGAAAAGAAACTATGCTACTTCAAAGTAGAAACATAAATGGATTGTCTTGTCTTAAATTCCACCCATTTTGTTAATAGGTGGTATTGGATATGATTATCCCTCTCCCATGGTTGATAGGAAAAGAGATGTGAACATTTCAAAAATTAGGAAAGTCTTATAGGTGCTAAAGACATACCAAAAAGGATTTTACAGGATGTAATGAAATCATGTGTTGTTCCATTGTGGTTCATGGCCATACTTTAGGTTTTTTCTAAAGCCTTGGAATATATTTCAAATTATGAAGGCATAAATATTGAAAAATCTGAGAGTAAGACTAAGCTTCTTGAAAAGTTTTAAAGGAATGCCTCTAAGAAGAAAGAATACAATAGATGATATTATTGTAGATGAAAGTGACACACTATGAGTATGTTTCAAGAATCCCAATTAATCAATGTTAGAAGAAGAAGAACTCTGGATGCATCAAAATCTCAGCCATGAAATGATGACATGAGGAATGTTTTTAATGGGAGATGTCTTATATGTTCTATTAATGGGAATTTGGTAAGATATTGTAGTAGGAATAAATTAGAAATGTAAAAGGAACTCTAAAGAATATCCATGGCACTAGTGGTGTAACACCCCAAGCTTCCACGGTACGCTTCTCGCTGAACAATACAGTAGCATGTGTTGTACGCAACTTCAAGTTCTAACACACACCACAACTAATAAAACTAGCCGTTATGAATAGTAATACCCACTTTTTGAATTTTTATACATTTTATCATTCAAAATGGACTTCAGTTTTGGATTCAGAATATCGAAATTAGCCTAGGGTGAAATTTTGGTACTTTTCGGATAACTTTCATATTTTGATGAATAGTGAAAATTACTAAATTTTAATTAAAAACAACTTTTTTAATCAAAATAATTAATAGTGATAAATTATGAATTTGAGTGTTTTTAAAGTATATTTAGAATATATTTTTACCATTTAATACAATGTTGGTAATTGGAAATAATTTCACATTTAAAACAGACATAAACAAGTGTCAATCTTTTGATATTTATTATTTCTTAAAAACACGTTTTTTGTTTTGACGGTGGGAATTAATTTTAAATTAATTTCTGCCACTTCTTTGTTTTGAATTTGGAAAAATGTATTACATACTTAGAATCATGATTTACAAATTATGTAAATAGGTATCTCTTATTTTTAGACATTTTGAATAATTACTTCGGTAAATATTTTATTTACCATGGTTAAAGGGTAAATCTGCTAATAAGGGTAAAAAAATAATATTATAATAATATTAATTTACCCTAAAACATGTCCTAACCCTATTGGTTGATACATGTCCGACCATGGGCATCTTTGGGTTGATTCTAGGACCCCATGGATCCACTTGTAAGTGATTATGACACTTTATATTAATTATGTTAAAGTAAATACAAAAATGACATAAGCATATATCTTTTAGAAAAACAATTTTTACAATGGGTTATATATGTTATATTTTAGACTACAAATATTCATTATAAATATAACAATATTTCCTACATAATGGTATTTTATTTATAATTTTTATACATTGAATAATTAAATTTATTTATGACACAATAATGATGCAATATTTTCCTTATTAATGAATGAATCAAATAATTGGTATTATAAATGTTAAGATAAATATAATTTGAAAGTTTTGATGCCATAAACGAATTTTATTAGTTAATATGACATGTTTTTATTGTTTAAATGAATTATTTTAGAATTAATAAAGTTTTTATGACTTTAACGAAAATAAATTATTGAATAGTGTCAATATTGACATAAATGCGTTTTTAAAACATATATTATATTATTAATTGATATTATATTCCTAAAAATATAAGGTTAGGCCAAAGGACGTATATCATGATATTTGTATCATTAATGGACCACTTGGGGGTATATTGGATGTATATAGTAAGTTTATTAACTATATAATATAAAATACAAAGTGACATGGTAAATGTCAAACTAATTAACTAAGAGTTAAAACTAAAAGATAAGGTTAATATAATGCCCCAAACCTGTCTAAAATATATTGGTCAAAAGGATTTCGACCCATAACCACCTTATACATTGAATAATCTACTTTGGATCCATTTTAAACTGAATATAAATTTATTATAAACTAATACTTTAAGTTTTTCCTGAAGAGCCCCTTTCCACCCTTATAAAAGGACACCACTTCTAACCAATTATTCACACCTTCAAAGCCTTTTTTCTTGGACAAAACCTTCCCAAATATTCTATCAACTTCCCTCAATTTAACCTATAGGCCTTATTTTGATCATAAATCCAACCTAAGGAGCCATTTTGATCAAATCAAAAGGAAGAACCCGGAGAAGAGGTAATGATTTAACCACCCTCTTTCAAGTTCCTTTCTTCTTCCACTTCTTCTTTCTTTGTTATTTCCATTCTAAAATAATAACTCCAGTATCTTCTATATACTGTGATGTTATTATAAATATGGTAAAACCATATTCAGTATTCTATCCATCCTTTGAATGACATGTCACCATACGTGCGTACGTACGACCTACCGTCTCCACGTCGTGGTGTAATTGTTATTCAATATATTATTATTTGGATGGGTAAAATAATGATGTTTAATTAGTTTAAATAATAAATATAACATGATAAGGATTCTTTATATATGATATACCATCCAATTATATATTATTTTAATATCAAAATAATGATATTGTCGCTCGTGCGTACGTACGGAATATCGTTTCCACGAACGCGATGAGATTCATTCCCCATCATATCCATTCAAGACTAAATTTCATTTGATGAATAAAAATAATTTTTAGAGACATGATATCAATTTGGATATGAATAAGATACATCCCATCCATAACAAATACAGCTCGCGTAACAAATAATATAAAGGAAAACGAATCCGTTAACACCCAAAACGATGATAATACTAAGATATTATTAACAAATCAATGTTAAAAGATCATATATGATATCATATTAATGTAAATTATTTATTTATAATTCAATAAAAATTATTTAACCATTATACAGGAGGTTAACCTACCATCTACCACGGAAAAATTACAAAGTAAGGGGTTTCTTATATCACTTTTAATTTCGTGAGATTTCCATTGTTCACCACTTATTTATTGTATGTGGTGTGTGTACTGACCGTGATTGTATTAATTGTGTAATATACTTTAATTTATTGATATTTAAATCATCATTTTATTATCCATCTTTCATGGGTGTATTTTTTGTAAGTTACCAAATCGATAAGGGAATTTGAAATTTCAATTTCCATTCATTCGACTTTACACATACTTCATTGATTATTTTACTCCAAGATTATGTGTGGAATCACTATTCTTTGGATTATGCCATAATTTACACTCCCCTTTCTGTGGATATACTTTTGATACACATAATCACTCCATTGATAAATTCTCATGTCATCGGTATAAACTTGATAAGAGTAATTTTTACTCAATCTCGATTTGTTGAGTTAAACATCCAATTCATTGATGTTGTTTTTACAAGAATATGTGTGAATGTCCTTTGATTGTTTTACACTGAATATCCAATCATATTGAGTTTATTTATATTTTTCACACATAATTATGTCATTGATTTATCTTTAACATAAGGATACAACCTTTATGAGAGATTTCATCTCAATTTGCATTCCATTGAGACTCCTTTGTTGTTATACACCAAATCACTTTTATATGGTGTATATAATGTACTTTGACATAGTATATCATGAATCCAATTATTATCATGATATTACAATGTTTTTATTACCTCAATTATTTTTATTCAATTTTCTCTCTTTTGGTTAGGAACTCTAACTAAAATATCATTTTAAAATATTTTAAAGATTTATTATTCTAAATCTTTCTCATTAATGTCCATGTTTTAAAAATCGTTTTAAGGATTTATTTATATGGAAATTAAAATTTTAAAATCAAAATAACTTTTAAAAGTTTCAAATTGGTATGGAACATTTTGATTCAAAAATCTATTTTAAATGGCTTCTTGACAGATAGTGTTACTTTTAAATGTTTTCAAGAAAAAGGGGGATATTTCTCTCAATAGTTTAATGATTATTTTAATATTTGTCAATATCCTTCATTATTCTCAATTGAGGTTAATCTGATACAATAAAATATTCCATATTTTATCGAATGAGATATGTTTGACTCTGGATGTGCTATTTTTATACCATTCATGGTTTGTGGCTAAAGTATTGACATTTTATATGATAGTTTTAATACAAATGTTTATGTTATATTTAAAAATTTTCATATGAGGAATGTATTGGACTTAATAAGTGATGGGTAGAGCCCTCTATAGCTCCTCTATGAATTGGTAGGTCTCATGAGACAAACTAGTGTCTTGGCACGAGGCCTTGAAAAAATCTTATTTGTAGTCTCGCCACGAGGCCTTGGCTATGTGGTTATGATAGTCTGGCATTATAAATTCCATCATTATGAAAGTGGTTATTGATATTGCATGTGATTATTCGACTAGTAGAATATCCATGTGAATAATAAATGGGATTATTTCATTTTATCTTTTCCATATTATGCTGAAGTTCAAGTTTAAAAGGATTTTGTTTTAGTTATACTTTTCCTTAAGTGTTTATGATTATCTATGAAAGCTTCTGCTATATTGTTATCCTTACTGAGCATCTGAGCTCACCCCTTTCAAAGTTTTATTTTTCCCAGGATGTGAAGAAGTAATTTATGAATGACCTGCAGGGATAGTATGAGAGGATATGAAGACAAGATGTTGTTGTAGTTTTTTTACCTTATGATGTAATGTAAGAATTATGAATATATCTAGTGTTTCCAAGACTACTAAACTAATCGGTCTTTCGAGACTTGATCCTTTGTGATCATGCCAATGCTATGTAATAATGCACCGACTCTGGGTAACTGGGGTCGGGGCATTACAATTGGTATCAGAGGAAGTTTAATACAAACCTTGGGAGCTAGATTTAGATAAAATCTGATTAGAGCACATATCCCTAAGATAGACTTTGAGTATTAGTATAGAAGAACTTCCTAAAATTTTGGTATTGTATAGATTTTGTGAGTTTTCCGAGAAATACATCCATGTCTGGATACGAGTAGGTAGAGGCAGCTCTGGAACAGATGTACCTAGGGGTAAAAACTGAAAACACCACTTTGAGCTAGACTCTAACGAGAACTGGTGCACGACGACGGGCCTTGCTGCACTCTTGGTTACGACACTCCCGAGGGATATGCTTAGGATAATTTACATTTTTTTTACAAACCGATTTGAAGTATTATATATAAGATGAGAGTAAATGGCCTTGGTTTATCCTAATGTGTTTCAAATTGAGAATATGGTGACATGATATTCTCTAAATGATTTTATGACTACTGTTACTCACACAATACTTTCTGGTTTTAGTCAATGGATGGATTCTAAGAAAGTCATAGTGAATTTGAGAATGATGTACAAAGTGGGAACGGTGGTGGAAATCAGCAACAAAATGGAATTTTGATAGGCATAAAGATATCGTGTTCATGCCAAATCAATTTTCCAAAAATATGATGAACAATATATATATTAACCAATTCCCGGACTCAACAAAGAAGAGAGAGGTGATGAATTATAAGAGCTCCAGTAGTGGAGACCATGGAGAAAGGATTCCTCAATTTCTATCATATAGGAAATGTGGAAGGAGACACGCAGGAAAGTGTCTCAATAGGACAAAGAAATAATTTACATGCAGGAATGAAGGACATAAAGTGAAGACTTGCCGAAGAAAAATGAAGAGTACAATGGAAGAAGATAAAAATGGTCCCAAGAATCCATTTACAGTCATTTGCCGTAAATGTAGGGAACTGGCCATTACCCGAGTGAATACCCTATTCTATAGGATATTTTCTTGGTCAAAGAAGAAGCTATGTGGAAATAAATGGTTGTAGAAATGTTTCAAAAGTATTAGTGCTCCTTGTTGATGGGTTTACTTTGGAATAATTTTCTCTGGTATTTGTAACCTTGAAGTTTTCCATGTGAGAATGATATTTGAGGAATAATTATATTTTCTCTTGTGGATATAGTTATAAATAACCATTTGGTTTTATATGATCATTGGGTTTGAGGCAATTACAAGTTATTATAATTTCGGATGAAAATGCAAGGTATGAGATAACATTTGTGGTTAAATTATGTTATGGTTATTTTGAGGAATTTATCTCATTTTTGTAATGTTATAAAATATATTTTTTGAAAAAGGACAACACGCAGACCGTGTGACAACCCGTCACATTGGACAAAGCTGTGGGAATTGAACCCATAACCAAAGTGGGATTGGGATTTATCACCTAACACTGGACTACGTGAAGTCCCTGGTTAGTGTGACTATTATTCTTAGTAAAATGATTTTATTGATCAATAATAATTTGATTTGGGATCTTATGTCTTATCAAATGAATACCATTAGTATAGGAAAATGATTTGATTATTAAGTGATAAATGTTATTTTGGAAGATGTTTTCTTTGTTCGGAACACTATAAGCCCAAGGAAAATAGAATAGTATGTGATTTAATATGAGGAGTAATGGTGGATTTTTATCTATGTTTTTATTGTGGATTTATAGTGATTTGGGTTATTTATGGAAATGATTAACCTATAATAGAGAATATGTGATTAGGTTAATTACATTTAAGTATGTTAATTTAAGAGTAATTGATGTCATTTGGAGATACCATTAAACGTGGAAGACTACATAACCAAATTCTTCTAAGTTTTGAGTTTCAATATTATTTTGGATTCTATTAAAGGATTTTAAGGACAATTCTTTATTGAATGCTATTTAACATTGGGGTATTGCTGGTTTAATTTTAGAAATTAAGATTAGTGTTACTTTCTCTAATGAAATAAACTTTTGGGGGATCATCAGATTTTATACAAACCATTTTGGTTTTGATTAATCTCTAAATACAAGGTAAATATATAGTTTATTCTTCGTGGATAATGTGATTCTATAAGAATTTTATTGTAGCTCTTATAGTGTGACCAAGTCTTTTGGAATACTCATAGTTTAAAAATGAGTTAGTAGTAGAATTTTATTAAAGAATGAATCTTTACTTAAAAATTAAGTATATCTATTTATGTTCTTAGTCAATATTAGAAATTAATTACTCATCTTTATGTAATGTAACTTAAAAAATTGTTGTCCGTTTACTTTTCCTACTAGGAAACTAATGACTGTTTGTCCCATCACAAGTTTGTGGTTTTCTTGTTGTTAACTTTCTCCTGACCATGTTTTCTATCCCTCCCCATCAGAACATGACACATAGTTTATCCTCCATATCCATGTTTTTCTACATGTAATCCTAATATAGGTTATCTCGGGTGACCTTTTTACTTCTCTTTCTTTCTTTTAAAGTGATAGTTTTATTGAATCTTTTTCTGATGTGGGAGTTTCAATTATATTACCAAGACCAATTTTAAAAATTGAGAGGACACAGTTTATTGAATGAGGGGATAATGTAACACCCCAAGATTCCACAGTACACTTCTCGCTGAATAATACATTAACGTGTGTTGTACGCAACTTCAAGTTCTAACACACACCACAACTAATAAAACTAGCCGTTGAATAGTAATACCCACTTTTTGAAATTTTATACATTTTATATTTCTAAATAGACTTCATTTTTGGATTTGGAATATCGAAATTATCCTAGGGTGAAATTTTGGTAATTTTCGGATAACTTTCATATTTTTATGAATAGTGAAAATTACTAAATTTTAATTAAAAACAACTTTTTTAATCAAAATAATTAATAGTGATAAATTATTAATTTGATTGGTTTTAAAGTATATTTATAAATTATTTTTACCATTTAATACAATGTTTTTGATTGGAAATAATTTCACATTTAAACCAAACATAAACAAGTGTCAATCTTTTGATAGTTATTATTTTTTAAAAACACGCTTTTTGTTTTGACAGCAGGAATTAATTTTAAATTAATTTCTGCCACTTCTGTGTTTTGAATTTGGAAAAATGGATTCCATATTTGGAATCAGTATTTCCAAATTATGTAAATAGGTAACTCTTATTTTTAGACATTTTGAATAATTACTTCGGTAAATATTATATTTACCATGGTTAAAGGGTAAATCCGGTAAATAAGGGTAAAAAAATAAAATTATAATAATATTAATTTACCCTAAAACGTGTCCAAACCCTATTTTTTGGCACATGTCCGACCATGGGCATATTTTGGTTGATTTTGGGACCCCATGGATCCACTTGTAAGTGATAATGACACTTTATATTAATTAAGTTAAAGTAAATACAAAAAATGACATAAGCATATATATCTTTTAGAAAAACAATTTTTACAATGGGTTATATATGTTATATTTTAGAATATAAAAATTAATTAGAGAGCTAAAAATATTTCCTACATAATGGTATTTTATTTATAATTTTTAGACATTGAATAATTAAATTTATTTATGACACAATAATGATGCAATATTTTCCTTATTAATGAATGAATCAAATAATTTGTATTATAAATGTTAAAATAAATATAATATGAAAGTTCTGAAGCCATCCAAGAATTTTATTGGTTAAAATGACATTTTTGGATTGCTTAAAGTAATTTTTTTTAGAATTAATAAATTTTTCATGACTAACAAAAATCAATTATTGAATAGTGTCAAAATTTACATAAATGAGTTTTTAAAACAAATATTATATTATTAATTGATATTATATTTCTAAAAATATAAGGTTCAGCCAAAGGACTTATATCATGATAGGTGTATCGTTAATGGACCACTTGGGGGTTTCTTGGATTTATATAGTAATTTTATTAACTATATAATATAAAATACAAAGTGACATGGTAAATGTCAAACTAATTAACTAAGAGTTAAAACTAAAAGACCAGGTTAATATAATTCTCCAGACCTATCTAAAATCTATTGGTTTAAAATATTTATACCCATAACCACCTTATAATTTGAATAATCCACTTTTGAGTTATTAGAAACCGAATATTAATTTATTATAAAATAATACTTTAAGTTTTTCCTAAAGAGCCCCTTTCCTCCCTTAAAAAAGGACACCACTTCTAACCAATTCTTCACACCATCAAAGCCTTTTGGCTCGACCAAACCCTACCCAAATATTCTCTCAAATTCCCTCACTTCATCCTAGAGGCATTATTTTGATCATAAAGCCAACCTAAGGATCCCTTTTGATCAAATCAAAAGGAAGAACCCGAAGAAGAGGTAATGATTTCACCACCCTCTTTCAAGTTCTTTTCTTCTTCCACTTATTCTTTCTTTGTTATTTACATTCTAAAATAATAACTCCAGTATCTTCTATATACTGTGATGTTATTATAAATATGGTACAACCATATTCAGTATTCTATCCATCCTTTGAATGACATGTCACCATACGTGCGTACGTACGACCTACCGTCTCCACGCCGTGGTGTAATTGTTATTCAATATATTATTTTTTGGATGGGTATAATAATGATGTTTAATTCATTTAAATAATAAATATAACATGATAATGATTCTGTATATATGATATACCATTCAATTATATATTATTTTAATATCAAAATAATGATATTGTCGCTCGTGCGTATGTACAGATTACCGTCTCCACAAACGCGATGAGATTCATTCCCCATCATATCAATTCAAGACTAAATTTCATTTGATGAATAAAAATAATTTTTAGAGACATGATATCATTATGGATATGAATAATATACATCCCATCCATAACAAATACGGCTCTCATAACAAATAATATAAAGAAAAACGAATCCGTTAACACCCGAAACGACGATAATACTAAGATATTATTAACAAATCAATGTTAAAAGATCATACATGATACCATATTAATGTAAATGATTTTTTTATAACTCAATAACAATTATTTCACCATTATAAATAAGTTTAACCTACCATCGACCAATTAAAAAGTAAAAAGTATGGGGTTTCTTATCTCACTTTTAATTTCGTGAGATTTCCATTATTCACCACTTATTTATTGCATGTGGTGTGTGTACTGCCCGTGATTGTATTAATTGTGTAATATACTTTAATTTATTGAAATTTAAATCATCATTTTATTATCCTTATTTCATGGGTGTATGTTTCATAAGTTACCAAATTGATAAGGGAATTTGAAATTTCAATTTCCATTCATTCGACTTTACGCATACTTTATTGATTAATTTACTCCAAGATTATGTGTGGAATCAGTATTCATTTGATTATGTTATAATTTACACTCCCCTTTCTATGGATATAATTTTGATACACATAATCACTCCATTGATAAATTCTCAAGTCATCGGTATGAACTTGATAAGAGTAATTTTTACTCAATCTTGATTTGTTGAGTTAAACATCCAATTCATTGGTGTTGTTTTTACAAGAATATATGTGAATGTCCTTTGATTGTTTTACACTGAATATCCAATCATATTGAGTGTATTTATTTTTGTCACACATAATTATTTCATTGATTTATCCTAAACATATTGATACGACGTTTATGAGAGATTTCATCTCAATTTACATTCCATTGAGACTCCTTTGTTGTTATACACCAAATCACTTTTATATAGTGTATATAATTTACTTTGACATAGTATATCATGAATCCCTTTATTCCCATGATATTACAAAGTTTTTATTACCTCAGTTATTTGTATTCAATTGTCTCTCTTTTGGTTAGGAACTCTAACTAAAATATCATTTTAAAATGTTTTATTGATTTATTATTCTAAATCATCCTCATTAATGTCCATGTTTTAAAAATGGTTTTAAGGATTTATTTATATGGACATTAAAGTTTTAAAATCAAAATAACTTTTAAAAGTTTGAAAGTGGTATGGGACACTTTGATTCAAAAATCTATTTTAAATGGCTTCTTGACAGATAGTGTGACTTTTTAATGTTTTCAAGAAAAAAGGATCTCAATAGTTTAATGATTATTTTAATCTATATCAATATCCTTCATTATTCTCGATTGAGGTTAATCGGATACAATAAAATCTTCCATATTGTATCAAATGAGTTATGTTTGACTCTGGATGTGCTATTTTTATACCATTCATGGTTTGTGGTTAAAGTATTGACATTTCGTATGATAGTTTTAATATGAATGTTTATGTTATGTTTCAAAATTTTCATATGAGGAATGCATTGGACTTAGTAAGTGACGGGTGGAGCCTGCTATTGATCCTTGATGCATCGGTAGGTCTCATGAGACAAACTAGTGTCTTGGCACGAGGCCTTGACAAAATATTATTGGTAGTCTTGGCATGAGGCCTTGGCTATGTGGTTATGATAGTATGGAATTATGTATTCCATCATTATGAAAGTGGTTATTGATATTTCATGGGTTTATTCGACTAGTAGAATATCCATGTGAATAAGTAAATGTCATTATTTCATTTTATCTTTTCCATATTATGCTGAAGTTCAAGTTTAAAAGGATTTTGTTTTAGTTATACTTTGCCTTAAGTGTTTATGATTATCTATGAAATCTTCTACTATATTGTTATCCTTACTGAGCATCTGAGCTCACTGCTTTCATTGTTTTATTTTTCCCAGGATGTGAAGACGTAATTTATGAATGACCTGCAGGGATAGTATGAGGGGATATGAAGACAAGATGTTGTTGTAGTTTTTTTACCTTATGATATAATTTAAGACTTATGAATATATCTAGTGTTTCCAAGACTACTAAAATAATCGGTCTTTCGAGACATGATCCTTTGTGATCATGCCAATGCTATGTAATAATGCATCGAATCTGGGTAACTGGGGTCGGGGCGTTACAAGTGGTGTATAATGAGAAATCCTATATTGGAAGAAAAAGTGATATGTTGTAAAACAAGTTTAAAGTCTAGGAGGAAACACAAGGGGTTCAAAAAAAGGTGTGTTGACCACCACCTTTATTACACTCAAAATATATCTCTTTGAATGAATGTGAAATAACCTCGAGGAAAAAGGGAGGAGATACTCAATTTATGAGTAAGAAGAATGTATGTTCAGTGTATTACTTACCCCTAGGACAAAATAGTGTGGTGAATTGAGTAAATGATAAAATAAAAATGAATAAATAATTCCTTAAAAAATTCACATGTAATTTCCCACAGTGAAAAGTGATGGAAAGAGGAATAGCCCACTAATGGAGGAAGGAGCAAGAGAAGATGAAAATTATAAATATCCCTACTCAAAGAAAGAGTCATGAAAAATGGCATATTGGGGTAGCATCAATGTATTAAATTTCTACTAATGGTTGTAAACACAAATGTTTGAAAAAGGACAAGCCAAAAGAACGTATATATGAGGAGAAGACTCATCATGTGGGTAAATAATGCTTAGTCATATGAACCAAACAATTAAAGTTGGATGGTTAGTTGGAACAAGAATAAAAACAGTATAGTACTTTGTAAGAAAGTTTCAAAGGGTTAATCCATCAGGATTGACCACAATACTCTTCTTTATGATTCCATAGGTACCCCTATCCCCATGAATTAAATGTTTCTAATATCTATTTGAAATTTTATAGGACTAAGTTGGTGATACAATCCACGGTGTGTGTGTGTGTGTTGAAAGGGAATGGGTGGATTAGTTGAATGGACATACGTGAAAAAAATAATCTGAACAATTAAAATTCACATATGATATCTGATTAAATAAGTGGTGTTACAAAACAATTCTATTTTTAAAATCTGTATTTTAAGGTTGTGTGCTGTGAAAAAAGGATATGATATGATGAAGATTCTTCTTTGAAGTTAAAGTTATTTGAAATATATACTTGGATGATCTAGTGGTTCGGAGTTTCCATGAGTATATAACCATTGGTATCGTGCCCTAGTTTAGGTGTTAGTTATCTATTAAGAGAAGACAGATTGTGGGAGAAGCCACAACATTCACGTGTTTCATGATTATCCATTTTGTTCAAAAAATATACTTTCAACTGAATATTTTTAGGATACCAATAATCTATGAGATAATATCAACATTGTTTCAACAAGAAAACCAGAAAAGTAGTTGAAAGCAATAATGTCACTTTAGTAGAGAATGATTAGAATATTTAACAACATAGAGACCAATTTTTTGATGAAATTGATGTGGAGGTAAGAGAATCAAGGAGAGTAGAAGTGGAAAATGATGATTCAGAAGAAGATACTGATAATTAAAAGGAGGAGGTCAAATCTATACCCGTATGAAAAGATGAAGATTTGAGTTGAAATAGACAGACATAACATCATTGGTGACTAGGAACCGACAGTTCATACATGGAGAATGAAGTCAATACAACAATCATATTTCATATCTTAGGTAGAGCCTAAATGTTTTGATAAAGCATCTCAAGATTATAACTGAGTTCAATATATGAATGGAGAGGTGGACCAAACTAAGAAGAATCAGACGTGGGATATTGTTTCGAGGCTAATAGATAATAATTTCATTATGACTAAGTGGGTATTTCGCTACATGATGAATCAAGATGGTGCAATGATTTGAAACAAAGCCCGACTTGTGTGAAAATGGTATTCCCAGATAGAGGGTATTGATGTTGATGAAAAATTTTCTTCTATTTCAAGGCCCTAGATAATCAGATTATACATGGACATAATAGTACAAATAAGGTTCAAAGTGTTGTAGATGGAAGCCAAGTCAACGTTATTGAATGGGGTTCTAGAAGAAGAAAATATATTGAGCATCCATATAATTTTATCATTCATGAAGTTGAGAACATTGTTTGTATGTTTAATAATTCCCTATATGGGATAAAGGAACTAGAAAGAGTGTGGTATTCAAGACTTGATCAGTTTTTAATGAATATCAGTTTTTAGCATGGTGGAGTTGATTAAATTATGTATGTTAACAATGATAGTAATTAAACTATGATAGTTTTGGTATATGTCAAGGGAATGTTATTAGGTGGATCAAATGAATCACATTGTAGATAGTTCCCAAAATTCATGAAAATTAAATTCTAAATGTCAGTGATTGGTGAAGTGACATTTTTACTTGGCTTATAGGTTACACAAGAAAATAATGAAACATTAATTTCTCAATATAAATAGCGAAAGGTGGTTTTGAGAAGATTTGTAATGGATAACTCCAAGGATATGACGAATTCAGTGGATGCCCGGATGAAACTATCACAGAATGATGAAGGTAATATGGTTTATGTCCAGCATAATGAAAAATAATTAGTAGTCTATTGTACTTGTCAGTGAAATGACCAGGTATTTTTTCCCACATGATAATCCTCATGATATAAAAGCAATCTGAAATAAACCCACTTAATTTAATTAAAAATAATACTTCAGTATATAACGGGGACAAGTGATTTTGGTTTGATGTACAATGTGAAATCTCAGCAAGAGTTACCAGGCTATACATTTATGGATTAGAAGGAATCAAAAGATAATATAAAATCAAAATTATGTGGTGAATTATATCTTGGAGTATTGTGTATTTATCCTCTAAAATGGAAAAAAGATTCCATTTCATTGAGCACCAAAAAATTTGAAAATATTTTAGAAAATAAATCTTGCATGAAATTATTGTGGATAAAGAAGCAGATTGATGATATGGGAGTTAAAGTGAAGTCTCTAATCATAATCCATTATAATAATTCAAGTGCTCTAAATCTTAGAAAAAATCTAGTCCATCACTTAGGGAAAAAGCACATTGAAATTAAATATCCATTTTTAAAGTCGAAGGTGGAGTAGGGGATTGTGAAGTTAGAGGATATTCCTAAAGAACTATATGTTGTAGACATTCAGACAAAGGCCTTATGCAAAGTGGAATATGAGAGGTATCATCTGGCTCTTAGACTTTAGTTGACTCTCCACACATGAAAAAACGCCAATTATGTGACCTTTGGGTTAATTGAAAAAGGTGTAGAAATTGTCGCTATTAAATGGGAGAAAATGTCTTAATCAAGACAGGGGAGAAAATGATAGGTTTATCCATGAAGTAGGATGATTTTTTAACTTGATGATTCTAAATGTGATCGATCAAAGAATATATATCACAAAATATAAGGTTTTTTATGAAAATAGTTGAGAGTTTTTATAATGAAGTGATTCATTGATGAAATTATCATGCTACTCTTATTTATCATGCCGATCATGAATCATGTGCACTCAGAGTATGTGTTGAGTAAATCTTTTATCTCTATATTAATTGAAATAAGAGAATATTGGTATAATATGGATGAATATTTAATTAACTATGAAAATGTGAAGAGTTTTCAAAATACCCAAAGTGGGAGATTGTTGGGTATAAATCCCTCTAGGTAACATTGCAGTATTTTTTTGTTGATTTTTTTTGTTGAAAAACCTAGTTTCTATGGAAATTTGTGGAGGTCCAAAGATATTGTTGACTAGGAATTTTCACAAATATCTAAGTTAAATTAATTTATTCCTTGGAAGTGGTTCAAAAAATTGTATACAAAAGGTGGTGATATTTTCCATTATTTTCCAAATTTTTGTGGACTAAAATTTGGAGAAAGGATATCATCATGAAAGTTGGATTTTGTTAATAGCCATATAAAAATATATTAAAGGCATGAGTTTTGTGATGACTGGTTTTCATGAAGGTCATTTTCCAAAGGTGTTAATCATCATGAATGGGCATCGTGAATGTACAATGTTTTGATGGTAATCCCTATGACTATGAGAAGCTTCTTGAAAAGTGAAATTTTCTTGGTTTATTCATGAAGATAGAGATAATCACGAATGAAATGGAAGAGCATCATGAAATGGTGATGACATGGATGAAAGATTCTAGAATCAATGGAAATGTATAGAAATATCCATCTACCCCTATTAAGAAAGAAGCAGCGGCTTAAAAATATTCTAAGGTTCTAAATTATCAAAGTTAGTTTGAAAAAGTGGTTCTTTTGAAATTTTTTGTAACGAAATGAAGTTCTTGAAGCCTATTAAATAAGACTAAAAGTATTGATATTAATTAAGGCTAAGAAAACTTTTTGAGAATGTTTGAGATCTGTGAAAGGATGTTCCATGATGAAGGCTTCTTGAGCATCGAAAAAGTAGTGACCTTCTTGAAAGATTCGGGGTTCATGAAGAAAGACTATGCTTATGAAGAATTGAGTAGTATCACAAAGGGGTGTGAGCTTCATAAAATAATTGAGAATCATTGTAGTTTTGAAAATTTATTTCCCAATATATCTTGGGTAAAGTGATATTAATCAAGTGGATGAAAGTGGGACTTCAACAGAGCATATATCTTTTATTTTGTCTGTATTCATTATGTTTAATGAAGGGACCGACATGTCAATAAACTATTTGTGGATTCATTCTAGAGAAGTGAGAAAATTAAGAGGAAGAAGGCGATCATTTCCACCAGTAGTGATCTAGATAAAGAGACTCAGGGGGTGACCCTTGGGAAATTAGTGAGCTAGCCCTAAACCTTATAATAGAAGTGAGATTGGGAATAAAATTTATCTTTCCCAAACACAATTTTGGCAGTGAGACTTAGTGGATTTGGTACATCAAAACATTGTCATTGTATGCTCCTTGGATATATCCCAATGAGGGTGAACCAAGTAAAATATGTGGGTCCTTATGCTTGCTTCCCTTTTTTTACTTTCAGTGCATCATCATCAGATAAATATGGAAAGAATAAGATCAGAATAAACAATTAAGATAAAATAAAATAACCCTTATAATAAAAAGGTTAAGATCTATTGGGGTATGAATAATTTTAAAAATAATATACATGCCCTGATTAACCCCCTCATAGGGTATCTAGGACCCTTATGAGCCTAACAATTGGTATCAAAGCTAGGTTAATTTTGTTGATTTTTTTATCTAATAATGTTTACTCTAATATTATAATTAGTGTTTTATTTTTCTCTTATCTCAGTGTTACATGGAAAATGGAAGAACTACAAAGAATAAGCAAAATTTTGGTGGTATTTCATTGTGTGAAAGTGTCCCTAAAAAATGTGATTCTATTTAAGGAAACCAAAAATACACTGAAGAATTGTTTAGAAGAATCATATAGTGAAAATATTTCCTTATTCAATTATGCTACATGAATGTGTGAATAACCCAACATTTCAAGTGATGTTGATACTACGGAAGGTGAAAAAATTACAATAAGACCAAAAGTTGACATTGTTTACAAAACAAAGGAAATGGATCAGAAACTTGAATAAGAAAACAAATCTAAAGATGTCCAGATCCAAGTGTAGGAAATTGATGTCAACATGTTGAAATGTTTAAATAAAATACTTCTACATGTGGCCACAAATCTAAGGGATATGAATAATTCCCTTACTAAATAACAGCAAAATATTTTTATAATGGTAGAAAAAGTCATAGATGATGATAACAGAAAGAATTATAGATCAAAATAAATTCAGAATATGAAATCTAGAAATGATGATCTTTCCACATAGTTATCTGAATTGGTTAAGGAGAATGAAATACTATATTATAAGTATTCATGCTACAATTATTCTTTTCCTTAGAAAAATTCTAAAATTAAAGAGGAATCTACCATGATAGATAAGATCTCCTAAGAACTAGAATATGAGACAAGTAGTGGGAAGCCTCTCATAAGAGAAAATACTTCTCAACTTGAGTCTTGGAAGAATAATATTGAACAATAGGGAAAATATTTAGAATCATTCAAGAAAGAAGTTGAGCAATAAAATTCTAAATGAAATCTAAAATTGAAGGATTATTTTCACTTACTATTTTACTATCCTATGGTTAGTTATAATGTAATGTAAATAAAATATACTAGTTTAAATGAGAAACATGAAAGGATTGTCTCATCCCAAAGTCCACCCATTTTTGGAAAATATGGTATTAGATATGATTATCCCTCTCCCATGGATGATAGTAAGACAACTGTAAAAAGTTCCCAAAATAAGAAAAGTAATATAGGTGCTGATGATAGACCTAAAAGGATTTTACAGGGAGTAATAAAATAATGTTCTATTTCTTTGGGATTAAATTCTACTATTATTGAAGATAGGAACACAGTATGAGTATGTATCGAGAATACCGAGGAATTAATGTTAAAAGAATAAGAACTCTGGTTTCCTCAACATGTTATCCAAGAAATGATGACATTGGGTAATTTTTAATGGAAGATGTTTTATATGTTCTAATCATGGAAATTTGGAAAGATATTATAGTAGGAGGAAAGTATAGAAGGAAATGGAATGAAAAAAAGATCCATGACTCTAGTGGTGTATAATAGGAAATCCTATACTAGAAAACAACGTGATAAGTTAAAAAATAATTTTCAAGTCTCAAAAGAAACACAAGGGGATCAATGAATGGTGTATTAAGAACCTCCTCTGTTACACTCACAACAACACTCTTTTATATAATTTGAATGAACTGAGGAGAAAAATGTAGGAGCAACTCCATCTGTGAGTAAGAAGAATGTACATTCAATAGAGGACCCACCCTCAGCATGAAACAATGTGGTGAATTGGGTAACTAATAAAAGAAAAATGTATATAGAATGACTTGAAAAATTTAAATTTTATGACCTGTGGTGAGAAGTGAATGAAATATGAAGATCCCTATAATGAAGTAAGGAACAAGAGAATACCACTATCAGAAAGATGCCTACTGAAAGAAAGAGTCATGAAAAATGGCATACTGGTGAGGCATCAATGAATGAAATTTATACTAATGGTTATAATTTTTTTTTTAAAAAATTATAATATTATAGGACCTAATTATCAAAAGAATACTCTTCATGTGGGTAAATAATACTTAGTTATATGGAAAAAATTTAATTTGGCCGGGTGGTTGGAACAAGCACAAAAACAGTATAGTGCTTTGCAAGAAATTATCAAAGAGTTGATCCATCAGGATCTACCACAATCATTTTCATGAGGATTCCATTAGTACCTCAATCCCCATGAATTAAATTTATCTAATATCTACTAGAAGTTGTGAGAGACTAAGAGGGAGATAATATAAATGGGGTGTGTGAGTGTGTTGAAATGTAATGAGTGAATAAGATAAATAGAGATACATGTTATGATAATAATATAAACATTTGAAATCCCCATATGATATCAGATTAAACAATAGGTATTAAAAAAGAATTATATTTTTCAAATCTGCATCTAAAGGATGTGTGATGTGTAAAAAAAATATGATATGATGAAGATTCTTCATTAAAATTGAAGATCTGTCAAAGATATAGTTGTATGATCTCATGGTTCTAAGTACCAATGAATATATAACCATTGGTATCATTCCCCATTCCAGGTGTTAGTTGTCCATTGGGAGAAGAAATATTTTGGGTGAAGTAACAACATTAATTTATTTCATAGTTATCCATTTTTTCCTAAACATATGGTATAAAATGACAATTTTCATGATAGTTAAAGGTTGCAAGAGAATATCAACAATATTTTAACAAGAGGTTGGAAAAAATAGTTGAAATCAATGATGCCATGATAGTAGAGAATGATCAGAATCTTTAACAACACATTGACCAGTTGTTTGATGAATGTGATGAGGAGGTAAGAGACTCTGGGGGAGTAGAGGTGAAAAATTATGATTCATAAAAAGAAAATTATAATTAAAAGGAGGAGGTAAAATCTATATCTGCAAGAAAATCTGAAGATTTGAACTGAAATATACATACATACCATCATTGGTGATCATGCAGTACCTATTCCAATATTGATAAAGAAGTTGTTATAGTATGCATATATCATATCTCAAGTAGATCCTAAATGTTTTGATAAATCACCTGGAGATTTGATCAGGGTTCATGATATTAATGGAGAGGTGGACCAAATCAAGAAGAATGAGACATGGGATATTGTTTTTATGTCAACTAATAAGAATTTCATCACTACTAAATGGGTCTTTCGGAACATGATGAATAAATATGGCACTGTGATTTGAAACAAAGAAGAGATAGTGTTAAAAGGGTACTCCCAAATAGAGGGTATTGATGTTGATGAAAAAATTTACACCTATAGTGAGGTTTTGGATAATAAGATTATACTTAGACATAGTAGTGAAAATAAGGTTCAATGGTTTCCTGATGGACTTCAAATTATAATTTCATAATGGGATTCTAAAAGAATAAAATATTTATAGAGTAGCTAGATGGTTTTCTCATTCTTGAAGATGATAACATAGTTTGTCTGTTGAAGAATGTGCTACATGGGCTGAATAAACCACCAAGAGTGTGGTATTTAAGACTCAATTAATTTTCAAAGAATCTCAGTTTTTCGTGTGGTGGAGTTGATTATAATCTGTATGTAAACAATGATAGTTATAAATGGATTACATTGATGTTTTATGTTAATGACATAATATTATCTGGATTAGATGAAGAATTGTGTAGATAGTTCACATAATTCATGAAAAGTAAATTCTTAATGTCAATGATTGCTGAAGTGATGTTTTTATTTGATTTAATGCTGACATATGGAAATAATGGCACAATAATTTCTTAATATAAATATCCCAAGGAGGTTTTGAGAAGATTTGGAATGAATAATTCCATGAAGATTATGAATATGGTGGTTTCCCAAATTAAACTATCATGGGATGAAGAAGGAAATGCATTTAATTTTATAGAATACATAAAATTCATTGGCAGTCAATTATACATGATAGAGACAATACATGATATGTTTTCCACATTCATAAAATCAAGATATCATAGCTATACTAAAGAAGAACACTTACTTGAATTAAAAATAATACTTCAGTATATCAAGGGAATACTAGATTTTTTTGATGTAAAATACCAAATATCTTCAAGAGTTGTTAGGATATACAATTACAGATTGGTTTGAATCAATAGAAAATAGAAAACCAACATCAGGTGGTAGGTTCTATATTGGAATATTTTGTATTTCTTGGCTAATATGGAATGAATATTGCGATTCATTTTTCACCACAAAATATAAATACATTACAACCACTCATGATTTCATGCAGTTATTTTGGATAAAGAAACTACTTAATGAAGTCTCTAATCAGAATCCATTTTGATAATTAAAGTGATATAAATCTTAGAAAAAATACATCACATCACTCAAGAACAAAGAACATTGAAATAAAATATCTTTTTATCAAGGATAAGGTGGAGAAAAGGATTTTGAAGTTGGAGTATGTTCGTATAGAACTATAGGTTTTAGAAATTCTAAAAAATGCCTTACCCAAAGTAGAATCTAGAGGCATTATCTGGATCTTGGAGTTCAGTCAACTCCCCAAACATGAAGAAACCACAATGAAGTGACCTTTAAGTTTTTTTAAAAAAGGGGATAAATTGTGCCTATAAATGGGGAAAAAATGTCTAAATCATGATAGGGGGAAGTTGACAGGTAAAACAGTAAAGTAAGGATTTTTTTAAATCTAATGATGCTGAATTTGATCGATCAAAGGATATATAATACAACATATTAGGTTTGTGATGAAAGATGTTGATAGGTTTTAAAATTAATTGATTAATTGATAATCTTTTCATGATACTCTTATTTCTCATGCCAAGCATAGTTCTTGTGGGTTTAACGTATGTGTTTAGTGAATCTTTGATCTCTATATAATTCAAAAAAATAGAATGTTTCTATAACATAGAAGAATCTTTAATGAATTAAAAAAATGTAAATTTTTTTCAAAAAACCTCAAAGGGGGAGATTGTTGGGAAAAAATCACTGAAGGTAACATTGTTGTCTTTTTTGGGTTGATTATTTTTGTTGAAAAATAATGTTTCCACTAAAATTCATGGAGGTATAGAGATATTATTGACTAGAAATGTTCGCAAAGATACAAGAAAAAGGAATTGATTCCTTTGATGTGGTATTGAAAATTGTGTACATAAGGTGGAAATTTTTCTCATTGTTTTCCAAATTTTTGTGGTCCAAAAATTAGAGGATGACTATAATCGTGGAAGTTGGATTTTCTTGAAGGAATTATAAAAATATGGTAGAGGCACGAGTTTCACGAATAATTGGTTTTATGAAGTTCATTTTATAATGTTTTGAATCACCTAAAATGATCATCGTGAATGCGTGAAGGTTTGAAGGCAATATCTGGCACTCTAAGAAGCTTTGCGAATGGATAAATTATCCTAGTTACTTCATGAATATAGGGATAACTATGAATGAAATTAGATATTATCTTGAAATGGTGATGACATAGATGGATATTTCAATAACCTGCATAAATTCCTATAAATAAGAATCTACACCTATTGAAAATAATATAGACTTAGTGAATATTATAAGGCACTAGATTAATGAAGGTGGATAAAAAAGGTAGTTCCTGAGAAAACGTTCATGAAGAAAAGAATTTCATGGAGACTATGAAATCCTACTAAAATTATTTATGTTCTCGAAGGCTAAGTAAGATTTGTTAAAGTTTTTAAGCATTGTGGAAAGAGCCTATTTTGTGAAGGATGGTTGAGTTTCATGAAATATGTGATTTTTTGAGAAAGTTTTTGGGTTATCAAATTCAGTTTATGCTTTTGAATAATTGATTAGTTTCATGAAGGTGGAGTGAGCTTCATTAAGGCATTGAGAATCATGAATGTTTTGAACATTTTCTTCCCAATATATCTTTGGTAAAGTTATATTCATCATGTTTATAAAAGTGGGACTTCAATAGAGAATATATATGTAATTGAGTATGTGTTAATTAAGTAAAATGAAGGGACTTACATGTTCCTAGAATGTGTATGAATACTTTATAGAGTAGTGAGGAAAGGAAGAAGAAAAATGTGATCCTTTGCACCTATAGTGATACAGAGAAAGACACTGAGGGAATGACCATTGGGAAAGTAGTGAGTTCACCCTAAAACTTGTAAAGGTAGTGAGCCTGGGTATAACAATGATATAGCTCGAACAACATTTTGGTAGTGAGCCTTAGTGGATTTGGTACATTGGATCATTATGATTGTATTATCCTTAGATGTATCCTAGTAAGGGTTAACCATGTAAAATATATGTGCCCATGTGCTTGATTTCTTGTTTTACTTTCTATGCATCATCATCAAATAGATAAGGAAATAATAAGATTTGTATAAACACTTAAGATAAAATTAAGTGACCCTCATAATAAATAGAACAAGACTTAGTGGGTTAGGAATAATTTTGAAAAGAATATCCATACCCTGATTTTTCCCTCCTCTTAGGGTATCTAGGCACCATTTGGAACTAAAAAATACATAGTGCATGATAAATTTTAATGAATTTTTATTTTAATAGTTTTTTGATATTACTCATTCTCATTCCTTCATTTTTACTCATATGATATTCAATATTGTTTTGTACGAATAATATTTACTTAGATAAATGAATATTGACACTCCTTTAATAAATACGTTTATTAAGATAAAGAAATTCAAACCCATGATTTAATTTTGAATGATTATAAATACCACTAATATTTATTATATATGGATATAATTAAATTTTATATGTTCATAGGTATGTATTAGGTTAATTTATTTCAAGTTCATGTTGACTACCTTCAACGCCAAATGATATTTTCCTCTCTTATGGGTGAATCTTATAGATTATAATAGAATGGAATTTACATGAATGTTTTTATGATTTGTTTTGAGATAACTTTAGATCTATTACTTGTCAGATGGTATATGAAGTCCTTAGATCAATAAAGAAGAAAGATCACATGATTTTTTCCTTTGATTGTCAAAAACTTCCCTAACATGTTTCATAAGGATTTGTTAATTTTTACTGTAGGTTGTGATATCAAATTTACTTTTTATTAGGTATTTGATACTAAATTGATATTAGATCCTTAATTTCATAGGATAACTATTGGGTGTCATGTATTAAAGATTTATCGTTAGGATATGAAGGTGAAGGGGTTTATCTGATAGAATATTTCCCCTTGGTGTACCCTGATATTATTTTAAAAAAAATAAGATGAAAGTTTGATAATTTTTGGGGACTAACATAAGTTAAATCATACAATAATTAAAAATATATATTCAATTCAACATACAAATGGTGTATTTAATAAATTTGTGGGATATAATTGGTTCTCCTATGTTGTTATATGATCTCTATATCACCAACTCAGTGTGTGAGTTAAAAAAAATACAAAGACAACATTATGAAGTCATTATACTCATTTAAATTTTTAGGGATTCAATTTGGATTTATTTTTTATACTGTGATATTTATGGACCTGATGAATATAATATTTCAATCATATACATTTTCTTTTATAGTGGTATTCATTGATGAAATATTTTGTATTTACAATTAGAGGAGTAAACTGTGGTATATTTATTGATTTTAACTAAAAAACTACTTGGGAATAAAATTTATTCTAAAATAATAAGGTACTATTTTATCTCAGATAAGAAAAATTTCAAGTCCATTTAATATAATAAAAAAGTATTTCTATGGGTCCTAAGAAAGTTAATGATTATGTTTTCGGGAGTATGAAGAATATGGTTAAGATTAGAAGTTTTCTTGGTTATGAAAAAATATTATTGATGCATTACTCAATATTCTATTAATTGGTAACATAAATTATGACTCTCATTAAAAAATGATTGAAATTATTATAGGAATAATTGAAGTGAAAAAATATTTTAGTTGTTGATGGAGTGTATTTCACTTTCATTGATACTTATCTTACTAAAGTTAGTTAATGTGTATATTGATATAGGAAGATCTAGTTTCCACATATAGTTCTTAGTATCTTAGGATACATGAGAAGAACTAATTGATACATAATCCTGAATTGGTGGCTTCAATATGCGCTCTTAAATATTTACCTTTAAAAGTTTTTCCAAATAATTTTTAGTTTACATTGAATAAAAAATCTTGAATAATATCTTATGCCACTTATATTTAAATATATGATAGAGTAGAGGAATTAAGTATCTTAAATCATTAAATATTTATATAGTGTAGAATATAAGAAAACAAAATTCATTTGTTGATACTCATAGTAGAATATCACAATCACACGTAGTATAATAATCAAGTGGTCTTGAGACTTACATGTCACTTATCATAATTATACTTGAACATTCTATAATATAATGGTTATGTGGTATTTAAAACCTTATATATTTTCCTTTTTTTGTGTAATTGGTCAAATATTGTATCAATATTGATTTTGAGTACTAGGATATTTATGGAAGAATTTATGGTAGGGACCCTAAAATTGGTTAGAATTATTATTGAAATTCTATTTTATATGTGAATAGATTATGGGTCGTTTCAATGCATGTATGATATGAGGAGATTAACTATTTTGATGATTAATGATAGGATATTCATCATGAACTCACTAAGATATAACATGATATTTGGATATAGTTTTTATAGATAGGATAATGAGGTATATTGGATGATTCATTTTATAACGTCTTACCCATAAATAGGTGAATATAGAGAATCTATGACTAATGGTACATTTCAACCACTTTCCATTAAATTTTGGAATTAGGTTGATTTTGTGAAATAATTCATAATGGGTCTTCCAAAATCTCATGGGGAAAGAGATACTCTTTAGGTTATTGTAAATCAACACATGTTGATCACTTATTACTTATTTAGGAAAAATAATTAGTCGATAATATATGATTCTTATACATATGGGAGATGGTTACATTTAATGGAGTTCCTATACACATCATTTTAGTTAAATAGTTTGAGCATACAATCCATATATTTTATCAAGACACTCACTATTTTAATTTAGGGTTGGATATAATATTTCATCTGGTATCACATCTAATTGGATATCATAAATCTAGAAATAAAGGGAAGTTGAAAATATCATTTACTAAAATCTTTATGATTTTAGAATTTATTACGGATACATAATATCAAATGTATTTACCACTTTTTAGTGTAATAAATGTTTTTTCTTCAAGTCTTAGATATGTAAGTACAAATAAGGAAATTTTCAAATCCTTAGTTATAATCAATTAGATTTAGAATAAAAAACGTTTCTATTAAAGGGGTGATGGGGAGTGTATACCAATTATTGAATAAAAATTAAGGGAAAATTTCTTTATTTTTATAGGTTTGTTTGTTGCATGACTCTATTTTGGAGTATAAATGGGAAGGGAAAATATAATTGATGTCTTTACTGCTTGAGTTGTTCACTATATGTGCTAAGTGATGATTCTCAAGGGTGAGATGTGTTATGGTGGGGATTTTTTAATGAATTAGGTTTTCATATGACCTTTTTAAATTTAGATTTGGTTTTTTATATATCATTAACTATATATTTAATTTATTTTCTTATTTTTTTAACTTAATGTGGTTTGGAGGAGGTTTTGGATTATTAAGGTGTTTTAAGCCTTAATAACCCACACTTGTGGGTAATCCAAACTCTGAGGGACCTTTCAATGATTTTTTCGGGTTATAAGAAGAACAAATTGAGATATATCTCCCATTAAAAAGATTGGTTAGTTGGCATCAGAATATTGTTGGGATTAGTAGAGCTACTTGGTTGTGTCTACCATCAAGTGTCTAGTGGCATGCCACCTAGACTTTTATAGACACTAAAAGTTTAGATTAATGACACCAAAATATAATAACATGTTTAAAAACGTTTTATAATTGGTCATTATGGTTATTTTAGGTTCTATTTTTTCATAAAAATATCATTGTTTCATTATTATTGATAGATTTACCATGCACACTTCTGAAGATTTCTCAATTCCCTTTCTATTTGACGCTTTTCTTATCAATTATTGATGGAATTTTAATCCTTCTATATAGTTGGATTCCATAGATCAAGTCTAATAAAATTCATAACATTTTATAATTTATTGATATTATTTTTTATGTTGTGGTTATGGGAGTGTTCATTTCTCTTAATTAAAATGTTTTGATAATTTCATAAGATTCTTTGGAAATTAGACGTTTGTTCTTTCTAAGATATCTTGGTTGAGATTTTTGTAGGTAACCTTACTTCTATAATATCATTTTATTAAAAATTTATGTTTAAATATGGGTTTTATAATCTTAAAATGGATACCTGGAACCTAAATGTGTATATTATGTTTTCATATTGTTAAGAAAATTATGAATATATGTGGTTGTGTCTATAAATAGGGAATGCAGATTGAGTTAAAGGACAATTTTCCATATATGACTTTGGGATTATAACCACTATTTTTTCTTATTTTTTAATAATCCTATTTTTTCATTATACTTCGATCTTTATAATTTCAATTACAAAGAAAAAATCATTTTTATGCTAATAAGTTATGTTTCTTCTTTAATTATCTAATTCAAAGAATCCCTTATTGTGAATTTGGTTTTAAAGTGAGTGGTAATGTTATATTGAGTTGGTGTATTGAGAATTGGTTTTTTATTTTTTATCCACTTAGTCTTAAAAAGGAAGAAGATCCAGGTTTTTAAAACTTTTGTATCTTACTAATTTATAGATGGGGTTTAGGGACTTCTTAACCTAAAATTATTTGATATTTCTTGCTCCTATACATTATCTTTAATAACTTTAGTTTATAATCATTATTATTCATAAACCATTTTACATAAAATTATTGATATTTACGAAACATTATCATATATTACAAGTTTCATTTATATTTATTATTTCATTATATAGTTCAAAATATATAAAATAATACTATATTGTTAGATATTTTATTTTAGTTAGAGGGAATTTTATCCCAAATATTTAAATTTTCCATTTTTCATACTCTTGAAGCTATGATACTTGGAAAGAATTTAGCATGATATATTTTATCAGATTATTCATGTTACTAAAATATAATAATGAAAACCTCATATAGAATTTTTTTACAACTTGCATAGTTTTATATTAGAAGTGCTAGAGAACATCAAGATTCTATTCAGTTTGGAACTAGGTTTGATCTAAATTTTGAATTTGGAATTATTTTTTGTGTTTTAGACACATTTTAAATGATTTAGTGAATGTTTATGAGGATTAATATTAGTTATATAAGGTATTAAGTGAGTTTAAGGGGTTTAGGATACTAGGTGATATATGATGGGAGCTATAGAGGGTGACTAGGTACCCAGATGGGTGGAATTGGGTACCTAGTGTGGGTGTTTGGGGTAGAGGTCCACTAGTTGTGGCCACTGGGTGGCTAATCTAGGTGCACAGGGTACCCGACAGATCAATGATAAGTATTTTTTATTATGATATGTTTTTTAATATATAGGGTTTCTATTTCAAAACCACCTTCAGGTTCCCCCTTTCATATAACCAGAGTAAAGGGATAAATCCCCCATGGATCCTCTCCTTAGTTACCTCTCCCCCTTGATTCATGGTGATTGGTGGGAGGTGGTCTATCGATTGAGGTGATTTATTCATCTCATAGTCTCACCTATCCACCAAATCCATCATCTACTAGTTAAAATAGAATATTTTAAGGATTCAATATATTATTTCATTAGGGTATGGTGAAATCATCCCACCTCGATGAGGCATTCAAATACAGAAGCAAGAGGAGGCCAAGAGAGTTTAATCACATGTGGTGGTGTGTTGTTTAATTTCTTATTAATCCGTGATCCTAATTTATTTTCGTTTTTCCGTAAATTTGGGATGATTTTTTATGAATTGATCTCATGTGTTATATAATTACTTGTAATTGGGGTTAGGTGTGTTTTTTGTAGTGATTCACTTTGGTCGAAATGTTGTCATTACTACCCCATCCTATGAGTTAACCTTTTGTTATGATAGTTTTATGAATATGTATTGATTTTTTTAATTAACTATTATTATATTATATTTTATTAAAGAAATATTTTGATGGATCTTGAACCTCATGTGGATCATTGATGACTGATATTGGCATGGATGAGCTTGGTCTAGAGTGGAGTGACCTTTCATGATGGAATTACTCCATTCTCAAGGTAGGTGGTCCTTTATTTTTCCATTGGTGATTTCATTTGTAGCATGTATCATGTGAAATTTTGGAAGATTCACTTTGTAAAAATTCTCTAGGAATTAATTTAAATTCAATTATTTACTATATATAGTATAAATTGAACCTGTTAGAATAATCATGGGACTTTTGAGTGGCCAGAATTAATATCATGGTCATCTTTGAACATTTTTCAGGTGACTTGGAATGCGAAACTAGGAATCTGGACCCTCAATGACTGCTTTTTATTGATAATTAACTATAATAGCCTTAGTTGGAGTCCCAATAAATCCCTTGGTAATAGAAGGAGTAAGTATATTATAGTCTTGGCATATAAACCTAGGCTATAAATTTCATTATTTTATAATACTTCCATATGGTAAACATTCAATTTCACAAATAACTGCACAATGACATGAATGGAAGGTTTAATGTCCTTTGGTAATATCTACATAATTAAGTTATTTTAGATCCCTTTTGAAAATTTCTCTATGATTGGTCCATAATAGAATCCCTTGTATACTTATTATTTGTTATAATAATATTTATAAACTAGTTAAATGGGAATATAAGAGTGGGGTGAGATCAGTTGCCCAGTAAGGGTTATCATAAATTTGAATATTCAAATATCATAATTGAACATAAAATAATAATATTGGTATCATAATGATACATAATAAAATTCATACACAAAAAAATATAACGTGAATCATGGTATATGACTTTGAATAACATAATACATAAATCAAAAGTGTATGGAAACATAATTCAATAAACATGACCCATGACAGATTAACACAACCATGAGAATAAACATAAAAATATGAAACACCATTCAACATTGGAACAAACATTAGTAAAGGAAACATTACTTTCATGAGCTACACCAACAGTACCCACACTTATGAGGAACTGAAATTTACTCTTGAATAATTTTTCTCATGAGATATAAATTTAAACCAATGAATTGCAGTGAAATATAGGACCCCACCAGTCATTACCCATACTTATGAGTTCCACTTTAAATCAGTCACTCATAAAATAAAAAAGATCCCATGGAAATAAAATGGGTTTCCTAAAACTATCCAAATAGAAATAATCTTCTTTTATAGCATAAAGAAACCGTAAAAATTAAATGGGTTTCATTAAACACATCATAAATAACTCAAGGAAATAAAATGGGTTTCATATGGACTAATTAATAATTCCATCAATAACAATAACATGATAAACCCTTAGGAAATTAATGGTTAACCAATAACATCAAGTAAATTTATAGGTAAATACCATTCAATCAAGATAATAAAGAACATGTTATTTACACCATATAGATAAAGGGTATATGGTTGTGTAAATAATTTCCCAAATAAATTTATTTATACAATCTAGGTGAACACCTTTTAGTCAAATGAATCAAAAATTGTATATTCATAGAGGAATGATATTTGGTGAAAATTTAAGATCATATATAATGTATGATTTGGAAAGATAAAGGTAAAATGAACCATTCTTAAAATATATATATAAATTACATGGGTAATCTAGATAAAAAATTTGGATGGTTAAATTAAAATAATACCCTTGATTAAGTATAATGTTTTTCAAAGTATATAGATGGAAACAATTTTTTTGTAGAATTTGTAAAATTGGATTTTGAAATAAGAAACATACATGATATTTCTTAAAACTTTTTATGTAGAAATATTTTATAAATAAAGGATAATAAAATTTTCCTTTTAAAAACCAATAAATATTGGAAAGTATTATCAAAAATTACCGTGATTGAGAAAATAAGTGTTACCAAAGAAAACATTAATTTATTTAACATTTTTGATGAAAACTATCCATATGAATAATGTTAAAAAATTATTTAAAACTTTTTGAAGAAGATAACGTATTATAAAATGAACCTAATTAATTATTTATGTAGATATAAGGAAATATTTCCATGAATCAAATGAATTAGGACATGAAAAAAGGAGGTTCCCAACTCAAAAGAAGATATGAGGTCCGTTTCAGTTAAAAGAAACACTTTAGGTAAAATATAAGCCAAGTGGAAATGAAATGTAAAGGGGAAACAAAAAACTCCTTAAATATTAAATTTAAATAATTATAGGTTTTATAAAGAATATAAATTCCCCTGATATATTATCTTTCAAAAACAATCTTGATTTTAAAATATGTTCAGTAAAGAAACCCTCATGGTTTGAGTAACATTTTCATTTAAACCACTTTCAAGTTGCATATATTTTAAATCGAAGTCAATTTAAATAACATAAATGAAATGGAACTTAAAATTCCATTAATATGGTGAAATAAATAAATTAGGAAATAATAACACCATATTAATGGTAGCATGGTGCACATTAATAAATAAGTATCAATAAATTATATTGGATACAAAGAACCCCATTCCTTGTTTCCCAACATAGTAGAATAGACTATAAGATCCTTTATAAAAACATTAATATTTTTATAAACTATTTTAAAACTTATTAATATGTATAAAATTCTATAATATTCATTTACAATTATTCCCTAAATTTATATTAGTTAGTTATTAAATTTTGTTGATGTTGGATGTGGGTAATCTGGATCGTTTTGACCTAGTTTTGTAATAGTGGGGTTATTATTCTTTATTATACCAAATTTCATCATTAAAAGTTCTTTAATTTTACTATAATGGATGAATTATAAATATCTATTATTTTTAAATTACCTTTCATGACTAATTTAGTCTTTATACCTGTAGATGAAATCAACACTGAACATTTTTCTGGTATTTTTAACCTATGAAGTGTGTTTTACTAATTAACGAGATAAATATTGATATATATTTTCTAGAAAAAAACCAATTCAATACTTACATATTTATATTAAATTATATCAGAAATTATGTTTTCAAAATCATTCAGGATATAATTTCATATCATTGTTCATGTTGGTGGTCAAACTAACGTAAACATAAACATACCATGATTATTGATGATTTTGAGGTGATTTAGTTGAAATTTCATAACACCAGTAGCATGATGAGTGTTTGTTAGTGTGATATATCATATTTATTAAAGATTTATAATATTAAGTATTTGATATATTACATAATTTGAATGAACAATTTTCCTCTTAGTATGCTTGTTTTAAACGATTAAATTGACAATAATCGTTTATTGAACACAACATCAATATGTTATAACATTTTTCATAAAATACACAATGATATCACAAAAATAATATTAATACATTAAAACCATTATCCCGACCATCCATGTATGGTGTAAATGAAAAGAAAAAACAGAAATTAATTATCCTAGGGTGGTGGGAATCTACATGTACACATGGTTGGTGATTTCATTTTCCATAGATTGGGTGAAATGAATATATATTTTTATTTTATAATATAAAATATATTATAAATATTATAATTATTTACTAAATTCCACATTATTAATATCTATATATTTTGGTTAAGGAAAATGAAATAAGACGTTTTGTGGAGGTGGTTGTCCACACATACAAAATTTCTATTTTCACTTTTCTTAGAGATAAAGGGAAGTGTGTTTAAAGATAATACCAAAAAAATAATAACATACAAGTATAATAAGGATATTTATTTAACAATTTCTACATTATGTATGAAAATTTGATAAATAAGAATTGACCATATGGGAAAATAAAAGAAGAAGAGGTAATTAGAAATCTATACCTCAGTAATTGAGTTATCTTCTTTTTGAAGGGGGATAAACCTTCGAAGGATGGTCATATGAAAATAGAATAAACTGAATAATGTTTATGGGAGTGTTAAGATAATTTTTTTTATAGTCTGGTATTATATAATGGGGTTTTTGGGGATATGTGAGGAAACAAGAACCTGTTTTATAAGTGAAAATGTGTAATTTTTGTAAATATATAAAAAATTTCTGTGATGGAAAGTTATCTCAAGGAAAATGTATCAAAAAATAGATAAATAATACATATAATAATAGATAAGGTCTATAAAAACATAAAACACTCAATTAAAACATGTTTTTATCATTTCCCCATTTACTTATTAGGTTACTCATTTTAACCAGTTTTGTTTTCCACATAGTAGAAAGTTTTTACCAAGAATATTTATACATTATACCCAAAAATAAAATGATAATTCTTATATAATTTTAACCTATTGATTAAAAAATTGATATAGTTTTTTTAATAACTCTGGAATGTAATAAAAATTAATTTTAAAATTCTAAATGTTTATTATATTAATTTTTTTTAAAATATAACTTAAATTCTAAAATGTGAAATATGGGTAGATAAATTAAATCGAAAATATTTAAAATTATAAATTCACATATAAATTACATATTTTACCTTATAAAAAGGATTTATTAATTTCTAATCCACACTTATATACTAATAATTTTCCAAAAGTCATGTTATTTTCAAAATGAGTATTTTCCACCATTCACCGAAAAATAATTTTCTTGAATTTTTTTTAAAATTATTGTATAGATAATTTTGAGAATATAAATCCAAAAATAAATTTAGTATTATATAATTCAAATCCTAAAACTTATAATTTTAGTTTGTATATAAAAATAAAAATATAAATAAAACTACTTTTATTGAAAACTGATGTTTTTAACAATTAACTCTTAAATATTATTTCATATCAATTTATAATTTAAAATATGTTAATTTATGAGTTCATGTATAATAGTATTTTAAAAGGGTTATAATTAATATTTTGGGAAAAAATATAAAATACTTAACAAAACTATTCTTTGAAAAAAATGATATATTACATTAATACTAAATATGATTTAACAAATACAATTAAAAGGTATTTATTTAATTCTATACTCCATTGATATTAATGTAATTGTTTGAATTTTAATTATACATGTTATCATATTTTAATAATAATGATATATATATATATGTAACACATAAAACAATATATATATATATATATAATATTTTTATGTCATATTTTTATTTCATTGTGGGTTATATTATTTTAAATTTACTACATGACAATTAATGACTTCTTGTACATGTATTGGATATATGGCCAAATAATATATTTTCAACAACAATATTTGTAATGACCATATTTATAATGACTAAATTATATTCCTATATATAGAATAACTAAATAATTTTTTCAATCCACTCTCACTTATTAAGGAAAAATTTTAATATCATTTTATAATTTTTTCATAATTATTTCTTCTTTCGTGGTTCTCTTCCTCATTATAGGTTTTGTTAGGCTATTGGGGATCCATAAGGTTGAAGATGATCATGGAGATTTTACAGTTATGAAGATTTCATTTTTTTCTATCTATTATCCCCTATTTATTTATTCAATTTTAAAATATATAGTTCTTCCCCGGTGGGTTATAATACATAGTGAGTAATACTTAGTTTTATGTGATTTTGTTGCAATTTTCTAATTATGAATGAATAAACTGTCTTTAGTTTGGTTCATATTTTATATATAAAATTTTTTATTCATGATTCAATCCATCTAAAATATTAAATAGATTTTATTTAAAGTTGTATACCTAAATAATAATAATAATAATAATAATATCATTATTAATAATGGATCCTAAAACCAAGGGCATTACATTCTCCCCCAAAAATAAACTTTATCCTTACAAATTTAATTATAAAATACTAAGATAAATATCCAATGGAGTCTAAATTATAGATATGACCCATGATAAAATTTATAGAGAGATATCAAATTTAATAACATGCAAAAAAAACATTGTCTTTCTTAGAATAAGCTTATCCATAAAATTGAGTTTCTCTCAAAATATTTAGATGGATATTTTTTCATTATTTGGTATCAAGTCCCACATTATATAATTTTTCATATGGTGTTTATTATAATACTTTCATTGATAAAATATCATAGGTTAATAAGAAATATGTTTTTCATTACTCAAGATAATTTTCCCCCTAAGGCGATGGGACCAATCTATCACTAAAATCCTGTTAAATTTTTATAAAGGATAATAAGGACTCAATAATGAAATTTACTATAAAATTAAACTTGGAATATAATAATCATCGAAATAAAATATTTATTAGAGAACTAAATAATCATATTTATGATTTGATGATATTTGAAAAATTATTAGATATATTAGATTTCATAAAATCAAATTACAACAAGACAACAACAACTCCTTTTAGGAGAGTATATGTACCTTAAATATCAAGATCCACTCTAGGAGTTGTGTTTCATAGGCATTCCATTTTCCTCTTGGTATTGAAAGTCGGTGATACTTATTATCTAGGTTAATACATAGGTTAGATCATTAACTGGGATAATTCCCAGGTTTCCCACATATAATAAATTGAATTTTCAATGAAACCTTATGTTTAAATATATTTCATTAAATATTTCTAATGAAAATATTTATTTTCCTATTGGTGTTTGATGCTCTACGAACCCATCTTACACAATTAAATAATATTATAGTCCTTTCAAAGAAATCCCTTTGGTTATTATTTAAATACTTTGATATATAGGAATTTGAACCTTCTTTTCTTAATCATCTTTTTCACTTGATCCTTTATGAGACCCCATCATTATATTCTTTGGAATGTTTGTGACTTACTATGATCACATGGTTTATCATATTTTGCGACAGCTAGTTTGGAATAATAACAAGGTTTCTCATTATAGAACCCATTATGATGGGTTGTTCAATGAGGCAATCATTTCATTATCCCTCACACCCCAAGTTCCTTATAGTTCAATAATTACCAAAATCCAATGTTTGACATGAGTGACAAATCACTAATAATACAGGAGAATTATCACAATTATAATTGGAATTTCAACCTAATAACATCTTTTCTCTTATATTATCGTGTTGGACTATTGTTATTTTAGTTCAACATATATCAATCCTGGTCTAACATTTTTCTCTTTAAGATAGGTTATCTTATATTTCTCATCATAATCTCTCAAATTAACTTGGAAATTAATCCTCCATAGTGATATATAATGTTTCTGTGATGAAGTAAATCATATCACCATAGAGTGTCAAACCAGGTGTGCAGTAAAGAATATTTTTTATGCACGAGGTGATGATTGGGTTAATACCCGATATTCCATTTTCAGGGTTATTACCCCTAGGTATATCTGTTCTAGATCCTGCAACCACTTTTAGTATCTAGACATGTATATTTCTCTAAGAAAACCACCTACTCAAAAATTTACCAATAATTTAGGAGACCATCATATACTGAGACTCATATATATGGTTTTCAATAAGGTTCTCTCATCTGAATACCCAAATAAAATCTAATCCTCTAAATATTACTAAACCCTACTATGATACAAACTATAGTTAAACAAGAAATAAATTCCTTTATTTTGCAACATTTCCACAAGTTAAGCATTACACCTCAGACATAATGACATAATTCCAAGATTTAAAGGATTAGTTAATTTGAGGAATAGCTGTATAAGAATATTATTTTACAAACCTTGCGAACATTTCTCCAAAATCAAGAAACACTAGTATGCCTCCTATACTTAGTATACACTATTCCATGATTCATAACCTAAGGAAATGGAATCATTAGAGATGCGACAGAATATATGCTTAGTAAGGGTAAAATGAGTGATAAAACTTAAATATCATAAGTGAACATAATATGAGAATATGGGTATAATAAAGATACATAATAAGATTCATACCCATCAAAACATATATCCCAAATCATGTCATATGACATGGAGTAATATAAGACATTAATCAAAAGAGTTCAGAAACATGATTCAATAAACATGATCCATGAGAGATTTACATAGTCATGAGAATAAGCATAAAATCATAAAACATATTTAAACACTATAATAAACATTAATTTGGGGAATATTACTTTCAAAAGCCACATCATCAGTGCCCACCCTTACGATAAAATAAAATGTACCCATGAATACTTTATCTCATGAGATATAAACTTTAAACCAATACATTAGAGGGTGATATATGACCCCACCCATCATAATCCTAACTTTTGGGGGCCACTTGAAATCAGTAATTTATCACATCATAACTAACCCATGTAAATATAGTGGGCTTCATAAAACATTATTAATGAAAATCATCCAATTTAATATAAAAACCCCATTGAAAGAAAATGGTTTTTTTTCAACACATCATGAAGTCCCCATGGAAAGAAAATGGGTTTCATGTGGTTTTATTAATTATTCCATCCAAAATCATTACATGATAAACCCGTGGAAAATAAATTGGTATCCAGCGACATCAAGTAACCTTCTATGTAAGCACCATTTAACAAAGATAATAAAGCATATAGTATTTAGACCATATAGATAATGTTTATATGATCAAATAAATAATTTCCCAAATCAATTTATTAATTACATCTAGGTAAACACCCTCTAATAAAATGAATAAAAAAGATGGTATTTATAATGAAATGAATTTTACAAAAAGTTAGGATCATACATAACGGATGATTAGGAAATACAAAGGATGTGATGGATTATTCCTCCAAAAGATAAGGAAAATAAATGGGTCATATGAAGAGACATAGTGGATGGATACATTATAAAAATATCTTTTATCATGCATAATGTATATAAAAATATTTGTATGAAAACCATTTTTAAAAGAATTAGGAAAAATCACCGTGGAAATAAGAAACAAACACGATATTTTTGAAAAACAATTATATATAAATTTTTTTAAAATAGATTATAATATGATTTACTTTTAGAAAACCATTAAATCTTAGAAAGTAAGTATCATAGAAAATTATAAATATGGTGGAAATTGGTGTTCACAGGGAAAGCATTATAATGAAATTGTTTTTTATTTTAATGAAAATAACCCATACAGGGAGTGTTAAATATTTATTTAAAACATTTTAAAGAGGATAAAGTTATATAAAATTATCAAAAAAATTTATTGAGTAATATATAATGAATATTTCAAAAGAATCCAATGAATTAAGATATGAAAAAAATGTAGGTTCTCTATTGAAAATAACAGAAAAGGAAAATTTCATTTACAATAATTACATCGGGTAAAATATGAGTCTATAGGAAGGAATAGAGGGAAATAAAAAATCCCATTAATATGAAATGTAAATTATGATAGGTTTTATAAAGAATAAAAATTCACCTAATGGATTATATTTTAAAAACAATCTTGTTTTGAAAATAATATGGGCAATAAAACCCTATTGGTTTGAGTAACATTTTGATCAAAACTACTTTCAAGTTGTATATGTTTTGAATTGATGAAAATTTAAATAAAGTACAAAATTTGGATCATTAAACCCCATGAATATGGTAAAATAAATTCATTATTTATTTATCACACCATTTTAATGGTATTACGTTTCATATTAAGAAATAAATCTCAAGAAAAAAATTTGAGACAAAGATCCCCTTAAAGTGTTTCTCTTATTAGTTCAATACACTATAAGATCTAATATAAAAGTCATAAATATCCCAATAACCTATTTTATAACCTTATTTATATACATAACCTTTTATAAACATTATTTTTAATTAATATATATAATTATATTATTTAGTTTTACCCATTTTTGATGTTGGGTGATCGTAATCCTGATCATTGTTAACCAGTTTTGTAGTTGCAGTGTTGATATTAATTATTCTCTAGAATTACATTATTCCATGATCATTATTGTTACTTTAATTTATTAATTAAAATGATTTATGAATTTTATGTTTCCTTTCATGACTACTTTATTCTTTATCCTAGAAATCAAAATCAACAATGAACATTTTTTGGTGATTTTTAACCTACAAAGGGTACTTGCTCAATTAATGAATTAAATATTGATGAATATTTTCTGGAACCAAAAAAAATATTTATTTCAATATTTATTTCATATTATAATATTTTTTATAATCATCCATTATATTATTTCATAACATTTTTCAACCATGTGGTCAAATTGATCTAAACATGAATATACTTTGATTATTGATGATTGTTAGGTGATCTAGTTGAAATATAATAACATAAGTAGAATAAGGATTCTATTTATTATTTATTATTTCGATATATCAAAGTTATAAATTATTTTTAATATGAAGTAAGTAATATATTATACAATTGTAACTAAAGAATTTCCTCTTAGTACACTTTTAAAATTGATTGAATTAATGATATTTTTTGATAATATAATTATTTAGTTCCCTAATTTTTCATAAAATTAACTTAAGGATTTCATAAAAATAATATTTATCTATTAAACTAATTATGATGACCATCGATGTAATTCGGTGATGAAAATAAAAAAAGGATTTCAATCATCCCATGGAGGCGGTAGTCCACACATATCCATGGTTGACGATTTTGTTTTCCATAGATAAGGAGAGCTGAATAATGGGTTATATCTTTTGAGAATATAACATATTTTATAATTATCATAATTATTTATTTAATTATATGTTAGGACTATCCTTTTAAGGAGATTAATGAAAACAGAAGATGACATTTTGTGGAGGGGACAATCCACACACAACCAAATGTCATTTTCATTTTTCCTAGGGAAACAAGGAAGGGTGGTTAATTCTTATACCATAACTATAATAACCTAAAAATATAATAAGGATTATTATGTAATAATTTATATATAGTGAAAATAATTTTTATAAAAAAGTAATTCACATAAGGAAAAATATAATATGAAAAAGAAGTCATAAACCTATACCATACTACTTGGGAAATATCCTTTTTCAAGGGGGTTAAACCATTGAAGGATAATGTTTTGAGAAGAAAAAAACATTATTAAATTGTATAAAAATATTTTAGAGAGTTTTGGGTAGATTTTATTTAGAACTAATGATCTTTTGGTGTGAGGGGAAGTGACGAGAGGATATCCCCGTCTATAAGTGAAAAGAAGTGACATTTTTGCTGATACCAAAATATTTCAATAATGGAAAGTCACTCTCAAGGACAATGGAATAAAAATTGATAAATAATAAGGAAGAGAAAATATGTGGTGGATCCAAACCTCAAAAAATCAATTAAAATGTGTTTTTTATCATGTTTTTCCCTTTATATATCAGGTTACTCATTTTTACTATTTTGGGTTTCACCACAGTAAATAGTTTTTCCTATTTAATTTATCATTTATGATAAAACATGGTATTTATTATATTATCTATAACCAATGATTAAAAATTTAAAAACCATTTTTTTCAAATGTTAAAAGTGATAAAAATTTATTTTAAAATACCAAATGCATATTGCATTAAATTTATTTTTTGAAAAATATAAAATAAAATAGAAAATGTCAAATATAGGTTTATATAGTTATTAATTGTTTTTAATATTATAAGTTCACTTATAAAATACATATATGTATTTGGAAAAAATGTTTCATAAATTTATGATTCAAACCTATATACAAATAATATCATAAAAGTCATATTTCTTATAAAAACAATACTTTGAACTATTAAACTAAAAATAAATATTTTTCAAAAAAATCCCATAAAAATTATGCTAAGATAATTTTTGGAATATAAATTAAAAAATTATGTTAGTTATATCTAATTAAAATTATAAAATTATAAAATTTAGTTTTTATATGAATAAATAAATATAAATAAAAACATCTTTTATTGAAAGATGATGTTTCTAAATAGTAAGTGTTTTTAATATTATTTTCAATCAATTATAATATAAAAGATGTTATTATGTTTTTTCATATACAATAATATTTTAAAATTGTTCAAATTAGTATATTAGAATAAAATATACAATACTTAACAAAAAATTCACTTGAAAAAAATTAGTTTTATACTAAATACACTTTAAAAAATACTATTAAAATTAATTATTTACTTTTACAACTCCATTGATATTAAAATAATTATTTTAATTTCATTTATACATCATATTATATTATAATAATAATGATATAAATATTTTTATGTAACAAATAAATATAAATATATATTTATAATATTTTTAAATCATATTTTTTATTTCAATGTGAGTTATATTATTTTAAATTTATTATATAATAATTAATGACTTCAGTACACCTATTTGATATGTGAAAACAACTATATTTTTAGTGAACATATTTACAATGACTCTATTAATAAACACTATATTTTATTCATATATATATACATAAAAAACCATTCGTTCATTCCACTCTCACTTCCTAAGGCACAATTTATATTTTATATTATATATTTTTCTCAAAACTTTCTCCTTTCATGGTTATATTCCTCATTATAGGATTTTATCAGATATTTCTAATCCTCAAGGTTGAATATGATCCATGATATTTCCTAGTCATGAAGATTTAATTATATATATATATTTATATATTATCACCTGTTCATTTATAAACTTTTAGTTGACATACTTCGTTCATGGAGAGTAATAATCTATGGTTTATAATATTTAATTTTATGTGTTTCAATTGTAAAGTACCACTTATGAATGAAAAAATATATTTAGTTTGGTTCATATCTTATAAGTCATATATTATAATCATGTTTCAATCCTTTTGAAATAATGGAGAAAATTTATTTTAAATTATGTACATAAATAATAATAATAATAATAATAATAATAATAAAAATAATAAAAATAATAAAAATAATGGCTCCTAAAATATGGTGTGTTACACTATGGGTGAGCTATCCTTTGTATGATCCTTGGATAATATTAATGGATGGTGAGCATAATCTCCCATTAATGTGTTGAATAATTATGATTGACTTGTGTTGGGTAAATGTGATAGATTGCTAACTATTATAACTGCTTGGTATGATGATGTAAAATCACCCACCTAGTGTTTTTGGTGGTAAATCTTCCTCCAAATAAATATGGTGATCCAACATTCACTTTTAAACCAATATAATAGTGGAACCTAATCCAATTAGTATTTGATGTCAATGGTTCATTTCTCACCTCAATACTTCTTCTAGCGGTACACTGTTCATCTAGAAGAGAAATCTCAATGGTGCATCATCCCTTGGATAATGGTAACTTTGTAATATCTTCCACCATTAGATTATTTTCAATAGAACCTCGTATTCCTAGATATAGTAATAAGGTGGTTCTTTATCCACTCTCTAATGGGATATATATGGTTAAGCATCCACCTAAATGGTTTCCTATGTGGTATATCATCCAATTTTATATTTTTAATGGTAGAAGATCATCCACCTGATGATTTTTGTTGTGGTATACCACCCACCTAGGTAATCAGTTTTTATGAAAAATCATCAATTACAATATTTTTAATGGTGGTATACTGTAGATACCCATAGCTTGACGTACATAGAAATTACATTACTTTTGCGGAATACTTAATACATAAAAAAAACAGACACCAAAGGACCGCAATAGTTTAGTGTCTTTGGAAACATGGAACATAATCTTCTAATCATGGTGAAAGATCTTCAAAATATCCCATAAAGATATTACTTTTTTTTAAATAAAACATTTTTTTATATCCTGGGGAAACGAAAACATATAAAGGGTGAGATTAAATGCTCAGTAAGGGTAAGCATGGTGAAAATAAAACAAACCATATAAATTTGAAATTAAAAACATGAACATAATATGTAAATATCAAAATCTTGAGTAATGAAATAAAACATGGTAGTTCATAAGGCATAGATCATAAAGGAACATTATGGGAATAAAAAATATAATTGTGGAAAACCATTAAGAACATGATATGATTTCCATAGTAGCCAAGGCATTGCTGCCAAGACCATCGTAGTGGACACCGTCCCTTTCTGAATCGAGTTCACTCCTCATTCCAGTCCTGTATCACTGAACCATATTAACTTACCATTCCAGCCATATCTATATCATGATAAATAAATCATTACCCAATGTATTGGAGGGAAATATAGGTCCCACCCATCTCATAATTAAATCATTCTTACTTGTTCCACAACATAAACATAAATCATTCATCATAATGCAAAGAATAAAAATGGGTTTCATAAACATCATACCATCATAACATAATCCATATAAAACAAATGTATATCATTTCATTATAAGAAAAGTGAAACCATTTAAATCATAGAGATATTATACTTGAAACATAAACACATGAAATATTTCCATCTTATATAGAAAATGCTTTTGATAAAACACTTTAAAATAATTCTTGAGGAAAATATCCGTTCTTCTTAAAAATCATTTTCTTTTCACAAAATGCCACACAATTTTAAAAGAAAAGTATTTTATTGAAAATATACATGAAATAATGTAGAGTAAACTTCATGACAATAAGGAGTTATGAAACCTTAAAAATCCGTTCATGCCGTATAAGTTAAAAAAACATTCTCCTTGTACTTTTGCCGGAAAAGTCAAAAAGTTCCTCATATGGTAAATAAAAGAAAGATTCCTTTCATACGATGTGGTAAAAGTAAAAAAGGGTAAAAATGAATTTAAACATACATGGAATAAAATTAAACATTTTATAAAAACATTTTGAGAAAATATGTATATGGATGATAAACATAACCCCAGTAAATACTTACGAATAAACAATCTCAAATAAGAACGTGACTGAAATAATTATCCCTTACCTTAGGTTCGATATGCTTCGTACGTATCCGAACCTCATGTATAATGATTTAAATAATGTCATATACTTATTTAAGAATCATATTTATTGTTATGATATCATATATGGTTCACTTATGACTTTATATTACCCGTTCTTTTGTAAATTCCATGTTAAAGCAGCGTTTTGGGTAAAATCATTTTATTTATCATACGTGTTTGGACTTGTTGTTCTTGATATTATTATTAATTATATAATTATTTACTTACTTACATAATGTAAATAATGGTTTATATATCATATATATTCAGTATATTTATATATATAATAGATAGATGAATGAAATGAAATACACCGTTCATGGAGATGGTAGGCCGTACGTACGCATGAACGCTGTTTTCCTTTACTAATTGACTTGAATGGAAGTAAGTAGATGACACACACAGATATATATATATATATATTCATAAATACAGTAGATTAATTATGTCATATATTTCATTATTATTCATTATATGTACTTTATAATCATTCTCGAATGGTTAACATGGAGAATGAATCTCATCGCGTCGTGGAGACGGTAATCCGTACGTACGCACGAGCGATGATATCATTCCCATAATTATTGAATAGAATTGGAATAGATGATATAATATCTCATAATTAGTATGATGTTATAATAAAAATATATAGTTATTCTTTACACCATTATACTCATCTAGGTAAGGTGGTGGTGGAAAAACAGATTTCACCACGGCGGGGAGACGATATTCCGTATGTACGCACCCGCAGTGATTTCGTTTTCCATAGGATGGATAGAAGGTGAAATGGGTTTGTTTCATATTTATAATAACAAATAATTATATTAGTGATACTTATGTTATTACTTTATAAAGAATCAACTAAATAAGACGAAGTTGAAGAAGAAAGAAAACTTGAAAGAATCGGTAGAAGAGATTACCTCTTCTTCGACACACCTCTTTTAAGATTCCTCTTAAGGCACTAGAGATGGTATTTTGAGGAGACCAGAACCTCTATAATGTTTCTAGGGATGTTGATAAGGGAAATGGTCTGGGGTTTTCCGAGCTTGAGAGATCAAAATTGTGTAAAGAGAAGATGGAGGAGGTGCCCTTTTATAAGGGAGGAGAGGGGCACCTTTGAAAAATCTTAAAATATTATTTTATAATAAAGTAATATTCGGTTTATAATAGCTAAAAATTGATTTATTTCGAAGATAAAGTGGGGATATGACAAAATACTCTCAACCAATAGGTTTTAGACATGTTTAGGGGACTATTTTAATCTTATCATTTAGATTTAACTCTAAGTTAAATAATTTAACTTTTACTGTGTCTTCTTGTTTTCTTACACTATAAAATTAATAAACTTACTATAACAAGCCAAAAGAACCCCAGTTGGTTCATTATTAATACATATAACCTCATCTAAGTCATTTGTCCTAACCCTATATTTTTAGGAATAGAATAACAATTAATAATATAATATTTGTTTTAAAAACTATTTTATGTCAATTTTCACACTATTTGGTAATTGATTTTTTATGAAAATCATTACAACATGATTAGTTTGAAAAAAGTTAATTGAATCCATACTATCGTGTCATATTAACCTAAAAAATTATTTTAATTTATAAAAAGTCTCAAATTATATTTATTTGGGTATTTATAACATCAATTATGTTAATATTTCATTAATAAAGAAAATTACTGCATCATCATCGTGTCATAAAAAAATTAAATTATTTAATGTCTAAAAATTATAAATAAAATACCATTATGTAGTAAATAGTTTTATATTTCTAATGACTATTTATAGTCAAATTTATCTTATGTATAACCCTATATTAAAAATGTTTTAGTTATTAAACTTTGATATTAACTCTTTTAACTCTTCATTGAATTAAATAATAATAAATGTCCTAATCTAATCCAAGTGGAACTAAATGATAATATTATATTCCTAATGTTTTTTGGTCAAATTATACTTATCCAATATATTTAGGACACGTGTTAGGGTAATAATAATATCATTTTACCCTTAATTACCCTTTTTTACTTTTAACCGTGGTAAATAAAAGTAAAAATTTACTATTCACCAAAAATTATTTTTATCTTATTAAAGCACATTTTACTCCTTGATATTAACTGTGTTTCTCAGATTTTCTAAATTCCACTCACAAAAGCCGTAAAATTATGTTTTATGTAAATTTTCAAAAATCTTCTAGGAGGTGAGTAAAAGACGGTGAAAAGTTCAATAAAATTTTTATATATCTAAAATTATTATAAAATGACTCCAATGAATTAAATTAAACTTATACAGGTATTATTTATCAAATTTGACCTAAAATAAATTTATATAAAATAAATAATTATTAAAATAAAAAGGCAGTTTTTAAATAGTAACCTAGTATTTTCACTATTCATCAAAAAATGAAAGTTTTCAGAAAAATACCATAAATTCACCCTAGGATAATTTCGAAATTACGAATCCAAAAATGAGGTCTATTTTGAAAGATAAATTTATAAAATTTCAAAAAGTGGGTATTACTATTCATAACGGCTAGTTCATAATTATATTATAATAATACGTCGTTTAGTGAAACACAGTCTTGCATACTACACACGCTATCGAAGAAGGTCTTGATTGCGTGTAATGCAAGCCAAGTCAGGGATGCATGTAGTGAAAGTTACATTTGGTGTTGTGTATAACATAATAAAAAATTATTTCATTTATATATTAAACAAAATCTATATTTAATGTTGCGTAGAATAATTTCCACAAAACGAACATGAAATTGTGTGTAACACGAGCCTAGAATAGTGTTGTGTATACTACAAGCTAATATGATGTTGTGTATAGTACAAGCTAATCTTGGTGTAGTGTATAATAGAATACATCAAAGAAATTAAAAATAATATATCTCATAAAATATCGGGGTGTTACATTCTACCCCCCTTAAAATTAATTTCGTCCTCAAAATTCATCAGGGATATAAATCATTTACTACTTCAAAGTTTCATTCATAGAAACCCACATCGTAAAAAGGAATACTAAATCATCATTTTAAAAATGAGCGTTAGAAACGTAATGGATACCCAAATTAACTCATCATTGGGTTTCCACAAAGGAGAATATAGGTGAAAATATGGATATGGAAGAAAAATTTAACCATCATGTTTAGATAAAGAGTGGTAGAGAACATGGCTATGAAAAAACCAACAATTATAAAGCCATAAATTTGTGATGATCTAAGGTACCATCTGAAAAATCAGATATGAGGTCACTAGGACAACATTTTTGGTTTTCAAGATCATTTCCCTAATGTTGAAGAATTTTTGAATTAAAATAAATACTTACTTGATTTTGGTACAATCTTACTGTTGTTTGTCACTTAAACAATTTCCACTTCATCTCTTAAAGAAATGAAGTTGAATTTGTCTTCCGTGAAGTGTTAGCAGATCATGCTATAGAATGATAGGTCATTCCATCTGTCTGAAACAGATGGTTAGCAAATGTTATTAAATATACATAAGTCCATATATAGTGAGATTTATGGTATATGGTTCCTAAAATGGACTTATACTTCGTATATCAAACCACTTAATAAATTAAAACTAATTTCTACTAACCAGGGACTTCCTGTTGTCTAGTGGTAAGCGATAAAGGCCTGTCGCACATCAGTTGTGGGTTAGATTCTCGTGACCTAGTCCGACGCGATGGGTTGTCGTCCATCCCGCAGGTTGTCCTTTTTCTAAAACTACATTATTATAACATTCCCGCAAATAATATCGAAAAAAGTTATATCCTTAAACAATATTATCTTATGTATAACTTAATTCATTCCAATCTTTAGGCTTATCCAAAATACTTTGGTCCAAGATCATAGTATAAAAAAAATGATTACTTGAAAGGTCACATAACAAGCACGTGAATACCATCATTTATCCCTCATATATCATAAAGATATATCTTGTTGGTCACATTCCAAACATGTGAATACCTTAATCATGTATTCTCTTGAAAAATGAATACCCATTGAACCTTAGTGAAAACATGAATGCTATCAAAAGTTAACTCTTTCCACATTCCAAAATCCCAAAATTTCTATATACTAAAACCATGATATCACTTTGTCCTTATATCAGTCATGAGCTCATGAATACTATCAAAAATTCCATTTTCTCCTTATCTATTCATAATGTGCATATCATCTACTTCCCCAAAATATTTCAATCACTTTTCATGGTTACCTATACTATATAATTATCGAAAACCACAATAAACCATTACATAGATATTCCAATGTTCCAGAAAACTATAAATGAGATTCCACAACATTATTTTGGAATCCCTTTACAAAAAAACATAATAATTCCACCCCATCGTTGTCATACTCAACATTTCTAATAGTGATCACATGTGACTTCCCTTTATCCTTTGCCTTAAGAGGTTGCTCACGTTGATCATCATTAACCCTTGGATTAGGGCATTGATTAATATAATGCCCCATTTCCTTGCACTTGAAGCATTGAAGTGTTGGTGGAACATTCTCTATAGTATTTTCTCTATTCACATCATTAGATACCTTTTTTCCATTACTTCGACACTCAACTGCTTGATGACCTTCTTTTCCACACTTAAAACATTTTCTACTACCTTTTAGGAAATCTCCACCATGCTATTTTCCACACTTTGAGCATACAGAAACATTCATCTTCTTTTCACCATTGTTATGAGATTCCTCCTTGAACCCCATCTTTCATTTTTTGTCAAAACCATGAGATGGATATGCAACACCAACTTCCAGTTCTACCTTGATAGCACAACTCACAATTTCTTCATAGCTACTGAAGTCTCTTATCACTAATTCCTTTCGAATACTTGGTTTTATGCCACTGAAGAATCTATCAACATTACTTTCTGGTTGGATGATAAATCTAGATGCATACCTTTCAAGCCTTGTAAAATTCTCTTTGTATATACCAACAGATTCATCATCCTTTTACTTAATCTCAAGGAACTCCTTCTCCATCTTTGTTATAAGAATACGAGAGAAGTACTTATTGAAAAATAAGTTCTTCAACTCGTTCCATTACATGGATTCAATTTCATCTTGGGGCCTTGTGTTCTTAATTAGAGTCCACCACTGGTCTGCTTCACCTTCTAAATGGTAAACAGATAAAATGACCTTTTCATGTTCTGAACAGCGAAGTATGGAAAATATATTTTCAATGGTACTGATCCATTGCTCAGCAACAAGTGGATCAGAAGACCCATTGAAAGAAGGTGAACGTTGCCTCATGAAGGACTCAATAGAATATTGTTCCCTTCTCTGCTCATTTGGAAGTCCAGAATGATTCATATCTTGTGTAAGTATAGAATTAAGATTTTTCACACCATCTCGCATAACGTTGGTTTTTTCAGGAGGACAATCATTGCATCGTCCATTACATTGATCAACATGGTTCCTTCGGGTTCCAGCCATCATCTAAAACCCAAAAAGAATAGTGTGGGAGGAAAAATCACGATAGGAAAACAACATAATAAAGGGGGAGTATATTCAATATCTAACATCTTAGATTCAATTCTAATATCGTTACCATAATTCTAGCACTATAACCTATACTTATACTTAACCTTAGGTACATCCCTAGACATACCTTAGAAGTATCTCTAGGGATCTCACTAAAGTTTTCGCATCCTAGTTTCCAAAGGTTTACTAAACCTTTACTCTGATACCAACTGTAGAGGCTCATATCTTGACGTACATAGAAATTACATTACTTTTGCATAATACTTAATACATAACAAAAACAGACACCAAAGGAACGTAATAGTTTAGTTTCTTTGGAAACTTGGAACATAATCTTCTAATCTTGGTGAAATATCTTCAACATATCCCATAAAGATCTTCCCTTTTTATTACCTAAAACCTTTATTTATATCCTGGGGAAAAGAAAACATATAAAGGGTGAGCTCAAATGTTCAGTAAGGTTATGCATAGAGAAAATAAAATAGACCATATACATTTGAAATTAAAAACATGAACATAATGTGTAAATATAAAAATCTTGAGCAATGACATAAAACATGGCAGTTCATACGGCATAGATCATAAAGGAACATTATGGGAATAAAACATGAAATTATGGAAAACCATTAAGCACATGATATGATTTCCATAGTAGCCAAGGCATTGCTTCCAAGACCATCTTAGTGGAAAAAGTCCCTTTCTGAATCGAGTTCACTCCTCGTTTCAGTACTGTATCACTGAACTAGATTAACTTACCATTCCAGCCATATCTATCTCATGAGATATAAATCTTTAACCAATTAATTGGAGGGAGATATATGTCTCAGCCATATCATAATTAAATCCTTCTTATTTGTGCCACAATATAAACATAAATCATTAATCATAACCCAAAGAATAAAAATGGGTTTCATAAACATCATCCCATCATAACATAATCTATATAAAAAAATGGATATAATTTCATCATAAGAAAAGTGAAAACATGTAAATCATAGAGATATCATACTTGAAACATAAACATATGAAATAATGTCATCTTAGATGGAAAATGGTTTTGATAAAACACTTGAAAAGAATTCTGGAGGAAAATATCATTTCTTCTTAAAAATAACTTTCTTTTCACAAAATGCCACACAATTTTAAAAGAAAAGTATTTTATTGAAAATACCCATGAAATCATGTAGAGTAAACTTCATGAAAATAAGGCGTTATGAAACTGTAAAAATCTGTTCATGTCGTATAAGTTCAAAAAAACATTCTCCTCACACTTTTGCTGGAAAAGTCAACAAGTTCCTAGTATGGTAAACAAAAGAAAGATTCCTTCCATACGATGTGGTAAAAGTAAAAAAAGGGTAAAAATGACTTTAAACATACATGGAATAAAATTAAACATTTTATGAAAAAAATTTGAGAACAAATGGACATGGATGATAAACATAACCCCAGTAAATACTTACGAATAAACAATCTCGGATAAGAATGAGATTGAAATAATTATCCTTTACCTTAGGTCCGATATGCTTTGTACATACCCGAACCTTATGTATAATGATTTAATTAATTTAATTTACTTATTAAAGAATCATATTTATTGTTATGATATCATATATGGTTCACTTATGACTTTATACTACCCGTTTTTTGTAAATTCCATGTTAAAGCAGCGTTTTGGGTAAAATCGTTTTATTTATCATACGTGTTTGGACTTGTTGTTCGTGATAATATTATAAATTATATCATGATTTACTTACACCTAGAATGTAAATCATGGTTTATATATGATATATATTCAGTATATATATATTTATAATAGATATATGAATGAAATGAAATACACCGTTCATGGAGATGGTAGGCCGTACGTACACATGAACGTTGTTTTCCTTTCCTAATTGACTTGAATGGAAGTAAGTAGATGACATATATATATATATATACATAAATCCAGTAGCTTCATTATGTCATATATTTCATTATTATTTATTATATATACTTTATAATCATTCTCGAATGGTTGACATGGATAATGAATCTCATCGCGTCGTGGAGACGGTAATCCGTACATACGCACAAGCGATGATATTGTTCCCATAACTATTGAATGAAATTGTAGTGGCTGATATAATACCACAGAATCCGTATGATGTTATAATAACCATATATAGTTATTCTTTACCCTATTATACCCATCCAAGTAAGGTGGTGGTGGAAAAACAGATTTCACCACGACGTGGAGACGGTATTCCGTACGTACGCACACGCAGTGATTTCGTTTTCCATAGGATGGATAGAAGGTGAAATGTGGTTGTTTAATATTTATAATAACATATAAGTATATTATTGATAATTATTTTATTACTTTATAAAGAAACAACTAAATAATAAGAAGTTTAAGAAGAAAGAAAACTTGAAAGAATCGGTAGAAGAGATTACCTTTTCTTCGACGCACCTCTTTTAAGCTTCCTCTTAAGGCACTAGAGATGGTATTTTGAGGATACCAGAAAATCTATAATGTTTCTAGGGAAGTTGGGAAGGGAAATGGGCCGGGTTTGGCCAAGCATGAAATCTCAAAATTTTTTAAAGAGAAGAGGGGGGAGGTGCCCTTTTATAACGGAGGAGAGGGGCACCTTAAGAAAAACTTAAAATGTTTTATTTATAATAAAGTTATATTCGGTTTACAATAGCTCCAAATTGATTTATTTTGAAGCTAAAGTGGGTATGGATCTAAATCCTTTCAACCAATAGGTTTTAGTCATGTTTAGGTTACTATTTAACCTTATCATTTAGATTTAACTCTATGTTAAATAATTTAACTTTTACCGTGTCTTCTTGTTTTCCAACACTATACGGTTAATAAACTTACTATAACAAGCCAGAAGAACCCCAAGTGGTTCATTATTAATACATATAACCTTATATAAGTCATATTTTCCAAACCTAATTTTTTTAGGCTTAGAATAAAAATTAATAATATAATATTTGTTTTAAAAACTATTTTATGTCAATTTTGACACTATTTGGTAATTGATTTTTGGGAAAATCATAAAAGCATGATTAGTACAAACAAAGTTTATTGAATCAATACTAAAATGTCATATTAACCTAAAAAATTAGTGGAATTTATAAAAAGTCTCAAATTACATTTATTTGGGTATTTATAACATCAATTATGTTAATATTTCATTAATAAGGAAATTACTGCATCATCATTGTGTCACAAATAAATTAAATTATTTAATGTCTAAAAATTATAAATAAAATAACATTATGTAGGAAATCTATTTTAAATTTCTAATGAATATTTATAGTTGAATTTATCTTATTCATAACCCTATATTAAAAATGTTTTAGTTATTAAACTTTGATTTTAACTCTTTTAACTCTCTATTGAATTAAATAATAATAAATGTCCTAATCTATTCTAAGTGGACCTAAATGATAATATTATATTCATAAGGTTTTTTGGTCGAATTATACTTATCCAATAGAATTAGGACATGTGTTAGGGTAATAATAATATCATTTTTACCCTTAATTACCCTATTTACTTTTAACCGTGGTCAATAAAAGTAAAAATTTACTATTCACCAAAAATTATTTTTATCTTATTGAACCACATTTTACTCCTTGATATTAACCGTGTCTCTCGGATATTCGAAATTCTAGTCATAGAAGCCGGGAAATTAAATTTTATGTAAATTTTCAAATTCTCCTAGGAGGTGGGTAAAAGATGGTGAAAAGTTCAATAAAATTTTTATATATCTAAAATTATTATAAAATGACTCCAATGAATTATATTGAACTTATATAGGTATTATGTATCAATTTTGACCTAAAATAAAATTTAAATAAAATAAATAATTATTTAAATAAAAATTCGGTTTTCAAATAGTAACATATTGTTTTCACTATTCATCAAAAAATGAAAGTTTTCTGAAAAATAACATAAATTCACCCTAGGATAATTTTGATATTCCGAATCCAAAAATGAAGTCCATTTTGAATGATAAAATTTATAAAATTTAAAAAAGTGTGTATTACTATTCATAACGTTTAGTTCATAATAATATTATAATAATATATCGTTTAGTGAAACTCGATCTTCCGTACTACACACGCTATCGAAGAAGGTCTTGATTGTGTGTAATGCAAGCCAAGTCCGGGTTGCGTGTAGTGAAAGTTACGTTTGGTGTTTTTTATAACATAATCAAACCTTATTTCATTTATACATTAAACAAAATCTATATTTAGTGTTGTATAGAATAATTTCCACAAAACGAACTTGAAATTGTGTGTAACATGTGCCAAGAATAGTGTTGCGTATACTGCAAGCTAATACGGTGTTTCATATAGTACAAGCTAATTTTGGTGTAGTGTATAATAGAATACATCAAAGAAATTAAAAATAATATATCTCATAATATCTCAGGGTGTTACATATATCTTCCACCCAGAGATTGTTATCGATGGTGACTCATCCAACTAGAGACATATATCAATGGGATATCATCCACATAGAGAGCGATAATGTTGGCACATAGCCTACTTAAGGAGTTAGTTTCATGGGGAATTGTCAACCTACAATGTACTGTATTGATGGTATATCATCCACCTTCGGGTTTTAGTGATAGTATATAATCCACTTATAGTTGATGATTCCCCATTCACCAGTGGATGATTCATTCACCCTTGATATTGGTTAGTAATGGATCATTCACCTTGATGGGTTGTGATGATAATGTATCATTCTCCTAGATTATTCAATTGTGGTAGTTTATTCACCTTTATTGTGATAAAATGAATGATATATCCTTCGCCATTGAGGTATGTTCATACCGTGTCTATATCTACTCATTTAGACACTAGTCTAAGTAGGTATTGTCACACATGGTTTGATTATTTAGTTTTCCATGGATTGTTTTGTAATTTATTTATTATTTATTATAATTATATACTTACCATGTATGTGATTTAATTGATCTTATTAAAGACACCACTAGAGTTATCTTATTGAGTTATAATAACACCCTACTTAGGCCCCGTGGTACACAAGAAGGCTTCATGTTTCATGAAACATATAGGGGAAAGGTACCTGTTATTTCAGATGTTTGATACGAGACATAGAGTTAGTGTTGGTATATTTGGCATGCCAACACTCATGGCTAGTTTTTTGTAATTCCCTTAATTTTTTTACTTTTTCACCTAGTTGTTTATAATCTTCCCATGAGAGATCCTTCTGTGACTTACATGAATTTTATGACATTTACAACATCTCTTTCTATAATAGCATGAAATTATTATTTACTTTCGGGTATAATATAGTTTTTATGTCTATTTGATATTGTTGTTATGTCATGATGGATTTTAATTTATTTTTATTCAACTATATGTTATGGTTATCATTACTTGAGTGTATAGTATCCTCATGTCTCATATGTCAACCCCCATAGTTAGTTGGTAGCCTATGGTGTATAAGGATGTGTGGTTTAGGTCACATAATGCCACTGATACTTTACTATATTGATAGTATAGGATGAGATTTTACATATTGGTATCAATACATTTTTTATATGTATTACTATTTATGATATGATAGAAAAATATAGGACTGATCAGAACATGGGATAGATACTATGTTTGTGCATGGAAAGCACATGTATGACCTGAAATCTATGTTACTAGGGATTGGGGGATGATTTTCTTTATTTTCATCTTTACATTTTATATTTGGATTAATTCCAAGTAGGTTTTTAAGATTTTTTGAGTTATTTGGGTTTCTCTTATCCCAGGGAGGGAAGAGGCATGTGTTCGTACGTTATATTTAGTATATAGATTAACATAAAAATTTTGTACTTATTTTTAATTGAAAATATGAATATATGGAGAGATTAGTTGTTTCTGTGTTGATAAAAACGTATATGGGTTATCCCCATATAACTTCTTGGTGAAATTATATTCAACCAAACCATAATTATTTTTCCTTTTTAAGTTTCTGGTATCATGTTATGAGAATCTATGTGTATTAAATACCAATCCCAATAGTGGATAGGTTGGGCTAGAGTCATACTCAGGTGATATGAAACTATTTATCATAGGGTGTGTATGAAGTATCAAGGTGTGTTTTCTAGAATTATTTTTCATGTATTATGTAAAGATATGAATCTAATTTTGACCATGGAGTTGGTAGTATATTTTTGGGAATACTCAATGTTGGTGATAACCCAAGGATGGGTGATAAAGTATGATTTTCCATGATGTTTAGATATAGAATAATTGAGGGTGATTCAGAATCTATGACCTATAAAGGTATGGTCCATGGACAAGGTGGGAATTACTACCATGATGATATGTGACTCCATAAATTAGTGAGTTGAGGTATTTCTATAAAAAATGTATCTTAGCATATTATTGTTATGATGATATGTTATGTTCTTTAGATTTCATACATAGTGATGGGTTATCCCAAACATAGGGATTCCTTAGTAGAGGGGATTATATGTCAATGCTTCACATGATGGGAACGATGAAAATGAGGTGCAATCAATTATATGGTATGGGAATGTGAGGGATTCATTGGTTATTGTAAATGAAAGAACACATGGTTCTTTAAGAAATGAATGTTACTTACATGCATGGGAGGAATGTTCAGTAGTTTTATTAGGCATGTGAGACAATAACTAGTGGGATAGAACTCAGGTTTCCATGATCCAATTGGTATGATATGGTGACACTAAAGTGTATTCCCTCTTGTATATTCTTCAATTGAAAATAAATCAAGTTATTCACCATTGTGAGTGACTATTGAAACTCTTTTTTTTGGGAAATAGGTGAGTGACCTTTTACTCAACATGCACAATATATGGGTTAGTGAAAGCTAATATCAATTAAGGATTAATGATCTTATTAGTGACTAGGTGTAATTTGCATGGATGACATGTTTGATATTCAAATTTTTAGATTTTATAAAAAACATATAATCTTTGTAGTTTTAGAGATTAATTTTGTGTGTCTACTTTAGTTTAGGTCATGGTTTAATTTTTAATTCATAGTGATTTACATTTCATGCATTCACAGGGGTAGGGTTACGCCGAGTGAGTTGTACGTTCAACCCATTGAGACTTGTATGGGATGTAGAATAATTATGGGTCTGTATATGTCACAATGGGATCTAATAATACTTATTTATTCAAAAAAAAAAGTGAATTTAGATCATGTGTTTCCTATGGAATTATTAAATAATCACATTTTGATTTTGGTCATGTATGATGGAAAGTTAGTAAGGTGTGAGACACCTTAACTTGGATAATGTATGAGTATTCATTTTAGCCCTTGATGTTGTATCATGAATTTCTTAGAGAATGGGTAGTTATAAAAATTGTTAGGGGTGACTGTATAGTGGGTAAAAATGCATTTTGATATGGATGGGGCCTGAGATGATGTATCTATATAGCTACAGTAGATTGAAAAAGGGGTGATGGAAATTTTGGTCGTATAAAAATGGTCATCTCATATGAGGGAAGTGTTCTTTATTTTTATTGACTGTCTAATTTGGTATGTAGACTATTAGGTCTTGTGATATTCTAAGGGGCAGAATGGATTGATGTGATTACTAAGAAATTAGGTGAGTACATCAACTTGGGTGAGTTATGTCCTAATGAGGTGGTGAGTCGCTCCTAGGGAAAATGTGTGGTTTATAGAAAAATGAAATGAAAGGGTATTATGGCGGTGAAAAGATCACTAACCTTGAGTGATATCTATTAATATTGGTTCTCATGGAATTAGATTGATTTTGTGATGCGGAAACTATAGAACAAATATCTAAAATATTATAGACTCTAAATTGTGTCTCATGGTTTTTGTTTAACATGATATAAAAACAAAGAATCTTGAGTATCCATTCTCAAATGATGGTTGAATTTGGGTAGGGTCATGCTTGTTTCGTGGGAATGAGAGATATCTTATGGTGGGGAGAACACCATAGGGGGTATGGGAGAAAAAAATCATTTTAAAAGGTTTTTGGCTAACAATAGTGGTGGAAAAGTGTAGATCCTACCCATGGGTGGTTTTGGTTTCAAATAAACACTGGCATGCAAGGGGTCAAGTAATGCTTATTAAATTGGGGAAAACCTGATATGGGTATTGATAAGTGATTATAATGTGATTTAGATACATTGAGTAAATGATATGCATGAGTCTCAGGTTATGGTAAGGAAAAATAATTGGGTAGGAATTTATGGTAGTAGACCAATATGGAACTAAGGAATATAAAATATTAGTACTTTTGGGGAATTATATTGACTAGTATGATGGTGTGAGGTTTTATGTTCTCTGTATGGTATTAGGGGAGAGAATATGAGTTTTGATGAGAATTTTTGAGTGGATATTCAGTATATCATCGAGTGAGTGATGATTTAGTGTAGAACAATGATGTATACTACTGGCGTGACATTGAAAAATTAAGAATTCAGGATTTACAATGAGATTGGGGAATCTTATTTTTTTGGAGGATATGGTTGGTACTACACTGTGTGAGCTGTTATATTTCAAGTGTAATTTAGTGTGGTTATGTATTGTGTAGTTCCTTACAATCATTATTGAGTATGATAACTCTGATAAGGATCTACAATTTTCATTCATGCAACAACTTATGTTTATTGTGGATCAAAGTAGGAAGTTCTTGGCATTGAGGGGATTCCCTAGATATGGGTTTACAATATTAATGATTATAACTATTTGAAAATTAGTATTGGAACATGAATCAGTGTTAGTGACTAATGAGATTCACTAGAGATGAATGTGGAGAGTTATTGGGGATGAGAAGTGTTATGGTGGGAAGATTTTAATTACCCACACCGGTTCTTATCAATGACACTATTGGTTGTTCTATACTAATTTTACTCAAACATTTATTAGTTTTCATGGTAGTAGAGAAGATTTCATGTTTCATGAACCATTTAAGGGGAAGGTCCCTACTTATTTGTTTTATTGAGTTTGTAATTCATATTTGGTTTTCTGATATGGGATTGGGTTAGGAGTCAAGACCACTTTTTTGAACCTCCCTTAATGTTAATTATATTTGAAACTAGATTTATATGATAAAATTATGGGTCCCCCTGATATGACTTATATGACATATACCAAATTATAATTTTTTAATCTAATTATGTTGTTATTTAATTTTGTTTGACAAATAACCATTATGTCTATTTTACATTGTTATTATATTTTTAGGTTGTTCCTTGATTTTTATTTTAAGGTATTTTACTATTATGTGTACATGAGTGAACTACCTCCCCACCTATTTTATGTTGACCATTTCCATTATCTAGTAGCCTCTGTTAGGGTTGGTGTCTTGAGAACCAACTTTTTTGTACTTTGATTACATGAATGTTCACTTATTGTATATTGTTCATTGTTCTGCATGACTATAATATAATAATGTCCTGGAATATTTGTTGCATTGATAAGGTCATGGCAGATCCCTGCTATGATGAGAACCTTGAAATGCTATAACAGATATTCTTAAATAATGTTCTGCGGTTGGATGACATACTATGATAGGACACATAGTATACAGACCGTCATGTGTGAGTACTCGTAAGAAAACGAGACTCTCTCTCATGGAGTTCATAGTTGGTAATCTCCAAGATGGGAGATTATGAGAACAGACCTGTCAGTAGTAATTCTGCATGTCTTGGTGTCATCGGACATTACTATCTATGAGCATGTGTAATGGTCCATAGACGAGAAGATTATCATTAACTCATGTCATGACTCGCACACTTAGATTTTCTGACGAAAACCGTCATGAAGATAGTTGGCGGGAAGTAGGGTATGTTGGGTGCGTCACGAATGACATGTTGTTAATGGATAAGTCGAGGAAGGATTTGTCCCTTACATATTTATGGAAGTAGATATCTCGTTCCCTTTGATTGAAATATAATTATCGAACGAATTCCATGTCGATGGTGACATGACGAGTTTATTTCTAGAAGTTAAAGAATGAAAGATCAAGCATATAGGTTTATGACACTGCCATGAAACTTGTTTGATGAGATATTAAGACAAATGGATTGAATTACATAGTAAGCGTTCGTATGATGTGACACATCAATGTAACATCAACTTCTTTCTCATGGGTTCCTTGACCCATTGCTAGAGAGTAATCTTGGACTTTAGGCACGCCCGCCTAATGCCAATGAGAAAGAGGCCTAGAGGGTCATACACTAAGTGTATCCAAGTATCTCATGTAGAATAAATATTATTCTCGAACGTGGTTTAATAATTATTAAAGGAATCCAAAATCATTTTAATTATGGAGGAAAAGGAAATGAAAAACAAGGTCATGCCGTGTATTAATGATTACACGCCATGTAATTTTTGGGAAAACAAGTACACGCCGTGTATTAATGATTACAATCCGTGTAGTTTTCCAGTCGGGATTTTGAGGATATAATATTTTTTTGTTAAATGATATTTATTATAATCAACGTGGTCACATGTCAAGGAATTAATTATTCAACATAGGGGGTTTTCAATAGGAGTCAATGAAATAAATAAAACGCATAACGCATTTATTTATTGTCATAACCCTACAAACTCAAACCCAATTATAAATATCCTCACAACCCAAAATCTTTTCCTACACAAGAGAATCGTTGTGCACAATAATTCTGTAGAATTATTTCAAGGCCGAAAGAACCTCTTCCTCCAAAATGATCTCAAGACCGGGAGAAATCCTCTTCCATCGGATCAAGATGATATAAGGCGGATAATGAAAGAAAAATTTTATCCACTCTAGCTCCCGGAGACTCCTTTGGTGACGTCCAGAGATACAAGGTGCACATGTGGATCACCGCTAGAGGAAGTATACACTTGGATTCTGTGACATAATGATGAATCACATCGGAATGTGATCAAGAATATCAACAAAGAAAGAACAGCAAAGAGGTACTTGTTTTCAATTAATTAAATTAATTATAATCAACCTGTGATGATCCAGTTTTGTGGTTCCAGTACCTTTCTTCTTCTTTGTCTATTTCTGTAAATCGATCCGCGGAGACTGGCGTTTAACGTCATATTGATCCCGGATTGATCATTGATAATGAACAAAAATTTACGTGGGCACATCCACCCATGAGCTTCCGCTGTGCCCAGAACCTTCAATTGGTATCAGAGTGAGGTTACAACGTTTATTATAGTTATTTAATTTTCTTTTATAATTTATGAATTTATATTTGATTCAATTCAAGATAAATCGTTCTATAAAACTGAATGAATGAGATCTATTATTCCTCCTTCATTTCTCAATTCACATCACAGAAATGACCTTTTAATTTTAATTTTGATTAAATTAAAAACAAGGAACTCATCCGGATGAGACGCTCTTTCTGTCCATACAACACAAGAATACACAGCGTGTAGTGAAAACTACACGCCGTGTACTTAGGTTTAATGAACCAGTACTGTTCCGCCAATCCACGCCGTGTGAATTGAGTATACCTGAGTTTTATTACACCGTGTTGACCAAAATTGAATAGAGCGTGGAAACCGAACATGTATGTTGAATCAACCCGATGTGTAGTCCGATCTGGTCCAGGTGAAACCGTGTACAAGGAGAAGCCTTGTTCCGTGTACATGGGATTGCCAGGCCGGTAACTGCGTAACAAGGAAGTACACACCGTGTAAGATTAATCTACACGCCGTGTACTCCAAAATTTCAAAAGTACAGAAAACACACCAAAGCCCCAGCGTGTACTTTGGATATAAGGTTGAAAAGAAATACACACCGTGTAAATATAAACTACGCACCGTGTACTTTCCAGAAATGTAATTTCACCGGGTTTCCTCCAAAGTAAAGAGACCCGTACAAGGAATATGGATGAGAAGAATCTCAAGGAAATTCAAAAAGTAATTTTGGATAAAGAATTGATTAATTATAAGATCATAATTAATTAATTTCAAGCACTAATTCCCTTAAATAATAGAACGATTAAAAGAATTTGAATTCTAGATATGCGTAAATGTTGTTTCATGCTATGGATGATCATGATCAAGACCAAAGACCCTTTTTATGTGTGTATGGTTTAATTTAAATTTGTTTAATTTAAATTCGTTGGCCTGCGAGCCTTATTCCAATAAAATGTAGGGCCTGCGTGCCCATGGTTTCATTAATGTAAACCCCATGTAATGGAGGATCTCCCAAGCCAGTTGAGACGGTTCAAAAATCCGAAGATGAGGCAAAACCAACCCAACAAGATGCAAAGGTGGACAAATGGGAGCTAAAAAACATAAACCATTTGGTTCAAGGTGTTTTCCTTAGGTCAGGGTTATCTTATCAAAACTGCTAGATAAGCTAACCAATAGAAGCTCATGATCATGCCATCTTATTTTATGTTTGTCTGATTTCAAGGTTTATTTATTATGTATGTGTTGTCATGATCACATAATTAATGAAATAAACAAGCATGCAAATATGGAATAAAATAAAAACCAAACTATGCGTAAACATTATCAAAACATGGTTAATCAATTAAGCAAGCATCGCTTAATACTAAAAAGAATGTGATAATGAAAAAAATAGTCATAAAGATTAAAACCCCTCAAATACCATATTAAGTTAGAACAAGCCTTCCGTTACTTGATTAAGGGAAAGAATCAATAAAACTATGTGTTTGACCAACCCTTGTTGGGACACTTACTTTTATAATGGAATCCCTTATGAAAGGTTTCGGGTTGACTTAACCATATTAAATCAAGAAGAGTATCCCTTTCTGGACTTGGTGTAATATTGGAGGGAAGAGTTTAGGAAATCCAAGTCAGGATTTCTGGATTGGAGAGTCCACTCAACATATCAAGGAACTATAAGCTCATATTTGGTAAAGACCTGCCTACTTAAATACCTTCAAATAGATTGACCAACCCTTATTGGGGTTGTGTGAAGGGGAATATGGATCCTTGAAAATAGAAGGTCAAAGCAACTGGATATTACAAGTTCAATGGTGAGGGCCATTGGGACTTGATAAAATAGTGGGAGAATTAATAAATTCATTTATTATTTTTCATAAAATGTAATCATAAAAATACTGATAAATCTTCTCTTTTAAATTTTATAATCAATATGACAAGCTCGTCAACCACATTTTCTCTACCATCAATTCTGGGTAAAGAAAATATCTTCACTGGCAGTAACTTTCAGGAATGGTTTAGGCGCCTTCAAGTTATCCTACGCCATGAATGAAAGTTTTACGTGCTGGAGTCCTCACTTCCTGATTCACCTGCCCAAGGGGCAAGTGATGAAGATTTCCTAGTCTATGATCTACATTTGAACGATGCACTCGATGTTCAATGTTTGATGATATCATCAATGTCTAGTGAGCTCACGAAATCTCAAGAAGACATGGATACCTATAGCATGCTTGAGAACCTCCATGGTCTATACCAGGAGAGGGCAATACAAGAAAGGTTTGAGATCTCTAAGGCTCTATTACAGAGAAATCTTAGAGAGGGTGCCCCAGTTGAGCCTCATGTAGTCAATCTCATTGGCTACATTGAGATCTTGTAGGTTCTACGGTTTAAACTCCCCGAAGAACTGGTTACTGATTTCATTATTGCATCACTCCCCCAGAGCTTCTCTAACTTTCTTGTGAACTTCAACATGAGCAACATTGAGAAGTCTCTGTCTGATATTATTATCCTCATTCGCCAAGTGGACAATGACATGAAGCAGGAAAATCCTTCTGTCCTCATGGTGAATAAAAGTAAAGGGAAGGAGACGAGCTTTAATCCCAAAGCTTCTTTAATGAATTCCAAGGAAAGGAAGATCAAATGGGAGGTAAGAGAACATGATGTTGTTTGTTTCACATGTGGCAAGAAGGGCCACTGGAAGAAAAACTGCACCCATCCAAGGAATCAAGGGGAAGCTTGAGGTGCGTTTGTTATCAAATACAATCTATGTGTTTCAACAAATTGGGTATTAGATATAGATTGTGGTGCTCACATATGTATCCAAATACAGGAACCAAGTAGATTCATGAATATTGATCGAGGGGAGGTAGATCTATGAGTAGCCAACAGAGCCAGACTTGCTACTGTAGTTGTCGGAGACTACCACCTCACATTGCCTACTGGGATTTTCTTGGTTTTGAAAGGATGTTATTATGTACCCTCTGTAGCCAAAAACATTATTTCAGTATCCAGATTAGATACTGATGGATTCATCTTCAATTTTAGAAGTGGATGTTGAAACTTTTATAAAGATAGCATTTTTTTGGTAGGGCACATTTATATAACGACCTTTATGTGTTAGACTACACAAACCAAGTAATGGAAATCAATGACAAAGTAAATTTACATGACTCATACCACACCCAACTTTGGCATCACCAGCTAGGTCATGTTAATGAGAAACGTTTGAAAAAATTTCATCAAGATGTGTATTTTGATTCTTTCGAACTAAAACCACTTGGTGTATGTCATGTGTGTCTATAAGGAAAAATGACCAAAGCCCCATTTAGTGGGAATGGTGAAAGGGAAAAATATTTTCTAGAATTAGTTCACACAGATGTGTGTAGACCATTTCGAGTTGAAGAAAGGGGTGTGTTCTTGTACTTCATAACTTTTACTGATGATTTTAGTAGATATGGATATATTTACTTAATGAGGTATAAGTATTTTTTTTTGATTGGTTCAAAGAATACAATAATGTAGTTGAGAACCAGCTTGGTAAGAAGATTAAAAAACTCTGCTCAGACAGAGGAGGAGAATATCTTAATAATGACTTCATTGATTTCTTATGGGAGTTTGAGATTCTATCTCAACTAACTCCTCCTTACACACCACAGTGGAATGGTGTAAGCAAAAGAAGGAACCACACCCTTTTGGAAATGGTGAGGTCAATGATGAGTCATGAGAGTCTTCCATTATCCTTTTGGGGATATGAATTACAAACAGAAGCACACATACTATACCAAGTACCAAATAAATCGATAAATGGTATTCCATATAAGTTATGGAGTGGACGCAAATCCATGTTATCAAATTTATATGTGTGGGGTAGAGAAGCATTTATTAAGGCCTCTTCAGGTAACACTCTTGCACCCTGAGGCACAAAGTGTATCTTTATAGGATATCCCAAGGAAATAAGGGGATATTACCTATACAACCCCTCAGATAAAAAGGTTACAATGGCATGACACGCCATATTCCTTGGGAGGGAGCACATCTCCAAAAGAGATAGTGGGAGCGAGATAGACTTTGATGAAGTTTAGGCTCAAGATACACAGGAGTTGGTACAAGAACAGATTCCACAAAGCCCTATGGAAGAACAATCTGTTCCAGAGACACAAGAACTGTGTAGAAGCATGAGAGAGTTGAGAAAACCAGAACAATATAGTTTTATTGTCACTGAGGATGGTGACTCATTATTGGTTGACAATGATGATACTCTTACCTACAAGGAAGTAGTTGAAGGAATAAATGATGCCAAGTGGCAATAAGCCATGAATTCTGAAATGGATTCCATGTACCAAAACCAATTCTGGATTTTGGTAGATCCTCCAGCTGATGTAAAGCCTGTTGGTAATAAATGGGTATTCAAGAAGAAACTGGACATGGATGGGAAATTCAGCACCTATAAGACACGACTGGTAGAAAATGGTTATAGACAACGTTAAGGAATCGACTATGATAAAACCATTTCATCTGTTGTGATGCTGAAATTCATCAGAATCCTATTGGCCATTTCTGCTTACCATGACTATGAAATTTGGAAAATGGATGTCAAAATAGCATTCCTTAACGGGAACCTTCAAGAAGATGTCTACATGACCAACCTGAAAGGTTTGTGACTCCAAAGGATGCCAACAAGGTATGCAAGTTGCAGAAATACATTTATGGATTAAAGAAAGCATCAAGGTAATGGAACATTCATTTTGATGAATCTGTAATAGAATTTGTCTTTGTTAAGAACGAATGTGAGCCTTGTGTCTATAAAAGGTTTAGTGTAAGTGCAATTGTTTTTTTAATAGTATATGTTGATGACATATTACTAATTGGAAATGAATTACCTACCTTATAGTCAGTTAAGGCATGGTTGGATAAATGCTTCTCCATGAAAGACTTGGGTGAGTTAGCATATATTCTTGGGATCAATATCCATCGCGATAGATCCAAGAGAATGCTGGGCCTGAGTCAAAGTACATACATTGACAAGATACTGAAGAGATTCAGTATGGAACAGTCCAAGAGGGGATTGTTCCCAGTGTTACATGGCATCCATCTTTCCAAAAAAATGTGTCCTCAGACAGATGAGGAAAGAATGAAAATGGAAAGGATCCCTTACTCATCCGCGATTGGGTCAGTCATGTATGCTATTCTATGTACAAGGCTAGATGTTGCTTATGAATTAAGTGCAGCAGGCAAATATCAAGCTGATCCAGGTGACCGCCATTAGATGGCAGTCAAGATTAACCTTAAGTATCTGAGGCATACTAAGGATATGTTCATGGTTTATAGAGGAGATGAGGAACTAGTCATCAGAGGACATGTGGATTCTAGTTTCCAAACAGATCAAGATGACATGAAGTCGCAGACTGGATACATATTCAGTTTGAATGGAGGTGCAGTGAGCTGGAAGAGCTCAAAAAAAAGTGTGGTCATAGATTCTACAGCAGATTCTGAGTATATCACACCTTCTGAGGTAGCAAAAGAAGAAATTTGGATGTGAAGCTTCATCCAAGAGATTGATGTAGTACCTAGCAGTAAAGATCCTATCACACTCTATTGTGATAATACTGTAGTTGTGGCACTTGAAAAAGAGCCAAGGTCACATTAGCGGACAAAGCACATACTTTGGAAGTATCATCTATTGATGGATTTTTCTCAGAGAGGTGAAGTTGCAATGGGAATTATTTCCATGGAAGACAATGTGGCGGACCCCTAGACTAAATCATTGACTTAGTAGAAACCTGATTATCATGTGAGGTCTAGCGGACTAAAATTCATAGGTAGTTGGCTCTAGTCCAAGTGGGATTTTGTTAGGGTTGGTTTCCTGAGAACTGACTATTTTGTACATTGACTACATGAATGTTCACTTATTATATATTGTCCATTGTTCTAAATGACTATAATATAATAATGTCCTGGAAAATTAGTGGCATTGATAAGGTCATGGAAGATCCCCGCTATGATGAGAACCGTGAAATGCTACAACAAATATTCTTAAATAATTTTTTGTGGTTGAATGACATACTATGATAGGACACATAGTATACAGGCTGTCATGTGCGAGTACTCGTAAGAAGACGAGAATCTCTCTCATAGAGTTCGCACTTGGTAATCTCCAAGATGTGAGATTATAATAACAAACCCGCCAGTAGTAATTCCGCATGTATTGGTGTCATCAGACATTACTATATATGAGTGTGTGTAATTGTCCTTAGTCTAGAATATTATCATTAACTCATGTCATGACTCACACAATTAGATTTGCTGATGAAAACTGTCACGAAGACAGTTGGCGGGAAGTAGGGTACGTTGGGTGCGTCACGAATGACATGTTGTTAATGGATAAGTCAAGGAAGGATTTGTCCCTTCCATATTTATGGAAGTAGATAACTTAGTCCTTTTGATTGAAATAGAACTGTCAAACGAATTCCATGGCCATGGTGACACGATGAGTTTATTTCTGGAAGTCAAAGAATGACAGATCAAGAATATAGGTTTATGACACTGCCATGAAACCTACTTGATGATATATTGAGACAAAGAGATTAAATTACACAGTAAGCGTTTGTATGAGGTGACATGTCAATGCGGAATCAACTTCTTTCTCTTGGGTTCCTTGATGCATTACTAGATAGTAATCTTGGACTTTAGGGAAGCCCGCCTAATGCCAATGAGAAAGAGGCCTATAGGATCACACACTAAGTGTATCCAAGTATCTCAAGTAGAATAAAGATTATTCCCATACATGGTTTAATAATTATTCAAGGAAGCCTAAATCATTTTAATAATGGAGAAAAATGGAAATGGAAAACAAGTACACGCCGTGTATTAATGATTACATGCCGTGTAGTTTTCCAGTCGGGATTTTGAGGATATAATATTGTTTTGTTAAATGATATTTATTATAATCAGTGTGGAAACATTTCAAGGAATTAATTATTCAACACGGGGGTTTTAAATAGGATTCAATGAAATAAATAAAACACGTAATGCATTTATTTATTGTCATAACTCTACAACCTCAAACCCGATTATAAATATCCTCAAAACCCCAACTCTTTTCCTACTCTATAGAATCGTTGTACACAACAATTCTGGAGAATTATTTCAAGGACGAAAGAACCTCCTCCTCCAATAACTCTCTCAAGACTGAGAGTGATCCTCTTCCATCAGATCAAGATGATCGAAGGCAGACAACACAAGAAAAGGTTTCCCCATGCTAGCACCCAAAGATTCTTCTGTCGAAATCCAGAGATAAGAGGTGCACGTATGGATCACCGCTATAGGAAGTATACACATGGATTCTACGACGCAACGATGAATCACATCAGAACATGATCAAGAATATCAACTAGGAAATAACACCCAAAAGGTACTTCTTGTCAATTAATTAAATTAATTATAATCAACCTGTGATGATCCACTTTTGCGGTTTCAGGACCTTTGTTCTTCTTTGTCTATTTCTATGAATCGATCTGTGGAGACTGACATTTATCATTGTATTGATCCCAAATTGATCATTGATAATGAAAAAAATCCAAGTGGGCACATCCACCCACGTGCTTCTGCTATGCTTAGAACCTTCAGCCTCTAGTATATGGAAAGGTTTCCTTGAGGTCACATAGAGCCAACAATTAGGTATTGTTTGGGTAGTCTTGGATGGAAAATTATAGATTCAAACATTATAATTAGAAAAATTAAAGGATTAAATCAAAATAAACCTTCAATGTTTGGTGGAATATACTATTAGTATTATAGATAAAAAATGAATGAATTCTCATAAAAAATATTATAAAACATTATATGACGATATAAAAGGATTATGAAATTATATAGAAGGGATAAAGGACATAAAAACACCCTAAGAGGGGAGGGGTGAATCAGGGTGTCAAAATTTTCTTTTAAACTTATTGATCTCGTTCCCATGTTGGTAGGAACCTGTTAAACATATCCTAAGAGGAAGTGAAGAAAATAAAAAATCCCATGAAAAGAAAATACACAACAATTTTACTTGGTTCACCACTAAGGGATACACCCCAGGAGAATACACGAAAAGTGTATCGGTCACACCAAAAATCACAAATCTTCACAGGTTGTGGATTATAAGAGTTTAGAATAGCCACTCTATGCTAGGTGCACTGCCTTTACAAGGTTTTAGGGATATCACACTGCGTCCCTTGGATCACTTCCATTGAATCCCCATTTTGCACTCCATGAGAAGAATATTCACTCAGTTTAATGACATGAAGGTCACTTCAATGGTTTAGCATTAGATCATGCATCCTCAATTGTAAAAAAATGTTTTTTTGAAGTCTTGTAATCACCTACAGATGAAACGTATTTTCCCATACACTTATATGTTATGGAAATTAATTTCACAAACTGATTTGATTAATTTTCAGGCTTCCTTGGGTATTCTGCACACTACTACCGTTTCCACATACCGTTGTTGTTTTCATATACCACTTCTATTTCAGCGTACCGTCCAGCAGTTTCTGTGTATTGTCCAGTAGTTTCCGAGTACCTTCCAACTCCTCTGTGAACTATCCTTATTTGTGTACTTCCCTACTCCGTATACTGATCCACTCCTCCATGTACCATCCTACTTTGCTTACTTCTTTGATCCGCGTAATTCTCCACTTCTCTGCATACCGTCCTACTCCACTTACTGCCTTGCTCAGCCGCATTCTGTGAGAGCTTACAGTATGAACCACGCTCTCTTCTGCAAACTGTTCTTCTTACGTAGATGATTCTCTTCACGTACCATCTTATACTCCGCATTCCACTTTGGACTTCACTAAATTTCTCCCATAAATTTTGATCTCTAATCTCCTCACATAACAAAGGGGATTACTGATCCTTAAATAGGAACATAAATCCACAAATTCCAGTAATATTATTTACCCAAATTTTCAATGTGGGATAATCTTCACCGTAAACCAAACACCATCTGCATACTGTTAGCCTCCACCACGTACTACAATCTTCTAAACTACGAACCTTTATTGCATACTGTTTACCTTCCATGTACTGTATGTCCTTATGTACGCATACTGTATCTCTTAACCACGTACCATCACTGCAAACCATTTTCAACATCATTTCGCGTACCACACGCCTTCACCGCATACCGTTGCTACGAACTATTTTCAGTTCTACGCACCATTCCCCATACCGCACACCTTCACTGTATACTGTATGACTTCACCATGTATCACATGCCTTCATTTCGTACCTCATGTGTTCACCATAGTTTTCACACCTTCACCACGTACCAAACACCTTCATCGCGTACCATTGCTGTGAACTGTCACCAAACTCCCAATTTTTGAGGCCCAAAAATTTGGTAAACACTGGGAAACTACACCACCTTCAATACTGCTTTCAGCCTCACATGTATGACCCTATTATATTCAAACTCCCTTTTAATCCATGTGCATATTGACAACAAACACAAACCAACCTCCATTATTATCAACAAGTAACCTTAGTTCCAACACTTACAACATTAACACTTAAAAAGTAGGGTTTCTTTATAGAAATATTATTTTAAGAATACTCTACTTTTTATAATCATAAGAAATATATATAACCAAATTTATCTATGAAAAATAAAAATTATAATTATGAAATTTATTTAAACAACAAATTTCATAATGAAATGTTTTTATAAGTAAAAACTGAAAATTATCCACGCATGGTTTCAGTGTTTCAATTTTCTACCAAAAGAACAAGTGGAAAAGATGTTCCAAATGTTTAGTAAAATATTCAATTATAATTATAACACAATGTTAGAACAATACTATAGATAATAATATAGGAAAAAATTATTTATATATTCTTTTATAAGAATTTAGATCCAAAAGAACTGCAATAGAGGATATAAAACACATTATGTATCTTTAGGTAGATAAAATCACCAAACCCCTTTTAAAGTAGGAGATTTATCTCAAGGGATATGATCAAAATTAGAATTAAGATATAATTGAAGTTTATTTTCTTCTAGGATTCCTAAAACTCCTATGAATCTTAGTGATTTTTAGATGAGTGATGTTTATCTTTCACAATTTGAAAAATGAATTGAGGAATATTTAAAAGGATGGAACCTCTCAATTTCAATAATATGAAAGGAATATGATAATGGTATGAATTTTTTGAAAATAGATAAGGAAAATAATAATATAATGATGTTATCTTATTTGAATGTAAAATATTGAGTCATATAAAACCAAAGTGTTCCATGATTAAGAAAAAAAATCTTAGTAGAAAGATGAAAATAGAATGAAATAAGGCCTTAAAGGAAATATATATATTGATTAAAAAAATATTATACCTCTTAATGAAAATATTATTGTGATTATAAATGAAGGATATCAAAATCCATTATAACTACCTTCTAGTAAGTTGATATTCACTTCATGGAAGAGGTATGCGATGTCATAAGGACAGGATATTTAAATTCATTATTTATGAAGTAAATTGGAATCATACATCCAAGGATGAGGTTAATTATTATTTAATGAATGATAGGATAACTATATGGTAATCATAATGGAAAATTTCTAGGATAAGGAAAATTCTGCCTCACTTGATTGAAAAATATCCACACTTTACACTATGTTTGTAGCTAGGATGACCATAACTATGCCTTTAAATAATCATGTTGAAGTTAAAATAAATATATTAGAGATTAAAATAAAAAACATATATCTTAAAACTTTATTTCTGGTAAATATAATATCAATAAGTATTTTAAATAGAAACCACTAAATTGAAAATCTATAATTTGATATACATTATCTTCTGAACTAATTTTCCAACTAATCAATTTTAATTTATAGAATAAACCCGTTTTATCTTATTTCAAAATTAAAGGTTATTAGAATAATAAATTCTATTCAATGAAATTACAATAATTGAACATGAGTATTTATTATATTTTTAGGGAGCTCATTACTTTCCAATATTGATGAGTAAGAGAGGTTTTGGTTTATAAAATATATATTAGTTAATTTTTAGAAACCAAAAAAATCTGGGTGTTAACACATTTAATTAATTTTTTTTAATTATGATATTATAGGTATTATCCATAAGAATACTTGGTTTATAAATAATAGTTTCAACTGACATGAAAATAATTAAAAGTAAAACATTCAAAACATAAATTAAGTTGAATATGTATTTTTTATTAATATTTACTGTGTCTAGTGATTTATAATGCAAATAGGTGATGTCTACATCCATGGTGTGAAATTAATTCAAAAATTACTTATGATATATATTTAGAAGAAAATATCATTAGTATTAGTTCTCTATATGATGAAGTATAATTTATGAAGTATTTAAATTATAAATCTACCATAATCAGTTCATCAAGAGATCTAATATTATCTATAAATTTTCATGATAATTTATACAACATAGATTTAGAAGACTTCACATACCCAGATATCTATTTCCATAAATTTTTGTAAGATAATACAAAGATTTATCAAATAAATTTAGTATAGGACAACCTTTTGGCATAAAATAACATTTCCAGGAAACATATCTTGGAAGGAATTCTAAAATTAATGTTAATTTTGTTAAAATATTGTGACCATTTCCTAAATACCACATATCATAAAGTTAGTTTTATACTGATATATAATATATCGATATACATACCTCTATAGTCGGTGTATATAGATTATTACATGCCTTGTGAAACAATATGTATCAGAGTAAAAAAAAACTCTATGTGTGTTAATATTGATGAATCCTCTTGTTACACTTGGGTATTCCTTATATTTTAAAATTTGGAATTAACCAAATTTAAAAAAAAGACTTGTTCCCTTATAAAAAATAAAAAAAAACAATCAATAATTACTACCTAGAGTGGTCTTGTAGTAGAATTATTAAATATAAAATTAAAAAAATTTATTGTCAGAAAGTAGTTAAACATAACATTTTAGAGCTATGAACTCCAATAGATATCAACCAATCATTTATTTTACTTGATTTAAGATGTTATTAAAATATTATCATATTAACAGTGTTATTAGTCTTGTGGGTTAACCAATAACAACTATATGAAACTTATATAATGAGTGTGAAAATATTTAATCTTTTTCACAATTTGAACATGATATAATAGATAATTATTTAGGTGATGAGAATTGGGTGATAGATATACTATAAAAGATCAATCATTTTGAATGGAATATGGTGTGGGTGTTGGAGAAATGTCCCAATGAATTTGAAGTAATAGGAACTAAGTGGATCTTCCAAAACAAGTATGACTATAATATAAGTATTATCCATAATAATGATATATTCTATATACAAGATTATAATCTGGAAGATAATAAATGTTATAAAGAAACATTTACATTGATATCATGGCTTGTTTCTATCTTAATTATAGTTTCTTTTTTAGTATATCTAAATTTAATTTTATTGCAAATGTATGTTAAAATACATTTTCTATATGATTTTTCAAGAGAAATATTATTGTAAATAACCTATAGTTTTCAAAAATATACTCTTTTCAGAATATTTCTTAAATTACAGTGGCACATTATAGACTTAAACAACCTCGATGATCCTAGAATAATTGTATTCTAGTTTTATTTATAAAAAGGGTTTTATAAAATGTCTGAAAAATGTGACACTATTTCTTCAAAATTGTTTTCAAAAAACTATAATCATATAGATATTTATGAATGAATATATCATCATATCAACTTAAAAATCACTTATCGATATTTTTCAGTTATGTGAAGTGTGATTGAGATGAGTGAGATGAGTGTCCTTCAATTATTTCTCTATTTTTTTATTTTTGAATTACTAGATTAAGATACTTTAGAAATATATACATATACTAGATATTTATTGAAACATTTCAGTATAGAGAGTACATCAAGAACTTATTTACCATGTTAAGTACTTTTCATAAGTTAGATATTGATAAAGCTAGGAAGCCAGTATATCATAATATTTACAGGGGTTAATTATAATTATAATTTAATAACAATAAAATAAAATAATATCATATTATTTATTTAAATATATTCTTAGTTTTATGAAAACATAGAATCATCCAATCTAAATCCTATTAAATGAATTATATACAGTTTAAAATAAAGATAAAGCTGTAGACTATTTCATCCTTAGGGATCTAATTTCTCCCTCTATGGTTTTTCTAATAATTAATTTAGATTATATAGGCTGGATAAAAAATGTATATCGATAACTTTTCACATTTATGATTTTCATTAATTTATTGGTATTGTATTAAATATCACTTCATATCATTGTACACATGGCATGACCAATCCCCATGAGACTCCTCCAAGGCCTATGGTAAGCTATGAGTTCCAACTAATTCCCACCTCTAGTAGAAAAAGGGAGGGATAATACCATGAAGAAGGAATAAAAATAAATGGGAGGCCTTATCTTATACCAACCCACCCTAGACATACAAATCTAATATGAAAAAGTAACCAGAAAAAATCACAATATATATATATATATATATATAAATTATGAAATACATGTATGAGACATCACATGATGAGTGAATCACCATATATAAAAATACCATCACAACTATATATTTGAAAAATTATATAGACATTATGCACAAGATAGAATAGAAATATCATCCCCACTAAAGCACTTATGGGACAGTCTCCAACCACAATGACCCCCATCACTATTTAGAACCACTATGATCCACTAAAAACACCAAGAATAATGGATAGAAAAGCTTTACTAGCTCCACACCCAGCAAGACATTCCAAGAATAATCATTTATTTACAAATACACAATAAGTGTGGGCATGAAACCCAATAAATGGTAATTTTAAAAATAATTAATAGGAAATCCTAAAACTATGATGGAAAAAAGAAACTATTCAGATCAAAAATTGGAAAAAAGGGTAACTAGAATGTAGTAAAGTAATCCATATATTCTATAAAACTAAGATTCTCAGGGACATATAGAATCCCTAATCATCTATAGGATATTCAATGAAAGATCATGTCTTCTAATAAAAAAGTGGTTTTTACAGTATTTAATTTCTAGAAAATTTCAAGTTAATAGCCTATTTATAGGATGCGACTCAAAGGTAACCAAGGGGTGATTGAGATATGATAAGGCTTGTAACATTTTTTTTATTCATCATTTCCATGATACTATTATAAACCATGGTGGGGAACCCAAGTCTTTATAAGGTATTTATGTTAGTAAAGGGATTACAATAACATACTAATAAGAAATACCTCATCATTATTCTAGGAAAATATTGGGGGAATCGACACCTTTTCCATAAAGAGTTTTTGGTTAAGGGTTTAATAATACCTAAATTTCAATCTACCCATATATGAAAAAACCAACTCAAAAAAACCAACTCAACTTATAAAACTAGTAGTGGGGGACCTGTACCTTAGAAAATATTAGTTTGAGTTGAATAATTAACCAACACCAGTGTAGGAATTGAGCCCCATAAAATAAATATTATTAGACAAGGGATTACTTACCTCTATATATTGAAGACCTAAACCCCTATAGTTGTGAATTTATAGAATCGATCAATTTTGTATGGTCCATATGACTTGTAGATCTCAAGGGAAAACTAAACTCACGGACAACTATGATATACATGCATCCTAAGTTTGTGAAGGATTAATAAACTCCTTATGGAATAGGAGGGACCCATGACCCATTATCTTCGCATCTCTAGTAGATTTTCCAACCCCATGTCCATTCCAATAATCTCACCTGATCCCAGGAAGCACCCTTATAACTATAAAATCCTTGTATTTCCCAGGATACCTTGTAATGGTTTTGGATATCCATTAGTATCATAAAATATTCCTATTTGTGATAAATCATTAAAAAACTTACTATTTAGTTTCCGAATACTAACATATAAGTTAGAATATGTGGAAAAACTTATATACTATAAAACACCCAACATTTACCTCACATATACTGGGAGTGTAATCCTAATATGATAGCTTGGCATAAACAATCATTCTCTTATAGTGTGGAGTCAACCTTCACGGTGATTCAATTAATAGTACAAGATTTATAGGGCTTGTGATCAACTTTGTCATGTTCCCATGATACATTCCATGATAAGTAAATCAATAAAATATAATTTTTATCATGATCATACATGGAATATAGGACCCATGATTTAGAAAAAGTGTCATCTTTTAGAACCTGAATCATTATATCATATCCATAAATTGAATACAAACCCTACCTTACATGTCATGTGTGGTCAAATGGAAAATTTGGCCCATACCTCTATAGAAACTAAGTCATATGGCTCGTAATACATGGCGTGTGTAACCAAGTCACATGCCTTATAACAATTTACCAACCCTAGTCCCTATCTATGACCCTATATGGTACGGTCTTCCCATAAAATTCCATGGGATATTTATAGCTCTTTGGAAACCCTATAAGCATAATGAAAATTATAGAAGATATGTGGTCCTCTAGAGTACATACTATGTAGTTGGAGACTCAGATCCAGAAACGAATCCTCCTTATATTTCCACCATCCCCACCATCGTCAATATAACTTCCATAATCAATCTAACCATATAACATGTGCAACCCTAAAATTATTACCACTTATACTTTCTTTTTCCACTTTTCATTGATCTCCACCCTTGATAGTCATTTGAGAGACCTCCACTGATAATCTATGTTAACATGAATAATAAATAAAACACCTTTACTACTAATTTTACCAAACATTAAATGTATCCATACCATTGTAATTCATTCCTTTTTTCCTTCACAATATTCATTGAACTATTTACAAATGTGATTTTCGGTTATGATCATTATCATGAGAGATAAAATAAAATGGTAGGATTTTTTATTAGAATATTTTTTCTTTAATCAAATGAATTTGTTTTCAAATAAATTCATTATTTTGGTAAATAGATAGGGGAATATTAAATATGATTAAATTATTTAATTATTATAGTTAAACAAATATAATCTTATAGATACAGTTAAAATAATTGACTAACTTGACATAGAACCACTAGATTTAGCAAATAAAAAAAAGATGAAACAAAGAATTTAACAACCATAGTAGAATAAAGAAATAGGAATAAAAATCAAAGGAATAATACCTAAATCATGGATAATTATATTCAATTCAATTTCTTGTTGATACCAGTGTTTCATATATCGTCACCTTGTGATTTGATCATCAATGTTGTCATGAATCCGACTATGATCCAACATTAATCCTTCCTTGAAATCACATAATTTATATCCTACAAAATATATATATATATATATATATATAAAGAGAGAGGGTTTATTTCAATGGAGAATGTAGAAAACCCTAGAGTTAATTATTAAGAGGTATTTTTTTAAGTGTTACCTAAGTTAAACAAGGCTTTCAATTAAATTCCTGAAATATCCTTGTCCAGGGTCAGATTGTCATGCACATCAATTAAAAATCCACTATATTAAAAAAACCATTCTAGATAAAATTAAATTATTGAAATGGTATCAACCCAGACTTTTATAAATGACATTCACTTTTTCAATGAATAAATTCCTCATTAAGGAATATAGTTAGAGAAAACACATGCACTAATTTGTTTAATTTGGGATAAATTATGTAGTATATCATGTTATATTTAAAAGACTATTAATAATCTTAACCATTGTTAATATAGTCATTTTATAGTTAATGATAAGTTTATTATATATTAGGGGTTATGATAGATTAAAATTTTCATATACAGTAGGAGTTAATGCCTTGACAAGGAGGATCATACCATATGAATCCCATTTATCAAAGCTTTTGAGAGAGATGAAATCACTTGAATTATTCTTTGAAGAATACCAAGATTAAATTCAACAAATTAATGATGAAAAAACTTTTAAGGGATAATTTTAATCTTATCATGATCATGACCCAAACTATGTTTGCTGAACCGCCTTAAGAAAGCCCCACCATCAAACACTAGACCCACATGGTGTATGCTAGTGTAATAAGAGTTTATGTATATATACCCCAGTAGTATGAATATATATATTTTCCTTTTTAATAAAAAAATATTACATTTATCCCTTTTCATTATGAAAATTTTATATGGGTTGATGAAAACATGATTTCGATATAAAGAAACCAAAATTATATTTTTTGAAAATATTCAATTTTAATTAAAACAATATTTTTGATAAATTAAATAATTTCGAAATAAATTTTATATTCATATAATATTCTTATCAAATAATATTTTTATATAATGATAACAAAATTCAGTGAAGTCTAATATAATCTTTATATGGGACATAACATTATTATTTTCATAAAAACCAATAATTTAAAAAAAATGATAATTTGTTTATAAAAGCATTAATTTTCATATTTATATATATTATTTTCAAAAAACAAATATTATTTTACAATTCTTCATGTAAAAAATTTCCAATGGTTAATTTTTCATAATATTCCAAGATAATCAATTTTTTTGGCTTGAGATTAAATATAGTATAAATATAAGATATGTATTATGACATTATAATAGATCAAAATTGAAGTAATAAATAGTATAAATGCAATCCAAGACATAAAATATGTTCCCTTTTAAAATAATGTGTTTTTATTTTTATTGTTTAATTTTATAAACCCTTAATGAATCCTATAAAACCTATATTATATTATATTTTTTTTAAAATCAATCCTTTAAAAACATTCATCACCTCCACTTCACCAAGGGTATTATTTTACGTACTTAGGATCTTGTAATTATAAAAAATTTAAAACCAATCCTCTCTGGCGTAAACCATGCGAAAAAACCTTGGAAAAGTTTGTGGTTTGATTATTTTATCCTATAGAGTCCAAAACCAATGTCTAGAAATTTATAATGAAATATCACTATTTTGCTATAAATACCCTCATCTTCCCACTCATATTCACTCCCCATTTATCATGAATTTATAGTATCTATTCCTCTCAAAATTCCTCCCATGGTGATCTCGAGTTCTAATGTATCTCCTCCCAACCTTTTAGAAGCACCCTCTCAAGGCAGGGGACTCTCTCCTCTTCTTTTTTATTTCATGTAGACTATTCATACTAAGTAATTATGATTTATAGTTTTCCATGTTGTAATATGTTTTTAAAAATCCCTTTAAGATCATTAATATTCTAGTGTAATGATATTCCACCATTAACTTCTGTTCACACATTCTATAAAACCTCATATACACCCGTCATACTTAAATAATTTTCCTACGATTTTCCACGTGAAATTTTTTTGTAGGGAATAACCATCCTGATTTAAACTCAATGGTATTCACCTAGTTGTAAATATAAGTAATTTTTTGGTTAATTCCATTAATTTAACTCGTACTCATCTATCATGGTGGCTAAAATTGACAAAAGACATTTTTATGTTGTATGATTTATGTGGCGAACAAATGAATCTACATGATAAGAATGTGGAAGGTAGGAGAAAATTAATATAGAAACATAAAGTATTGGGTAATGTTTTTATTCCATGAGATGACATTTATAGTGAAAAATATGTTATCATAAGCACACTATGTTATGGTTTATTGGAAAATAACCTTGACTTGTGTTGATGAAGTCATGTTTTTTATTGTTGCCACATTCCTACACTACCATAATGTTATAATCTTATATCATGATTCAATGATCATGTGTATGAGTCTCAACCATTTTACATCACCATAATATTCAATTTTAATAAAATTTATTACATGCACCGTGATATTCATTGATTATTCCATTATTGGGATTTATATAACACCCTATTTGTTATGTACATCCCCATGTTATCCTATGTAGTATTATAAGATTATTAGAATATAATTAAATGTTATGTAGTTTTTAAAAAATATTTTGTACCCAAGTCTCATGTTAATGTTATATATACCTAATTTCCCAAATAAACTTGTCCTCATAGCCTTCTGTGACTGTATTATGTGTATATTTATTTAATAAATCCTGAATTAAGGTGTATTAAATGTATGTGCTATCATAGTTGGCATCAGAGAAAAGTGTAGTTATTTTTGGTAATTAAGATTTGAAAAACATAATAAAGACTAAGTTATATGACTAATACTATAAAAAATAGCTAAATTATGGTAAAGTATAGAGTTATTGGTTTCCAAGAAAAATATCCATGTCTTGATTCAACAAGTGGATGTGGATCTAACACAAGTTTTCTTAGGGGTAATAACCTTGAAAACTGAGCTTTGGGATTTGAATCGATCGCCACTTAGTGCATGAAATAGATTCATTTATTCACACCTAGTTTTAAAATCATGGGGTATATGCTTTTTTAAATCAACAATCCATTTATGAACCATTTTGAAGGGAGAAAAAATTACCAAAAATTTTATGTTAGGAAATAAACCATGGGAAATGTAGATTAAAACCTATAAATTCATAGGTAATGAAATATATAAAAGGTAAGTCATTTATGAGTTATCCATTAAATTTTCAAAAGTCTCCCTTTTAACTATTTTGTAGTTTTAAAATTCTCATCCATGATTTTACCTTTATTATAGTAATTGCCTAGGAATTGGGGGAATTGGGTTGACAACCAATGTGATGAGAAATGTAATGGCTTCTCAAATGAGATACCCTATCTGATGGGAATAGGAGTCAAGAAATTAATGATAATACTTATTAAATTAACTCAATTTCTCAATATAAACATGAATTATTAGGAAACCCACATACCCCTAAGAGATATTTAGTAGAAATTGAGGCAATTATGCGATAAAGGCCTCTAAATTTTAGTCGATATTCTGGTATCCTAATTATTGAAAAATGTATCAAAACCATTTAAAATATTTTTTATTTACTTAAATTATATAAACAAATAAGGTTGTGATATGTATTTACTGTATATAATGAGAATCTAATAAATTGAAGACATTGATCATAAAATATGAAGCTTGAGGAAGATATTGAAGTAATGGAGTGGAAATAATTATATAAAATGTTTTTGATAAATATTTTCCTAAAACTCTCTAAATTTAAATGAATATGGATTTCCATGGCCTTATGAAAAATGATGAGAAATCCATCATATCATACAAGGTAAAATTCATAAGACATTCTTGATACACCTCTGACTTTTTCATTACCCACAAAAGTAAATTTGGCTGCTTCTTTAGTGGGATAAATCCAAGTTTATGAAAATATTTGTTGATTCAATAATTTGAAGGATATGAATCAATTTTTAGATATTAACTCAAAGAAGAAATTGATATAAATAAATCTCAATTGTCACATGGTTCTTGATATATGAAGCACAAAATGTATTTTATGGAGGTGCAATAAATAAATCTCAGGGGGAAAGAAATTCCATCACCCCAATTCTCAAAAGTGTGGGAATAATCATATCATAAGTTTCCTGAAGGGGATAAGGAAATTATTTGGGTTTGGGAAGGAAGGGAACCTAGCTAGAGAATGATGATGAGATAATCCCCCCAATATTATTGAAGAAATTAATTCTCCAATCAAGCCTCATCTTTGAATCCAATGTTTCAAATGTAAGGAACAAGGACACTCTGTGAATCAATGAACTATGCTAAGGGTTGTGGATGATAACTAATTACAACAACCTCCATGTCATAGATATTAAAATGAATATTATTTCATAAAAAATTGTGATGTGGATCCCGATAATGATTTGGTGATAAGTAAGTTAATTATTAATTCATAAATAGTGAACACACAATTTTTTTATGGTTTTACATATTATTTCATATCATAAAATATTAGTAGAACTATTCAAAAAACAATTCAAAACATAGACGTGTAGCTATTGAGGAAAATAGAAAATGGTGTAATTATTACATCCCATGTATATAACATCTCCTATATTCATATTTTCAAGATGAAATTCCCAAAGAAATTTATGATACTCACTTTTAGTGGAATTTGATTAAATTATGGATATTTATTTGATTTACTTGTATAGAGCCAACATAAATTTCTAAGAGAATGAAATGACCTCTATATGAAAAATAGATCTCCAATTATATACAATTCAAGGAGGAATAATATCCTTTTATATCTTTATCTCAATAATGGATATTATTTCTAAATGAGAAAGATTATATTGATCAAATTATTGAGAAATTGGAAAAGATCATCCTTGAAGGAATTACTCTTGTAAGTGAATATGAAGACGTGTTTCTTGAAGTAGTGAGCTGGAGTTATCAATCAAGTTTATAGTTAGTGATTTGACAATATCTAACACTACATATATGTTGGACACTATTGAACTTTAATAAATAAATAAGTAACAATATGACAATCTGGATAAAGGGATTAAATTCCCAAGTGATTCACTATGGGGTAAATTGGTCCTCCTCTTCAAGAATAAGGATGGGTCAATGAACATATTCATTGATTATCATGAGATAAAAAAGATCATGATAAAGAAAAAGTATCTGCTACCATGGATTGATGACATGTTTGTCCAAATATGTGGATCCTAGTACTTTTTGAAAGAGTAAATTTGGTCAATATATTATCAAGTAAAGGTTAATAAGGTGGATATCCCCATTACTATTTCTCATATAAGGAATTGTAACTATGAGTGTATAGTGATTCCATTTGGACTTAAAAAAGTTTAGTCAATTTTCAAGGACTTAATTAAAAGTCTTGACTGATCACCTCGATAAAGTTGTGATTTTCTTTATAGATGATATTATTATCAATTATAAAATATAGTAGGAACATAAGGTGCATTTTGATGATGTACTGAAATCAAGGAAAAGGAATATTTGTATATAAATTATAGTAAATGTGAATTTTAGATGGAGAAGGGAACATTACTGGGGAATGTTATAACTAAAAAGGGATATTAATGGATACTTTAATAACATAGGTAATTGAAGGATGTCCCAGACTAATATATGTGATAGAGATATTTAGTTTCCCTGTATTAGATGGATATTATCATTGATTTGTGAGAACCTTTTAAATACTGTCAATCCTAATAAACAAGTTAAATCAAAAGGGATTAAATATTTTCTGGATTAATGAATGCATGGAAGGATTTACAGAGTTAGATAAGAGGCTAATCAATACACATGTGATCTCATTCCCCATCAGTAGGGAATCATTTTTTATCTATAATGGTGAGTCCAAAAAAGGATGGGGTCATGTACTAATAAAATATAACAAAGTGACAGTCTATGCCTCCTTCCAATTAAATATCTATGAGTAGAACAACCGAACACATGATTTAGAATTGGATGTAGTGATTTTAATGCTAAGGATATGGAAACATTATCTCTACCATGAGAAGTTTGACACATATATGGATCATAACATCCTAAAGTATATATTGACACAAAAGGAGATCAATATTCACCAATGAAGGTGGTTACATCTGATCAAGGATTAGGATTTTTCAATCCATTTATATCTCAGGAAGGAAAACAATGTGGAAAATGATCTAAGTATAAAAGATCCCATAAAACTATCCATGTTGATGATTAAAAGGGATGCAATCATCTTGGACATGAAAAGTATAGGTATGGGAATAATAATAGGATCTTTATCATACCTTACTCAAATAAAATATCTGCCATACATTCTTGAGAGGGTCATGGAGGCCCCAAAAAATTATGTGGAGCTACAAAAAATGAATCATTATTCCGGTGTTAAACTTTGATAAAGATTGAGTGAAATGTTTCAAACCTAGATATTTGTCTGATCAAAACCAAAACTGTAGTGGAAACCTATGGATGAGGTGCATAGATCATCTTTACCTATTAATAAAAGAGGTACTGAGATCTATAGATATTAATAAAAGAGGTACTGAGATCTATAGATATCTAAAGAAAAAAAATTTAGATGGATTACATGAAAAGATGATTTCAAAATTTTAATCTCGATGCTTGGTATGATAAGAAGTCAATGATGAATGATGGAAGGGTAAGGGTATCATAAAATCATTTTCCTATAATAGTATAGAAATGTGAAAACATAACCATATATTTCATCTTAGGACCCTCATGACATATAATGGCAGTAAAACCATTTGGGAGGTTGTTAATTTTTTTATAAATTCATCACATTTCATTGATATTAAAGAATATTTCTCTCTTGAAAAATTTTCTAAGATATACATAAGGGAAGTGGTAAGACTGCATAGAGTTCGACTCTCCATTATGTCTTATTATGATCCGAGGTTTAACTCATGGTTCTAGAGAAGCCTTTAGAAAGCGTTGGATAAAGAGATAAGTTTAATTACTAATAATAACCCTCAGGTAGATGGTTAGTTTGATAGAACAATTAAAACTCTATAAGATATTCGGATATCATGTTAAATGGATTTCCAAGGTTATTAGGGTTAGAAAATTTCCCTAGGGGAGTTCTCATATAACAACAATATCCATTCTAGCATTAAAATGAAGCCTATTGAGGCTATTTATGGGAATTGGTGTTAGACTCTAACATGTTGGGATGGAGTTGGAGAATATAATCTTATGGAACTTGATCTTATCCAAGAGATAATAGAGAAGGATCATACCATTCAACATCATATGATCTCCATTCAATGTTAATTGAAAATATATGAAAAAAATCATTGAAGAGACAAAAAATTTGAGGTTAAAGATAAGGTATTCTTTTGTACACCACTATAGAAGAAACACATGAGGTTTGAGAGGAATTGAATGATTAGTACAAGATACATCGACCCCTTTAAGACTATTAATTACAACAGATCTATATCATATCAAATTTTAATCCCACCTAACTTAACTCAGGGAAAAAATTTATTACATGATTCCATATTGAGAAAGTATATAAAAAACCACTCACATGTACTTAATACCGACATGCCACGACCTCCTTCTCATTTGACGGTGCAGACGTGCTCTGCCCTTCCTTCATGTGGCCGGCCGGGTGCCGGCCACCGCCTTCTTCCACAAGCCACTGCGGCTTTGTTGCAAGCCCGAAAAATTAAATGATTGCATATTCATGATGCTTGCGTCAAGGGAACCATGTCCATATATCGCGCTCATAAAAACTCTGTGATTGTAGTGTCAATAAATATTAGTCTTTGAAGAACGCGTGGAGAATAAAAAAATTGGATAAAGGTTTATATACATGATGATGGCCATGTTCGTTAAGCCATCATCATCGTGAATTGAGGATATCAAGAATCAATAAAGTAAATTCAAACATAAATAAAACCCCTATATTGACATTCGCCCGTAGAAGTTGTCACGGGGAAGAGGATGAAGTTGATAAAGATGGTGATGTCGGCGTTCGTCGCTCCCGTGAGATTTTTCTGATTCGGGCACAAGTGTCATCCTCGTTAATCGATTCATGGTTCAAGGTTTGTTGTCACCGCCTGTAGGAACCATCTCCATCCTCCAGGTGTTCGTTTTCGCGACACTTTACCAGAACTTCATCGCTTGGTGAAGCCGTGCCAATTCCTCCCTCCAAGATCTATATAAATAATAGAGGGGGAGGGTAAGTAACGATCATGGAATTTATGAAGGTTCATTTAATAGTAAACTTCCTAAATTCCAACAATTTTGTTACTTAGTACTTGAAGGGTCAAGCCATTTAATGGATTGACTCACCGCTAGTCCCACACTACCGCTTGTCCGTTGGTGGAAAAGAAATAAAATAGTGAGATTATTTTATTTCATTTCCTTTTAAAAGTCACAAAAAATAAATTCTTCTATGAACCTACTAAGGTCAAAGTAAAGCCTCCCTTAAGGGAATCCTGGTGCTACAGATTCCATGGTGCTCTCAAATTTTTAATCCGAGCACCGGTTCAAAAGTTAGAAAATGCCGCTCACGCATTTACTGAACGTACCCAAAAAAATGTTCATAAAATTAATAATAGTCACCCTCAAGATATGCCAATCAAGGTTAGGATCTGAATAAGTGAAAAACTCCCTAGAAAACCCAATGGTACTCTCGGGTTTTCAATCCGAGTTACCGTTTAAAAGTTATGATTTTTACAATAAAATAATTGTCACCTAATTATTTTATTTACGACCAAAAAATAACTTTCACTGGTGGCCCGCACCATCCAATGTTAGTATATGCCTAAATAAATCATACCCTCAAAATTTCAGCCGTGGTCTCGAATTTTTAATCTGAGTTACCATTTGTGAGTTATAAGCACTTGAAAAATAGAATAATTTATTTAATTATTTTATTACAGTTATTCCATTTTGGGGTTTTCTCACCGGAGGTCTACGTTGACTAAAATTAAGTCACGGTTAGGGTAAACCCACCATCCTAAATGAAATGGTGCCCTTGTATTTTTAATCTGGGAAACCTTTTAAGAGTTATTCCACTTTTTTAGGAAAAATGCTTACGCGCACAATTTAAAATTTAACAAAACTTCGACGGACTATTCTGGGCACTCCGATCCTCGGAATCACGCGCCGTCAGATTTTGTGGTCTAAAAATAATTCCATCTAATTAAAAAAATTATACCGAATTTATGGGACATTAAATTCTCCCACCTTAAGGCTTTATGTCCTCGAAATCCACAACATAGTCTAAGGAAAAAAACAGGGGTACTGAGTATGGGTCTGAGCCTCCTGCTCCCATGTGCTCTCCTAGAGGTTCCCATGCTGCCAGCGAATGCGCACTAGAGGTATCGACCACCCACGAAGGACCCAATCCTATCGAACCTCAATCTATACTGGAACCTCCGTAAATGTCACCCCATCGCCTAAATCCATCTCCCCATGGTCAATGACTTGAAAGGTTCATGCACATATCTTCTGAGTTGGGATACATGGAATATGTCGTGCACCCACTCCAACTGTGGTGGTAGTGCCAAGCGGTATGCCTCATCACCAGTCCTAAGAAGTATCAGAAATGGTCTGATAAACCTCAATGATAACTTTCTTCCCAGACCAAATCTCTACAAACCTCACCTAGGGGTGACTAGTAGGAAGACATGATCTCCCTCCTCCTGTCGGCATAAGTGTTCTGCCGGGTCTGAGTAGTTTTCACGTGCTAACAAGTGAGGCATTATGATACAAAATCCGCCACTCCTTTCTTCATCCCTGGACACTAGTATTGACGCTAAAAGTCCTAGTACATGTTCACCACACCAGAATGTAACAGAAGAGGGGACATATGAAACTCCCTCAACACCTCCTCATGTTGCGCTACTGGTACCATGGTACGTCCTCTAAAGAGGATGACGTGCTCCCCACCTCTAGAAAATCTATCAGCTGCTTGTAATATAGATATTTGAGCATGTCGAGCCTTGTAGTCAGTGTCCCCAAGCTGCGCCTCCCTGTCTCGCTGAAGGAGTGTGGGAGTGACTGTCAGAGATTGGAGATAAGCTTCTCCATCTCGATCTATATAGGATATTCTCAAAGCAGCTAGCTGCTCTGTCACCTCACTCAACAACTGTATACCTGGTCTCCTACTAAGTGAATCTGCTTCTATGTTACCCTTCCTAGGAGTATAGACTATCTCAAAGTCATAGTCATGGAGGAACTCTAGCCATCACCACTGTCTCAAGTTAAGCTATTTCTAAGATAAGTTATACCTGAGACTGTTGTGATCAGACTAGACTGTAAAACTTTCTCCCATCAAGTAGTGCCACCACATATTTAGCACAAAGACAACTAAAACTAACTCCAATTCATGGGTAGTATAGTTCTACTCATCATTCTCTGTCCCAGATCCTAAAAGATCTGCTGACACTTCTCCATCCATAAGAAAGGCTCCCCCTTTTTCATCAAAACTAAAAAGGGCACCGCTACGCTGGAGAAGTCTGGTCCAAAACTCCGGTAGTACCCAGCCAGAGCAGAAGTCCCTCCCCCTTCAGGGAGGTAAACCTAGAAACATATTTTGAAAGGATTCCCCCCCACACTTTTCTCCTTATGTTGGGAACTGAAAACTTAAAACTCCCGCTACCATGCGGGTAGGGCTAACCGACTCAAGAGTGATCGGTTGCACCTCATTTGCCTGAGTTTGTCCTATGCTACTTGGGTTTCCTTTTTCACCGACCAAGGAAAATCCCATTCCAATGATGTAGGTAATCCACAACCTTATTTCCTAATACATTCAATCTGAGTATGAACTGTGGATGTATAGTCCATACCCAAACAAATATCATAAGGCCTCGACGTTGCCACCAAGAGGTTCCAATAAAAACTCTCACCTCAAGGGTCAAATCACACCATCAGTGTAAGTGTGATTATCGAGTCTCCTCCCAATGGTATCTCCATACGTGAGGGTCAAGTAAACGGGTTAACCGGAAACTCTAGGTCTTGGACAAGATTCATGGAAGGAAGGAATGATTGGTACATATGTCTATTAATATGGTATCTAGTAGTAGACACAGGAAGTACCTTGAATCATTCCTAGAGCCCTTGGGTCTCACTCCTTGACTGCATGCATCTACTCCCATGTCTTGTCCACTAACTCCATGAGCCTAGTGGGGACCACATTGATGTAGTGGTTGTATCATGTCGAAAAGTACACCACCTCATGTTGCTCTCCTAGTTCCACTCCCAAATCTACAGCCCTGCAGATTTCTCTATCCCTATCACATCGTCTTCTCAAAAAGTTTTACACACCCAAGTCTCTAAGACTTGTGCCAGTTTTCTGCTTTCCCACTACTAACATTCACTATCTCTATCCGACCAGCCAAAGAACATTCAATTGAAAAGGTTCTCTCTAAAACCCTAACATATGTAGAAATTCATAGAGGAATAGTGCGGGCTCGAACGTCCAAAAACACACTATTCTTAGAAGTATGAGCTCCGATGAACTGATCGTATCGTATTCATCGAGTACCAGGAATGGTCGGTATGTCTCGATGAATACTCAGCTACTGACATGTCGTCCTGCCGAAGCGGTAGAAGCTCTAGAGAACTCCCAGCCACCTCCTCAAGCCAGCCCTCTGCTGCCTGTGAGTTGGGCTCTCCTCGGATCCCGAGGGGTATCCAATGTTGGAACTTGTGTAAGGAACAAATTCTACATGTGTCCTCTACCTGTACCACCAGCTGTAATTACTTCCCAAAAGGTAGTGATATAGCTAACACACTACCTGAAGGTACTATCTCAGGAAACAGTCCACGTACCAAATTCTCATCAATATGCATACCATCCACATGGTCACTCACTGGAAAATACAAGAAACTAAGATCACCATATGCTCTACTAGTGTCTCAACTAGGCAGAAAACTCTAGCCACAGCCTCTAGCCAGTCCTCAGCTTCCGAGGAATCTATCTCACCTCAAAAACTCGGAGTCGTCTATCGCTAGAACTCGTGCAACGTGCTCAGTCGGCGTGAATCCTCTACTGGTGGGGCTGGTGGAAACAACCATCCAATGGGTAGTGGTGGTGCTGGTACACCACCTGAAGGTGCTAATGCTATAAGAGGGCCATGCATTGAGGCCTCATCATTCGGTGGGTCTTCATCTCATACTCTCTCAAAAAACATGGGTGTCTATCTTTGTGGTGGCATCCTAATAATGAACAAGTGTGCCATATTCACTAAGTTATACCTGGTGAGATGAATCCAAATAATTCAAAAGAAATTCTTTTCAAAAACACACAAAATCAGTGTTTTCGTGTGCTGAGTCGGAAATCATAATTCAGGGTCCTGGTGTTTGGATATATCGGCCGCCGTACCAACACTGGACTCCCCAAACAGAAAACCACACTCATTAAACTTAACACTATTGCTTCACAGAAAAGATCAGATTCCTAGTTCTTTGGTAGAACTAAACTCCTTTGATAACACTTTTTGATGACCCATCCGTAGGGGCCCGTTCCGTGACTACCCCATTCCTGTCTTCCATAGGACAGGGGCTGGAGACAAGCACTGAAAGGCATATTCCCTAAAATGGGAAGGCTTTGCCTTTATAAACTGTAAAGTCACACAAACCAAGCACACTTCCAGATACAAGAAAAAAGTAAACTATATAGTAAACATGCTGCGTATAGAAAGTAAAGGGGCCAGAATACAAGCCGAACTGGAAAGTACAAGAAAAACTGGGAAGTAAAATTAAAACTGTGTACAACTCCTATAAACACTCACCAAGGATCCTACATGAATGGTAGGTAAAACTCTCAAATGATCGTCTCTGTAGATCCCCTCGTCAATGGTCCACCTCTAAGCAGTCTCTAGTCCAGGTACCCTTGTCCTCAGTCAGCACTATCTGTCATCCGCACCAGACACAACAAGGTGTGGGCATAGCCCGTGTAGGCATGAGTATGACAATACTCAGTAGAGACCCCGAGACCCAAAAAATTATCTCAAATCCATAAAGGATAATCCAAAAAACAGAGAAACAATAGTCAACCCTACCTAGTTATATGCCCATACATATACCTACGTTATCAGAAAAATACCCACCTTACATGGGAGGGAGGAATACCACATGTGCAATACCACGAAAGTAGATTTCCATATTGGTAAAGTACCACATAGCATAACCTCAATCACAAGCACACGATAAAGACAACTCACACCGGGATTTAATCTAAGGGTAGTAATAAGTAACATCCCTAGTCATAATGTTGAATGCCTCGACTGCTGGAGAACTCCTCCTCTATCGAGTACAGCAGGCCTGTCGCGTCACACATAGGCACTTCCCACTAACCTTGGATTACTAAGGTACTCTTCCCGTCGAGTACCATGGCTCTACCGCATCACACAGAGGATCTCCCCACCATGGGTCTGCCACGTCACATAGAGGTGCTCCCCATCATGGACTGATAAGGTAATTCTCCTATCGAGTACCGTCGGTATGCCACATCACACAGAGGTACCCCCACTGTGGGTCTACCGCGTCACACATTGGCGCTCCCCAATAGGACAATTGAGTCATTCCGAGTCGTAATGGTTTGCAGTCGTCAAGTCATAGCCAGTCGCAGGGTTCCGTACGTAGTGCGTTTGGGAGAACCGCTCCCCAAGCCAACGATCATACCTCAACTGTCTTTAAGTCCCATGAAGAACTATCCCAAAGGTCCGTCACATCATAAGGGACCCAATGCAACATATGACACGTCAATTGGACACCTGGTCTGTATGTCATCAGTGTTTCTGATCCGAGGGACCGGATGGATTTCAGATTTGATCCAACCCGACAATACTCTAAATTTATCCAAAACTCAAGTTAAGTATACAAAAAGGACCGTCTCGATCCAAGGATTCCGGTGTTGTAGACAGTTCGAAAAACGGATGCCCGGTTCACATGTTATGGAAAAAAAGGAAAAAATGGGTTTGAATAGGCCCGGGTCTGGTTCGACCCTGCCGACCCGGCCTAACATGGGTCCGGCCCGGATGGCCTGGGCCTTGGCAGGCCTGGCCTGACCCGCGATGGGGGTGGCCCAGCCCGGACCACTGGCGCGACCTGGTGGAAAGGCCCGCTGGGTGCAGTCTGTCGCCGTGCGGCCCGCTGCGGCGCGGCCCACTCAACTCGTGGTCAGCCGAACCGGGGTCTGCCATGATTGACACTCTGGGGGGGGGGGGGGGGGGGCTCGCTCTAGTCTTCCCGAATGGTCCGTGGACCGTTCAGCTGCTGGAACACAGGACCCGCCCGAGGGGTCCCTCTCGGTGTCACGCGGATGACCAGACTTCTTCCCAGTGGTGTGATCACGCACTAGTGGTCCACTGCGACCGGCCAGATGTCAGCCGCCCTTCGGCCTCCCTCACAGCCAAACGACCTCCTACTCTACCGGTGGTGCGGATGCACACCGCCACTCTGCTATGCGGCTAGCCGGCATGCTAGCCTCCACCCCTTGCTTTTTCGCCGCTGATGGGCCGCATCATCCTGCTCATCTGGCGGTGCAGATGCGCTTCACCCTTCCTTCATGTGGCCGACCAAGTGCCGGCCGCTGCCTTTTTTCGTAAGAAACTGGGGCTTCATTCCATGCCTAGAAAATTAAACAATTTCAAATTCTCGATCCTTGCGTCAAGGGATCTGTGTCCATATATCGCGCTCTGCAAATCTCCATATTTCCACCATCAATAAATATTAGGCATTGAATAACGCACGAAGAACGCGCGAAGAATAAAATAATGGAGGAGAATGGTTTATGTGCGGGATGATGGCCATGTTCATTTGGCCATCATCTTCGTGAATTTAGGATATGAAAAATCAATATAGTAAATTCAAACATAAATAAAACCCCAACCTTGACGTTTTCCCGTAGGAGTTTTCGCGAGGAAGAAGATAAAATCGATGAAGATGGTGACATCAGCGTTCATCGCTCCCGTAAGATGTTTCCGATTCAGGCTCAAACGTCATCCTCGTTCTTCAATTCATGGTTCAGGGTTGCTCATCACTGCCTTCTAGAACCAGCTCTATCCTCCAAGTATTGGGCGTTGCGTCACTTTACCAGAGATTCGTCGGTTAGTAAAGCTGTGCCAATTCCACCCCCTAAGCTTCATATAAATAGGAGAGGGGGAGAGTAAGTAACGATCCTATAATTTATGAAGTTTAATTTAATAGGAAACTTCCTAAATTACAATGATGCTATTAATTAGTACTTAAAGGGTCAATACATTTAATGGATTGACTCACCACTAGTCCCACACTACCACTTGTCCGTTAGTGGAAAAGAAATAAAATAATGAGATTAATTTATTTAATTTCCTTTTTTAAAGTCACAAAAAATAACTTCTTCTCCGGACCTACTGTAGTTAAAGTAAAGACTTCTTTAATTGAATTCTGGCACTGTGGATTCAACGATACCCTCATATTTTTAATCCAAGCTACGGTTCAGAAGTTAGAAAACGCCGCTAACGTGTTTACTGAATGTACCCAAAAAAAGTTCGTAAAATTAATAACATCACCCTCGACCTGTGTCAGTCGAGGTTAGGCTCTGCCTATGTGAAAAACTCCCCAACAAACCCAACGGTACTCTCTGATTTCTAATCCGAGTTATCGTTTCAAAGTAAATTGATTTTACAATAAAATAATTGTCACTTAATTATTTTATTTACGACCAAAAACTAACTTTCACTGGTGGCCCGCACCGACCAATGTTAGTATCTGCCTAATGAAAGTATACCTGTAGAGACCCGTATCTTGACATACATTGAAATTACATTACTTTTGCGGAATACTTAGTACATAACAAAAACACACACACAAGGATCGTAATAGTTTAGTGTCTTTGGAAACTCGGAATATAATCTTCTAATCCTGGTGAAAGATCTTCACCATCTCCCATAAAGATCTTCCTTTTTTTTACCTAAAACCTTTCTTTATATCCTGGGGAAAAGAAAACATAAAAGGGTGACCTCAAATTCTCAGTAAGGGTAAACAAAAGAAATATCAATCACATCATATACATAAGCACATAACTTTTGGAAATCTTAACCTGCAAAAGAGATCATAATTTCATAACATGGGATAAATCATGGTAGTGAAATGTAATCACAATAATCATAACTTAAAACATGAAACTTTGTGGAATTCACACATAATCATAGAGAATCATTTCTTGTTAGTCAAGACTCATTGCCAAGACTATCTTAGTGGACAAAGTCCCTTTCTGAACCGAGTCACCCTCGTTTCAGTCCTGTTTCACTGAACTGGTATAACCTACTGTTCCACCATGTCTATCTCATGAGATATAAAATCTTTACCCAATGCATTAGAGGGAGATATAGGTCCCACCCATCTCATAATGATACCATTCTTATGTGTGCCACAAAATCATAAACCATACATCATTTCATAACCCATGTAATAAAAATGGGATTCTTAAACAACATGACATCATAAAACAATTCATATAAGATAAAGGAATTCATAAAAATAATTCCATCACAACATAATCAAATCAATGTAATAATAGGGATAAAAACATAACCCTATATTATCTTAGATGGAAAATAATTTTGATAAAACACTTGAAATGAATTTTTGAGGAAAATGTCCTTTCTTCTTCAAAAACAATTTTCATTTCTTAATATGTCATACAATTATAAACTAAAAGAAGTTGATTAAAAATAATCTTGAAAAATTTTAAAGGAAGATTCTTGGAAATAATTTTTTAAAAATCCATTCATGCCGTATAAGTTAAAAAAACATTCTTCGTACTTTTGTCAGAAAAGTCAAAAAGTACCTCGTACGAAAAACGACAAAAGATTCCTTTCATATCTTTTACTAAAAACTCACTGAAGGGTAAAATTGGATTTAAACAATTGTAGGAGGATGGAAATAATATTACATATCGAGGAAACATGGATGTGGATGATAAAATACACCCCAGTAAATACCAAAGTAAAAACAATCTCGGATAAAAATGAGATTGTGACATTTCCCTTACCTTAGGTCCGATTTGCTTCGTAAGTGTCCGAACCTCCTGTATAATGATTTAAATCATGTTATTGACTTATTCCAGAATCATATTCATTGTTATTATATCATATATGGTCCACTTATGACTTTATATTACCTATTCTTTTGTAAATTCATGTTAAATTAGCGTTTTGGGTAAAATCGTCTCATTTGTCGTTCGTGTTTTTAACTTGTAATTATTAATATGATTACTTGGATCATGATTACTTATATACAGAATTTAAAACATGATTTATATATAATATATATATTCAGAATATATATATATATAATATATCGATAAATGGAATGAAATACACCGTTCATGTAGACGGTAGTCCGTACGTACGCATGAACGCTGTTTTCGTTTCCTTATTGAATTGAATGGAATTAATTAGATGACATACATATAAATATACATGAATCCAGTATCAGTATTATGTCATATATTTCATTAGTACTTATTATATATACTTTATAATCATTCATGAATGGTTAATCATTGAGAATGAATCACATTGCGTCGTGGAGACGGTAGTCCGTACGTACGCAGGAGCGATGATATCGTTCCCATGGTCGTGGAATTGTGTTGAAGTGTATGTATACTATTTCAGTATCAATATCACTTTATAATAATCATATATAGTTACTCATTACACCATTATACCCATCCAATTAAGGTGGTGGCGGAAAATAGATTACACCATGGCGTGGAGACGGTATTTCGTACGTACGCACGCGCGGTGATTTCCTTTTTCCGTAGGATGGATAAAAGGTTAATTAGAGTTGTTTCATATTTATAATAACATATCAGTATATAAGAAATACTGATGTTATTACTTTATCATGAAACAACTAAAGAAGAAGAAGTTGAAGAAGAAAGAAATTGAAAAAGATCGGTAATGGATATTACCACTTTTTGACACGCCTTCACTTAACCTCCACTTAAAGAACTATGGATGGTCTTTAAAGAAGACCAGGACCTCTAGGATGATACTAGGGAAGTGGAGAAGAGATTTTGGCAGGGTTTGGCCGAGCTTGAATGCTCAAATTGGTGTGAGGAGGAGAGGGAGTAGGTGTCCTTTTATAAGGGAGGAGAGGGGCACCTTAGGAATATCTCAAAATATTATTTTATATTAAAGTCAAAATAGGTTTATAATGGTTCCAAAGGGTCTTATTTCGGAGATAAAGTGGGGATGGGTCGAAATCCTATCAACCAATAGGATTTAAACAAGTTTAGGTTATTATTTTAACCTTATCAATTAGATTTAACTCTAAGTTAAATAATTTAACTTTTACCGTGTCTTTTTTTTTTCTTACACTATATGGTTAATACACTTACTATAACATGCCAAACGAACCCCAAATTATTTATTATTAATATATATATCCTTATCTAAGTCATTTGGCCGAACCTTAGATTTTTAGGAATAAAATAACAATTAATAATATAATATTTGATTTAAAAACTATTTTGTGTCAATTTTGACACTATTTGATTTATGATTTTTGTGAAAGTCATAACAGAATTATATGTTCTAAAAAAGTTTATTAAATCAACACTAATATATCATAGTAACCTAGAAAATTAGTTTAATTCATAAAAAGTCCCAAATTATATTTATTTGGGTATTTATAACATCATTTATGTCAATATTTCATTAATAAGATAATTATTGCATCATCGTTGTGTCATAAATAAATTAAATTATTTAATGTCTACAAATTACAAATAAAATACCATTATGTAGGAAATATTTTTAGCTTTCTAATGAATATTTATAGTCAAATTTATCTTATGTATAACCCCATATTAAAAATGTTTTAGTAAATAAACTTTGATTTTAACTCTTTTAACCCTTCTTTAAATAAATTAATAATAAATGTCCTAATCTAATCCAAGTGGGCCTAAATGGTCATATATTATTCCTAAGTTTGTTTTTGGTCTAATTACACTTATCCAATAGAATTAGGACATGTGTTAGGGTAATAATAATATCATCTTTACCCTTAATTACCCTATTTTCTTTTAACCGTGGTAAAAAAAAGTAAAAAGTTACTATTCACCAAAAATTATTTTCATCTCATTGAACCACATTTTAGTCCTTGATATTAACCATGTCTCTCGGATTTTCGAAATTCCACTTACAAAAGCGGTAAAATTATGTTTTATGAAAAATTCAGTTTTTTAACTACCACTTAGTGGTTTCACTATTCATCAAAAATTGAAAGTTTTCAGAAAAATACCAAAATTTCACCCTAGGCTAATTTCGATATTCCGAATCCAAAAATGAATTACATTTTGAAAAATAAAATTTACAAAATTTCAAAAAGTGGTTATTACTATTCATAACGGCTAGTTTTAATAATATTTTAATAGCATATTGTTGTTTAGTGAAACTCGTTATTGCGTACTACACACGCTATCGAGGAAGGTCGCGATTGCGTGTAATGCAAGGCAAGTCAAGGATGCGTGTTGTGCAAGCTCCTTTTGGTTTAGCGTACAACACAAGACATTAGTGAAATTAAAAAGAATATTTTTCATAAAATCTTGGGCTGTTACATTCTACCCCCCTTAAAATGAATTTCGCCCTCGAAATTCATCGGGGTTATAAATGGTTTACTATTCGAAAGTTTCTTTAATAGAAACCCACATCGTAAAAAGGAATACCAAAACCAATCTTTAAAAAATAAAGTATGAAACGTAACGGTTACCCAAATAAACTAATCACTGGGTTTCCACATAGGTGAAAATATGGATATGGAAGAAAAATCTAACCATCATGTTATGATGGAGAGTGGTAGAGAACATGGCTATGGAAAAGCCAACAATCACAAATCCATATATTTGTGACAATCTAAGGTACCATCTGATAAATCAGATTTAAGAGCCCTAGGACAACATTTTTGGTTTTCAAGATCGTTTCCCTAAAGTTGAAGAGTTTGAATTAGAATAAATACTTTCTTTATTTTTGTAAATTCTCACTGTTGTTCATGCCTTGAACAATTTCTACTTCATCTCTTAAATAAATGAAGTTGAATTTGTTTTTCGTGAAGTGTTAGCAGATCATGTGATAGAATGACGGGTCATTCCATCAAAAGGTTAGCAAAAGTTATTAAATATACATAAGTCATTCTATAGTGAGATTAATCATATATGGTACCTAAAATGGACTTATACTTCATATATCATACTGCTTAATATAATAAAACTAGTTTCTACTAAACAGGGACTTCCTGTAGGCCAGTGGTTGGCGATAAAGGCCAGTCTCACTTCGGTTGTGGGTTCGATTTCCACAGCCTTGTCCGACGCGATGGGCTGTCGCCCGTCCTGCAGGTTGTCCTTTTTCTAAAACTATATTACTATAACAAACCATCAATAATATCGAAAAAACTTCTATCCTCAAACAATACTAACTTATGGTTAACATAATCCATTCCAATCTTTAGGCTTATCTAAAATACTTCGGTCCAAGCTCATAGTATAAAGAAAACGATAACTTGAAATGTCGTCAACCAAGCATGTGAATACCATCATTTATCCCCCATATATCTTGTTGGTCACATTCCAATCATGTGAATACCTTAATCATGTATTCTCTTGAAGAATGAATACCCATTGAACCTTAGTGAAAACATTAATGTAGTTAAAAGTTAACACTTTCCATATACCAAAATCCTCAAAAATCTATATACTCAAACCATGATATCACTTAGTCCTTATATCAATCATGAGCTCATGAATACTGTCAAACATTTCATTTTCTCCTTATCCCTTAATTATGCGCATATCATCTACTTTCCAAAATATTTGAATCACTTTTCATGGTTACCGGTACCTTAAAATTATTGAAAACCACAATAGACCAATACATAAATATTTTAGTACACCATAAAAGTACCTCAACAACATTATTCTTGAATACCAATACATAAACACTTTAGTCCATCCACTTCAATGATTGTCCTGGAATAAGTCCTTCCTTGATTTAGAAGTAACTTTTTAGGTCAGGGCATTGAGTTGGGTAATGCCCATGTTCTCCACAAATAAGACATTGAACTCCATAACAATCTGTCACTCTATGACCCTTTTCTCCACACAGATAACATCGGTCCCTCCATTTGAGGTATTCCTCAAGGTTCTTCTTCCCTTCTTTAGAAATATCAATCTTCCTTTCTTTATGCTCCTCAACATGCGAACATGAATAATAGTTTATCTTCCTCTTCTTTGATGAATTAGGCATACCACAAAATTTTAGCTTGTTAATCATATATCGCGATGACTGATTTGACATAATCAAAATATCTTTCTCTCTAGAAATTACACAATTTTGTTGCTCATAGTCACCAATTTTTTCATTGGATTCAATGTTAACCGAATTCCTTCTGGTTCCCTCCATTAACTAAAACACAAAAAAAATCTTGTGAGAGGAAAAAATCATGCTAGAGAAAACAACATAGTAAAGGGGGAGTACCCTCAATATCTAACATCTTAGGTTAAATTCTAAGATTTTTACCGTAGTTCTAGGACTATATCCTATATGTATACTTATCCTTAGGGACATCCCTAGACATACCTTAGAAATATCTCTAGGGATCTCACTAACGTTCTCACATCCTAGTTTCCAAAGGTTGACTAAACCTTTCCTCTGATACCAACTGTAGCGGTCTAGAATTACTTCCAGTGGACTACAATTGATACCTATCAGGGCACTCCATGGGAGGCTACACCCCCTGGGCGGGACACACCACCATCCCCAGTGGCAGCCATTTCCTCATGAAGCCCTTGGGCGGAGAGCCATGCTTCGTCCAACGCTCACATGTGAGAGTTCCCAAGGATCGGATACATTCCTACCTCCTTTGCCTCTAATACCAAATGTAGAGACCCATATCTTGACATACATGGACATTACATTACTTTTTCTGAATACTTAGTACATAACAAATACACACACACAAGGATCGTAATAGTTTAGTGTCTTTGGAAACTCGGAATATAATCTTCTAATCCTGGTGAAAGATCTTCACCATCTCCCATAAAGATCTTCCTTTTTTTTACCTAAAACCTTTCTTTATATCCTGGGGAAAAGAAAACATAAAAGGGTGACCTCAAATGCTCATTAAGGGTAAACAAAAGAAATATCAATCACATCATATACATAAGAACATAACTTTTGGAAATCTTAACCTGAAAAAGAGATCATAATTTCATAACATGGGATAAATCATGGCAGTGAAATGTAATCACAATAATCATAACTTAAAACATGAAACTTTTTGTAATTCACACATAATCATAGAGAATCATTTCTTGTTAGTCAAGAATCATTGCCAAGACTATCTTAGTGGACAAAGTCCCTTTCTGAATCGAGTCACCCTCGTTTCAGTCCTGTTTCACTGAACCGGTATAACCTACTGTTCCACCATGTCTATCTCATGAGATATAAAATCTTTACCCAATGCATTGGAGGGAGATATAGGTCCCACCCATCTCATAATGATACCATTATTATGTGTGCCACAAAATCATAAACCATACATCATTTCATAACCCATGTAATAAAAATGGGATTCTTAAACAACATGACATCATAAAACAATTCATATAAGATAAATGAATTCATAAAAATAATTCCATCACAACATAATCAAATCAATGTAATAATAGGGATAAAAACAGAACCCTATATTATCTTAGATGGAAAATAATTTTGATAAAACACTTGAAATGAATTCTTGAGGAAAATATCCTTTCTTCTTCAAAAACACTTTTCCTTTCTTAATATGTCATACAATTATAAAAAAAAAGAAGTTGATTAAAAATAATCTTGAAAACTTTTAAAGGAAGATTCTTGGAAATAATGTTTTAAAAATCCATTCATGCCGTATAAGTTAAAAAAAACATTCTTCGTACTTTTGTCAGAAAAGTCAAAAAGTACCTCGTACGAAAAACGACAAAAGATTCATTTCATATCTTTTACTAAAAACTCGCTGAAGGGTAAAATTGGATTTAAACAATTGTAGGAGTATGGAAATAATATTACATATCGAGGAAACATGGATGTGGATGATAAAATACACCCCAGTAAATACCAAAGTATAAACAATCTCGGATAAAAATGAGATTGTGACATTTCCCTTACCTTAGGTCCGATTTGCTTTGTAAGTGTCCGAACCTCATGTATAATGATTTAAATCATGTTATTGACTTATTAAAGAATCATATTCATTGTTATTATATCATATATGGTCCACTTATGACTTTATATTACCCATTCTTTTGTAAATTCATGTTAAATTAGCGTTTTGGGTAAAATCGTCTCATTTGTCGTTCGTGTTTTTAACTTGTAATTATTAATATGATTACTTGGATCATGATTAATTATATCCAGAATGTAAAACATGATTTATATATAATATATATATTCAGAATATATATATATATATAATATATCTATAAATGGAATGAAATACACCGTTCATGGAGACGGTAGTCCGTACGTACGCATGAACGCTGTTTTCGTTTCCTTATTGAATTGAATGGAATTAAGTAGATGACATACATATAAATATACATAAATCCAGTATCATTATTATGTCATATATTTCATTAGTAATTATTATATATACTTTATAATCATTCATGAATGGTTAATCATTGAGAATGAATCACATTGCGTCGTGGAGACGGTAGTCCGTACGTACGCACGAGCGATGATATCGTTCCCATGGTCGTGCAATTGTGTTGAAGTGTATGTATAATATTTCAGTATCAATATCACTTTATAATAATCATATATAGTTACTCATTACACCATTATACCCATCCAATTAAGGTGGTGGCGGAAAATAGATTACACCACGGCGTGGAGACGGTATTCCGTACGTACGCACGCACGGTGATTTCCTTTTTCCGTAGGATGGATAGAAGGTTAATTAGAGTTGTTTCATATTTATAATAACATATCAGTATATAATAAATACTTATGTTATTACTTTATCATGAAACAACTAAAGAAGAAGAAGTTGAAGAAGAAAGAAATTGAAAAAGATCGGTAATGGATATTACCTCTTTTTGACGCGCCTTCACTTAACCTCCACTTAAAGAACTATGGATTGTCTTTAAAGAAGACCAGGACCTCTAGGATGATACTAGGGAGGTGGAGAAGAGATTTTGGCAGGGTTTGGCTGAGCTTGAATTCTCAAATTGGTGTGAGGAGGAGAGGGAGGAGGTGTCCTTTTATAAGGGAGGAGAGGGGCACCTTAGGAATATCTCAAAATATTATTTTATATTAAAGTCAAAATCGGTTTATAATGGTTCCAAAGGGTCTTATTTCGGAGCTAAAGTGGGGATGGGTCGAAATCCTATCAACCAATAGGATTTAGACAAGTTTAGGTTATTATTTTAACCTTATATATTAGATTTAACTCTAAGTTAAATAATTAAACTTTTACCGTGTCTTTTTGTTTTCTTACACTATATGGTTAATACACTTACTATAACATGCCAAACGAACCCCAAATTATTTATTATTAATATATATATCCTTATATAAGTCATTTGGCCGAACCTTAGATTTTTAGGAATAAAATAACAATTAATAATATAATATTTGATTTAAAAACTATTTTGTGTCAATTTTGACACTATTTGATATATGATTTTTTTGAAAGTCATAACAGAATTATATGTTCAAACCAAGTTGATTAAATCAACACTAATATATCATAGTGACCTAGAAAATTAGTGTAATTCATAAAAAGTCTCAAATTATATTTATTTGGGTATTTATAACATCAATTATGTCAATATTTCATTAATAAGATAATTACTGCATCATCGTTGTGTCATAAATAAATTAACTTATTTAATGTATAAAAATTGCAAATAAAATACCATTATGTAGGAAATCTGTTTAGCTTTCTAATGAATATTTATAGTAGAATTTATCTTATGTATAACCCCATATTAAAAATGTTTTAGTAAATAAATGTTGATTTTAACTCTTTTAACCCTTCATTAAATAAATTAATAATAAATGTCCTAATCTTATCCAAGTGGGCCTAAATGGTCATATTTTATTCCTAAGTTTGTTTTTGGTCTAATTACACTTATCCAATAGAATTAGGACATGTGTTAGGGTAAAAATAATATCATCTTTACCCTTAATTACCCTATTTACTTTTTACCGTGGTAAAAAAAGTAAAAAGTTACTATTCACCAAAAATTATTTTCATCTCATTGAACCACATTTTAGTCCTTGATATTAACCGTGTCTCTCGGATTTTCGAAATTCCACTCACAGAAGCGGTAAAATTAATTTTTATGAAAAATTCAGTTTTTTAACTACCACTTAGTGGTTTCACTATTCATCAAAAATTGAAAGTTTTCAGAAAAATACCAAAATTTCACCCTAGGCTAATTTCGATATTCTGAATCCAAAAATGAATTCCATTTTGAAAAATAAAATTTACAAAATTTCAAAAAGTGGTTATTACTATTCATAACGGCTAGTTTTAATAATATTTTAATAACGTATTGTTGTTTAGTGAAACTCGTTATTGCGTACTACACACGCTATCGAGGAAGGTCGTGATTGCGTGTAATGCAAGGCAAGTCAAGGATGCGTGTTGTGCAAGCTCCTTTTGTTGTAGCGTACAACACAAGACATTAGTGAAATTAAAAAGAATATTTTTCATAAAATCTTGGGCTGTTACAATACCCTCACGAGTTCAGTGGTGGTATCAGATTTTTAATCTGATTTACTATTTGTGAGTAATAAGAATTTGAAAAATAAAATAATTTTTTTAATTATTTTATTTACAATTATGCCATTTTTGGGTTTTCTCACAGGAGGTCTACACCGACTAAACTTAAGTCGCGCCTAGGGTAAAGCCACCATCATGAATGCAACGGTGCCCTAAGATTTTTAATATGGGCCACCGTTTAAGAGTTACGACACTTTTTTCAGAAAACCTCTTACAACTGCTATTTAGATTTTAACAAAACTTTGACGGACCATTCCAGGCACTCTGGGCCTCGAAATCATGCGCCGTCAGATTTCGTGGTCTCGAAATAATTCCATATAAATAAAAACAATTATACAGAATTTATGAGACATTAAAGAGAATGTATATACCAAACCCCTCACATGTACTAAATCCAGAGGTGGTAACCTTATAGAATAATATCTCATATGAGGATTATCCAATGAAGATAGAATATTAGAGTGACAAATTTCAACCAAACAAGAAAGCTCACATGCGCAAGGTACTGTAGTGGAACCAAAATTTTGAGGAAGTAATATGATAACAAACAGAGGTAATGAAATAGAAGTACCCCCTTTGATTTAGTGTATGAGATGAAATTTCCGGTGTAAAATTTATAAATGGGAGATGAATGTAAAAAAATATTTATAAATGAATTTTTATTTGGGATTAATATTTTTTTTACTATGTAATATAGTTATAAAGAACATAAACTACTTTAGTTATTTTTGACCAATTATAAAATATAGCATATCAAATTTAAAATATATTAATAATATTAACCAATGATAATATAGTCATTGTACAATGACTGATAATATTGGTATATATTAAGAATTATGATAATTTTTTTTAAAGATAGAAAGGGAGATGTACTAGACCAGTATAACCATACCCTACAAATCCCATTTATCAGAGCTTTTGGGGAAGATAAAATAAGTAGGATTTTACCTAGACCAATAACAATATAAAATTAAATAACTAAATCATGAATTAACCCATTTATGGAAGAATTTCAAGATTATTAATATCATGACCCAAACCATGTTTTCCAAACCACCCTAAGAAATCTCCACGATCGCACACCTTTCCCTTATGGCGTATTCCAGTGTAAAAAGGGGTCATTTATCTAGAACCTAGTAGTATGAATTTTAATATTATCATTTTTAATATGATAACTATTAAATTAAATATTATTTATTATTAAAATTTTATATGAGTCGATGAAAAATTATATTTTGATACGAAGAAACCAAAATTATTTTTTGGAAAATATACGATTTATTTAAAACACCCTTTTTGATAAATTCCAGAATTTTAAAATAAATATTTTTTAAATAGTATTATTATTAAATAATATTTTTATCCAAATGATAATATAATTTTTTAATGTCTAATATAATCATTATAGTGTTAGAAAACTGGTATTTTCATAAAACCAGTATTTTTCAACTAATGAATTTTTTTATTTAAATGTGTAAACCATAATATTTTATTTTGATAAAAGAAATATTATTTGTAAAATCAACATGATAAAATTATCAACTGGTGAATTATTAAAATTTTTTAGAGACAATTTAAATTTTTGGTAAAAATTTAATATGGTAAATATATACGATATGTGTGATGACATCATAATATACCAAAAGTGATGTAATAAACAGTATAATGTGTATAAATCACAAAAAATATTTTCCACTTTAAAATAATTTGTTTCCAAAGTTATTTGATTAATTTTTTAAACCCTTAATTAATCCTATAAAACCCATATTTTATTTTATGGTTTTGAAATCAATTATTTACAAACACTTCTCACTTCCAAATCACTAACTGTATTATTTTTAAAAGTTCGATTCTTGTAATTATAAAACAGTGAAACCCACTTTTATTTGGTTGAATCCATGCGAAAAACCATGGGTAGGTTCTTTGTTTTGATTATTTTATCATAGAGAGTCAAAAAACTATGTTTATGAACTAATAAGGAAATTCTCCCTCTTTGGTTATAAATACCCAACCATCCTCCCACTCCTCTTCACTCAAAACCAATTGAAAATGAAGTTACTATCTCTACCTCTCTAAACCCCACCCAAGGAGTTCCATGACTCTTAATAATCACCTCAAAAGCTTTTTGAATTGCCCTATAAAGGAATGGGGATCTTTCCCCTTCTTTTTATTTCATGTACTTTCGTTATACTAATCCCTTTCGATTTTGAATTTACTATGTTGTAAAATGTTTTTACAAATCTCTTTACCTTCCTTATGATTACCATGTTATGATTGACCACCTTTCACTCCCATTCACCCCTTTATAAAGCCTTATATACATATGTTATGTTTCCGAAATTGTAATACCCCAATATTTAGAAAATAAATATTGAATTCATGAAACAATGAGTCTCTAAAAAACACTAATTTTTTCTAACCTAGCCAGTAAACATAATTTTTCCTCATCTGTGATTTTAATTTCAAAAAACTGACATACACGGTTGCAGTCAGTAAGATATTCAGTGTTCAATAATACAAACTTAATTTATTCTGAATAGTAACACACCCTTATGAATTGTATTATAAACCTTATGAATAGTAAATCATATTATTATTTTATTATCTTAAGGTTATGAGATAATGAGATATTTATTAATTTTTAATGGTGATATAAAAGGAATTATAGCTTTAAAATTGATATTTTTCAAATAAATTATTATTTTATTTAAAAATGAAGATAATAATATGTAGAAAATTATTTTCAAAAAATGGAGTTCATTTTTGAATTTTACATGTCGAAAAATGGTTTGAATTATTTTTTGAAATTTTAATGAAATACTCGAATTTACGATGAATATTAAAATACTATAATTTTCCATATATATACATTATCAGTTAAATTCACTATTCATAGCATCGTGTCTAGTATTAGAACACTTGGTTAGAAATAAAATTTAATTATTACTATTTTTGGCCATAAGAATCAATAATATTGGTTGTATTTGGAGAAATAAAAAAATAATGCGTAAAATAACGGGAAAACCATCATCTCTTCCACTATAAACCCCCCTCACTCCATCCTCTCTTCACTAATATAAAGATTTTCACTTCTCTAAATTCTGATTAAATATCCTCCCAAGATCCTTACCCACGTCCAGAATCCCTTGGTCCCATAAAAAGATAAAAACCACTCCTTTAAAGAGGCTCTCAAGGAAGAAAACTTCAAGAGGTAAATTACTCTTTTCATTTCTTTTATTCCCAATTCCATTATTTTCTTTTTATTTCCTCACCTCCCTTCATCAAAATTTTGTGATGACTCCATTACCTTACATGTATTAGAATTTTTTTCTGATTAAGTAATAATTATTCAACATCACTCATTTCCCCTTCTTTTATACTAGAAATGAAAACACCATCTGAGATGTGTTAGTTTATATCATTCAAGGACGACGAGTTTTCAATTTATTTTACCATATTTAATTATGTTAATTAAACTATTTTGATGTTTGAACCCTAATATAATAAATGTATAATAACTTATGTAATGTTCTATAATCCTTTCTTGTACATGATATTTATTTATAAATCAAAATGAGTATTTTTGTGATCAAGAACTGCTAATTAACCCAAATAATTATCATTAACGTTTTATATAAAGATTCATATTCAATCCCAATAACCAAATTAATTTTATAACCATGTAATATTATAGATTTTAAAAATTAAAATACAACTTATATTCTGGAAAACCATTCTCATATTACATATATATATAAGTAAACCGGTCATGAATACTAAGGAAAACAATGCTCCTAAACAATAAAACTGAACCTCTTAAACCAATCAAGAAGGACATGAATGAACTTAATAAGGATAAAATAAATCAATTAAATAAAGAATATGATCTATAAATATTAACTAATGAATTTAATTTGGTTATCCAGGGGACTAAGATCATGTTGAGAACACCATCATACATAAGGTAAGGGTTTTCTACCCGGACATCCATCTTCATTCGGATAACTCTTATTATTTACTTACCTCAATAGAATTATTATTTATTCATATTTAACAATAATAAATTATTTTTAATGTTCTATATATGATTACCAACCCAAATCTTAATATAATTTATGGGTAGTTATATGTTTTAAAAGGATCTTTCAAACATTCTTCAGGAAATACAAGCCCATTTCAAGGGAATTTATCAAATTATTACCTATTTTAAAGGGCACTCTATAATCTTCTTCTGAAAAAAATTATATTTTTAAAATAAATCATTTTATTATGAAAATACTATCTTACTTCAATTCTGGTTTTATAGAATATTTTTTCCAAATAGCTCTTCTTTTCAAAGTAAAAGAGTATTTATCTCAAGAATAACTCGATGATTATATAAGTGTTTTTTCATCTATTTCGACACTCTTATTAATTATTATATATTATTGGGATTAATATTTCATGATATAATCTACCATTTTAATTTCATGGTTTATGAATAGTTTCACTATGGATGATCTATCTTAAAACCATTCACCAATTTACTCCGAATGGATAGTGTTTATGCTTAATGTTCTGGGAAAGTTTTTTACATTTGATATATTAGTTTCAATATGAATGTATATATTGTTTATGTTTAACCCCATTCATATGAGGAATTCATTGGAGTTAGTAAGTGTCAGGTGGGGTTTTCTATATCCCCTTGGTGCATCGATATGTCTCATGAGAAAAACTATGGTCTTGGAATGAGGCCTTGACAAAATAGATATTTATGGTATAGGCACAAGGCCTTGACGATATGGTTATGATGTCCCGCATTATGCATTCCATAAATATAATAATAGTATTGATAGTTCGTGTGGTTATTCGACTAGTAGAATACCTATGATTATTATTTATTATGACATTATTTATTCAGCTATTATTCCTTCCATACTGTGTTCATGTTTTTTTAATGGCATGTGTTTTTAGTTATTCACAATGCCTAATGTTTATGTTTATGATATCCTACGCTATATTGCTTACAATTACGGAGCGTTTGAGATCATCCCTTTCTTATGTTTCATTTTCTCAGGACATGAAGAAGTTTTTTATGAATGACATGCAGAGCTAAAATTATAGTTGTGGATGCTCGCAAAGAAACTTATATGTTTTATTTCTTTTCAAGTTGTAATGTTGAACTTATGTATGTATCTTGTTTCCAATGCTAAAAAAATTACATGGTCCTTAAGTATGCATATTCCTTGTTTATATGCCAATGTAATAGAGTAAGGCACAAGATCTCTACAACTGCTGTCAGGTCCTTACAGTTGGTATCAAAGGATGTTTAGTAGAAAATTTTAAAACTAGATTTACAAAAGATAGATTAGGGAAGAAAACCCTAAGATAGTATTTGAGGATAAACATAAAAGAACATCCTAGAATATTTGGTATGGAATATGTTTTTTTGATCTTTCTAGAAAATACATCCCTGTCTAGATACAACAAGTTTACGTGGTTCTGGAACAGAAGTACATAAGAGTGAAAACTACGACAAGGAGTTTCGGGCTTGACCCAAGGTATCCTGGTACACAAAAAAAGCCTCACTCTACACCTGGTTGCACACTCCCAGGGGATATGCTTAAGGTAAATCCCATTTTTTACTATCCATTATGAAGGATTAAAATGTAGAATATTCTTCAGTGAAACCATGTTTATGACTATTGGATTAGACATGCATATGATTTCAATTTATGCTAAATATTTTTCTAATTTGAGATTATATATTATGATTCATAACTTAATCTAGTGTATTCCATTATTTATAAATGGAACCTAGTGGAAGGAATAGAAACTACATGAACGTGAATATCTCATGTAGGGATTTTCTTCCTATGCAAGATAATGATGCTGGATCTGGAGCTACGATTGGTGTTGAGAAACTTATAACTATATTGGGATAGTTGAATCAGGTTATGCAAAATAACATTACCCTTTTGAAGAATCTAGATCCTCAATGTTGAGGATCTATGTTTGAAAGGTTTATGCGACAACAACCTCTATTATTAAACAGGACAACAAGCTCATTCATAGTAGAGTAGTGGATATGTTCATTAGAGAAGATATTTCTCGCTTTGGGATGTAAAAAAAGAGAGAAGGTTGTCATGGAAGTTTATCTTATATCAGGAGATGTGGATCAGTGGTGGTAATTTATCCAAAACACAAAGGAGGAAAAAGAAATAGTAGATATGGAATGAAGTGATTTTAATGAAATATTCCTATAAAAATATTTTCCTCACAAAAAACGAGTGGATATAGAACATAAATTCATGAATCTGAGGCAGAAGGAGGATAAAAATGTTTCCAAGTATGAATCCATCTTTAGAAGGCTAGAAAGGCATTCTGTGGACTATATATATAATCGAAAGAGATATATTTATCTATTATTTGATGGTTTAAAACCATTTATCTAAAGGGTAGTAGTCTCCCATAATTTCCCATCAGATGAAGATATAGTATCATGCGCTATCAAGACAGAAAAATAATTTTCTAAGTCTTATGACTTTAAAGGAAGTAAAATAGAAGAAGAGGGATACTGAAAAATATGGAAAAGGAAATAAGGAAATGGGGAAGTTGGAAATATTTGACCTCCCACCCTATAGTAATTGTGGGAAGAAACACCATGGCACTTACCTTAAGGGAATGATAGTCTGTTATAAGTTCGGAGAAAAATTCCACCAATCTCATGATTGCAAGGGGAAGAATGAAACAATCAATATTCAATTCTAAAGTTGTAAATATATGGGACATTATGCACTTTAGTTTCATAAGTGTTATGGAAACATTCCCCAGAGAAGGCCAAGGTAGCTAGGCCAAGCTTATACGGTCACAACTACTGAGGTTGAAGTTCCTAACAATATGGTGGAAGGTACTTTAATCATTTCCTTGAACTTAGCCAATGATTTATTTGATTATGGATCATCACATTCTTTTATATCTTCCCATATTTCCCTAAAAATTATACATGATCAATTTTATTTAATAAAGGAGTTATCTGTCAAAACTCATAGCGAATGCATCATTGTAACAAAGATGTGTTGATCAGTCTCTCTTGTGACACATAAACATGATTTAGTTGCTAAACTTATCATCAAACCCATGATTCAATTTGAAATAATTATTGTCATGAGTTATAATTCATGTTATTATCACAATATCTATTGTAATAAGAGGGAAGTAGTGATTTTTGAGTACGATGTTGAATCCCTTATCTTTAGAGCAGAAACCTTGCCAACTAATTCTTTTCTAGATCCACCCCCAGTAGCTATAATATATTAAATTATTAAGGAAAAAGAGAATGAAATATCTATGGGTTATGAAAATAATGTACAAATAGAGGACATACCTATTATGAATGAATATGTTGATGTGTTTCTAGAGGATTTACCTAACATCCTCCAGAGCAGGAAGTTGAGTTCTCTATTGATTTAATTCCCGGTTCAAGGCCCCCCCATAATAAAGACTTCTTATAGAATGGGAATTGTGGAATTAGTAAAACTAAAGAAAAACCTATAGCAATTGAGTGATATAGTATTTATTCTTCCTACTGTTTCCCCATGGGGTGCCTCTGTTCTTTTCATTAATACGAACGATGGATTGAAGAGGTTATCAAATGAATACCGGGAAATCAATGATATAATAATAAAGAACAAGTATCCCCTACCTCGCATTGATGATTTATTTGATCAAATTCATGGAGCTCAATATTTTTCAAAGATTTACATTTAGTCTAGATATCATCAATTTCTTGTGGGGAAGGAAGATATTTCAAAAAAAAACATTTCGAACCAGGTATGGACATTACAAGTTTACAGTAATTCCTTTTCGACTGACTAATTCACCATTTGTTTTCATGGATCTAATAAATAGGGGTTTCAAGGAATATATTTATGAATTTTTGGTAGTTTTTATGGATGATATCTTGATATACTCTAAAATATAATAAGATCATTAAAATCACTTTCGCATTATTATGAATACTCTTAGAAGAAATGAATTATATGGGAAGTCTAGAAAGTGTGAATTTGGTCTTCAATTAGTTTACATTCATGGCCACATTGTCTCTAAGGGTGTAATATCTATTGATCATGTGAAGAGAAAGGCTGTTCAAGAATGTCCTACTCTAACTAACATAACCGAGGTTCGTTGTTTTATGGGTTTAACAGGTTATTATCGACATTTTGTTCAGAACATCAGTTCGTATAGACAAAATAATGTGAGGAATGTTTTCAAGTATTTAAGAAGAGATTAGTAAATTATCTGGTACAAACTCTACCATCGGGGAATGATGGGTTTGTGATCTATAGTGATGCATAAAATAATGGACTTGGTTGCGTCCTTATGTAGAATGACAGAGTTACTACCTATGCATCAAGGCAGTTAAAAATTAATGAACAAAACTATCCTACTCATGATCTTGAGTTAGCTGATGTTATCTTCACTCAAAAAATATGTAGACACTATCACTATGGTGAAATATGTGAGATAAATATGGATCAAAAGAGATTTTAATATATATTCTCACAGAAAAAACTCAACATGAGGTAAAGGCTATGACTTCAACAACTCAAGGGTTATGATTATTCCATACAATACCACCCAATAAAGGAAAATAAGGTAGCTAATTCATTAAGTAGTAAGGATCATGGGGTTCTCAACAAAATGAGGATTTATAATGATCCTTTTTATATGGATCTAGTGAGGATGGATATGGGAATTATCAATGAAGGTGAAACATCACTACTTTTTCAAATGGTTACCTTACCATCTTTATTAGAAAAAATTAAAGCTTCCCATTATGATGATGGGAATCTTAAAAAGGAAATTAATACTGTGAAATATGGGATGTTGGATGACTTTGTGTGTGAAGATGGAATTCTAAAATTTAGCATGAGGCTTTCTGTTCCAGCAATACCCAAGCAAAAAAGGGAGTTACTGGATGATTCCCATAGTTCTAATTTCTCTATAAATCCTAGTAACACTAATATTTATAGAGATTAAAGAAACATTTTTGGTAGGACAACATAAAATGGGAAATTGCTGATTATGTATCAAGATGTTTAGTCTGTCAATAATTGAAGGTCGAACGACAACATCCTAGAGGAGTCATACAAACTTTACCTATTATTTCATGAAAATGGTATGACATCTCTATGGATTTTGTCAGTGAATTACCCAAAACTCCATAAAATAATGATGCAATATGGTTAATTTTTGATCAACTTAAAAAATATTCACATTTACTCACTATAAGGGAGGATTTTCCACTAGATCACCTAGAAAGAATCTATATCAATGAAGTTGTGAGACTTTATGGAGCACCTCTCTCAATTGTGTCTGATCAGGATCCAAAATTTACATTGAAATTTTGGAAAATTATTCATAAATCATTAGATACTGAAAATTATTTGTGTACTTTTTATCATTCTCAAATTGATGGGTAATCAGAAAGGATGATCCCAAACTTAGAAGACATGTTGAGATCATGTTTACTTGACTTTCAAGGTATTTTGGATTAATATTTAACTTTAGTGTAGTTTTCCTACAATTAGATATTCCATTCCGGTATTCAAATTACACCATATAAAGAATTGTACGGAGATCAAAAAGTTCATGATAAATAAAAAGTATATGCTACCATGGATTGATGACATGTTTGACCAAATATGTGGATCATATTACTTTTTGGAGGATGAAATTTGGTCGATATATTATCAAGTAATAGTTTATAAAGAGGATATCCCCATGACTATTTTTCATATAAGGTATTGGCACTATGAGTGTCTAGTGATTCCATTTGGACTCAATAATGTCTAGTCATTTTTAAAGACATAATGAATAGAGTCTTGAGGGATCACCTTGATAAATTTGTGGTTGTATTTATAGATGATGTTATTATAAATTATAAAATTAAGGAGGAACATAAGGGGAATTTTAATGATGTACTGAAATCATGGAAAATGAATATTCTTATGCAAAGTATAGTAAATGTGAGTTTTAGATGGAGAAGGTAACATTTCTAGGGATGTTATAACTAGAAAAGGGATATTGATGGAGACTTTTATAACATAAGTAATTAAAGGATGTCCAGACTAATATATGTGTTGGAGATATTTAGTTTCCTTATATTTGATGGGTATTATCATCGATTTGTGAGGAACTTGTCAAGATTGCCTATCCTAATAACCAAGTTAACTCAAAATGGAGTAAATATTTTCTCGATTAATGAATGCAGGGAAGGATTTAAAGAGTTATATAAGAGGCTAATCAGTAGACCAGTGATCACATTCCCTATCAGTAGGGAATGATTTGGGATCTATAATGGTAAGTCCAAAAAATTATGGGATCATGTACACATAAAGGATGAGAATGTGATTGTCTATGCCTCCTTCCAATTAAAGATCTATGAGCAGAACAACCAAACACATGGTCTAGAATTGGATGTTGTGTTTTTAATGCTAAGGATTTGAAATCATTATCTCTACCAAGAGAAGTTTGACATGTATATGGATCATAACATACTAAAGTATATATTCACACAAAAGGAGATCAATATTCACAAATGAAGGTGGTTACATCTGATTAAGGATTATGATTGCTCAATCCATTTCAATCTGTGGAAGGAAAACAAAGTGGAAAATGATTTGAGTAGAAAAGATCCCCCAAACCTATCCATATTGAGGATTGAAAGGGATAAAATCATCTTGGGCATACATATTATAGGCATGGGAATAATAATAGGATCTTTATCCTACCTTAATCAAATAAAATATCCACCATAGATTCTTGAGAGGGTCATGGAGGCCCAAAAAAAGTATTTAAAGCTTCAAAAAATTCGGCCTTATTCCAGAGTTCAACATTGATAACGATTGAGTGAAATGTTTAGAACACGGACATTTGTCCCATAAAAATCAAAACTTAAGTGGAAACCATTGGATGAGGTGCATAGATTATCCTTCTCTATTAATCTAAGAGGAACTAAGATATATATATATATATATATATATAAAGAATTTTTTTTCGATGGATTACTTGAAGATAATATTTCAAAATTTGATTCTCGATGCTTGTTATGATAACAAGTCAATGATGAATGATGGAAGTGTAAGGGTATCATAAAACAATTTCCCTTAATAGTACAAAAATGTGAAAACATAACCATTGATTTCATCATAGGACCCCATGACATATAAAGGAAGTAAAACCATTTGGAAGGTAGTTAATTTTTTTAAATTCAACACATTTCATTGATATCAAGGAAGATTTCTCTCTTGAAAATTTTTCTAAGATATACATAAGGGAAGTGGTAAGACTACATGGAGTTCCACTCCCCATTATATCTAATTATGATCTGAGGTTTACCTCATGGTTTTGGAGAAGACTTTAGAAAGCATTGGATAAATAGATAAGTTTCATTGCTAATAATAACCCTCAGGTAGATGGTTAATTTGAGAGAACCACTAAAACTCTATAGGATATTCTGATATCATGTTCAATGGGTTTACAAGGTTATTAGGGTTAACAAATTTCCCTATGAGAGTTCTCATATAACAACAACATCCATTTTAGCATTAAAATGAAACCTATTGTGGCTCTTTATGGGAATTGATGTTAGACTCTAACATGTTGGGATGAATTTAGAGAGTAGAATCTTTTGGGACTTGATCTTATCCAAGAGACAATAGATAAGGATCAGATCATTCTATATCATATCATATGCATTCAATGTTTATTGAAAATATATTCAAAAACACATTGAAGAGACCAAGAATTTGAGGTTGAAGATAAGGTATTCCTGTATACACCACTATAGAATAAACACATGAGGTTTTAGAGGAATTGAAAGATTAGTACAAGATACATCGACCCCTCTGAGACCATTGATTACATCAGATCTATTTCATATCAAATTTCACTCCCACCTAACTTACCTCAGGTAAAAAATTTATTCCATGATTCCATATTGAGAAAGTATATAACAAACCACTCACATGTACTAAAAACAGAGGTGGTAACCTTAGTGAACAATATATCATATGAGTATTATCCAATGTAGACAGAATATTGTAGTGAAAAATTTATAAAAAACAAGAAATATCACTTGATCAAGGTACTGTATTAGAACCAAAAGTTTTATGAAGTAACTTGAGAACCAAAAGAGGTAATCAAATAGAATTACCCTCATTTGTTTTAGTGTATGAGATTAAATTTTAAGGGTAAAATTTCTAAATGGGGGGTGAATATAAATAACAAAACATTTATAAATGAATTTCTATTATGGATTAATTGTTTTTTTATTATTTAATATAGTTATAAAAGACATAAAATACTTTAGTTATTTTGAATCAATTATAAAATATAGCATACTAGACTTAAAATACTTTAATAGTCTTAACCAATGGAAATATAGACGTTTTACAATGACTGATAAGATTGGTATATATTAAGAATTATGATAAATTCTATTTTTCAATGATAGAAGGAGAGATTTACTAGAATAGTAGCACAATACCCTACAATGTGAATTTATCAGAGCTTACGAGAGAGATAAAATAACTATAATTTTACCTTGACCCGTAAAACTATCAAATAAATAACTAAATCATGAATAAAACCATTTTTGGATGAAGTTCAAGCTTATTAATATCATGACCCAAACCATGTTTGCCAAAAAACCCTAAGAAAACTCCACCATCATACACCTTTCCCTTAGGGTGTATGCTGGTGTAAAAAAGGGTTATTTATCTAGGCCCTAGTAGTATGAATTTTAATATTTTCATTTTTAATAGAATAATTTTTAAATTAAATAATTTTTATTATTACAATTTTATTTGATTTGATGAAAATTTGATTTTGATTCGAAGAAACCAAATTTTTTTGGGAAAATATATGATTTTAATTAAAACACTATTATTAATACATTCAAGAATTTTAAAATAATTTTTTTATATAGTATTGTTATTAAATAATATTTTTATCTAAATGATAATTTAATTTATTGATGTCTAATATAATCATTATAGGTTTTGAAAACTGGTATTTTCGTAAAACCATTATTTATCAAATAATGAAATTTTTTATTTAAACATGAAAATCACCATATTTTATTTTGATAAAATAAATATTATTTCTAAAATCAATATGATAAAACTTTCAACTGGTGAATTTTTAATATTTTTCAGAGACAATTTAAATTTTGGGTAAAAATCTAATATGGTAAATATATACAGTATGTTTGATAACATCATAATATCCCAAAAGTGATGTAATAAACAGTATAATTTGAATAAATGTAAGAAAATATTTTTCCACTTTAAAATAATTTTTTTCAAAAGTTATTTGATTAGTTTTTTAAACCCATAATGAATCTTATAAAACTAATATTTTATTTTATGGTCTTAAAATAAATTCTTTACAAACACTTCTCACTTCGAAATCACAAAGTGTATAATTCTAAAGAGTTTGACTCTTGTTATTATAAAATAGTGAAACCCACTCTTATTTGGTAGAAACCATGGGAAAAACCATGGGCAGGTTCTTGGTTTTGATTATTTTCTCATATAGAGTTAGAAACCTATGTTTATTAATTAATAAATAAATCCTTCATTATTTTTATAAATAATCACCCATCCTCCCACTCCTTTTCCCTCAAAACAAATTGAGAATGAATTTACTCCATCTATCTCTCCAAACCCTACCCAAGGTGTTCCATGAATCTTAATAATATCTTCACACGATTTTAAATCCCCCTATAATATAAATGGGCTCTTTCCCCTTATTTTTATTTGATTTAAGTTCATTATACTAATCCCTTTTGATTTTAAATTTACTATGTTGTAATATTTTTTTACAAATCCCTTTACCTTTATTATGATTACTATGTTATGATAGACCACCTTCCACTCCCATTCACCCCCTTTATAAAGCCTTATGTACACCAATAATGTTTCCGAAATTGTAATACCCCAATATCTTGAAAATAAATATTGAATTCATGAGACAATGAATCTCTAAAAAACAACACTTATTTATAACATAACCAGTAAACGTAATTTTTCCACATCTATGATTTTAATTTTGAAAAACTGACATAAACGGTTGCATTCAGTAAGATATACAGTGTCCAATAAGAAAAAATTAATTTTTTGATGAATAATAACATACACTTATGAATAGTAATATGAACCTTATTAATAGTAAATCATATTATTATTTTATTGTCGCAATGTTATGAGATAATGGGATCTTGATTAATTTTTCAAGGTGATATAAAATGAATTATAATTTTTTATTTTTTATTTTTCAAATAAATTATGATTTATTTAAAAATAATATTTTTAATATTTAGAAATTTATTTTCAAAAAATTTATTTCATTTTTGAATTCTTCACGTCGAAAAATGGTTAGGGTGAATTTTTGGGATTTTTCTAAAATACTCAAATTTTTGATGAATAGTAAAATACGACAATTTCCTGTATATATACATTATAAGTTAAATTAACTATTCCTAGAATCATGGATGATGTAAGAACACTTAGTTAGAACTCAAATTTAAATATTACTATTCTTGGTCATAAGAATCAATACTATTGGTTGTCTTTGGAAAAATAATAAAATAATGAGTAAAATAGTGGGAAAACCATCCTCTCCTCCACTATAAACCCCCCTCACTCCCTCTTCTCTTCACTCCTATAAATACTTTCCCTTATCTAAATTCTGATCAAATATCCTCCCAAGATCCTTACCCATGTCCAAAATCCCTTTGTCGCATAAAAATAAAAAAAACTCTTCTTCAAAGAGGCTCTCGAGGAGGAATACTTCAAGTGGTAAATTACTCTTTTCATTTATTTTATTCCCAGTTCCTTTATTTTATTTTTATTTCCTCACCTCCCTTCATCCAAATTTTGTGATGAATCCATTACCTTAAATGTACTATAATTTTTTATGATAATGGAATAATTATTCAACATCACTCATTTCCCTTTCTTTTATACTAGAAATGAAAACACCATCCGAGATGTGTTAATTTATATCATTCAAGGACGACGAGTTTTCAATTTCTATTAACGTCTTCAATTATGTTCACGAAACAATTTTTATGGTTGAACCAGACTATAATAAATTTTTAATAACTTATTTATGGTTCTATAATCCTTTTTTATACATGATATTAATTTATAATTCAAAATGAGTTTGTTGTGATCAAGAACTTCCAATTAACCCAAATAATTTCCATTAAAGTTTTATTTAACGATTCATCTTCAATCCCAATAAACAATGGAATTTTATAAAAATGTAATCTTATGGATGTTAAATAATAAAATATAACTTATATTTTGGACAACCATTCTGATATTACATATATATATAAGTAAACAGGTCATGAATACCAAGGAAAAAATTCTCCCAAACAATAAAGTTAAACATATTGAACCCATCAAAAGGTTCATGAATGAACTTAATAATAATATAATAAATAAATTAAATATATTATTGGTTCTTTAAATATTAATTAATGAATTTAATTTGGTTATCCAGGAGACAAAGAAAATGTGAAGAACACCATCATAATTAAGGTAAGGGTTTTCTACCTGGACCTCCATTTTCATTTGGCTTATTCTTATTCTTTACTTAACTCAATAAAATTATTATTTATTCATATTTAACCATCATAAAATATATTCTAATGTTCTATATATGTTTAAAAACCAGAATCTTACTTTTATTTATGGGGAGTTATATGTTTTAAAAGGATCTTTCAAACATTCTTCCTGAAATACAAGCCCGTTTCAATGGAATTTATCAAATTCTTAACTATTTTCAAGGGAACTCTATAATATTTTTTTTGGAGAAAATTATATTTATGAAATCACTCATTTTATAATGAAAATACTGTCTCACTTTAATTCTGGTTTTATTGAACATTTTTTCCAAACAAACTTGTCTTTTCAAAGTAAAAGAGTATTTATGTCAAGAATTAGTCGATGATTTATAAGAGTATTTTCATCTATTTCGACACACTTATTGATTCTTATGTATTATTGGGATTAATATTTCATGATATCATCTAACATATTTAACTTAATGGTTTATAAATAGTTTTTCTGTGGATATGCTATCTTAAAACCATTCACCAATTTACTTCGAATGGTTAGTGTTTATGCTTAATGTTCAAGGAAAGTTATTTAAATTTCATATATTAGTTTCAATATGAATGTATATGTAGTAAATGTTTAACCAAATTCATATGAGGAATGAATTGGATTAGTAAGTGTTAGGTGGGGGCCGCTATAGCCCCATGGTGCATCGGTAGGTCTCATGAGAAAAAGTATGGTCTTGGCACAAGGCCTTGACGAAATGGATATCTATGGTCTTGGAACAAGGCCTTGATGGTGTAATTATGATGTTCAACATTATGAATTCCCTCACTATGAAAATTGATTTGATTTTTCATGTGGTTATTCAGCTAATAAAATACCCATGATTTTTATTTATTATGGCATTATTTATTCAGATCTTATTCCTTCCTTAATGTGTTCATGTTTATTTTTAAAGGCATGTGTTTTTAGTTATTCACAATGCCAAATGTTTATATTTATTATATCCTCTACTATACTCCTTACCCTTACTGAGCGTTTCAGATAACCCCTTTCTTATGTTTCATTTTTTTAGGACATGAAGAAGTTTCTTATGAATGACCTGCATGGATACACTTATAGTTGTGGATGCTCCAAATAAAACTTATATGTTTTATTTATTTCCAAGTTGTAATGTGGAACTTACGTATGTATCTTATTTCCAATGATACTAAACTACTCGGTCCTTTGGGATGCATATTACTTTTATATATGGTAATGTAACAAAATAAGGCACCAGATCCATGCAACTTGGGTTGGGTCCTTACAGTTGGTATCAAAGGAAGTTTAATAGAAAACTTGGAAAATAGATTTAGAAAACATAGATTAGGGAAGAAAACCATAAGATATTATTTGAGGATAAACATACAAGAACATCCTGAAATTTTTGGTAAGGAATAGATCATGTGGATATTTCACAAAAATACATCCATGTCTGGATACTACAAGTTGACGTGGTTCTGGCACAGATATACCTAAAAGTGAAAACTCTGACAAGGAGTTCTGGTCTTGACCCAGGGTATCCTGGTACATGACAACGGGCCTTACTGCACTCATGGTTTAACACTCCCAAGGGATATACATAAGATAATTTACATTTTATTTACTATCCATTATAAAGTATTAAATTCTAAAATTTTCTTCAATAAAACCATATTTATGAATATGGGATTATCCATTCATAGGATTTTAATTTATGCTAAGTTTTTTATAAGTTGAGATTATATATTATGATTCATAACCTAAGCTAGTGTATTCCATTATTTATAAATGGCGCCCAGTGGAAGTAATTGAAACTTCATGAATGTGCATATCCCATGTAGGGATTTCCCTCCTATGAAAGATAATGAAGTTGGATCTGGATCTATGATTGGTGATGAGCTACATACAACTATACTAGGATAGTTGAGTCAAGTTATGAACAGTAACCTTACCCATATGGATCATATGGATCCAAAATGTGGAGGAGCTATGTTAAAATGGTTTATGTGACAAAAACATCCATCATTCAATTGGACAACAAACCCAATCATAGCAGAGAAGTGGATAAGTTCATTGGACAAGATATTTCTCACTTTGGGATATAACAAAAAGAGAAGGTTGTCATGGAAGTTTATCATCTATTGAGATATGTGGATCAGTGGTTGTCATTTATCCAAAACAAAAATGAAGAGGAAGAATTAGAAGATATGGAATGGAGGTATTTTAAGGAAATATTCCTAGAAAAATATTTTCCCCACAAACAATGAGTGTATACAGAAATAAAATTATTGAACTTGAGGCAGAAGGAAGATAAAAATGTTTCCAAGTATGAATCCAACTTTAAAAGGCAGGAAAGGCATGCTGTAGACTACATATTTAATCCAAGAAGCAAGATTTATTTATTCTTTTATGGTTTAAAACCATTTCCCTAAAGGGCACCAGTCTTCCAGAATTTCCTATCATATGAAGATATAGTCTCATGCGCTATCAAGATAGAAAAACATTTTCTAAGTAATATGACTTTAAAGGAAGGAAAGAGAATAAGAGGGGTACTTAACTCTTTGGAAAAGGAAAGAAGAAAATGGGGAGATGGGAAGATTTGACCTCCCACCCTGCAGTAATTTTCAGAAGAAACACCATGGAACTTAACTGAATGGAATTGGAGTCAAATACAAGTGAGAGGAAAAAGGCCACCAATATCGTTATTGTAGGGGGAATAATGAAACAATCAATATTAAATTCTATATTTGTAAATAGATGGGACATAATTCACATAAATTTCCGAATCATTAGGGAAACATTCCCCCAATAAGGTCAAGGGAGCAAGGAAAAAATTATGCAGTCAGAACTACTGAGGTTAAAGATCCTAACAATGTGGTGGAAGGTACTTTAATCGCTTCCTTGAACTTATCCAATTCTTTATTTGATTATGGATCATCACATTATTTTATATCTTCCCATATTTCCAAGAAAATTATACATGTTCAATTTTATTTAATAAAGGAGTTATCAGTCAAAACTCATTGGGGATGAATCATTACAACAAAGATGTGTCAATTAGTCCCCCTTATGACACATAAACAAGATTTAGTTGCAAACCTTATCATCAAACCCATGATTGAATTTTATATAATTCTTGATATGATTTTTATTTAACGTTATTATTCTAATATCTATTGTAATAAGAGGGAAGTTGCGATTTTTGAGAATGGTGTTGAATCCCCTATCTTTAGAGAAGAAACCTTTCCAGCTGATTCTTATCTAGATCTACCCCCAGTAGCTCTACTGAATTCAATTGTTAGGGAGAAAGAGAATGAAATATCTGTTGGTGATGAAAAGAATGTTCAAATGGAGTGCATACCAATTGAGCAAGAATTTGTTGATGTGTTTCTAGATGATTTACCTTCACATCCTCCAGAGCAGGAAGTTGAGTTCTCTATTGATTTAATTCCTGGTTCAAGGCCCATATCAAAGACTCCTGATAGAATGACCATTGTGGAATTAGTATAATTAAAGAAACAAATAGAGTAATTGAGTAATAAAGAATTTATTCTCCCTAGTGTTTCCCCGTTGGGGACCCCTATTGTTTTCGTTAAGAAGAAAGATGGATCGATGCGGTTGTAAATTGACTATAGGGAGATCAATGATATAACAATAATGAACAAGTATCCCCTATATCGCATTGATGATTTATTTGACCAACTTCATGGAGCTTAATATTTTTCGAAGATTTAACTTTGATCTAGATATCATCAGTTTCTTGTGATAAAGGAAGATATTCCAACAACATAATTTCGAACCAGGTATGGGCATTACGAGTTTATAGTAATGCCTTTTGGACTAACTAATTCACCCTCTGTTTTCATGGTTCTAATGAATTAGGTTTTTGAGGAATATGTTTAAGACATTTTTTCAATTATTATTGGTGATATATTGAAATACTCCAAAATATAAGAACATATTAAAAATCACATGCACGCTATTCTATAGAATATTAGATTAAATAAATTATATGGGAAGTTTAGAAAGTGTGAATTTTTTCTTTGATTAGTTTCCTTTATTATCCACATCGTCTCTAAGGATGGAATTTCTATTGATACTGTGAAGAGAAAGGCTATTCAAGAATGTCCTTATCCAACGAACATAAACAACGTTCATTGTTTTTTTGGTTTAGAAGGTTATTATTGGCGTTTCATTCAAAACATCAGTTTGTATGGACAAAAGAATGCGAGGAATGTTTTGTGGAATTTAGGAGAAGATTAGTGAATGCTCCGATCCTAACTCTACTATCATGGAATGATGGGTTTGGGATCAATAGTGATGCATCAAATAATGGGATTGGTGTTTTCCTTATGTAGAATGATAGAGTTATTGACTATGTATCAAGGGAGTTAAAAATTCATGAACAAAACTATCTTACTCATGATCTTGAGTTAGCGGATGTGATCTTCACACTAAAAATATGGAGACACTATCACTATGGTGAATGATTTGAGAGATATATGGATCAAAAGAGTATAAAGTATATCATCTCATAGAAAAAACTCAAAATGAGGCAATGGCTATGACTTGAACTACTCAAGGATTATGATTATTCCATACACTACCTCCCAATAAAGGAAATAAGGTAGCTACAGCATTGATAAGGAAAGATCATGGGGTTCTCAACAAAATGAGGATTGCTAAGGATTATTTGTATATGAATCTAGTGAGGATGGATGTGGGAATTATCAAATAAGGTGAAACATCACTACTTTTTCAAATGGTATCCCAACCATCTTTATTGGTAATAATTAATGATTCACATTATGATGAAAAGAATATTTGAAGTTAAATTAATGCTGTAAAATATGGGATGTTGGATGACTTTGTGTGTGAAGATGGAATTCTGAAATTTGGGAAGATGCTTTGTCTTCCAGTTATACCCGAGCTAAAAAGGGAGTTACTGGACGATGCCCATAATTCTAATTTCTCTATAAATCCCAGTAATACTAAGATGTACTGATTATGTATCAAGATGTTTAGTCTATCAACAAGTGAAGGACGAACAAAAAAATCCTAGGGGATTCATGCAAACATTACCTATTATTTCATGGAAATGGGATGAAATCACCATGGAATTTGTGACTAGATTACCAAAATCTCCAAGAAATAATGATGCAATATGGGTAATTATTTATTAACTTACAAAATCTACACATTTCCTCACTATAAGAGAGGATTTTCTACTGAATCACCTAGAAAAAATCTATATCAATGATGTTGTGAGACTTAATGGAGCACCTCTCTCAATTGTGTCTGATATTGATCCACCATTTAAATCAAAATTCTGGAAAATTATTTAGAAATATTTGGATATTGAACTTGATTTGATTACTGCTCATCATCCTCAAATTGATGGGTAATCAGAAAGGATGATCTCAACTTTATAAGAAATGTTAAGATATTTTTAACTTGACTTTAATGATATTTGGGATTAATATTTAACTTTAGTAGAGTTTTCCTACAATAAGATATTCCAGTCCAGTATTCAAATGTCACCATATAAAGCATTGTTCTGAAATATATGTCGTACACCAAATTTTTGAGATGAAGTAGGAGAAAGGAAGCTTGTGGGCCTAGATCATGTGGAGGAAACAATAGTGAAGGAAAAGAATATTCAAGACCATATCAAAGAAGCTCAAAGACGAAAAATATCTTCCCATAATCAAAGGAAGGATTTGGAATTTCAAGTGGGAGATCATGTTTTCTTAAATGTATCTCCATGGAATGGTGTTATAAGATTTGGGAAGAATGGGAAACTGATCTCTAGGTATATAGGACCTTTTGAAATTCTAGAGATAATTTTAGCTATTTCATATCATTTGGATATGCCTTCTAGCCTATCTAAAGTACAAAATGTGTTCCATGTCTCATTATTGAGAAAGTACATGCCAAACCCAACACATTTTCTCCGAAGGTATATAATTGGTACCTGACCTATCTTACTATGAAGAAAATATCTGGATTCTATAAACTGAAGAACAAGTGTTGATGAATCAGACAACTTGACTAGTAATGATACTTCAGAAAAATCATAAAATCGAAGACACAACGTGGGTGACTTAGGATCTTGTGAAGAAAAACTGCCCACATATTTTTGTGAGATAACATTATGGTAATTTTGAGGAATGAATTTTTATAAGGAGGGGATAATGTAACCCCCCAAAATTTTGAAAATAAATATTGAATGTATGAAATAATCAGTCTCAACAAAACTACACTTTGTTATAACCTATCCATTAAACATAATTCTTCCACCTTTGTTATTTGAATTCAGAAAAACTGACATACACGGTTACGTTGAGTTTGATATTTAGAGTCTGATAAGAAAAACATAATTTTCTTTGTGAATAGTAACAAACCCTTATGAATAGTAACATGAATAGTAATATGACCCTTATGAATAGTAAATAATAATATTATTTTATTTTCTTAAGGTTATAAGATAATGAGATCTTGATTAATTTTTCAAGATGATAAAAAAAGAATTATTGTTTAAACATTTTTATTTTTTGAATAATTTTTTATGTTATTTAAAAAATAAATTAATAATATTTAGAAAATTATTTTCAAATAATGGAGTTCATTTTTATACTCTACATGTTGAAAAATGGTTAGGGATAATTCTTGGGATTTTTCTGAAATATATGAATTTTTGATGAATAGTAAAATACAATAATTTTCCGCATATATACATTATCAGTTACATTCACTATTAATAGCATCATAGATGATATAAGAACACTTGGTTAGAACTCACATTAACATATTAACATTGTTGGTGATAAGTGTCACACCCCGACCCGTGAGTAATGATTTTTTTAATTATTTTCGACATTAGATAAATTTTTCTGTTGTTCGGGTGTGTCCCGGATGAATTATTTCTTTGAGTTATGTTAAAACGAGCACTCTTCGGAGTTGACGTTGTTGGGAGAACGGTCAGACCATGAAGTTGGAGCCACACGACCTTGCCCTAACAACTGCGCATCCCGTTGTGTTCGGAAATTTTGAAATAAAGAGTGTTTATATTTAAAATGCGCATTAATTGTTGCGTTGTTTATATTTTATTCTGTTATGAATTTTATTTTTATTGAAATAATATGACTACTTTTTTTAATTTAATCTTCATGTTATCATTGTTATCTTTATTATTATCATTCTAAATATTACAATTAAAATGATGTTAATTAAAGTAATTGCTAGAAACTATTTTATTGTTGAATTATAATTATTATTATTTTATTCATTACTATTTAGTTATTAGGTGTTTAAAAGTATATAAATACACTTATATATAGTTATATATAATATCTTAGTTGTTTTTATTTATTTATTTTATTATTATTATTATTGATATTATTATTTTTATTATTTATTACTTTTTTTAGGGTTTTTGGAAACCCTTTCTCTCCCCCCCCGTTTTTTTCTCCTCTACGTGCAACCCTTTCTCCATGTGCCGCCACCCCCTTGCCCTCGGCCTTCCTTGAAGCGCACCCTACTCCCTCCTCCACTTCTTGCCATAGCTGCCCAACACCCGGCCTGGCCTCCTTCACCCCAGCGCTCCCTCACCTTCGCAGCATCCCACAATGACCCCACACCCTGCTCCCTCCTCCTCTCCTTGCCACAACGACCCAGCACTCGGCGCCCTCCTTTCCAGATCCCCCGCACCTAGCGGCCTCCCCCGGAGTCAGACCTCCTTGAAGTAGCAGCCAGGCGCTATCCCGAGCCCCGTCTCCCCCTACTCACTCGGCATAGCACCGCTCCCCCCCTCGACCAGATTTCTCCAGTGGCCCCTCCTCCCTCCGGGTGCGGCGAGCCTCCAACAGCACGCCCTCACCCAACCTCCCTCCGGTTCTCCTGCCCACACCGGCTGCCTGCCCCAACCACTCTGGCTCCTGCTCTACCTCCGTCGGCCTCCTTGCCTAGCCGACTGTCTGCGCAGCAACTCTCCCCAGATCCTTGCTCCGACCCTGTGTTCCCCCCTTTGCTACGCTCGAGCAACCAGTCGCCTCCCAATCTCATAGGACCCCAAAGCTCTAGCCGATGATCCCTCGGCCTTCTGCACAACGTGTTCATCCCAGCCATCTCCCACTTGCATCAGCGTCTCATCCGTCGCCAGCTCCCACCTTCAGCCTCCTCCTGGTGAAACGCACAACCCCCACCCGGCCAGTAAACCCCGGTTTATCCACCTAGTTAGTGTTCCATTAGTTTATTCCAATTGTTCCTTATTATTATTATTATTGTTGTTTTTTTTTTTTTTTATTGTTATTATTATTATTAGTATTAGTATTATTATTATTGTTATTATCATTATTCTTATTCTTATTCTTATTTTCATTATTATTATTATTATTATTATTATTATTATTATTGTCATCTTACTCTTGTTGGATTATGGGTTTTAGTTGATGGTGGGTTTTTATTTGTAGGTTTAGGATTTTAAGACCCGCGCGGGGCCTTTTCGAGCGAGCATTGTCATCGGGCCTTGTTTCCGAAGTTTCCTTATCGTCGCGCCTTGGTTCCGAGGTTGCGTTGTTGTCACACACCGATCTCGTGGTAGGTCCCCATTGCACTTCCCTTTAAAATTTAAGATACATTATTTCCTGTTGTTTGAACACTCCAATTTTACAATTAAATATTTTATTAATTTCAATAAATGTAAAATAGTATTAGATAATTAATTTTTAAATAATTACTCGATGTAAAAAGTGCTGTTTATTTTATACACGATACTTGAAATATTTTCTTGATGAACGGATGCACAATAGTGAAAGATTTTTCTTTTGGCATTGAAAAATAATTCACGGAATATCAAGTGTATTATTGGTTTAATGATAAATGATTTATTCTAAAGCGGTAAAAAGTGTTGTGGTTCTCTTGAGAAATTTCCCAGTTGGCTCTTACAGTTTATTTGGAAAAATGAAATGTTTTTGTTTGGTTTTATAAAAATATTGTTAGCCTGTAAAGTAGTATTTTGGGGCTTCTTAAATGGTTTCAAACATGTTTTGGTCTTATCAAGAAGTTTTATTTTTTTAAGTGGTGATTTTGAAAGGTGTTTAATGCCCGTTTGGCGCTTTATAGAAAATGATGTAATTGTTTTGATGAAAAATCTCTTAGGATAACTCTCATACCTTGGTTGTGACTGGTTGTTTGGGAGCCCACTTTTAGAGGCTCCGGGGTGATCGAATGGTTTAAAGGAAAAAAGGTGTCCCATGGAGTGGCTCGGGGAGATGCCTGTTGTGCATTATTATTATATATATATGTATGTGATTGGATTCTTGGCTGGCATCGGTTGGATCACCCCCTTTTCTAAACACTTGAGACATGAGAATATGGAATATTGAGAGAAAGAATGGTCGAGTGTATTGAGAGTACTAAAACTCAGTGGCCCATAGTATGTGGATATATTGGGTTTATTACTATGGGATTTTTCCCTCGGCCTTCCTGAGAAAGAATGGTCGAGCGTATTGAGAGTTTTGATTTCATCGTATGTGACATGTCAACGAGGACGATATCTCATGTATTAGTGTCATCTGGATTATTCTTGATCTCCTAAGTTCACCCATGTCTGTTGAATTTTCAGTTACTTGTAGTGATGATTTGGTACTTGTATGTATTTCTACATTTCCCTTATTGTGTACTTACTCTTGTGAATTTTTGTATACTGTTTTCCTTGGAATGTGATAAATTGGTTTTGACTTGGTTTCTAGAAATGGTTTTCAAATGAAAGTGTTTAATCCACTTCGTACAAATTTTGAAATATAAACATCACTTTCCCTTTCTATAAAGCCATTGGAACTAATTAAATGAACCAAAATTTGGAAATGGTTAAGGTTAATGGTTTGTACATTGTTTTTAAGTAAAATATTTAGAAAAATATACTTTTATAAATTGTAGTTCAAACTTGAAATGATGTTTCTTTTATTTTAAAGGTAGTGCATTGGGAATAGATATCGGTCTAGCCTACTGATTTTTAGTACTCATGCCTATATTTATTTTCTGTTTTTAGTGTTTTTGTAGGCTACATCTTGAGTGTGCTCGCCTTGGGTGATGCTTGATCATTGAGTCAGAAAGTGACCCATGAGGTCGCACAGAGTTAGTTCGGACGTCATGTTTGGTTATTTTTAATTTTTCTTTTGTTCCTCTTTATTTGTTTTGTTTGGTTTACTTATTATACAATGCTCTATATTATATATGCATCTTCATTTATTTATATTGGGAGAAATCGTTCCCACAGCCTCTGTTGATGCCTTGGCGCTTGTCGCCAGCCCGGGAGGATCGAGAACGCCTCTCGGGCCATGTCACGGACCGGCTCGGGTGACCGATTCAGGGTCGACCTAGGTTGGTTCGTGACAACAAGAATCAAAACTATTGGTTTCCTTTGGAAATATAATAAAATAATGAGTAAAATGTTGGAAAAACTTTCCTCCCCTCCACTATAACCCCCCCCCCCCCCCCGCACTCCCTCTTCTCTTCACTCCTCTCAAGCCTTGTTCATTGTCTAAATTCTGATCAATTACCCTACCAATATCTACCCCCACTTATAAAATCCCTTGGTCTCATAAAAATTCCAAAACCCCTCCCATAGAGAGGATCTAAAGGAGGATTACTTCAAGAGCTTAATTCCCCATTCCATTTATTTTATTTCATGTTCTTTTCTTTTATTTTTATTTCCTCACCTCCCTTCATCCAAATGTCTTGATGAGTCCAGTACTTTACATGTACTATAATGTTGGTATGATAATGGAATAATTCTTCATAATTTCTCCTTTTCCCTTATTTTATACTAGAAATGAAAAAAACACCTGAGAGCTTTTGAAGAAAAACTACCCAAATATTTTTGTGAGATAATATTCTAGTAATTTTGAGGAAGGAATTTTTATATGGAGGGGGTAATGTACCCCCCCAATATTTTGAAAATATATATTGAATGTATGAAACAATGAGTCTCTACAAAACACCACTTTGTTATAACGTATCTGGTAAACATAATTCTTCCACGTCTATTATTTGAATTTAGAAAAACTAACAGACATGGTTGTGTTGAGTATGATATTTAGCGTCTGATAAAGAAATTTTTTTTGTGAATAGTAATGTACCCTTATGAATAATAACGTGAATAGTAATATGACCCTTATGAATTGTAAATCATATTATTATTTTATTTTTTGTGGTTATAAGATAATGATATCTTTATTGATTTTTCAAGGTGATATAAAAAGAATTATTGTTTTAAAATTATTATTATTTGAATAAATTTTGATTTTAGTTAAAAAATAATTTAATAATATTTAGAAAATTATTTTCAAATAATGGAGTTTATTTTTGAAAAATACATGTCGAAAAATTATTAGAGATAATTGTTGGTATTTTTCCGAAATACATGAATTTTTGATGAATTGTAAAATATAGTAATTTTCTGTATATATACATTATTAGTTAAATTCACTATTCATAGCATCATGGATGATGTAAGAACACGTGGTTTGAAATCATAGGAACATATTAATATTCTTGTTGACAAGAATCAAAACTATTGGTTGTCTTCGGAAAAATAATAAAATAATGAGTAAAACGTTGGGAAAACCCTCCTCCCCTCCTCTATAACCCCCCCACACTTCATCTTCTCTTCACTCCTCTCAAGCCTTGTCCCTTGCCTAAATTATGATCAATTATCCTCAAAATATCTGTCCCCACTTCTAACATCCCTTGGTCCAATAAAAATACCAAAACCTCTCCCCTAAAGAGGCTCTTAAAGAAGATTATTCAAGAGGCAAATTCCCCATTCCATTTATTCTATTTCATGTTCTTTTATTTTATTTTTATTTTCTCACCTCCCTTCATCCAAATGTCTTGATGAGTCCATTAACTTACATGTAGTAAAATTTTTGTTATGATAAAGGAATAATTATTTAATATTTCACCTTTCCCCTTCTTTTATACTAGAAATAAAAACACCACCCGAGATGTGTTAATTTGTCACATTAAAGGATAATGAGTTTTAAATTTCTATTACTGTCTCTAATCGTAGTCATGAAAGCATTTTTATGTTTGAAACAGACTATAATAAATGATTTATTACTTATTTTATTTTCTGGAATCCTTTTGTACACATGATATTAATTTATAAATCAAAATGAGTTCGTTGTGATCAAGAACCGCCAATTAACCCAAAAAATTGTCATTAACGTTTTATATTATGATTCGTCTTCACTCTCAATAACGACATGAATTTTATAACAATGTAATATTATGGATGTTAAAAAATAAAATAAATCTCACATTCTTGACAACCCTTCTCATATTACTTGTATATAAGTAAACCATTCATGAATACCAAGGAATAAAATACTCCCAAACAATAAAATTAAACCTCTTAAACCAAAAAAGAAGACCATGCATGAACTTAATAAGGATATACTATATAAATTAAATAAATAATCTGTTTTTTAAATATTAACTAATGAATTTAATTTGGTTATCTAGGACACTAATATCAAGTGAAGAAAACCATCAAACTTATAGTAAGGATTTTTTTACCCAAACAACCATTTTCATTCAGGTTACTCTTATTCTTTACTTATCTAAAAAAAATTCTCATTTATTCATATTTAAACCTCATAAATTCTATTTTAATGTTCTATATATGTTTAAAAACCATAATCCATGTTTTTATTATGGTTATTTATATGTTTTTAAAAGATCTTTCAAATATTATTTCAGAAATACATGCCTGTTTCCAGGGAATTTCTCAAATTCTTACATATTTTAAAGGGTAATCAATAATATATGTTTAGAAACCATTATCTTCATAAAATAATTAATTTTATAATTTAAATACTATATTACTTAACTAATGGTTTTATACAAATAGTTTTCCAAAATAACCCTTCTTTTCAAAGTAAAAGAGTATTTATCTCAAGAATTACTCGATGATTTTATAAGAGTATCTTCAACTATTTCATCACTCTTATTGAATATTTTGTATTATTGGGATGAATAATTAATGTTATCATATACCATATTTATGTGAATGGTTTATGAATAGTTTTACTTTGGATCTGCTATCTTAAATCCATTAACCAATTTACTCATAATGGTTAGTGTTTATGCTTAATGTTCAGGGAATGTTATTTACATTTCATATATTTGTTTCAATATGTATGTATATGATGTTTATGTTTAACCACATTCATATTAGGAATTAATTGGACTTAGTAAGTGTCGGGTGAGGCCCACAATATCCCCTCGGTGTATCAGTACGTCTCATGAGACAAACAATGGTCTTGGCGTGGGGACTTGACAAAATGAATATTTATGGTCTTTGCACGAGGCCTTGATGGTATGGTTATGATGTTACACATTATTCATTCCATCATTATGAAAATAGTATTGACAGTTCATGTGGATATTTAAATATTATAACACCCATGATTATGTTTTATTATAGAATTATTTATTCAGATATTTTTCTTTCCATAATGTCTTCATGTTTATTTTTAAAGGCATGTGTTTTTAGTTATCCACCATGCCTAATGTTTATGTTCACTATATCTTCCACTGTATTTCTTACCCTTAATGATAATTTGAGCTCAAACCATTCTTATGCTTCATTTTCTTAGGACATAAAGAATTTTATTATGAATGGAATGCAGGGATAATCTTATAGTTGTGGATTTTACAAATAAAACATATATGTGGTATTATTTTTCTATTTGTAATGTTGAATTTAGGTATGAACCTTGTTTCCAATGATACTAAAGTAATCGGTCCTTCGGGATGCATATTCCTTGTTTATATGATAATGTAATAAAATACGGCACCAACTCCTAGCAACCGAGGTTAGGTCTTTACCGAAATTATCCTACAATTATCCAAGATAAATATTTGTGTAGCGAATAACCACCCTTATTTACACTCAAGGGTATTAAACTTGTTTTAAATATCCTTCATTGATTTTGGAATTCTATTTATGTAAACCAAAAAAACTCATTAATCCTGTCGTTTAAAAGGGATGAAAAGTGTTCTTATGTTGTATGATCTATGTGGAAGAAAAATACATGTACACGATCTGAATGTGATGGGTGGGCCTAGAATTATTTAGCCTTATAATTCATTGGGTAATGTTTAATCTCATGATATTCCAACTATAGTGAATGAGATGTTATCTAATCATACTATGTTATGATTTATTGGTTGTTATCCTTGAATTATTCTTATGATGTAATGTTTTATTTTTTTTCGACATTCACTTTATTCTTGGATGTTATAATCTTATACCATGATTAAATTATCATGTGTATGATTCTGACTAATTTATATCACCTTGGTATGCCTATTGACGAACATATATTACTTTCAGGATGTTATCATTTGATTATTCTCTTAGTGGGATTTGTAGCTCCCCTTTTTCTTATTTACTTCCTCAGGTTATCCGATGTAGTATTAAAAGATCAATGGAATATATGGGTATGTTTTAGAGTTTTTAAAAAATGTTATTGTACCCATGTTTTATATTAATTGTATATGTACTTAATTTCACAGTCAATAGGCCTCATGATCTTGTATGATTGTATTATTTTTATCTTAATGTAATAAACCATGAATTAGGGCGTGTGATAGATATAGGAAGCCATACGAATTTTCATATAGGATTTATTTTTGGAGGTATCACCTTTTTACCTTATGGGAAAATAATATATTTATTTAATAAATATTAACTAATATTTATAATTCAACTTTCTCAAAATTTCTCCAAAACCTAGCCTGGGATAAAACTCAATGACTTGATATCAATAAAACCATTGAAAATTATTTTTAATGTCACTTTATATTTTATCATTAATATTTTACACCTATAGAGGACCTGTGACTCTAAAAATAAAATATGAGTTATGTCTGGACCATGAAAAAACTTGAGCCACTACACCACTTTTATGGAAAAATATATTTAATTTTGTAGTTATTGTACCTAGTTTTTATGGATAAAGAATACTCTAAAAGAATTTGGTTTTATTTTTTTCTTATACGTCAATTAGGTGTGATAAAAAAAAGTGATTTTCTAGGTTTAAAATATCCATCACATCACCCAAATGTGGTGTACATTAATGTAATAATTCAGTTTATTATTAATTAGACATAAAATGATATAATATTTTAGACTTTATCAGAATTTAAATTCATATTTTTAATATTCTGACTAAACCATTGAATTATAAAATACTTGAGTTTATTAATTGTATGATTAGACTAACTGAATTAAAATATTTACTTTCCTTTTTTCTATCTATATTTTTATAGTGTAATACTCTTGGGTAAAATGGTAGTATATATTTTTAATGAAAATTCATTCATATTTTGAATGAACATGAAGTATAAAAATTATTATAGAAAGAAATTTTTTCACTATATAGAAAATATTTATCTATTTATTATTTTGTCAAAAAAAGATACATTATTTATATTTTGTAATTAAATTTTGAAATTAAAATGTTTGAAGGAAACTAAATTTGAATTTAGCTTTATTATTTTTATCTTGTAGATAAAATAAATATTTTTAGGGATTACAAATATTACAATAATTTAAGTTCCATAATCATTACTATCTAATGATATCAGAACACTCATATATCTCTAGATCAATGGATTATAAATATAATTATTTTTCTACAAAAAATAGCGTTAAACCCCAATATTTTATTATTGGTTCAATGATTCTAACCCTTGTCAAAATTAATCCTGACTATGGGGAGTATTTGATGAAGGTTTACTGATACAAAATAGTTTTAAAAACACCCAAACATACCAATGGATGTCATCAATTTTCAGAAGTGGAATCCAATTTCCATTGTTTATAAGAAAAAATTACACTATTAATTTTGGATTCTACAAAAATTTTAAACTTATTTATATTCTTATTTAGTAAATTAAGTGAGGTATAAAAATTCACTTTCCAAAGAAACTGATTTTCAATGAATATATAATTTTTTAGTATGAAATAATTATTTAATTATATGGATAATATATACACAATCACCCCATAATATTGAATAATGAAAGATATTTTAAGTGTGGGGAAACTATGGTAAATTTTTTTATAATCATTTGTAAAAAAAATAATATGGATAATATTAGAGAAGAAGAAAATTCGTAATTTCTTCACTCCTTTAAAGAGAGATATTGATACTCTAAATATTTAGGATATATAAATTTTATATTTCTTAGTAGATAGGTACCTGTTAAATACTTTATATTTAATGTGTAATGAGCCAACCCAGATCACTAGATGACATGAACCAAATTTCTAAAAGACCTTAGGTTCACTTCTCAATAACCATAAGATGGTGTAGACAATGGTGAATAATTTATGAATATTGTGAATTTATTTTTATCATTGGTTGTTAACTGAAATATAATCACTTAATTCAATGAAATTGGAATTAACTATGCATATATTGGATCTATTAAGAGTAATACTTGTATGCTAAAGGATTAAAAACCTTTTACAAAAGAGGTAATTATCAAAACTCTATAATAATATGTTCTATCTTTTGTCTATTTGTAAATACAAATAAAAATCAAATAAAAAATACACACTTTCAAATAATTGAACTATTCCAAAATAAACTCCCAATATAAAACATAATCTAAATGAAAAATGGGACTAACACTTGACATAAGAATAAGGTATTACATGAAATGAAATAGAAATGAATAATGAAATCAGTTCAAGTCCTTTTCAAAATAATAAAATTTTCTTCTACTACAGAACCTTAAGAATCCTAGATAATGTATCCATATTTACCCAGGAATTAGTCCCTTCCAATTAATTATATTATATACAACAACATCTACACAGATTCTAAAGTAACACATACCAGGTTTTAGTAAATCATAACAATTAGGGGTGACCATCCAATCCCTACCTTTTTTTCCTAAGATAGAATGTGTGTAGTAAAATACCAAATTATATAAACAACATATTAGATAGGTATTAAATAAATTATAAAATATTATTAACTAATAACACTATGTTAAATTTTTTATAATATCATATTCTAAATCTATGAAAAATATTTAAAGCCTTTCTCAAGATCCTGGAAATGGTACCATCTATCATTAAAAGCCTATTCACCAATGGATACCTATCTATCGATACTTATATCATTTCATCCTTTATTAGAGTGAATATATATATATATATGTCATTATGTACCTAGGTGGAGTCTCTAGTCATCACGTGGAATGTAATTATATACATGCATTTATATATCCTTGTAGTTGTGGTTTATCTTCCTAGAGAAAGGAATATATACATATATCATTACATATCCACACACACACACAAATATATATATATATATATATATCCTCGCATACTTGTCCACTCTGACCATAAAGAGTAGAATCATCATGTGTGTGTGTATGTATATATATAAATAGGTTATTTAGTGTACACATATTAATCTATATCCCCCATTATCAAAGCCCATAAGACCTGTATATCCAATACACAATAGTACCAAGGCTCTAAAAATCCAATACTACATTTGATAACATCCACTGATGTAAATAAAAAAAAATTATATATGGTGACCCATAATTATAGAATACTAACAATATCTATATGTTTGTATATAGGGAAACCCCTAATTATGGAATAATAAAAATACAAAAATAGATACAATTAATAATGGAATAGTGAAAACAATATAAATGGTTTTATATTATTATGATATAATGGAAATAACATATATGGTAGCCTCTAATCATGAATTATGTATCTAGAATTTGAAAAAATATAATCAAAGAAACTTTTCAAGGAATAGTAAAAACGCAATATTCAATTTATTATGTGATAGAAATAGATTTCAAAATTTAGTTTAAACAAAAAACATTTTTTATAAATAATTGTAAAAGAATAAATTTTTGATATTATTCCACACTCCACCATATATCACCACTATCATCACCAACATGAAAATATGAGTGAAATAGAGAGGTGTCTTATTGGATGATTTGTTGAAGCCTGAATAATAGGCTAGATTGAATGTAAGAAGTCAACAATCCAGTGAAGCAAAGAATATATGTTATGAAAACAAACGATTTATGTTACTACATTATAAATAAATCAAAAATAAGATATAGGAAAATAAACTAGCCTCAAAATATTCGATTATAGAATCATTTTATAGTTTGAAGTAAAAATGATCAATGTAGAGGATGAAAAAAATCTAGATGAAATATAGATTAACAATATCCTCCACTATCTTGATGATAAAAAGAGTATTTGAAAATAAATCCACCCTATATAGAATTTTCCCAAAGGTGGTTCATGTAGTTTCCAGATGACAAAATAAGACAAAAATTGGAGGTAGATAATAAGTGAGAGGAATAGGAATAGAGGATACCCCTTTAGGGAAGAAATAGAGTTAAATTGGTTTTAAAATGTTAAGCAAGAGGGTTTAAGTGTTTGAATACATTATGTTAAATGAACATATTACTCATTCATAAAAATACTCATATATTATATATCGCCTACTTGGTAAAAGGCCATTGGGTACTTTATGTCTACACCAATAGCCACCACAACCCACCAGATATAACATGGCACCTGTTATCCTTCCACCATGCACACAATGATAGTTTTTACCTATCCCCTTGTCCTACTAACTCATATTTCCCTATTTTCAAATAAAATAATTAAAATTTAATGTTTATCAATGTAATTGGTGTTATATTGAAAATTATTTTAAAAATTGACTCATAATGGTAAGGGTCATTAAAAACTCCCCAACATAATACTTCTTAACCCTGAGATTTCACGTCAATCTTTCGTAGGGAATATCCATTTCCGTTCATCTTAGACATTATATTTACATTCTAATGTTTCATCATGAAGTTGGAATTATAGCTATAATACACACACCAAGTGAATAACCATCCCTATCAAAACTTTTACTATTTAGTTCATCATAAGAATAGATTTATCTACATCCGGACCATTAGACCCCATTTCAATTCTATTTAACTAAATAACATGAGTAAAATCTGTTACATATCTCTAAAATTAAAAAAAATGAAATAAATTTGTAATAACATTTTATTAATGGTTGAAAATAAAATTTATACGATATTTGATCAAATATAATGAAAAATCTTAAATTCAAAGAGTAACCAAGTATTTTGGTTTTCTTAATTTCCCATCATCTAGTGATCCATTCATGAATAAATTTAGGGAATCAAATGACCCTTGAACTGATATTTTATTGGCTATGTCTTATAGTTGATATAAAATTATATCGAATATATACAATTATCAATCGCTTCTTGAGCATCTTTACCTACACAGATACCCCTAAAATTATATAAGGATTAATCAGTGTTTATTCTCTATTTTGTTGGTCTAGTGTAATGGAGAACAAAAAGTCGGATCATAAGGATCCAAAATGAAACCTTCTTAGTGGATTATTTACATCGATTATTGCTGGTAAAATATATGAGGGATAGATAATCCTCCCACGATTCACTAAAATCAATAATACATGTTTAAAGAAAATCTTCTAGTAGGAAAATAGTTAATTCTAACTAACCATCTATTTAAGATTGATATTCTATACATAGTTTTACATTAGTACCAGTGGCCCAAAACAGCCGATACTAAAAACTGGATAAATACCTAACATGGTAATCTGAATCAAAAATCACATGTTACCCATAAAGATTAACAATATACATAACATATATTATTATAATATTATGCATATTATATTATTCTTAGAGATGTATAAAATGGGTGGTATTTATTCTGATATAAATTACCACCTTAAAATTTATGGAATTTAAGATATTGAAGTTATAATATCATGGATTCCATCATGAACATGCCCTATTTCCTGAATAGTATATGAATTTCATGTAATTTAGTTTCTACTTACCAATACTCTAATTTGACATGATGGTAAGTAATATAGAAGAAAACAAAACAAAATTTCTCCCATTTCATGTTAGGGAAGCAAAATTGAGTGCTTATATTATGATAAATCATGAATATACAATGATTAATAACCTATTTATATGAATTATATTCTCTTATAACCTCTTAAATTATATTGGTTAGAACCACTAGGTTTCAATGAATATATAGGAATTAAAATATCAGGACCACCCATCAAGGTTCTCCTTAGTATGAAGTCTCCTTTGGAAAATAATATATTAATGATATTATATCTAGGAGTCCTTTACCAATTACAAAACTATTGATATAATATTGACATGATATATACATATTTATCTATGATCATCAGAAGTTTCTAGAATATTATCAACTAGAAATGACATCAATCACCAATCAACCTTTAATATTTTTCATTATATACAATTAAACATTCCTAGTGAGGAAATTAACTACAACAAAACCATTTAAAAGTGAATATAGAAGCTCAATGTTAAAAAACTATCATTGGTAAACCCATCAAAACTATCTCAAAATTTTAGCTCATTAATAAAAGATATTTGTATGTTTTTAATGATTGGTTTATACCATAAATCAATAACCAAAAGATAGTTCCTAAAACATTTCATGAAATACACATCCATGACTAACTCTAGGTCACGGGTGATACTTATTATATCTTGTGAGAAAAAATATTGAAACATTTAGGCTAAAACCTAATGATCTAGCATGATCACACTTATACTCTACACTGATGGGGAATCACAATATACTTTGAACCCATAAAATGACTATTGAAATTTCAAGATATGATATATATTAAGCCTAATTTTAAATTCCTAAAAAGTTATCACACATTAAAGTTAAAAATATAATTTCACTCTTCTTACTTAGATTTTTAATATGAGTAATTATATAATAAAAGTGCCAAATAAAGTAATGATAAGACAAAGATTTTCGTAAGAATATTAGAAACTCAAATACATTATTCAGCACATCCCAAGGAAAGACGGAATTATTAATCTCATGATCCATTGAAATTCTTGTATCAACACAAGTTTTATAAGGAATATAACTTCAAACATCCTTTATTTGTATTTGGAGTTCATAATGATACCAAGAAAACTTGAATATTCATATCATGATCTTATATATACCCTAAATATGCATGGATATATTTCACAAATTGACATGTTCTTTCCATGTTGTATAAAAAAACCATTATTTACTAAGTTAAAAATGTAGTAAAGTTGTTAAAATAGGATTTTTCTAGAGGTAAGTACACAAAAATCGCTACTGTCACTTAATATTAGAGAAAAACTGGAGGTTGTTTTTGATATTGTTTGATTTAAAAAAAGAAAGAAATAGAATAAAAATTTGACACAAATTGATGAAGTGAGTGATGGGGCTTGGGTATGATCACCTTTTAAAATTTTATCATGGTTATGAAAATAATTCCCCATATCTTCTTATTGAATAATAAATGAAGGCTCCTTGATTGAGTTTCCAATCACCATTGGTTTAAGAGAGTAATAGAAACCACTCAAGTGAGAATGAAAATCAGTAAACCACTCCAAATATACTAATTAAAGTACCAATAAAGAATTTTTTCTTATAAATCTTATGACAATTCACTTTTTCCACCATCGTTCCAATGATTGTAGACATTGAAAAACTAACACAATCTCATTGGTAAATACAAAATGCACTATGAAAAGTGAGTTTAAAGAATATCAACCAAATATATAAATAATTAATGAAAGAAGCCTGAATAAAATAACAAAAAGTGAATTAGGAACCATTGAAAATTGAAATAATTAAATATTAAAATATACTTTTAAATTAAATAACAAAAATCCAACATTACAAAAGGAAAACTCCCCCTTCTTCGACCACTCAAATGTTTTACTCCTCCATGTTAAGGGTAATAGAGTTGAATAGAGAAGAATAGATCATTATAAAACAAATAAAAGAGAAAATTAGAAAATACAAAACACTTCATGGTTAAAATTAATCATTACAATCCCTCTTTCTCCTTCTTCAACACCTATGAATAGATTTATATTAACATATTTATAGGGCTGAGGGGTGGAAAAATTTTATTGTAGTTTCTATCCACTGAATGTATTAGTTTAATTCACATAGTAAATATCCAATTATAGTGATGTTTTATTCATTAAAAATTTTACTATATTTCTTGGACACATTCTTGAAAAATATCAGCTTATTTGGACACCTATATGAAATTTTATAGCCTAATTACTCAAGTCCTAGTTTTATGGATGAATAGAATCTTAAAATTCATCCATTTTATAGTGTTAAATGGATTCCTTAATGAGATACATTACCCATGAAATTTAATGTGAACATGTATCATGAAGTCTAATTTCAACTATAGCTAGAATTATCACATTTAAATTTCTTTAGAATGAGTTATTCCTCATTTACTAAGGCAAGATTCGTTCTCTCAAATAGAAATATTTTTCATTTTGATTGATTTTTTGGGGTTTTTGAATTCATAATTATATTTGTTTCCAATAGAATAAGATGAAGAATAATAAAAAATGAATCCTAAAAATGATCAATCCAATTGGATCTATATAGTAAAATTTATCATTGAAATAATTAGTTTTTGAAAAATGTTTGAATTATAGAATTATGTATTTTTCACATTTTATCCCAAAATTCATAAAAAATAAAAAAATGATGAAAATAAGCTCAAATTGTGGAATTGTAAGGGATGTTATCATTTAAATACACATAAAAATAAATAAAATATTAGCTATATCAATTATCCCAAACTTAGCACTTGGAATCCCAGACAAGTAGGCATAAGAATCAAATCAAAGAAAATTCAAAACACAAACCCATGAGATCCACCAAATTTGAAAACAAGAAAAAAAGATATTATGGTTCTTAAAAAATCATTATTTTATGTTATTCATTGATATCATTCAATATATTCATCTCCCTATCTCATACTATTCACACAAGACACCTACCTCATATGAATTTTCTCTCATCTCACAGATGTCAATTTTCAGCAAGGGGTTTTTCAACCAAACATAGGAAAGAGTCCCCATAGGTTTGATAAATTTCAGAATCTTAACCTTATTTGATTCAATGAAATTTGTTTATCATGAATAAATTTCAAAGTTTTTCTGTGTATTTTATTTGGAAGGATTTTGATGTAAAATTTTTTAATGCCAAATAAGAAGGGCTAGGATTGAAGTAAAAATTACTAATTCTAATTTTCACTCAAGCATGGTGTCCTAATAACTACCCTTAGTATAAAATCTACTCCAAATAACCATTTAAAATCTCATGGTCATCCAACACCATCCAAATTTCAGCACAAATAATTACCCACCACATCTCTCTTTTTATGAAATATCCAGATATGCCCAACTTTATTTCTCCTTGAGTATCTCAAGAAAGGAACAAATTATTTATCATGAAATCTATAAACATAATCATCTATCAACATAATGAATTCTTCAGTAGTAAAATAATCTCTTCAAAATTTTATTTTCCATCCAAAGTGTCCCCAAATGATGTTTCAAAACACAGGACTACTTCCCCTTTACTTAAGCTATACTAGATCATGAAATTTCACATCAAGATGAGGATGAATTGAAATTTTTTTTATTCCAATGTGGCTAAATTAATAGGATATTCAAGTATTATAATGTATATAAGGATTAAATCTATAAGGAAGGATATAATAAAATGGATTCTTTTAAAAAGGGGCTTAAAAACCAATGAAACACCTCAATCATCTCAATAAAAGTACATCAAACCCACATGTTTTGATAAGAATAAATATAATTATAGTTAAAGAAATAATATATTGGTTCTCTCAAGAAATTATATAAATGTAATGATTATGAAAAAACGGTTTAGAAGCCTCACAAGAAATTGATTTCAAAGACCAAGGCAGTGAGACGTGGCGTGAGATTAAAAAATCATAGGAATTTTCATGAAATTTAAAAATATTTGACCTAAAAACAAATTCATTTTCAGAATTAATTTAAGTTATGTTTCATGGAATAAAATTTTTTGCTCATTGAAATGATTTTTGAAAATTGAAAAGATAATCATTTCAGTTCACAAGTTTCAAAAGCACACAACAATTGAAAAAATAAACACACAAAAATTTAAAAAAACATTTTTTTATAAATAGGTAAATAAAAATTGAAAATCCTAAAATATAAAGGTTCTATCAACCAAAATTAAATTCCGTATTATCAATAATGATTTTAGGGTAATTTTACATGTAATAATATTTAAAATTGAATCACATAAAGAAAGAATGTTTAAATTAGAGGCATGACATGATGTATTTGTTTCTAAATAGGTTGGAGGATCGATATCTTCCACTAGATCTGATGGCATGGTCCTATGAAATTTCATCAACCAATTTCCACTAATAGTGAATAAATCCTACTCTTTGTTTCTCACTGTAGACAGAAAATTAAAAGGATATGCATGTGTAACTATAAATGGGACATCCCCTTTATAACAAAGTTTACCTATAATCAACTTGAGTCTTGAATTGAATAATAGATCTTTGTCTCTAGGGTAGAATTATTTTGGTTGGGTCAAATTTTCATGAGGAAATTTTTATTTCTCTTCATAAATCTTGGAATTTTTAAAATAATACCTTCTAATTTCCTCGATCTCCATCAACTATACTCTTATTCATTTCCTAATGCTTTTAAGATCCAAATTCATATTTCTCATAACCCAATATTTCCGATGCTCCAATTCTATAGGCAGATGAAGCTTTTCCCATAAATAAACAAATATGGACTCATTCCTATTGAGTGTTTTAAATGGTTCTGTAATCCCATAATGTGTCTTCCAACATTTAGCTACAATATTTCCTATTTTTTAATAGTTTTTTCAAAAATTACATTGATTTCCACATTTGACACATTATCTTGTACATTAGTCTGTGGATAATAGAGAGTTTATGTTTTATAATGAACCCCATACTTATTTATCAAAGACTCCATTATCTTATTGAAAATGATATTCCTATGATTATGGATGATGGATCTGCGAACTAAAAAACTCTAAAATTTGTTAGCCCTAAAAGAATCAAAAACAACATTAGCATCATCTGTCCAAGTGGTGTTTTCTTACACCCATTTTACCACATATTAAAATAAAAATAATATATAAGAATTTACAAATGAAATTGGGAAAGGTCCCATAAAATCTATCCCCCATACTTCATAAAATATTATAAAGTATAAATGGGTTTTGGGGAATTTCTTCTCTCTTTAAAATATTTCTAGAAAACTGACATTTTTCACATATTTTGAAAAATTAATGTGAATATTTAAAAAGGATGGGACAATAAATTACATATTATAAAACCTTCCTTGTGGTCATTTGATGTCCAAACTGGTCTCCACAAGATAATTTTTGACAAAACTCAAAGGCTAGACCCATTTCACTTTTAGGAAGGTATATTCTTATCACTTGAAAATTGAAAATCTTACAAAGAAATGGATCATACCAAATGAAATATCTTGATTCATATTTCAATTTTCATTTTGGTGGTAATATAAATGAGATGGGAACAAATATGTTACTAGATAAATGACTATATAATCAGACCAATGCACTTATCCTTAAATCAAGAACAACTGCTCTCCTGGAATGCAATCATTTAGTGTTTCATTTTCTGATATCTGCTTCATTAGTGTTGGGAAGTATACTTAAGTGATCGGTCTCTTTATTATCAACTCCTTTCTTGTCATTGATTTCTACATTGATCTCCTAAAACAGCAGCATCCATATCACCAAATTAAATACAATCACTATTTATTTTTGATATGGAATTGAATTGTTCAATATCTAAGTTTCAAAACGCATAGAAAATGAATTGCGTCTTTCCATAAATTCTATGAGATATGATTTCTCCAACTACATGGTTTGAAACATCAAAAACTTTCTTGAATGGTTCTTCCCATTTTTGTGGATGCAGAACTTTTTATGTAATAAATATTTTCCTAAAATCCTCACATGTTTCCATACAAAAACCATTGAAATGAAAATAAAAATATTTTAAATGTTATATAGAGATAGGTAGAAAAATACCACTAAATATTTTGAAAAACCTCCTATAGAATTTTATATGTTGTAAAAATTATTGAAAATGTTTCACTAAAGTTGGGTAAGGTAATGAATTTATCAAATTAATTTTTGATTTATCCACTTCAATAATTTCTTAAATTAAATAACCTAGTAAAATTCCTCTCTCAACCAAGAAATGAAACATTTCAAAATTTAAAATAATAATATTTTCAATACAGTTTTTCAAAATATTTTCTATATTTTTCAGACAATGGTGGAAAGAATTTATAAAAACATAAATTCATCCATGAAGGCCTCTAATTAATATTAAATGTAATCAAAAAATATACATACTCTATACCCATGAAATGTACCTAGAGAATTACAAAATCCAAATGGAATCCTTTTATATGAAAAAGTGCCAATGGGGTAAGTAAATTTAGTCTTCTCTTGATCCTATGCAACAATGGGTACTTGAAAATAACCTAAAAATCAATCCAGAAAGTAATAATGACTTATCCCTTCTAATATATCTAACATATTTTCAATTAAGGAGATGTGGAAACGAACATTCTCAGTGACCTGTTTTTAATATCCTAAAATCTATGAACACTCTCTAGATGTTATGAATTTTCATATGGATTAATTAATTCTTTTCATTCTTCATAGTGGTTAGGCCAGTTTTTGTTCGAACTACACTGAATGGGGATAAGCCACTGTGAATTTATAATGGTATGCATGATCCCAATTTCCAAGAGCTTCTTGATCTCCTTCTTCAAAAACTTTATCAAGGTGGGATTCAACTTCCTATGGGGATATCTGATAGGTTTGGAATCTCCTTCAAGAATAATTCTATATTACCATATTTTTGTGTTTATTCCTATGATATCACCTAAAATCCACCTTATTACTAGGAAATTATCCTTAAAAATAAAAATCAATGAATTTTCATAGGTTATAGATAGATTATTAGAAATGATCACTAATAATTTATCTATCCTCCATAAGGTACACATATTTCAAATTAGTGGGGAGTGGTTTAAATTCCAGATTAGGGGGATGATCAAGGGATAAAATTACATGTAGGTTCCCCACTTCCAATGTTCTGACACAATTCACATAATAAATAATATTAACTTATTCATCATTTAAAGAATCATCAAATAAGACATACCTTTTCTCTTCTTCCCAAATGAAATCAGAACCTCTAGTGTTTTGGACATTCACCTGTTCCGTAATATTTTCAATGGAAAAATTCTCACATAAATCTATAAATTCATGGAACATACCTAATTCTTCATTTGGTTCAGTAAAAAATTAATGAGAGAGTGCAAAGTATGAGCAGTCATTTGACAGGTTCCTCATATATTTAAAAACACTGAGGTGGATAGTACTATCTCCAAACTCCATGGTGAGTTTCCCTTAATGAACACTGATGATGCTTTTGGACATATTTAAGAAAGGTATCTTCCAAAATTATTTGTTTCTATTATTATATCCTATCTTCTTCTATATTAAGCACATATATGTCAGTTAAGAATAAGTGATATTTGACTTTCATAATGGCATCCTCCAGAACTCATGCTAGAAAGACTATGGTTCTATTTTCATGTTGGACCACCACTAAGGAGGAATTTAGGTCTCCCATGTAAAAAGAAATATATACTATTTTCGGAAATTAATTAATCTAAGAACATATGTCACAAACCAACATTATAGAAATTTAAATTACTAATGGTTCATGGAATGGAAAACATCCATGGACCTTAACATATGGTTTGAAACTACGGTGTGATAAGGACTGAGACACTTCTTCCCAAGTTGATCCTCTCATTCATTTGAAGTCTTTTATTATTTGTAATAAGAACTTAAATTTTTTATATCATACCTTGTAAATTTTTTGAGTGCATCAAGAAAGGGGATATTAATTTCCACTTTTTGGAAGGTGTGCAGATTTTATTTTTTATGAACTTATTCTTGAAATATCTTTGATTCTAGAATCATTAATGGAAATGTTGTGGGTAATTATTTATTATCCCTTTTCTATATTTTATATGGGTTTTCTTATCTTTTACTCCTTTACCTCTACTTCTATTCCTTCTCATTACTTTCCTCTTCTTGATGAAATTTAGCATAATTTTTAGAATTCCAAACTTTATTCTCCCTCAGTACAAGTGGTATTGTTTCATAATTATGGGTTTCTAGTTGAAGGAGTAATTTTATACTTATTTTTGTTATCATTGTGACATTATAATTTGTGTTTGGTACCATTTGAGATAGTGTTTACCTGGATTTTTGGTCAAGAAGTATAAGAGACTATCCAACCTGTTGGAAAAATATTATATGGAATATTTTAGCACCTCAATATAATATTTATTCGATAAGTTTTCAATTGGATTATATGAACTAGTGGATGGTTGTTAATAGGGTCTACATAATTTGGGTAGTTGGTGGTAGGTGGGTCAGTTGTTAGAATGATTTTTACTGAAATGGTGGCGGGGTTTGGAATTGTTGCTAGAATGGGGGTTGGTTTTTGAATAGGTTTTTGTTGGGTGTCTAGATTGATTCTTTTGATTTCCAAATACATATTAAACTTGGTTATTCTATATATATCCTTTATTTTTTTGAAACTACCTCAGATGAAATGATGTTGCACAATATTCCATTACTTGTAACTAAACACATTTTTTTCCTGAAATGACCAGGTGGAGATCCCAAACCAAAACTTAGTCAGTGATTTTTGTTCAGTCACATGTTTCAAATATATCATTGTCACTAAATTAGTCAGCTCATCAACCTTATATTCCAATAAATAATATGGAAAACAATTTACCTCATGAATTCCTATCATTCTAATAACCCTTGTACCATCTGAATCAAATATTTATTAAAGAGAGATAAAGATATACAAGGAAAAAAGGGCCCAATAGAGTTAGGGGGCCTAAAATAATGAAAACTGATGGAATCCACTATGATCAAATTAACACCCTCTGGATTCAAGTAATTAGGATTAAGGAGACAGGTGTTGATGGGGCTCTGTTCTGCCAAAGTAGCAAGGAAATTCACAACCCTATTTCACTCGCGCTATGTATGAGTCAATTGGATGCTATTACAAAGGAGGGATTTACATTTCTTGAAAATGTATGTAATAGACCTAGGAGTGGAGCCTTTACCTTGTAGGTTATCATGCAGGATCAAATAATTATTCTTCACTTGAGAGATGTCAATGTTTTGCAGAGTGAAAAGGGTGATCCCGGTAACCATTGCTTTGGCCTAGACAATGAGAGAGTCACCATTGACAAAGGATGAAGTGAAAGAAATAACCACATCCCCCCCCCTTCCGAGCTGAGCACCACTCCACCACTCTCATGTTTCCCAGAATGTGGGTCCCATATATGTTTAACTTGAATCCAGTACCAGGAGTCCACCAGCGAACCCATCTTCCCTGCGCTCGGTCCATGGAGGGATGAGACAATGGGGTATTGTCCTACAGAAAGCACAAAGAAAGGGATTCCCACCAGGTTGGGTAATAAAAACCATTTCTGCCAATAATAAATGAGTTCTCGAGATGATGGACCACGCCCTTGGGAAAGACCCCTTGAACCTAGCCTGGTTTCTAGCATGCCAGAAGCTCCAACACCCTACACTGAGAATCATCACCCGAGTCTTCTTATCTATACTGGGGTTATGAGAACCATGGAAACAGTATTCAAAAAAAGTGTTTCCCCTCCATTCATGAGATGCGAGATCCTTGAAGCCTCCAAAGAACTTCCAAATCACTAGATCCCAATTACCTTTAAAGAACAGGTGATTATTGTTCTCCTCCTTCCAGATGTTACAACAATAAAACCTGTGGGAAAAGCTAATTCCTTGTTTTTTGATGTTATCATCTATAACAATAGGATATTTACTAATGTTCCAGGTGAGGAAATTATATTTTTTTGGGATTTTGTTACACCACCCCAGTCATTCCAGTTGTCCTATTGTTTCTGAGAAGAAGACAGTTTGAAAAAATCCCTAGTGGTGAAAGCGTTGGAGAAAGAAGGCATAAACACACACCTATCAGGTTTCAGAGTAATCACAATGGAGTCGAGAAACTCCAGTTGATCCTTTTCAAAAAACGCCTTTGTAAACTTGGGGTATCCCTGAGCTTCCTTTAGGGTGATCATTGGAACCGAACAACCTTAAAAACTGAGAACATAGCCTCCCCAATTTTGATGCCAGAAAAGAATATTCCCTTCACCAACAATCTAATGAGAATGTTGTTGAAGGGCTTGTGTGAGAGGAAATATATGTGACCAGAAGGGGGAAGCAAAACCATGCTAAAACTTCTCATTACCCCCACCAGTGAGAGACATTGACTTACCCCATAATGTGCATTCCACAAGAACATCCCATGCAAGCTTGGCCTATAAATAGTGGAGTGTACTCTGAAGGCTTCACACATTAATCCATCCTTTATGGACAGGTCTTTCTAGCCTTCCCCTCAAGGACCAATGCCATTTCCCCTGAGAAAGATCATCCCGAATAATTCCACACAAGAACTTGTCAATATTTCTGATGACTCCCCAATGGGACATTGATGGAGGCCGAAGCATGGACATGAATGGTAGAGAGGAAACTCTTAACCGGTACAATAAGATCCCAAAAAAGATAAATAACAGTTCATACAATTTTGTATGAAATGTGTCGGCCTATTAAAAACATGGTCGAAATCCCGAACTCAAAGCCTTCCTGATGAAATAAGCGTGCCAAGATACTTCATGGGAAGGGATCCAAGCTGCATATCCAAACGGCCAAACAAGGAATCAAAATGATTAGGAGAACTCTTCTTATTAAAGAAAATATTGATATCAGAGTTTCTAAGTACCTTCTCTCTCTAGTAGCAGTACTCTTCAAGGATCCTCTTGATACCACGAATAGAGACCCTGTCATCATTAATGAGGATGATTGTGTCATCCATGAACATCAGGTGGGAAATTGTAGGAATAATCTGTTTCCTTCGGTATGTGAGAGAAACCCCATTAGACAAACGTTAGTTGATAAGGTGGCTGAAAACATCCTGAGAAAGGATGAAAATACTCAGGGAGATTGGGTCCCCCTACTGGAGACCTCTAATAACCTGGAAGAAACCATGAGACTTTCCCAAGAAAGAGAAATCCAGCCAAGATAAGATGAAACAATGGAAGAGTAAATCCACATACCTTGATGAGAAACCCATAACTGTAATAACTCTATTAATGAAGCTCTATTCGATCCTATCATAAGACTTATTCATGTTGAGTTTAATTTCCAAGTTGGATCCATGGGTTTTAATGTTGATGTCCAGAATAACCTACTGTGCCAAAGAAATTGCACCCTGGATGGAGCGGCCCCTCACAAAACCGTGTTGTTCAATAGAGATCCACTAGGGTAAGAGATTAGAAAACCTTAGGTTAATAATACATTCAAGGATCTTGTATGGAAAATTTCACATGCTAACAGAACGATAGTGTGAAATGGAAGAAGGATCCTTGACATTAGTAATGAGAATAAGGGAAGTAGCACAAGAAACCTGAGGGAGGATCCCACCATGAAAGTAATCTTGGCCAGCTTCAATGATGTATCACTTAACCACACCACACGCCCCTCTGTAATATGATCCTAGAAATCAATCTATCCTGGGTTAACTCTCTAGATCAAGATTCATCATATCCATATGGATATCTTCCTTGTTTGTGACCTATTTTAGGCCCTTATTATCTTGAACCGACACAGAGTGGGGAATAGCCTCCCAGATATCCGTGGCACCACTTGGGTATCCTCTAAGAATCATCGTATTAGGACTAGTAATGAGATCCTTGAAAAAAATGCGCCATACTTCCCACAATGTCTCTATTATTCGTATAGGTTCCATCCTCAAGTAACATATTGGGTTGGATCGACCATCTTCTTTCTCTAATACATGCATGAAAAAAATCCGAGTTTTATTCACCCCCTTTTAGTCATTTCACATGGTAGAGGACCCAATCCATCCATTTCTTTTTAAGAACTAGCTCCTCCCAACTAGTCCTCTTGTCCATTAACTCCTCAAAAAACTTTTCACTCCATTCCTCCTCCAGGTTAGATTCCATGTTGTCGAGGCTCTGTTCCAGATCCTCCAGATTCTCCATATGGATATGTGATGGTATAAATATCTTTTCTAATGGATGTGCTCATGGATAAGGGGAATAATATTCACATTAATCATATCACTAATTCATTATAATAATTCACATATCCTAGTTATAGTACATAAAACAATTATTTGGAATCTCCATCCAACAAAAATGGGAATGTATTTTACTTTACATGCTTCTCAACTACTCCTTGGGGTCTAAAAGTATAGAGGATTTATTTAAATTATTTAATATGTTTTTTTGGACTTCTACCACCATGATATGAAATTGTTAAAGTAATGGGATCTCACTAGGTTTCTTCTCAAAATCTAATTGTAACTATCAAATAGAAAGTTTGTTGTTTTGATCAAGGAATTTAGGTGCGTTGAGGTCTTTAAGGTCTTGGTTCTGATTCTAGTCATGATAAAATAAGAAGAGTAAAAAATTAAAATTTCACTCGATTCTGTACGTAAAATTTCATAAAATTTAGATTGAAACTTATGTTTTATAAGTCCCTATAACAATGTTCATTCAATTCCAATATCTAGGTATAAATGGTCATTATTAGTGGTTATAGTAATGAAATTTGAAAATATGATTATTGGAATCACCTCCCCGATAATGACACTATATTTTGACATGTTCCTGTCCTGGGGTGAGACAAAAAAAAATTTCATATGTTAAACTTTTAGTAAAGTGGTTGACCGTGGTTTACTCCATAGTGTACCAAAATAAAAACCCCCTTTTCACTTGAAATTAGAGAATAAAGTGGTGTTTTTTTTAAAATATTTTCTATTATAAATAATGAAAGAAAAAAAAACAAATGTTGAATGAAAATTTATGAAGGGAGTGATGGGGTTAGTGTAGGAACCCCTTTTTCAATTACATTATGGTCATGAAAATCATTCCCCATATCTTATAATTGAGTGATAAATGAAAAACACCTCGATTGAGTCGATAATCACCCTTAGTTGGAGGAGGAAATGGAAACCACTCCAGTGTGCTTGAAAATAAGTAAAACATTCTAGAATCACTAAGTAATGTACCAATATAGTATTTTTTATCCTTATAAATCTTGAAAAAATTCAATTATTCTACACACATACCAACGATCATAGACACCCACCACCCAACACAATCTGTTTGATCAAGACAAACTGCAAAAGGTGGAGGGTGTTTGAAGAACATCAAAAAAATCTATAAAAAATGAATAACACCAAAACCCTAAATAAAATAGCATTAAGATAATTTGGAAACACTAAAAATAGAATTAATTCAATAAAAAAATATAATTTTAAATGAAATCATAATATTACTACATTATAAAACGAAAAATACCCCTTCCCCGGTCACTCCAAATTTTTACCCCTAGAAGTGAAGGGTATTAGAGTTGAATATGGAATAAGAGTACCTTATGAATATAATAAAAGAAAATATAGAAAATCCACAACACTTCAAGGTTCCAATTATCCAGCACAACCCCTCTTTATCCTAATTCCAAACCTTTGAATGTAAGTTGATACACATATTTAGATGGTAGAGGGGTGGAAAAATTATGCTATAGTTTTTTTCTACTAAAATATTGAATTTATTTTTCATAGTAAACATATGATTATTGGGAAGGGTTCTTCATAAAACCTATTTATGTATCTTTTTTCTAAGTACCATAAAATATTATATTATTTGGACATTGATATAAAAACTTATACCCTAATTATGGAAAAACTATGTTTTTGGTTGAAGAGACTTTTAAACTACCTCCACTTTGTCATGTTAAATGACTACTTTATTGTGAAAATCATCAATTAAATTTAATTTAAACCATATTATAGGAGTCCTCTTTCAAATAAAGTTGTAATCACTTCATTTGGAAGTCATTATCCCGAGGTATTCCTCATTTTATGATGTGGTGTTCATTTTATTATCTATAATTTGTTTTTCAATTTTATTGATTTGTTTCGGCCTATTGAAGTATGAATTAGTTTCGGTTCCAGAAGAAGAGGATGAAGGACACATAAATAGGAAGCCTAAAAAATAATCACTTTAATTTTATAAATATTCTAAAATTTATGATCGAAATATAGAAGTGGTATAAAACAATTAAAATCACAAAATTAACCAATTTTTAAATTTTATCAAAAAATTCACCAAAAATAAAAAAAGTGATGACAATTTTCTTGAATCGATAAATTGAAAGGGGTTTTATCATTAAAATTTACATGAAAAATAGTGAAAATATTATCTCTATCACAAAAACCACTATAAAAGAGTATGATAATGGATGAAAAATGATTCTAATCAAATATTGGATGACCGAAATGGTATTTTTCAGTCCACATGGTATTAATAGACACTTTAATTGACCATAATATCTATATAAATTCATCTAAAGTATATTATTTGGTATCACTCAGAGTAAATGTTAATACTATAAAAATTTATTCAGTGATACTAATTTTAACCATTTTAATTCATCATATATATAATAAAAAAGAGTTGATGAATACCAATTTTTAATGATGACATGATTTGACTTGTGTTTATCTATAGAAATCCATAGGTTCTCATTTATCTTTCTATTAAAAGGAATAAGAGAACATTAAAGAGATATAAGATCTTAGATAAAACCATTAAATAAAATATTCTCCATTAAAAATTCTAGTTATCTTATCTATATTGAGGTTATATATTTTGGAAATATAGAAATATGTTTTATTTCATGAACATACTCAATAAGGAGTTCTATATCTATTTTTCAAGGAAATCATAAATACTTATTAAGAAATAAATCTTCGAAAAATCAAAACATAAGATTTAATGCCTTTGGTTTCTCATATTTTAAATTTATATGCATAAAAAGTGCTATAAAATAGGTGAACATCCAAGTATAACCCACATCCAATATAGATCAATGTACTTTGAATTGAAATTCTCCAATGAGAGTATACTGATAACCAGTTGGACTGGAAAAGGAAAATCACAAACTATAGTATAAATTATAAGCATTAAACTTGGTTAATAATTTTATTCCCCATATAATATATAAAATATTCATATTGAGGGTATAAAACTTACCCACAATTCATGAATGATCCACACATAATATAAAAATTAGGGATACCACTTTATTATTTCTATCCTCTTTCCAAAGGGGTTATCATTATTCATCAACATATATGGTAGTTTTACTTCTAATCCTAGATATTTATTATAGATAGATTAAATATAAAATCTTAGTTCAAATAAATAATAATAAATCATAGAGGATACATAAATAATACCTTTATTTATATAAGGGACATCCTTACCATCCACCCTGGATTTCCCTACAATAAACATACTTCCAATTCTATCAATAAAACCTTCTAGTTTAAACCAATGAATATAATAAGGATTCACTAATTGATGACTCCAAAACCATCACCTATTTCACTAACCATGTATTTTAGAAGGAGGGAAATTTAACTTAGTGTTCTATCCACATGGTGTGATAAAATATTTTTGGGTCTTTTGGGCCATTGGCCTACACTCTTAGAAGATGTAGCCCTATAAAATATTTGATGGTGGACTTGCTTACCAAATAAATGTAGTTTCTTTTCATTGAAGTGAAAAGTTTACATAATTTATCATAGGTTCTAGTATTTATATCATCCCTCATTAGGTTTCCTTGAGTATTGGGATATAAAATTTATTCCACCATGATTTCCAAAAATGGATTTAACTTGACCCATAAAATTTCAACTCCAATTTCATCCACCAGAGTAACCTTAGGGTTTAACCCATGTTTCTTCATTTTTTCCAATAAAAGGTACCAAATACTCCAAAAAACCCTTTCAAGCGTGCATGTTTTCACTCATATCCATTGTCAAAATGTGATTTAAGTAATTTTATAAATGAAATTGATCCATTTAAACTATTATTCAAATTTCAAAATGAAATTTTACCATAATAAGTCAAATGAGGATGAAACTAAATTCCTTACATGACATCATTAGTTATAGTTTATCAACAAGGTAATTTAGGGATCATATCCTAAAGAAGATAATCATGTCCCTAAAAAATAGATTCATAGATAGGATAATGGGATAATAATAAGCATATACCCCTTCCATCATAGCTACATGACGTCATCAAGGATGAATATTCCATATTAAATTAATGCCTAAAATTAGAATCTTATTATAATAGTTAAATATTTATTTAAATTCAACAATTTGGAAAAAATGATTTGGATTAGAATATATCCCATATCTCTCATTTATTAAATTTATTATGTTTTTATTATAAATTAACATAATGAAGAATGGTTATGAAAAAATTCATTGTATATGCATATAAATATAATAGGGTATAATAATAAAATAATCACATAATGTTTTATATTAATATACTATTTTATAATTAATATGTTTGAATACACTCTTTATTATTATTGAGATTCAAATTACATAAAGATATAAATGATTCTAGAAGAATATTTAAAAAATATTCTATATTTAATGCTTTTAAAGAAATTTTATACTAGTAAATACTAACTAATGATTCATGAGACTCAAAATAAAAAGTTTTTTGTTGGAAATATCTGAATTCAAAGCTAAAGTACCAATGGTTACTCTAGATTACATACTAATTATGATGGATAATCATACTTATAGGTTACATAATGAGTCTCAATAATATAATTTCTTGGATACTCTCAATCCCACAGCCCCTGAAAATGATCAAATATTATATTGTAACAACAAGACCATATCACATGTTGAAATGAAGTAAACCACCATATGACCTCAGGAACAATGACTGGTATCTAGAGGATAGTGTACATATTGAGGGATAATTATGGACTAATTATAAGTGTATTTGTATTTTTTTTATCTAAAATATGAAAAAATATTATTGAGAAAATTACATGGCCAATTCATACATAGAACCAATCTAAAATTAAACATGCTCACTGAAGGATTTGAAGGTATATGCCAAAGTGGTACCTTTATAATATCTAAATAAAAAATAAATACCTTAAAATAACTAAACCAAACCAAAATACAACCTCTATCATAATACATAATCCAACATAAGGATAGGTACCAACACTAGACATAAGTTTCATGACTTCCCCTATAATGGTAACCCTCCTAGGTTGAAAATGTATGGAAGGAGTGACCCTATAATACCACATAAAATACGCCATAGGTTAGTGAATTGTACCATGGGTATAAAAAATGTGAGGAATTATTCTTATTACAGATGTTAAGGAGAAGATATAAGTCTGATGATAAAATCAACATCATTACATATAAAAATAATCCAATATCCCATGATAATAAAATCGCACAATTAATGATATAAAATACATGAAAAAATATAAATTGAAGAAACAAAATACTCTTAGGTAGAAACACTAAAACATTCCAACTCTAAGATAGTATGATCCAGATTTGTCACCAAATATCTCCTGATCACTTAATACATATATATATGGTTGTACATAACATATAAACTCACTAGGATCCTCCTATAGACCTCTCAAAAAAAATGTGAGGGAAGAAAAATACTATTTTTAGTGAATAAAGAGTAGAACCTATATTATCCTATTAGGTTAACTACCCATTAGTAGATTTACCATGGATCACTCGAAAAGTGTCACATCCATGTGTAATAGAATATTACCAAATAATATAATCCGAAAACCCTGTAACCACTTCTCCACTAGTATGAAGCTCCCACACCCAAAAATTGAATATACTAATAATCAATGAATTCTAGGTATGTTTATTGAATCCAAATGAGTATGATGTGGGTATCATTTCAATGATAACTACCCCAAACTACACTCAAGTACAACATTTAGTGTATAAATTGGTCAAAATATATAATATCATTATCCAATATATCTCAATCATAGTAGGGTATCATAAAAATGGATGATATCAAACTCACTAGTCACCACCGCTAACTAATTCCTCATCCATGTACCCACCACTAACTATGTACTGATTTTACAATCATGTAATAATACTAAATGGAGATATAAGAATATAGGGTATAAAACCATCCACCCTTTCCAATATAGATGTTGGGGAAAACACCTAGAACCCAAGACATCTAGGCATTAATAAGGTTATCTGACTCACGTGTGGTGCATATTGAAATCCCTTGAAAATATAAGTATATAATAGTCACAAAAAAATAATATCTTATGGGTTATCACTAGAAAACACTACCTTGTCCACAATAGTCACTATAATAACAACAATTTATAGTAATAATTTTCACCACATACCACCCATTCCTTCCAATTGCTGAGCCACACATACCCCAAACTTTTACACAAAATGATCTCACAAACCATCCATAATTTCCCATCCATTTATTTACAATCCAATAAAAGGTTTATCATTTAGAAACCATAATAAGTTCATTATTTTATTAATTTACCATATTCAATAAAAACTCTCTCAACGATCACCCACATTTATTCACACACATATTCCATTAAACCCAATAATTATATTTCAATTACAACCACTATTTATTAAATTCCATCCTAATAAATTTTACCAAATTTAAATAACAAAACACAATTAATTTATTCCAAAAATATTACATTTTATTGGTTTATTCTATCCATTCCATACCACTGAACACTACTAAAATTGTTTCACACCATCTAGTTATTGATACACAAATATTACCCAATACATAATAATCACCTCACAATTAGCCCATATCATTTAGTAATCATTTTCATTATGCAACCCAAAATAATTTCAACTATTCACCCAAACCTACCTCTCCTTTAAAGAATGAACCTAATTAATATCACCTTAATAAAAAAGAATAAATTCTATTTTCATCATAACTATAGCCACAAATAAACAAACAATAATTATGTTCCCAAGAATATATTATTAGGTGCCATAATCAAAAAAATTTCAAGTTTTAAATATTCGAATAAACCATTTAATTATTCAATTTAATTCTAATTTAATGATTTGAAGTGTCTCCTGAAAAAAAAATAACTCATATTTTCAAGGGAAATAAATTTAAAAAAAGAATAGGGGGATCACAAAAGGATCATAGCACACAATAGGTGTTATTTAACTTGTGAAGTCTTAAATAACACATTAATATTAGAATAAAATTTCTATCATATTTCTATAATTAATATAATATCCATTACCACTGGATTCCTACTTTTAACCATTTATGTTATTTCATTTTAAATAAATTTATAGTTTTACCAACAAATAAATTAAGGGTTTCAAGTATTTCTTATTCCCACAATATTCGCAACACTTTTAATTACATATTTTACTTATAATCCAATTTTTTTATTCTTTATAACATATTAAATAATGTAGGAATATGTATAAAAGAAGGAGAAACACTTCCCTTTTTCTTCTTAATCATTTCCATTTATATTATTATCTTAAAGTTTATTCATTCTAATTTCACAGTGAAAAAAAAAACAATGAAAACCTGAAAAATTACACTAAATAAAGGAGATGAGTTTTTAATACCCTACAAGAAAAGAATATTCATATCAATCCATCAAAAACTGGAGGGGTAGGGAGGTGAGAGTGACCATAAACACATAATTTCATGAGGCAGATCATGTAATTTTTTGAATAAACTCAAATAGTGAATCTCAGATCGCCCATACCCAAGAAAAAACATGTAAACTCAAAATGAGAAAAAATATGGTTTTTAAAAATATAGATACCATTTATCACAGAATTTCATAAAAATATAGTCAAATATTTCATTTTTATTTCATATTAATTTATTCATTATCGTATTTCCCTCTCACAACCCATTTACATCTCTCAAATTTTAGCAAGTCAAATATTGTATCCATTATTCATAATAAATTTCTAATCCATTTATTTTAATTATTATGTCCTTAATATATTTTTAAAAAATATTTTCATAAAAAATTTGGGAGAAAACTAGGATTTATTATATAAAAATTATTACCTAAACGTGATAATGGTTCTCCATGTGATGGCAGTTCAGTTTACCATCATGTGATATAAGTTCAGATGAGTGACCCCAATGCGATTGAGTATCTATGTGTAGGTAGTTTAGATTACCTTCTCTTGATATCTTTTCTATGTGAGGATAATTTGCATGACCTTTACACAAGACATGCCATGTGTATAGGTAGTTTGGTTTACCTTTACATGAGATCAAGTCTGTATGTATGTAGTTTAGTTTCCCCTCACATGGGATCCATGATACCTTAAAAAGAAGGACTACCCAGATGTGATGCTAGATATACCCACATGCAAGATATAATGAACTTTCTATGAGATATAGAAAACCTTGATGCGAGATTGCAATGTACTTGATGTAGCTAGGTGAACTTTACACTATGAATCAAAACTCAATTGTGTTTATTTAGTGATTGAAAAAGGGGGTACATGTGTTGTAAAATGGTATTTACCTCTGCCCTGAGAGGGGGTCCTGCATACGGGTATTTAAAAAACATCCATAAAATGAACTCATAAATAATAATGTATAGGATATGAACACCTTTAAAGAATAAGAAGAAAATAAAAGTAATATTTTAGAAAAAATTTACCCTTTTAACATGTATAATATATTTCTCGATAATATATAGACAGAAACAATTAAAGTTTCTTAAGACCATCACCTCACAAAATAATCATCATCCATTCTAAGACAGTAAGAGTCATAGCTCTTGTATCCCCCATACCTCATTAATAAAAAATTTTCATTAACATTGGTCATGTAAAAATGTTATACATTAATTACAAAGTAATATGTGTTGGGTGTGAGTACAATAAACCTAGTTCTAGGAAACCACATAACACCCAACTATCTTTTATAAGATTAACCATGTGTAGGGAAACATTAGATCATTAAAAAACATAATAAATACTAAAAAATATATCAATAAATCATTGAATAAAATTATATAACCATTATTAGTTAACATTCCCAGAACGGTATAATAGAAATAAACTAATCCCATATTGAGTTGTGGTTAGAGTTCAAGATGTGGTACCTATCCACCATAAGAAACATTCTGACCCATGGTTACCTTTTCCCTAATTGATACATATATAATATGTTATTCTATAAGAGGTCACATAATTATAAATATATGTCTATCCTCAATAAATAGGTATCTCAAAACATATATATGAATTTAATCACAGACACACACACATATATATTTATGTGTGTGTGTGTGTGTGTTTGTATTTACCCACACATCAAATGCCTCTACCATCATTAAAAGGCACAGATACATTTATATTTCTGTATATATATATATATATATATATGTATGTATGTATAAATCCAAATATAGGAGGCGTATCTCCTCCCAGGGATGAAATTATTATAAATACATATATCTATATATGTATATACTATACACACATCAATCAACTACCTATAATATCAAATCCTATAATACCAATATAAAGAATATATAATAATAATAATAAGGCTGTAAAGATCAAATAAAAAATATGGAATCATCTATTCATGGAAAAGTTATAATAAGAATATATTTTCAGTTATAATGATGGAGTTATAAAAATACAAATATATAAAACTATATTCAAGGAATAATGATAATATATACCTGATATCCCCTAATCAGGACATAATGAAGATATAATATATGGTAGACTTTAATTGTTGAAAAAAATGAAAATAACATATAAATAATATGTATGTATAATAGAAATATAATTGACATAGAGATAAAAAATAATCATTTCAAGGCCTAGTTAAAGCTTAATATTTAATATAGTGTGGGAGGATAACAAAATATTTTTTTTTGAAGAAATTCCTTTTTTAGAAAAAGTTTTAATATAAAAATTTATCATAGTTATTTATATATCTACAATATACAAAAGAAATTACCCCTACTATGAGAATTTAATAGAAAAATAGGTGACATATAATGAATTACTTTAGAAATATAAAATCACAATATGGAGTGAGAAGAATAAGCCACCACTCAATAGTCGCAAAGAACACAAGTCATGTGAACAATATATTTAATTTATCCCCTTTCAATGTAACAATTATTAAGAGTGAGAAAAACTACCTTAACTAATGATTATCAACTATAATCTACTTATATTTCCTAAAATTTTGAAATTAAAGAGATATAAATAACATATATATCTAGATTAATTGTATATTTGAGATATTATTTTCTTTTAGGATGATAATAAAAAACCTGAAACTGTGAAATTTCATACTATTTATTTGTAGGAAGGTAAGAACTAAAAATACTATATGAAAAAAAAATTATTTGATGAAAATATCATGGGAGAAAAATTATAATTAATGATAGGATCTTAAGGTATGTTATGGAATATAAATGAGGATAAAATTCCAAATAAGGGAGTTAAGGGTGTAAGATCTTGACCATTTTGTAGATTTCAGATGTTTTTTTTTCAGGTATTCTTTTAACCTTTTTTTATGATAAATTGGTTGTGTATTTATATATGGTCATTTAGGGTGAATTTAGAGAATTTTGGGATCCCATGTGGATGTGAATGTTTGGAACGTAATAAGGGAAAACCATGCGGTTTTCCCAAGAAAAGTGTGCGCCCCATTTTGGACCATATGAAGGGGGCACATGTTTTGACCAAATTGTGATTCTACACTTCCCAAACCATGAACCCTTAGACAAAGGGGATTATAATTATTTGATTTTTTTTGGAAAACCATGTTCCTACCATAGGATAAACTGTGTACCCCAGACTATTGGGACAAATAGTTAAGGTGCACAGTCTGTCTAACAATGCAACACGTCCATAAAACCAATTATGCGGATTCTTAAAAGAAAAAAATTAATTAAAAATTTCCTTAACTATATTTTATATCCCTAATTACCCCTTCATGAACTAATACAATTTCCTTTTCTCTTGGAGTCTCCCAAGAGGGTTCCCAGGCTCATCAAACCCCTTCCTTTGCAAATCGAAGATCCGGTTGAATAATTGTCTCCTCTACAATATTTGATCTATTACTTGTTTAGGTTACTATATCTCCCATATTTCAATCCCTTTATGGAGGGTTGAATCCTCCCATTTCAATGGTATAGATCTTGGTTTTAATATATCTTGTTTTATTGGATCTTGAACCTATATTTCGCTCATAGATCTTCTTCACCGTTGTGAAGTTCATAGGTTTACCTCAAATTAAGGGCTATGGTTTGGTGAAAAATTTTCAACAATCATAAGGTAGGTTGTTTAATTAACAATTACCATTTTCTTAATCATGGTCTCATGTATTTAGTTTTACCAGTTCATTTACATGATATTAATTTATTTTAAATTAGAATAATTATTTAATTTCCATGTAGTTGTGAGACCTTCATAGATCCCATTGGAACTGTTAGAGATTATGAGACCAGGGTTGATGAAAACCCGTGGTTTTTTCCAATTACATTGAAATAATTATAAATATAATTTATAAAAGGAAATTATGGGTTTATGAAATTGAACTAAATCCTTATTGAATGTTTGATACTTGTTTTGGAAGGGTTAAATAGATTAAGTTCAATGGTTAATGAGTTGTGTAATAATTGATGATAAATAGATTAATGGGGGAATTATACATCAAGTTCATTTATGTGAATGTATAGAATCATAGTTGTGTTTGGTAAATTAAATGGTGGACCATGTTGAAAATGGTTGATAAATGAGATAGAAATTTGGATCCACAATATGCGTATAAGTAAATGTGAACAACAAGTTGTGGGTTAGGAACTGAAGCTCCATGTATCCATGGGGTGCTTGAATAATGGTCTAGGCCCTTGATTTATGAATGTGAACAATGATTTGTGGGTGAAGGACTAATTATCCAAGTAACCACAGGGTTATATAATGATTCTCTAGGCCCAAATTTATATTTACATGTGAATGCGAACAATGAGATTTGGGTGAGGGGCTGCTACTCAACATAACCATGGGATTCTAGACGATCGCTCTAGGAACCCAATTCATGAATGTAAAGTGGAATTAAATTGAATAGTAAAATCCCATGACCATAATAAAATAATAAATAAAAATGGTGGTTCATACTCTAACACATAATGAAGTAGGTATGACATGTTGACAAAATAAAAAAAAGTGAAACCTATTTTTATTTTCTACTTGATCTTTAATATTTATAAAATGGAATGCACTATTATAGACTGGATATTACTTTAGACACTTTTGGTAGTGGCCTACTATGTTTTAATCATACCCTAATTGGTCCTCCTGATTGGTACCCAAATGGACTTCATGTCTTTTGGATAGGACAATAGAAACTATTCATATGTTAGATAGATGAGTTGTGATTTTTGATGAAGCATGGATAAGGGAACTATAAATAATGAAAGGACCCACATGTGAGTTTTTCATGTGTCATTATTTTGGGTTTTTATTTTACACTTGAATCTTGTTTAGAATTACATATTTATTTCCTTTTTATTGTCATTTCACCTATTTAAGATTTATTAATGCGTTGTTTGGTTGATAATTGATTATTATATAATGTTGGATGTATTTCATACTGATTTACACTATTGTTATTCTTTTATAAAGAGGATATAGTATTTCCACATTAAATTTTAGACCCTTGCTGATAGTAGACATCCACTAGTATATGGGGAGGTGTGCTTGAGGTCATATAGCTAACTGAATTAGGGAATCGATATGTGGAACCCGGGATAAGGTGTTACAAAGTTATATCCGTGGGGTTTTCTTTTCTTTCCAATTGTTTTATTATTTGGGAATGTTATCTAGGATACTATTATGAGTTGATAAATGGTCCTAATCTCATGTATGGGAGTATCTAACCCATGTGTGGGGGAAACCCAAAGTACCTAGGGTGGGATTGTTGTTCCTGATGGTTTCTATTACAGTTGCATGTAATTTCACCTTCGTTGATGCATTTTTTGCATTGTTTTATTGTTTTCTAATATTTTACTCTTGTCATGGTATCACATGATATTTTAGTATACACAAATCATTTTTGGAACACGGTAATTTTTGTGACATGCATCATATTAGGAACACATGTAAAAGAAAGTGACAAGCGAGTTTTGTTGAATGAAAAGGATTTTCAATATTTGAGTACTTTAAAAAGAAAATGTTCTTAACAATGTTTGTGTAAAGGTTATAAAGATTCTAAATGTTGTAATTTGAAATGGATGAAAATGGGTGTCTAATGTGAAACTTATGATATGAAAATTTATTTACCCTATGTTATCTATGACCTTGGTTATATATGGTTGAGGGTAGAGATAATGCCTTAGTTTTGACCATGTGGTGGTGTATAAGGTATGACTTGTTACAAATTTATGTAAATGTATCTTTTTGAAATATGTTATTGATGTGTTATGTTTCCTAAGATGTTTATTTTGGAATTGTAGAGACATAACAACATGAAGATATTTGTTGATAGAATGGTAGTAGGAAATTTCAATAAATTATCTTCCAGTAGTGGGACAATAATCCCTGATAGTTCTAGGTGAAGGGGTGGGAGAGCAGTTCCCTGAGAAATTTTCTCACTTTATACAGTTAATGGAAAGATACCAAGGGAAAGATCGATAGAATATGTCTAATATGACCCAAGAGTTTAATTTTAATCACCATATGATGTTAATTGGAGAAGGTGGACCTGAGACTATTGATTTTAGGATTGAGTAAATCAAGAAAATTATTCTCCATTTAAAGACTCTGGAAAAAAATAGAGTCATGTTAGTAGCTTATATGTAATGAGGTCAAGAGAATCATTGGTGGGATATTTAGGATCCGGATGACCAGCCACAGAGAATGGTATGGAAGGAAGTTCAGTTAATTTTATAGGAACACTTTTACCAAAATATGCTTAGGTAGGAGAGGGTGACATAGTTTAAGTGGTTGACCTAGGGAATAATTTCAGCGATAGACTATGATGATCACTTTACCAAGTTGCAAAACGTTTTCTAAGTAATGGTAGGAGATGAGTAAACTACAGTGAAACATTTATCAGATAGACATGAATATGATTATAATAACCATGTTAACATCTTCATATTGAATAAGTTTGATGTGGTGGTGAACCATGCTCTAATTTATTAGGGTATCCTAGAGGAATATTCTAGTGGAGTGAAGTTGGTTTATGCTAGATGACTAGGAGGTTCGTATTCTGAGGGTGAAAAACACCTCTATGGGAATGTTGACCAAAAAAGTGGAAATGGAGTAACCATAGAGAATGATAAGTTACCTAGAGCAGTAATTGAGTGTACTACCATCAGTGTTCTAGGATGGGTCAGATATGTAGTTAGTTTTCTTATCCAATAGTGGATTTACAAGATTTCATCAATATGGGACACTTAATGAGGCACTATAGGAACCCATGACTACTGGGTAAGATGGCTGAACTAGGGAAAAATAGAGTACTAGATGGGGGTATTTTTCCCTATACCAGTACAAAAGCTAGAGTTCTACTATCCATTCCATTTTGGGTAGTGGATGTGGTACATTTTGTAACAGGCACCCATATCAGTATATTAGTGCATTATATGGGTCTTATATTGGAAGACAAGGTTGAGGGGTGGGTTAGATTTATGCAATTAAATTACACTTATCGATTATGAGGCTAGGTCATCTACAATCATATCAACTATTATTCTAGTTTCTATGATTTCTTGAACATTATTTGATATAATAGTCTCAAATGCTTTTATATATGTAGAAATTCCAAATGAGTTAAGATTGGATGTGAACCTTTTGAGTGGGTTTATGATGATAGATGCACCAACAAATGTATGTTCAAAGCAAATCATTCTATTCATGGGGTGTGCCCTTGAGATTGGTGAGTATAATTTCATTCGAGATATTTAGTTACATGCGATGTTGGGTTTTGAATTGATTTTGGAAATATAATGGATGGTATTGTACACAACCCACATCTATTGTTACCATAGAAGAGTAACATTTACATATTTGGAGGGTAAAGTTTATATTAATAATGGAGAATGGAATATCCCGGTAGTCCATACATAGCTAGTTCATCAGCAACTAAGGGAACTCACCAAAGAAACTTCAACTATTTTGTTAGAAGAAGGTGGTGTGAAGAAAAGTGGCTTTCCACCCATAGTGGACCAGTTTTAGATTTGGATTCCTAATGACTTCTCAGGTATTCCACCTAAGAGTTATGTTGAGTTTAAAATTGATATAATTTTATGTGCTAAAAAATTTTCATTCCACCTTACCAAGTAAAACCAACATAGCTTTAATATCTTAAGAATAATATAGAATAATTGTTAGACAAGGGATTTATATGATCGAGTATTTTTCTTTGGGGTTCTCTAGTTTTTTTCTAACAAGGATAATAGGATGTTGCATTTGTGTTTCCATTACTAGAAGTTGAACCAGATGGAAGTTAAGAACTAGTATCCTCTTATAAGTTTCAATTATATATTTGTCCAGCTGAGAGGATCTTGTGTGTTCTCCAAGATTGATATGATATAAGGGTATAATTATTTGAGATTTAGACCTTATGATACACCAAAAAAATCTTTTAGAATAGATATGGACCATACAAGTTCATCATGATTCCATTCATGTGAAGATTTCTCTTTCTATGTTTTTAGACATGGATAATTGAATATTTCACCTATTCCTAGACCAGTCAGTAGTTATTTTTGTGGATGACATCTTTGTGTAATCCAAGACTCATGATGATCCTGACCAACATCTAAAATCGTCTTGAATACATTGTGAGAGAATTGGCTATATTCCAAGCTATATATGTCTCAATTTTGGATCGACAAGTTACATTTATTAGGTCACATCATCTCTAAGGAAGGAATTTTAATGGACCAAGAGAGATTTCACACACTTGTTTCTTAAGAGAAGCCTCATAATGTTTTTGATATCTGAATATTTTTGTTTTTGGGGTTTATTATTATATATTCATCAAAGAATTTTCCCATTTTTTCCACACTAATTCTAGGCTTGACCACGATTTGGATCATATTTTAATGGTCCACGATAAGCGATAAATCCATTAAATAGTTAAATAATTTGACAACTGAACTGATTTTGAAACTACCTGATCTAGGTGAGGATTATAGTTTGTTTTTTAAGGACTATGGGATTGGACTTGGTGATGTTATGATGCAAGGAGACAAGGTCATGGAATATGGTTCATGTCAGTTGAGGATAGATGAATGGAATTTCCGGACACATGATCTTAGGATATCCATGATGGTTTATGAATTAAATTTATGGGGGAATTAACTTTTGGGAAAACGTTTTGTTGTGTATACCAATTAAAAATGTTCAAATTAAATCTTTTTACACAAATATTTAGATATCTGATAGCATATATTAGTTGATTATATGTTGTAATTTGAATTTAGATAGCCTATATACATAGGATGGGAAATAATGTTATTAGTGTTTTGATCTGTAAGAAATTGACTTTTGATGTCTTGGTGTTTATCTCTGAGTGGGAGATAATGAATTTATTAGCTGAGATACATATAGAGGCTCAAGAGAGATAGGAGAATTAGACCATCATGTCCTTATTAGTCGATTACACACTTATGGTCTAGATTAAGGAGTGGTAGTATGAGGCTCTAGAGTTCATGGCCTTTAGGGAAATCCATGAAGGTGGGGAGAAAACTTCCTATAAGAATACAGTTGATGATCAGATCATCTATATCCGAGGTCATGTTGTTGCACCAACATGTATGTGGGAGTAATTGATACATGAACTTCATGCATTGAAGTGGTAAGTGCACCGTGTTTTGAACAAAATGTTATGTGACCTGTAAAAGAAATATTGGTTTCTATGTATGAAGACAGAGTTTTGCTGATTTCATGACACGATGCTACACCTATTAATAGGTGAAAGATTAGCATCAAATACTTATGGTTTTTTATAACATTTTCCCATTCTATATTGCAAATGGGACAATGATAACATGGATTTTGTGTTTTGTTTTATGAGGATACCTTAGAAGAATGATTCTATAGGGTTGATTGTGGACAAATTGAAATAAGACTCCAATTTATTTCCTATATTGGAATCCTGGAAAGTTGAGGAGTTGGGGGATATGTATGTTTGAGAGAGAGTACATTTTCATGGGGTGAAACATAGAACAATTTCACATCACGATTCATTCTTTATATCACTCTTATGAAAAGGCTTATAGTAGGGGTTGAGTAACTATGTGTTTCTGAGTACATATTTTTTTCCCATTAATGGATGGTACATGAGAATGTACTATTAAAGTTTTAGAGGAAAAGAAATGAGAATAATTCATAGACTTTGATGAATCATGGGTGAAAAACTTAGGGCGTATTGTGTTTTTTTATTCAAAAATTTATTAGATAACTATTTAGAAGAATTTATATGATTCAATTTATGTTAGACCATATAGACCACCTTGATGTTAGATAGAGGTTGGTGAGTTAGAGTTTTTTTGGATAGAGACTGATGCACGAGAAATCAAAACATGATTAGTTTATTCAAAAATACATGTCTGTGACCTAGATTTGGAAAAAGTCTTATGATGAGCTACATTTTTTACCCCTTTATTTCATAGTTGGGGATTGTGGGTTCCTTCTTCTATCACTAATATTGGGTCACCATAAGATTCTATGGAAGGGTTAGTTGGCACCGTGGTTTTTTGGACCATTTAAAATTGAGGAGAGGATCAGATCAGTGGTGTACTCATTAGAGATTCCATATAGGTATAGTGGTATGAATTTTTTTTCATGTGTCAAAACTTTTTAAGTATCACCCGTACCCTCCTCATGTGATCGATGTTGGTGATGTTGATCTTGAGGATGATCTGTCCTTTGAGGAACATCTGATACATGTTGTGAATCTGAGTGGGAATGATTTATAGGGAAATATTGTTCTATTATTCCAAGGAATGTAGTATATTGGCCATGTTAAAGATTAAAAATGGGATATGTAAGAATATACACTTTCCTAATGGATATATCTTTTCACCTTAGAAGCTTAGCAATGCAAGGGAGTGCAGCTCGAGGATGACCTGTTATAAGGTGGGGAGACTATAAGATCTTGAACATTCTGGTGATGTTTCATTATTTGTTTTGATAATATTTTACCCTTGTTTTTATCATATCATGGTTGGGTCTTTCTTTGGGATTCTTTGGGGTGATGTTTTAGAATTATGGAGGCCCATAGAGCTATGCACAATAGGAACTTGGTAAGGGAAAAACCGTGCACCACATTTTGAGTCATGGGAAGGGGACACATAGTTTTTCTAATCATGTGGCAAATATAATGAATCTATGAGACCTTGGATAGATAGGATTTTCATATTTAGTGCATAGTTTTGAAAAAATGTGCACCCACCTAGGAGAAACTATTCACCCCAAACAGTAGGGGCACATGTTTAAGGCACACGATTTTTCTAATAGTACAACCCATCTAGGAAACCATGCATGTTGATGTTTGATTCCTTGAAAATTTAATTAAAAAATCTTATACCACAGATTTACATCCCTAATCAACCCCTCTTGACCTATTATGATATTCTTTTCTTTTTGAGGCTATCAAGAGGGTTCATATGCTCATCCAAACCCTTCCTTGATGAGTCAAATATCCAGCGGAATAATTGAATCCTCTCTAATATGTATTTTTTCATTGTTTAGGTTCCCATATCTCACTATCTTTCATATTTCTCTCCCTTTGTAGAGGGATGAATCATCCCATTGTTTATGGTATATATGTAGGTTTTAATCGATATTTTTTCATTTGGTGATCCAGCCTTTTGATCCCAGATCCTCTTCACCGCTATGAACTCAACCATTCTACCTCGAATTGATGGATAAGATTTGGAAGGAAATTTTAATCAATCCTAATGTCTGTGGTGTAATTTATAATTCTAATAGTATTTATCACGATCTCATGTTTGGTGTTATACCATTTCATTTCCACATTGAAAATTTATTTTAAATTATAAATAAAATTAGATTCAGATGTAATTATGAGACCGTTCACATACCCTATTAGACCTATTTGAGATTATTAGACCAGGATATGAGGAAACCCATGGGGTCTTCCAATTAACTAGATATTATGAAAAATGGAATGTATAAAGGTGAAATTGTGGGTTTTTTAAAAATGAACTAAATATTTATTTCATGTTTTATAATGGGATTTGAAGAGTTAAATGGCTTATAATAAAGGGTTAATGAGTTGTGTAATAATTAATGATAAATATATTATTTTGAGAATTGCACCTATTTTACCTTATGGAGAATGTAAACAACCATATTTGTGTTTGGTAAATAAAATGGTAAACCATGTTTAATTTTTCGGATAAATAAGTTATAAAAATAGAACCATTAAATGTGTATATGTAAATGTGAATAATGTGTTTTGGGTGAGAGAATAGTGGTCCAAGTACCCATGGGGTGCACAACTGCTGCTCTGGGCCCCCAGTGCATGTATGTTAACAATGAATTATGAGTGAGGGTATGATGTTCCAAGTTACCATGTGTTTCCATTATAATTCTATATGCCCCCATGTATATTTATTTGTGAATTTGGAAAACAAGTTATGGGCAAGGGATTGGTTCTACAAGTACCCATGGGGTGTCAGACTACTTATCTAGGCTCCTTTGCATGGATATGAAGTGGAATTAAATTTAATGATGAAAGACCATGAAAAGTATAATATTTAAAATCTCAACTATACATGGTTTAGACTTGGGCACGAGACAAAGCATGGATGATGTGGTTGAGTAAAGAATAATAAATTTGAATGTTTTTTACTTTTTTCATTTGATCTTTCTTCTATATATAATTGTATACACCGTTATAGACTAGATATTTCTTTATAATCCTTTGGTGGTGGCCTAAGAAGATTTACTCACACTCTAATTGGTCCAATTGATTGGTACCTATATATAAATCATGTGGTTAGTAAATGGTAAGGGTAAGGGCCCTTTGTTAGATGGAAAAGATAGGATTTGGGATTTGGAATGGATAAGGGAACCATACATGATGTTGGGACCTACTTGGGAGTTTTCAATGTGTCTTTATTTTGGGTTTTCATTTGACAATAGGCACTTGTATAGAATGAAATATTTTATTCTTTGGTTTATGGTCATTTTCCTTGTTTCATATTTATTCATATCTTTATTGGTTTATTATTGATTATTTTAGGATGTTGGGTATATTTCATATTGATTTATGTTTTTGTGTTACAAGGATAAATAGGGTATAATCTCCCCTTACTATATATTAGACCCTTTATTCAAGTCAGAATCCTATGATGTATGGGGAGGTTCACCTAAAGTCATGTCACTAACTAGATAAGGGCACTGATATTTGGAACTAGATTCATGTCATTACAACGGGGTTAAATATTTGAAACCAAATGACCATATTAACAATTAATTAAAAAAACCATTATTATTTTAACTATTACCTAATAAAAGATGACCGAGTACTGAATTCATATTTTAGTAGGCCCCAAAACCAACTTGATTCAACCTCAAACCTATTTCCCTCCCCTAAGATACTTGTTCTTACTCCCATACTAGCCCCTTTTCATCCTCAATCTTAATACCCCCAATTCATTTAAAATTCTTCTTGATCTTTAATGAACAGAAATTTCCAAGATATAAGATATAAAATTAAATGAAAAAATAAACTATAATGGATAAGTACATAAAATCATTTGAATCTACATAGTAGTTATATATTTAAAATTTATAAAAATCAAAATACTTCTCTATGGATGAATAATCAATAGAGTGGTTCAAATGATGTTGGAAAAACAGATAAATATTTCACTCACAAACTCTTCAAAAGTAATAGATCATTAGATGATAGAATATAAAATCACCAAAATGTAACATTACTGTTATAACAAATAAAAATGTATTTTTATTCAAAAATAGAAGTGATAGATCTTTTATAATAGAGAGATTAGAATTATAAGGTGACCAGTGATCTTATAGAATACTCTTATTAGTATTTAATATTGGTCTTTAAGAAAAAATAATGAATTAATAGAAGTATATCCCATGATAAAACTAGGATAATAAAATATTTCTATGAAATTACATAATATATAAATAAAATATTTTTTACTTAATACCAAATATGTAGGTTTGAATTTGATGGTCCGGGAGTCTATGGTTATCCATAAAGACTTTGAGAAGAAGAAAAAATATATTAGAAAAATTAAGGTGAATCTATAACATGAGAAAAAATAAAATATAATTTAAATAGTATTCAAAAATAATGATTTATTTTCATAAAATAAATTGGGCTACCCTCGATCTGGGTACCTGATATGATCTGTGACATGACCATAGGTTTTTCCCTGATCACCTTGGGATTGAGGAAAGTTTCGAGGCATAAAATGACAACATGTGGGAATGATTTGTCCCAATGAAACTATAACATACCATTAGTCATTTTCACATATTCCATGAACCTAGTTATGATTTCCTTTATGTTAGGTCATGTTTTGGGGTTGTTCTGGGATAATCTGGACAAATTTGGATGCGTTTTGGAATGTGAACTTTTGGTGAACATCTGGACCAAACCACACATCCCTAGAAAAAACTGTACACCCCTATATTGTGGGGGATTCATGGTTGGCCCATGGTTTTCCAAACAGTGGAAAAAACTAGGGGAAACCATGTTCTCCAAGAAGTAAGGGGGCACCATTGGCATACAGTTTTCCCTAACTGTGTGCACCACTCTAGCAAACCTTGTGTGTATTTTTTTGAAGTTTGGAATTTTAAATAAAAAATTTTCAACCCCCTTTTAAGATACCTAATCACCCTACTTGACCCTAATATGTTTTGTTCATCCACAGGGACTCTCAAGAGGTGATTTTGGCTCATCCAAACACGTTTCTTAGTAGATCGAAGAAACATTGATCTCATTTGATCTCTACTGAGTAAATATATATTCACTTTTGTGGTTTCCTTAGATATACTTTTATCTACCCATTATATTGTTATAAATAATCATTTAATTGATGGATATAAACTATATTTTACGTTATATTAATTTTAGGTTTGATACGTTGATCTCCTACACCTTCATTCTTCATTAGATAATCCCATTATGGGTTTTTATTTATGGATCTTTGATTTAATTGTAGTTGGTTACATAATTCTTTTCCATAAGGTTGAAAACGTGGATTGGTTGGTTAAATTTAAATAAGATTTAAATTAATTTAGAATCATGTATTCCTGATGATTTTATTTTTTATTTGAAATGGGAAAGATATTTTTGAAATCCTCAAATTTCAATGAAATTAAAATTGTAGATGAAATTACAGAAAATGAAGGAATTATTTAGAAATAGTTTTGATGAAATGAGTTAATGGTGTTCCTGAGAATATAGCTTAAATTTAAAGGTGATTTGGAATTTCCTGAAATGATGAAAGCCGATGATTTGATTTTGAAATGAGAAGTCTTGTTGAGAATTGAAATTGAGAAATTATATTTTGAAATGATTTGATATGATTTATTTATGATTTTATTGGTTAATTTATTTATTGAAGCATATGTAAGCATGGGTAGTTATTAGGTAATTGGTACAAGAATTCTAAGAACATGATCCCCTAGAAAGGGATTGATGATGACAACTATTACTAAAATTATTACTATAAAATATCCCATTATGGGTTACCCTATTTTGGTGTAGAATACCCATGGCAGGTTCCACTATTAGGGAGTATTTGTGTGCGCAATCCTGACTAGAGATGATATCACTATTGAGATTTTTGAGGATCCTATTACAAAAGAAACTAACATACAGTAGGGATATTTTTAAAGACCCCAGTCCTAGTATCCTAGAGACAGTAACTTACTTTACTACATTGAAATAAATACTATACAAAAATACCGAAGGACTAATCAGTTTATCATTTTCGGAATCCATATTACATACATTAACATTACATTCCTAATTGAAATGAAATAAAACATAATAAACCCATTGAAAGACCCCTAAACTTCTAGTTTATCCTTACAATTCATTCATAATATACATCTTTGATTCCTGGGGGAAAATTAAACATAAGAAATTTGTGAGATAAGATACTCAGTAATAGTATTTAATATAGATAAATCATAAATAATAATGATTGGTGAATATCTAAATGAACTCATGAAATTAAAACATAATCTTGAGTATAATATGGTTTGAATTAAATCTAAATGAATAATTCCATATAAATAATCATATGAAACGTATCCATTGATATTAAAATAATATAATAATCACACGAATAATCAATTAATAATATAATAATGAGGTAATTCAAAATTATAGACATCTGAAACATATCATCAAGACATCATCCATGAAATCTGAAAATAAATGGTTAAGGCCTCACTCAAATTGAATTTATGTTTTTTCTCATGAGACATACTGATGCATAGAAGGGATATAGTAGGCTCCACCCATAACCTTATAAGTCCAATTTATTCCTCATATTAATGGGGTTACACATAAATATCATATACATATGAAATGAAAATAAAATTTCATATCTGTAAACATAATCACTGACCATTCTGAGTAGTATGGTGAATGGTACCAAGATATCACATCCACAATTAAACTAACCATAAAACATTTAATAAAATAGGGTATATAATAATCAGAATAGACAAATCCCAATAAATAATAAATTCAACATAGGTTTTTAAATAGATGAAAATACTCTAATAAAATCATTGAGAAATTATTGAGTGAAATACCACTTTTAATTTGTAAAGAATTTTTCTTTTATATAAATCATCTGAATTTGTCATAAATATTTGTATAAAACTAGAAATGAAAAAAATATAGTTTTTAATGAATAAATTTTGGATTTTAAAATTGTAATGGTGTCTTAAAACATATTATGAATGATACTTGAAAATGTATAATAAACTAGGAAGTTCCCATAAATCAGGATTGCTTATTAGGAATAATTGAGAAGGGAACCTTTTTAAAACATGTATTATAGTATCAAAGATAGATGAAATGAATTATATATTTGTTTTTGGAACATATAAAAATAATTTTTAAGAAGTTTATTGATTATACACTAAATCAGGATAATATTCATTATTAATATACATAATATTCATGTTCTTTATTATTCATAAACACCATTTTAGTGCATTTTACACTTTGAACATCATTTCACATTATGATTGTAATTCTTTCTTAAAATGAACTATTATGTGGTACATTTTTAACATAATTTAAAGTACCCAATGATTCATCTGATTTTAAAAAATATAATTATACATATTTTAATTTGATATTATTTTGAACTGGATATTCACTTAAATATGAACATTTTTCATTAAAGGATCAATGAAATATTCAAAAAGGATGATGGCGATATTTGACAATGAAAGGAAGTAATTCTGGAGAAGGCAGATTGGACACAATCCCACTGATGAGAATGTGGGGCCCAACATACAGGCTCAATGAATACCAAGTTTCGTGCTATTCTAGAAGACATATATAGGAACAAATCAGTCTTCAGGATCCAATGCTAATTCGGCCTCCATGGTGTACATTTAGGCGGACCAAGTTAGAGATAAAATTATGGGACAGATTCTACATCCCACTAATATGATCATATCTTGGAATCCATAACTACAAATGGGCTCAAATTTTACAGGAGGTTAAAAGACATCTGGGGATCCATTTTCTTCTTCTATGTCTCACTCTGATTCTGCCATATTGAAGGTCATAAAAGCGTGTCTGTTCGGTGAAGGAAATCTGGATGCCACCTCGGGTCATGGGTGGAAAAATCAACTCTCCCTTACTTTACACCCACCTATGGCCTACCAAAATTAATTTAGGAGACTTGGACTGTTGGAGGCTCGACCCAAGGGATCGAAAATTTCTATTTAAGGCAGTGGTGTTGGAGGATTTAAGGATCTTCGGTGCTTTGTTCAATTTTAATGTTATGCTGCGATTTTGTTGTCCCAAGTTTGTCTTTCACTTGTAAGTTGTTCAATTCACTTTAACTTCTTAATAAAAGTTCTTCTTCTACTCTTATTCTATTGTTATTAATATCACTTTGATACCTTTGGTTCAAGGTTTGAATTTATTCACACCAATCCTTGTGAAATTATCACACAACAGTGGAGTGACTGTTATTTCATTGTTTTTTTACTTCTCCATTTCCTCCCTCATGAGCCAACTTTCCGCTTCCATTGAAACCATAGCATCAATGGAGGGATAACCCACTTATGTGTTGATACAAGGGAGTAGAAAGGGGATGGATTGGATGTTATTTATCACCCCATTAATGTATAATCACTTCTTTGATTGATATTTTTATTTGATGATTTTTAAACTCGATCATCATTGTTGAATTTAGGGCCACACACCTCATGTGCTAATAGGAACCGTTACCTTGAAGTGATCAAAACTTTTATCCTTCAAGTGTACAGGTGATTATTATTATAGGTTTTAGGCATTAAAACATTAAGTGATGATGTTGTTTTATCTTCTTAAATGAACCCATATCAACTTTAAGAAATTGAATTCATTGAAAAGGAAATACTTCCAATCCACCCATTATAATAACCTAGGATCAACCCTTCCCATAATTTGAATTCACTTAAGACTTTTAGTGTTAACTTAAACCCATCTAAAATCAACCCAAAGTTGGCCACTTAATATCCAAAAACAATCCATTGATTGTATGTGTCTGTAGGTTACTTCTTAGGTCTCTGAGGATTTGATAACCCAAGCTAACCTATAAGGACCGTTCTACCTTAATCACTTGGGTAAATTTGAGCGAGAATCAAATTTTGGAGCCATTTCTGGGGAACTAAGTAAGTTATATTAGACATTATAATTCTTTTTTTTTCATCCCTCTTATCTGTTCTCACCCCCTCACTCCTATGGAAATCAATTTTGAACAAGTTCAAACATGGGAAACCTCTCCCTACATTGATCACCCCACACCAAGTGTGATGTACAATGACCATACTAGTTTCTACTGGTTGGATAAACAACAACAAATTGAGACACAATTTTTTAACTCCTATTATCCACAAAACATTCCAACATATAATGAGTTTCAATCCCAACAATTCCAATTTGAACACCCTCTAACAACTAAATTTTCCACTTGGAATAGACCATTTGGATTAAACCCTTATCCATCCTAATCCACATCCATTACTTAAAAAACTATGTCAACAAATGATGATAATGAATTTTTAGGTTTCATCATTGAGGTTAGAACTACAAAGCATTAAAACGTGTGAGGAACCCATCCCTACACAAACTGTCCCTTCCATAACCTTATGTGAAGTGTCTAGTTTCCCACAAACCTCTCATGAATTTACTAAAGAGAAAACCTTTGGATTTTTGGAAGATTAAGAGGATCAAGGAATTATTTATGGGTGTTTAAATCAAGAGGAAATTGACTTTTTTGATTCAAAAGAGAATAATTTGACATCATGGATTGAGTCTCCTATGAATAACTTCGTTGATGAATTTTCAAAAACACAAACCATTGAACCATTGAGAGAAATCACAAACATTGAGTCCAAATCTATTCCTAAAACTAATATGTCCAATTTGGTGGATGCATATTCTTTTACAAAGGAACCAATTCTGTTGAGAAATTTTGAAAATGAAATTGAGTTTGATTCAAAGTGCCAACCGATGTCTGAATTTCCTATCCAAACCGAGATCAAAATTAGTATTCCTCATTACTCGCTCAAGTATCCCTTCATAGTGTATAACAATGACCTTTATGATGGAATTAATTCTTCTCTTGAAACTAATAATGTTGGAATGATCATTGATGTCTTAGGAAAGACTAGAGAAGAAACTAGATCCACCATTTCAGAAATTCATTGGATTTACCCACTCATTTTAGAACATATAATTGTGAATGAAGCAAACTATAAACATAAAATCAATTTCAACCTAGTAGAATTGGTGAAACATGTGTTCCTTAAAATATTGAAAGTTGGTATTGGGTATGTTGGGGGGGTGGGTTCAAGCCGAGATAACGACATTAAACAAAGTGCTACACGGGAGGCAACCCGTGGTTTTCATCTTTGTGAATCATTTTTTTAAATAGGATTAATGAATCATTTTGATATTTAGAAATAAAAAAAATAAACTGTTGACCTGTTCTTCTGTAATGAGTATGGATGGGTACGAAAGAGGAGCACCACATTCATCAGTGTCACGTGGTGTGATCCTTGAGTGATGCCTTACCCAGAAATTTAAAAGAAGAAAATGTATCATCAGTTATTTGTTTTAATGTGTTTGTAAGTTAAAATAAAAATAAAAATAAAAAAATAAATAAAAATATAATAATAATAATAAAAAGGGATACGCCGTGGGTCGTGGGGAAAACCCCGTCACAACCGGTGAAGTTGGGGGGATTCGAACCTGGGACTGAAGGGAGACAGGGGCGCGTGCTTACCACTGACCTATGACCTTTTTTGATTCATTATTCTATAATTTTTTTATATATACTTATATTTTACTTTCTTTAATATATATATATATATATTGTTTTGTTTTGTTTTGTTTGTTTTGGTTTTCCTACCAGGGAACTCTACAAGTGACATGGATATCAAAGGATTAAAAGGGAGCAGCAAGAATTTCAACTTCAACCACCTGGTGACTTCATTATATGATCCTCATTTTCAATTTCCTTTTTGAACTTTCATTCTCTACCTCTACCCCCTTCTAAATTTTCTTTTCTTTAAACACTAGGGACATTGTTGTTTTATGTTGGGGGGGATAAAAAAAATTCTTTTGTGTCAAAAAAAATGAATGAATTTAAAAAAAAGTGTAAATGGAAGGAAAAATTCCTTTAACTTTGAACATGGTAATACACATTTTACACTTTGAAACTGAATATAAAATAATTTAGCATGCCATGATTCTGATTTTAATCATTGTATAATTTCATCAGCATATATTTTGGAAAGTGTGACTGTCCAATGTGATATTTCATCATTTATATTTTCATCCAAATAAAAAAAAAGATCAAAATTCATGTCCTTTGGATAGTAGGGAATTAGATTGAGTTAATGGGGTCCCCAAATAAATAACATAGGTTTGGTGATCATTTTAGTTTAGTTTTAGTATTCAAAAAAAAATTGCACGTAGAGCAATAAAATTATCTAATGCGTGGCTTTCGGCACTTGGGGATCGTGACTCCATAGTTTTCTGGCCCAGAGTTAGTAATTTTATCTCTATTTTTGGTAATTTGAATTTGTTTTTGAATTAGTTAACTCGAGATGATTCCCGGGTATGTGGTCTCCACTTCGTTCCCTACGTTCTTTGAGCGTGGGAGTAATTGGAAAAGTCTCTCTATAGGGGTTGACTCTTTTGAGTGAAACTTCAATTACCATGGAAAAATTGCAAAAAAAAAAACAAAAAAAAAATAATACAATAAAAAAAATGAATACTCATCTTAATATTGAAATGTGATTCCATCTAGAGCTTCCATTATTTCCCCCCTGAATAAAAACGAAACCCCATGTCTATTGTGATCTACAATACATCCTCATACTTAATTGATATTGGATGAAATATGGAAATGAATTTGAACAAAGGAATGGGCTTGGGATTGGGATCTGATTTTGAAACTATCTTGTATTAAAATATTTTGAGAGGTTTCATGATTGTTTGGTATATGGGTTTCTAGTGATCATTTTGTATTAAAATGTTTTTGGAAAAGAGATTTTGAATTTCATATTGTTGAGATATATTTTGCTCGGGACTAGCAAAACTCAAGTTTGGGGGTGTGATTTGCCACTAAATGAGGATAATATTCATTTTTAATATACATAATATTCATGTTCTTTATTATTCAAAACACCATTTTAGTGCATTTTACACTTTGAACATCATTTCACATTATGATTTCAATTCTTTCTTAAAATGCACTATTATGTAGTACATTTTTAACATCATTTAAAGTACCCACTGATTCATCTGATTTTAAGGAATATAATTATACATATTTTAATTTTATATTCTTTTGAACTGGATATTAACTTCAATATGAACATTTTTCATTAAAGTATCAATGAATGATTCATAAAGGATAATAGAGATATTTGACAATGAAAGGAAGCAATTCTGGAGAAGGCAGATTGGACACCAGCCCACTGATGAAAAAATGGGGCCCAACATACTAGCCTAATGAATCCCAAATTTCATGGTATTCTAGAATACATGTATAGGAACAAATCACTCTTCCGGATCCAATGCTAATTCGGCCTCCATTGTGTTAATTTAGGTGGCCCAATTTAGAGATAAAATTATGGGTCAGATTCTACAGCCCAGAACAACAGCCCACTAATATGATCATATCTCGGAATCCACAACTCCAAATGGGCCCAAATTCTACAGGAGGTTAGAAGATATCCGGGGATCCATTTTATTAGTTTATGGCTCACTCTGATTCGGCCATATAGAAGGTCCTATAAGCACGTCTGTTCGGTGAAGGAAAGTTGGCTGCCACCTCGGGTCAATGGTGGAAAAATCAACTCTACCTTACTTTCCACCCACCTATGGCCTACCACAGTTAATTGAGAAGACTTGGACTGTTGGAGGCTTGACCCAAGGGCTCAAAAATTCCTATTTAAGGCATTGGTGTTGTAGGATTGAAGGATCTTGGGTGCTTTGTTCAATTGTAATGTTATGCTACGATTTTGTTGTCTCAAGTTTGTCTTTCACTTGTAAGTTGTTCAATTTACTTTATCTTCTTAATAAAAGTTCTTATTCTACTCTTATTCTGTTTTTATTAATATCAATTTGATACCGTTGGTTCAAGGTGTGAATTTATTCAGACCAAACCTTGTGAAATTATCACACAATGGTGGAGTGATCGTTATTCCATTGTTTTTTTACTTCTCCATTTCCTCCCTCATGAGCCTACTTTCCGCTTCCATTGAAACCATAGCATCCATGGAGGGATAACCCACTTATGGTTTGATCCAAGGGAGTAGAAAGGGTATGGATTGGGTGATATTTATAACACCATTAATGTATAATCACTTCTTTAATTGAGATTTTTATTTGATGATTTTTAAACTCCATCGTCCTTGTTGAATTTAGGGCCACACACTTCATGTGATAATACGAACCGTTACCTTGAAGTGATCAAAACTTTGATCCTTATAGTGTATAGGTGATTAGTATTAAATGGTTTAGGCATTAAAATAGTAAGTGATGATGTTGTTTTATCTTCTTAAATGAACCCATCTCAAGTTTAAGAAATTGAAATCATTGAAAAGGAAATACGTCAAATCCTCCCATTATAATAACCTAGGATCAACCCTTCTCATAATTTTAATTCACTTAAGACTTTTACTGTTAACTTAAACCCATATAAAATCAACTCAAAGTTGGCCACTTAATATCCAAAAACAATCCATAGAATGTACATGTTTGTAGGTTATTTCTTAGGTCTCTAAGGATTTGATAACCCAAGCTAAACTACAAGGACCGTTCTAACTTCATCTCTTGGGTAAATTTGAGTGAGAATAATTTATAATAAAAATAATAAATATATTAATTGGGGTTAATTCTAGGGATAAAATAAACCAAATGAAAAATGGAGGTTTGGAAAGAAACCCTTACTATATGTCCGAAAGTGTTCTGCACTTGTACTTAACGTCGTGGATAATAAAATAAAATTAATTAATTAAAAATTAAATAAAATTTATATATTAATTTTATTAGTTATAGTTTTATTAAGTTCATTTATGGTCTTTTTAATTAATTATAATATATAACATTAACGTTCAGAAGAGTTCATTTCCTTGGTTTTCATGATCACTTTACTTGTTTATAACTAATTATGTTTAGGTAAAATGGGTATAATTATAGAAAATACGAATTATATGTTATTAAAGAACATCCATAATATTTAATGGTATTATATATCATTTTTTCCCTAGACTTTATTATGATTCGTTAGATTGAACTTTAATGATAACTGTTTAGATCGTTTTGGTAGTTTTTCGATTTTAATGAAATAGTTTTGTCTTATTAATTAATATCATGTATATATATATTTTTAGAATATAAAATAGGATATAATAAATATATAATTAATTTTATAACCATAAAAATGGTTTTATTACGATATTTGAAGGTGTTAATTGAAAATGAAATTGCATCATCCATGATGTTGGTAAATTGACACATCACAGGTGATGTTTTCATTTACAGAATAAAATAGATATAGAAATGAGTTTGATGACAATTATTAAATTAAAATGATATAATTAAAATATATAAATGATACTGGACATATCAGGTCTCTTTGGATTGGGTAGTTGAGGGAAGGATAATAAAATAAAATAATTTGAAAATAAAAAAAAGAAAGAGGTTTTTTACCTCTTTATTTTTCCTCCATGAGAACCTCCTTAATGGGATTGGTTTTGGTCTTTTTTTGAGACCAAAGGATCATGGGTATGGGTTAGGGTGTTTGGAAGAGGAATGGGTAAAAATTGAACATGTTTTAAATCTTTTAAGGTGTGAGGTGAAGGGGTGGTATTTATATTGGAGGAGTGAGTTGTTTTCTGAACAATTTATTCATTTGTTTATTATTTTGTTTCAAGACTATGAATAGTTTGAGAATTATCATAAAACATTTTAAAATAATGAAGGAAATTTAAATTTTATGGGATTACATCATCAATACATCACATATGACTCAACAATTAAAGTATTTAACATTTATCATAAATTATCAAATTTTATTATTTACCAAAAATTCAGGTACTTTAGGAAAATCCCAAAAATTCAGCTGAATATTTTTAGATGTTTATAATTGAAAAATTAACTCCATTTTATGAAAGTAAATTTATAAATATGATAATTTAATTTTTAATTAAAATCATCATTTACTAAAAAAATATAGATTTTAAATTTATAACTAATTTTAGAACACTCTAGAAAATTTAACTAAGGTCCCATAAAATTAATATAAAATCACAAGAAAAAAAACTATCAATTCATGAGAATATTTCATGAATGTAAATTTCATTCTAAATCAATTTATTAATTATTAAATTTTATTTAAATATTTATGACTTACAAAAATACAACCACTTAATTAATAAATTTAAAAATATTAATTTACCAATACTATGATATAATTATATCATAATTTCACTTATAAGAAGCCTAAATTTTATTTATACATTCATGGGTGTGGTTACTATTAATTTGGGAAATTTACTATTCATAAGGTCATATAACTATTTCTTAAGGTCAAGTTACTATTTCCTCAATATAGGATTCTTAACATCTAAAAATACCTCTCATTTTATTCAATATTCATTTATAAAATTGGTATAGTGATCTATAAGTTATTTTATGTGATTTATACTATACGAAATAATTATAAGAAGGATATTTTCATTGATAGAATTATGGGTTGTTACATTCTCCTTTCTTACAAAATATTTTATCCTAGAAATTTCTAGACTATCCCCTCAAAAAATATTTGGGTTGTTCTTCATCACATGTTCCTCAAGCTCCTATATCTCTATTAAATTTTATGATGTTTCCAAACTACCTTTACTAGCTAAGTCTTATGATTCCCCAACACTTGTTATTTATTATCTATAATCCAAATAGGTTCTTCACAAGAAGATAAATCAGGTTCCAAAATATATTCCTTAAAAAGTGAGGGAATGCATTGGGTCTAGCATGTACTTCCCTAACTAAGAGAAATGGAACACAGTGTGTACTTCAGAAATTCTAGGAGGAATTTAAAAATGATAAGCCATAACTCATACTCTCTCTAGGATTTAAAAGGACTAATGTTAATAGGGCTAAATTTACATTTCACCCCAATCTTATAACACCCTTCCATGGAGATACATTTTAGAAATCATTATCACCCACATGAAATTCCAAATCATTCCATTGATTATTGATATAGTAATTTTTCTTTCATTTAAACTTTTATTATTAGGTATTTTATAGTATTTAACTTTTCTATTGTTTCCTCTACAATATCTGGGCCTACAAGACTCCTTTCACCAAATTCATCACAACAATTTGGTGTAAGTCATCTCTTTACATAAAATGCTTCATATGGTTCTATAGGAATACTAGAATGGAAAATATTATTCTAGAAAAAATATAAAAAAGTTTGAAATTGACCCGACATACATTGAAAGTCAAGTGTGCATGATCTCAACTTTTCTTCTAATTTTTGAATTGTCCTTTCAGATTTCCCATCAGTTTGAGGATGATAATCAGTTCTCAAATGAAGCTCAATATCTAAATCTTTCTGAATAATTTTCTATAATTTTGATGTAAATCGTGAATAATGATTAAAAAAATTGAAATAGGTTCTCCATGAAGTCTTAAAAATTCATTAATATCGATCCGTGAAATATGCTCCTGTGGAAAATCCTCCCTTATAGTAAGGAAATGTGAATATTTGGTGAGTTGATAAAAAATTACCCATATTCTATAATTATTTCTTAGAGTTTATGGTAATCATGTGAAAAAATCCATAGTAATATCATCACATTTCTATGTAGGAATAATGAGAGTTTCCATGAATCCTATAGTATGTTTTATTTTAGCCTTAACTTGTTGAAATACTAAACATCATGATACATAATCAACAATTTATTATTTCATGTTATCCCACCAAAAAAGTTCCTTCAAATATATAAAAATATTAGTGTTACTAGGGTGTATAGATAAATTAGAACTATGTGAATAATCCAATAAATACCACTTTAGATCAGGTATAGAGGGAACAAAACGCCTCCTACGAAATTTCTATATTCCACCTGTATACCAAAAGTTTTTTAACATCCCATCATTCATAACATTAATTTTATTTTCAAGATTCTCCTCATTAGACTATAAAATTTCAATACTTTCCAATAAATATGGTTGGGAAATCAATTGACAAAGTAATGATGTTTCAACTTCATTTTTAATTCTCGTATCTATCTTTTCTAGATCTGTGTACATAAGATCCTTGTCAATCTTGTTCATACTTCTTGATTCTTCTTGATCAATTCATCTTCTACATTATTCAACTTCCATGGATGGTAGTGGGTTGAACAATCATAATCCTTGAGCAGCTCAATCCATCACCTTTTTCTCATGTCAAGTTATTTCTATTTGATGACATATTTCAATCTCTTATGATATTTATCTATCTAACATCTTTCACTATAGAGAATGTGTCTCTATATTTTAAGATAAAAGATTATATTTTCTGACTCACGATCATGAGTTTGACAGTTCTGTTCATGAGTTTTTAACTACCTTGATGTATAGAAAATAACTCTATCAATATTCAAAAGGACAAACCCATGTCCTTTCTATTTCACATCACTATAAATCACAAATCCACCATTTCCTAATGGTAGATTCAATATTGTAGAATTCCCTAATCTCCTCTTCAATTCTTCTTAAAATTATTCACATTATTTTTTCCATAAAAACATAAACCCTTTACGAGTTAGCTTATTAAACGAGTTAGATAATTAGGTATGGTTATAAACAGAATGATTATAATAACCTGCTAAACCAATACCACTATGTACCTCAATTATATACATCAGTATAGGCCATTCTTGAAAAACCTTTTTCTTTGTGGGATCAACTAAGATTCCATCCTTAATGAGAATATGGATTATAAAAGAAACTGTTTGATTCCAAAATTTACACTTTCAAAACATCTCATATAACTCTTTTCTTCAAAGATTCTCTAGAACAACCCACAAGTGGTGCTCATGGTCCTCATAAAATGTGGTAATATATCAAGATATCATCAACTAATACCAAAAAAATTATTCATGATACTACTTGAACAATATGTTCATTAGATCCATAAAAATAGAGGGTTTATTAGTACGTTCAAAAGGAATTACTGTAAATTCATAATGTCTCCACCTAGTTCAAAATGATCTCTTTGGAATATCTTCTTTCCTCACACGCAACCGATGATGTCCAGATCAAATGTAAACCTTCAAATTGTTTGTTCTCTCTGAATTTGATTAAATAAATAATCAATTCCTTACATTGGATACTTGTTATTTATTATAACATCATTGATTTCTCTATAATTAATTCACAACCTCATGGATTTATATTTCTTCTTGAAAAAAATAACAGTGTATCCCTATGGGGAAATTATAGGTTGAATAAATAGTTTATCACTAAATTCCTCTTGTTTTTTCTTAAAATAAAATAATTCCATAGAATCCATTCTCTAAGGAGTCTTTAATATAGGTCTTTCACCATGAATTAAATCCATAGAGAACTCAAATTCCCACTCTTGAGGATTTCCGTGTAAATCCATTAGAAATACGTCAATACATTCTTTCACAATAGGTACATATTAAATTAAAATATTTATTTACTCATCCATAAATGATGTTTTTTCTTCTTACCAAAGAATTTCATTTAAAATATCTACTAGAGGCGAATCCTGATATGTCTCAGATGAGGATGTTTTTTCTCTAAAGATAAGTTATTCTACATCTTCCTCACTAATAATAATTTTCTTCATTTTGTAATAAATTTTCCCATCATATTTTAAAACTATAATTCATACCAAGGATTATATCAAATTCAATCATAAGTATGATGAAAAGGACAACAAATAAATCATATTTATGTGTTACAATGTGTACTGACTAATACATCTTTGTTAAAATGATACTACCTTTTTATGTTTTGATAGAAAACTCGTTTATTACATAAAAATAGAAATGTATAATTTTATTGTAAATATAAGAAGATATTAAAGAATGATAAGATCTAGATTCAAAAAAATCATTATATATTTTTTAGGAAATGATTAAATTACCTACCACCATATAATTATAAACTTCATCCCTCATAGTTTTCATAATATAAGATTGTAATTTATCCCTTGGCCTTTTCTGGTGAAATTTTCCTTGATGCTTAGGAAAATCATTTTCATAATATCCCAACTCTTCATAACTATAACATTGAACTTCATTATCTTCTTTATATTCGTTGAAATCACAGGCTTGGTGGCATTTTTCTCCACACATGTAAAAAACTCCCAATCCCTTGAGGCAAGTATCGTGGTGTTTCATCCCACAATTATCACAAGATGGAAAAATACATTTTTTATTCTAACCTTTGTCCATTTTTTCCGCTAACCTCCTGTTATCTTATTTTAACTTAAATTCATAAGTATAAGAGAATTATTTATCTATCTTGATAGCACCTGAGATAATATCTTCGTATGATTAGAAATGTTTAGAGACTAGTTCCTTTCAATGAAATGTGATTAAACAATCAAATAATCGATCAATATTGCTCCTTGGATTACATATGTAGTTCTATACCTACCTTGGTAAGATTGTAAATTTGGATTCATACTTCGTAATGTTTTTATTCACTTTTTTTTTTCAGACTCAAAAATTGCCTCTCCATATCCGCTCATTGTTCATGAGGAAAATATTTTTGTAGAATTTTTTTTAAAAAAATATTTCTATTATATATTTGAAATTTTCTCCTCCTCTATGCTTTGAATCAAAAACCACCATTGATCAATATCCCTTGAGAGATGATAAACTCCCATGATAACAGTCTCCCTTTCATTACTTCCGAAAGAGAGAAATATCTTCCCTAAGGAACATATCTGTCACTTCGTTACTAATGGGTTTGTGTTCCCATTGAATGATGTATGTTGTTGTCACATATAGTGGTCTAAAATTACTCCTCCATGTTGTGGATCAAGATGATTCATATGGGTGACAATATTTTTCCTAACAAGAGTCAGATGTCCCAGTATAGTTATTAGCTACTCAACACCAATCGAAGCTCCAGTACCAATATCATTATCTTGAAAAGGAGGGAAATCCATATATGGGATATGAATATTGATAAAGTTTCCATTCCTTAGAATAGGATCCATTTATAAATAATTTCATACACAAAAATTGGTTATGAATCATAATTCATAATCTTTAACTAGATACAACACTTAACATAAATTGTAATTTTATACCCATCTAATCTCAAAATAATAAGCATCGTTTCTTTTAGGGAATATTTAATTTTAAATAATTCACAATTTTTTTAAATAAATTGTGAATTATCCTAATAATAACCCATGGGAGTTTGAAACTATGTGCATAGTAAGACATGTTTTAATGTACTAGTCTACCCCGAGTCTGGCCAGGGACACCTTTTCGAATTTGTTACCCCTAGGTACATATATTCTAGAACCATGTCCTCTTGTAGTATACAGACATGGATGTATTTATAGCAATAACCACATAATATACATCTTACCAAAATTATATGATGTTTTTATTATTATCTAGAAAGTCTATCTTAGGTTTATGTTACATAATCTTTGTTTTCTAAATATAGTTTCCAAGGCTTCTACTGAACTTCCTCTGATTCCAACTGTAATGACCCTAACCCCAATAGCCCGATGCTTGATCCTAACTTTATTACATTGGTATGGATACAATACATGAATCCAAAATGACCGATAAATTTAGAATTTTTGGAATATAAATTACATAATTGAATATTACAATTCAAATTGAAATGAAATACAACATAGTAACTCGTTTGGAAACACCCAAAAACTCCTATTTTATCCCTATAGTCCATTTGTAATATACATCATCGCACCCTGGTGAAAAATAAAACATAATAAATAGGTGATATTTGATGTTTAGTAAGGGTAAGTAATAAAAAACAAGCATAAATAATAAGGCATGGTGAATAACTAAAATAACTCAGTCCATTAAAACATAATCTTGAGCATAATATGGTAGAAATAAATGTCGAATGAATAATTCCATATAAATAATCACATGAAACATAAACATGTATATTCTAATAGTAAAATAATCACATGGATAATAAATATATAATATAATAATTTGGGAATTCATAATTTTATACATCTAAAACATATAATCAAGGCCTCATCCAAGACATCTGAATATAATTGTTTAAGGCCTCAACCAAAATCCACTTTTGTTTTCTATTATGTGACCTAACGATTCATTGAGGGGCTATTGAAGGCCCCGTAAATCAATTGATATGTAAAATTAATTCTTTATATGAATGGGGTTAAACATTAACATCATATATATATGAAATTTAAATAACTTTTCCCAATATTTAAACATAATCATTTACCATTATGAATAGTATGGTGAATGGTATAAATATAGAACATTCCCAGTCAAACTGATCAGAAATTTTTTTATAAAACATTGCAGATGAAAATCATAAGATATTAATCCTAATAAATTATAAATTCAATAAATGTGTTGAAATAGATGAATATAATCTAATAAAATTATTGTGAAATTCTTGAGAGAAATACCCGTTTTACATTATAATAAAGAGTTATTTTGAAAAAATAATTTGAATTTGTCATAATTGTATGTATAAAACAAAAAATGGACAAATATAGTTCTTCATGATTTTTTTGGGGATTTTCGAAAAATAATGGTGTCTTAAAATATATTATTAATGGTACTTCTAAATGGGTATGAAATTGAGAAGTTCTCTTAGATCTAGCTTTCTTATCAAGAATAATTGAGAAGGGAACCATATAAAACTTGTATTATCCCATAAAATAAAGATGAAAATATTTTTCTATATGAGTTTATAATATATAAAACTATTTTGGAATAATTATATAAAAATTATTAAGAGTTACATTGGTGTGAAGAGAGAGATAGCATAACCTGAATGAAATATGGAGGTTTGGGAAAAAACCCTTACATAATTTCCAAAAGTGTTATTCACTTGTACATAATGTATTTTATAATGAAATTAAATTAATAAATTAATAAATAAATAAAATTTTATACACTAATTTTATTAATTATAGTTATATTTAGTTAATTTATGGTCTTTTTATGAGTTATAAGATATAACATAATCGTTTGAGAGTATTTGTTTCCTTGGTTTTCATGATATGTTTACTTGTTTATAAGTAATAAAGTTCATGTAAAATTGTATAATTATACAGAATAAATCCTATTTAATATTTTTTAAGAATTATATACACATGATATTAATTAAAAAGTTCAAACTATTTCGTGATATTAATGAACATACATAAGTTTTATTGGTGTTATATATCATTTGGTTCATAGATACAAGGATGATTCATTAGATAGATTTTTAATGACAATCAATTAGATCAATTTGGTGGTTTTTTAATATCACAAAATAGTTTGAACTTATTAATTAATATCATGTGTATAAAATTCTTAAAAAATATTAAATAGGATTTAGTAAATATATTATTATTTTTGAACCATAAAAATGGTCTTATGACCTGACTCAAAATTGTTAATGGAAAATGAAAGTGTATCATCCATGATATCGATAAACTGATACATCAAGAGTGATGTTTTCATTTATAGAATTAATGAGATAGAGAGATAAATAAGTTTGATGATGGATATTCCATTAAAATGATATCACTACAGCATATAAATTATATTGTAGTTACCATATCTCTTTTTCTAGGGTATCTGATGGAAGGATATGAAAATAAAATAAATTTCAAAGTAATGAAAAGAAAAGAAAGATGAATTTTTTCCTTCTGAATTCTCCTCCTTGAGAACCTCCTTAAGGGGTTTTGTTTGGTTATTTTTGTGATTCCAAAGGAACCTATAAGTATAGAAGGGTCTTGGAAAGAGTATTAGGACAATATTTTACAATTCCCAAATCTTGTAAGGTGTAAGGAGAAGGGGTGGTGAGGGGTAGTATTTATAGTGGATGATAGGGGTGTTTTTTGAATATTTTATTCATTTGTTTATTATTATAGTTAAATACTATGAATAAGTTGATAATTATCACCAAATATATTCAAATAATTAAGGTGAGTTATATATTATGGTATTATATCATCAATCCATCACATATGACTCAATAATTCATGTATTTAACATTTATCATAAATTATCATATTTTTCAATTCATCTAATTTTTTTTAGAAAAATAAAAAAGAAACCTTAAATTATTTTGATGTGTAGAATTAAAAAATATACTCTATTTTATGAAAATATTTTTCTAAATATGAGAAATTTAATTTTAATTAAAATCTTCATTTACTCAAAAAAAATATATTTAAAATTTGTAACTAATTTTATAACACTTTGAAAAATTTAAAATGTTCTCTTAAAATTATCCTAAAATCATTAGGCAATAAAATATTAATTTTTGAATACATTTCATGAAAATAAAGTTTATTTTTAATCATTTTATGAAAATTAAATTTAATATTCATGACTTACAAAAATACTATCAATTAATTAATAATTTTTAAAATATTCATTTCCTTATACTATGAAATAATTATATCATACTTTCATTTATAAGATTCATAAATTTTATTTATAATTTAATGGTTGTGACTACTATTTACTTGGTTGGTTTACTATTTATAAGGGTCATATTACTATTCCTAAGGTCACGTTACTATTTCATTAGTATAGGATCCATAACTTCTAGAAATAACTCTTATTTCATTCACTATTTATTTATAAAGTCTATATTGTGTTCTAAAAGTGATTTTAAATTATTTATACTATATTAAATAATTATAAGATGGAAAATTTTATTGATAGAATTCTGGGTCATTACAATAATTTTCATGGTTTTTATTTACTTGATTTGATTATACATGACATTGATTTTTTGAACTATTTTATCCACGCAAACTGCTTTATATAAACTATTTTATATAAAATTTTCATTTAACCCTATTTATACGTTTTTTAACATATCTTCCATATATTTGAATGAAATAATATTTTGGTTTAAATTGAAAAAACAAAATAACATGTTTTTTTATTTAAAATTATAATATAAATGTTTAATTGGTATGGTATTGAATATGGAACACTTGGTGAGACACTAATGGATTTATAGCTCACATCATACCTTTTCATTTATGTGTTTGTAGATTATATTTTTCCAGGTCAGAACAAAGGGAATGTGCCACTTGGAGGAGGTGGTTTTCTTGATAATTATACCCAGAGTCCTATAGGCGACCAATGAAGATTTCAACCATTTTTTTCAAGGAATGTTTGAGTTTTTTTCTTGTTAGTTTCCAAGTACTTTTAACATATGATACTTAGGGTTTTTGTTATACATGTTTCTTTTTACTACTTTCACCATTTTGATTATTGAGTATACTGAATTGTAATATATTATATTTCACTATTATAAGGAAAATTAGTTCTCTTTATGATCATGTAAATGAAAGGTGATAATCCCTAACCTATGAGGATCAGAAACACCCTTTGGGCTATGTTACTGTAATATTTGGTATCAGTGTACTAGGGTATCTGGGCAGTTCAAGATGAAGTGGTATCAATGGTACATGTTAGTCATATTTTCCATGATGATAGTGTCTGTTTTGTGATACCTTTATTTGACTTAGAAGGTAATTTCAAGAATGTTCTTAGAAAACACTCATAGTAATGAGCCTTAAGTCATCATGGGTGATTAGGAAGTGTCCTTGAGGAATGATTTGACTTTATTATAGTCTTATCCCTACCTTTGATCAGTGTTTTTTTTAAATCCCAAACTTAGATTTATGTTTGATTGAATTGATATTACAATATCTATTATCTAATTTCCTGATATGAGTATCATTTATGATGTCTTTGGTTTTGTCTATTGATGTTGTATATCCTTATACCGATGAAAATTTGTCTAAATAGGCCCCAGGAGGAAGCAGTTGATGAAACATAGTGAGAAATTCATCAAATGGTCTAGAATATTATTTATATAATATTATGTTTTGTCTGTGCTCTAGGATATACACCAAAAGTCATTCCTATTTAGGATCTGATAGGGTAACCTCAAAGGGATAAGTCTCATGATAGATCAAAAGAGTTATTTTTCCAGAATCCACTTTTTTTTCAAGGCTCTAATGATCCTTAAGAGGCCGAAAATGGTTTGAGAAATATAGAACTTGTTTTTAAGTTCTTAAACACTCATCATTTGATTAATGGGAAGTGTAATACCTTTAATATGAATGTTCCTAACTTGTTATGGTGGGATTCTATAGTGATGGAAAAGAATCAAGAGGGTTTGTAATGGAAATTAAGTTTATATTCTTCCAGCTATCACTTCTATCTAGAATCGATGGTCTTAAATAAATCCATAAAATTTTGTAAAATTCAATAGGATTAAATTACCGCGACTCAGTACAAAAATTCTTTTCTGATATTTTGCATTTTTATTAGGAGGTAGAAACCAATGATAAGATAAAGGAAATGAGATTTGATATGGGTGTTCTTGGAATCCTATATTAGGTTTTCCTGCTAAACTTGGATTATTATGATGATATGTTGGATAGGGTGTTGACACTTGATCTTGACCAGGATGGTAAGTCAGGCTTGACATGAGTTCCTTTATCTCCCAGTGGAACCTCTAAAAGTTCTATTAAGGGAAATATGAAGTAATAAAAGTCTCATTGTAGTTCTAGATAGTAGGTTTATTATAGACCTTTTGTAGTTCCTAGAAGATGCCCATTAACTTGCCTCCTGTGTGGAAAGGTTGGGAATTCAAGATGTGTATGTACTGAGGCACCAAATATTTTCCATTATTTTGGTCTCTCAAGATATTTAAATAATTAATTCAATTTATTTTATACTTTTAATGTATAATGAGATCATTAGTTCCAAAAATTACTTAAGTGCAATCATATTATTCAAGATTTAAGGGGTTATAACCTTAAAAAATTGGAATGAATCTTCTTCGGGTAGTAGAAGAGTCTCTAGAGGAAGATGATATAGGTCCACTAAATATGAGAGGTACCATAATTATAACATCATAATTAGTGAATTCTTTGTTTTATACAGCTGAATATAACTTTTTTATATCAATTCTTATTGTTAACTAACTAAATATTTCTATGGAGCAATTGTATTATGTGGTGTATATTACTATTCCCTTCATAAAAAAGAGTGAACATAGTCTCCCTTTTTCTTCTTCTATTTTCTATTTATCAAAGACTGATCTTAATTATAATTTTATGGTTCTTGATATAAAACATCTTGACATCATCCTCATTATGAATTGCTATCTTTATAGTAAGTCGCAAATTGACTGTTATATTCGATGTGTCTCCCTTACTATACTAGATTGGGTGTGCCATATATTTCAAGGAGAATGGGACCCGAGGTCGATTAGATACAATACATATTTTCTAGAGTAATTTAGGATATTATCCATGTTCCATTTTGACTTGGAGTGAGAATCATTGAGTGATGATCGCCATATAGTCATCATCAAGTTTCCCAATGTGTTTCCTTTTGATTTCTCTAGTCTACTACCACTAAGAGATGTAGAATTATCTATCAATTTAGTACCTGGTAATCATCCAGTATATATTCCTTATTACCATATTGAGCCAACATAGTTTAAAGAGTTAATGACTAAACTAGATGATCTTATAGATTAAGGATTTACACACCTGAGTGTGTCAACTTGGGTGACTCGTGTTCTTTTTCTGAAAAAAGATAACATAACACTTCTCCTCTATGTGGATTATAGAAAAGTAAATAGAGTTATTGTAAATAACAAGTATCTTTTACAACATATTGATAACCCTTTTTACCATTTAAAAGGGAACGATGGTTCCCTAAGATTTATTTTTGATATTCTTAAGACCAGTTGAGAATAAAAGAATATGACATTTTGAAAACATCCTTCAAGAGTAGGTATGGAAATTATGAGTATCTTGTCATTTCATTTGGTGTATACAATTATCCTTCCATATTTATGGATTTGATGAAAAATATTTTTAATGAGTTCCTTAAATCGTTTGTATTTTTCTTTTTGTATGAAATCTTTGTCTAATTGAAGACTGAGGAGGATTGAGTTCTTCAAATGAGAACAATCTTAGAATTTTTGGGAGATTACATACGTTAAGTGATGCTTTAAAAATGTAATTTCTAGATTCATGATGCAAAATTCCCGAGACATGTGGTCTCAGAAAATGTAATCTCCGTTGATCCAGAGAAGGTGAAGGCCATAATGACATGGATGAAACCATGTAATTTTTTTTGAGATACATACCTTATTGTTTTTGGTAGGGTATTACTCTAGATTATTCAAATATTTCTCAAAGTCGGGTTCTCCAATGACTACCCTCACTCTAAAGGGAGTGAAGTTCTTATAGAATAAAAAATGTTAGAGTTAATTTTTAGTTGAAACATGTTTGGACTAATGTGACATTTTTTGACTATTCTAGAGTCTGGGAAGAGCTATGTGGTCATATGTGATGCATAATGTTTGGGTTTGTGTTGCGTTATTATGTAGGGTGATCATGTGTTAGCATATGGATTCATATAGTTTAGGCCACATAAGAAGAATTGTAAAACCCATGATATCGAAATCACAATTGTGATGTATGATCTTAAGATTTGGAGACATAATATTTTCAGAAAAGGTTAATCATTTATTATGACCAATTTTTTTGAGTTATATATTCTCTCAAAATTATCTAATCCACCAGCATTGGAATTGGATAGAGTATGCAAAATATTTTAATTTTAGAATTTACTACAGATAGAGAAAGGGATATTTCATTACTGATTATTTGAGTAGGAAACTCCCAAAAAATTTCAGGAAAGAATCATCAGAAGAGTGCATATTGATGTATCTTTTTTCATAGTTGGATTTATATGTCTGGTGAGAAGAGGCCGAGGTTGTTTTGGAATGTGTTCAGTTGACCTCCACTCATCTAGAGATGATTATTCTCAATCAATATCTTGGTAATGATTTACTATACATTAGGGAATATTTTTATTATGAGGATACCATTTGTGAGTGGTTATTTTATCATGAGGATGTCCTATGTTTTTTTGAACTAGTTTTTTGTTCCTTTTTCAATGAAAAAATTTGTGGTAGGGAATTTCTATAATTCTAGTGGGTGGTACACCTGGTTACCACATATATTTTCTATTCCATACAATGAATATTATAGTGGTTGGGTATGATATAAGAACCAGTAACTTTGTTTCCCATTGTCAAAACTATCAGTAGGCCATGTCCAAAAACCATAAATTGTTTTCCAATTCCAGTGCCAACATATAGGTGGGATAAGTTCTCAATGGAATTTTTTGTTGTTTTTTTGCATATATCTTGAGGGATTATGGAGGCATTGAGATATTAGGTTTGTTTGTTCATGACATATTATCCATAGACGAATAACCATATTGAAAATTCTATATATATTCATGAAGACCAAATACATACTTATGTTCTTGACTATTTTGGAGCTTAGGATGTCCATTTTTAATTGGTTGAATATTTTTTTTATTTTTTAATTGTATGTAATTATAATTACCCCCTTTGAGGCCTTTTATCCAAAGCTTTGTAAATATCCTCTTTATAGGTTAGATATTGGTGAAAGTTCCTTAGTTTGACCAAACATGGTATAATAAATGACGATGAGGTTTTAATTGGTTAGTCCGAGGATGTTGATGTCACAGAGCTGATGAAAATGTTATTATGACCATCAAAGGTGACCGATAGAGTTCTCATTTTGGGACCAAGTGTTTTTGATATTTTCACACTATTTAGATCATTGAAGTCTTTGGAAATACGAGAATATTTTACCTCAGTTTGTGGGACCTTTTGAGGTTATGGAGAAGGTGGGGAAAGTGTATTACCATTTATCACATTCACCATAGATGAAATTTATACATAACTTGTTTCATGTATCACTGCTTGTGAAGACTCTATTTGAACGAACTCATATTCTGATTTGGTAGGATCTTAATGTCGAGCCTGATTTATCTTTGATTGAGCATCTAGTTTGGATTATTTCTTTTGAAATAATGTTTTTTCAAGGTAGGAATATACCTTTGGTCTTTGTACTATGGTTTCATGGTTTTAATTCTCATGAGATATGGGAGCCTAAGGCACCAATTAGAGGACAATGGAAACATCTCTTATGGTAAGGAGGTTTTAAAATTCTATTACTCATTTATAAATATTCCATGAAACTAGTTTTGAATTTATATATTTTGGGGTTTATTTTATGGTTGTTCCATGATAACATAGAAAAATCTGGAGACTTTTTGGGCTATACATGGGTGGCACACAGTTTGAACAAACCAGGCACCCAATAAAATCTCAGCACACCCAAATCATGCGGGATTCACATTTTCTTCATTGTTTTCCAAACCATGTTCCACTGAGGGGAAAACATGTGAACTAGATAGTAGGGGCACGTGACGGGTGCACAGTTTCCCATAACAATATTCCCCCTCCATCTAACCATGTGCATGGGTTTTAATTTCATGAATGTTTTTAAAATCCTAAACCCCATTTTAAGATATCTAATCACCTTACTCAACCCAAATACATCGTTTTATTTCTGAGAGGCTCCCAAGAAGCAATTTTGGCTCCTTGAAAACCTTTTATTGAATGATTGAAGCAATGATGATCTCATTTAATCTCCTCTGAGTGGTAGATATTATCTCATGAATTTTCCTTTGATATCCTTTTCTAGACTCATTAGAGTTTGATAGGTCATCGTTTAATTGATGGATTTGAACTCGGTTGTATGAAATCTTGATTCTAGGTTTGATTTCTTGATCTTCAACACCTTCATTCATTAATTGGTGAATTGCAATGTGGTTATTGATTTCTAGATAACTGATTTAAAGGTAGGCGTTTCCATAATTATTTTACCTATGATTGAATCCTTAATTTTATTGATTAAATTGAAATGATTTTTAATTGATTTAAAAACATTCATTTTTTATGATCTGATCATTAGTTTGGAATGAGCATGATATTTGATAAAACCCTCAAATTTAATGGAATTGAAATCATTAGGAGAATTTATGATTTTTTTATTGATTTAGTAATTGTTCTGATGAAATGAATTAATTTTGATCTTGAGAAAATGAATTATATTTAAGGGTGACTTCAAATGGTATTAAATGATAAAATAGAATTATTTTTTTGAAATGAGAAGAAATCTTTAAAAATAAAATTGGGAAATTTTATTTTGAAATAATAAGATATTATTGATATCCAATTTTAATAACTAGAGAACATGAAATCAAGGGTATTTAGTAGGTAATTAGGATAATAATCATAGTATCTTGATCATGTAGCAATGGATTGATGATGAGTTTTTTAATGAAAAAACTGCGGCACAAATTCCTAGGATTGGTTCCCTTATTGAGGTATGGAATTTCCATGACCAGTTTCCATATTGGGGTGTTTTGTGAGTGCAAAACTGATTAGATCCAATATCCCTATTGATATGTGTGAGGATCCTATTTCCAAATAAACTCACATACCACATTAATCTCTTTTATGGTTTATTGTTTACATGATTTGATTATAGATGCTATTTATTTTTCAATATTTTTATCTATGAAAATTGATATATATTAATTTTATTATAAAAAATGTTCATTAAAGCCTATTTAGAAGTTATTTTGACATATATTCAATTTATTTGAATGAAATAATGTTTTGGATTAAAATGTAAAAAATGAAATTCTATGATTTGTTTTAATTTAAATTGATTGCATACATGGTTAATTTTTATATTATCTATCATGAAACACTTTGAGATACCATACAATAATTTATATACCATTCCATATATTTACATTTGGGTGTTTGTAAATTTTATTTTTCTTGGAGAGTAAGGGGAAAATGCAACTTGGAGCTGCTAGATGTTCTTGAACATTTGGACATGAAGTCATTGAGGTGACTGGTTGAGATATCAACCAATTGTTGCATGTGGTGTTCGATACTGAGTACTTTAGTGATGTAGTAATTTATACTTTTATTACACCTATTTTTTCACGTACTTTTTCTTTTTGTATTATTGAGCATTCCAAATTTTAATGTTTTATATTTTTCCTTTTTTTTGAAAAATTCATTCCCACTTGTATCATGTATGAAGTTGGGTGATATTTTCAAACCCAAGGGGATCACGAACACCCTTTATGATTTGTCAGTATTGGATTGGGTATTAGGGTACTAGGGTATCCAGGTAGGATAATGATAGAACCAACAATAAAAAAATGAATTCTAGCCAAAAATATGGAATGATAATCTCATAAGTTGAAGTGTCATACCATGAAGAAGAGAAGTTCCAGCTTAACAAAAATAACCAAATAAGTCATAAATTAAATTAAAAATCTCCAATAATAATAAATTAAAACCAATAAACATATCCAAAATCACAAGAACCAAACTAAAGAAAATTTTGATAAAAAATAATTAAACAATGGATGATTGATGAAATGGATAAGTTCACCTAAAAATGTGACATCAAATAAACTATATAAAATTATATTCCCAAATATCTCCAATCATATATACAATGACCCCACTAGTTAGAACCTTTATAACACTCGATCTAACAAGAAATAGACAATCCACCACTTCTTAATTGAACCTAAATAAACCTATAATGGTTGGAATGAGAATAATTTCATAGTAGATATCTTTCTCACACACTATGCATAAATTTAAAAAATAAATCTCTACCATGACACTTTGAAATATATAAAGATATTAGGTTGTTAAATTTCCATTTTAGATATCAAAAAACCTCATTACTTTAAATATAAATTTTTAATATGAAATCATTTTTTACTTCCATTTAAAATTATTATTCAGATGTTTTTAGAAATAAAATTTTAAGATAAATATAAAATTATTTTTAAAATTATTTTTTAATGAAATCAAAATCCACGATAATAAATAATAAACATGGTACAATATCACATAGCATTTAGTATAAATATATAATTAAATCTCAAACATCATTATAGGATCCAAGTGGCCATGTGAAATATGTAGAAAAAATCTAACCTAATATCAATAAAGAGGGAAATTTTACTAATATTGAAAAACCAACCCTGAAACCTAGTATTAACCTATATATAATAATTGTGGGCTGAATCCTATAATTATATTCAAATCTAAACTCAGGTCCACTAGACAGAGCATGATACTAAACTAATGTAGAAAGTGTTCCTGGATCTAACTTTGGATATGTAGGAGTTCCCATGATATCAAAATGGATATTATCCCATCAATCATTGAATAAAAATACTTAATATTATTTATTGGGGGTATAATGCATCAAAACACACATAAACCTGCACCCAACCTTATAATAAGTACCTCATTAACCCCCCAAAGGATGAGTACCCATTTTTGGATATTATATATAATATATATTCCCAAATAATCCACAATTACTTTTCTTAAAATCCCCCGATACATGTCCATAAGACCCCATGGATACCATCCCATTAGATATATTGAACTCAATAGATAAGACCATTGAGATTAGGCTCAAAGACCCTATGTTCATGCCCCACGTTCCATAACCAATTTCCGTAAATCCACACCAACCAATGCCACTCATGATATTCCCTACTTCTCATGGAGTCACACTATCTCACTACCCTCCTCTATCTTCCACTAACCACTTGTGACACCCATGAGTGCCTCCATTACCTATTCTAATACCACCTCAATTCCTGAAGACCCTTACCAGAACCATAAATGATTTCCACCTTTGAAAAGGGGCCCTCCTAGTTGTGTCCTGTGAGCTTGGTGTGAGGTAACACATAAAATACATATAATATTTTTTAACAATTGAGGTAACACATACAATATGCAATTTTATATCAATATTCATATAACATGAAGGGGTATATTCCAATGGATTATCATTATTGACAAAAACATTTAAGAGACTTCCAACAAGTCTTTTGATTACCATTCTAGATGTTCAAGTTATAAATATTTTTCCAAATTCAAACTAATAAAAATCATAAAATTATTCAATAACTTAATAAGACCCATTCACACCATTTTAAATAACAAGATCACATATAAATATTAAAATAATAATTTGGAGACAATGTGGAAATTTTAACATCATCACTTTTAAAATGAAATTCCTTTAAAGATTCAATATGGTAATTATAAAAATACATGATGTGTCTGGGATCCCGAATGGATTTATACATTGAAATAAAGGGAATATCACTTTACAATCCATTTATTTATAAGAAAACAATATTTATTTATCAAGAAACATCAAACCCACCTTAATAATGATTATATAACACTAAAAAATCCATTAAAACCTTATAATCAATTATGTTTTTTTATTGTAAGGTCATGCATGGAACAACCGACCTTAAAAAAGTTTCTTTTTCCAACCATGGATTAAATACCCATAATAATGTTCAGGATTTCCCTGATTCCTTTAAGGACTTTGGGTCAGTAAAACCTTTGGGCCACCTCAAGGCCTTTGGGCCACCTTAAGTGTAGATGCAAACCATATAACCTACCAGGAACATGCTTCAGAAGGAGCAGGAGCAAGGAACTTTAACCATAAAAGAAGCTAAATGGATTGCAAGAATGAGAGGGTACGACACCTGCCATCGGGACAAGCCTATGCATACATGGGATTGCCTAGACGAACAACCATGCGAAGGTGGAGAGCTGATTTCATGATGAAGATGCTGGGGAGGAGTAGTATCAAGTAGTTAGTCTAGGTTGTATGTAATGTTTGAATCCTACGGGAAATGAATTATTCTAAGGTATATAAGCCATGTAATACTTACACCTATGAGCCTTGTAAGGGTTCCACCTCACCCCTTGAAAGGTGGATTATCAAAATCAATAAAAAAATTAAGGCCTTCAGGCCATTGGATGGAAGAACCCTATGTTGTTAAGATTTTTTTAGCGCATGAAATATAGGGAATAAGGAAGAATGATGAGAGGGAATAAATATAGAAGAGGATACCTCAATAAATTTATAAAAAGACTAAATAAAGGCAATTAAATCAGACTATAATGGAGTAAAAAATAATTGGAGGCGCTTTTGGTGTTAGGTGGACCAAATAGAAGGAATGTTGAGGAATTTTAGGGTTTAAATCATAGGGGAAATAATGGTAAATTCAAATTTTAAATGATTTGGAAATGCTTCTTGGTTAGTCCACGTGGTTTTGAAAACCATGTTGAAACCATTTAAAACATCTCTATTAAAATGGATAACACAAATACACAATTTTCACATGGTTTTTACTAATCATGTGCTAATTGAGTGACATGAAAAAAATAGATTCTTACAAAAAATTCCAATGGATGGTTCCAATTATAAATGAAAAATTAAGAAAAAATAAATCATTTGTAACACCCTAGGATTTTAATATATGATAAACATTAAATAATTAAATTAGTTTTATAGTTTTCATCACATGAAACACAAAACATAAATGAAACAATGATATATATAGATAAAATATAAGTATTTATGTATAACCGTTACAACCCAACCATTGATTCAGTAAGAATTAATATGATTAAATTCTTTATGAAATAATTTTATAAATAAAATAAAGGATATTTTTAATATTATTGAAATTAAATTAGTGTAGATGAAATGACTGATAAGATCATTTTTGGTTAAGAATTGTATTTTTTCTAAAAAATTGAATTTTATATGCTATTTTTTTATCAGAGGAATCTTAACATTATTTGATTGTAATTTATATTAATATAAATAACTGGATAACTATAATTAGTAAAAATTATGAAATAATAAGAATAATAGAATGTATTATAAAGAGTTGTTTTCCATATATTTGTTTCATTAAATTTTATAATTTTATTTAAAAGATATATTTATAAATTTTAAAAAATTAATTTTCTAAAATTAACATTATTTTTGGATTCATTATAGTAATATTTTCATAAAAATAATTTTTTAGATGGATTTTAAAAATATTTTAAGGAAAATAATCCAATATTCCATTTCTAAACATACCATCATATAATTATAATCTTAGTATTTAAGTATTACATAGAAATTAGTGAAAAAAATTTCTATAAAAAATATATATTATATATGTGACATTATAAATATTAAGATATTTATTCTAATTTTGAAACCTATATTTTGTATTTTATAATAGAATTAATATTTATATCTAGAAATTGTTTTCATTACATTACACATTTATTATTTCAAGATTAAATTTTATCACATTTTAGAAATTGTATAAGGTAAAATGAATTTAAAATTTGGAATTAGTAAGTGAAAATTATTTATTAAGTACCATTTTAGTTTTATTTATAATGTATGAGTTACTTACGTAAAATAAGTTTGTACTGTAAGAGTAAATTAGGTTTAAAATGGTTTAACCTACTGTGCAAGGGTGAAACATGATAAACAATTATGTTATAATGTGGTTTTTGGCCTTGAATGACCTTATATCATCAGGACTTCATTATTATAAAACTTTTGAGACATATCACTTGAGAGTCGCATCCTCTTATTTAAAAGTTATGGGTATTTAACAAAATGTTATGAGTTCTCACTTATAAAAGGGGCTTCTCACCACCCCTTCAATACCACTCCTAATTTTTTTTCCTATAAAATCCATAAAATTTTCCATTTTTTTTGACTTATATATCTATCCCATTGGATACTGGTCATAATATTTTATCCTAATCCACCCATTTCCAAGAGATCCTCTAAGGAAATCTCAAAGTGCTCAACATGAGTAATCATTTTTTACTTAAATAAATCCCTTTATACCTTATCTTTTAGGTTATAATTTTTTCAACTATATATTGTAAAATTAGTATTTTTTATGATTGGAATTTTATTATTTTGAGGTAACAACCATTAAACACCTTTCTCCTACCCGCTTAAGAAAAAAAATGTGATTCAAGATTCTTTGTGGGCTACACCATCTGTGAAGAAACATGATCATTTTCCTTCACCACTTTTCATGAATTATCATAAAAATTTATTTAATGAATGAGTAGTATTATATTTTATTACTTTTTATATGAAAAAACAGAGAACATATTTAGAATATTATAAAAAAATAATCGTTAACTCAATCGATTGAAACAAGCGTATAAAGAAGGACTTTTTTTTCATATTATAGAATATCTTTATAAACATTACTTCTTATTTTATATCATTAAAATTATGATATATAAAACTAGATATGTTAATTATAATTCTATTATGATGAAATTATAACTAAACCACTATATAATCATTCATTAATCATCGCATGTTTTTTGTTTTTGTAGATCTGACATCCTATTTGAACAATGATATGAATATTTATCAAAGATGACTATGAGAAATTAAATAATAGTATAATATGATATAAATATGTAAATAATTATTATTTATATCTAGAATGGAAATAATATTGTTAATATAATTAATTAATAAAAAACTTTTCTTTCATTAAGAATCATCGAAACACTATCATCATCGATTTAATCTTCATAAACTACAACAAAAAAATACCATGGAATGAAATTATACCTTTATAACTATTATGTAACATATATAATTGTACCCTTAATGATCTATATATGATAAATATTTTTACAATAATTAATACCAATACTATTATTATGAAACCAGTTGAATATGGTCAAGATTACTTACACTCGATCTTGAAAATTTGCAATAAAATACAATAAATCATTTAAAAATTGATTTTAAATAAATTTTATTAATATAAAATATGTTATTATGGTTTTTAATTAATATAAAAATATATATATTTATGTTTTTTATGAGGTTAAAGGTTATTCTTGGAAGATATGATAAAAGGTAAGGGTTTTCTTAGTCTCAATTCTGATTATTTAAGATATAATACATTTTGTGCACCATATATCCAATTTATAATATATTTACTACACATGGTTGTATTTTAATAATACAATATTTATTTAATGGTATATACTAATCCAAATAATATTCCCTTATAAAACCATATATTGATTCAATTAGTATAAATGTAGAAATAATTTTTGTTAACTTATCTTTTTTTCATCAGGTGATGATCATTCTCTTGAACTTATTTCATATATGATAGTTACATTCAAATCTTGATTTTATTATGTATAATTCTCTTATTTTTCTATAGATTTACATTCCTACTACCTAAATACTTTTAAAATATTTATTCCTTTATGTATTATGTTTCCCATAAGGGATATTGTTAGCACAAATATCCTTTCTTGGAGTTATGAAGTTTTATATTGAAAATTTTTCTTCCAATATTTGGTTCCCCTACACTAATATTTTATTATATGGTATTTTATAAAAATATTCTGGAAAAAATGTTTAAAAAAATAAAGTTTTATTACTCTCTTTAAAAATCTGGGTTTCAACTATGTAATTTCCAATTATTTAAAATCCTCATTTCCTTTCATTTTCAAGTTTATTATCTTTAGATATATAATTCCTATAAAAAACTTATATCATTTTCAAAGATCATTTAATATATATTTTATTTACAATTAATTTTTTTGAAAATCATTCACTACATATTTAAAAAAAAAACTTTTGAAATTGACATGTATGATTGTATTTACATCAATGTTAAAAATGAATTTTCAAAGCTATTTTAAAATTCAAGATATATTTTAATTTTCATATTTGAAAGGATTCACCCTATTGGGATTTGTATTACATAATTTATTCTAAAATAAATACATTTATTTATAATTTATGGGATGGACCTCATGGTATCATATAATTAGATTATTGGTCCCTTTTTATGAGATACTATTCAAAGAATTGTTTTGAAAGTATATTTTTCATCAATGTCAATATTCTTATTAGTTTAATATGTTACACTGTGGATTTTTTATTTTTCAATCAGCCACCTTATTTCTTTGAAGGGATTACATAACATTACTATTTATGAAAGATATGATCCATCATTGTCATTTTCTTTCCTATCCATCCAATGTGAATAAGAATAACTTTTATTCTAATGATTTCACTTTTGGAATACCTCTTTTTTTCATTTATTTGATTAAAATTTTATTGAAATAGATTCTAAACATTGATTATTTGGGGAAATTAATGACTTAACCTCATACCCCTTACTCTATAACGTTTTAGTTTTAGGGATGACTATAAAGTAATTTATTCCATTCATTGATTGGGAAACTACTGAAAATCTATATATTTTTATTCTTTTATGGATGTTTACTCGTTACTCAAGAAACTTTATGATGAATTATTTAACCAACCAAATTATTTCTTCAAATGGGTTACAAGAATGTAATCCATTTTTTTGAAATGGGAACAAGTATTTTGGTTTGTTATATTATTATTATGATATGGATGATTATTTTTGAAGTTGATTATGTATTGTTTACTAATTATATAATTTTATGAATTCATTGAAATAAAAAAATTGATAGGTGGTTCATGAAATTATATATCTCCACGATGCATCATTTGGTCTAACAAGACAAACATGTTTGGGTATTTATTGAATGTCTTAAAAATTAAATAATATGTATTGATTGAGGTGTTGACAAAAAGAATGATTTATTGGATATGACCTTAATAAAAAGAATTATTCCTTGGTTTATAACTTTATAGAATAATTAAGATGTCCATAATTATGAATTACATCACAAAAATTTTAGTTTTTGTAATCAATGTGATTTATTAATTTTTATGTTTATCTACTGATATATTATTATCTCAGTTTTAGTGGATTATATCAATATGATTATTAATTATTCCCACCATAATTTTTATGCCATGTTTATTCCATGATTTCCTCATTTGTATATTTTACCTTACTGATCATTTTAAGCCTCAAAATATTATGTTTTTATTTCCCAATATTCTTAAGAAAAGTTTTATAAATGATATGTATAATAATAGAGATTGTGTGGATAATTTTTAAAAGATGATGAAGACCTGATATATATTAAATAGTTTCTTATAGTGTAAAAAATACTCTTAGTTTAGAACGACATTGCCATTATTAATTTATGATTTTTTCTAAGTTCTCTAAATCACTAAAAATAAACTTTTTGGGTAATGTATATAATGAAATATTTTAATTAAGTCATGTCGATATAGATATTTTTGTTCGGGAATCTACATTTGGCATCAAATCTAATATGTATTGTATGTGTTATTCATATTGGATCCTGGAGTGAGGGTCCGAGTTGCCAAAGTTGGTATCAGAGAAGATTTTAGATATAATTATAGATTAATATATCATTTGACGATAATTTTAGGGTTGATAAGTTAAGGTTTATCGTAGTTTCAATCTTATAGATAAATTTTTATATTATTTGAAATAATCTTTTATATTTTAGGGCTTTTGATAACAAAAAATTAGTTAAAACACTATATATAAATATAATGGATAATTCTATGTATAGGATAAAATCTTGGTTTTTTTCACATTTGATTTATTTTGTTTCCCTATAAATGAAGTCCTTATATGAAAAGTAAAAGTGGATACAGGATTTGGAATAGATATACCTAGGGATAATAACCTCCAAAGGGAAAATTGGTTATCAGCTCGATCGTCACCTGGCGCACAACATAGGTTCCTAACTAAACACCTAATTGACCCTCAAAAGTGATATTATTTAGTTAATCATTTGATTTTTATAAACCACAATGAAATATTTATTCCCAAGTAATTTTAAGGTATTAGGTTAATATGTAAAAGAAAAATCAACTTAAATCAACTTTTATTGAATCAATAGTGATATAGGTGGAACTATGAGTGTTATTTGTTAAACTTATAGAATTATAGGCTAACATAATATTGTCATGAAATATTATATCTTTTTGTTAAATTTTTCCAAGTTTAGTTATGATATAAATTTAATAAATACAGTTATTCATCTCCTATATCAACCACATTGGGTTTTAATAACAGATAGATTTATAAGGAATGAATTTAATAATGGGAGTGTACGAAATTCAGTGAATGCGTCAATGATCAACTCATATAAATATGAGTTGAATGAATACTTTTAGTGATTATTCAAAAAAGATATCATAAAATATGATTATCAACAGAAAAATATTTTAAATCCTAAACACACCCAAATAGTGAAGGAAGGAGTATCAAGGAAATTTAAAGGATGAAGATGATATAGGAAAGGAGATTCAATTTCCTTTAGAGAAGAGCTACAGAAATAATCACGATGGATATTTCATTAAAGGGTTATATAGAATCTATAATTTTGGGGATGAAGGCAATCAAACTACTATATTTAAGGGAAAGAGATTATCTATAAAAATAGTTTCTTCAATTGTGAGTGAGTTGGGAATTATGTGACCCAATGTCCTAATCCATGGGATAATGAGGAAAATAGTTACCAACAATGATGTAAACAAGTAAATGCCTATGAAATTAATTCTAATATAATGGATAGTGAGTTTTCACTATAGATATTTTGTTATACCACCAGCCTTATATTTTTTCATTTTTTATTTCATTATTGATTTTTGAACTTGGTGATGAGTTTCATGTAGAACCCACTTAAAAATTAGAAATTTTTTTTAATTCATTGTAGGACACACAATTAGCTCATATATTAGTATAAACATGAAACACACATTCATGGTGCCTGAAATTATTAACAGATCCATTTTACATGGCTAGTTCTTGGTTAGATAATCCATTCATACTGACCATGAATGTTCCATATTATGTTAAATGAGGGGTGCATTATTAACACACAGTTTTTTCAACCATGAGTTAACCGTGTGGACCGCCCAATCTTCAAAAAATAAATATAAAATAATAAAATGATGATGTTAATAATAATAATTTAAATTAATTTAAAATAAAATGAAACCTAAATATTCACCTACCTAACCCCTCACTTGTTCTTGACCCCCCATCCTCCTATTCATTGTGCACACCCCAGGGAGGATAGGCCATACCTCCCTTGTTCCTCCTCTCCTCATCGTGATTATAAGGGGTTTCTATGCATTTTTGGTCCATTTACCCTTAGTTAGAATCTATCTCTCTCACCCCTATAATTCCTCATTTCCATTATTTTTTATTTTTCACCTATTCCATCATTTATCTTATTCCATGGTCGAACATAAATATATTTTTGGGTTTCTTTTGGTTAGTTTTTTAGGGATCTTGGGTTTTTATTAAAGACCGTTTCACTTGTGATTGTCGAAGGACACATGTTCTCCATCAAATCGAGGTAAGTTTTAATAAGTTATTCCAATTTAGATCAATTTCATAATGGTATTTTACAGTTTTTTGGATTCCTATTTATTTTCTAGAGTATACTTGAACCTATTGAGGTGCAATTGTGCCACCATTTTCAATGGCAGTGAGTTACATGTATGTTGTCCCTCTTTTTGGTCTTTAAACCTTCTGAAACATTACTTATTTCTTTTTAAATTGATGTTTTGGATTCCTAATAAATTAAATATACGTGTTTATAATATTTTTTAAATAGTAAACCATGTTTAACTTGATTTCTACTTTGTGTGTTGTAATTTTCTATTATTAATGCATTCATTAAAATTAATTAGCAATGAACTTTAAAATAAAATATTTTTAAAAAAAACTAGATTGATTTTACTATAGAATAACTATATTTTAAATGGTGTGTACATTTTAAAGGAAAATTTTATATTTATAACTTTCATATATTTTTTTTGTAATTTCAAGTACAACATGAAATTCCATGAATTTAGAAATTATTTCAATATGAAAATTCAAATAAAAATGAATGTTTTTTAAATGTATTTCAATGTATCTAGTGGTTATTAAATTATAATCATGTATAATTATACATATATATATATATATATCTGTGTGTGTGTGTGTGTCTGTGTATGTATAACTATAAGTGTGTTTTTGTGAAATTCATGGAACACTCACACACACACATATAATTATAAATTTATATGAGTAGACAAATGCAAAAAAGAATATCAATTTAATCTTAACATTTATATTAGTTTTAATAGTAAACTAAAAAATATATTATATTGAGGTTTATAAAATATATTTGAAAGGACCATTGGGAACCATTGAATATTTCTTTTGAAAGTGAGAAACCCTTTTTAGGTATGCCCCTTGAATTATGAAAAATGGATTCTTATTAAAAGGTGATGTTTGGATTTTTCCAAAAAGGGGATGGGAATTGTATAGAGATATATATATATATATATATATATATAATTTAATGGGGAGTTTATTTAAATTATATTCGTAGGTGAGGAAATGAGACGTTAGTTTAATTATTAAATGTATTTTTTAAGTATACACATAGTAATTTTGAAATAATCACATCCATTTATATTTCATTGGAAGCCATAGTTTCTTTGACACGAACTCTAGGTACACATTATTCACTAGTTTACTATAATGCTTAAGCTAGTATCCCAAATAAGAATTGTGTTCTTTTTATTGTATTATGAACCTATTTTAGGCCCGGTAGGCAAATACTAGGGGTTTGGGAATATTGATCATTTGGTAATCTGATCCTAGTTAATTCATATTATATATTTTATCCATGTGATAGTTTGTCTCACATGCCCCTTTTGGTTCCCATGATGACTATTATTATTTTATACTCAATGTCAAGAAAGTTTTCTTTTGATAGTTGCTTACTTTTATACCATGTTATTCAATCCTATAAAATGGTTACTCTTAAGTGTAATTGAAACCATTTTTTTACAAATTATATAACGAAGATGTTTTTAATTGGTTATTTTAATAAAAATAGGATTATCAAAAACTTATTTCATAGGGAAATTATTTTCATTAAAAAATTAAATTGAAAAGTTTATAAAATATTAAAAATATGGGATTGGTTTTGAATGAAAATCTTCTTTCATTATTATACTTTAAAGAAGCACACAAAGGATATTTTACTTAAAGACTAAACATGGGGCATGGTTTAATTTAGGATTTCTTTATCTGCCTAATTGCTCATGACTATATATATCTTTTATTTTTAGGATCTCGTTCTATTATCGACAACCCTTTTAGTATTTATTAGTATTGGATGGGGACATATATAGTATTAAGAAGGTATTTTGTTAAGTTATTTATTTTAGTTTTTTTCTATAATCAATAAAGGAATTTAATCATTTATTTAGATTGTGGATAACAATATTAATGAGAGTCCAGGTGGGAACTAGTGTTGGTTATATTTTTCTTCTAGGGGAGGAGGATTATAGGCGAGTAGTGGGATTAATATTGTTTTTTTCACAATTATTTTCACTTTTATGATTTTATTATTTTGAAAAATATTTCATTTATTATGGAAATATGATATATGGATGGTTCATTCCATTTTTTCCATTGTTATTGAACTATTTTCATTTAGGGAAATCATTCCCACTTAGTTCACTTTGATTCTCATTACGAGTTTCTATCCTCTGGGTATTTAGAACACCCCTTATGCCTTATTGTGGATGAGTTGAGTCATTTCATGGATAGACGAATAGTATTGGTTATTTAAAAATGTATCAGAGTTTCTCTTTAATATTTTGGCAGTAAAGGTAGATAGAGATAGAACTATTGGTACTTTGGGGTGTATGTACAAAAAAGTGTAAGGACAACACATTTAGTGATGAACCATGAGATACCCTGGAATTTTAGGATTGAGTTTTGAATTTTTGTCTCTCTTTTTTTATTCATGATTTTTTTATATGGACTGATGATAATTGGAAATTTTTAATGTTTAATGGGTGATTTGGGGACTTGTGTGTTTGAGGGATGTTAATGGGGGTGAACTAGAGGCATGCAATGGGCTCGCATGGCCTAGAAACCCATTTAGAGCATAAGAACATGGTTAAAAATCAATTTCAATGGTAATTTTATGCCTAAAAAATGTTAATATACTTAAAAACCTGATATGTTCAAAAAAATATTATTTTTAATAGCATATAGAACACGCAACACAGAGTTTAAACAAAACACATAATATTATTATTTAAATATTACAGATATAACCTCACCATTATGATAGTATTTTTAAATATAAGTAACTAAATTATGAAATATATACTAAGGACATAGTTAATAAAAATATATTGATAAATATTTAATAAATAATCACTTAGTTCTTACTAATGAAATTTTAGGATTCAAAAATACTGTTAATATAAAATGTTTTTTAATTTATATTTGTGATAAAATATTATTATTAATTTATGTAAAATTTTAAAACATTATTTGATAAAAAATATCATTTTTAAATTATAATTTCAAAATTTTCTTAGGTTTAGTTTTATATATTTTTATGAAAGGCTTGATTTTTCAATGAACAGTAAAAAATAATTTTTTTATTGAAAACTATCTTTTGTTTTCAAGTAATTACAAAGACACATTATAAATTGAATTATTTTTAATGTTTAATCTATTAATTTTTATTAAAAATAATTCAATAAATGTTTTTTAATTAATATTATACTGTAATTTATTAAAAAAACATTTTTATATTTAAAAATGAATTTACTGAGAAAACTGTTTTTATCGTGTTTTACGGGTTTAGTTTTAATAAATTATACAAATTTTGTGATTAAATTTGATAAAATGGTTTAAATATTTATAATAATAATTATTATTAGTAGTAAATAATTAAAATTAATTTTATTTCATAATGAATAGAAAAAATAGTTAAAATTTGATACCGGTTTTAAGGTTAATATTGGTTTACCAGGAGGGATATACTAAAAAACTAGCATTCAAATAAACAAAATAATTTATGAAATACATTTTATAGCCATATTGCAAAACTATATTGTCTAATATTAAAAAATAGTTCATGTTTATCCATTTCATTGAGTAACCCATTAATATGTTTTAATCTATTTAAAAAATTCAAGTGTATCCTCTCTCCCTCTTAGAGAAGGACACCCCCTATCCCTTCTCTCCACGCTTAATGAGATTTTTTATAGAAAAATAACTACCAATATATCTTCCTAAATTCCTTGTAAATGTATTATAGTCCCTATTTTTAATAGAAAACCAATGTTGGAATGATTTAAGTACAATCCTAAAGAGGTTGTTTGAAGAAGAGGTATAGTTCTTAATCAAGCGTTTTTTGTTTTATTTATTCTTCTACCTCATTAAAATATTCTTATAACATTATAAAATAATTAAAAAACTATATTAAATATTCATATATTTTATTATATTAATCTAATAACCAATATCAATATCCACTTCCCTTAAATGGGTAATGAAACCATCCTCTACATGTACCATAGGCTACCATCTAACGAACCGAAATTATTCGTATTCAATCACAACCTCTTAGGGATAGTTACAATGAAGTATTTATTGTATATGTATGATATTAATGAAATAATTATAATTATTTACATATGGTATATCTTCCATTTTATTACCTTTACATCCACTAAAAAATGATAAAATTGTTCATGAGTATGTGTTGATTACCACATCCAAGAACTGATTCGATTCATTTTTCATCACCACAAAACAAGGATTGTATATATATATATTTATTTTAACATATTATATGATATATTTTATATAATAATAATTATGTAATGATATAATTATACTTACCTTATTTACCTCATTCTCTTTGACAAATTAAATTGTTACTCATGAGTATATACAACTTAAAATATCTATAACCACAACATAATTCATTTTTCAGAACCATATTTCATGATTGGGTTTAAAAGTATTATTAAATAATAATTATTATAACTATTTATTATTTTAGATATTATTGAATAGGTAAATCTTTTTCAACACTCAACATACCAAATTTGTTTTCCAATTAGGATACGAACATCCTCAAAATACCCTAAGTGGAATTAACTGATTATATAATTAAACATGTAAATAAATTAAATGAATTAAATGGTTTAATTATAATCGAAATAATTTTAATTGTTCTTATAAAATTAAATAATTTATTTAGTTTTATTATATTGGTGTTAAAGGACATACATATAAAGTCTCAACTCGAGGTAAGTTATTTCCTCTCATTTTTTTTCTTTGAGGCATATTTTAATGTAATACACCTAATTTTTTTTGTATGGTATATATTCTAAAAATTTTCATGATATATCAAGAATCATTCTTACTTCATGGTATTTTGTGTTTAAATTCTTGTTACTTCATCTAAGGTGTTTAATTTGGAAGTTACTAAAGCAGTATGGTGTTTCATAACTCAATTTACTCTCATTAGGTTATATCACCTCATTATTGATTATATTATGGAATGATTATGTGTGAAATGACCTTTTTTTGGTTTAATTATTTATTTCAAATTGTTTTTTTGGATTTAAATTTCATATAAATAATCTCTCCTTTGATTAATTCTAAATTTGATGATATGATCTTAGTAAAGGTTATTAATCTAAAATCTTCTTTCTTTGGGAAATATGTTTATATTATACACATAACATATTTTATGAGGTGTATATACGGACTCTAACAATATATCATCAATATATGTATATTAATGATATTTAATGATTAATTTGATGTTATTATTTCATGGAGATTATGATCCAAATATTAACAAAACAACATAGACTTTTATGACACAATCTCATGTTATTTTGGGATTCTCCATGTTTACTATTCAATTGGGAGGGACTATATACTCTTATTTTCTTGGACCAATTTTACATTATCATAATCTAATTATGAATTTATTTGACATGTTAAATTTCCATTTCCTACCACTTTTTTTAAAGAAACACCAAGAAAATTGTTTGTAACTGATACCGATCTTGTATCTCCTTTTATAATGGTAATATTTCTCTTCTATATCCATGTTTTCGAATGGGTTTTCCATAATTTTATATTACAAACATAAATTATTTTCAAAATTTCATTTAAATGATCCTTGATCTTATTTTTAAACGATTTAAAGATAAATTTTATAATTTTTTTTCGTATGGGTCAGTTTGGTCACTCCAAATAATAGTTTGAAAACAAGGCTTATTTTTTAAATTTATAACATCAATGGATTATTATTTAACCATGAAAATTACTTTATTTGAAGAAAAATTTATAAATTTATAAGATTATTTAAAAATAAATTTTTATTAAAAATATCTTTAAATATTTTTTATTATTCATTTTAAACATAAAAGGATATTTTTCTACAATAATTCTTTTAATGCACTTTTAATGGTATTTTTATTCACCAATGATAAAAACCCTTTATTTTACTTCTGATACATTGATGATATGTTGTGATTATACAATCCTTATTATTTATTTTTATGGAATATAATTATTTAAAATGTATTATCCTGGAAATCATTTATTTTCCCAGGGTAAATCAAGAAAATAAAGAATAATGGTAACTATTATGTCATCAAATTAAATATTTCATGTTTCATATATATGTTATGATTTTTGGATTTTTTTGAGGAATAGTGACCCGATATAGATCATGATGATGAGTGAGCATAATACAACTGTCCAATGCATTGGGTTAAGTGTAGCACCCCCTATTTGAGGTATATAGCCTTTTTTATGTCTTTTTATGTGTGTAAAGTGCGTGGGATGAGTTTGGAAGAGGTTGGGAGAGTTTGGAATGGTTTTGGATGAGTTTGGAGGCTTTTCTATGGGTGCACAGTTTGATCATGGTTAGGGGAAACCGTGCGGATTCTCCAGGAAACTGTGCAGGGGGAGACATTAGGCTTCACACGGCCTGTGCATCGTTTTCCATACCGTGCGAGGGAACCGTGCAGACCCTTTCTCTCGAGTCAGTAGCGTGCACACGGTTAGCGCACGTTTTACCAAACCATGCGGGTTAACCATCCGGATACTTAAAAATAAGGTTTTAAAACCCAGGCTCACTCGGGCTTGCCTCATTCCTCTCTAAATTCTCTCCCACTCGAATCTCACTCAGGATTTTCAGTTATCAAGGGTTTGAGGGGCTCTCCCACTCAGTTTAGAAGCATTTCAAAGGGGTTTCGTGGTGGTTTGAAGGTGGTTTCTCCCGGGTAAGTATCTCCTCTTGGTTTCTTTGTGTTTTCCTCTAGATCTACATCTCCGTCTTTCTTGTTTTTCTAGATCTACAGTTGTTGTGCGTAAATCTATGGTTGTGGTTGCCTTGGATGTTAATTTTAAGCCTTTTTAATGTTAGGGAAGGAGATCCAATGAGATTTTAGTGGTGCATTTTTTGGATTTGAGGTGCGGGTTCTTGTAGGTCGATTTCTCGGGAACCATAAAGGTAGGTGGCTTCTCTCTCGACTCCACTTGGTTAGAACTAGTGGTGTTTGATTACAATTCATTTTTTTCTAAAAAATTATTTGTGATTTGTTGTGCGAAATTGGTTGGAAATCCCTTAGGTGATGTTTTGGGGATTTTTGGGGAAAAGGGGTTTCATGGTGAAAGGCACTTGTTGTGGATTTTAAAATAGCGATTTTAAAATGGTTTGTTGAGATTGATTTGGGAAAATGGTTGTGAAAAAATGGTTGTTGAAAAATGGTTGTTGAAAAATGGTTGTTGAAAAATGGTTTTCAATAAAGATGTTGTTTTTATTGAAATGTGTTTTGGCATGGAAAATGGTTTTCAATAAATGGATGATTTGTTGAAGTGGATTGGTATGCAATGGAATTGGTTGATTGCATGTTTTTGTGACATTGGTGGGTTATATTCTTGGTGGTGATTGATTGGAATTTTATGTGTAAGTGGTGAGAAGTACCACTATAAAAAGGGGATCAATAGTGGACGGAAGGGCCACCATCAAAGGATAAGTGGATGGGAAGAGCCAATAGTTTTGAATGGGTGAACAGGTTAGATGGAAGCTCCACCATTTGGTTGTGGTCGGGAAGTACCACTAGGTGTGAATGGGTGAACATCTTGGAAGGAAGCTCCACCGTTTGGTTGTCTTTGTTGTTTTTTGTGCATTTCTTTGCAAGTTGGAAATTGTTGTGCTGGTGTGTGAATGATGAAATGGCTTATTGCATATTTGGTTGGCTTTACCTTGGTTGCTTGGTTTGGGTGTTATGGCTTTATAGGGGCATGTTTTGGCTTATGGAAATGGTTGCACTTGTGTTTTACATTATATAAACTGTTTTATATAAATGTTCTAACGGTTTTATCCTAGTGGTGTGCGTAGGGATGTCATTTTGGGAAAACCTACTTAGTTTTAGTACTCACCCCCTACTTTGGCACATTGGTGTCTTTTCAGATGTTGTGTACTGTGATGTGGGAAAAGGTAGGGAATCTCCCTCCTTTAGTGGTACTTTGTGATGTCTTGGTGGAGCTTGGAGCTTAGAGCTTGGTGTGGAGTGGTGGTGGTGTCATGGCTCATAGTGTTTGTTGTTTGGTTTCTTCTTGTACTCTGATGTGGTTTAGACATGACTGGTTGTATTGGTTTTGGGTTGTATTGTGGTATAACTTGGTTGCCTTTTGGAAATGCATGTTTGGATGTTTTATTGACATACATCATATAGAGGTTGTTAATGGATGGTTTGGTCAGTTTTGTCTTAAAGGAAAATAGTTCCCCAATTTGATCTTGAAACCCTCGGCATTTATTGCCAGACATTGGCATCTTTGAAATGTCACTTAAGGCCAAGTATCCCTCACCGCCTCCTCAAGCTAATGAGTTAGGGGCGAGGTGTTACAAGTGGTACCAGCTTGTTCAGTCCTTTGAAGTTGATTCTCGGATTTGGAGTTGACATTCATTGTGGTATATTCCTTGAGTTGGGATCATAGCAAGGAATAGGAATGTCAGGACTTGGAATTTATAGCATAGAAGGACATATCTAACCCTCTTATGCTAAAATTCATGTCACCAGGGAGTTGGGTACACAAGTGTTTTGGAGACACTTATGGGCATTGGAAATCTCATTGTTGTGGGTGTAGCCAATGAGATGTGCATGGCATATAAGGTAGAAATGACTTCCCTCTAGGATGCATATTTCATTGGGGTATAATGACTTATCGTGTGATATAAATGTGTGAAATTGTAATGTGAATAAATAGTTTTTTTGAAAATGGTTTGGTTTTTAAAATGTTGAAACATGGAAAACGTGAACTTGTGGAAAGCCTTGTGCGATAGTGTTGTGTAATGTGATTAGAAATGGGAATTATTGATGTCTATATAAGTGAGACTCATGGTTGTTTGTTTTCTGTTGATAGAAATGACACTGGGTAGGCGTCATAGAGACCAATCGGAAGTGGCTGATGAGAACATGGTTGCACCTGAGCCTTAGGTGAACCAGCAGCTAGTGCAAAGCATAGTGCAAGCTTTCCAAGTTGGGGAAAGTAGAAATAAAATGGATGAACCAAGGAATGTTGACCATACAGTTCAGTTTCAAAAGAAAAATCCACCCATCTTTAAGGATGATTTAGAGCCGGAGAGTGCAAAAGCATGGTTGAATAGAATGAACAAGATTTTTGAGTTCTTGGGAACACCAATAGAGTTAAAAGTGATTTGGCCACATATATGTTGGCAGATCTTGCCCTTCCGTGGTGGGAGTTGGTAGTCCAAGCAGGGACAGACCAGGGTGTGATGTGGGAAGGCTTTGAGGGATTTTTTAATAAAAAATTCTACCCACATACATTCAGAATTCAGCGTAAGAATGATTTCTTCAGTTTGAAGTAAGTGCTTATGTCTATGACAGAGTATGAAACTATGTTTACGAACTTAGTGAGGTTTTCACCCGAGGTGGCGGGTAGCACATTATTGAAGGAAATGATCTTTGAAGAGGGGTTAAGGCAATAAATCCATTCAAAGATAGTATTACTGTGTATAGATGATTACACAGAGATGGTGAATAGATCCTCGGTGGCTGAGCGGGATCTATTGGGCGCTCCGAGCAAAGGAAGAATGGTGGTTCCCATGGGGAATAGTGCTAACTCTAACACAGGTTTCAAGCGGAGGAGGGACACTTATTCTTAGGGTGGGAGTATGGCCCATAATCTGACAGCAGGATCGGTGAATCTTCCTCCGAAGCCCCGGAGGAAACTAGGATTTTTTCAGTGTGGTTCGATGAGCCACATCAAGTGAGATTGTACGACACAACCTCGAGCATGTCATAATTGTAAGCAGTTGGGGAATCTATAGCGTTATTTTTGGAATTCTATGAGGTCGGGTGCACGTGATACTTCTCAGGGATCGCAAACATCATATGCTTCGATGGGACGGGGGCAGCAGTATACCCCTCGACAGCAAAGTAGAGTGTCAAGCCTTCTTATGAAGAGCATGTTTATTATTGTGGGTGAGGTTAATCTAATGTGGAATTTTTCAATGCTTGAGATGGATGGGTATGATGTAATCCTTGTAATGCATTGTCTAGTGGCGTTTAAGGCCCACATCGAATGTATTGTGTGGACAATGGATTTTACGACACACGATGGCGTTAGGCATCTCTTTAGAGGAGAGAGGCGTGAAAGACAGGGTGCAATGGGTTTGTTAGCACCAGTAGTAGGCACGTTATCATATCGGTTGGCGGTATTGTTGTTGTAATTAGTAGTGGGTGTTGAGAAAGGTGTTCTTCCGGTAGTGGTGGATCAGTTCATGGATGTTTTTCTTGAATAATTCTCTGGGTTACCTTCTATAAGAGAAGTGGAGTTTACGATTTATCTCCTTCTAGGGACCAGTACTATCTCACTTCCGTCTTACCGGATGACCCCTATTAAATTGTGGTAATTGAAAGTGTAGTTGGAAGAGTTAGAAAACAAAGGGTTTATTCAGCCTAGCACGTCCCCGTGGACAGCCCCGGTGTTGTTTGTGAAAAAGGCGGTTGAAACTTTGAGCCTCTATGTTGATTATCGTAGACTTAACCAAGTTACAATAAAGAATAGATATCGACTTCCACGAATTGATGATTTTTTCGACCAGTTGAGGGGAGCCCAGTGGTTCTCCAAGATCTACCTATGGTCGGGATATCATCAATTATGGGTGAGGAAGGACGATATTCCTAAAACATATTTTAGAAGTAGATATGGCCATTATGAATATGTGGTTATGCCCTTTTGTCTAACGAATGCGCCAGCGGTGTCTATGGAATTGATGAATTAGATATTTCAGATATATCTATATTTATTTGTGGTGGTGTTTGTAGATGATATTCCGGTGTATTCAAAGACAAGGGTGGTGCATAGAAGCACTTTGAGACAGTGCTAGGGATCTTGAGGGATCATCAATTGTATTCCAAATTGTCAAAGTGTGACTTTTGGATACAGGAAGTTCGTTTTCTTGGCCATGTGATTTCTAAAAGGGGAGTTTTAGTGGATCCGAAAAAGATTGAGGCTATTATCTCATGGAAACTGGCAAAGAATGTGTTTGAGATATAGAGTTTCCTTGGTCTAGCTAGGTATTATCGACATTTTGTTCATGATTTTTCACGTTTTGATTCACCGATGATAGCTTTGACAAGAAGTAATGTTCCATTCCAGTGGAATGAATAGTTTCAGTAGTGTTTCGAAGTGCTAAAGGGTTGCCTTACAACATCACAAATCTTGGTTTTTCTAGAACCAGGAAAAGGGTACGTGGTGTATTGTGATACATCGGGATCATGGTTGGGATGCGTTCTCTTGCAAGGGAATCATGTGGTGGCATATGGATCACGGTAGTTGAGAGTGCATGAGAAGAACTACCCAACACATAAATTGGAATTGGCAGCAGTGGTGCATGCTTTTAATGTGTGGTGTCATTATCTCTTCGGCGAGGAATTCACGGTATATACAGATCAGAAGAGCTTGGGGCACATTTTCTCATAAAGAGATTTGAACTTGAGGCAAAGGAGATGGGTGGAATATCTCCAGATGTTTGATTTTGACTTAATGTACACACTAGGTAAGGGAAATTTGGTGGTGGATGAATTAAGTAGAAAATCATATGCTCAGTTGGTGAAACATGCATCCGGCTAGTGGCAATTGATGTTGGATATAGCTGACATGTGGTTGAAATGTGAGGACCAGGGCGATAGAGCTATCTTCTTTCCTATTTTGTTGACTCATGACTTGGTTGGCATGGTTAAAGAGGCACAAATATCTGTTTCTAAGTGTGTGACCAAGGGGTCAAGACTCAATGGTGGGGATAACATTGAGGGTTGTCAACTGAATAGAGATTCGGCTTTGTGTTTTTTGAATCGGATGGTTGTACCAGTTTCTTTTCAGGAGGATCTTCTCAGGGCGTATCCTCATTCCTGGTGAGTTGTTCATCCTGGAATTCAGAAAATGTATAAAGTGTTGAAAGAGCAGTTCTGGTGGGTTGGTATGAAAAGATGAGTGGCTGAGTTTGTTTCGAGATTCTTGACTTGTCAGTAGGTCAAGGAAGAACATCAGAGGCCAGCAGGAATGTTTCAGTCTTTACCAATCCCTATTTGAAAGTGGGAGAAAATAACGATTGATTTTGTCACAGGTATCCCATGAACGGTCAGAAAGAACGATGCCATTTGGGTGATATTGGATTGGCTGACGAAGTTTTCCCATTTCATTCCTATTCGTGAATCTCATACGGTGGAGGATCTATCCAAAATCTATATCCAGGGGTGGTAATGAAAGATGGTGTTCCAGTTTCGATCGTATCTAATAGAGATTTGAGGTTTACATCTCGTTTCTAGAAATCCTTACTGTAAGCCCTTGGAACTAAGTTGACCCCGAGTACGGTGTATCACCCTCAAACGGATGGTCAATCCGAGAGAACGATACAAACTCCGGAGGATATGTTGTGGGTTTGTGTCATGGATTTTGGTGGCTCATGGGAGGAGTACTTGTCGTTGGATGAGTTTTCGTACAATAACAGTTATCAGGCATCCATCCATATGGCTCCATTTGAATAGTTGTATGGGCGGCCGTGTCATTCTCCACTATGTTGGGTGGAAACAGGTGAGTCCTCGATGGTTGGACCGTGCCTTGTCTAGGATACTATGGATAAGATCAGGTTAATCAGGAAGAGAATGGAGACAGCTCATAGTCGTCATAAATAGTATGCAGATCATCGTTGACGGCCGCTATCGTTCGAGGTGAGTGATCATGTTTTTCTTTAGCATCTCTCCTAGGTTGGGACATCTTCGGTTTGGGAAGCAGGGAAAGTTATCTCCGAGGTATATTGGGCCTTTTGAGATTCTTGAACGGGTTGGTGAGGTGTCTTATCATTTGGCTTTCCCACCTAGGTTCAGTGTGGTTCACAATGTATTTCATGTGTCAATGTTGAAAAAGTATTAGCCGGATCGTCCCTGTGTGATTCGATGGGATCATGTTGAACTAGAAGCGGATTCTTCATTGGTGCACGTGCTAGTGTGGGTTGTGGATAGGAAATAGAAAGGCTTGCATGGTAGAAGCATTAGTTTAGTTCATGTTTTGCGGCAGCATGGTCCGATTCAAGAGGAGACTTGGGAGCAGGAGAAAGAGATGGTCGAGCAGTGGCCCGATCTCTTTGGTAAAGGGAGGGTTCACTACTTTCCGAGGATGGAAAGTCCAATGGTGGGGAGAATTTAGCACCCCTAGTTTTAGGTATATAGCCTTTTTTAAGAATTTTTGATGTGTTTAATGTTCATGGGATGAGTTAGGAAGAGGTTGGGAGAGTTTGGAATGGTTTTGGATGATTTTGGAGGCTTTTCTATGAGTGCACGGTCTGAGCACAGTTAGGGGAAACCGTGCGGATGCTCTAGGAAACCTTGTAGGGGGAGATAGTAGGCATCGCTCGACCTTCACACGGTTTTCCAAACCGTGCGAGGCAACCATGCAGATGCTTGCTCTCAAGGCATTAGCGTGCGCACGGTTAGCGCACGGTTTTCCAAACAATGCGGGCTAACCATGCGGCCACATAAAAATCGGGGTTTAAAACCTAGGATCACTCGGTCTTGCCTCATTCCTCACCAAATTCTCTCCCACTCATATCTCACTCGGGATTTTCGGTTCTCAAGGGTTGGAGGGGCTCTCCCAGTTAGTTTGGAAGAATTTTGAAGGGGTTTCATGGTGTTTTGAAAGTGGTTTCTTCTGGGTATGTCTCTCCTCTTAGTTTCTTTGTGCTTTCATCTAGATCGACATCTCCCACTTTCTAGTTTTCTAGATCAACACTTTTTGTGTGTGGATATATGGTTGTGGTTTCCTTGGATGATAATTTTAAGGCTTGTGAATGTTAGAGAAAGAGATCTAGAGAGGTTTCAGTGTCGTGTTCACCGAATTTGATGTGCGGGTGCTTGTTGGTTGATTTCATGGGAACCCTAATGGTGGGTGCCTTCTCTCTTGACTCCACTTGGTTAGAACTAGTGGTGTTTGATTTCAACTGATTTTTTCTGAAAAAATAATTGTGATTTGTTGTGCGAAATTGGTTGGAAATCCCTTGGGTGATGATTTGGGGATTTTTGGGAAAAAGGGGTTTTATGGTGAAGGGCTCTTGTTGTGGATTTTAAAATAGAGATTTTAAAATGGGTTGTTGAGATTGATTTGGGAAAATGGTTGATGAAAAATGGTTTTCAATAAAGATTTTGTTTTTATTGAAATGTGGTTTGGCATGGAAAATGGTTTTCAATAAATGGATGATTTATTGAAGTGTATTGGTATGCGATGGAATTGGTTGATTGAATGTTTTTTGACATTGGTGGGTTATATGCATGGTTGTGGATGATTGGAATGTTTTGTGGATGTGGCGAAAAGTGCCACTATAAAAAGGGGTTGGATAGTGGACGGAAGGGCCACTATCAAAGGATCAGCGGACGGGAAGATCCACTAGTTGTGAATGGGTGAACGGGTTGGACGGATGCTCCACCATTTGGTTGTGGTCGGGAAGTAACACTAGGTGTGAATGGTTGAATGGGTTGGATGGAAGCTCCACCGTTTGGTTGTATTGGTTGTTTTTTGTGCATTTATTTGAAAGTTGGAAATTTTTTTTCTAGTGTGTGAATGATGAAATGTCTTGCGGCATGTTTAGTTGGATTTCCCTTGGTCGCTTGGTTTGGGTGTGATGGCTTGGTAAGGGCATGTTTTGGCTTATGGAAATGGTTTCACTTTTGTTTTACTTTATATAAACTGTTTTATATAAATGTGCTAACGGTTTTATCCTAGTGGCGTGTTCAGGGAAGTAATTTGGTGAAAACCTACTACGTTTTAGTACTCTCCCACTGCTTTGGCATGTTGGTGTCTTTACAGATGTTGTGTACCGTGACGTGGGAAAAGGTAAGGCATCTACCCCCTTTAGTGGTTCTTTTTTATGTCTTTGTAGAGCTTGGAGCTTGGAGCTTGGAGCTTGGTGTGGAGCTTTGGTGGGGTCATGGCTCTTAGATTTTGTTTTTTGGTTTCCACTTGTACTCTGATGTGGTTTAGACATGTCTTGTTGTATTGGTTTTAGGTCGTATTATGGTAATACATGGTTGCCTTTTGGAAATGAATGTTTGGCTGTTTTATTGACATACATCATATAGTGGTGGTTAATGAATGGTTTGGTTGGTTTTGTCTTATGGGAAAATCGTCCCCCAATTTGATCTTGAAGCCCTTGTCATTTATTTCCAGTCCTTGGCATCTTGGGAATGTCGCTTAAGGCCAAGTAGCCCTCACTGCCTCCTTAGGCCAATGGGGTAGGGGCGGGGTGTTACAAGGAGTTGTGAATGGGTGAACGGGTTGGACGGAAGCTCCACCATTTGGTTGTGGTCGGGAAGTACCACTAGGTGTGAATGGGTTGGATGGAAGCTCCACCATTTGGTTGTCTTGGTTGTTTGTTGTGCATTTCTTTGCAAGTTGGAAATTGTTGTGCTAGTGTGTGAATGATGAAATGGCATGTGGCATGTTTGGTTGGATTTCCCTTGGTTTCGAGGTTTGGGTGTGATGGAATGGTAAGGGAATGTTTTGGATTATAGAAATGGTTTCACTTGTGTTTTACTTTATATAAACTGTTTTATATAAATGTGATAATAGTTTTGTCCTAGTGGCGTGTGTAGGGAAGTCATTTGGGAAAAACCTACTGAGTTTTAGTACTCACCTCCTTCTTTGGGACGTTGGAGTGTTTGTAGATGTTGTGTACCATGACGTGGGAAAAGGTAAGGTATCTCCCTCCTTTAGTGGTGCTTTGTGATGTCTTGGTGGAGCTTGGAGCTTGGAGCTTGGTGTGGAGCTGTGGTGGTGTCATGGCTCATAGTGTTTGTTCTTTAGTTTCTGATTGTAATCTAATGTGGTTTAGACATGTCTGGTTGTATTGGTTTTGGGTTGTATTGTGGTACAACTTGGTTGGATTTTGGAAATGCATATTTGGATGTTTTATTGACATGCATCATATAGTTGTAGTTAATGGATGGTTTGGGTGGTTTTTTCTTAAGGGAAAATCGTCCCCCAATTTGATCTTGAAGACCTCGGCATTTATTGCCAGCCTTTGGCATCTTGGGAACGTCGCATAAGGCCATGTATCCCTCACCACCTCCTCAAGCCAATGAGGTAGGGGTGGGGTGTTACATTAAGGGATGAAGTTAATCCGTTATAGGTTTCCCCTAAGTGATTTCTAGAATTTTCTAGGTAGGATACTAAGTTTGGAAGAGTGATATGAAAATGTTGTTCTAAGTTATCAAGAAATTATATTTATTATTTCATATAGTTATAATGGATCCTTTTCTTATGTATTATTTTCAAATGGATCATGGTTTTTGACTTATATGACTATTTTATTATTTTAAACCTATTTAACATGTCCCATGTTTTAGGATCATGGTTCTTATTGCTATGAATTGTTGCTTGTTATTCTCGTGAACTTTGATTATGTCATCATGAACTTAATCTCATATTATGACCACTTACTAAGTTATTTTGTTAATACTTATGCTTACCCTTATCTAGAATTTGAGCTCAATAATTTTAAGTTTTCTTATCCTCAGGTTGTGAAGAAAGTTTCTATGTATGTTATTCCTAAGAAGTTACCTAATGTATTTAATTTACTTGGAGGTGATATAGTTTTTTATGAAGTAGTTGTTTATTTATCCATGTTTATATATATCATTTTTTCCTAATTCTCTAAAAAAATAAACTAACAAGTTCCTTGGCTATATAATTGATCAAATTTTATAAATTTTATATTCTATGTTTGGAAGTTTTTAAATTTTCCCTAGTTTATTAGTATCAATGCCAGAAATGTAATGATTCTGCTTTATAACATGATATAGGAGTGTGAGTTTAGGGCTCTTATATCCAGTATTAGAGCAAGGTTTAGATAAATTTTGAGATAAGTTTGTTTTCATACTAGGTTAACTCTATAGTAGTTGATACTATCAATTGTTTATAAGTTTAATTTTGATCATAATTTCAAAGGCACCAACAACCCTATGAGGTTTTAAGTGGTAGTGTTTTAAATTGATTAATAATATATTTGGAGATGTTTAATTGGGATTAGTTATATTTAACTATTAATTTTAACATTAATGATTATTTTAGAAGAATATAATTATATTTTTGTGATGTTTGATAAAAATCATGAGATAAACTTTGAGGTTAAAACTTTCTTTAATGTGGGTATTCTTAAGGTAATTTTTCATATAGGGTTGTTAATTTATGGAATGATCTTTGCTGAATCTTTGTTGTTATTGTGTAAATTATGATGATAAATGTATTATTTATTCATATGAAGGTATACACATTTTGGGTATTATATTACAATATTATAACCATTACAGTTTTGGTTAACATATAAAGACAAGATGAATAGCTTGCTATCTTTTTATAGATTATGTGATCCATGAAAACATGATTTTAGTTCTACAAGAATAAATAATTTATCTTGAATACTAATCATTTGGAGAAAAATATGATATTATGTTTGAAGTATATTTAAGGATGAAATTATACATTTCATGTAAGTAGTTTTCCATATATTCTTAGTGAATATGATAAAGTAATTCCTAAAATCTAGGAAAACAATCTTGAAACAAAATTTCTGTCCTATTACCTTCATTTCTTTTGTATTGATGGAATTTTTTCACATCTCATTGATTTATGGTTTTGTGGTCATTGACTTTCTCATGATCATTCACATTCTTGTGATAAATGTTCTCTATCAGTCTCCATCATTATTTGAACCTTTATTGTTTTCCTCCACGTCCATATTTTCACTTCCCATGAATGTTCTTGTATTTAAAAACTTATTTTTGTATTATTATAGATGACCATAACACTTCCCTTTCCATATTTTCAAAAATAAAATTCATTAAACCTTTTTATGATATGGGTTATCAAAAAGAGGTACTTTCAAATGTTTAACCTTTGATTAATGAGATATTGATAAAATTTCAAGGATGAAGTTTATTAGTGGGGGATGGGAGAGAATTTAACAACATAATATTTTTAAAATAATATTATAGTGTATAGTATATACAACTTGAAACAACGAACTTAGGTGAAATACAAAATATAATTATTTAAATATGACCACTATAAACTAGCTGTTAAATTAATGGGTATGATAATAAGTAAAATAATTGTAAAATACATATAAATGTAATGGTCAATAAAAATATATTGATAAGTTATTAGTAAACGATCACTAAATTTTCATTAATTTAATTGTATGGTTCAAGAATACATTTTCTTCAAAAATGATTTTTACTACTTTTTGTGAGTGAATATTGGAATTAATTAAACCAAATTTCAGAAATTATATTTTATAAAATTGTAAATTTTTAGAAATAATAATTTAAAAACTATATTATTTTAATTTTTTTTTTGAATTTTATGGAATGATTTATTTTTCAATGAATAATGAAAATACATATTTTTATTAAAATCTCTGTTTGATTCTCATGTATTTACAAAATGGAATTATATTTTGGAATAGTTTTAATATTACAAATTATAATTTTTGAAAAAAATATTCAAGTAAATTTAATGTGAATAAACATTACACTTATTTATTTAAAAAAAAATTATTATACTTAAACATGAAATATATGAAAACGCATTTTTCATCGTGTTTTGATAGATTTTTTTTAAATTCAGCCAAATATGACATTTTAATATTATAAAATGGATTTTATATTTTTAATCCAAGTAATTAATATAATGTAATAATGTAAACTTAATTTTTTTCATAATTAATAGAAAAATAAAATATCAGTTACTATTGTTCAGGTTATAACTGGTTTACCAAGGGTTTAAAAAAATCATAATAGTTAAATTGATTAAAAAGTTGTTGAAAATATATTTTATAATCATATCTAGAACCTATATCAAAAAATATTTGTAAATGGTCCAGTTTAGAGCCATTTTGTAATTAATTCATTAATATATGTGGAAATTTTTAAAAATTCTAAGTATTTCATCTCCATACTTATAAAATGACAACCCATATCCTCTTCTCTCCACACTTCAAGATCATTTTTGTTTGGACTATAACATAAAAAATAACTTATTATCACCATAATAATGTCATATTGGACATGTTTTCTTTAATAAAAACCAACTTAGAAATAACTTTGGTGTAAAGAAAAAGAGGTAGCCCGAGGAAGAGATATCATCACTAACCAAAAAATTTCATTTTTCTTCTTCTTGTACCTAATTAAAATATTATTATATCCTAAGGAAATAATAATATAAGTATATTAAATATAATTATATTTCATTATATTAATTTAATAACCTATATCCATATCATCTTGCATCAAATAAGAAATGAAACCATCATCCATGTGTATGACTGATGACCACCTCATTAACTGATGTGATTCATTTTCAATAAATAACTCTCACAACTAGATATAATTATGGATTGAAAGTATATATATATTTATGATATTAGTGAATTAATATTAATTATTAAATGATAGTATATCATTCATTTTTTAAATTTCATCCATTGAAAAATAATAACGTTGTTCACGCATATGTTTGAATTACTACCTCCACGAAGCGCTGGGATTTATTTTTCATCACTATATCATAGGGATGGAATATATAAGTTTATTTAAAGATTTAATATGATATTTATGATATAATAATTATATAATGATAATATTATATATAAATTCAATCCATCATTCTCTATAATAAATTAAAATGTTACTCATTTGTACGTATGACTTACCTTCTCCCAAATTGTATCATAATTTATTTTTATAATCATATTTCATATATGGTTTTAAAAGTATAATTAATATATAAAAATTATATTTATTTCATTATTATTGTTCCTGATATGATGTAAGAATTAACTCTTTGACAATGGGCAGCATACTAAATTCATTTTGGAATTATGAGGTGAACATCCTTAGAATGTCTGAAGTGGACTTAACCGATTTATAATTTTAATTTTTTATTAAAATAAATGACATAAATAGTTTAATGAAAAGTTAATATAACTATAAATGGTTCATAAGAAATAAAATTATTGATATAATTTTAATATACTAGTGTAAATGGTCATACATACAAATTCTGGACTCGAGGTATGGGATTTCGTATCAATTTCTTTTCATTGAGGCATATTTTAATGTTTTACACCTAAGTTATTTTTATATAGTGTATATAATTCACATTTAAATTTTATATAACAAAACCATCATAATTTTTGGAATTTTATGTTAAAATTCATGTTAATTTATCCAAGGGGTTTTATTTGGAAGTTACTAAAGAGTAAGGGTTTTCTTTATTGGGATATATAACCACCCCATTTATTATATTATTTAGATATTATGTGTGAAATGAACTTTTTTGATTTATTTTATATTGAAACGTATTTTTTTGGTTTTACATTTTTTATAAATAATACCTCCATTGATTAATTCTTATTTCAATGATATGTTATTTATAAGGGTTATTCGTCTGAAATTTTCTTTATTTGAGACAAATATTTATTTATTGCACCTAAATTATTTTATTGGTTTTATATACTACCTCTATGACATGTTATATCAGGAAAATACTTATGTTTATCAGACATAAGATTCATTTGAAGTTTTCCTTTAACGAGGTTTATTGTTTAAAAATTACCAAAGTAGTATGGATTTTTATGATATAGTTTCATATTATTTCGAGATTTTCTATGTTCAATTTTTCTTTGGGAGGAATCATATATTATTATTTTATTGAAACAAATATTTTTTATTATCCTATTTTTATGGATATTTATTACATGATTTAAATTCTCTTTCCTCTTATATTGATTAATAAAACATCAATAATGTTGTTTATAAGTGATACCGATCTTTTATCTTATTTTAGATCTGGAATCTTTATATTCCTTAACCATGTTTTAAAAAAATCAAGAATGATATTTCCTAAAAATAAATGATTTACTAAAGTTATTTTACATGACCATTGAACTTATTTTAAAATTTTTAAAAATAAATTTATTCACATTTTCCGCATGGGTAATTTTTGACTCTCTTCATGAAAGTTTGAAAAGTGTTGAAACTTTAATGTTTGCAACATGGAAATAGTTTACTACCATCGGTAAAAATATTTTATTTTAATATTAATTTATAACTTTTAATATTTCTTTTAAATGAATTTTTGTGTGTGATATTTTGATATTTATTAGTTTTTAAAAGTTATATTCAAAGTAAAAAAATGGTATTTTCCACAAGAATGTTGTTAATGGTATTTTAATGGAATTTCTACCCATTAATGAAAAAATCCATTGATTATAATGTTTTCCACTAAGGATATATGTTAATGATACCATACTTAATATTTATCTATATGAATTAAAAATCTTTCAATGGTATTTTCATGGAACTCATTTCTTTTTCGTGGGTAAATAAATCTATAGAAAAACAATTGTTATTATTATGTTGAAAATTAAATATTTCATGTGTTATGTTTATGTTATTATTATTGAACACTCTTTATGATGATGATTGTGCCCAATATAGCCTATGATGATTGGTGAGCCAGATATATCTCTCCAACACATTGGGTAAAGGTGTAGAGTTAAATAGTTATAGGTTTGTCCTGTGAGATTATTATAAATTCTTTGGTAGGTTAATAAATTTGTAAGAGTGATTGTATGTTTGATATGAATATAATTCCTTAATTTACTAAGAAATTTTGTTTATTATTCCTTCAATTTCTAGTAGATCATTTTCTAATGTATTATTTTCACATGGATCATTATTGATGAATTATTTGAGTTTTTTATTATGTTAAAGATATATTCCATGTTTCTTATTTTACAATACATGTTTTTAGGGGTATGAATTATTTTATATTATGTTCATGTATACTGATTGTGTCATTATAAACTTATCCTTATCTTCTACTCACTAATCAAATTTTATTGTTAATACTTATCTTTACCCTTTCTTGGCGGTTTATCCCACTATTATCATGTTTCCATTTCCCAAGGTTGTAAAGAAAGGTTTTAAGTATGTTATTCTTAATATGGTTACTAGATGTAAATAACATCATTAGAGATTATGTAGATTTTAATGAATAAGTTTTTTATGTATCCAAGTAGATATGTAATATTTTATCCTAATTATTTAAAATTGTAAACCTAAATGTTCCCCGGGTGTGTAAGTGATCTAATAATTTAGTATGATGTTATATGTTTTGAATGGTTAAAATTTGGTCATGTTTATCAGTATAAAATCCATAAATGTAAAAATTATGTTTTAGTGTCAAAAATAGGAGTGTGGGTTCAAATCTATTATACTCCAAACCATGTGGCACTATCATTAACAACCACTTGTCTCTCTTTTGGAGTTTTTATGTTAATAAACTTCATATATTTATTTCTCTCTTGAAGTTTGTTATTTTTGAAATGAAAAATGTTTTGAGTTTTATATAATAGATAAATGGGATTTTTATACTTGGGAAATTAATTTTTAAATTATATTATAAAATTTTAGAAAATTATATAGTTTGAATCTAAACTTTATGGTTTTGGGTTGATAGTTTTAATTTTTTATGAATATTAATAAGTGAAATTTCTAAAAATGAATGGAATTGATAATTTGAATTTTTTTAAGTGGAAAATGGGGTTTATTGATGAAAATTGAACTAATATTTTATCAAGGAAATTTATTTTCAAACATTAATGTGGAATTTTAAATTAATAACTGAAATTTGAAAAAATAATTCAATTTCATTTCATTTGGTTTCTAAAATGAAATAATGATATTTTATGTTTTACAGTTTTTTAAAAATATAGATAATTTTATGGTTTTAAAGGGTTTTTAAAAAATTATTTAGAGTAATTTTTTTCTTATTTTAAAGAAGAAATCAATTTTCTTAACTTTTTATTTTGAATAGGGGTGGTTTTTTTATTTTATATATTTTCCATTCACCTATGGTTTACCAGTTTGATATTATTTATATTTCGATTCATATTAATTTAAAATTAATGTTAATTTGATCGATAGTTCCCACTAAGAAATGTTGTAAGTGTTTGGTAATACTCATATCATAGGTTTCCTTAAGTTAGTGCCTCCTATAGTTGGGAAATGTGATATTTTGGTTTATATACTTACCTAGAATCCTTGTTTAGTGGTAAATATGAGACCCCTACCTATGATTTTGGAACTGCTTGAGAGCCCTTATTTTACTTTGTTATTTGAGTTTCCTTAATTTTATTTTGGTGGGATTTATCTCCTTGGAGATTTTATAGATTTAGTTATTAGTGATACCCATTATTTTCAAAGAGATTAAAGTCTTTTTTGTCCATTTTTTTTATAATTTGGAAATTGGAGTATTGGGTGCTTTTATGAGACATGGGATGGTTGATACCTAAGAGTATGCCTTACCCTAACTAGTGTGTTATTTGATTGGATGGTTTTTCTGGTGTCTTAATTTTACAGGTATGAAAAACCGAGTTTCTTCCTCTCCCACCACTTTCATATGATTAGTAATAATTATTCTTATTTAGGAACATTTTTAATGTGATTTTAGATGTGACTTATCCTCTCTTGTTTGGTTTAACTTGGTTGTCCTTGTTTGAGGTGATGTTAACTTTGGTATTTTTTAAGATATGAATCTTTAGGGTGATGGAAATTATATATGTGTCTTCATTTGATAATTTTTGTTGAGTTCCCACAGTATGGGTTTTTCCAGTCACAGATTTTCTACATGGTGTCTCTTGGTTTCATTGTCCCATTGTGTTAGTATATTATTAATTTTAGGGAGACCATATATCAATATCAAATTCAATTTCATAACCCATAAGGGTTTTTTATTTTATTTTAGTGTTTTAATTATGGTTTGAGGTGTTTTGGTATTCAAGATTTTTGAGATTTTTTTAATAGGGTTGGAATTTAAGCCTCGAATCTTTGTAAATTTAGTTATGTTTTATTTTGATGAGTAATAGAAGGCGGGTTTTAATTTTAGATATTCTCTGGGATACTATTATTCATTATTTTTGTTAGTTCCATAGGTCTTGGATCATGGTGTTGGTTATGTTTCTTGGTTATTTGATACTCATAGTATATTGAAGAGGTCTGATATTATATTTTTCATTAGTCTTCTGAATGAGTTGAGTATTTTTGTGGCATAAGGTCTTATAGTGGGGATAATTTTCACACCAAAACCATTATATTTTTATTAATTTATTTAATTTTGGTTGTTTGGTATTGGATAAGAGTTTTAGGTGGAACCCACTTTAGAATTTCATATTTTAGGAATTTCTTGTAGGACACAGTGTTATCCTTCATGGTTAGTATAATCGTGTGATAACTCTATGAGGACACTAAAATTTCTAAAAGAACAATTTTTATTGTTTGGAACATTATTAGTTTAATCCTATATATAAATAATGCGTATTATCTATTATTCCCAATGAGGTGAATACAATTTTCATACGATTTGGGTATCTAATGTGACAATTGTCCATTCCCCACTGATTTCAAAAAGAAAAAGAAAAATAAAATAATAAAATGATATTGATAATAATAATAAATAAATTTAATTTAAAATAGAATAAAACCTAAATATACCCCCACATTCACCCCTCTCATTATTTTCCCCACTCTTCATGTTTGTTACATGCACCATAGAGTGTTCAAACCACACCTCCCCTCATCTTCTCCATTCTATTGTATTTTTAAGGGGATATCCATGTGTTTTCGGTATGGTTCTTCTAGTTCTGGATATTTCTATCCCTCCCCACTTATCTTCTATTTTAATTTTCTCATCTATCATCACTAATATTTTCCCATGGCCAAACCCTAACATATTTGGGGGCTTCATTTTTGTTGGGTTTTGGTTCTTAGTGTTTGCATGGTCTAATTAAGGATTGTTCCAGCTATACTTGGTAAAGCTAAAATGTTCTCCATAAAATAATGGTGGGGATTTATTCATTATTAATATTTATAATAAATTTATTTATTCATTTTATGATTCATGATTCCACTTTGTTTTCTAGAGTACGTCGGACCTCGTTGAGGTGGAACTACACTGCCACTACCAATGGTAGTGAGTTACTGGAATGTTTCACCTCATTTTTTTGTTTAAATCCTAGAACCTTTACTCATTTAATTTTAAATTAATTTACTTTTTGCCTTATAAATTAATTATATATGTTTAATTTTTTTACAAAGGAAACCATGTTTCACTTGGTTTCCATCTAATGTGAGGGACTTTTCTATTGTAAATGCATTGTTTTAACTTAATTATCAACTTCATCAGAGATTAAAAAGTATAATAATATACCATCATGGATTTTTAAAGAGATTTATTTTATTTTAAATGGAGTTTCACTTTTTAAAAGAAAATTTTCAATTTGGATCTTTTGTGTTTTTATTATCAATTCGACTAGTAAATCATGCTAAGAATTAATAAATTATTTTAGGATATAGAATCAAATAAAAATGAATGTTTATAAAAATTATTTTAATGTATATATTGGTTATTCATATTTACATGAGTATAATTATATAAATATATATGTTCATGTAAAAATCCTTATGGGATTATATGAAATTATTTAATTCAAGGAACATATATGTATATATATATATATATATGAGTTTAGGTTTATACTTATATAACAATAGAAAGAATAATTTGTATTTTTTAAGTAAACTAAAAATGGATACTTTAGTGTGGTTTCTAAAATGTATTTGAAAGGAATTTAAGGAATCATTGAATTTTTATTTTGAAAGTGAAACCACCTTTTTAGGCATTCCCATTGAATTATGGAAAATTAATTCTTATTAGAATGTGATGTGTGAATTATCCATGAAGGGGGGGGGGGGTATTGTTTATATTTATGGAGTATTGATTTTTTAATATTTAAAGGATGATTGAAGGTAAGGAAATGAGATGTTGGTTTAATTATTACATGTATTGTTAATGTATATGAATAGTAATCTTGAAATAATCTCCTCCATTTATATGTTTCAAGAATCACATGGTTGTTAAAAGGGAAACCTAGGTATACAAACAACACTAGAATAATATTATGGTTTGGATAGTGGCCCTAAGAATGTCTATGTTCTACATATGAGATTTTTTCCCTTGTTAAGGTTAGGTTAGAAATATCAAGTGTTATAGAAGGTTCACTTTTTTGGTATTCAACACCAGCCATTTCATATGATATAATTATTTATCAGTATGATAGTGTTTCCCTCGAGCCCCTTATGGTTCCCCGGATGACATTGAATATTTTATACTCAATATAATGATTGTTTTCATTAATTTAGGGATTAATATTACAATATATTTTCTTTTTTAGATAATTGTTTCATTTAAGTGTAATGAGAATCTTTTATTTTTCAAATATTTTATATAAATATAGTTTTCAGTTGGTTGTTTTAATAAAAAGGGTTTTTGGACCAGAACTATTTTCTTAGGGACTGTATTCATTTAATGAAAGGAAAAGGAAAAGTTTATAAATGAGTAATAAAATGTGATTGGTTTTGAAATAAATCATACTTTTATTATAGTATTTCAAACTGGCATGAAAATGATCTTTTATTTAAGAAAAATATGGGATGTGGTATAATATTTTCATACGAACTAATCTTAATAGCTCACACAAATCTGTACATTTTCGTTATGGGTTTTTGTAATTTTTCCAAACTACTCTTTGAGCGTTGATTAATATTGAATGGTGACATGTATATTCAAGAGTAGGTTTATTGATTTTTCTATTTTAGTTTATTTTATAACATCGACCACACATTCTATTTAGTCATTTTAAATATGTAGGGTAACTATGTCTATAGGAGTCCTTGAGGGCATTGGAGTCAACACAAATTTTCTTTAAAGGGGAGTTATACTGAGGGTGAGTGGAGGGACTAGTGTAGTTGTTTTTTTCTTAACTTATTTTAGTATTATTATTCACATTTGATTTAGTATGGACCTTGGACATATAGATGTATCATAAATATTTTTATATTGTTATTAAAATCTATTTATTGGGTGAAATAATTACAAAAATAGTTTACTTTAATTCATGACACTAGTTTCCACACCATGTGGATCGATTGCACCCCTCTTACCTCATAATGTACCAGATCTTGCATTTGAGTTAGGGAAGACTTGGGTTGGGTTATGTTATTAGTGGATATTTTTTCATGAAAATTTTCATGATCAATTGGATATTGATATAAAAATAAAAAAAATGGTGTTATGATTATTAATAAATCTTTTTCAAGGATTGTGGTAATTTATTCCTTATAGTCCAATCTCAACCTCCCATTTTAGAATTTTATGTTAATATATGAATGGGTTAGAACCATTTAAAATGGGAATATTTGAATTTTTAAAATAGTTATATATCTTTTTTAATCATAAATAAACCCACAATGATCTACTAGTGTATGATTAATTATGATTTCTCTATATTAATTAATCTTATCATTTGAGTAAAATTGTTATGATGAAGTTTATTTAAGTAGAGGGGAATATAACGCACTGGAATTTTAATATATAATTACTTTTAAATAAGTCAATGTGTTAAATAGATTTCTCTACAGGAAACACCAAACATATACGAAACTAATTAGCATCTAAAATAGCCTAATAATCATTGGTATGATATAAAAGTTTCATGTGCTTAATAATTCATAAACCCCATTTTTAGTGCATTTTACAATTTGAACATTATTTCACATTATGATTGTAATTCTTGCATAAAATACACTATTACATTATACATTTTTAGAAACATTGTAAATCACCCAATGATATTGATTTGAATTTTATATTTTAGTACCATTTTAACCATTCCATTTGAAAAAATTCATCCTTTTAGAGAATATAGAGATTTACATTGGAAGACCAAAATTTTAGACATTCAAACCAAAACATTCTTAGTAAAGTATACTTGATAGAAACCAAAAAAATTGATTGTTGAGGTCATGATTCAATCTTAATGAATCTTGAATTTGAACTGGTGATAGAGTGATTTTTTGAAAACATTTAACTCAACTGTGGATAGAGATAATTTTGAGTGTTTAATGTAGTTCTAGGTATCCCAATTTGAATACAAAATTCTAGGTTAGATTCTGTGGCCCTGAATGACATCCCACCAATTCAACAAAAAATTCTCAGATATAAGTCCAAATGGGATGAAAATTTTATATGTGATATAAGAAATTTTGAGGTTCAATTGCCTCATCTATAAATGAACCATATTTGGCCATCTAGAAGATCATTCAGGAATATATGTTGTGTAGATGCATGATTGCTCCGATTTTATTCAATGGTGTAAAAGTAAAATATACATTAATTTTCCACCCACCTATGCCTACCCTAATTAATTTTTAAGACTTTTACTATTAGGGGATTGACCCAAGACTTCTAAAATTTCTATTTAATGATGTTTTGGTGGTTTAGTTGAAAGTAAGTTGTGTTTGTTTTCATTATAATGTAATGATATCACTTGGTCTTTGTAATGTTTATCATTCACATGTTTTTAGTTCTGATTAAAATTATATTCTTAATTAATGTTGTTATTATTATTATTTTATGTTATTATTGTTAAAAAATTGACAACATTTCATTAAGGTTGGAATTTATTCACACAATGAAGAGTGAAATCTTTCACACAACGGTAGAGTGTCTATTATTTCGTTTCTTTTTTACTTCTTTAATTCCACCCTCATGAGTCTAATACTATATTCCATTGAAATAATAATATTGATGGAAGGATAAAACTATTATGGAAAGATACAATAGACTGTAAATTTGTTGTATTGGATGTTATTTATCACTCCATGATTGTTTAATCACTTAATTTATTTGATAATTTTATTTGATGATCTCAATCCTTTTTTTACCTTATTGAATTTTAAGGTCGCACACTTCAAGTGATAATACAAAGCTTAACATGGAGTTCTCATAAAAATGACCCTTCAAGAGTATAGGTTATAAAAAATAGGTTTTCTTTTCTATCAAAATTACAAGTGATGAAGTATTTTTGATATCATTGAATAAATAAATCTCGAGTCTTAAAAATAGACATTTTTAAAAAGAAATTCATCAAAATAATCCCTCAGAATAACCTTGGATCAAACCATCCTAATAGGTTAAATTAACTTAGGCCTATTATTTTCCATTTAAACCATCTATAAATCAATATTTGGCTAATTCATATCCAAAATCCGTCACTGTAGAATGTGTATCCATATGTTCTTCTTAGGTCTCTAAGGATTCAATGAACCATATGTGTCGTAAGCAACCACTTCTACCTTAGTGTATATGAAGAAAATAAAAAAAAAATCACCATTTTCAGAGACCTAGGTAAGTTATATTACACACTAACATCTTATTATCAATCAAATATCAGTTCTCATCCCTGATTTTACTCTCATATAAGGCCTTTTGGAAAAAATACCAACTTGGGGAACCTCTCTGTACGTTGACTACCCTACACCTTGTTTGATGTACAATGACCATCATAGATTATATTGGTGTGTTAATCATAAACCCAATAGACCACAATGTGTGAACTCATATTCTCCACAAAACATTCCATACTATAATGTGTTCCAATATTAATAAGTCCAATCTAATCATACTCTTAGGTAATTACAAAATCTTACTTATCATTCTGGAAAAAAAACATCTGCCCCAACCCCTGTCCATCCAAATCTAAGACCAATACATGAGAAATTATTTCATGAAATAGATATAATGAATTCTAGGGTTTCATAATTATAATTATAACTAAAAATAATTTAAATGGTTATAGAACCCATTCCCACATAGGTTATCCCCTCTTCAACATTGATATAAGAATCATGTTACACACTAGCTTCACATTAAATACTCCAAATTGTGACCATTTCAAATTGTGGGAAAATAAATTAAAAACATAAACCATTGGCACCCAAACCATTTTTGTATTCAGAATAAAAGAAAAATACTAAAGAACCAACTTTAGAATTTGAGAAATTAGAGTTGGAAATTTAGGTGACTTAGTTGGGGAATGATGAAATTCCCCCTGAGAAACTAGAGAGAACTATTAAAGAGGGTTTAAATAACGTGAATATTGATTTTATATTTTCATAAGAATGTAATTTGACATCATGGATGGATTTTCCTGAATATTTATCCATTTTAGGGGTTTTAAAACCAAAAATCCCTAACCTATTTGTAAAAATCCCAAAGTTTTAGATTCTACCACCCCCTAACACTGAAATGGAAAATTTGGTGGTGGATACGTAATTTAAAAGAAACCAATTATTTTCAAAATTTTAGAAAAAAAAATTTTGGGATTTGAGATACCAATATGTTTTAGGAAATTGTAACCAACCCATTCTCAAATTGAATATCATTCGTAATACACTCATTTATTAATTCATAGGGTATTTTCATGACCATCCTATTCTCATTTATTCAGCACTAAAATAAAACTAAGAAGAAATTTTACTTGATTTGTTAAGAATGATTGGGGTAGAAATTTCAAGCACCCTTACCTATATTCTCAAGATTATCTCACTCACTGAGGATCATATTTTAGTTATTAAATTAGATTCTAAACATTCTATGAAACCCTAGTATATATTCAATTTCAATCTAATTGAGGGGGTGAAAAATAAAATCAATAAGATGATGAATGATGGTATTTCATTGGTCATGGGGGTCCAATTTGAGATAATTATGTTAAAATAAGTACATTATGGGAGTAAACATAGCTTCACCATGAATTTGATTTTATTTCATTTTATATTATTTTTTTTATTTTCTTTTTAAAATAATTTTTCTTTCATTGTTTCTTATCTTTTTATTTTTATTACTTTTTCTTATTCAATTTTCATCCCATTAGTGTCATATTCATTTTAATCATCTTTTATAATATAAAAAATAAAAATATATTAAAAACAATTTTTTTCAAATGGTTACACCATTAGTCATGGGGAAAACCCTGTCGCGATCAGAGAAGCCATGTTACTCTAACCGATGACTAAATAGTGATTGTTTTGTTAGAATGGTTTTCTGGTAAATCACATTCATACTGAAATTCAAGGTCATATATGAGTGACATGGATATTAATGGAGTAATTTGGAGAAGCATGATATTCAAACTTCAACCACCAGGTGACTTTGTTCCATGTTTTTCTTCATTTTGATATCATTTTAGAAATCCTGTATTATTAATCTAACCCATTATAATATTTATTTTATTTAAATAATATGGATAATTTTATTATATTATGGGGGTGGGGGATGTGAATAGTTTTTTTTTGTTGGAAATTGAAAAATTTGTTTAAAAAAGTATTGAAATAAAAAAATGCATGTTAATAGAAAATAGAATTTCTTCAACCATTTACATGACAATATATTCTTCAAAAATTGAAATTAAGTATAAAATAATTTTACATTTCATGGTTCTTAATATATTTCATGTTTAAGTTCGCAAGCATAAACATTTTAAAGTGGAGTTGTTCGATGTGATTTTTCACCATTAATGTTTTTAATATTTTTCATAAAAACATCATTTTTCACTTTCTTTGGATTGGGGGTATTCTTCTAAGTTAATGGGGTCCCTAAATAGATATTATATTCTTGGTGATCATTTTAATTTTAAAATGTGTTTTAAAAAAAATTTATGAAAAAGGTAAAAAACCAAAAATAAATTTGCGCTTAGAGGAATGGATTGACCTAATGCATGGATTTTGGCACTTAGGGATCGTGAAAACATAGTTTTCTAGCATATATTTGGGATTTATATCTATTTTTTTGATGTTTTATTTTTTTATTTATTTATATAACTCAAGATGATTTTATAGTATGTTAACATGACTTGGTTTCCTAAAGTCTTTTAGAATGGGAGTCATCATCAACCTCTTTCTATATGGGGTTGACTTGATTGAGTGAAATTTCAATTACAATGGAAACATTTATATTAAAAAATTAAAAAAAGATGAATACTAATCTTAATATTAAATTGTGATTCCATATATAACATCTATATATTCCCCCTTGAATAAAAATGAACCCCCATGTCTATTGTGATGCACAACACATCATCAAACATTATTGAATTGCGATGAAAATTCATGATGGATTTGAAAAAAATAGTATTTATTTTGGGATATTATTGAGAACCTATCTTGTATTAAATTATTTTTATGGGTTTTATAATTATATAGTAATAGGTCTTTTGTTGATCATTTTATGTTAAAATATTTTTGGAAAAAATGATATCGATTTTCAAAATCTTCTGATATACATTTTTCTTGAGAATACCAAAAATCATGTTGCATGGGGGTTTAATTAGCCACTAAAATAAAATAATTTAAATTTTTATAATATATATGTTTCATGTGAATCATTATTCATAAAAACCATTTTTTAGTACATTTCTTAATTTGAACATTATTTCACATTATCACTGTAATTCTTTCTTAAATTGTAATATTAATTTTGAGATACATTATAAATAATCCATTAGACTTTATTTTAATTTTTTATTTCATTATTAGGATTCCCAATCCATTGAGAATGATTAATCATGTTGGAGAACATGGACATTCACTTTGGAAGACCACTATTTTCGATATTCAACCTAGAAAATTCCAGGTGAAGTGAACTCGAAAATAACCTAATAAAATTATAGTAAAGGAAACGATTAAAGACCAATAAAATTAAAATTTGATATGTAGATATAGGAAATAACATTTAATATTTAATCTTCCTATTTATAGATATTATTTTTAGTTATAAAGATATTTACTCATATCCAATGTTGAGGGTGAAATTATGGACTAGATTCTATGGCCATGAATGATAGCCCACCATTTCAATCATAAGTCCCTAGATATAAGTTTAAATGGTATGAAGTTTTTATATATTTTTGAGAAAATAGGTATGTTCAAAATCTTATTCAATTTATCCCCCAAATTCTTCCATCTAGAACCTCATTTAGGAGCATATGTTGATTGGATGCAAGATTGATTTGATTTTGGTCAAGGGTGGAAAATTCCACTGTACCTTAAATTTACACCAATATATTCCTACAATCATTAATTTGGAGGACTTTAACTATTATATGATCAACCTAATACTTCCAAAATTACTATTTAATTAATTGGTGGCGAGGGTTTGAAAATAAGTTGTGGTTTTTTATTATGATGTTATGATGTCACATTGTCTTTGTAACATTTGTCTTTCATATGTAAGATATTCTAATTCACTTTAGTTTCATAAGAAAAGGACTTATTTTTGTCATTTTATATTATTATTATTAACACATTGATATAGTTTCATTAATTTGTGAATTTTTTCATACAATGAAGAGAGAAACCAATTAAAAAACAGTGGAGGGTTCATTATTTCATTATTTTTACTTCTTCAATTATAGCCTCATCAGTCTACTCCCATATTCTATTGATAGAATATAATTAATGTTAGAATGAACCTATTATGGAATGATCTATGCAAGTATAAAGGTGTTATATTGGATGTTATTTAACAATCTATGAATTTCTAATCACTTATTTTTATTGATAATTTCATTTGATGATTTAATACTTCTTTGTCCATGTTGGATTTTATGGTAGCATACTTAAAATACTAATATAAAACTTACCCTATAGTTCTCATAAAAATGATTCAAGAAGTGTTTAGGTTTCTAAAATTAGGTTTGTGTTGGTATTAAACTAATATGTTATGAATATGTTTTGATATTTTAAAATTAATCACTCTTGAGCCTAGGAAAATGAAATCCATAAAAATTTTCATTCATTTCATCTTTTGTAATAACCTAGGATAAACCCTTACTCATAGAGTGAATTCACATAGGTCTCTTAGTCTCTATTTAAAGCATCTCAAAAGAAAAAAATATGGCTACTACCTATCCAAAATCCATCTTTATAGAATGCTTGTACATAGGTTCTTCTTATGTCTCTAAGGATTTGACAACCCTTCTATGCTACAAGGGACTGCTTCTACCCTAGGGTACGTTTGGGAGAGACAATAAACCATGATATATTTAGATAAAATTTAAATATTTGAGTATGAACACAGAAAACTAGCAATTGAATTAGTGGAAATGAATAGGATAAACAACATTATGAAATATTTATATAAATAAAATGATGTTACTTTTAATATAAATAAACTTCAATTAGTATAGCTAAAATATATAATAAGTTAATTTTAAGAATATAGTTTACTTTTTATAAAAAAAATCCTCTTATGATATATTATTTTTTTAATATAAGAAACAAATTATTAATTTATCTTAATATATATATGAAAATTTGTTAACACTAATTAATAAATAATAATAAATAATTATAAGAGTAGGTTGTGTTCTAAAGAGCTGTTTTCCATAGAAAAATAGTTTTTCGTTATATCTTATTATTTCAGTTAAAAGAAAAATTTCTAAATCTTATAATTTTTATTTTAAAAAGTGAAAATAATTTTTGAATTAATAATATTAATATTTTCTTAATATGGTTTTTTGGAATTTTTCTAAAAATATTTTAAGGTAAATATTTCAATATACTATTTTAATAAATACTTTGATTTAATGAATTTATTAGTATATAATAATGTCTTTTAATTTTTAGAACCTTTTTTACAAAAAATTTTAATTTATAATTGAATTTATAAATATAAAAATATTAATTCTATTTTACCAATGTATATACATTATTTTATAACTTATGTGATATTTCTCTCAAGAAATATTTTTAATAAATTATATATTAATTATTTTGAAATGAAATATTATTGGTTTTAGAAGTTTAATTGTGTAAAATTTATTTAAAATTTAGAATAAATAGGTAAAAGTTATTTAATTTTAAATATATAAATATTATTTATAAAGGATAAATTACTTATATAAAAACTAGTTACCTCGGTAAGATTAAATTAGGATTAAAATGGTTTAACTTAGTAAGAAAGGTTAAAATATGTTCAAAACATGTGTTATAATGTGTTTTTGAGGACTTTATTGACCTATATCATTCTTACTCCAGTATTTATTTTTTACGCACTTTTCATTATAGCGACTTCCCATTATTAAAAATTCAGGGGCGTTTAGAAAAATTCCATCCATAGTCACTTATGAAAGGGCCATATCACCAACCCTTAAATACCACTCTTAAAATTAGGTTTCATCATTAAAACATGAACCTTTATCTTAGCTTTGTGTCTTATATTTCTTTAATTAGTTTGTGATCATAATATTTTATCATAATCCCTCTATTTCCAAGGGATCCTCTAAGAAAATCTTAATGTTCCCAACATGAGTTATCCTTTTTTCTTAACTTATTTACATTCTATATTTCCATTAAAATTTTAAATTTATTATAAACATATGGTACCAACAGTATTTGTTATATAATTATTATTTTTCAATGTTAATAACAATTAACCACCATTCCCCTCTTCTCTTATGAAAAAATGAATACGATATTTCTGTGTGTGTAGAAGCTACCACCTCCACAAGGAAACCTGTTAATTTACTTTTACTTCTTTTCATGGATGGAAATAATAATTCCATTAATAAATAAATATTATTTTTATAATATAATTTGGGTTGTGGTATGAGATATTGGGGAACCTATTAATGATATGATCAACAAACAATCATTTTTAATTCAATCGTATAGAGAAAGCGTACTAAGGGGAAATATTTCTATTCATGTTATATAATATTTTAATATTCATTGATTATTATTATAAATCCTTCAAATTAGTATTTATCAAAATAATAAACACTAATTAAGATAATTATGCTTCTTGTATAATTCTATTACAACTAAATGACCACATTATTGTCCATTACTAATGGTATGATCCTGTTTAGGTCGGTTAAGTCACCTACTTGAACAATACTATGAATTTTTATCATGGATAAATATTTTAAATTAATTACACATATAAAATTATATAAATTATAAAATAATTATTTAGTTTATATAATGGTAAAATTATTATTAAATTACTTAATTAAGAAAACCCTTTTTATATTTTAAGAATCAACGAAACATGATCATCATTGATTTCACCTTTATGGACTATGAGAAAAAACTATATTGGAATGAAATTATAACACTATAAATATCATTTAAAATCTATTATATTACCATTAATTATAAAATGGTGATGAAAACTGTAACATGAATGAACATTGACACTATTTTTATGTAACTAGTTTAAAACTATCAAGATTACTTACATCCGATAATGAGAGAAACTTTAACTGACTATAATTTATCTAGATAGAAATGTATATATTTAAAATATATGAGTAATTTTATGAAATAATTTAGAAATAAACCTATGTTTTTTTGATATAATAGGTTATAGTGTATTTGTGGAAGCATGTATAAAAATTATGGGTTTTCTTTGTCTCAATTCCGATTCATTAAAATGTAATTAGGTTATTTACCATGTTTTATTTATATGATTTATTTTATAACCATGGATTTATTTTTATAATATTTTTAAATTTAATGGAATATTTTAATCCAACTCATAGTCCTTTATTTAAATGGTTATTGATTTAATCATTACCCCTACCGTAAGTTTTTTTTGTAACTCAACTTTAATTTATCAAGTTGTGAGAATTATATTTAAATTATTTCATATAATATGAGTAAATTATACCCTTTTTTATAATATGATATGATATTAATATTTTTTTGTGGATCTAATTTCCTACCACATAAATCCTTGTCAAATATTTTTTACCTTATAAAGTGTATTTCCCATATAGCATGTTGATAGCTCAAATATCCTTTATTTGAGTTATTAAATTTTTTCTTTAACATTTTTCTTCCATGATTAGGTTATCGCAACCGAATATATTATTATATTATTTTTTATAGTAATTTTTTATAAAAATGATGTTTCAATACAAATGAAGTTTTATCACTCTACTTTAAAATGTGGCATTTCAATAATGATATTTTCAATGTTTTAAAAAGGTTTCTTTATTTTCATTATCAAATGGTTTATCATTTTTCATGTAATTAATATATAAATATTTTCTCTATTTCCATATATATATTATTATATATTCCCAATGAATGTATATGTTTTAAAAATAATCTGATTTATCTTTTCTAAATTAATTTTTAAAATGACAGGTATGTTTATATTTTACATCAATGCTCAAAATGTTTTCTAAAAGATGCTTTAAGTTTTCACATCAATTTCCATTTTCATAGTCAAAAGAATTTACAATCATGGGATTTGTGTCTCATGATTTATTCTATAATAAATATATAAATATATAAATATATTTATAATTTCAGAGATTCATCTCACAATATCAAACAATTCAATTCATGAACTCTTCTTGTGAGATACCATTCAAATCATTCCTTTTCTAGGATATTTTTAATCATTTTCAACATCGTCATGAGATTCTTATGTTACAATTGGAATTGTTTCTCTTAAAACCATCCAATTTGTTTTTATGAATGTATTATGTGACATTATTCTCCAACAATGATATGAACAATCACCGCCTTTATTTTTCTTAACCATACCCTACGAATAGCCGTACATTTTCATCAAATGACTTCACGTTATGAATAATATATTTTACATTATTTTTATTGGAGCATGTTCAAATAGATTCCATGTATCTATTAATGGTGAAATTATTTACTTAACAACATAACACATAGTCTATATGTGGGATATGATCATGTTATCACTTTTATTGATGTGGGAACAAATGTAAGAATTCTGTATGTTGTAATCTCATATGATGAATGCATTGGACATAAAAATTTGACTAGTGGGGATCAAATGTATATAAGTACGTAATATACCAATATGTCTCATGAGACAAACATATTCGGGTATTTGGTGTAGGAAAACACAATTTAGCTTGATGTATTGTCTATGGCCTTGATGATAATAATGATATATTTTATATAGACTTGATGGTTATAATGATTTCTTGGTTGAGGCCTTGATGGTTAGATCAAGATTTTTGACATCAGTCATTCCTTCACCATGAATATAGTTATTGTTAACCATGTTATCTATTTATTTTAATATATATAAATGAAAATATTAAACTCTATATTTTAGTTTATTTTGGAATTATGGTGATTATTTATTTATCCTATACTATTAATTCCATGATTTCTATAATTGAATGTTTTCCCTTATGGATCATTTGATCTTACCAATTAATACATCTCCATTTCACTAGGTTATAATGAAAAGTATTATGAAAATCCCTAAATTTATTACACCTTAATTCATGATTTATTACATAAAGATAAACATAATACTATTGAATAATATTTTAAGTCCCAGTGTCATTAGGTACTTAGGTAGATAGAAGAATAACTTGGGAAAAAAATTCAAATACCTAAACTTAAACTTCATTACATGCCCCTAAATTTCCCTAATCTTATAAAATTACACTGGATATCCCTAGGAGGTACATAATAAATATATAATATCTAAATCATAGAAAGGGAAAAATAAATCTATAACATAATGAAAGTAATATATTTGTATCATTTGGAATGTCAAAGTCATATAAAAGAGTTGAGGATCATAAACATGAAAGTTGAAGCATGATATAAGATGTTACCATTATGAAAACATGGGAATGTGACAACAATATAAAACATGGAATAATAAACATAAGTAAAGGATAAGTACTGAGGCATAATAAAATAGAGTTCTTAGGATAGCATCCCAAGAACCATATTTTTTTCTAATGAGATAAAACAATTACCCAATGAATTGGATGACAATATAATTCTAGTCTGACACATCACATTCATATCATATACATGAATAAATGTTCCACATGGATCATACCACATGAGGGTCTATTTCATCACTTTTAGTCCCATGATTATAGAGTGTGGGTTACATTCATGTAATTATACAATAAATGAAGTATAATTAAATCTAGGTGAATACCAGTTAGTGGGAATTAGTATTGGTATTCATGACACAAATGTTTGTTATGGAAAATCAAAGGATAATTTTAATAGTATAATAGGGGTTAATAAAGATTCATAGAAGGGTTTAATGAGTGTAAAAGGGGCATGAAATCACTCATAAGTAATTTGGATAGTAAAAGGGATGTTTAAGAAAATATACCAACATGAACAGCTTGAAATGAAAAGTCATAATACGAAGAAGGTTCTTGAATAAAGTGGAGAAGTAGAGGATCTCTTACCTTGAGAGGGAAAACCTAAAAGGATGGAAGGAGCTTCTTAATATTTTGGTAACACTTCAGTGGGGATATAAATAGTAAACAGAAGAGTAAATTCATTAAAAAAGGTTTTGATTGTGGGGGAATCATATGTTTAGTGGGTTTTGTTGCAAAATATAGGGGAATTATTTATTAATTTCTAAACATTGGTATTGAAATAGATATTATAAATTTATCCAAAACATAAAAACAACCCATTATTTTTTACCATGGTTTCTAACAAATTTGATTGGGTTTAATCATTTTTTATATGAATTGAAATCATTCAAATAATACCCTTTGGGATGTGGATGCGAGTATTGTTTGTTATGAATTGATTTTAAAACCATAAAATATAATATTGGTTTGTGAGGATTCATTATGGGTTTATAAAAATTATCAAATAAAATATGAAACACTATATTTTAAAAGGGAAATATAATTTTGTTCATGTATATTATTTATAGTCTTAATTACACCACTTTGGGCATTTATGATTTCATATTACATATTGTATATTTATATCATATTTAATTTTTACCAAATTTTTTGAATATCTCATAAAATTATGAAATTTTAACTATTGGTTTATTCTAATTTGATGATTTTAAAAATAATATTTAGTTTATTAGTATTATTATTTAAATATTAAAATATTTACTTTTAAATCAAATATTCACTTTTACTAAGAAATATGGGTTTTTATGACGATAATAGTTTCTAACTCTAATATAAATTACATTTGACACCAAAAATATATATTTGAATTTATATTTAAATAAAATATATTTAATAAATATATTTTTATTAAAATAATATTATTTAAAAAAATTCTAGAATTTATCAAAAGAGTGTCTCTATTAAAACTATATATTTCCCAAAAATTAATATTTTTTCATTGTACTAAAATATATTTTTTATCAAACTATTTTATTTAATAATTATAAATTAATAATAAATATATAAATATAACCATTATTTTATTAAAAATTAAAATATTCAAATTCATAATATTTGGGTCTACATACATGACCCCTTATTACACTACCATATTCCATTAGGGTATAGTGTGTGATGGTGACACTTTCTTGAAGTTGTTCAACGAACATGGTTTGGGTCATGATACCAATATGCTTAAAATTATTTCCTAAAGGTCTTCATTCATGGTTTAGTTGGGGAATCTCAACTTAGGATTGGTCAATGGTAAAGCCTAGTGGTGGTATCCCTAGCAGAATATCTAGAAAATGGGCTTCATAGGGTATGATGTGGCTGGTCAAGGACATCATTTCACCCATTTGTGCTAATTGGAAGTAATCAGAAACCTTAATAAAATAATATTAAAAGTCCCTATATAATGGATATACTATTAATGGTTATGATTCTTAATATTTTTTTAAATCTAACAGACTATAACTACCCAAAATTTCCAAAGTGGTGTATGTGTTCTCTAAAACTATATTACATGGTAAGTCATTTATTCATTTAAAAAGAGAATTTCATTTTAAAATGTTTGGGTCATTACATTCTACCACCAATCAAAAATTTCAACTCAAAATTCTAATTTCATACACTAAAATAAATGAGGGTACTTTTGTTTTATCACCTCTTCTAGTTCGGAATTTTCTTCCCCAAACTTCTAGTTTCTCCACAACACTTTTTCCATGTGGGTTGTATTGTTTTTTATAAATTTGTATCTTTTATCTAATATTGTTAAAGAATACTACCCAAATGAAATATCATTCTCCAAAGGTACATCCTTTGGATTATATATATGTAGGGAGTTTAGTATGTACATCCGAAATAGGGATATATAGAACATATGATTTAATTGAGATAGGTGAGGTGGGAGTGCAAGTTGATAGGCCCAAACACGAATGAGATCAGGGATGTCAAATTAGTTGATGTATCATAGAATCAAATTTCCCTTTTTTACCAAACCTCATTACTTTGTTCCACAGTAATATATGTATGAACTCTTTATATTTAACCTCGAACTTTATGTCTCATTGATGATTACTTATACGGATTTTCTGTGAAATCTTCATGTATTTTACATGATATTGAATGGTTGGATTCTTATATATCTTCTATAAGATTAAGATTTGGCCCCACTAGCTTCCACTCTCTAACATCATCCCTGGATGTTGGAATCCAATACCTCTACTTATATATAGCCTCATATAGTGCAATTTTAATGCTAGAATGGACTTTTATATATATATAAAATACACTGGGAGAAGGTTCTTATAACAACATTCATAGAAATGCATCAAACATGAACTAAAAATATCCTCTAGAGTTTAAATGTTTCTTTCATAATTGATATGTATCAGAGGTTGATAAGAAGAACTAAAACTAAAATCAGAATCCAACACTTACTGAAGGATTCTTCAGATCCTCTAGGTAAGCCTTGGATAAACATAAAATATATTAGAGAGTGGTAATCCATGAAGTCTTACCACTTCCCTTATGAATATATTAGTGAATTTTAAGTGATAAATATTCCATTATAGTAATGAAATGTATTGACTTTGTAAGGTGATCAACCACAACTAAGATGATCAAGTTTCCTTTATTTTTATTAGGTATTCCTAAAATGAAATCCATTTTTATGTTTTCTCATTTGAATACTAGTATAGTAAATGGTTCTATCATACTGTTATATATATTTTGTTCATCCATGATTTGTTAGACTACCATGTATTGAGATAATAATTATACAATATCTCTCTTTATGTTATCGCTCAAGAATTTTTTCTTTAAGGATATATAGATCTTAGTTTTTCTTAGTTTAATAGAGAAGGATGAGTTGTGCACATCATCCAAAAGTTCTCTCTTCAGTTCAAAATTTCACAAGACACATTTCATGGTTTCAAACCTTATAACTCCATATTTAGAAAACTTGAAATCGATATTATTTTATACATTTTTATATATCACCTCAACATCCTTAGGGGACTCCTTGATCATCTCAAGAATATATGGTTGATAAGTTATTTGAGTTTGGTAAGTTTATGTTCTATATATTATTCCCATGACCATCTTTTTCATATCAAATAATATTAGATCCCTTGCAACCCTCACCACAGATTGTTTTTTGGGATCCTTTATACATAGAGAATCTTCCAATTTTTTACCTTCCCAGGATAGTAATAGATTGAACAATCATTTTACTTGATCAACTATAACCACCTTCATTGTATAATATTGTGATTCTTCTAGGTGAATATATGTTTGAGGTTTTAATGATTCATATATATTCCACACTTCTACCCATAGAAGTAATGTTTCCAAATATTTAACGTAAAGATCACTATATCCAATTCTAGATTATGTTTGGATAGTTCTACTCATTTATCATTAATTTGAATGATCCATATTCTATTAATTTATCATATTTAATTTTTATAAAACCCACATCCTTTTTGGATTCATCATTGTTGATCTAAAATACGTCTCTAATGGTTGGTAATGTGAGCATAGGTGATATGATTATCCTTTTCTTAATCTCTTTAAATCTCTCTTCATATTCATTCGTCTATAATAACTTGAATCCTTTACAATTTATCTTGGTTAGTGGGATTGAATATTATGAGATGTTTCTCCCAAATAAACAATAATTCTCATCTAGTCCAAGGAAACTATGTATTTTCATCAGAAGTGTTGGTATAGATCATCCTTAAATTACATCATTTTTTGAAGGATCAAAAAATTTTAATTTTTGGTGATTAAATTCCCAAAGAGTGTTACTTTTTATATAAAAAATCACATTTACTATACTTATAAAATAATTTCTCCTTTCAGAATGTCTCCAGTACTGAATTACAATACTCATCATGTTCCTTTTTCCATTTGAGTAGATAATAATATCTTCCATAAAAACTACAAAAAATTTGTCAATGTAATACATAAAGACTATTTTCATCAAGTCCATGAATATTTCTATAAAATTAGTGATGCCAAATGGCACCACTAGGAACTAATAGTTCTTATATATTGTATTAAAATATTTCTTGGTGATATACACCTTCTTTACCTTTACATGAAAATATTATAAATGAATATCCACCATTAAGAGGTATGAGTATCCAAAAATCTAATTGAACATGTCATCATTCTTTGGAAGGGGATATTTTTTCTTTAACATTTTTTTGTTTATATCAACAAAATAAATGCAGAGGCGTATTCACCCATCCATATTCTTGATGAAGATGGTCAGTTCACCCCTTGGGGATGCCCTTGGGCATATAAACTGTTTATCACCATTTCCATAAAGTAACTTATTCTAACATGATATTTAACATTGGAAATTATATATGGATTCTTACTTATTAAAAAACTACTATTCAAGGATGATATTTTCCTTAGTCTTAATAATTTTAGATAGATACACTATCTTGAAATAAATATTATCTATTCTTGAGGTGATGATACCGAATGAGATTCATCCTCCTCCTTTAACTTATAATTACCTTGACTCCAGTAACTGAGAGCTAGTGTTTACTTTATTATATTGGTACTAGATGAAAGTAATCACATCCTGATGTAGTAAATATTATAGTAGTTTTTGAATACTTGAAACATAGATTAAATCCAGATTGTAATTTAAAAAGTAAAATAAAAAAAGTATTCTATTTGAGAAATACATTATTCCCCTTACCATATCCCTATTTATAAATCACAAAAAACATAATTGTATGCATTGAAAAATAAAGCATAAGAAATTGATGAGATCCGATTCTTATTAAGGGTATGCTTCAAATCATTTTCCCTTTTTTAATAGTCGGCTTAGGGGTGACTGGTGCCCAACATACAACGCCAAAGCAAATCAAAAACAAAAAGGAGAAACGGTCAACATAGAGTCATAAATCATACTAACCGTAGTCATCTCCATATCCAATACTGGATTTCTCTTCCCCAGTGGCTGATTCCCACTCCAGGCCTCTCAAAAACCTCGCACTTTGAACACAATTCTTGAGCTGATCTAGGGAATCCATGTCTGGTGATGTCTTCTTAGTCCCACTGCCCTTCTTGACTACAAGAACCACCTAATTATTCTTTTTTGAAGCAGACCTGGTCCGCATTGGACGCGGGAGATAGGAATAATCCTTCCTTGATCTCCTTTTTGAAGTTGCAGCTAAAAGTCTTCCACCTGCATTTTCTATCTGAATCCCATTTTGAACAATCTCACTGAAATAATGGCCAACCAGGGCACTCATGATCTCCTTACCCCTTGAGTTATCTTTTCCCACCACGGGATGTTCAACATTGCTTCCCCACTTTTGATCTGGCATTCTATTCTTACTCAAAATAAAATGCTCTTCCTCCATAGGAATATTCTCCACAACTGTGATCTGGAATTCTGTAACACATGTGATTTAAAAAATAACATGAGAATAATATGGTAGAAATAAATGATAATAATATAAATATATATAAATAATCACATGATCTTGAAACATATCCATGGATATTATAAATAATTAAATAATAAAATGGAAATCAATAAATGATATCATATTTCAGAACATCATAATTCCATACATCTTAAAAATAATGTCAAGATCATTCATTAGAATATTTAAAACTATAGGTAAAAAAAATTTAATTTGGCCAATTTATTTGTCTCATGAGACCCATCAATTCATCGAGGGGCTATCTATAACCATTACCCACTAATAAAGTATAAGGTGCAGTGCATTCCTCAGATGAAATGGTTGAAACCTGATAAAATTATATTTTTATTTAGAAATACTAACATATGAAATGTTAATATATACCACAATCAGTAAACTTAATTACAAACCTTTAATATTAACATGGTGAATGGTAATAAAATTGTACATCCTCAGTCAAAATGAATATAAAATACCCATATAAATAATAAGGATGATATTAGTCTAACATATCCCTAATTTATCATATGTATAATAAATGGTTCACATTGTTTATGAATAAAAATACTATAAAAATGTTTTTAAAAACATTATTGTAGAAAATAACCTTTTCCCACTATAAATATTTTTAAAAATAAATACTTAAAAACTATTTTGAAAATATTATTTTAAAATTATAACTTATTTATTAAAAAAAATCTTGGTCAGGACGGTGGTAAATTTGGTTTGTTTCGTACAAATTCAAACAAAATTCCTTCCTCATTTTTAGTACAAGCCTAATGAGCCTTGTTGGGAAAACAACTTGATGATTACTTTCATTTTCAATAAAATTAAGTCATGGGTAAAATTTTATTTAATAAATAATTTTTATAATGGTAAAAAAAAATTATAATTTTTTTTAGAAAACATGGTTTTAGAAGAAAATGGATATTCGAATGAAGAGATAAATGAAGTCTACATTTCCTAAAAAACTTTTTCTCAATCATTATATGTACCCAAAAAAAGATAAATGGATCTATTACATGAAAAATTTATTAATAAACATAGGATAAGAAAATATATATGTATTAAGATATAAATACAAATTAATACCCCTAATGGAGACATAAAAATAAACAATCCTGAGTAATGGTGATATTGTGAAATAAACCCTTACCACCTAGTTAACTTTTGAATAATAATCCCCACGAAAGAAATAACTTAAAATGAAACTTTAAATATAATAAATTGAAATATATTGATGATATAAAATATTAAAAGGGAAGTATATACACCACATAATGGAATAAGTGGTGAATATGACATATGTCTCATGAAAGAAAAAATGAGATGAGAAACCCTTATGTCAAGTTCAATATCCTTCATATGTGTCCAAAATATTTTATATTAAACTTAGGTTTATTATAAATATATTAAAGAACCATTATCTTATATATAATAAAATTTATGTTTTTCGTAAATTATTTTATCTTGCATTTAACAATTATTTGTTAGAATAAATGTTTAAGGTGATAATTTCTTCATTTTTCATGTATATTTTAGTTTGGTAATTTTTGTCCACTACTTTTATCATGGTTCCTTCATCTAAAAAATGTTAAAAATGATATAAATATCTTATATATTTATTATATATGTATATATAGTAATATATAAAATTTAAAAATAAGATATTCATCACACCTTTTATTGAGATGGTAAGTTGTACACACACATCAACATTGTTTCCATTTTTTCGACAGATGGAACAGAAAGAAGATAAATCATAAAAAAATTTCTAGAATCATTTTTATTTTATATATTGCATTTATATTATTCAAATCCATCCTAATTATCATCCATGTAAAGAAATTAAAACATTTCACATCGCTACGTGGAGGTGGTAGTCCACATGTATACATGAGAAAAGTTATTATTTTCAAATGGATTGGAAGGTAAGAAGTTAGAAAATTATTATATTTTGATAAGTATATTTAGGTAATAAATTTCCTATATATTTATTAAATTTAACCTTACATAATTCTTTTAAAAGATTCTGTGAAGAAAAAATCACATCGCTTTGCGAGGCGGAAGTTCATTGTACACACAAGCGACATTATCATATCCACCATATAATAAAAATTAAGATTTTATATATGATATAATAATTATAAAAGTATAATAATTCCATACAAATAATATAAATATTTTAAATCCATTATTGTATTGGGCATTTAATAGTGGTGATGGAAAATGAATTACATCGGTTCATGGGGTAGTAGTCTAACACACACACAGTCGATGGTTTCGTTTTATATTTGATTTAATTAGAGATCTCCATAGGTCATTCCGTTATCATAATAATATATTATAAATTTAGATAATGTTTTTATTATTTTATCAGGATTTAATAATATATGGTGGGGGTTGGATTAGATATAAAATAAAAACACTCTTTTAAAAATGTTACAACTTCTTCGGGTAACCTCTTTAGGATCACATCAAATGCCTTCCTATAATAGATGTATGGTCAAAATAATGAATCTAGGATTTTTTGATAGTAATAGGTAAGGTATTTTTTCAATCATTGGATGAGAAATGGTTCTATAAGTGTGAGGATGAGAGGAGAGGGAGTGAAATTTTTTAAGTGGGGGAGGGCACACATGTGGAATTTTTAGAAATAATAACACGTAACCACATTTTTAACATGAAACAAAGATCCAAAATGGTTTATTATCAAATAATAGAAGATATAATGCAAAATTATTTCATTATTATGTGTTTTGGATTAGTTTTAGTTCATTTTCAACCCTTTACTTCTTACTTTAACACCCTGGTAACCATTTTTCACCTTACCATGATAATTAATTTTTGTTGTTTACACTATACATTGTAGTAAATAATTAAGTAGAACTTATTATATAATATAAATTGTTATAATTAAAAATATGTAATCCATTTTTCATTTTAAATTAACATATTTGGAAAAATTCAAATTAAAATTAAACCCATAGACTCATCGAGAAAATGATTTTTTTCAAAGAAAAACATCAAATGATTAAAAAGATTTTATATAATAATTTAATATTAATTTTATTATAATGACATAAATTAGTTAAATTTAAATATAAATAAAATTATTTTATATTAAAACCAATTATTAATATAATTTAAATTTATAAATAATTTAAAAGAAAATTAAATTTTCAATAATAATTAATAGTTTTCACTATTTATTAAGATAATCTTTTCAGAAAATTTAAAAATATTCACCAAAATAAAATTTTGACATGTGGATTACAATAAATATGTTTTTTTGAAAATAAATTATCAAAAAAATTTACAAATTAAATTTAAATTATGTCTATAAAGCATGACTAAACCTCCTTTTTGAAAAATATAGTTTTTCAAAAACCATTTCTTTTTCTTTTAGATGATTCTTATTTTATTTATAATCAGTAGATAGCCATTAAACTATTTTTTAAATATTTAAACTATATTAATTTTATAATTTTTTTAGTCCTGTACATACTCTCCGACTTAATGGTTAGGTTATATTAGTCATGTTTAAATAATAATATTTTACTAAAGTATCACATTTTGTTTAATCCCATTTCTATTCTCCCCAAAATATATCAAATATATTGAATTTATTTAAAATAAAATATATTATAAAGTATGGTGGTGTTAAATTTTCTTTTAATCCGGGTGTTTCATGTTATATACACTATTGAACTTGATTTCCAAGTTTTAAAATATTGGGGTGTCATATTCTACCCACCATAAATAATTAACTTTCTCCCAATTTGTTCATGATCTCAGTAATCAGGGGTTTGAATTTTGAAAATAAATTTCTTGAAATCACACATGGTGATAAGGGTTAATAAAACATCCTCATGATAAGTGAGAATGGGAATTATATAGGTGACCTAGAATAACAAATTACTGGGTCTCAAAGTAGGTAATTATGGGTTGGAGGTGAAGAATTTGACATGAAAGATAAGTGTAAATAATTATAGAGCGATAGAGATCATTAAACACAAGAAATATAATGAACAAAAAACATAAATCTATGATGAGTTAAGATATTTTTTTATTCATCATATATAAAGGCATTAAGATAAATTTTCGGTTTGAAGATCATTTTTACAGAGTTAAGGGATCCTTTTCCAATCTAGAATAAAAACATAAGGAAATATATTTATTTGAAATGTATAATTTCAACCATTAATAATTTACATGAAAATATCATATTTTGTCCAAACCAGGAGTATTTTAGAAGTTTTACTCAAGCCCAAAGTACTAAAATTAACTTCTAACATATAATAATATCCAATAAAGAATAACTTTTTGTTTGTCTTGTATTTTTCTAAACACAAACGATTAACATAAATTTTCCAATAACACCCAAAGTTTAACTTAATCCATTTCATATATAATTAACCATAAGACTGATCCAAAATAAGTTTGACAAAATTCATTTTCAAAACATTTAGAAGTATGGTTACTTAATAAACATTATTATCTCAAGAAATTATAAAGTGACTCTTAATGTCACATTCCACATATGTGAATATCTTGATAACCATAAAACCTTAATGAAAACATACATGATTTAAAAAAAATATCTATATAAATTCTAAGTTTATTTCATGTATTCCATATTTAAAAAATGCTGAAAATTATAGTAAAGATAACATAAATCACTATCCAATATTATTTTTTCCAATACATTCCCTTAAACATCTCTTTATCATCAGTATCTCAACATCAGCTCATAATAGGGGTCATATTCCTTCAATCATGTGTTTTCCAAAATTATAATCTTTCTAATGAATCACTTTTCATGGTATCATTCAACACATGATTTCAAATCCATAATTAAATACTACTATAGTATAATCCTTATACATTCCTGGATTCTTGTATGAGAAAATAATCAATTAAATACTTATTTAACATAATTCTTAAATCTAAATACCAAAAGTTAAATCATTCCACTTAGGCAATATCAATAGTATATAATTAACCGTGATCCCTTATCTTATTCTAAGTCATATTCCCTTTATGTTTGATATATTCATTTTTGTTGTGCCTGATATACTTATATGTGATGGATTAAATATTTGAAACATATTTTTTTCCATTGAAATCATGATCGTGGTGGCTTTTCTCACCACACTTGTAGAAAATACTCATTTACTTAAATAATGTAAAATGGTTTTTCATTCCATTAATATCAAATGAGGTAAAATCATTTTTTAACAACATCCCTTTATCATTTAATTCTCTTATATCATATTTTTATTTTTCTTTCATTCTAATCCATAATACGTATTAAATTCTCCCTCTCTCTTCGTAAAACTTTATACTATGTCCACATAAGATGATAATGTTCGGGAGACTCATTCCCTTCGAAGAATTGGGTTAATCCTATAAAAGAAATCATTATTCTTGTCATTTATATTATGTAAATAGTATTTAGGATGCCTTTTTTTCCTTATAATAATATATTCATACATTACAACATTTTAATATTCCTTTTATCTTTGACTTGGTAATTTTATCTCCATATCCACTCATTACTCATGAGGAAAATACATATTCCAAAAGAGTAAATTTAAATCCTTCCATACCATTTTTTATATTTATTCTTCATCCATAGTATTTTTAATCAATCACCACCAATTAACTGAATTTCTTGGGGGATGGTAAACTACCATGTAACATTTCTTTCTTTCATTACTTCCCAAAGTGAGAAATATATCCTCTAAGGAACCTATCCATTTATTAGATACAATTGTATTTGTAGTACAAATAAATTATAGAGATTAATGGCTCATAGATTGGGATAACATCGTTACTTTTTGTGATGGATAAGAGGGAAACTCTATACAGTAATTATTATTACTCATAACCTAAGTTAGCTTCCCCAATCTAGTTAAAATTGGGTCAATTTTTAGAACTATCTCTAGCTCCATCTTCATTATCGTTACTTGGATTTTATTCCCTACATTGGGTATGTGAATTATATAGGTCAAATTCCTTTTTCTAGGTTCCAATTATAAATAATGGAATATACTTGATTAGATAACAACATTATGGAGAATAATGTATAGTCCCAAAACTAGTGAATCACTTAACATAAATTGAAAATTTTATCCATGTATAATCTCATAATCATAACATTAATTTATTTGGGAATGTTTTAAAAACATAAAAATATTTGAAAATCCTCCAGAGTGGATAAAAATGAATATGAAAATTAAAGAAATCATATCCATTGATTGTGTTAGACAAAGTGTGTAGTAAGGTCTATTTTTTGTTCCCGTTAACACTAGAGTTAAGCCCAATGCACCTTTTTTAGAGTTATTACCCATTTTTACATCAGTACTTGAACCATTTTCACTTAAAGTATCCAGAAAAAGATGTATTTCTAATAAAACCACATAATATATGACTTATAAAATCATTTGGATGTTATCCTATACTTATAATTATCTTTAAAATTAGTTACAGGGTTATATTCCATTATCTATGTTTTTCTAAATCCTGTTTGTAAGGTCTCTACTATACTTACATGATACCAGCTATAATGACCCCAAATTGAGTAACCCATATCCACTATCTACTTTATTACATTGTCACTAAATACATAAAATCATATTCTAATGGTAAAAATATTATCTTTGTGTCGTTAAACTAGATACATACTTGAAATTCATATTACATTCTCAAAAATAAAATAAACATTGTATTTTCTATGAGAATTCCATTATTTCGCTTTATGTATCTATGCATATCAATCACAAAACACATTCTTATATCCCGAGGAAAAAAACATAAGAATGTGGTGAGATTAGATTCTTTGTAAGGGTAAGAATACAACATACGATATCATGGATAAATAATTATAATCAATATGGGATGGTATATAACTGAAACACATTACATTTAAAAAATAACATGATCATAATATTGAAGGAATAAAAGATTATAACAAAAATCCATATAAATAATCACATGATCTTGAAACATATCAATGGATATCCAGCTAATAGAATAATCACAAGGAAATCAATAACTAATATCATAATTTTGGAATTCTTAATTACAGAAATCTAAATCATAATTTCAACACCATTCACAAGACAATTTAAATCTATGTGTAAAATAACAATTAATTTATCCAACTGATTTCTTTCATGAGACCCATAAATGTATAGAGGGGAAATATATAATTGGGAACCAATCATCACTTATTAATTCTAATTTATTTCTCATACAAAATGGGTGAAACATAATTATCACAAAAATTATAATTGAAAAACAAACATATTAAATGTTAGTATATACTACCATCAATAAACATAATCATAACCCATCCAGAGTAATATGGTTAATGGTAATAAAATATTACATCATCAGTCAAACCGATCATAAAACATAAAAAAATGGAGAAGTAAAATATAAATACAATATATCCCAACTGGATCATAAGCACAATGAAGTTTTAATGTCGTTGATGAATAAAAATACCATTAAAATTTTACTGAAAACATTATTGAGGAAAATAAATTTCTCACTTTAAAAATATTTATAAAACTAAAAGTTCAAAAATTATTTTGAAAATTATTTTCTTTTAAAAAAAACTCTTAAAAAATTATAACTTAATATATAAAATATTAAGTGGTCATAATGGGGGGAAATCATATTCTAGTAATATATGTCAAAACAAAGACTCATTAAATATTTTCATTTAACGCAAAACATGTCTTTTTAAAAAACGACATGAAAATTCCTTTCAAATTTTTTTTTTAAACAAATATGGTTAAAAATTCCATAAATAAATAATTTTTATGATATTAAAAACATTTTTGGTAAAATTTTTAGAAAACAATGTTTTAGAATAAAAATGAATTTTTACTTAATAAAAATTGAAGTAAAATTTTCTTAAAAAAATATATTCTCAATAATATGAAGTACCAAATAGAGTATAAATGGTACTTTTACATGAAAATTTAATGAATAAGACAATGAAAAAAATAGACTGTTTTTGATACATAAATAAAAAAATAATTCCCCCAAGGGAGACTTAAACATAAACAATCCCGATTAATGATGAGATTGTGAAATACACCCTTACCACTCTGGTAACATTTGATTCATAATACCCACAAAGAAATATCTTAATATGAAACATTAAATATAGTGAAGATAAATATATTTATGATATAACATATCTAAATGGTATTATATACACCACACAAAAGAATTAGTGGTGAATATGTAATATGTCTCCTGAAAAGAAAAATGAGACGAGAAGCCCCAACTTAAGGTTAGACTTACTTTATATGTGTCTTAATATCATGTATAATAAATTTAGGTTTATTATAAATTTATTATATCTCAATAATAAGTTATATAATACCATATATGAGTTTTGTATGGTCTTTTATCCCCCATTTGTTAATAATTATTTGTTAAAATCATTGTTTCTGGTGATAACTGGTTTGTTTTTCATGCATTTTTTGGTTTCGTAATTTTATTACTTTACTTTTGTCATGATTCCACCATCATTATAATGTTAATAATTATGTCAATATTATATATATTCATTATATATTTATTTATATAAATATATAAATGTTAATGATAAAAAATACATTATATTGTTCATGGAGACGATATGTCATACGTATTCATGATGGTTGTTTACATTTTCTTGATGGATGGACTGAAAAGAAACCAAATATAAATTCAACATTCTGGATTCATTAATATGTTATATTTATCTGTCCCGACCCGTCCCAGTGGGGCCCGTGCCGTGACTCCCCAAGCCTGCCTCAAATAGGCCAGGGGCTGGTGATTAGCACCGAGTAGGCATATTACTAACATTAGAGGCATTGCCTATGTACCTTTACACACACACACGTCTCCAAGCCCACAATGGTGAAATTTAAAAAAAACACCAAGGAACAAAAATTCATGCATACAATTAATCCCAACCAACAGAGTACAAAAAAAGGTATAGTACTAAAAAGTAAACTGGGCCAGAATATAAGCCCACAAAAAACAAGAGTCTGAAAGCTGCAAGTCCAACCTGTAAACACAAAAGGTACTGGGACTTCTGCTCATAGTTGTATGAATTCCTTGGCCTGTAGGGAACATATAAAGCTTGGTCATTTCCTAGTCCACCATGGACTCTGTCAAAAGGCTATTCATCTGCACAAGACACCAGGCGTGCAGGCAAAGCCCGTGCAGGGGTGAGTGTAAAAATACTCAGTAGAGGACCCCGAAAACCACAAAACAGTACACAAAGTAAAGTTATAGTCAGCTATGAACAGTGTATGTCTAGAAAAAATATATAACAAACAAGATATACTAAAAACCCAGACCCGTAGTATAGAGACAAGTCGCACAACCGCATACCCCCGTTAGGGATTCAGTTCGAAGATTCCGCAAAGCACTCTTCCCGGGAGAACCCACTCCATGAGTCTTACAGCTCTGATGACGTCTGTCCGAGAAGTACTGTCCATCGAGAACCATCACGAGAGGTAGTCACACTCATTACGGGAGACACACTTTTGAGTGGGAAGATTTCTGATAGATAGAAGCACTCATTACGGGAGACACACTCTTGAGTGGAAAAGATCACGATACACAGATGAGGATCATTGCCAGGGCCATGGCGGATTCTGCAACTCATATAGATTCACCCGTTAGGTGATACAACAACTAGGTATAGGATCAATTCTCAGTAGAGTTGGTCACATCGAAGCATGACTCTACCTAGAGTCAGGAATGGATAGAGGATCTCGATCCGTGCCTCATGGATGGATGTCTGACTCTATCACTGAATGTCCTACTAAAGGGATCATACTACTATGGGAGGAAATGATGGCTGACCTTCAAGGTAATGAGAAGAAGGGGCACTAACCCAAACGAAATATGTCCAAGATACGGTGAAAAATAGGACCATGATGATTTTTCAAAAAGTACACGGTGTGTAAAAAGTTACACGCCGTGTTGTCTGACCCCGGGTACTGCCCATGTACAATGGGTCGTGTTATAGGCTGGTCATGTAGAAAAACTGAGTACATGGTGTTTATAAAGATGTACACACTATTTCCGAGTGATTGGGGTTTCCCCATGTATGCTGGCCCTGTGCCTGTACACGGTCATCAACCCGTGTACTCTCACCCGTGTAATCGGTATACGGGGTGACCCGCATTACCGACCTCGACTGGCCTTGTGATGGAGCACATGTCATGTACTCCATCCCATGTCTGTGTATCCCCTGGATACACGCTGAGTCCCACATAACCGCCTCTTCCATGCTGTACATGCCGTGTTCTGAAGCCGGGTAGATCATCCCGTGTCTGTGTACTTTCCAAAATACACGCTGAGCATCGAGGAAAGTCCAACACACCATGAGACCAGGGTCACATGCTGTATGATTCCTCTCTAACCCCCGAAACCCTAGCCACCTCTAGTAATACACGGCGTGTTCTTCGAAAGTACACAATTTGTATTATGGAAATTTCCAAAAGCATGGAATTCTGACGTCACACCTCCGGTGATGATCCGTTCGTCGATCTATCCATCCGAGTTCCGCGAAACCTCCAGGTTTTGGTCACCACGACATAACGAAACTGCACTCAATGTTTTCGGACCTCTAATCGGCTCCAAAAACATGATTTGATCCTTCCGCGTGAAGAACGCTCGAATAACTCCCTTTTATGATCTAATCTGATTCGTCATCCGCCATCGTCGTCGCACCTCTGCAAGGTCGTTTTAGTGTCAAACCTTCGATTTGGGATCGTTTCATCGTGGAACGGATGTGCAACGATCCATTGTTCGTCGCCCCGCGAAGAACACAAAGAACACGTGAGAAAAGAAAGGTGGAAATCCAATAAACAATGTGAGGAACGTACCCCCTCTGCCATTCGTCACGGTGTTGATCCTCTCCTATTAGCAGGCTTAAAAGGAGCAAGAATCAACAATAGAAAAACAACATGGATCAATTACCCGAATCATCCCGATAAAACCCTCCCGCAAGAACGAAGGAATCCTCAAATCAACTTATTCGTGGTTGATCCACGTTCGTCGTTTAAAATCTAAAACGTGGGAAAGAATTCAAATAAAAAACCCCTACCTCAACTGGGATTTATCACTGACAAAGGTGTCGCGCTGCCGTCGTTGTTGAGATCCTTCAATGTCGTTGACACAACGATTCGCAGCTTCGATCCATCGTCATTCGCCGCCGAGAGTTTTCTCCAGAGTTATCTCGCCAACGATCGACGTTCGATAATCCCAATAAAAAGGGAAACGTATTGAAATTCAACATACAATGCGGTATTAATGAGCTAGACTTGCTGTTTCTGAGTCATTATGACACGACATTAATGACTGAAACAATTTCCTTGTCGCTGCGCTGTAGCGGATGTTTCTATAAAAATTAAGTAAACATTTAGCAATTTATTTTATTTTTGTTTTACTAAAGACATCCAAAAAAATTAACATTTTCCCTTGACCTGTACTGGTCGAGGTTAGACTCGTTATTAGGTAAATTCATTGATTCGGACTCAATGGTTCCCTCAAATTTTTAATCCGGGCATTTGTTTGGAAACTTCTACAACCGCACACAAGTGCTGACTCACTTAACTAAAAAAGTTCAAACCACCATTTCGGGCTCACCGGACCTCGGAATGATATTCCTTCTTCATGCCCAGTCTCGAAATAATTCCATATAATATTTAAAAATAATACACGGAAAATATGATACATTACATTCTCCCCACCTTGGGTCTTTATGTCCCTTAAAAGAAAAAACAAAGGCTACCCAAAAATATGAGGGTATTGGACACGGATCTGGGCTTCCCGCTCCCATGTGCTCTCTTAAAGATTCTCGTCCTGCCACCGGTCACACACCAAGGGAATTGATCGCCCACGAATGATCCTCTCCTTCCAATCCTTTATCTCCACTGGGTACTCAGCAAAGGTCACTCCATCCTCGATGTCCAGCTCGCCCCATTCGATGACGTGCGACGGGTCATGCACGTACCTCCTCAACTGCGACACGTGGAAGTCATCATGTACCCGATGAAATTGTGGTGGTAGTGCTATGTGGTACGCCACCTCGCCAACTCTACACGGTATCTGGAAGGGTCTGATGAACCTCAGAGATAGCTTACCGCCTCGGCCAAATCTCTGTAACCCTTGTCGATGCGATACCCGAATAAATACTTGGTGTCTATATTCGAACTCCAAAGGCCTCTGTCATCGGTCAGAATAGGACTTATGCTAGCTCTGTGCAGTCTTCATCCTCTCTCGGATGATCTGCGCCATCTCTGTGGTAGCCCGCACCAACTCCGGACCCATGAGTGCTGACTCTCCGGGGTCGGTCCAACAAAGTGGTGACTGGCAGGGTCTCTTGTACAAGGCCTCGAACGGTGCCATACTAATGGTGGTGTGGTACCGATTGTTTTACGCAAACTCCACCAGTGGTAGGTGGTCCTCCCAGCTATGACCAAAGTCCAAGATACGGGCTCGTAACATATCCTCTAGAACTTTAATGGTCCTCTCCATTTAACCATCAGTCTGGGGATGAAACACTGTGCTCAAGCGTAGCTGAGTCCCAAAAGCCTCCTGTAATCCCTTCCACAACTGGGATGTGAAGCGGGCATCTCGATCTGAGACTATAGTCGAGGGGACTCCATGAAGCTGAACTATCTCTTGCACGTAGAGGCGTCCCAAGCTCTCTACGGAACTTGGCTCTCTGATAGCTAGGAAGTGGGCCGACTTGATGAGTCGGTCAACAATCCCCCAGATGGTATCATGCCCCTTGGACGTCTATGGTAAGCCTATCACAAATTCCATCTATATTCCATCCCACTTCCACTTAGTAAATTCCAGGGGTTGAGCTAATCCTGCTGGTACTTGGTGCTTAGCGTTCACCTGCTGGCATGCGAGGCAATGAGAAACGAACTCTGCTACTGCTTTCTTCATGCCTGACCACCAGAACTATCGTCGTAGATCCTGGTACAACTTTTCCACCCCAGGATGTACCGCTAAAGGGGATGTATGAAACTCCTCCAGGACCTCCTCCTGCAACGGCACTGGTACAACAGTACATCCTCTGAAAAGAAGTATGTGATCCCCACCTTGTGAATATCCATCAAGAGAATGTCATGTGGATAACTGAGAACATAAATCCATACAATCGAAATCCCCAAGATGTGCCTCCCTAACTCACTGTAAGAGTGGAGTGGTGAGAAACATCGACTGCAGGTAAGCTGTATCCTCTCCATCCAAGAAGGATAACTGCAACGAGGCTAACTGTTGTGTCACCTCACTCAACAGTTGTGAGCTTGACATTCTGCTAAGAGCATCCTCCACTATGTTCCCCTTTCGAGGAGTATAGATCATCTCTAAATCATAGTCCTGGATGAACTCTAGCCATCCTATCTGCTGCAGATTCAGATCTTTCTACGAAAAGATGTACCTGAGTATCTTGTGGTTAGAGTAGATGATAAACCGCTCACCCATCAGGTAGTGTCGCCACATCTTCAATGCGAAGACCACCGCTGCCAAATCGAGATCATGGGTCACATAGTTCTGCTCATGTGGCCTAAGCTGGTGCAAACCATAAGTAATAACTGTGTGCTGCTGCATCAGGACACAGACGAGCCCAGTCCCGGATGCATCACAGAAAACTACATACTCGACACCCTCCTCTGGAAATCTCAAGACTGGGGCACTTGTCAAACTCTTTCTCAGCTTCTCGAAATCTTACCGACGCTTCTCCATCCATATGAAGGGTTTCCCCTTCCAGGTCAAGGCCTTCATTGGTGCTGATATCTGAGAGAAATCTCGAATGAATCAATGGTAATATCCTGCCAATCCAAGGAAGCTCCGCAACTCCATCACGCTCTGAGGTGGATCCCATGCTAACACAGCCTCCACCTTGATTGGGACCACAGCTAATCTATCTACTGAGATGACATGTCCCAGAAAGTGGACCTCCTGAATCCAGAACTATAACTTTGAGAGCTTCCCATAAAGATTCTCCTCCCGATGTATGTTTATAACCATCTGCAAGTGTCTCGCGTGCTCCTCCTCTAACGTCGAGTACACAAGGATTTCATAGATGAAGACCACTACGAACCGGTCCAAGTATGGCTGGAAGATCCGGTTCATCAATCCTATGAACACTACGGGGGATTTCTTCATGCCAAAAGGCATCACCAAGTACTCATAGTGACCGTAGAGGCATCTGAAAGATGTCTTCGGTATATCCTCGTCCCGCACTCGTAGCTGGTGATAGCCTGATTGAAGTTCAACCTTAGAGAACCACTATTCCACTCTTATCTGATCGAAGAGGTCATCAATTCTCAGAAGTGGATACATGTTCTTCACCGTCACCTGTTTCAGGCACCGATAATCCACGCACAATCTCAGACTCCCGTCTGCCTTCTTGGAAAACAAGACTGGGGCCGCCCAGGGTGAGACGTTTGGTCTCACGAAACCCTTGCTCTGCAAATCCTCCAACTACACCCTCAGCTCATGAAGCTCTGCGGGAGCCATCCGATATGATGATGAGGAAATTGGTGCCATCCTGGGGTGTAAGTTGATGCAGAAGTCGATCTATTGGAGGGGAGGTAATGCTGGAACATCTTCAGGAAAGACGTCCTCATACTCCGCCACTACTGCTAGGAACTAGGAGCTCAAAACATCCACTGCTATGAGGGAAAGGATAGCCAACTCATGAGCGATTAGCTGCACTCTCCTATGAATAAGTCCATTATATGCTGCCTAGGTTTCCTTTTCTCTGACAAAGAAAAACCTTATTCCATCACGGCAGACACAACACACTCTTTGCCTAAAACAGTCAATCTTGGCATAGACCGAAGATAACCAATCCATACTGAGAATGACGTCGTAAGGCCTCAACGCTACCACCAAGAGGTTCCAACCAAAACTCTCACCTCCAAGGGTAAGATAACACTGTCTTAAAAGGTGCGTGATCATCGATTCTCCTCCCGTAGGTGTCTCCAAACGTATGGATCGAGTCAACGGTTCTACCGGAATCTCGAAGTTTTGTGCAAGATATGTGGATATGAAGGAATGACTGGCACCTGTGTCTATAAGTATGACAGCTAAGGTAGAGAAGACATAGATCATACCTCGAATCATCCCTGGAGTCCCTGGGTCATATGACTTGACCACATGCAGCTGTCCCCACCCCTATCCCCCAGCTCCTTGAGCCTTGTGCGGACATCCTGGGGGTGGTGGTGGAAGTTAGTCGAAGTGTCTGCCACCACCTGTAGCTCTCCCTGCTCCTCTGCCATGTCTGCCACCTCGCAGGTATGCCTGTTCAGTTCTCTGCCTCTGCCTTGGTGGTCCATCCAATGCTTCCATGTCTGAAGCTTGACGATTCGGGCAATCTTTAGAGAGATGTCCCCTACCGTCGCATGCGTAGCATCACTTCTCCTTAGGGTGACTGGATCCAGCCTGAGAGCCATGGACTGTCGATCCCATGTCCTCGGTCCTCCTATGATGTTTCCCATGTCTAGGTCCATGTGCCTAATGTCGGCTCCCTGATGCCGGGGTCTCTGCACCTGTCTTCCTTCTGCTGATTGCTGGTGGCTATTCTTCTCCGCCAAGAAGCTCTCAATCACCAAGGCCCGCTCAAGCACTCCAGCATAAGTTGATATGCATAGAGGTACGACACTAGACCAGATGTCTCATCGTAGACCTCACTATAAGGTTTGAGCTCTGAAGTAGTGATCCCTGACCATATCCATCGAGTACCTGGTGAGGTTGGTGAACCTCGATGAATAGTCAGATACTGACATACTGCCTTGATGGAGCTGAAGAAGCTTCCGGATGCATACAGCTCTCAGCGAAACTGGAGAGAACTCCTCCCTGAAGAGTCATTCAAACTCCGTCCATGAAAGTGTCTCCTCATCGTGAGTCTATGTGGTCAGACTCCACCATTGTCCCGCCTATCCCTGAAGAAGGATCACTCCTAGGATCACCATCTGGTCTGCTGGTGTCCTCACTAGATGGAAAACTCTAGTCACCACCTCAAGCCAATCCTCAGCCGCCTGAGGGTTGGGCTCACCAAGGAACCTGAGGGCTCTCTGTCTCTGGAACACATGGAGCGCGCTAATCCTGCAGTCCTCACCAGTCGATACTAAAAGTACCACTGGATGCTCCATTGGTGGTGGCATAACTAGTCCACCACCTGGTGGCAACGCCTAGGGACTGGTCCATGTATCAAAGCCTCATCACTGAGGGGGTCATCCTCTTGATCGTGCTGCTGAATCCTATAAGGTATGCGTCATAGAGGCATCTTGTAAGGAAACAAGATGTACCATGTTCAAAGAGTATATCTAGATAGCTAGCACAAATGACATGGGAAACACAAACCATTCCTATATGATGCATGTACCTTTTATTCCCCCCACAACCCGTGTTTTCACGTACCGAGTCGAAAAGCAGGTTATTAGAGCCCTGGTGTATGGATACGTCAGCCGCCGCACCAACACTAGAGTCTCTGGCTGAAACCCAAACCCGAAACACTCAACACTGTTTCCCTAAACCAAACTCACAAACTCTTGGTCCTAAGGTAGAAATGACCCCTCTGATGCCGCCCTATCACGACTCTTCCTAGTGGGGCCTGCGCCGTGACTCCCCAAACCTGCCTCCAATAGGCCAAGGGTTGGTCACTAGCACCGAGTAGGCATATTACTAACATGGGAGGCATTGCCTATGTACTTGTACACATGCACACATCTCCAAGCCCATAATGATGAAATGTAAAAAAACACTATGGAACAAAATTTCATGCATACAACAAAACCCAACCAACAGAGTATGATAAAAGGTTGAGTACTAAAAAGTAAACTGGTCCAGAATACAAGCCCACCAAAAACAAGAGTATGAAAACTGCAAGTCAAACCTGTAAACACAAAATGTACAGGGACTGTTGCTCGTAGCCGTAGGAACACCTTGGCCTGTAGGTTACTCAGAAATCTCAGTCCTGTCCTGGTCCATGAAAACCATAAAACAGTACACAAACTAAAGGTACAGTCAGCTATGTACAGTGTATGTCTACAGAACATATAGAACAAACCAGATATACTAAAAACCCAAACCCATAGTCTAGAGACAAGTCATACAACCGAATACCCCCATTTGGGATTCAGTTCGAAGATTCCGTGAAGCACTCATCCCGGGGGAACACACTCCGCGAGTCTTACAGCTCTGATGACATCCGTCCGAGAAGTACCATCTGTCGGGAACCGTCACAAGAGGTAGTCAAACTCATTACATGAGACACACTCCTAAATGAGAAGATTTCAGATATATATAAGCACTCATTATAGGAGACACACTCCTGAGTGGAAAAGATCCTGATACACAGATGATGATCACTTCCAGGGCCATGCCGGATACCGCGACTCATCTGGATTTACCCGTTAGGTGATACACCAGCTAGGTAGAGGATCAATGCCTGGTAGAGTTGGTCACGTCGATGCCTGAATCTACCTAGGGTCAGGAATGGATAGAGGATCTCGATCCCAACCTCTCAGATGGATGCCTGACCATATCCCTGAAAGTCCTACTGAAAGGATCATACTCCTGTGTGAGGAAATGATGCCTGACCTTTAGGGGAACGAGAAGAAGGGTCAATAACCCAAATGAGAGAGGTCCAAGATACGTTGAGCAAGAGGACCATGCCATTTTTTCAAAAAGTACATAGTGTGTAGAAAGTTACATACCGTGTTGTCTGACCCTGGGTACTGCCTGTGTACAATGGATCGTGTCGTAGGCTGGTTGTGTAGAAAAACTGAGTACACAGTGTGTAGTACATTGTACATGAAATGCCTGAGTGACTGTGGTTGGCCTCGTGTACGCTGGCCATGTGCCCGTACACGGTCATCAACCCGTGTACTCCAACCCGTGTAATCGGTACACGAGGTGACCCGCGTTATTGGCCTCGACTGGCCATGTGATGGAGTATATGTCGTGTACTCCATCCCATGTTTTTGTAACCCCTGGATACTCGCCGAGTCCTTCGTAGCCGCCTCTACCATGTTGTACACGCTGTGTTCGGAAGCCGTGTAGATCATCTCTTGTCCGTGTACTTCCCAAAATACATGTCGAGCTTCAGGGAAAGTCCAACACGCCGTGTGACCAGGGTCACACGCCGTGTGATTCCTCTATGACCCCCGAAACCCATGGCACCGCCAGTAATATAGGGCATGTTCTTTGGAAGTACATGCCGTGTATTCTGGGATTTTCTAGAAGCACGGACTTCTGCCATCGCGCCTCCGGTGATGATCCGTTCATCGATCCGGCCGTCTGATCACCGCGAAACATCTAGGTTTTGGTCACCCCGACACCAAAAAGCTGCTCATGATGTTTTCGTACCTCTGATCGGCTTCAAAAACATGAATTTATCCTTCCACGTGAAGAACGTTCGAAGAATGCCCTTTTCCGATCCGGTCCGATTCGTCATCCACCATCATCACCGCACCTCTGCAAGGTCTTTGGAGTGTCAAACCTTTGATTTGGGATCGTTGCGTTGCGGAACGGATGCACAAAGATCCGTTGTTCGTCACCCCGCTAAGAACACAAAGAACGCAAGAGAAAATAAAGGGGGGAAATCCAATAAATAAAGTGAGGAACGAACCCCTGCCGTAATTAATCACGGTGTTGATCCAATCCCGTTAGCAAGATTAAACAGAGAAAGAATCAACAATAACAAAACAACATGGATCAATTCCCCAAATCATCCTGATAAAACCCTCTCGCAAGAACGAACGAATCCACAGATGAACTTGTTCGTGGTTGATCCACTTTTGTCGTTTAAAATCAAAAACGGGGAAAACAATTTAAATAACAAACCCCTACCTCAACTGGGATAGATCGCGGACGAAGTTGTCACACTGTCTTCGTCGTCGAGATCCTTCAATGTCTTTGACATAATGATTCGCAATTTTGATCCGTCATCGTTCACCGCCGAGAGTTTTCTCCACAGTTTTCTTGACAACGATTGATGTTCGATCATCCCAACAAATAGGGAAACGTATTGAAATTGAAAATACGCTGCGGTATTAATGAGGTAGCATTGTTGTTTCTAAGTCATTATGACATGACATTAATGACTGAAATAGCTACATTGTCGCTGCACTACATCGGATGTTTCCATAAAAATAAAATAAACATTTATCAATTTATTTTATTTTTATTTTAATAAAGACGTCTGAAAAAATTAACTTTTTTCCCTCGACCTGCGCCAGTCGAGGTTAGGCTTTTTCTTAGGTAAAGTGGTCACCCCAGACTCAACAGTGCCCTCAGATTTTTAATTCGGGCATCCATTTGGAAACTACCACAACCACTCACAAGTGCCGACTCACTTAACTAAAAATGTTCAAACCACCATTTTGGGCTCACTGGACCTTGGAATGATGTGCCGTCTTCACGCCCGGTCTCGAAATAATTCCATAAAATATTTAAAAATAATACACAGAAAATTCGAGACATTACATTATCATTTTTATTAGTCAAATATTACATTATTTCTATCCATGTAAAAATTAAACAAAAAACATTTCACATCGCTTAGTGGGTGTATTAGTCTTCATAAATGCAGAAGTAACATTATTGTTTTCCTAGATATTGGAAGGTAATAAGCTAGATGTAAAATTATAATTCCCTAAGTATTTTTAGGCCAAAAATATCACACATATTCATTAATTTTAACTTTATTACCTTCCATGTAAATCTCAACTGAAAAATGAATCACATCGCTATGCGAGTTGGTTATTAATCGTACACACGAGAGACACCATCATATCTCCCACGAAATAGAAGTTAAGAAGATATATGAGATATCATAACTTTAAAAGTAAAATAATTTTATATATATTATATAAATATGTAAAATACATCACTATATCTATCATTGAATGGATGTTATAGAAACGAACTATATTAGTTAGTGAGATGGTAGTCTTCCCTACACACAGTCAATAGTTTGGTTTTTCATTTTATAGAAGTGGAGATAGATAGAGGTTATACCATTAATATAATAAAATATAATTATATGGGATATACTGATGATATTTTATTATCATGATTTAAAAATATTTCACTGAGGTGGAAGAAAAAATTTAATAGAAATGCTCATTTAAAAACATTACTGCTTCTTCTGATGATCTCATTTGGTTTGAATAAAAATATTTCATAGGTTTTATTTATAGTAAAAAATACACTATGATTTTTTTGAATTATTAGGAATGTTATTGGGGTAAGGAATATCTGAAATAATGTTTTTTATGTTTGAATAAAAGATGAGAGTGGGTGGCATTTTATAAGTGGGGGAGAGGACACACAAGGATGGTATGAAATTACTAAAGTGTTACCTTAATTTTTACATGATAAAAGGCTCCAAAATGGGTAATTATTGGAACTTAGAGGTTATAAGGTTGAAATATGTGCATAAAATGGGTTTTGGAAAAGTTATAAGCCATTCATTAACCATATCTTTTTAGTTTAACCCCTGGTAAACCTATTTTCAAAATTACTTCCTTAATTAATTTTTTTCATTTTCATTATTCATAATGGTAAAAAATTATTTTTAACTTATTATATAATATAAAAATGGAAATTTAAATTTATAGAAGTGACAAAAATCAGTCTAAAATTAAGCCCACATATGCATCGAAAAAATAGTTTAATCTAAAGAAAAACTCTATAAATTTAAATGTTTTTATCAGATTTGAATATAAAATTGATTTAAATGTCCTAATTTAGTTAATATATAATATTACTGAACTAATTTTTATTTAAAATGATTTCAAAATATAATTTAAGTTTGTAAATAAATTAAATAGAGGTGTTGTTCAACAGAATTCATTATTTTTCACTATTTATTAAAAATTAATCTTCTTATACAACAAAAAAATAAGATAAAGATAATTTTGATAAATATATTTCAATAATGACATATATTTTCGCAAATAATTTTTTTGAATGTGTTGAGAAATAGTACTAAATTATTTTCTGAAAAAAATGACTAAACAATGTTTTAGAAAAAATAGACTTTTTCAGAAAATATTTCTTTTTCTTTCAAATGATTTTTATTTCATTTATAATCAATATATAACCATTGAATTTATTTTTTATAGGTTTAAACCGTATAATTTTTATAATTTATTTAGTCCTATTGATATCCTCCAAATTAATGGGTAGGTTATATTGGTCATGTTTAAATAAGAATATTTTAGTATAACAACACATTTCGTTTAAACTAGGTGTTGTGCACATACAAGGATATCAAAGAGTTTCAATTTATTTAAAAATAAATATATATTAATTTTTTTGAGGTGTTATAATATTTTCTATGATTGTTGTTGTATTTTATATATGCTATTGAACAAGATGTTCATATTTTAAAATATATTAATGTTACAACACTTTTATAGAATTAATGATCGATTTGTGATATAGAGGGTGATTTACTTATCATAGAAATTTATGTTTGATATATACCAGGAAATCCTATCCATACCCATAATATCCTAAAATTAAATAAATTTTTGTATTGTATGGTTTGGTGGGATATTCATCTCACAAATATAGACATGTGATAAGTTGTATACTTGGGATATAATACTTTCCTCATTTTCCATTTTCACTGATAAATCTACATCCATGTTTTGTTGGGGTGTTTGAATAGTTCTACTAAACTTTAATGATACCAAATAATTTATATACATAGAATAAATATTTTTTTTCTATCCTTGAATGAATAACTGGGTTACCTATCGACTCATCAGTGTTAGGAACTACCTTAGTAGACGTGACATCATAATCCATCTTTAATGTCCCACCCCACCAAATTGTCTTGATATGGTGGAAGGGAATTACTTGGAATCCAGCAACATCCCAAATATTTCAAAGGTGGAAAATAAATTCTAAGGTATTGATTAAAAAGTGGGGGATGATTTTCCATTTTAAAAATAAAACAACTAACCAAACATTCCACATCCAAATAAACCACTACATGATGCATGATATCGTTGTAAACTAACTCAAAGTAAAATCATTGATACCAAAATCAAAAAACAAAAAATTACCATAGTGAAAGACAACTAAAATCAAAGTATACAAAGGAAAACAAAAATAACAAAACTCAAAGACTAAAAGGTATAAAATTTAAATCTCCCAACATGTTTCCTTCTCTAACTCCACATTATTTCCCAAGTATCACACTGGACCACTAAATTAATGTGATACATTACCTTTTCATGTGTCTCAAGGAAAAATATCTAAAATAGAACCAAATTTACAATGCATGGGTGGGTAACTAAACTCAGTAGTATTTCCCCAAATGACTTCACTACTCATGCCCCTAGAATATAACATGTTTCCACATTTATATAAATCATTTTATATAAAACATTTATAAAATAGTTTATAAAAAAACTTAAAAAATTTTGATGCTAAAATTGTTTTTTCAAAACAAAAATATGTTCCGAGGAATGAAAACAAATTATAATATAAAACCATTTAACATGTTCTATTTCAGAATAACTTATTTTATTCCACATATCCACATATCCAACCATCCATGCAACATGGTCCTCTATATACCCTCAAGTGATGAGTTTTCCTTTCATTAATACATCACTTAATAAACCAGTTTATTGGGGAAATACCTAAACCTTATCTATCTCACTAATGATGGGGGAGACCACTTACACTTATCCATCACGAATTCACACGAACACACAAAAAAATTATGCTAAAAATGAGTTCCAAAACAGCCTTTTTCAACCATTTAAATAAAAACATACTTTTGTTCAAAACCTTTAAAACAAAATATTTAAATAAAAAACAATCTTCTAATGGAAAAACTATTCCATGATATAGATCCAAATAATCATTTTAAAATCATCATTTTGAAATTAAGTTAACAATTTCACTTTCCACAAAAATTCTCAATTTCAAAAATTATATAAACCATCACTAAAGAAGGGTTCCAACAAGAAATTGACATAATTTTTCCAACTAATATCTTGAAAAAAATGAAATTTAAACTAATCCATATAGTTAAAGTAAAAGGATCCAAGAGTGAAGCCACCTACCTTAGAATTTAATATAGAAAATAAATAATGTCACGAAAACTCTAATGAAATAAGGTTGAATTTTAAAAAGACCACCTTATATCTTTTCCCCTATCAAAATAATGAAAAATATAACCATATTTCTCATAAAAAACTTTATATATATCCATGATAGAACTATATCAAAGAAACCGAGAGAGAAAGGGAAGTAGATCTAAGGAAAACCAAACAAAAATACAATAAATGAGGACTTACCTTGGTAATCCAACACCATTTCACTATGATAAGACTTTAGATTACCTAAATATCAATGAGATAGTCTTTTAATGCCTTTAGGAAGATCAAATATCGAGTTTGTTCCATTTTTTGGAAACAAATTGTGGGATAATTCTTAATCCCGACCTAGATAAAAATAATTTTGATTCTTGTTTATAAATCATGTACAGCTACATCCTCGGTTATGAAAACCATATACTAACTATTTACTAGCTTTGACCTCAAGGAGTATCCTCACATGGTTGGATCACGTGGTTATATATTATTGTTCCAACCATATAAAATACCACTATCCCATATTTCCTGTTTTCCCATAGGTGGCCTCACGGTTTGGACAAACTGTGTGCCTGCCCGTGTGCCCTCCCCTTAGCCTATGCCTCATTGTGCATGGTTTTATGTAGGAATTTTATGGTTTTCAAAAACCATTCACCATTTTAAAATCTCTAAAAACATTCTAAACTTCTTATAAAATATCTAAAACTTCTCCCAAACACTATATATACTTAAAAATAATAAATAAATGGTTACTTACTTGAAACCGGGAGTTCTACACCAACCATTTCTATCTAGGTCATGGAGATTGTGGTCACAAGTTTTCATAGGTAATGATTTTATTAGTGCATTATTTTTCATAGTTTCCTTCTTCCATGTAGTCAAAAAATTGGAATGAAGGCTCAAGGTTGATAAGAGAATTCCATTATTTCGTCGCATTAGTGGGTTTCTAATGATGAAATTCACAAGATATGTTCCCTTATTTCCTAAGACTAAATCATTTTATTGTCCCCTCCAGGAAATTTATATGATTATTCTTCCCACAAATTTGATGTAACACCAAAATATTTTATGGAATTTTTATCTTTTTCAAATTTAATCTCTTGGATAGATTATGTTACATAGAATACCGAGTTAAAAGAATGACTAAATATTAGTATTGTGATACTTATCACCTTTCCATTTGGAATATCAAGAATGAATAATATTAACTAAATTATAAAAATATATTCTACACATGTTTATAAAATAAATTAATTGTACACTAATTAACTATTAATTAAAATAAAAAGTAATTGAATATAAAAGATGTGTTTGAATAGAACACTATTTTTATGCCGACAATGAAATTTTATCCTAATAAATTAATTTAATAAATATTTTTGAAATATATTAATGAAATAAATATGTTATATATTTAATGAATTTTTTTAAATTCATCCTATAATTTGGATATGCTTAAGATAAGAATAAATCCAATTTTAAGCATAAAATCTATATTTTACTAAAGGTCATTTTTTCATATTTTAATGGATAACCTATTTTAAAACTATGTTTTTAAAAATTTGGGATTTAAATTAAAAAAATAAACACAATTTTTTAAATATTAATATAAAATAACATAGGGTGAATATTTTGAATTTTTATAAGATGTTTTTTATGAATAATGAAAAGTATTGAATTTTAATTAAAACCAACTTTTCTTAAAGACAATTAATAATGATAAATTATATTTTAAAATATTTTTAATGTCAAAATATGTATATTATAAACATATTAATACATATTACATCATTAATACCAATTTCATATTTAATTCTGATATAAAAACATTATAATATTTTGAGCATTTTCTCTTTAAAAACCCCCTTTGTCATCTCATTTATAGATTAATTTTAATTAAAATATTCCAACTATGTGAATTTAATAATGTAAAATTCATTGAATATATAGAATCATAGGTTCATAATTATTTATTAGGTTTATTTTCATTTTTAGGCATAAAAAATTTACTGTGGTAAAAAATTATTTACCGCAGTATTGTTTAAATAATGAAATAGATTATAGTTAAAATGTAAAAGATTAAAATACCTAAACAATGCAAATTTAAATGGAAGGTTGGTGTATTTAACGACCCTAAACATTAATTAAGATACTAATTATCATAATTTTTTTATGTTAATTCCTCCTTAATTTGGTTGTCTTTAAATATAAAATAATCATTATTTATTCACTTAAACCCACCCCAACTCAAGTATAAATACCACCCTTCACCAACCCATTTATCCTCAAAATCCTTTAATCTCTAAAAATATCTACAAATACTATTATCCCAACTTTCCCCATGTCCATGTTTTATTTGTCTCACCAAAATACATTTTCCAGTTATACCTTTAAGCTCTCCAAATATCTTCCAAGTCATTAGATTATTTTCTTCATCTACTTTCTACTCACCTCCTTCATCCATCGAAGAATGATAACTCTAGAATGATTTATAATATAGAATTTTATATTTCTAATTTAATTTATATATTTTATACCTTTAATTTCCTCATCTTAATCGAATAAACTAAACTATTGTTCAATTTATACCCATTAATTGCCACCATGAATAACAATTTTCTTTTTTTCCATTACCGCTTTCAGGGATGGTTATAAAACTATTTTACTAGTTAATTAAAACTTTAATAAGTATTTTATATCTTAATAAACATTATTTAACAAATATATAGTAAAAATATTAAATAAAACTAAAGTTTATATGTATCTTTTATTTATAGATAGACTCGAACTCTCATCAAGGAGGTTTAGGTATTGATCAGGAACTTCATTTGGACTAGATCCATCCATCAAAAGAAACCCATAGATGTATCATGAAAATAATTCATCAAACCTAATGATTTAAGGGGTATGGGAACTAAGGACCTTCAATCCTTAAATAATTCTCTTATCTAAAAATTCACATAGAACTTTATGACCTCTTATGACATATATCTATATTTTCATTCCCGTCAATTTCTGTTAAAGACACATAATGGGTATTACGTGTGAGTTTCTTTTTTTATTTTTCCTGAAATTAAACACTCTTATGATGGAATCATGGAATGCTTAACATGGATGACATTCATGTGTTCTTATATCAATATATGGACCAAAAAATTTCTAGATGGACCCATTAATGAATGAATGGATGTGACCCTTATTGAAAACCTCTCCATTGCTAAGATCAAATATAATATGGGCCTCCTGGGTTGTCTGCCCACATAAATCATGCTGTAAATATAAAGATACATGTTAGCTAACTAGGACACCCAGATCGGGACCCCTAACATCAATGGAATGTTCAATCCTAGGAAGTAATAGAGGTACATGTGTGATGGATCCAATCCCAATATTTTTGGCTATGAAAATTGAAAAAGCCTCTCATATTTCCATCACACTACTTGCTGCTCTAGAGTCCTTAGAAGTGAAAAATTATTGTAAAAATTCTCATATAAAAAACTAGAATCCACCTTGCTCCTATTTTCTACCTGTGTATACAAAATGATGAAAAAGTCCAAAATGTATTATTTTCCGATAAGTTCTCATGTAGAATCTAGAAACACACTCAAGATGCGTTTAATGTTAACATGTCAATGGACATCTTTGATTGATTAATGAATTTCACCACCACATGTAACCAAAGTGATCATATTTTTTTATTTTTTTATCATATATGTGGTTTTTTATTTTTCCTATATTAGGAAGGTAATAAAAAATTTCATTCATAACTATAAAGAATCTATGAAGATTTGTTTAAATGCTGTGTACAAGAAGGTTATGATAGCTTTCAAAATTCAAAGTGGGGACATGAATAATAATAAATATGATCTAATTATTATAGAAACTCTTGGTTTTACTATAATGGTCAATAATCCACTAATTTTAAAATCAATCAGTTGGATCTCACTCATCTCATTATGGATGAAATTGAATATGGATGGGGGTAGACTCAGGTGTGCCAAGAACTTTGAGATGTGGTGGTATCTTTTACAACCATAAGGGCCTCTTTAAAGGATATTTCTATAACTACATTTTTATTGGATCCAAAATTGATGCTTAATTGTGGGAGATGTTTAAAGTTATCAGCTATACTATCCATCATGGATGGAGAAACATCTGGGTGGAGTCTGACTCTACCACAATGTTGTATATTCTGGAGACGAGGTCAAGGAATTTCTCTTGGATATTACTTCCATCATAGATTTTTACCTCCATATTTATAAATGTATTAATCTATATGTTACTCATGCTTATATATAGGACAAATAATGTAATTATTCTCCATCTGAGATAGAAATAATGGACGTTTCTTCGAGATGGTCCTTTGTTATTCTGAACGAATTCTTACATCTTATTGATCTGGACACATGTGGTGTGTATCATTATCTCCTTTGTAAGCCTCATTGTTCAAACATGTTTTATATTTTCATATAAAATTATAGGAACTAGCTTTTCTAGGATCTTAAACTTGTTTTATTAAATAAAACAAAACTATTCCATGGTGTTCGGAAAAACCTCCAAAATAAACTAAACATTTATCATCAACAATTTATCAAATTAATAATTCTCATACAATAAAAAAAATGATATACAATATCATTTATTCTTTGGTATGTGAATTAATACTATTTTATTCCACATTAAGAGTTTTAATCCCATTTTTACAAGAACGTCCATAATTTTACAAAAATAAACCAATCCCGAAACCATGAAACGAACAGACCCAAAACCATGAAAAAAATGAAATATTATTAATGAATTCATCATAAGATGTCATAAAATAATAATATAAGGTATTATAAATAGTAATATAGTTCTTTAATGAGTTAATAATATTATTTAAACCATTATAATGGATGTTAATGTGTGTAAAAATATCGGGAATCATGAGGTAAGGGTCTCTCCTCTCACATTTAATTTTGTGAGATATATGCATTATTCACCACTTATTAATTATGTGTAGCGTGTTTGTACTTTCCTTTGATATATAATATCATGAATATCATTATATTCATGGTATTAATTATTAAATATGATAATTGTTTTTTATGTGGAATATATTTTGATTGATTAGAAAGTGGTAAGGGATTTATCAACTCAATTTTCATTCATTGGTTTAAACTTATACTTCATTGATTATTTTATGTTATGAGTTTGTGTTAAGTTGATTTATTATTTTAATTTTTTATTTAAAATTGTTTTTTGTGGTTTTATAGTGTATTAACAAAAACTATTAATTTTATTAATCCTTACTTCAATTATATTATCTTTTCAAGAAATTTCGCTTCTATTTACATTCCATTGAGACGTATTTTTAAGTAAAATATAATTCACATATATGTGGTTCATATAATATCCCTTTAAAATGAAATTTAATGATTTATTCATTCCTCACGTCATTTTATATTTCTATTTGAATTATTTCATCTTAGGGTATTTTAATTGAAAATTAACAATTATTAAATGTTATAGTAAAATTTCACTTTATTTTGTAATTATGAACTTTCTCTTGAAATAATTACTTTATTATAATCATTTTTCATTGTATATTAAATTTATATTAAAAATCTATATTCTAGTGTAATGGATAAGATTACAGCCAAATCCATATTTTATTTTTACATATAAAGATTTCTTTGAAAGTAATTATTTAATTTTAGAAATATCGATAATACGTATCTTTTATTAAATATAGTTATTTGATGATAAGACACATTGTTTATTAATTCAATTGATTATTTGATTAATTATGACTGATTTTGACTAGAATATATAGATGGGTCTCGGTTTAGGATATCTCCTTGATTCATTAGTAGTCTAATGGGATGAATTAATAAATATAATATTAAACGAGTATTTACCTATAGATTCAATCGTCTTCTGAAAGGTATTGACGGTAGTGGTTCAAATTCCAAATACATGAAATCCAGTAATTAGAATTTTTTCATTCATAATTTTTCTATTCTTGTCACGATTATTTTTACTATTAAATTAAATCTATGGAAGTATTTCATTCTTAGTGTATTGGTTTTATGCCATTTTTGATCAGTTATTTACGTTTACATAATCGTTATTTCTGATTTATGATAGATCATACTGTATTTATACCCTTAACAATATTTTTATCTCACCATTATTTTTTCCTCTCCCCAATTTATGAATAAGATATATTCAAATGAGTTTTCAAGGATGTAGTTTATTATATTTTTTATGCTTTATATTTTATTTTTTTCAATGTAAAATGAGTTTCATATTTGTAATCAAGTTTCCAAAACTACTAAACTATTTTCTATTTTTGTGATTTTAATCTTTTATATATGACATTATAATAAAGTAATGCCTTAGATTTGGATTTATGGGGTTGGGGTCATCGTAGTTGGTATCTTAGTAAGTTTAATAGAAATCTATGTAAGTATATTTAAGAAAATATAGAATAAAAATACAAGAATAAGATAAAAATTGAGGATAAATTTTTAAGAACATCCTAAAGAAAACCACATTTATGATTACATGACTAGATATACATAATGTTTTCAATTTATGATAATTATTTCAATAGTTTTTGGATTATACATTAAGTTTCATAATGATATGATCTAATATAAAATATGAAATTATTTAGAAATGGAACATGGAAGGAAGAATGATATCAATACTCATGGACAATGTAGAGATTTCACTACTAAGGGAACCAATAAAACTGTTATTGGAATAGATAAAATTATAGCTATTTTAGGGTAGCACAATCATGTTATGAAAAGTAACCTTTTCTATATGGAGAAATCTATTACACAATGAGACTTTACTATGGTGGATCACTTTATGTGATAAAAGCCCCAATCATTTAGTGGAAATACTAATAGAATTACAGGTGAGGAATGGATTATTCATTTGGAGAATATATTTTCTATGTTGGGATGCAATGAAAAGGAAAATGTCACACTAGCAGTATATAGCCTCAGTGGAGATATGTACCAATGGTTTTCATTGATCAAGATCACTTGGGGTGTGGAAATAAAACTCATGGAATTGAATGATTTTCAGGATACATTATTTGAGAAATATTTAAATCATGAGAAACAAATAGAAATAAAGATAAAGTTCCATGTATGATTGAAAAAGGTAGAAGAAAGTGTTGCAGAGTATGAAGGTATATTTACAAGCTTATCTGGGTATTAAACAGATTATATAAGCCACATAGATTACAAGACTGACCATTTATTTGAAGGGTATAAGCCATGTATCTGAAGGAAACTGTTTTCTCAAATATTTTCCTTATATGGTGAAATAGTTTTACATGACACAAAGATAGAAAATTAATTCTCCATGTCCTATGTCTTTGAATGGAAGAAATGAATAAGAGTATGGTAAAAGAAAATATGTATAAATGGGAGTAGGGAAATATGTATTATCCCACATGTTATTATTGTGAAATAATCACCCTAGGAAGTTCTTGAAGGGATTAAGAGTTTGTTATAAGTGAATACTTATCGGTCCCAAGGAATGTAAATTCAAAGAGAAGGATAAAAAGGATACTATTCAATGTTATAACTATAAGGATATGGGACACTATACAAAAAAAATTCCACATGAATCAAGAGAATATACCATAGATGAAGCAAAGAGATGATGGTTAAGATTTTTCTATTGGCATATCTAAGGTGTAATGATTAAATTAATTTTGAATTTGGATCCCTCAATAATGTTGTAAATTTATATTATTGATGATATCCTAGTTATAATTATTATTGAATGTATAAAAATTTTATTGCAGTACTTTTTCATTAACGATTTGAAAGCGTATATTAAAATGTATCAATGATCTTTGATTCAGTAGAAAGTTGTTTTTTAAACACATTATTGAGGAAAAGATAACCTTAATATGTTCCTGATGTTGAGATCATGATGTTTGGATAAAGAGATTATTTATATAAATAATTTAAATTATAGAGTGTTGACTACCATTCATCTGATTAACGATTCATTGAAAAATTGGTTGTGCTATCATTTTTTGTAATTTACAGCATTTTTGGAATATATCCAATAACTTTTGTTTTATATAAGTAATAATTAAGAATGAATGTCTTCAGTACGGTTTTATGGTAATTCATGTTATTATCTTGTTTCAAGAGAATACATGATGAATGTATTCACATGTTTGGTAGGTGATGATTAATGACTTTGTCGTGTTATTTAAGAGATTAATGATAAGTTATTTTTTCAAATTTAGTGACATTATTAATAATGTTTTGGATATTGATTCTTTGGAAGGGTCATACAGCTAACCATTTATGAATTTTTTTGTTGAACTTTTGAAAAGGTTCCAGAAATTAATGTATCACTTCACCATATGATACAACCTATGATAATACATATATTATAAATAGTTTAAGGCACAAAAAATGGATAGGATTATGCTTATGAAATATAAATGTATCAATTAATTATAATTAATTTTTATTTCAAAGAGAAATAATTCCTCATCTTTAAGAAAAGGATCTTGAAATAATTTTTTCCCTTTTATCATCATTTTTTATTATAAGTGACTTTATTCACACCTATGGTTAGTGTCTTTGTGGTCATGAAAATTCTAATGACCATATTCTCTCTCAATCTCCTTAAAAACACGATAGTTATATTTCTCTTCCATGTCATTGTTTTCACTCCAACTAGTGTTATATTATTTCAAATTCTATTTTTTGGTGACATTCAAATTTCCCTTTCCCTCTTATTATAAGTATGTTTTATTAACCGTATTTACGATGTCAGTTTCCTATGAAAGTATTTTCAATTATCAAAATTTTATTTTCTATAAGTAATTTAAATTTATTATTAAAAAATAATAATTTAAAGAGGGGAGAATATAACACCCCAATATTTTGGGGTATGTATCTTTTTAAAAATTAATCTCTTTGACAACTTACATTTCACCGAACACCGAGCTTAAAAAAATACTAAATATTATTATTATGACAGTTATCACCTACTCATTAGAATAGTGGGATTAAATGAGATTAACTAAATTATGAAAATATTGTTTACAAATGTTATTAAAATTTATTCATTTGTTACCAATTAATTATACTTGAATATAAAAACAAATTGAATATAAGAAGTGTTTTTTTAAAGAAAACACTTTTTATACCCATAATGAAACTTTATCATAAGAAATTAAATTAATCACAATTTAAGAAATATATTAATGACATTTATATTTTATATATTCAATAAAATGTTTTTCAATTAATCTTATAAGCTTTATAGGCTTAAAATATGAATGAATCAAATTTTAAGCATAAAAGCTATATTTTTCTAAAAGGAAATTTTTCCAATTTTTAACGGTAAAACATTTATAAAAATATATTTTTACACTTTTATAAATTTTATTTGAAAAATTAAACTTAATTTTTGAAATAATAAGTTTTAAATTATCTTTGGGTGGTTTTTTGGTATTTTTCTCAGAAGTTTCATTTTTTGATGAATAGTGAAAAATACTGAATTTTAATTTAAAATTGACATTTCATATAAGTAAATTATACTTTACAATTATATTATTAATCAGTTTTAAATTCAAAATATTTTAATTATACAACTATTAATAAACTTATGGTAATTTAAATCAATTTAATGTTAAATTTTTATGTAAAAAAATTTAAAACTTTTGAACATTTTCTCTTTAAATACCAGTTTTGTCATCTCGCCTATGGATTTATTTTAAATCAGATTTAAAATTATTTGAATAGAACAATCTAATATAGATTAACTATTTGGAATAAAAATTTCCAAATTATTTATCAGGGGCATGTTTTAATTATTAATAAATAATTTACTGTGGAAATAAAATTATTTACCGTTGTATAGTTGAAATAATGAAACATGTTAAAGTTAAAAGGTAAATGCTTAAAATACCTAAAACATACAAATTTAAAAGGGTGTTTTTTATACTTACAGACACTAACTAGCCATTAAAACAATACTTATTATCCAAATTCATGGAAAGTTTTTCCACATCAATGTGGTTGGCTTTAAATAAAAATAATAGTTATCTGGTCAATTAATACCTTCCATCATCAAGTATAAATACCGCCCCTCATGAGACCATTTCCCCTCACAAGGCTTGAATCTCTCCAAATATCCACAAAAAATGTTATTGCCACTATCAACACATCTATTTTATTTTTTTCTAACAAAATAAACAATTCCATGTACGTTAATCCCTTTTATACAAGTACATCTATAATTTTACAAAAAAATAAACCATTCATCAAACCATGAAACCAACGCATTGGGAACAATGAAAATAATGAAATATTATTAATGAATGGGTAATAATATGTCATAAAATAATTATATAAGGTATTTTGAATATGAATATAGTTTTTTATTGATTTAATAACTTTATTTAAACAATTATTCAAGATTTTAAATTATGTGAAACCAATGGGAAGCGTTGGATAAGGGTTTATTATCTTAATTTTATTTCTTTGAGATACATGCCTTATTCACCACTTATTTATTGTGTGTTCAATATGTATACTGACATTTGATATACCATAAAATGAATCTAATTATATTCTTGTTATTCAATGTTACATTTTATAATTATTAATTTTACAGGTCATACATTTTAGCTAATTATAGAGTTATAAGATATTTCTTAACTCAATTTTTATTCATTGGGTTAATCTTATAATTCATTAATTATGACATGCTATGGTTTTTTGTGAAGTGAATTTTGAATTTTTTTTGTTGTATTTCCAGTTTTTTATATGTATTTATTGTACATTCTTAGAATCTATTTATTTTATTAATTATCACTTAAATTATATGATCTTTGTAAGAATTTAAATCTCAATTTACATTCTATTGAGACCTTTTTGTTATTATTCACCAATTCCCTTCTATGTGGTGTATATATTATCTATTTAAAATTTAATGTCATTATTTATTCATTCCTCATGGTATTTTAAGTTTCACTTTGAATTATTTCATTCAATGGGAATTTAATTGAAAATTACAAAGTGATAAATGTTGTTGTACAACATCACTTTATTTTGTGATTATTAACATCCTGTTGAAAAAAATCACTTTATTGTAATCATTTTTCATTTGATATTACATTTATTTGATATATCCACGTTATTCTATGATGGTTATGATTATAAATTAAATTTTATTCCATTTTTACATATAGTGTTTACTTTGAATGTAAATTTATCAATTTATTAAATATTGAAAATCTATATATTTTATTCAACACTGTTATTTATTGATAATACACACAGTTTATTAATTAAATAAATTATTATATATATGTGGGTATCTTTGGAATGGATTACATTAGTGGTGCCCAGTTCTATATGGCCCCTTGATGCATCAATAGTCTCATGAGACAAATTAGTTAAGATTACAGTAAACCAGTATTTACATATAAATTAAACCATCATGGGAAAGGTCCTGACAATAGTGGTTCAGGTGCAGTATACTTAAAATAAAATAATTAAGAATTTAATGAATTCATAATTATGTTATTATTAACCAATTGTATTCTCACTGTGATAAAATCTATGGATTAATTTTATTCTTTGTCTATTGATTTAGTGGATTAGCTGCTCAATTATATACCTTTTCATAATTGTTATTTATTATTTATGATAATTTTTTTGTATTCATTCCTTTACTAATTATTTTAGTACACACTGATTTTTTTCCATTTCCCAGGTTATGAGGAATAGATATTCAAATTAGTTTTAAATGATTCATTTTAATAGCTTTTTCTATGTTTTGTGATTTATTTTATTTTCCGAATGAATAATGGGTTTCATATATGTAATATGGATTCCAGAACTACTAAACAGTTTACTCCATTATGATTTGAATCCTGTATCTCTTCCAATATAATAAATCAAGGCACTAAATTAAGGTTTCTGGGGTTAGGGTAATCACATTTGACAAGGGGGATGTTGGAATTACATAGAAATATGATTTTTCTCCATCGTCGCACTAAGATTAAAATCCATTCTACAATTCCAATATCCTGACCCATGATACCAATGATTTTCACTAATATCCATTTATTCATTGATGACACATTAGAAAATTTATTCATATATGTCAAAACACGAATCACTTTGTTTTTTTGCAGATTCAGGTTGTTACAACAAAAAAGTAGTTAACTTTACTTTTATGGTAAATAAAAAATATAGATGCATATCATGAAATTCTTGTGATATTTTCCGTTTATGAAATTATGGATTCATCTTCATTTTTCATAAATATAAGGAATTATCACTCCAATTTTATTCAGAGAGTGAAAATAAAATATTTATTGTTTTTTTTCTAGAATTCATTCCACTCCATCACTTTGAAGTCTTCCTATGATTTCATATTTTTGATCTAATTCCATGATTGATCAACTTATAACACAATAAAATAAATATATGGAATGAAATGAGCTTTCTCATATCATTTAAGGATGGATTAGATCTTTCTAATGGAGTTGATGTATTGTTCCCTGATTAATCTATCAGAAGATCTAGTGAAGGTCAGAGGATTTTTTTTCACATTAAGGTTTCAATTGACACTTTATATTTCTTAAATGGATGTGGTTTTTCCACTTGATTCACATTTTTATTAAAATTCTTGAGTAAACTAATAATGTATTGTAACAAATTCCAAATTTTTCCTCCCATGATGTTGGGTATCTCATTTTCCTAGAAATTAAATTCGTAATATTATTATCTGTTGAATCGATTACTCTTATTCAAAGCCATTGAATAAAATAAAAGTAACATTAGGGAAAATAATTTTAATACTAATAGAAACATAAAATAGAAACTATGAGTATTGAATGAATAACCTATAAGTGAGATAATTTCCTTGACCAATGAATTTATAAGTTTCACTATATGTTATACATGAACTATTTTATAAAATAAAATATTATGTGAGTTTTTTTCCATCCATAATATTTTATAAATTGATTGTGTGTTTACCAAAGAATATCCCATAAGGGTGTTAAACCAGGTATGTAGAAAATCCTCTTTGTTGTGCACCATGTAATGACTGATTCAAGACAAATGTGTTCCTTTCAGAGCTATTATCCCTAGGTAACACTATTCTAGAAGCACATCTACTTGTAGTGTCCAGAAAATGATTTATTTTCTTGTGAACCACTTATTATATATGTTAAAAAAATTAGGGATATTTTATTATGTTTATTCTTGTCCTAAATTCCTTCATTAAGATTCTATAATTCTAAAATAAAAAATAATATAATTTTCTAGGAAAATGACTATGATAACCCATATATTTAATACAGGTTAATTAATGATTTATTACATTACTTTTGACTTAATAAAAATTCAAAAGATCATGATCCCTGGTTTATTTGGGTATATTTAGCATAAATACTTTCATGAGAATAAAAATAAATAAACTAAAAATCTATTAATTTCCTTTAAATTACCTTGATATCTTAAAACTGCACGAGATAACCTTGATACGTATATAATAAAGGGAGGGTTATAAATTATAGTTTTGGAATAATCAATGAATAATATGATCAATGCAATACATATGATTCAATAACCAAATTGACATAACTTATGAGGGTTGATAAAAATAAACCTAAACACAAAATTATGATATAAGATGATAACATAAAGGAAACAAGTGAATGAGAAAATATATAAAACATGAAATCATAATCATAAGTCAATGATAAACAATATGAAATCATAAATAGTGTTCTATGGATTACTTTCCATGCCCTTGTTTCCTTTATGTTATATATTTTCTCATCATATACATGCATAAGTGTACCACATAGATCATACAACATAAGGATTCCTTTCATTACTTTGAATTCCATAATTAATGTGTGTGGATTATATACATTAAATTCTCTATAAAATTAGGGATAAGTAAATCTTAGTGAATTCTCTAGAGTGGGAATGTGGATGGGTATTCACTATATAGATTATTTCCATGTAAAATCACAGGATAATTTCTACCTCATAATAGGGGTACATAAAGATTCATTAAACGTCTTAATGAAAGTGAAAGGGGTCTAATTTTTTTTAAAATAATTAAGGTAGTGTGAGGGATGTGTAAAAACATATAAAAACATGAAAAATTTGAAATCGAAAGGAATAATATAACGAAGGTTCTTGAAAACATAAGATTAGGATAAGATCCCACACCTTGAGAGGGAACATCTTAAAGCCTGATATGATCGTATTAAGAGATTGTTGACACCTTGGATGAGATATAAAAAGATAATTAAGGAGTAAATTCACTCTTAAATGGTTTTGAGTGAAGACTAATGGGATTTTGGGTGGGGTTATATGCTAAAAGAGAGGGGAATTCTGTATTAATTTCTAAACATTGGTTTTATACTCTTTATGATAAATAAATCCAAACCAAAAAACATACAATGTTTTTTGCATAATTATTCTACCAAAGTAAAGTAGGATTTCATAATTTATATGTCAAAGAACTGAACTCCAAAAAATACCCCCTTTGTGATGTGGATGTTACCCATATTTATAATATATGTGTTATTTACACAAGATCTAGGAGTTCTAGTTCAGGGTAACCCAGAAATAATTTAAAAATGAAATTAAAATTTGGTTTTTGAAAAATTTCCCCCCCCCATAACACAATTATCCCTTATAAATTCCAAAGGGAAATAACTAATCAAGGAGGAGAAAAAAAGTCACCATACCCAGTAAATGAAAAAGTTAGAATGTTGAGAAATAGAAGATAATTAAAGGTACTATCAATGATATGATAACCTATATGAAATATTAATATGAGTTCAATACCTCATCCTCAAACACAGGGTAAATCGATGAAACCTTCAATCTATATTAGAGAATGTATCTTAAAAAAAAGACATTGATTTAAAGTAAAGTAAAAAAATTAAGAGATTTAATTCCCCAGGTATGATCATAAAATCGAAGGAACGCAACAACTTGTCGAAGAAACATAAATGAAATGGTTTTAAAATCTACTAACCATCCATCCATGGGTATGATGGGTTAGGTGTAGAAAAAAATAGCATGACCAACCACTGAATATCATTACTCACCCACAATACATATAAAAATAGACAAGGCCCAGGAGAGCCATATTTACATAGAAGAAAATTATTCCTCATTCTCTAACCATCAATGGAAAGAGATAAAATTGATTTAAATGGTTCACATATGACAGTATTCTCACCATATTAATTGATCCCTCATATTAAAGCTTTGAATACTCAAAATTACACTTGAATTCATCAAACAAAATTCTTATAACAATAATGTAAAATTCATCAACAATACTAGAAATTCTCAATCCATAACTATTTTATTTTTAGGATAACCATAATAAAAATCCATAATTCATTGTTTATATATAAATTATGAAAAATAAAATTAGAAATGATTCAAAAAGCTACCACATCAATGTATTGTTTGATAGGCTGAAAAAGAGGATCTTTTAAAAGAGTATATATAGATTTAATTTTCATATAATTAAATCCTTGAGAAAAAATCTATATATGACCTAGGTATCCATAAGTATGAAAACTCATTATATCTACATAATAAAAATGATAATTTTTACCGTATTCCCATACTGTTAGTTCACTATAGATGTGTTTTCATAATAAGACGATGTAAGGATGCAAGTTATCCATATCATACTAGTACCCACAAAATTCTATGTGTTTATCTATCCCTTTTCTCTATAAGATCATCCACCACTAACCCAATAACAGTGAAAACATAAATTACCTCTATAATCATGGATATACAAAACTACAATATGAATTCCTTCTTCAATACATCTTCAAATGTGTTGAGTCCAGGAAAGGAAACCAACATCAATTTAACCAGATGTAGGCCTCCCTTAAAAAAATATCACCATAAAGGATTCATCAATGGAATGATCTAGGAGATATGGACCTAGTTCAATGAATAAAAAATCATTCTACACCACTAGTTAATCACCTTACTAGTGTCCATAAAATTATATCCATTTCAGTATTTTCATGACTTCAGGGTTGTATTGCTGCATAAATCATGCCATGAAACCATCCCCTAAATGGTTACTTTATTTATTTTACTATATAATTGATTTACACCACTATCATATAACAACATTTATCATTGAAAATGAAAAAAATGAGTTTCAGAGACTTAGGATGCTCAACATGAAAAAATATTTCATCGATACTTGGGAATCAAACTTTTTCTTCATGGGAATATTATAGACTAAGGGAATGAGGAGGATTTTAAATCTAGATCTATTGAATGTAATCTTAATGATGACCTTGATAGGTAAGATTGATAGGCTTTGAATCTAATGTAGATGGGATAAACAACTATAATGAGTCAAGATCAACTAGAGGGTGTACTGATGGAGAACCACCTATAAACCCCTCAAAAGAATCAACTATGACTAGGTGGGGGTCTAATCTAATATATGAAAAAAATACCATAAAATATAGTCCCATAAATCCAAATACCAATGATTCAATAACTACCCAATAATAAAATTCCAAAACAAAATTTTAATAACTCTAAAAACTACAAACCATTGTGAAATTATTCTTTAAAAAATCATCATTAAAAAACTAATATAAAATCATTCTTAGAAATAAATTATTTCATAAATTTTCTCTTTTTATTAGTTCAATGATGTATTCAAAAAATAATTCACTATAGTATTCTAAGCATTTAGAAAAAAATTATAGATTTATAAAATCCCCCATTTCATTTAAAAAATTCATAGAGTATATTCCCACAATTTTAAATAACTATTATAAAAAACAAAAAAGAGTCTCTTATTAAGAAGTTCAATATCACATGAAACTCAACCTTTACTAAATAAATATAATAAACAAATTATAAAGCACCATGTTAATTTTATTTAAATACTAAAACTACCTTAAGAATCTCATTATCAATCCCTTAATCATTATGAAATTCATTAAACACAATGAAGATGAAAATGAAGGTTGAATAAAAATATTAGAATGGATATAAAACTACGAATGGTTTGGAAGACTATGCATGAATGGTGTGATTGTAACTTGAAATTATCCTGGAGCATTTTCTCGGGATCCTCATGGTTTTTCTGACCATTCAAGAGAACAAAAATTACTTGGTTCACTTATCATTTCCACCATATACTAGTAAAATATTGAAAAAACACATAAAATCTTCAATAACAAACAAAATTACTCAAATAAAGGCTAAAAAATATCAAGAAAAATTGAAAACCGAGCATGGATTCCAGACGCACACATCCTTGATAACCCTAATAACTCAAGATTAATTATAGTATGAAAGTGAACATGCACTTATTCATCATACCGAAATATGAAAAATAAACTCAGGATCTTATGAAATTTTTTCATGATGTAACTAAGGGTTGCCTTGATATTGGTAATGAAGCTAGCCCATGAAAATACTTGAGGTGTGTTACCAATTTCCACGAGTTGGAAAAAATTTATAGGGCATAAAATGATAACCAATGGGAAAAATTTCACTCAAAGAACCAATAATTGAAAAATGTATTCAACTCAAAAGTAAAACAAGACTATTCCATATATTGGGTTTCCATAACTTGAAATATAGCAGTTCCAAAATCACAATAATACCTAAAAAGGAAAAAAATTAAATAAAAAATCTGAAAAATTAAAAAACCAACACAAATAAACATATCCAATCTCACAAAAACCAAATTTGGAAAATTTATGTTACAAAATAAGGAAACACCATAAGATGGACAAAGTGGACGAGTACTCCATAAAAGGTGATATAAAAGGAAAAATATAAAAAAAATATGTACCTAAACATATATATGTATCAAGGAAATGACTCCCTTTCTTAGAAAATACTATAACAGTCGATCGAAAAAATTTATGAACATACATTTCATCCTTGTAAATCCAAGATAAACCTATAATGATAGTTGTGAAAATAATTTCCAAGTATGTAGCTTCCCCAAACTCCATGAATAATCTTTTAAAATAAACCAATTTTATACTATTTTTAAAGATATATTGAAATTAAGATCTTACATTTCCCTTTATAACAAGTCAGAAACATCCTAATGTTGAATATCACTTTTTAATATAAAAACTTTGGTTCTCTCCAAGTAAAACCATTATTTAAACAATTTTAGAAATAACATTTAAAGGTGAATAAAATTTTATTAAAACTAAATATTGAATAATGCAAAATGCATCATCAGATAATGTTAAACATGGTAAAACATCATGGAGGAACATGTATAAAAAATTAAATCTAAAAGCTCATCCAAAGAACCTAGGTTCATTTTGAACCATTTATAACAATGATAATATAGGATTAATAAATAAATACCAACAACAAATACCAAAAATACACCACTAACACCTATTATAACCTTCATTGACCTAACTGAGGTGTGAATACCATAAGTAGAGACAAGTATAAGCATAGTGAAGCTGGCCAAAGTGGGCTACCATACTAGTTAAACATATATTCCTTGATTTACCATTTAGGAATATAGGGTTTCCCATGACATAAAAATTAGGGTGATCCTATCAATCATCAAATATTTATAATAATAATATAATTTTATAAGTAAAAAATTATATTTCCCACAAAAACTGACCACCCTTTAGTGAAACAACCCCTATCCATAAAAAATAAATAAATCTTCTTGAATCCCCAAAATGGGGTTAAAACCTATTACTGATGATTTTACATTAATTTTCATATAACATAAATGGTAATGTTTCAAGGTATTATAATTTTTGGAAGCCAACTTTTAAGAGAAATCCAAGTGGACCTTTCATTAAAATTATATAATTTTGTGTTAAAACCATTTTAAGAAATTTAAACACATAATAAATAAATTGAATTACACAATGAGTTTCAAACAACCATTGATAAATTACATGAACATCATTAATTATTAACATAATATTTCTGAGACTGTGTGGAAATAATAATAATTATACCTTTAATATGAATCTCATTTAAAGTTACAATCAGAAATTTAAATGAACAATTGATATGCATGGTATCAAATAAACTAATTTATAATTTGAAATCAATGAAAGATTCCCTTCACTTTCTAGGGAATTATGTGAAAAATTGTTTTTTAGAAAGAAACATCAAACATACCATAACAAAGATTATATTACACTAAAAACATCAATTAAAACCTTATAAGAAATTTGTGGTTTTATATTTATGGGTAAACCAGTGATAAACATAGCTTAAGTAAGTCATTTTTACCAACTTCAACTAAAATCTATCTCAATAAGGGAATGGATTCCATAATAGATCAATAAAAACCTGATGTATAGAAATCTCTATCAAAAATTTGGGAAACTATGAATAGAATGTTGTGGAGAAATTTTTGTGGAATGAAAATAAAGGAATAAATAATAATGGGGAGTGAGAATGAATATAAAAGAGGCTTCATCAAGAAATTATCCACACTACCTTAAATAAATGATTCCAAATTCCTATAAGAAGATGGAAAAATAGGGGTGGGGATTCTGGATTATGTGATCTGAATGAGAGAAAGGCTAAAAAAATTGGGGTTAAAATCCAATGTCGAATAATTGTAAATCATAATTTTAAATCACCGGTATAGGATTCTTGTTTTCACTACACAATTTACTAAACCATGCATCCACCATTCGATCCTCAATAGATTGATATGGGAATAATGCTTGGTTTGGCCGCATTGTTGTGAAAGACAATGTACCAATAATGTAATAAAGATCTATAAAAACAATAGACACACAAATATTATTTCATCGGGATTTCTACAAACCATGTACTAACCTCATAAGAGAAAAAACATAGGTTCTTCCCAAAAAAAATATAAGTACCTAAAACTCATAGAAAAAAATAATAAAAACGACATAAAATATTTAATAATAAAGTTAATGGTTGGGGTGTGATAGAGGAAGGAGAAAAAATATTAAATAAATATAATAAAAGATATCCAGAGAAAAAAAAGTCAATTTGAATTATTCTTCTTATTCAAATTATAGGAGTGTATATTTAATAAATAATCATATCTATTATTTTTCTTGAATGGTTTGAATGCCTTCTTTTCTTATTTATTTTTGATAACACCCTTTCACGGGATGAGGGGGAACCCTTGAAAGGCCTGTAGGATTCGATATTACATGGGTCATAGGCTTATGAGACATTACATGACCCGATGGTCTTAGGGAATTCAACCAGACTATAACTATAAAGAACTGCCCCTCCCCTGCATCTATATCGTGATGGTATCTCTCCAGCTTCGCATGGTCATCCGGATAAGCATCTTGTGCAAGCACTGGTTGGTCCTGATGGCGTTTCCATACCGTCTCATTCTTCCAAATATGTTGGTTCTACTCTGGTGAGTTTTCCTAATCTGAATACTCCTCTGGGACTGCTCCTTTTTATAGAGTCTGTCTGGGGAAACTGCATTGATCATGTATCATAAGGCCTTGAGGTGGCCTGAAGGCCTTGAGGTGGCCCGAAGACCTTGTGGTGTCCCGAATGCCTAACTTTCCTAAAGGACATGGGTGGACCAAATGCCTTAATGGGCAAGAAGAACAAACTATTGGCCCGAAGGCACTAACGGGTGAATAGTTCCATCTACTATAGTACAAAACAGTAACTGCTATAGTACAACTACAGTAACTTCTACAGTACTTCAACAGTACCTAGAAATTATCCCAATACATTGTTTTGATCTTAGGTCTCTTGGATACACTTGTCTAGTCTTCACCAACTAGGTTGAGGCTCTTGTGCCTATCTATTATTTCAAAAAATACATTCGAGTATACCCTATCTACCACCGAATACGGAAGGGAGATATTATGGATAAAAATGAAATTTTATATATATCATTATGAATAGAGTCACTTAACTCTTTATAAAATATAAAATCATATTTTTTTGTAATGGGGGGTTTAGAGACCCCCAAAAAAGGTTCTTTGTAATAAATAGGATAAAAATTAAACTTAAAAATAACATTGAAGATAATTTTTTCTTCAAAATGAGGTATCAATTTCAAAAACCAATAAAAATATACCATATAATGGAGGAATAAGAAATTTGAATAAATTAAAAGATCATTTGAGTATTCAATAATATCCTAGAATAAATCCTATATATCCCATACCATGATAACCTCATACAAAGAATTATTTGAGAAATAATCATTATATGGTATCCATTGTTTTGACCAAAACAATGGAAAATATTGAATAAAAAATTATAGATGATTATATTTTAGAAATGGAGAAGGAAATTTAATTGAAATAATATTCTATAAATACATTAAAGCTGCATATTTCAAAAAATTTAATTTTTATTCAAGAGACATCAACTTCTACTGATATCTAAATAGAGATGAGATAAACCATTGAATAGTGTGATCTAAAATTTTCTCATGTAGTACTTAATTATATATATATTTTGGAAATTTTAAATCATTAATTTTTCTCCTGGATGAATAAATTGGTGGATGAATTACATATTCCAAAAAAACATATATCCGTAGTGTTCGTATTGATGTTATTCCTTCCAAATATAAATTCAATGATTGAAATTATCAAGAAAGTGTATGTTCATTTATAGGAAAACTTCATTAATGATTTAAAAAAGATGATTATCTTTAATGAATAAGTTGTTATCAAGGATGATTATTTTAACTATATATAATAAATATATATATATATATATTAATGTTATCAAGAACATGTATTAATACATCAAGGGAATTCAAAAGAGAATGAATATATATTATTAATGATGCATATGTAACTTGAAGAGGAAAATCTCATCCTTGATAAACTAACTATCTGATTTGAAAACTACAATATATATTGACTTTTTTTCAATGCTTATACATTATGGTCACCAAATTAATGATTCGTTTATTCACACCATATTCTATTCTTAATCTGAGTTTGTACTCATTATTTATATCCCATGTATTTTATTATTTTAAAAACCACATGGGGAGGGTATGATACTAAAATATACTATAAGTGTCTAATATTTCTTATAATATAAAGAAAATGATGATAATATAGTTTTATCAATACCTAATTTTATTACCACCTTATAATTTCATTCCATTTCATACACATTATATTTTGTTATTTTTTAAATAATCACATACTATGATATAAAATATATCTGGAACTAACATCAGGACACTACTAAACTAGTCATCTAACCTGGAGCATGACATAAAAAAAGGGATATCTCAATCCCCATAAGCTAGAAAGTAGCCCGAGTGATTCATATATGAACTTGTGGTGATGATTTCAGCCAATATTCATAAATAAAATTATGTTTAATCTTACAGAATCCAAACATGACAAGTCAGTTAGTTGGGTTTCTAAGAAAAATAAAATAATTTTATTTATTAATAAAATATTATAATGTAGAGGAAATAAAATAAATAATAATCCATCATGAAATATAAAGTAAAAATAAATAATTTTTTTTATATAATGGTTGATTTTGATAATTCATGAAAATGAAAAAACAAGACAAATACCCAACCTGGTCTCCACATGACTCCTCTAGTCACCATCCAACCTAAATACCACAAACACTTCATGAGTAATCAAATTCTAAAACTAAATCTAAAATATATAGATAGGTGTGGGAAAAATATAAAAAGGAATAAAAAGAAAAAAACCCATGTATTACCTTTAAACATATAGATCCCCAAGATGGATTGACAACTGAAAAGCGAGTGAATCAGGGGTTTAATTTAATGAATTTTTTTTGAATTGAACCTCTTGAATATGTTAAGTTTCTCGACCCAATCAGTGATAAATCAGATCTTCACCTCATATAAAAAAATTATATGTGTGATTACAACACATGGTATTCTAAAGGATTTGTACAAAGACCAATTCATTTCAATGTTGGTTATACCCTAAAATATGGATTATCCTCTATAAACGTTTTATCAATTACAATGGTCAATAGAGATTCACACTGTATCTTCTTCTAAGTTCACATAAGAGTATACTTATACTATGTCATAGAGTGTTACCTGATTACACAATGTACATCAAATTACGAATCACACAAGGGTCTAATTCTAGTTCTAGATTTTATTAAAATACTTCTTCTACTCCCACCTCCTATCAAGATACATCTTCTACTTTCATCACATACTGAAAGACTCCATCTACTCATAACTCATAACAAGATACTTATCTCTTTATTTAGGGTTTATCCACTGATGGATGATCTGTTTTTCTTCCTCAACAATCTTTTAAGATGTATCTTTCACATGTACACTTCATGTACATTTAAAAACCACAAATCCTGTCTATTGGTCTTGTTCACCAATTATGATCACCTATGTAAGATTAGTTTCCTCTGTGTAATAATTTTAAGGCAATTACTTCTTCTTATGATGAATTCCTAATGTCACGCAATGTGTGACAGTAGTGCACACATATTTTTTTTAATATTTCATGTTTGAATGATCTTTAAAATATTCAAACTATTCTTCTTTTAAATTATTTTCTTGATAAGATCCTATGTATTTAATGAATGTAACTGATGGTGTGTGACATGTGAAACCCTAGAAAAATATTTTATTTGTGCTATTATCTTACATTCATCTCAATAATATTATTTTTGTATCATAATTTATTATATTTTCTAATATTTATGCAAAAATTCATGAACTCCTCATTTAGTCTCCTCCTCCACACAAGTACATCCTGAAAACCAAGAGGCCATAAAAAACATATATATACCTATCTTATTTCAAGAATATTTTGCGGTCATATTTACCTTTTCATAAGGGTTTTTTCAAAGACCAATGGATTTATGCATAGTTATCCCATAAACCTGAATAAATACTCATAATGGAATAGTGGAAACCATCTCAATTTCTTCATGATACACTTTGAGTGCGCACAATAAAAAATGAAGGCCTATGGTACCTTATCCACATTCATGTAAATGTATAACAATATTACTTATTCTTCACATAATAATCAAGCTAGATTGTATATCATATTTAAGAAACATTAGTTTCGTGGTTCCCTTATAATTTTTTAAAAAATGAGAGCCTCTAAAAATGGTAGAGATAAACTCTTCCCTATTTCGTTAATATTTATAGGTGATGTGCAAATGAATTTACTAAAAATTTTATGTTGTGTCAAGGATCCAAAAAAATATTCCTTGTCACACATATTTAAACTCATCTGATTCATTTTGAGTTTCTCAAATATACACTGAGAATCATTGAATCTTCTCGATTTTGGTTTCATGTGCATTATATTATCACATGCTTCTTATCACATACAAACTCTAAACACATAATTTAATATGTATAACCTAATAATCATCATTTTCATTTATCCAAATTATTTTATATAAAATAATTCTTGAATTAAAGTCTTATATTTCATGAAAGGAATCATGTTTATTGAGTTTTTCTTGATCTCTCTGTTTTATCGACAGAAGCCTGGAATTCAAATGCTAGAATAGAGACATAAACTGTTTGGAGATCACATGATGAACTTCAAAGGGTGGAGGTTAAAGGTTATAGTTCTTGATCAATTAGATTAATTTTATTGATCAAATTAAATAAACATAGAAAAGAATATATCATTTTATGCATTAAGGAACAATTCTGTATACTTCATGACCCACATTATAACTTACATGATGTAATGTACTTACATATAATCAATTTAATACACTAGAATACTCAAGAAGACTCCAAGGATTAACATTTAGATCACTATGCAGACTTCATGCCCTCAATCAATCATTCAATCAAGAATGGTGCCTCTGATATATCCATTTGCACACATGTGCTCTCTATGTATGTACTTTATGCCCCACACATTCTTCCCTAAAAGATATTTAGCCTTCACCCATTCCCCCATGAGCTATATCATTTTTATTTTTACCCACATGGTGGACCCTTGGTCCCAAATGTGGTTGAGGTGGTTCCATTTCTGGGTTACGAGTTTCCATGTTTTCTTTTTAGCCCTTATAAAAATGCTAACCCATATCCTCCTAAAAAATTCATCTTCTATTGTTTTTGGAATATGAATCCCAATGTTCTCTTCAACATAGAAGAATATAAATTCCTCACATCTTATTAATTTTTTTAAACAATTCTCTCTACTTTAAAATTCATTTTCACATGTATTTGAACTGAGCAATTTTTCAAAAATCATCAAAATTTCAAGGATAATTTCTCAATGTTGAAATTTAATGTCATCAAATGAATTTATAACAAATATAAAAGCATAAAAACTTCATATTTAACTTACTAAATGTATATCCAAACATTATTTCCAATAAATAAAACACTTGGAAATTCATTGGATAAAAAATATACCACGTTTTATTTTGCTGAAAATATCTCTTTACATTATAAAAGATAATATTTGTGTTAAAATATTTTGTCCCATTATTAAAAATAAAATTAATTGGATAAGTGGGGTTTTTAACATATCTTTTTCTTCCTTACAAATAACTCTCGGTATCTTCCCTCTTTTTGAGAGAAGAATGATACCACATGGTTCTCTTAAAAAAGATTGTTTATTTGGTCTACACAATGTTCATATGGTATACCTTGATGTTGAAAATATGAGATAAAAATCCATGTATTTATATGTTCTCTATAAAATATCATGCATGTGATATAATGATTAGATTTATTTTTTACTCAAAATAGGGGTCTTTAACACATGAAATACATGGTCTTGCACACACATTAACGATCTTATCAAAAAAATTGGCTGAAAAAAAATATATACCCCCTTTTATTATATTTTTATCAACAATTAACCCTTATTAAAAGAAATGGTTTGTATAATAATGAATAATTTATGAAAGGGTTACTGTACTACCTCATCCTTCATGTTTGAACTCTATCCCGAATTAAAAAATTCATTGAAATATAGTAAAATGACATATTATTTCGAAGGTTTCTCCCTCATAATAGATTAAATCATTTATTAAATTATATTTACTTTAGTAGTCTCCAAAAATTAAAACATTTACATGTTATTTAGAAGTAAAATCCTTAAAATATTCCTTTAATTCCTATAATTTTAGCTCAAAAACTCATAATATAATAGGTAATGTGGATGGACCGATGGGATTCTCAAAAAATATTAATAATTAAAGATTATACTAAATAAATGAAATTATTTTCTTTGAATCTCAGTATAGGAATATTTATTTTGAATATTCTTTTAATTATGAGTCTCATCTATTTGACTGTCTTCTTTCTTCCATTCAACTTCTTGTTTTTGTTCAAAATATTTTCAACTCTAGTTTCTTTATACAATTTCATTCCCATAACTTAAGAGGATTCAAAAATTATGCTAATTTATTATCAATTTTTATGTGAATAGGGAAAAAACTAGGCTTCCTTTCCTAACATTCTCACTCTTCCCAGAATATTTACATTACTTTCCAAAGTTTTCTTATTGAATCATATTATATTTAAAAACATAAGGAATATCGCTTAGAAATTTTTTCATGAATTTATTATATGTGTGAACCATCTTTATACATCATCAATAAAAATCTTCTAAGAATATATATCTATTTGGAATTATAATGTTCAATGGATTTATAATCAAAAAATAATTTCCTTGAGAATTTTTTTCCAATATTAAACATGACCTCTCCACTTGATCCATGCATGTTTTTTTGGAAATTCCCTGCTATAGAACTAAGAGTAGTATTTGTTCCCATATATGCCAAAAAAAACTAAACCTATATCTTAAAAAATGATACATATTCTATTCAAACATGTATTTTTTTATACTTCTTCAAACAAAGATATCATTTTCCTGGTTTAGATTTATACTTTTCTCTCACAATATTAGAAATAAATATTTTCATTTGCGTTAGATTAGTGATATATTTAACATTCCCATTTAGATCCTTCATTTCGCTAGCATTTGAAGATTCACCATTAAACATTGTTGACTTGGTGAATTATTATTTACTTCTCTTATCATCATATTTTCTCCCTTTAAATGTAGAACTATTTCTTCGTGATTTTTATTATAATTCCAACATTAAAATTCCTTCTTCCCAAAATTCCATCAGTACTAAGAATATTTTATTAATATACTTCTCTTATTGTTCAATATAGTTTTGTCAAATTTCAAATATTGTGAAACCTAAATTTTTTGAGTGGAACCAACACTCTTTTGAATAATTTTTGGGGAACATATCTTCATTAATATTTTCTCATTCACCTTTGATACGGTGGGTTTATGAATATTTCTCAACATTAATTTTGTCTTAGTTATTGGTTTAAAACTTATTATACTATCTAAAAAACATTAGTACATAAGAAATTTTCATGTTTATGGGATACCATCTTCTTGGAAGATGTTGCAAGTTGATTAGATAATGTACTCATGATATTATTATAGTAATGATCCTAAATTTACACTTTTTTAGAAGCATATAAGTTTCTAGTAATTTCAAAAGATTTATCTTATAGTGATTCTTAATTATGAAATCTCATCTCCATCACAAAAAACATCATGTTCTTTGAGTACTTTTCATCCATAACTGATTTTAGATATCTTCACAATCCTCTTTCATCTTCCTTATTTTTTTCATTCATTTTATTAAATTTTTATAATTAATTGAGAAGATTATTATTTTATTTATCCTCTAATTGAGTATATTTTACTACCATAGGGACATTGTGATTTTTTCCATGTGAAAGGGATGCTTCGACAAACACTATCTCAAAGAAATATTTCCCAAAAAACTCATTTCCAATTCTTTAGTGGATTTAATAAGTCATTCATTGAAAAGATAAATTTTATATTCCATTTCCCTCACATGTTTTTTATAGTGTTAGATATCTCAACATTTTTACCCAATGCATCTTCCATAGAAATAGCCTCTTCTTCCTACTATAATTTTTCATTATTATGGTCCTTAAAACCTCCAACAAAATAAATTAAAACTTAATTGGAATCATTACTCAAAATTTCATGATATTAAAAATGGAGATCACAAAGTGATACATCATCATAAATACTTGATATTGATTTATGATAATAATCATAACCAAGAGAATTATTTAAACATACACCATAGTTATTACATTTATTTTGTTGTGTATCTTTATTTACTATAAGATTATTATTTAGGTTTCTTTCATGCCTTTTCTTTCTACTATTCTATGTCATGGCCAAAATATCATGATTTTTTTCTTCTGGAGTAAATAAATTTATCTCCCCCTAATTTATCTTAGTCATTTCATAAAATCTTCACCTAAAAATAACTTATTTATATCATTAAAATAATCCTTTATTTGATATCACTTGTAGGGCCCCAGATCGGATTGACAACTGAGAGTTTGATAATCATCTGTTTAATTTTATGTATTCTTTTCTTTTAAATTCAACCTATTTAAATTATTAATTTTATCTATCCAATCAATAATAAATCATAGTCTTTACTTCTATTATATAAATTATTATAATGTGAACAACATATGGTATTTATAAGGTTTGGTACAAATACATACTCTTTTACATGATGGTTATACACCCCAACATGGATTTTCTACTATAATATTTTATTAAATTACAATGGTTGATATAGAGTTACATTGTATATTCTCTTGAATCCACACCCAAGGATATTTATACTACATCACATAGTATTTCCAGAGTACACACTGGCCTTTATTCTCTTTAATCGCACAAGAGTCGTATTGTATTTCTGAATACATATAAAAGGCTTCCTCTACTCCCAACTCTTACTGAGATACTTATTCTACTTCCATCACCAACTAAAATAATTCCTTCTCTCACAGCTCCAACTAATATACTTTTTCTCTACTTTAGGGTTGATCAACTATTGTATGATCTTTCGATCCTCTTCCCTGAGATTATAAGATCTGTCTTGGCCATATTCACCTCAAGTATCTTAAATATAGATAGATTAAGTCTATCATTCATGATCTATAATTCTTATAACCTCTATATGATCTTTTTCATAAGTGAAATAATTTAAATTAAATTTTTTTCTTCATTTTATGAAGTGCCTAAATAAATTATTGTGTCCTTGTGGTGCACATATGTTCTTTAATATTTTATAGAAGAATAATCCTTCATAATCTAAAACAATTATCTTCTTTAATTATCAATCTAATTAGATCACATGAGCTTCAAGAATGTAATTATTGGTGCATGAAATTTGAAACCCTAGAAAATTAATTTATTTGTATTTTTATTTCATGTTATTCTTAATATTTTAATTAAGGTGTCTTAGCTACTTCTGTTTTCATGTATGAAAGAAATCATGTATTCACTCATCATTTACTATTATATTTTGTGCAGGTAGATTGAACAAATTGGAATAATTCAAGAAACCTCACAGTCCCTATAATTTCTCAATATTACTATGTAAGCATAAATAACATCACATTAGGGTAAAATTAAAATACAATTGGATTCTTTTATGCGTATCTCAGAAAACCGAATAGCTTAACATAAGGTTGAAAAAAACCAACCTAGTCTATTTGAGATAAACTTAGAGTGTGTGTAGAAAAAGTAAAAGGCATGTGGTATCTTATTACCAATCACATAAGGGAAATATGGTATACATTATTCACAAAATAAGAGAGATTCACGATATAACCATTTTGTAAAACAATTTTTTTGAAATTATTTATTTTCATTTGAAAAAATTAGATCCTCTAAAAATTGAAGCAATGAACTTGGGCCTCAGTTCCTTGATATTTATAAAAAGGTCTCATTTCCTTTGCTCAGAATTTTATTCCACATTAAAGTTCTTTAAAAATATTCCTTATCATGAATATTTAAACCGATGTGAGTCATTTAGAACTTCTCAAATATATAATGATAATCCCATCATCTTCATGATATTGGTGTCTTCAGCATGCTATTATCACATGATCCTCATAATTTCAAAAATATTAAATCAAAAAATAACATGAATAAATTCTTTAGTTCGATTTTCATTCATAAAAATCATATTTTCAAGATATCCTACACATTAATGAATTGTATTTCATGTATGACCTAGAGTTGATCAAGCTAGTATCAATCCTTCATTTTCATCATCAGAAGGATGAAAATCAACTATTTGAATGAATATGTCAATAGTTTTGAGATCAAACAATGAATATCAATATTTTTAGGTTTTAAGTGACAATTCTCATTACACCAAATAACCACGACTTCTTGATTCAGATAGAAAATTAAATCAATATATCATTTTATGAATGGGTGAATATTTCCACACACTCTGTATCAGACATTTGACATTCTCGGGGTTGATAACATCCATATAAAAAATTTTATGACATTGAACACTCTTTATATCACTGTGGTTCACCACCTACAGAACTATTCACACACCACACCCTCACGTTGTCATGATTCTCATCACGATGGATTTGACACCTCCGTGAAAACACCAATGCACACTCTATGGGAACTATCTACATCCACCTACATATAACATCTAACATACATGTGATTTATCATTAATCCATTTCACCATGGGCGTATTTAGTCAATATACATCCACTGTGGTTTACCCTTAGCCCTGCATATTGTTGAGGTTAGTCCCTTGTGGTCTTGTGGTTGGACATAATTTCCATTAAAACATAGATACAGTGACAAACAATATTCCCCAAAAAAAGTATCTTATATTTATTTTAAATATAAATTCCTAATATATCATCAAAATCCATGTTTATTAATTGTTCATAACTTCTTCATTGTTTTTAACAACTTGATCTTCATCAAAATTTCATTTGCACATGTCTTTGAACATAAAAATGGTTCAAAAATCATCAAAATTGAAATGAGAATTGCTCAAAGAAGACATATAATGTCATTATATGAATCCATAAAAATTCCCCAAGCATTATAACTTTATCTTCAACTGAAAAAAGAAATATTGAAACATCATTAACAATGAATAAAATCCTTGGAAACACATGGGGTCACAAAAATAAAAGTTCCATTTCCTGATATTTTGAAATATATTTTACAAACATAAGTTTTCTTTTATTAGTATTATAAACCAATAAAGATTCACCTACCTTGTTTATTTTAAATAATTCTATTTAAAACAATAAGTATAAAATGTTTACAAAAGAATTATTCATTACAATACTCATGCTAAAGTGTAACTAAAATGATTTCTAAAACGTTTCCAAAACATTTAACTAATGATATAATAGAAATGGAAACACCTGTTCTTCATAATAAGATAGAAGTTAGAAAAATAATAATAATTATAATGACATAATTTAACAAGGGAAAAATAAACAATAATTTTCTATCACACCAATAATGAAAAAACAACCCATATAATAAATCCCAGTACTTGGTATTATTAGTGTACATTGAAGCTGACCGGGATGTATATATTATAATAAACATGTTCTCTCATATCATTATTCCTGGTGTAATCTAACCACCATAACTCTTTGTCGTACCCTACCTAAACTAACGTAGGAAAATACTCCCAAAACATTGTGTGATCTATACTAAGGGCATGTTTCAAAAGTTTTATCCTTAGATAGTGTCGTATGTGTTTTCAGAAATGCACCTAATTACTCTTTGTTCCTTGATTTTCAAAATATAGGTGAGTGGAGAATTAATATAAAATCTCAAAATGAAACTAAAAAAATATTTCATTATACTAAGCACGAATCATAAAAAAGGCATCACCCATGAGCTCCACCTTTTAGGAACAATCCACCCTTATTTACATAAGAAAAAATATCATAAACATGTATAATAAAGAGATAGGAATGTCAAAGAATATGTTTATTGAGGAAAAATATCCTTGAATGTTTCAAAAAAAATCCTCATGACTATTCTTTAAAACCACAGAGTTAGAATACATTGATTTAAAACCATTTTCTTGACATAAAAAAATTAACTAACATGATTTGATAATTTAGGTGACCCCTTTTAAACAACAAAACACACTATATGAAACTTTATTAAACATTAAAATTCAGTTTCATTCCCAAAACACATATTGAAATTATAAAATTATTTTGTAAGATCCATTCAATTTTTTTAATCAATAGCTATGCATGGTTGAGAAATTTTTTCAGTCATACATTTTAAAGGAAAACTACCTTATCATTCCTTGAAAATCAAGTGAAAAAATAATTTAATTCTTATTAAATCCATAATTATATTTAAAAACATCATAATATACTTATAATATGAAAATATAAACAATAAAACCATAGTTCAAGAATTAAAAGTCTAATAAAAATAGTAACCTACCTTAAATTGAATGAGAATGGCCTAGAACATTGAATATGGTGTGAAAAAAACATGAAATACAATACATTGGACTCAAACATGAAGAATCATAAGAAACAAGGTAAAAACCTCACCCTATGGTTTTGATAATGAGGGGATGAAAAAAAGAATAAGAAAGGGATAAGGAAAGGGAGAGAGATGAGATGTAACCTTACCTTGAATATCTGACTTCAAATCAATAGAGAATCACATCGAACAACCATATATGTTTGGAAAACGGGGATAAAATCAATGGTATTTTGATATTGAATTGAAGGATAATTGAGGGATAAGGGTTAAAATATGGGAGGAGTAGATATGTAATTTAAAAATATCTATTTTTTGTAAACATGTACTGTTTGGTAGTGAGGTTTAGCAAATAGTGTTCCAAACTTTTTCCCCACACTAGAAACACATTGGAACCATCATTATTTTTTCTCAAAAATTTCTGAAACTATTCACTAAACATACGAAATGGATCTTATAATAATTGAATGCCACTCATACATGTTCTCCATGATTCCCATTAACTATGTGAAATATATGTGCCAACCAACTCATGCACTAAGAGATAACACATTTTCCCATAGGTTTCACATAGGTTGGGACTAAATGCATTCTACCAATAAAGACTAAACCATGTAAGAACAAAATGAACTAGAAAAATCCATTGAGTAATGGTAACCACACCGCTTCCTAAAAAACAGGGTCATAAACTATGGGATAGAAGAGAGAAATGGTAAAACATAAAATTTAATCTTGAAATAGATAAAATTCATGGAAATTGTCCCCAACCAATCATATATAAAATAATATAGAAAAAAAGATTATGGTGTGACAATTATCCCCAAAAATTTATTTCTTCCCCCAATAACATTAACTAGATTTATTTTTGCTTTAAAAAGGAAAATACAGAAATTATTAACTCAAATTGATTCATAAAATAATAAAAAACAATGAGAATGAATGAAAAAGAATATAATATGCTAAAAAATGAGTTAAACCATCTATAAAACCTAATTCATATCTCAAATAAAAAATCCATAACTAACAACTCGGAAATTATCTACCAACATAGATAACCAAAATGGACTATAAGGTAAATCACCAAGAGAATACAAATAAGACCGACTATGCGATTCTGACAACTATATTCGATTTTTTCTAAGACAGTCATCCTTTTAGTAAATACACACACACTAAGGGTGTCACGACCCCTCCCTCTACAGATACCCCTCTTGAGCTGGAAATGAATAAAGGGAGATAATAACACCCAAGTACTTCCTCTAGTGGACCCGAGGTTATCAACTAGCACCAAGGGTGTACAAATATCACATTATTGGAGGAATAACCCTATTATTTGGAAAAAAGATCAAGATATATGATGGATCATCCACAAGAAACTCCATGACATAATAAAAATAAATCAAAATCTATCCCACATGCATGTGTATAATAAAACTGATAAAAGTAAAAAAATTATCCAAAGTAAATATCTGAAAGTAAGGTTAATCAATGACACAAAATCTATCATGATCCAAGATCACAAGGTCCATCATGGTCCGAGAAATCATACTAGGATCCTAAAAACCATTTTATATACATAGGGTGTGTATGGAAGTATACTCAATATGAAAACCACTGTCTCCCGTGCACATGTGAAAGAGGATACTAATGAACCCATGAGAAAACGGTAGAACAAAATAGCACCTAAGTAGGTATACTAACCACCCAACCTCACCACGGCACACTCACTAAGTAATGCAAGTCAAGTAATATAATATAAAGCACATAAATGATAGGGTTCCCCACACGACTTTCCTAAATATTAGATGCTCTCACACCCCAACAAAAAACATCCTAGAACTCCCACCTCTTCCAAATATACCACATCACATCCCACCCACACGCACACGATAATCATAATAAATTTCATCCCCACACATCTTTTCCTCAGAACACATCCCACATACACACAATTAGTCCTTACAACTCATCCCACTCACACACTCCAGGGCCTCACAACACATCCCACCCATACACATATGGTCCTCACAAAACATCACATATCATATAGAAGAATATTGGGAAAGCACATCAAAAGTCACCCCTAAGACAAATAGAAAACAATCCACCTCACCCGTAGACACCAGGGCTCCCATATCTTACCACAACCTACACAAAGATACTTGGTACATCCCCACCTAGAAGAGGGATCAAAGAATAGTGGGTGGCCATCCATCAATCAATTCATCGTGATGTTGGAAAAAACCCCCCAATGTGACTATGTGAGTGTTTGGAACATTGTTCACAATGTGGGTGTGGTGTGAATATAAGTCACAAGGAAATACTTCTATATCCATATATGAGACCAAAAACACATTCCCGACCTATGGGTTCTAAAAAAAATAACAAAATCACTACACTACGACATTTATTACTACCTCTAAATGTATTGCACCACACATCATGTCATAAAACCCATTTCAAATTCCCATCCAATTTATTAAACCATTTCTATTCCATTACCCTATCCAACCGAATCCATTCAAATTTTTATTAAACAATTATTTATTCCTTCCATCACTACCTAGGCAACCGCTAAGCAGAACACAAAATAGGAAACATAGTAAAAGTAATTTCAGAAGGTGAAGAGCATGATAAATTAAGGTGGTATCACATTAAAAACACATTCTTCAAAGACACGCACATTTAATAACTATTCATAATATATCATATATCGATATCCAGATATGGTGTGAATGTTTATACATGTTATTAAAGGTGAATCACCTAAAACAATCACTACTGTTTTTATTTAAAGTCATCCTTCTTAATTCACAAAAAAACAAAAAATACACCCAACTAACCACCACATCTAGCAACATAACATAAAACAAATAAATCCATAGCCTTGCTACATAATCATACCATTCCCATTAGATCCCTAGTATACAACCACATTACATACACCACCCCACACATAAAAATTGAAAAAAAATGTTCACAAGAACATTTACCACATTCCACTACTTTTCTTTGGGGCGTTATCACACAAACCAAAATCTTGGGGAAACCAATTCATTATAAAAGTATACATTGTTATCCTATTTAAATTTTTGGGGGATACCAAAAAAATATAAATAGGGGAAAAAGAACATCAGATATATCCAATATAAACAAATCCACCAATGGCCACCATTTTTAGCTGGGCATCAAGTCCGAGAAATCACAATATCACAAATATTATCGATGATGTAAAAGCATGAAAATAAAACACCACTAGCCCTTTAAAATAGATTGAACAATTACTTATCTTTGGTAAACATAGAACAATAATAATTCATAAATAAATAGAAGTAAAACCCATCTCGAATGATGAACAATAGTGGGAAATGAATAAAATCCTACCACATGATATCTTTCCAGTTATTATGCACTGTATGGATAAGAATAACGTTCACAGATCACAACCACAATATGACAAATGTGGATCAACCTGTACCACACCCAATATACAAAAAACTACAACCCAACACACCCCAACCTAAATAAAAACTACCACAATGGATCCCTGGGAGAAGACTGGAAAAAATAGAAGATAAATATAAGAGAAATTACCATGAATCGACCACATATCACCAACAAACACCCACCCGAACCAACAGATCAAAGAGAGGGGGAAAGGGATCAAATAACACTTCGGGGTGCCTAGGGTTCACCCAAAATGAGTGGAAAAATGAAACCATATGAAAATTAATGAAGATTCGGCCAAAAAATATTTTAAAAATTTCACATGATCATGGTATTACATGATGTCTAATCCCATTTTATATCGTGTAATACACAGGTTTGGTTTTCACCAAAAAAAGCATCACCAAAACATTTTAGTTTTTTTTGTAACTCCAAATTTTTACAAACTATGAAACTCTTCTGTATGCCATTTAAAATGTATGACCGATAAAAAAATCCATTAAAATCCTTGAAACCAACTTTCACATCATGTAATCTTGTTACACGACGTGTAATTCTCATTCTTCCAGCCTTTTGCAACTGAACTTATTTAAACTCTTATCTAAGAATCCTCCAAACACTTCCAATGAACAAAACCAGAAATGTAACAGACTGGGAAGGAAAATAACATTACATCAGAGGCCTCTCAAATGATTATCACCCTCGAGAATCCAAAACCAATCTTAGAGGAAACAAGGTTCTGAACAACCACCCCATCATATACCTCTCATGGATCTTGTCATACATAAAAAACCAACACTAAATAAGTACAAAAAAAACAACAACAACCACAATTCATAGCCATCGCAACCTCCATGAAGCCCAATAAAACAACCACTACAACTAAAAAACCGTACCACCATAAAAAACTAAAACTGCACAGTCCCGAACACAAGAATCATGGAATTCTGTCTTCCATGTTAAGATACTATCTGATATGGGTGACACTTCCATTATCACTTGGGTTTAATAAAATCTTAATTATTGTGTCTTAATTAGGAATCATATCCTATCATTTCCATATGTTAGGGATTTATCACACCACACACAATATGCAATCATAAACCAAGAGTTAAAATAAAATCTCATAAAAAATGGTTCGAATGTCACATTTCAAAGAAAAATAGAGAATAACAAAACTCAAAACAACTCCATGTACTGAGCATGAATCTTCATTATTCACTCCCAAGTACTTTCTTCCTAGCCACCATTCTTCCAAAACACACAAACCAAAGGAATGGTCCATCCGCATAGCACCTTCTCTAGACGATCTTAGATCTTTATTAGCCACTTCAAAAACGTTGTGTCATCCTCGATATCCAACTCTCCACATTCAATTACATGGGAGTCATCATGAAGATATGGTGTAGATAAGAGAGGTGGAAGATGTCTTGGATCATCTCCAACCATGGTGGAATCTCTAGATGATACGCCATCTCACCAACTCGGCCCAACACCTTAAAGGATCCAATGAAACTGGGAGAAAACTTACTCCCTCTACCAAACATATGCTTCCCACATGAAGAGAAAAATATTATAAACACATATTCCCCAACCTTAAACTCCCATATCCTCCTTTTGAGATCAAAATATCAATTCTTCTGATCCTGCACTGCTTTTATCCTCTGATGAATGAGATGAACCTTCTCTATCATGATATGCACCACATCGGGACCAAGACCAGCTGTCTCCCCAACCTCTGTCCATCACAATTGAGAATGAAAAGGTCTCTTGTACAAGGCCTCATATGGGGTCATTCTAATGGAATAATGATAACTAATATTATAATAATAATCCACCAATGGTAGGTGTCGTACCCAAGATCCACCAAAGTCCATGATGCACGCCTAAAACATATCCTATAACGCATGGATGGTCTATTCTGTCTTCTGTTATGTATGGGGGTGGAATGTAGTTCCAGAGAATAACTATTTTCCAAAATAATACTGCAATACCCTTCAGACTCACAAGGTAAACCACATATCCCAATATGAGATAATGGACCTTAGAACTCCGAGCAATCACACCACCTCATCTACATACCTCTTGGAAAAGTTATCCATTGTTCCCGATTCCTTGATCACAAAGAAGTGGGATGGATTTTCGAATTGATCCAACATCACTGGGATAGTATCATAACCTACTTGATCTCTGGGTAATCCAATAAATAAATCCCTAGGTATGTCATTCAATTTCCACTTGAGGGAATCTAGGGGATAAAACAAACCACACGGAACATGATTCACGGAATTTAGCAGTTATAAAACCCAGTAGTCACCACAAACTCTTCCACTTCCCATTTCATCTTGGGCCACGAAAACTGCATATTTAAGACATAGTACATCTTGAAATGATCTGGATATACCGCCATAGCTAAGGCATAAAATTCACGAAGGAATCCAATTTTTATTTCCATCATAGAAAAAAAATTCTATGAAACATCATCCTATTCTTACCATCCTCTGATTGCCACACTGGAGGATCACCATGGTCAACACAATTGTGCACCATGATTGAATATAAATCTCCCCACTGAGACTCCTCCATCTACTGCATCAAATAAGACTACATCGTTATCTTAAAAAAATAGTCTTTACCACTATGCACTCTTACATCTATGTCCAAGGCTTCCAACTCCTCCGTCAATTTCCCAAAATTCTTAGATTCCCAAAAATAATGCTTCTACGAATTTCTGCTAAAATCATAAGCCATGAAATTTCCCTTTGAAAAGGTATAGGAGATATTAAAATCATAGTTTTGAAGAAACTCCATCCACCTATGTTATTGTAGATTTAGGTTATACTAGGAAAAGACACACCTCCAACTATTTTCATTTATTAAAACCATAAATCACTCCCCAATAAGGTAATGCTGCCAAAAATTCCACACAAAAACCACCACTGCCAACTAGATATCATGGGTGGAATAGTTATGCTAGTGAGGACATAACTATCTAGACCATAACAGACCAATTCTCACAACTTCATCAGCACACATACCAAACCTATATATGAAGAGTCACCAATCACCTCAAACATAACCCCTTCATCAGGAAACTAAAGCAATGAGGCACTAACTAACTTCTCCTTCAGATAACTAAACACTTCTTAACACTGATCACTCCACAAAACATATTTTTCCTTTCTAGTAAAAGTTTTTAATGGGGCTGTAACAGAAGATAAATTTGTTATAAACTGCTGATAATAGCCTATGATACCAACGAAACTGGGAAAATTTTCCACATCCATGGGTGCTTCCCAAGAAATAACAACATAAAACTTTGGTGGATCTACCAAAACCCCATACTGAGACACCACATTCCCATGGAAATAGACCTCTCATGTCCAAAAATTACACATGGACAAATTTCCATAAAGATGATGGTGTTGAAAAACCAGTAAGATATTTCTAAGATCCCAGTGTGCTTATCCTTTAACTTCAAGTAGATTAATATATCATCGATTAGTATGATGGAAATATGATATAAGAACTCACAAAACATGGAGTTCACAACCCCCATAAACATAGCTAGTGCATTTGTAACACTGAATGGTGTGAATACAAACTCAATGTTCCCATACATGTATCTGAATTCAAATATTTGGGATATCGCATCCTTCACCCTCATCTAGTGATATCCATACCTAAAAAAATATTAGAAAAACAAATCCCCATATCAAATAGTCGAAAAGATCATATATCCAAGGAAGATAGTAACAATTCTTAATCGTCACATGATTCAACTTCTCGTAATCAATCAACATCCTCATACCACTTTCCTCCTTCTTTGATAACAACCCTGAAGCACCCCATGAAGACACATCGGTCCATATAAAACCCTTCTATATCATATCATCTATATGAATCCTTAGACCCCCTAACATATAATGTTCCATCCGATAAGGATCCATCGAAATCAAAGAAGCATTAGGATGTAAGTGTATCTTGAATGCAACATCACGTTGAGAAAGTAACATAACAACATGCTTAGGGAAAACATCCAAAAACACCCCAACGATCCTAGTAAACTCTACCATTTCAACGACCATTGATTCCACTAATATCTCATCCAATTAAGAAAGAAGGACCTTCACACTCTAACGTCCCACTTAAAAACCCCGATCGCCAATGAAAAGCACACGTTGACCATCCACATCTGAAAAAACAACTCTCCTATAGATACAATATATAACAGTATGTACTAAATAAAACTATCTGAATCAAAGGATGGAATTTTATGGATGCATCTATAGTAAGAAGAGATCCCAATGGGACTGATGTAGTCCCATAATTAGTTTAGACCCTTTGAACACATCAAACAAGTTGGTTTGGACTTCGAATGGAGTACTCAACACCATGGACATTGGAAGCCTCTATACGTCATGTTCAAGAGATTGCGATAGAGCAGGCGAAACAAAGAGTGCATAGCTCCTAAATCAAACGAAACACAAGAAAGGGTATTGAACAAATTGATCATACCTCTAACAATCTATGGCCCCACTAGAACTACTTCTTCCACTGTGGTAAATCAACCACGCCCAAATAATATACCTACCTACAGATGAGAACCTCCTCAACCATGCTCATGTTACATTCCTTGAGCACTAGGGGAAACCTATGACCAGACTATACCTACTTCATCTACCCTCAGAAGATAAAAATCCTACTATCCCTACTACTAAAACTATCTCACCAAAAACTACTGCTAAGGATGATGCTGAGCTTGTCCACCTCCACCAAACTGAGCTCGGGTAGCCAGTAGGAACTAATTCAGAATATGGACATGAACCCCAAAGAAGAAACAAATAATATTCATTCTCATAACAATGTAACAGAGACTTCTAGCACTATAAATCCAGAAAGGAAGTTGCTAATCTTGTCTCACCACTGGTCGAAACCTTGAAGGTCTCATCACCCTAGATATTCCACTAACAACTCTGCCACTTAAAGAACACTGCTTGATCCCCTCTCATAGTATACCTCCTCATAAGGGCATCCTCTCAATCAATTATGCCTTCTTCTGAACCTGAAAATATTTCCACAACCTAAAAGGAGTTTCTACATACTAGATAGAAGGTTTTATTGCCTCCTCAAGATGTCGCACACAAGACTCTTCATGTGGAAAAGAACTTGGGAAAAATGAATAAGGTCCTTCAACTTGATCTTAAGCTCCCCCACTGATATAATCCCTTGCTGAAGGGAGAGTAGCTCCTATATATTTTCAGACTTCGTAGTTGATAAAAGAAACTCCACTTGAAACTCCTTCTCGAAGTCAACCCATAAAACATCTTCCTCCTTCTTCTATCCCCGATCAAGCATCCACCATTGATTCATAACACCCCACATCTGACTAATTTCCAAATGGAACCTATACATTGTTGGGGCCTGGATCAGACTGAAGGAAATCTACCCATCCTCTAGAAAACCTTCTATTTCCACATCAGAAAAACTACCCTTATACTTTCCCAAAGCCTTATGCTTGTAATAATTCAACATTGTCTTCCACTAATCATACAACTGATCTAGATCAACCCTACATCAATAAAACATATCATCCAGTGAACCTTCACCACCTGATCCACACATGAACGATGACCAATATCCATAACAGAATAGAAAAAAAGGATTTCCTAAGCCCGATTAGTATGTAATTTTTAATAAACATTATTTTAATTTACTTTACACATTTTATCCATTTTAACATTCCCCAAACAACCCGATTCAATATAGAACACAAGTCATTATGATTCATTTACCTCTATTTGAACTCTACCATGTAAGCATGCATGTCTTACATGGTCATTCAATAAGCTTAGAGTCCATGCATTGGATCATGGGGGGACTAAAATCTCATGTCCTAGATGGTCTCCCAAGACTATGTTATACTCTGTGGTCAACTAGAACTATTTTCATACCATCTCATACAATCCTCATTGTGTCTAACTCAAAACTGAATCCTATCTCTCAACCATCACCTATCATACCATTTTTTCAAGACCCCATCCCTCCAGAGATACCCCTTTTAGGCTTGCAAGTTAGAAAGGGAGATAATGACCCCCAAGTCACACCTCCAGTAGGTCCTGAGTAGGAAACAAAAACCAAAGGTGTACAAATCTCGCAATATGGGAGGAATTGACCTTTTATTTGGAGACAATATTAGTAGATATGATTGATAATCCATAAGAAACTCCAAGAAATAATATATATAAATCCAAAACTATCCCACATGCATGTGTAAAATAGAACCGATACAAATAAAAAAGTCTTCAAATTAAATAAACAAAAGTAAAGCTAAGTAGTAACACAACAAATATCAAGATATGAGCTAGTAAGTTCCATCACTGACCATGAAATCATCCTAGAAAACGGAAAATTGTTTTATATACATAGGGTGAGTATACAGGTATACCCAGTAGGAAAACCAAAGTATCCCATACACATGTGAAAGAGGCATACTAATTCACCTGTGAGAACACAACATAACCAAACAACACCAAAGCATGTATACTAACCACTCATCCTCACAAAGTTACTCTCACCATGTAACACAATTCAATTAAAATTATATAAAGAAAATAAATGACTGGGATCCTTGAGCCTGAGGCCCCACATACTTTCCCTCTCCCTTTTCACCAGACCCCCTTCTCCCCTAATCCATCACCATTGACCCACCTTCTCCCCAACCTAACCATATTCTCCCTAGATCCTCCTTGAGAGTGACCCCCAAGACCTCAACCTTTCCCTCACAAATGGAACACATTTCTCCCCTAATCAATTATTATCACCCCCTTCTCCTCAACTCCCCCTTCTCCCTTATTTTTCAATTGGTTATGAGTGGTATTACCTCATTACTTCTTCTTTTCTTATGCTCCATTCATCCCTTGACCCTCTCTCAATATTTATCACACTTATGAACCCTAACCAATGAATGTGTTTAGATTAAGATTTAGGGATGTTTTAATGATTCATAATGAGGTTGTATATGTAGTGGATGTTTTTTATTTTATCAATTGTGCATTCTCCATCAAAGATGAAAGATTTCAAATGGTTTCTATTGACATGAGGTAGATTTTTATGGAATTACCATGTAATTCCTGGATTGTATTACTTTTTTAAATTATTTTTTATGATTTTAGAAGAATTTTATAATCCCTTTGTAGGATATATTGGATTTAAAAATGGATATTTTGCTTGGTATGGTTGTGTTTCATACTATGTTCTTGTGAAAATAGTTGAGAGGAACTCTTGAAAATGGTTCCTCATGAATGTTTTCTTAAAATAAAACCATTTTGGTCTTTAAATGGTTTCAAATGTTTGAAAGAAATGAATAGAACTTGGTCACATTCCATATGTTTGTTAAATCCTAGATGAATTTTATAATAGTAAATAAATATTTAATTTATAGCTTGAAACTAGTTTTTTCTTTAAAATGTTTGTGCGTTATTTTATAGACATGTTTTTAAAATTCAAGGTAGCTGACCTTTAATCTTTCTTTAAAATGGTTTTGAGAAAATAAATCTCATGGTGGCTTGAAATGTTTTTAAAAGGTTAATGGTTATCCTTGAAAAATGGGTGCTTTTCACCATTTTACTTCCTTTAAAGAGGCATGTCTTTCCATAAAAGTTATTTCATGGAAATAGTTGGATTCATAATTTGGTTTTCAATGTTTAGTTTGATAAATTATTTTTGAAGAACATTTAAAATTTTGATTTAAAATGGATTGAAAATGCATAGGATTATCAACATCTTAATCAAATCCTAATTGAATTTTTAAGAAATTTATTTTAAAAAAGCGTGAGACCCTATTGAGCCTCATGTAACTAAAGTTATGCCTACGGAAAATTGTGATCAGATGAGGGGATTATTTTTATTAATGAATCTTTTAGTTTTTTATAAGGATATATGTGATTGGGTATTTTACGATAACTATGTAGGAGGTGATAAGTGAGTTAATTTAAAGTGTGTTTCAAGTTCTATTTGTGAATATACATATTAGAATTGTCAATTGATAATGGTTTAATAAGGAACAATGGCCGCATGGACAGTTGTTTTGAGGTGTGTTGTGATGCACCCACTTATCTAAATTAAGGATTATCCCATGAAATTATTAAATAAATTTAATTTTCAACAATATTTTAGATCACTAAATAAAACAGAATTATATTATTTTAAAAGAAACACTTTTATAGAATTAAAAAATTTACAGGCCATAACATTTTCTATAATGTAAAATATACTTTTAGAAGAGTTTAAATTAGTTCACTACAATTTAATTATAAATATATCTATAATGTAAAAATATTGAAGCATATTAATATTATTATATAATCAAATAGTTTTTAAATTCAAAAAAAGAATTCACATGAAACTAAAATTTTAGTCTATATGATTATGAATATAAAATTTAAATATAAAATTTATTTTCAATTCAGTATTTAAATAAAAATAAAAATTGTGAAAAAACACGATGTTAAAAAATGCTTGGACTTAGTATCCCAAGGGTTTTTCTCCCATGATGACTATTTTAAATTAATTATTATAGGGGTTTTCCATTTCTTATATTTTATGTTTCAATATCTATGATTAATTTTCTTTTTTTACATTGACCATTGTATTACATATATGAATCTTTTTATAACTAATTGTGTTGTGTTTTTTTACTTCTATTTATCCATTTTCCTACTTAGTAGTACTTATGTTTTTTAATTTTCATTAATTATGTGTAGGAACATTGTGATTTATATGGATAGAAGGTTAATCACATTACCAAGGAACACATCTTAGTATTCTAAGGGTTTAGAGGTGTTTTTAGATTTTGTGATTTCCAATTTTTTTGTTGACAGAAATATAATATGTCCATGCACTAAATGTAAATTTTGAAGATAGTTGAATAGTATTGAAGTTTATGAATAGTTGATATTGAATAAATTCCCTTCTTAATATTTGTGTTGGATTTTACATAAATAATAAATGTTAAAAAAAGGTTTGAGCACTCAAGTTAATCAATAGAATGAGATCCCAATTTCACCGACAATGGAAACTGAAATTAAAAACCTTATAAAAGATGGTTTTATCTTTTAAATTAAAAATTATCAACCTGAAAACACATTAGGGGAACCATTTTAGGGTTCTACAAATAATTACTTGACTAGTGATGTTTTGGGGGCAATTTGACAACCAGATCACGATTGTAACAAATCATTGGATCCTCCTCTTGATTCTATGGAGACTAATGTAAGAGAGATCTTCATTGAGTATCTATATTAATTTCATGATTTTTATGATGGAAATAAAAAGATGTATGGGTATGTCTAAAATAATCAAGACTTTATTTTTTATTAATGTTGTACCATATCAAAAGCCTACCTGTAATTACAAAAGTGATTTCCATGATATTGAAATTGTTTCATAATGAATTTAATGAAGTTATGTTCCCAAATACTTTTTATGAAATGAAATTTTTATTAACAAGATTGATAGTATTAATAAACAAATATATACTTTTTCTAATGATCTTATGCTTTATTGGAGAGAAAATTCTAGTAGATAGGATTGAAAAAAATGTTCATATTTTAGATAGCAGTGAATGGGTGATGTTGGATGTATGAATCGTCATACATATATGAAGTAGAAGAAAAATAACAGACCTGAAAAAGTTTCTTGTTACTTCCTTTTAAAACATATATTGAAAATATTATTCATGTCATCGAAAACTTCCAAGAACTGGAATTATAATTATATAGATAATGAAAATGATGGGTTAATGTGAAATTAATGATATTTGAAATCATGTAATAGATTTTATTCATTTCATCCAAATTTTGCACCTGATCATAGGAATGTGGAATTAGTATTAGCTTCCAATGGATTCAACCCATCTGGGACATTGAGTACCTGTTATAGCATCTGTCCATTTTTTGATCCCTTACAATCTACCTCCATTGATGTGTATGAAGAACAACTTTTATCATTAAGATGATTATTACTAGAAGGTAAAAAACTAAAAAGGATAATTATGTATAATTTTAACATATAATTCATGAGTTATAAGAGTTATATATAAACAATGTTGAGTCATATGATTCATCTTTTAGAACAATGCTCAAAATGGATATTGTTATAATGTGGGGTATTAGTGATTTTCATGGAATTGGGAACTCTTTTAGTTATAAAACTTTCATGGGTTTGGATTATACTATTTTTAACATTGATTTTTATATTTAATGTATACCATACATTAAAAAACTTCTCTTCTTATGTCCCAATTTATTTTTTGATGCATGTCATAGATTTCAGTTGAAAAAGCGAAAATTCTATGGTATTATTGATTATATACCTCCATAAAAGTGATTGAAAAGTTCTAAAATATTAGAACAAATTGGAAATGTTGAAAAAAAATTAGGAAAGTGAATAATTTGAATGATTGTGAGAAATATGTTTAAAGTGCATCCTTAATTGAAACCAGAATGAAATAAATGAAATAAATAATATATTCTTCAAAATAATTTATTGCGAATTTAATTTTTTGAATTATAATCTTTATGTTAGACATATTGAGAAGTATATTTGGTGTAAATTTCATCTTAACATTTCTTAATGATAATGGAAAATTTATGTACAATATCAATGATCAGAAGGACTTATAAACAGTGAATATAAAGTGTAGTTTATAGACAAATGAGAATGAAAGTATGATCATACATTTTTAGAAAATAAAGTAGGGATGAAGTTAAATTCCATTGAATTTTAGAACATGTGAAGGTATCTGATGGATAGTCATATAACACCTCAATGTATGTCAACATAAATCATCATAGTTTATGTGGATTGAAATTTAATAATTCCCAAAAAAAATTGAAGGAGTTACTACCATTTTAATTTCATACATTGTTACCATAAACGTTTTCTATAGTTGTACTCCAATATTTCACATTATTCAAAAAAATATGTAAGAAAAATTTATAACCAGCCGAGCTTCGAAAAATTCAGGATATATTTGTACTAAAACTTTTTGCAATGGAGGTGAACTTTTCTTCATCATTTGTTACTATCATTGTGCATTTAACTATGAAATTTTCATGGAAACTAAATTAATAGGTCTTGTACATTATTAATGGATGTATTCAATTGTGAGTTTCATTATTTATATGTTTTTCAACTTAATTATAAATTCATTATCACATCATTAAATAAAAAATTATATTTTATTTATAACATTTTATAAAAACCTTGGTGATTTGAAATCATATGTGAAAAATAAATCTTTTTCTGAAGGCTCTATTTTTGAAGGCTGTTTAGAAGAAGAGTGTCATAATGTTTTTTCTAGATACATGGATGATATTGAGACAATATTCAATTTATTTGGACATTTATGTGGCACATCAACTCAATATCAACTTAACATGATATCAAAAAACCTTTTTAACTTCTCACCGATCATTTGGGAGGATCTCAAATATTACACTAAAAATGTAATTATTATAATCTCATAGATATGTGTTGGTTAATAGTGAATTTTTTGGTCCATTTATTGAAAATATAATGATAAAAAAAGATACTAATAATAATCCAATCATGAAATGAAAAATATATAACAAAATGTGTTAATAAAGAGCTTGTCGAGTAGTTTTAATGTCCATTAAGGTCATAAATATTGAAATAAATACAGATATTAAGCTTACACATATATTTTGTAAATATAATGATGTGTACTACATGTTTTAGATCAGTAATACCAATACTAAGGATGTGTTGTCAGAATATTTGTTTTTTTGCTTAGGGTCCTCTAAAATAGGCTATAAAGATCAATTCTTACAATGTGAATGATATAAGATTTAATATATTCAACCATGTGGAAGATTTAGAAACAAAAAATAATGGTATATTTATAGTTTCTGAATTGGGATACTATAAAATATTGATGGATACTATTGAATTAAACTATCAAAATTATTTTTCTTTTATTTTAATCAAATGAAATTGGGTCAATATTACTGGGGGTACTGAAAGATATTACTTACAATTTACTTATGTAAATTTCCTTTCTTGATAGAAGTCAATGAACAATAATTACATGATATATATATATATATATCTTCTAATCACAAGAAAAAATTGTATATTATGTTGAAGATGTCGCATATAAAGGGTTGAGTATAGTTCCTACAATAAAACATAGAGACTTTTCTGATATGGGTGATGAAGTCTAAGATTTTACCTTTGAAATTGAATCCTCCTATTAGTAAAAAATAGAACTTTGTTCCCTCATGATATTGAATATATTAGTCATATAAGGGTGGAAGATGTAGATGAAGAAATTATAGAGAAGGATAATAACATGATTAAAGTAAAAAATGATTTTATGTGAAGTAATCAATTAACTTATCAACAAAATATGTCATATGTCACAAGAAGTCTTTTGAGTCACGTGTTGTGACTACCCCAATCCCGCCTTCCATAGGCTAGGGGATGGTGACTAGCATCAAAAAGGCATATCCCAAAAGGGAATGCATTTCCTTTAAACTTGTACACACACAGACAAGGAATACTACACCAAGTAAACCACAATAGAACGAAAAATAGTACCACCACCAAAAAGTACCACCACTGAGAGTAAAATTTGTAAACTAAAATAAAAGGGGAAATAATACAAGACCAAATGAAAGTAAAGTATGATAAAGGAAAAACATGCTCTGGAGGTCGTCCACCGAGGATCCCACATAATGAGTAGGCACAACTCACTGTCAGATGTCACTGCAACACATCACATCCATCGATCCACTTTCGAGCACCATCAATCCCTAGCTCCCCAAAGTCCCGGTCAAATATGTCGTCATCTTCAGAAGACACAAAAGGATCAGGCGAAGCCCATGCATGGGTGAATATAACAATACTCAGTAGGGACCCCAAGACCCCTGAAGGTTTCTTAGAAATCCATAAAGGAAATACAACAAAGAAAGATCTCAATGTAAAGCATAAATTAAAAGACATATATCACAACAGGTATAACTTATATACATAAGTAAAGATGATTAGTCATAAAGCTAGATCATCTTATTCTGTTGAGAGGATCTGCTTCTAATCCACATAGGGTTTCTAGGTGCTGAGCCACACATGGTTGGTAGGTGATGATCCACATTGGGTTTCTAGATGCTAATACACACAAGGTCTCTAAGTGATAATCCACACCGGGTATCTAGGCGCTAATCCACACATGGTCCTTAGGTATTGATCCACACATGGTTGTTATTCATTCTTCATATCAAAACTAGCCACCAGATTCCCACACTTAGCACGCATGATTTTGGGAGAATTTTCTTACCAAGACATCGATCGTACCTCAACCTCCACACATTCCCATATATAGTAACACAAAGTATCGTCTCATCGTAAGGGTACCAATGCAACATAAAATGCGTCGAACGGATGTCCGGTCAGTAAGATATGGGCCTTTTGTAATAAGGGCTTAGTTTGATTCGAGTCTGATCCAACCCGGACTTACGCCAAACTCTGCCAAAACTCATGTAGAGTATCTCAGAAGGACCACCACATCACATAGGTCCCAATTCCACTGACGACGTGTCAATCAGACACCCGGTTTGAGAAATATTTGTGTTTTAGTGAAACATGGTTCAGTCGGGTCCGAGTCCGATCTAACTTGGTCAGACCAACCAGGTTCGGGTCGATCCAACCCGTATCTTGACCAGCATGGGACCGGTCCATTGGGATGCGAATTTTTCCCCTTTGGCTGCGGGTCTGGCCCACTGACCTTGACAGACCCGTTGTAGCAGGCCAACTCCTCCATTTGAACTTGACATTGCCATGTTCGGTCTTCAACACACAAAGCCAGTGAAACCGGCCACACCGTCCCTGTCACCCACGGACTGAGACCATGGGTTGACTGGGTCAACGTGGTGCCATCATGGTGCCACGAGTCTCCAGTGCCACGACAGCAGTGGCCGCTACCTTTTTCGTTCACATGGGTGGCCCAGATGTGGGCCGCCACCTCCACGCGGTTCAAGTCAGCAGCGCAACTCCATGCTACTGTGATGCGTCGATGGGCGCACCACCTCCCTCCGCCCATGGACGCCACCGCGGGCCACCACTAGAACAATGATGATTTCTTATGCCGACCACTGGAGTAGCTATGGTAGTCTTTTTCAGGATCCGTCTGCGCCCATGGGAACATAAGTCTTCCGCATTCACTGTGATGGAATCGAACTTGCCATTCCACCATTTTGAGAATTCATCCATGAAGATTGCACATGCGAAGGGGCTCGGGCCTTATTCGCATCGGTCCATGCCCTCCATGTTGAAGGATTAAAAATATGGGGAGGTCTGGATACTAGTAGTGTAATCAATAAAAGTGATAATTTAATCTCATATAGTGGAATCCGGAAAGCAGTCACCCTCCTACAAGAACGCATGATCCATAAATCAACCTATTCGTGGGTTGATCTGCGTTCTTCATTTTTTTTAAAAGAATGAGGAACCTTTAAATAGTTTAAACTCCTACCTCATTTGACATTTTTTGTCATAGAATTCCGTCCTCGAGGGGTCAAGAGGTCGAAGTCATTCGTCGCTTCCTAGCTTCATTCTTCAAGGCACGTCGAAGTCGATGACATTCCGTCATTCTTCGCCGTTCTTCGTTGGAGAGGAAACTTGCTAGAGGATCATAAGAAAATTTACCATGATTTAATTCCAAACTCTTCTACACATTAGATAATTAAAAAAAGAAACACATCACAACTTTTCTATTACACTTTGATGTTGTGTCGTTACACTATTTCATTCTTGAAACAATGTAGATGTTATTCTGCGACTTAAAAATCCATTAATGGGATTCCATTAATGCACCTCATTGTCACCTCATCACCGCACCATAGTTTTGTCGTATGCTACTCAACGATCGAGAAAAGAAATAAAATAAACTTTTGATACTATTTTCTTATTTTATGAAATGTACAAAAAATTACATTTCCATTAGACTATTTTCGGTCTAAGTTAAACCTTTTCTAGGGGAATCCCTAAATTCCGTGTTCAACGGTGCCCTCAGATATTTGATCTGCTCACCAGGTCAAAATTTAGAAAAACCCACTCGCACGTTTATAGAACGTAATTTAAAATAAATTCAAAATTACATTCCGAGCACTCCAGGCCTCAAAATAATCTGCCATCAATGTGTGTGGTCTCGAAATAATTCCATATAATTTTTTAAAAAAATTACACCAAAATTTTCAGACATTACATTCTACTCACCTTAGGGATTTACGTCCTCAAAAGCCAAAACAAGTTCTAATAAAACAAGTTGAGGTACTGAGCACAAATTTGAGCTTCTCACTCCCATGTGATCTCATGGAGGTTCTCATGCTGCCAATGAACGTGCACTAGAAGAATCAACCATCCACAAAGGACCCTCTTCTGTCGATCCTCTATCTCCACTAGGAACTCTAAAAATGTCACCCCATCATCAATGTATAGCTTTCCCCAGTCCATGATGTGCGATGGATAATGACCACAACTTCTTAGCTATGACATGTGAAAAATATTTTGTGCTTGGTCCATCTATGGGAGAACAACTAGGTGGTACACCACCTTGCCAGCTCTGCTGAGAATCTGTAATGGTTTGATGAACCTCAGAGATATCTTTCCACCCCAGAAAAATCTGAAAACTCCCCATCGATTTGAGACCCGAAGGAAAACACATTCTTCCTCCTCAAACTACAAGTGTCTCCATTTCTTGTCAACATAGGACTTCTGTTTTCTCTATGTAGTCCTCATAATCTGCTGGATGATCTTCACCTTCTCAGTGGTAGTCCATACCAACTCTGGACCCAAGAGGACTTACTCTCCTATGTCTCTCCAGCATAGAGGTGATCTTCATTACGGCTTGTAAAAGGCCTCAAACAGTTCCATACCGATGGTGCAGTGATATTTGATATTGTATGAAAACCCCAACTATGAAAAGTGGCCCTCCAAAATGATACAAAAATTAAAGACGCAAGCATGAAGCATGTCCTCCAGGGTTTATATGGTCCACTCTGTTTGACCATTTGTTTAAGGATGAAAAGTTTTTCTCAAGCGCAGCTGAGTCCCGAATGCCTCCTAAAACCCCTCCCAAAACCAGGATGTAGACTATGCATCATAGTCTGAGGCGATCATCAAAGGCACCCTGTGAAGCCATACTATCACCTGGACATAGAGTGCTACAATCCTTATATTAATCCCTGGTCCTAGATGGGTAGGAAGTGTTCCGACTTGGTGAGTCGGTCAATGATCACCCAGATAGAGTCGTGGCCCCTCGACAAGTGTGTTAACCCCATCATGATGTCTATGGTGATACCATCCCACTTCCACTCTAGTACCTCAAGTGGTTGTGTCTAGCCTGCTAGGGCCTGATCCTCAGCATTTACTTGCTGAAAAGTAAGGCATTATGAAACAAACTCTTCCAGTACTTTCTTCATCCTTGGCCACCAATACTACCTTCAGAGGTCTAGGTATATCTTTTCCACTCTAGGATGTACCGCCAAAGTAGAAGTATGGAACTCTCTCAACACCCCCTCTTGTAACGTCAATGGCACTACGGTGCATCCTCTGAAAAGGATGACATGCTCCACACCTATCAAAAATCCATTAATATTCTATCTTGAGGATAACTGAGCACACCGGGCCTCATAGTCAACATCCACATGTGGTGACTCCCTAAATTGATGTAATAGTGGAAGATTGAAAGACATCAACTGAAGGTAGGCTGCTTCATCGCTATCCACGAAGGATATCTGCATCGTGACTAGAAACACCATCACCTCACTCAGGAGTTGTAAACTATACCTCTTGCTGAGTGCATCTTCCACCATGTTCCACATCCAATGATTATAGACTATCTCAAACCCATCGTCCTAGAGGAACTCCATCCATCTCCACTATGTCAAGTCCAGATCTTTCTGTGATAAGATATACCTGAAACTATTGTGGTCAGAGAAGAAGGTAAACCGTTCACCCAATCAAGTAGTGTCGCCAAATCTTCAAGAAAAATTCCACAACCACTAACTCCATGTCATGGGTCATGTAGTTATGCTTATGTTGGATGAACTTCAGCAAGACATAGGAGATATTTGATCACTTCTGCATTAGGACACAACCAAGCCTGATCCCTAATGCATCACAGTATACCACGTAGTCAATGCCCTCCTCTGGAAACCTCAATATGGGAGCACTGGTCAGTCTTCACCTCAGCTCTAGAAATATTTATAGGCACATCTTTGTCCACATGAAGGGCTGCACCTTCTTTTTCAAAGATGACAAGTGTGATGATACTCTGGAAAAGTCAGGCATGAACCTCCTATAGTATTCAACCAACCCCAAAAACTCCACACCTCAGTCAAGATTCTAGGTGGATCACAAGCATGAAATTACCCTATCTTATCCAGATCCACTGCAACTCCATCCTCCAAGATGACATGTCCCAAGAAGTGGACCTCTCAAATACCGAACTGGCACTTTGAGAGCTTACCATAAATCTAGTTCTTTCAGAGTGTGTCCAGGACTATCTGTAGTTTTGTAGCATGATCCACCTTTGACGTCGAGTAGACAAAGATTTCATCAGTGAATACTACAATGAAATGATCAAGGTAAGGATGGAAGATCATGTTCATGAGTCCCATGAACATTATTGGGGCATTGTTCATGCCGAAATTAATCACCAAAAACTCATAGTTCCCCTACCTGTATCTAAAGATTTTCATCTGTACATCCTCATCCCATATATGAAGCTAATGGTAGCATGATCTAAGGATGATCTTTGAGAACCACCTCACCCCTTCATTTGATAAACGAGGTCATAAATCCTCAACAATGGAAACTTGTTCTTCATGGTCAACTGGTTTAGGTGCCAGAAGTCCACATATATCCTCAAGACCCTGTGTGCATTCTTTGAAAACAACACTGGGGCTGCCTATGGTGAAACACTGTGCCTTACAAACCCCTTCTCCTGCAAGTCCTCCAGCTGTACCCTCAACTTAGGAAGCTCCGTGGGAGCCATCTGATATGCCCGTGTGGATATTGGTTCCATCCATGGGTACAAGCCAATGTAGAATTCTAACTCTCTATGATGAGGTAGTACAAGGACATATTTTTGAAAGATATCCTCATACTCGTCCACCACTAAAGGAAAGCTCAGACTCTTCCCTTCCACCACACCGAGGGAGAGTCAATCCAATTGGTGAGTGTTCGGTTATACCCTCCTTTAAGAAAGTCCATCCTTTGCAGAAATGGTTCCCTTCTCTCTGATGAAGGAAAACCTGGACCCATCCTCACAGACACACCGCACATTGCGCCAAAAACCATCAATCTGAACATGGGATGTAGATAACAATTCCACACCCAAGATGCAGTCATAACGCCTTGAGGATGATACTAGGAGATCCAACTGAATCTCTCACCTCATAGAGTAAGCTCACACTACGGGAACCCATGTGTAATCATTGATTCCCCTCCTGTAGGAGTCTCGAATTGTAAAGATCGAGCCAACATATCCACTCAAATATCTTAGACTCAAATGAGGTACATGGAAAGGAAATAGTGTCTAAAACATATGTTTATGAGAAGTAAATATAAGGTGGATAAGACACAGATCATACATGTAATCATCTCTAGAGATCTATGGTCATAGGCCTCCATCTCCTGAAACTGGCCTCACCCCTGTTCAACGACTCTCTAAGCCATTGGTGGACCACCAGTGGGTGGTGGTGGTAGTACCTCAAACCGTCGTCCACCGCTAGCCACTTGGATAGCTACCCTTACATGTCCTCTTCCCAACGAACCTCTTTGTTCAAACCTCTATCTCAGCCTTGGTGGTCCCTCGACCACCAGCTGATCACTTGTGTGAGTATTCAGATTGTAAAAAACCATATTCACCTGTCTGCCGCATGAGTAACAAACTCTATCCCTCAGATGATCTCCTCTACCAAGATCTGCCACTCCACCCCTTCATCCAGGGGTCATCCTCTGGAAGGTCTGGCCCACATGGGCCTCTGCATCGTCTACCTACCACCTGCTACAGATGAATCAACCACCTGTTGTCTGGTGGTGGATCTCACCATTGAGGCCTGCTTTGATAGGAAGATTTACACCATTAAAGATCACTCTATCACTCCAACCTGTTTCGGGATGCTGAGTGAAACCATCAATTCCCTGATCTCCCGTCGGAGTCCCTGATCAAATTTCCAGGCCCTGATGAAAGGGTCACGTATCATGTCGGTGGAATAAAAGGAGAGGTCAGTAAACCTCTCCAAGTACGGGTCCACAATCAGTCTACCCTGATATAGGTGCAGTAGCTCCTCGATACACACTGAGCGTAGTGTAGATGGTATAAAATCTCCTAGAAGAGTCTCTCGAAGTTTGACGAGACAGGGGTCACCACCTCATGTGTCTGGAGTGACAAGCTCCTCCATCACCCATCCATGACCAAAAAAGGCTAGAATCTAGGACCACCATCTGGTTTGTAGGTGTCTCTACCAGGAGAAAAAACCCACGTAACTGCCTCATGCTAATCCTCATCTACCTGAGGATTTGTCTCAAAAAAAAACCTCAGAGGGATCTATCTTGGAAATTAGTAAAACATGCTTTGTCAGTGTGCACTGTCCACTGGTGGGGCTAGTAGAAACCACTACTCTCAGGGTAGTGATACTACCGGTACACCACCCGAAGGATCTATTTCCTTATGTGGTACCTTCACTGACACCTCATCGCTCGGTGGGCCATCGTCGTGATCCCTTGCTAGAATCCAAGAAGGATGACTTCGTGGAGACAAGATGTAGTGAAACAGATGTGCCACAATCAATACGTTTTACATGGTGAGCTGACTCATAAGAAATCAAGAGAAAAACATTTACAAAACACATGAAACTAGTGTTTTCATATACCGAGTTAGAAAACAGAATTAAGGGTCATGATATATGGATACGTCAGCCACTGCATGAACACTAGACTCCTTGGACTGAATACCGAACTTAATACACTTAAAACTATTTTCCCCAAAGAAAATACAGACTCTTAGTTTTTCTAGAAGAACCAAATGCCCTTTGATACCACTTTGTCACAACCTGTCCCCCGGGGCCCATGCCATGACAACCCCAATATCGCCTTCCATAGGACAGGGGCTAGTGACTAGCACTGGAAACGCATATCCCAAAAATTGAATGCATTTCCTTTAAACTCTTACACACACAGACAAGGCATACTGCAAAAAGAAAACCACAAAGAAAAGTAAAATAGTAAAACCACCCCAAAGTACCACCATTGAGAGTAAAAGCTGTAAATTTGATGTAAAGGTGATAGAATACAAGCCCAACTAAAAGGAAAGTAAAAAAAAAGAAAACCAAGACCTTAAGGTCATCCGAAAAGGATCTTAAAAGAAGGTTAGGTATAGATCACTATCAGATGTCCATGTAGCACACCACGAATATCGATCCCCCTCCGAGCACCATCTATCACTGGCTCCCAAAAGTCCCAATCAAAGCTGTCTGTCGTCTGCACAAAGACACAATAGGTATGAGAAAAGCTTGTGTAGTGTTGAGTGTAAAAAAATCAGTAGGGCCCCCGAGACCCCTGAAGGTCTCTCATAAATAGATGAAGGAAATTCCAAAAAGAAAGATCACAACATAAATCAAAAATTAAAAGACACATCTCAAACCAGGTATAACATAAGTATATAAGTAATGATGATTAGTTTTAAATATAGATCATTTTATTATGTTGATAGGATCTACTACTGATCCACACTGATTCGCTAGGTGCTGACCCACATAGGGTAACTAAGTGACGATCCACACAGGGATGCTAGGTGCTGATCCACACTGGGTCACTAGGTGGTGATCCACACAGGGTCGTTAGGTGCTCATCCACACAGGTTCCCTAGGTTCTGATCCACACATGGTCTCTATTTATTCATCATGTCACAACAAGCCACTGGAGTCCCTCAATTAGCATGCTGGATTCTAGGAGGATCTGGTCCTCAATCCATAGGTAGTACCTCAAACGCCACGAAGTCTTACATAGAGTATCCCGAAGGACTACCTAGTCATAAGGGTCCCAACACATCAGATGACGCATCGAACAGACGCATGGTCTGTAAGATATGGGCCTTTTTGAAAAAAGGGCCCAGTTGGATTCTAGTTAGATCCAACCAGGATGTACTCAAACCTTCGTAAAAAGTCACATAGAGTATCTTAGAGGTACCACCTCATCGCAAGGTTCCCAATGCCCCTCATTTTTGCTTCATCGTTCCACTGCAACATCGTCATCCACCGCTCAATGATTGAGAAAAGATATTATATAACTTTTTAATGTAATTTTATAATTTTTCAAAAAGTATGAAAAAACTAAATCTTTTTTTACCATTGTTGGTCAATGTTAAGACTTTTTTATGTGAATCCCGACATTCCAAGTTCAATGGTGCCCTTTTATATTTGATCTGAGAACTGGTTCAAAAGGTATAAAAACCATTCACATGTTTTCTGAACGTACTTTAAAATATGTTCAAAATTACATTCCGGGGACTTCGGGCCGCAAAATCACTTACCATTATGGCGAGCGGTCTCGAAATAATTCCATATAATTTAAAATAAATTTTTCAAGGAAATTACTAGACATTATATCATATTTTGTTCATTACTAGTACTATAAATCTGCTGTCATATTTAAATTTATTTTCATATAGGAGTTGTTTAAATATGTTAAAGCAAATATTATATTTTTTTTATGTTCATACATTCATTATCATACCTATGTATATTTTTTATGTGATGTGCATATGTTTCATTTCTAATTTTTTTTTTCTGCATTAAATTTTGAAATAGATGTTTGAAAGTTATTTTTATTTGTTTAATTGAAATAAATTTCCAGGAATATTTTTACTCCATTTTATTTTTATGGGGTCCACTTAGATGATGTTTCAGTATTATTTGGATAGATTCTTGTGTATATAGTGGCTGATATGGTTACCCTATTGATTAAATATTCTGATTATAGGAATATTTTTAAATCTTAAAAGAATGACGTATTTGATTACCAGATGAAGGTAAATTTAATACATTATGGCTCAATTGAATTCCATTAGTTAATTAAATTCTAATATTTAAAAATGAATCTATTTATGTAGATTAATGATGTGAAGTTTATTGCGCTGAAAAATAGAATTATTTGATTTATGTCAGAAGATGAATAGATGTGTCTTTAATGATATTACGTAGATGGATAGTTTGAATGAGCAAGGAAATCACACAACTTCATTTTCCATTAGTACACAAACTATTATTGTTTTTACTATTAAATTTAAATATATAGCATCATTTAAAATAAAAAAAATTGTCTAACAAGACCAATAGGAGGGAGTGGAAATTTTGTCAGAGATGATGTTGCTCTTAGTTTTTCGGAAAGTGTTGAGTGTTGAATTTATATTTAGTGAGGGTTATGTTTAACTCAATTGATGACTGACTAACATAATGATATAATAATTGAGAAACTTTTTTGTGGTTTGCGGTATGCGATATATTTATTTCTCTTTAGATTAAATATTTTACTGTGGTTAGTGGTTCCTTTTTTTCTTGTATGATTTAATCATGATTATCACATGTTTATAACTTGTATTTGTTTTAAATTTTATTACTAATGATGGAGATTTCTATTTGGAAATGTGAATTTTAAAAGCTTAATTGTGGTTGTAAATATCAATAATAACAATTTTAAAATCATGTTTGGTATAAATTTTCAAGTTTTTGTCTTCATTATTGTTTGAATTAGCACATTGGATTAAGGATTAATCAATTTTATTATGTTTTTTTGGTAATTAGCTTCTTTTATTTTAATCTTGATCATGTTTTAATAGAATATCCATTTACAATTAGTCTGTTACGGTCCATTTATAGGTTGTTGCCCATTATATTACTGTATCTTGGTCATATAGTGATTTTATATTCATATGACATCATTATTATTGTATTCTATATATTTAATGTCTTATGTGTGTTTCCCTTTAATATTTGGGATGTGATTGTGTTGGAAAAATAGAAAATATGGATCATCTAGCTTGCGAAATTGTTTGATGGTGGTGAATTTATCGAATTATTTTTTGTTTCCACTTTTTTGGATTGTTTGAGGCATGTAAAAGATCTTAAAATGAAAATGTTTTTTCTTACTAAAATGAAATTTTTGAATGGTTAATCTGCTCTAAGTGGAATTTAAAGGGAAAATTGTTATATATAAAATGGGTTTTGAAATGGTACATAAAAACGGAATATGTGGGTTTTTAAACAATATTTGATAGGATTTTGATAAGGTTATAACACGAGTAATATAACATGTGGTTCATTTTTGAAATGAGTTTTAAAATAGACTTGACTAGGTTTCCAAAGGAAATACAATGAGTCTCGATTCATCTGGTTTTGGTATATTTGACCTTGTATGGGTGATGCCTTAGATTTTCGATTTTTTGTGTGATTCCTAATATTAGTTCATTGGTGTGTATTTTTGTGAACGATGATGAATTTTATGTATATATCATTGTGACAAATTATCTTGTGTGTATAATATTGGGTTTTCGTAGTTTTATTTTGATTTTTATTATATTTTAATAAAAACTCTATCTAATGTTGGTTTTGATACTGTTTATTCATAGTTGGTCTAATATTTTGAATATGTATGATTTTAATTTGTTTTATGGGGATGAATCTTCTTCATGATTTTATTTATTTTAACATTAGTATATTGAGGTGGATTAAACCGCCGCTATATATGGGGAAAACATTAAGGTCTCTTTAAACCGCCTTTATATGTGGTAATTGTTTTGGATATTTTAACTTACCATTATATATTTTTATATATAGCAATGGTTTAAACCATTAAAGACCCAATGTTTTTAAATGGAGATTACCTTCGTATAAATATGTCATAAAATCACATGAAAACACAACATAATGAACTACTAAGTGCTAAGTGACCTTTAAACATAAGTTTGTCAATTCTGTGTTTGGAATTTCAAAAATCAGACATACACGGTTGCAATCAATAAGTTATTTGGAGTTCGATAAAAAAACATAATTTTTGGTGAATAGTAAAATACATTTATTGATAGTAAAATACCCTTACGAATAGTGATATACCCTAATGAATAGTAACAGTACCTACGATAATATATAAATATTATTCAAGTAGAAAGTACGATGTACCTATAATTTGAATAAGTAAATGAATGTATTAAAACTGGTTTTTGATAATAAATTATGATTTCAATTGAATATTAAAATAATCATATTTCGAAAATTATTTTTGAAAATGGATTTCATTATTGGATTCTACACATCAATAAATGGTTTGGGTGATTTTTTGGTATTTTTCTGAAATATGTGAATTTTTGATGAATAGTAAAATACGATAATTTACGATAAATGCTATATAAGTGATTTATTGAGTCATTGATGATGATCTGCTAATGTTAGCCCAATTGGTTTGAAGACACATGCATGTATTACTATTTTTGGTCATGGAATCATCACTATTTCTTGTCTTGAAGAAAATAAATGAACTAAATATTATAAAACTGTGAAAACCCTCCTCTCCTCCACTATAACCCCCCCCTTCAATCCCTCTTCGCTTCACTACTCTCAAGCCTTATGACTTGCCAATATTCTTCCCAAATATCTCCCCAAACTTCTTCCCTATGTCCAAAATCCCCTATCCTTTTAAAAATATCTAAACCTCTCCCCTTAATAGGTTCTCAAAGGAGTAAGTCTCAAGAGGTCTTTAATAACAAGTGGAGAACACCAAAAAATTTAAGGTAAGTGATCCTCTCATATTCTCTCTTAATCAAGATTTTAATCTACGATATGCCTTGTTATGTGTAATAACAAATGATGGGATACATTTACGAACTTTCCCCATACTTCCCACATGATGTATAAGTGATGAGGAACCCCTTTTCTCTCTCATCAATCCCTCTTAGGTACACCTCACTCCATGCCGATAATCTGTAACGAATTCTTCCTGAACCATCTTTGTTCATTTGGGTTGACTTATCATTCATTATATAAAAATGGAGTTAACTTATAAGTTTATGTACATATTAAATATTATGTGTGGTTTTACAGCATTAATTTTTTATGACCCTTTCATCATTATATTTTGGGGATATACATTTTTTTAAATGATTCCATCCTTAGAACTTTTTGATAAGAAACCCTATTTTATGGGAACTTCTCGAATTTTTACCCAATTTCAATTGCACTCTATCCTCTATTTTAGTCGAACATTGTATTTATAAAATCAGTCTTTTTATTATTAAAATCATATTGGTTCAATTCTGGTTTTATATAAAATATTTTTCTCTTTTCTATTTTAAAAGCTTTATAGTATTTTCCTTAAAACCACACAAAAATGTTTTAAATCAAATGTTTCTCAAAATATATTTCTTATATTTTGTCACTTCTGTTTTTCACCACTTACCATTTTATATGCCTATTTTACCTTATGAATGTCCATGTATGTTCTAATCCATTTCTTTCATGGAGACTTTCATTATATTCTCATTCGTTACGCTTTATGTCATGATTGTGGTATCCACTTATTTCCATGGGTATCCTTATGTTTATGTATGTTTGATTATGTATGATTATTTATGTGGAAAAAAATCCTGAAAATTTTGAGATGGCTGCGCCTAGATAGAGCTCCAATGCATTGGGTAAAGTTAAGTCTCATGAGATGCGATGTGAAACAGGATTGGCAGTTAGCCATGACCCGTACTAAAATGGGAAACGAGATTGGCAGTTAGATTTGAACCATACTAAAATGGGAAACATGATTGGCAGTTGGCCTTGAACTATACTAAAGACATGTTTTATTATTCTTCCTCATTTATATGATTCCTAGTTTATATGATTCCATGCTTATATGGTACAATTTTATATGTTCCATGATTTGGATATCATTATTTCATGCCTCCTAACTCATGTTCTTAAGAAGTATCCTTAAGTTCATTCCCTTACTGGGATTTTCAACTCATCCTTTTTTTCATATCTTCCCTAGGGTACCCTATACTGATGTAAGGGATCTATGGAAGTTAGGTGCTCTTTATGGAGATTAAATAAAGAAGTTTCTTAGCCCCATGTTTTATGTTGTATGTACCTAGTCTTTCAAGACACTAGAATTAACAATCCATAGCTTGTAATCTGGTGTATAATTATGCATAAAATCATGTAATGTTATGTGTTAAAGATTTGGGCAACTATAGTTGGTATCATAGGATGGTCGAGTTATTTTAGGAGATTATAAATAGATCCCCTTAGTGAAAACCTTAAGGATGGGTCTATTTATAAGAATATATTCCTAAATATTGGTGAGTATGGAGTAAGTGGTTTATCAATAAAATACAACCATGTCTAGATATGAGTAGGTTGAGGAGGATTTTGCAAAGATGTACATAGAAGTGAAAACTCCAACAAGGATTTTTAGGCTTGCCTTAGGGTATCATGGTACATGACAATGGGCCTTGATGCACTCTTGGTTATGACACTATTGGGGGATATTCTTTGGTAGATTCACGAGCTTAGCACAAACCATTATTAAGGGGAAAAAAATCCCATAAGAATATATGTTAAGAAATAGATCGAGCATCACCTAGATATAAACCTAAGGAATCACAAGTTTGGATATAATTTTTCTTTATATGTTTATCCATTTATGTTCAATGTTTCCTTTCTATGCTTAATAGTTATGTATTCAAGTCCTCTAACTATACGTTCTTTTTCTTAGTTAATGGATGGAAATAGAAGAACATGTTCCAACAACCCATGTGATAGGCAATGTGAAGATTTCTATAATGATAAGCCTAATATGACGAGAGCATGTGCTCAAATCTTCATGAAAATAATTGCTCTACTGGCTTGAGTTATGAATAATAACATAAATAATGTGGAATGTCCTCCTCATTCACGGAAAGAGTAGGATGCCCTAGAATCCTTCATGTAGAAAATGCCTCCCATGTTTAGCAGATCTTTGGATTCCATCCTCAGAGAATAGTGGATCAACTCCATTAAGAAGACATTCTCTGTCCTCTAGTGCTCAGAATAAGATAAAGTTGTACTGGTGGTTTATCATTTTTATGGGGAAGCTGATCAGTGGTGGACCCTTATCAAGAATACAAAATCCCAAGAGGAAATTGATTCCATGGATTTGGAGAAATTCAAGAGGATGCTTTTCAACAAATATTTTCCTCGAACCCTTTTTCTCAAGATGGAAAGATAGTTTCTTGGACTCAAGTAGAAGGAAGATGAGTCCATCAGGGTGTATGAAGCCAAATTTACTAGGCCTTGCAAGGTATGCCTATAGCTTTATCATGAACACTAAAACCAAGGTGAATTTCTTTTTTAGTGGACTAAAGCCGAGTCTACGGAAAGTGTTGACGATTTCAAGATTTCAACAGTTATGAGGATATTGTTCGTTGTTCCCTCATGTTTGAAATAGAGATTGTAGAATCTCAGTGGTCTTAGGGACCTAGTGAAAAGAAGCAGAAAATAGACAACAACCTGGGTGGTTCATCAAACAAATCCCATGATGGATATACGCCATACTTTTCCCTTTATAAAATTTGTGGGAAGAAGCATCCTGGTAACTGTCTAAAGTGAACCAAGAATTGCTTCAAATTTGGAAAGTTTGGTCATTTGGACAAGAATTTACAAAGTGATATAAAAAATACTACTAATGTTGAAGAATAAAGGAAGGATCAGATCAAAACTCAACCTCCAGTGCAGGGTTACAACAGCGAGAAGCATGGGCATTATTTAATGAATTTCCCATAGTCGAGGATTGTTGGAAGCAATCATTAACAAACTCCAAGGAATCAAGTAAGGGATTATGCAATCACTACTTCTAAGGTGGAGATGGACAACGACGTTGTGATCGGTACGCTAGTCATTCATTAAAGTATTACGAATGCACTCTTTGATTATTGTTCTATATATTCTTTCATATATTTCAAGTTTAGTAGAACTATTGAAATACCACCTCAAAATTTGGAGTAAAATTTATCTGTGCAAACAAAAAAATTGGGAAATAATTGCATCCATGGTTTATATACCATCCCCAGTTAATTTTTTGTGGACTGAAACTCCCATAAAATCTCATCACACTTCCTTTAGTGGAGTTCTATAGTAGCTTGGGAATGTATTGGTTATCTTTATACAAATCTAACATCAATTATCGGGAAAGGGAGATCACTCTTCACATCCCAAAGCATACTACGATTCTTTACAATTGTGAGGAGGATGTTGAATATATATTAGAATTATTATCTCAAGTGTGGATATTTTTGCCTTGTGAGAACTCATATATAGCTCAAATAATTGAGACAAAGTATAGAATCTTGCTTTAATACATACCCATCTCGGGGGATTATACTGAGGTATTCCCTAAAGTGTATCCTGGTCTTCCTTTTGAATGAGAGTTTGTGTTCTCAATTGAACTTATATTGATATCTCTGCCTATCTCAAATACACCATACAGAATGGACACTATAGATCTGAAAGAGCTGAAGAAGCAGTTACAGGAGTATATGGAGAAGGGTTTTATACACCCGAGTGCTTCACCAGGGGTGCGCCAGTCCACTTCATCAAGAAGGACTGATCAATGCGCCTATGAATTGATTATCATGAACTCAATAAAATCATGATAAAGAACATGTATCCCTAGCCATGGATAGATGACATGTTCGATCATCTTCATGGGGCCTGTTATTTCTCTAAGGCGGACCTTCGGTTGGGATATCACCAATTAAATGCGAGGAAAGACCATATTCCGAAGACTACCTTTGGAATGAGGTATGGACTCTATGAGTTCAAATTGATGCCATTTGGACTCAGTAATGCTCCAGAAATTTTCATGGATTTATTGAATAGAGTATTTAGAGATTACCTCAGCAAATTTGTGATATTCTTTATTGATGATATTTTAATAAACTCTGAGAGAAAGGAGGAACATGAAGAGTATTTGAATACTTTGTTAAATACTTTGTGAAGGAAGAATTTGTATGTAAAGTATAGTAAATGTGATTTATTCATGGAGGAAGTATCAATCGTGGGGCTTTTTATCACCGGTAAAGGGATATCTTTGGACCCTTCCAACATTAAAGAAATTGAAGAGTGGCCCAGGACAACTTTTGTAACGAAGATCTACAGCTTTTGGGTCTAGCTAGGTATTATCAAGAATTTGTGAAGAACGTTTCTCAATTATCAAACCCAATGAACAAGCTGACATGGAAGGGAGTAATGATTGTCGGTACATAGGAATGTGAAGACTATTTCAAGGATTTTAAGAAAAGGCTTATCACTGTGCATATACTCACACTCCCTACAAGTTGAGAACCCTTTGTGGAGTATAATTATGCTTTTAATAATGTATTAGACTGTGTGCTAATGAAAATTTATAAATTGGTATCCTATGCCTCAAAGAAGGTGAAAATACATGAGAAAAACTATCCTACACATGATCTGGAGTTAGAGGTAGTGATCTGTGAATTGAAAATCTAGCAGAATTATCTCTATGGGGAGAAGTGTGAGATATATAGTGACCACAAGAGTCTAAAATATATATTCACACAAAAAGAGATTAATATGCACCAGAGAATATGGATAGAGCTCATCAAGGAATATGAATTATCAATCCACTACCACCCCGGTAAGGAAAATTAGGTGGCATTTTCTCTACATAGAAAGGATCTAACATCTTTATCAACGATAAGAATTGAAAAGGATCTGATCTTCATAGATTTGAAAAGGATGGACATGTGAATCATTAAGGGAGGAACATCATCAATCCTTTCTCAAATGATTGATCAACCATCCCTCTTGGAGGAAATAAAGGATGTTCAAAGAAAAGATGTGGAAATTCAGAAAAGGGTGGAAGCTATCAAAAATGGGAAATCCATATATTTCAAAATTTATGGGGAATGAGTTGTAAGATTTGGGGAACAAGTATGTGTACTATCTGATCTAGAGATAAAGAAGGTTCTATTGAATGATGCACTAGCTAGACCTTATATATCCACCTAAGGAGCACTGAGATGTATTGAGGTCTAGAAAACCTTTGGTGGGACAATATGAAAAGGGATATAGCTAAATATACCTCAAAGAGCCTAGTATATCAACAAGTGAAGGTTGAGAGGAAAAAGTATAATGGGATAATGCAAACACTACCCATATCAGCATAGAAGTGAGGGAACATTACCGTGGAATTTGTCACTATACTTCCGAGGACATCCATGGGAAACAATTCTATATTGGTAATTGTGGATCGTCTTACAAAGACATCTCAAATTTTCATGATTCATGATGAATTCTCATTGGATCAACATTCTTGGATTTACATCAAAGAAGTGGTAAGACTGCATAGAGTACCACTGTCTATTGTTTCCGATTATGATACAATATTCACCTCGAAATTCTAGAAAAGTCTCTAACATGCTCTAAGCACTAAATTGAACTTTAGTACGGCCAATCATCCTCAAACTGATGGCCAATATGAGTGAACAATTCAGACACAGAAAGACATGTTGATAGCATGTTCAATGGAATTCAAAGGAGGATGGGACCAACATATTCCAATGGTTGAATTCTACAACAACAAAAATTTCCATTACAGCATCAAAATGACACCATATAAATCCCATTAGGGGAAAAGGTGTAGAACACTGTCATGTTTTGCTGAAGTCGGTGAGAATAAGATGCTAGGACCTGAAACGGTCGAAGAAATGGTGGAGAAGGAGAAACCCATTATGCATTATATCAAGACAGCGCCAAGTCGATAGAAAAGTTATACAGACAATCACCGACAAGACATTGAGTTTAAAGTTGTAGACATGGTATTTTTACGCATAGCTCCAAGGAAGAAGGTCATGAAGTTTGGAATGAAAGGGATCTTAAGTCCCAGGTACATCATCCCCTTTGAAATCCATTATCGAGTCAGAGTTTTGGCCTATAGACTGGAACTTCTACCTACCATGTCCAAAGTAGATGATGTTTTCAAGTATCCTCTTAAAGAAGTACATACTCGACCCATCACATGTACTCTCTTCAGAGGTGATATAGTTGGAGGATTATCTTTCGTATGTGGAGTAGCCAGTGAAAATATTTGATCATAGAGACAAAGTTCTACGCAACAAGACTAATCATCTAGTCAAGGTACTATGAAGAATCCATAAGTTTGAAGAGGAAACATGAGAATTGGAGGAAGAAATGAATGAAAAGTACCCCCACATATTTTTAGCTTAGAATTTAAAACAAAATTTTGAGGATGAAATTTCATAAGGGGGAAGAATGTAACGACCTAATGTTTTCTAATAGAAATCCTCTTCTTATAAATATGTTATAAAATCAAATAAAAGAAAAATATAATGAACTAAAAAGTTTTTAGTGACCTTTAAACATATGTTGGTCATTTATGTGTTTACAATTTCAAAAATCTGACATACATGGTTGCAATCAGTAAGTTATTTGGAGTTTGATAAGATAAACTTAATTTTGGGTGAATAGTAACATACCCTTATGAATAGTAACATACCCTTATGAATAGTGATATACCCTAATGAATAGTAACCTTACCTATGATAACATATAAATATTATTCAAGTTGAAAGTATGATATACTTATATATTAGAATAAGTAAATGATTGTTTAAAACTGGTTTTTGATAATAAATTATGATTTTAATTGAATATTAAAATAATCATATATAGAAAGTTATTTTTGAAAAATGGATTACATTTTTGGATTCTACATGTCGAAAAATGGTTTGGGCATTTTTTTTGGATTTTTCTGAAATACTTGATTTTTTGTATGAATAGTAAAATACAACAATTTACGATAAATGATAAATATGGGATTTATTGAGTCATTGATGATGATCTGCTAATGTAAGCCCAATCGGTTCTAAAACAGATGCATTTATTACAATTTTTGGTCATGGAATCATCACTATTTATGGTCTTTAGGGAAATTAATAAACAAATTATTATAAAATTATGAAAACCCTCCTCTCCTCCAATATAAAACCCCCTCACTCCCTCTTCTCTTCACTACTATCAAGACTTGTGGCTTTCCAATATTCTGCCCATATCTCTTCCCAATCTCCTCCCCTATGTACAAAATCCCCTAGAATCTTCAAAATACCTAAACCTCTCCCCTTAAGAGGTTCTCAACAGAGGAAGTATCAAGTGGTCATTAATAACAAGTGGGGAACCCCAAACAGATTTAAGGTAAGGGATCCTCTCATTTTTCTCTCTTAATCAAGATTGTCCTCTTTACTATTCCTTTTTATGTGTAATCCTAAATGATGGGATATGTTTACAAACCATCCCCATACTTCCATCATGATATATAAGTGATGAGGAACCCCTTTTCTCTCTCATCAATCCCTCTTAGGTACACCATACACCATACCAATAATCCATAACGAATTCTACATTAACCTTCTTTGTTTATTCAGGTTGCCTTATCATTATTTATATAAAAATGGAGTAATATTATATGTTTATGTACGTATTATAAATTTGGTATAGTTTTAAAAAAAATTATTTTTAAGACCCTTTCATCACTCTCTTTTTGGGCTATACATTTCTTTTAAAAGATTCCCTCCTTAGAACTTTCCGATAAGAAAACTTGTTTTAAGGAAACTTCCAAATTTTTACCCAATTTCAAGTGCACTATATCATCTTTTTACGCCACCATTGTATTTATAAAATCTGTCTTTTTAATATGAAAACCACGTTGGTTCTATTCTGTTCTTATATAAAATAGTGTCCTCTTTTCGATTTTAAAAGCCCTATAGTATTTTCCATATAACCACACAAAAATGTTATAATGCCAATGTTTCATAAAATAAATAAATTATATGTTGTCACTTCTATTTTTCACCACTTACCATGTTATATGCCAATTTTACCTTATGAACGTCCATGTATGTTTTAATCCCTTTCTTTCATGGACACTTTCCGGATACGCTCATTGGTTAGGCTTTATGTCATGATTGTGGTTCCCAATTATTTCCTTGGGTATCCTTATGTTTATGTATGGTTGATTATGTATGATTATTTATGTGGAAATAATATTCATGAAAATATTGAGATGGGTGCACCCAGATAGCACTCCAATGCATTGGGTGATGTTAAGTCTCAAGAGGTGCGATGTGAAATGGGATTGACAGTTAGACTTGACACGTAATAAAATGGGAAACGGGATTGGCAGTTAGCCTTGACCCGTACTAAAATGGGAAATAGGATTGGTGTTTAGCCTTGACCCATACTAAAGACATGTTTTATGATTCTTCCACATTTATATGATTCCATGTTAATTTGATATGATTTTATATGTCACATGATTTGGATATTATTATGTCATGCCTCCTAACTCATGTGTTTAAGACATATCCTTATTTTCATTCCCTTACTTGGATTTTAATATTATCTCTTTGTTCATGTGTTCCCTAGGGTAACCTCTATAGATGTAAGGGCTCAGAGGTAGTTAGGATCTATTTATAGAGATTAAATAAAGTAGTGTTTTTTAGCCCCATGTTTTTTGTTTTATGTACCTAGTCTTCCAAGACACTAGACATAACGATTTTTGGCTTGTACTCTAGTGTATCATTATGCCTAAAATCATGTAATTTTATATGTTAATGGTTTGGGTCTCTATTAAAACACCATGAAATACCCATATTTTATTAGTGAAAAAAATATAAACTAAAAAAATAACTGCCACAAAAAAACGTTTTGTGGCACTTCCCAAAAACTTCCACTAAATTTTTTTAGAAGACGCTAATTAAATGTTGAAACTAAGATTAATTGTGTATTAAACATCCAACAAATGATAAAATAAAGTTCACTAGACCCATATTATTTTTTATTATAACATAATTAAACAATGTTGAATAAGAATAGTTATATTACCATAAGTAATTATAGAAGGCTAAAAAGTATGCATGTAAAGACATACACATAATCCTAAAAATATTTTATAGCATTATTTAAAAATATCATAATAAATAATTTATTTATTTTCTAAAAATAATATGAAATTATTAATAATGATCCATATTATCTTATTGAAAATTTAATTTGTTTTGGTATATGTCCTAATGTAAAAGTGAATTATTACATGGGGTATATCATGAAAGGTTTATAATTATTTTATAAAAAAATGTGATTAGAGAATAATGTAAAATAGTGGTGGGATTATTTTTGAATAATTAATGAACTTATATGGTACTAAATTCATGAATATCATGTTTGAAAAAATCATTAAATGGGATTTATTAATATAATATAGTAATTAGATTGTGTGATACATATAATACCAGTCATTATGAGCACTTATTGAAATTAATTATACACGTCAAATCAATTATTTAGGATCCATACATGTGTATATTAATAAATAATTCCATAAAGCCTAACCATTAATTTTGGATTCCTAGGTGGAAAAAATATTCTATTCTCTTAATAGTTTTACTCTAAATATTTCAACTGTTTTATTTTGATGAAAAATTGATTAATGGACAATATTGTTCATAGAAATAAAAATATTAGTATATAAAATGATCTATTTTAGCGTATTCACTTAAAAGTGATTTTAAATGTGATTACACATTTCATATAATAAATAATCAAAATAAAGAGATTTTAATTTTAAAAAAGGGTAATAGAATCACATGAAAAATAGTAGAAAACATCATATGATAAAATTGAGAAGAAAATCGGGTAAAAAATATAATCAAAATATTTTTATCATGATTGTGAATGTAAATAGAGTTTTTTAATTATAACATTTAATTTTATCTATATGTTTTAATTTTTTTATGTACTATTTTTTACATATAATTTTTTTCTATATTTCATATATGTAATATGAAATATATTTTTAATTCCATATATTAATGTATATAATTATCACATTTATTATAGGTTATATATGGTAACTAGGAAAATTATAATGAAGAATTATAAATTAATAAGTTTATAATATTTATTGATATTTTGAATTAAGAAATTATAAAATGAAAAAACAATTGTTTATATAGAATAGAAAATTTCATCTAATCTTAGGAAATAAATTTAAAATCATTTTATAGATTATTATATTGGATATACAAAATCTCCCCATTACTTCAATTAGTGTATTGTAGTTATTGTGATGAGGGAAAATATTTTAGTGTATTTAGAGGATGACTATTATGATTTAATATATATTGATTTTGTTATCTTGTCAAGAAATTATTACTAATTGACATGATTTTTTTATTCTCGAGATATTTTATTGGATGTATGTGCTCCAATTTTTCTAGAATGAATTATATTATTTATGATATTCTATAGTGACTTAGTATATAAATAAAGTGGGGAATATTTCTTTTTATGAGACCCTTAAGTTGATTAAACTGATTATTTAAAAAAATTATTAGGAATATTTCAGTTCGACATGTTATTACTTATAATTTCATGTAATAATATTATTTATTTTATTAATATATCAACTACATTATGAGATTAACCATGTACAACCAACATAGATTTTATATCATTTTTTTAATTATACTTTAATAGTAATATTTTAAATCATTGTCTATGAACCCAAAGAGTTAGTGTCTTTAGAGATTGAATATATAGCCTTATTAATATAAAACAATAATTTTGTATACTATATAATAATTACAAAAAAAAAATTAAATTGGACACATAATATATAGGTTATTCTTTATTTTTAAGGTTAAAGATAAATAAAGGAAATATTGGTGATCTCAATCAATCATTAATATAATAGACTAAGGATTCAATGAAAAAATATCATTAGATAATCAACATGAGAGGAACATAAACATGTAATAAATGGAATGATTAAAGTAATAAAATCATGGTATATAAGAAGTAATAATGACTAATGATAACATTATAAAAGACCAAATCATATGAACATAGAACCATAAGAGGGTCAATAATAAAGCATAACATATAAAATGGAATATCAATTTGTGACAATAAGAACAAAAATAAGTGATGGTCTCCTAAAAGTTTCACATGGAATTAGAATAAGCATATAAAATCATAACATATTTTATTGTTAACCGTCAGGATATTCATATAATACTATACTTTGTTAGTATTTGAAATTTTCTATTAAATACTTGAATAGTTTTATTTATTTGATAAATTAATCAATCAACATTTTATTAAATCACCCTAATAAATTCTCATATTGATTGTAAAATTTTAAAATCTCATGATTATTATATTATCAAGCATTTTTATTGAAATTATCTAAAAATAAACTTGTATTTATTTTTATAATATTAATTTTTAAGTCTAATAATGTTTCAAAATAATATTTTTTTTAATTACATAAGATAATATTTTTAATAATGTAAAAACAAATATTGATCTTCATTGTGAGCCAAGTGGATATCTCTCAACCACATAGGAGATCCATTGAGTCAACCCCATGGGGAAACCAGCCACATACATCCCACAAGACAAATGGAGTATATGGTTTTCATAGTGAACGTAGACTATGTGTTGGGCTATGTAAAAGGCTCATTGATTACTCCCGCTAAGCGCATTGGTTGGGATAAGTCACTCACTGGGTCATGGATCAAGTGTGTGTGTGTTTTATATTAATATTAATTTATAATTATCACATAATAATTGTTATAGCACTCGGTTGTGTCTTTTTCAAATTAATGTGGGATGTTGTTATTTTTTTACTGTTCATAGGAGTTAAAAATATGGACAAACTATCGCCTATTGGATCTAATCAAAGGAAACTTTATGATACCTTTCCTCCTCCACAAGTTCTCATTTTAAACTCCTCTATGTTTTTTATTTATTCTTCTTTGTTTTTCAGTCATCCTCATTAGCAGACCCCCCAACTTCCATTTTAATGGAATTTGTGCACTAGTGAATCTCCTCCATAAATGTTCAAAATATGATTTATCCTATTTTTTGATCGCATTAAACTCACCTCATTGGTTTTAACGATCTTATTATTTGTTTTGAAAATATCTTTACATAATTTCTCAATAAAATAATCACTCAACAATTTTTTATGATTCCCACTATTCACCTTCTTCTTTTGGATGTCTTTCTAGTTCCAATCCTTTCGTCTTTTAGTTTCTTAATAATTCACCATTGGATACCAAGAGTGATTCTTGAGTCACTATAGGATACAATTATTTATTCATTAATCCCCTTTGGAAACCAATGGTGGTTCAGTTACCTACCAATAGATTACAATGGTGAGTCTTGAGTAACCATTGGAACCCAACAGTGGGTTAGTCACTTACCCCTAGATTATAATTTTGAGACTTTTTACTCAATATTGGAGATCAATGATGTGTCCTTTTTATATGTTTTTGTTCATCCTTCTATTTTGAAGATTATGGGTATTATATTTTTCAAGATCTAACAATATTTCATCCTTATTTGATCAGATGCAGTGTTTTTTATTCCCAACAGTTATCATTCTTTATGTTCTAAACATCTTATATAACTTTCAACATATTTTTATCATACGTTATTCATACTATTCTATATAAATATGTTTTCAGTTATTATTACTAATGTAGAAAGAAATTTCATTAGTATCCAACACCCTTATTCAATCGGTTTATAGTAGTTTTTTTTCTTCGGTTAAAGATACATTGCCATTTAATATTCAATAGTTTTTATTTTATTAGTTTACTTCTTAATATGTTTTTATTTCTATTGTCTAGAAATGTTTTTCAATGATCCACCATTGGGTACATCCAACAAAGGTGAATCAGTCACCACTAGACTTCACTAATGGTGAGTCATGTTTCACCATTGGACACCCAATGGTAGAAATTTTTTTATTACTTCCTATAAATCCTTTGGTTTTTATGTTTCACGAATTATTATTATTTTTTGGTTAGATTCAGTTATTTATGTTTGATATTGAAATGGTTTATTATTCTATGTTAAGACATTGTTGGTCATTTCCATTGGCTGGTCACAAGCCACCACTCTTTTTTCCTACAATAGGTCACTAGCCACCTCTCTCTATTTCCAGTGGTGGCTTATGAGTCACCGCTAGCAAAATTAAACCACCGTTAGTCAAAATTTTATGATTCTAAATTATTATTTATTATTTTCAATTTATGATATTTAAATAAATTATTCTCTAAAAGGTTTTATTATTTTATGTTGACATACATTCGTAGAGAGTTTACAAATAATTGAAATATTGTTTGATTTTTATATTTTATGTAGTTTGATATTTATATCATGATCACTTTTACTGATGTTTTTGATTTTTCTATAATATATAAGGTTATATATTTTCTTATTTTATTTTTTTATATATGTATATTAATTGAAATATTTTTTTTAAATTTAAATATTTTACATTAGTATTTCATGAATAAAAATATAAACCACATTTTTAATTATATGTTTTTTCAGTGAGCCTTTAACAGAGAAATGTAACAACCACATTATTTCTTTGATATTCATATCATGTTTCATGCATATATAGGACACAAAGATGCTACAAAAGAATCTTGTCTTAATGATAAAATATATTTTTTTAATGAATATAAAACATATACATGTGAAAAACATTTTAATAAATTACATGTGATACATCCTTGATAATAAACTGCTCTGAAAATAGTCCTTGATCTTCTGTGACTTCTGCACTCCAGATGTGACAAAAAAGGACTCCAATTTTGAAATTTTCCCTTCCTAGTGTTAAATGGTCATCAAGAATAAATTTTTTCAACATTATGATTATCTTATATTTTCCATATATTTATTTTATTTGTGTATTTTTTCCCTTATATTTGTATTAATTGAGTCTGATTTATGATTTTACCCATAAAATATAGGTCTTTATTTCCTTGGTTATTTCACATTCTAATAGAAAGTAAGGTTTGTGAATCTAAATAAAAAGTTAGGTAAAAGGCAATAGGTTTACCTCCAATATCAATACTAGGTTATAATGACCCATGATTTTTATACATTGATTTTATATATTTATAGATGAATATTCATTATATTACACAAACACATTCATGATGAGACTAATAGTTTAGTTCCCTTGCAAATGTAATGCCCTAAACCTAGTTACTAAGGATCGGTGCATTATTACATAACATTGGATTGATATAAGGAATCATGTCTCAAAATTCCGATCAATTTAGTAGCCTTTTAAGTAAGAGATACATACATAAGTTTTACATTACATGATGAAATAAAAAACACATAGTGTCTCCTTTGAACACTCTCATATCCCTTAGCCTATTCCTGCAGGTTAATCGTAATATAATTCTTTTCATCCTGGGAAAAATAAAACATAAGAAATGGGTGATCTCAGATGCTCATTAATGATAAAAATATAGTGGAAACTGTCATAAATAAGAACAAACATTTCTGACATTGTATAAGACTAGAATATATGCCTTTTAGACATAAAATTCAGCATAATAATGAAAAGATAAATCAAATAATGCCATTTACTTATTCACATGGATATTATACAAGTAAAATAATCACATGTAATATTAATATCCAATTTCATAATGATAGAATTCAAAATTCCAGACTTCATAACCACATAGTTAAGGCCATGTGCCTAGTCTACAAATAATATTTTTTGAAGGCCTTTTTCCAAGACACTAGTTTGTCTCATGAGACCTACTGATGCATCGAGGAGCTATAGAGGGCTCCAACCGTCACATACTAAGTCCAATGCATTCCTTATAGGAAAATTTTTAAACATAACAGAATCATTCGTATTAAAACTAGAACACAAAATGTCAATACTTTATCTGTAAACCATGAATGGTATAAAAATGACACATACATAGTAAAAGATATCAAGAAAACTTCAATAGAGTATGAAGGATTTTTATCATAATAAATCAACTTCAATTAAGAATAATATCCTAGAATGGATGTTGAGATAATTGAAATTTATAAGCAAAAATCTTTGAGAGAAATATCCCTTTTTCATGAAAATAATTAACAGTCTCACTATTTATCAAAAAGCTGTTTAAAATCGATTTTTGAATCAAAGTGTCTCGTACCACTCCAGAATTTTTTAAAGGAATTTCAATTTTAAAACATTATGGTACATACAAATAAAAAAATAAAACCTTTTTTTAAAACATGGATGTTAATGAGAAAGATTTAGAGGAATAAATTTTTAAAACATTTAAAATGATATTTTAGTTAGAGTTCCTAACCAAATGAGAGATGCTTGAATAAAAATAATTGAGGTAATAAAAACTTTATAATATAATGAGAGTAAATGTATTCATGATATACTATGTCTAAGTACAATATATACACCAAATAAAAGTGAATTGGCACATAAGAACAAAACAGTTTCAATGGAATGTAAGTTGACATGAATTCCATTATAAAGAAAGTATCCTTAGGTTAAGGATAAATAAATGATATAATTATGTTTGAAAAATATAAATACACTCAGTATGATTGGATATTCAGTTTAAATAAATCATAATACATTCACATACATTCTTGTAAAAACAACACCAATGACATGGATGTTTAACTCAATGAATAGAAATTGTGTTAAAATTACTCCTATCATGTTTATATCGATGAATTGAGAATTTATCAATGGAGTGATTATGTGTATAAAAAAATATCCACAAAATGGTGAGTGGAAATTAATACATAAGTAAATAAATAGTTATTTCACACATCATCGTGGAGTAAATTAATCAATGAAGTTTTCATAAAACAGAATGAGTGGAAATTGAAATTTTAAATTCACTTACTGAATTCGTAACATACAAAACATACACCTCAAGAAAGAAGGATCATCCAATGATGATGTAAATACCCATAAATTAAATCATATTCTGCAAAAAATAAAATCACGGGCAGTACATACACCACACAAAATGTGATAGGGGAAAACATAGTAGGAATCTTAAGGGATTAAAAGTGAGATGAAAACCCCTTACCACATTGTAATCAATCGAGTCATATGACCAAATGTTAATAACCAAAAAATGAATAATATAATAACATGAATATAAATATAATCATGATAATATATATCAAATATCAGTACACAATACACTACACACAATAAATTAGGGGCGAACAATGGAAATTCCACAGAATTAAAAGTGAGATAAGAAGCCCCTTACCTAGCACTTTCCTTTGGTCGAGGGTACGCTTAACATCCTGTATAATGACCATAGTATGTTATTAAATTATACCAGAACCATATATTTAATATATCATACATGATTAATTTGTGAATTTATACTACCTATTTAATAATTATTTCAATGTAAAATTAACATTTTGGGTAATAATCACTTTCTTTATCGTACGTGTTTTTACTTGTTATTCTTGATCACATAATTTAGACCATGATTTAAATAATTATATAATATAATTATTTATTTATATATCATATATATTTAGAATATAAATATTTATAATAGATAGATATAAGAAATGTAAGGCACTATTTATGGAGACGGTAGGTCGTACGTATGCATAAACGTTGTTTCCGTTTTTATATCGTATTGAATGGAAGTAAGTGGATAAGATATATGTAAGCAAAAAGGTACACACACACATATATATATCTTCAGTAGCATTATTATTTCATATATTACATACTTATTAATAATATATATTTTTATAATCATCGATGAATGGTGAACATGGGAATGAATCTCATAGCGTTGTGGAGACAGTAATCCATACGTACTCACGAGCGACAATATCATTATATTGATGGCGGAATCTTATGTAGTCTGATGATATATCATATATACATAATAACTAACATGTTATATTTATTATTTACATCATTTATACTCATTATTATACCAATAAAAATAATGAAGTGTTTGAATGAAAAACTACACCACGGCATGGAGACGGCAAGCCGTACGTACGCACGTATGGTGACTTTGCCATTTATAGGATGGATAGAATAAAGAACATGGTTTAAAAATAGTTATAATAACATCAAAATATGTAAGAGGTACTGGAGTTATTATTTTGGTATGTAAAAAATAAATAAAGGGGAAGTGGAAGAAGAAAAGAACTTGAAAGAGGGTGGTGGAATTATTACTTCTTTTTCGGGTGTTTCTATTTGAGTAGATCAAAAGGGATGCTTAGGTTGGATTTTTTATCACATTAAGCGATCTAGGTTGATTTGAGTGATGTTGGGAGGATATTGGGGCATGGTTAGGCCAAGCCAAATGGCTTTGGAGGAGTGATTTTGAGAGAAGGGGAAGTGCCCTTTTATAAGAGGAGTGAGGGTCACTTTAGGAAAACCTCGAAATATTATTTTATAATAAAATAATTTTCTATTTATAATGTCTCCAAAATGATTTATTTTGAATATAAGGTGGGGATGGGTCGAAAACCTCTCAACCAATAGGTTTTATAGAAGTTTATGTTACCATTTTTACCTGATCTTTTAGATTTAACTCTTAGTTAAATAGATTAACTTTTACCCTGTCTTCTTGAATTCTTACAATATATGGTTAATAAACTTACTCTAAACATCCATGAAAAACTCAAGTAGTTCATTAATGACATATATAATATTATTTAATCCCTTTTTCCGAACCTTAGATTTTTAGTAATATTATATCAACCAATAATATAGTATTTTTTTTAAAAACTCATTTATGTAAATTTTGACATTATTTAGTATTTGGATTTTGTGAAAATCATAACAGAATGATTATTTAAAAAAATTATTTAATCACCCCTAAAATGTAATATTAAACTATAAAAGTAGTGGAATTTATCAAAAGTCTCAAATTACATTTATTTGGATATTTATAATATCAATTATTTTAATCTGTAATTAATAAGGTAATTACCGCATCATCATTGTGTCATAAATAAATTTACTTATTTAGTGTCTAAAAATTATAAATAAAATACCATTATATATGAAATATTTTCATCTTTATAATGAATATTTATAGTCTAATTTATCTTTTGTATAACCCTATATTAGAAATGGTTTAGTTATTAAACTTTGAATTTAACTCTTTTTACTCTTCTTTAAATAAAATAATAATAAATTTCATAATCTAATCAAAGTGAAACAAAGAGGATAATATTTTATTTCCAATGTTTTTTTAATTACACTTATATAATAGAATTAGGACATGTGTTAGGGTAATTATAATATCATTTTTACCCTTAATTACCATATTTACTTTTAACCATGTTAAATAAAATTCAAAAGTTACTATTCACCAAAAATTATTTTCATCTTATTGAACCAAATTTTTCATACTAAGGTCAACCATATCTCTTGGATTTTTGAAATTCAACTCACAGATGTGGTAAAATTCTGTTTTATTCAAATTTGCAAATGCTCTTAGAAGGTGGGTAAAAGAGGGTAAAAGTTCAATAAAATTTGATACATCTAATTTTATTATAAAATGACTTCAATGAATTACATTGAACATATATAAGTAATATATATATATTTTTTAAATTAAAATAAATTAAAAATAAATAAATAATTTATTAAATAAAAAGTCAGTTTTAAACTATAACACAATGTTTTTCACTATTCATCAAAAATTGAATGTTTTCAGAAAAATACCAAAATTTCAGCCTAAGATAATTTTGATATTACGAATTTGAAAATGAATTCTATTTTACCAAATTCAAAACATATAAGATTCATTAATTAATTTAAAATAAACTCATGTTGTTGAAACAAAAAAGCAGGGTTTTAAAAAGTAAAAACTATCAAAAGATTGACATCTGTTTATGTCAAATTTGAATGTGGAATTACTTATAATGACCTAAATTGTATTAAATGATAAAAATATAATCTATTTATACTTCCAAAACATTGTAATTCATATTTTATCACTATAAATTATTTCTATTAAAAAAGTTGTTTTCAATTAAAATTTAGTATTTTTCAGAATTCATAAAAATGGGAAAGTTTTCAGAAAAGTACCAAATATTTATTCAAAATAAACTTTTATGTCTATATTATATAGAAGAATTTAATTTCATTAAATTTAATATATAAAACTTTCAAATATTGGTTTCAAAAAGGAGTTTCCATTAGAAGGTGGTAAAATTGCAATTTTGAAAAAATACATTTTTTACCTGAAAAAAATGAATTTGATCTTATATTATGTCTAATAAACACATAATATAGATTCTAAAATTATATGGAATATTTAAAATTCAAAATTATATTAATCCTATTCATATCTTCTTTTAAATGACTAGTTTGGTATGTTGTGGTGCACTTAAACATAGTGTTGCGTGTAGCGCAAGATATTGAATTACATTAACTAAAATAACTTTATCTGAACTCTTGGGGGGTTATATTCTGCCCCCCTTTTGTAAATTTCATCCTTGAAATTTTAAAATTGGGCGTGGGAACTTAATTGAAAGTCCCACATCAGAAAAAGAGTCCATAAAACTATCACTTTAAAATATAGAAAGATAAGTACAAAGGTCTCCCATGATAACCCATACTAGGATTCCATGTAGGAAAACATAGATATGGAAGACAAACTAAGTGTCATGTTCTGATGTAGAGTTATATAAAAGATTATCAAGAGAAATTTAACAACAAGAAAGCCACAACCTTGTGATGGGATAAACATTCATTAGTTTCCCAGTTGGAAAAGTAGCCATACAGCATTTTTTTGTTTTAAGTTCCATTTCATAAAGTTGAGGAATTTATTTATGAGATTGACTAAGAATATAAAGTGATATACTTAATTTTTAAGTATAGTTTCATTATTTAATAAATTTCTACCACTAACTCTTCTTTTTTTCAAATGATGAGTATTCTAAAAGACTTGGTCACGCCTAAAGCGCTAGAGTCAACTTCAAGAGAATCAAATTATCCACAAAGGATAAAATATATATTTACTTTGTCTTTAGATATTAACCAAAAACAAAATGGTTATTAAAATATTAGACGATCCCCAAAAAGGATAATTATTTAGAGAACGAAATGATAATCTTAATATCTAAAACTAAACCAACAATACCCAATGTTTAATAAATACCATTCAATAAAAAATTGTCCTAAAAATCCTTCAATATAATCCAAAATAATATTGAAACCCAAAACATAGAATAATTTGATTACGTAGTCTTCCACGTTAAATTGTATCTGAAAATAGCATCGACTACTCTTAAATTCACATACATAAAGTAGTTAACCTAATCAAATATTCTTTATGATAGGTTAATCATTTCCATAAATAACCCAAATCTCTATAAATCCACTATAAAAAAAGATATAAATACACCATTAATCTTCAAATAAAATCTCATAGTATTCTATTTTCCATAGGCACATATTGTTCCCAATAGAGAGAACATCTTACAAAACATATTTTTTCACTTAATCTCAAAATGATTTTCCTATACTAAGGATATGCATTTGATAAGACATAAGATCTCAAATCCACTTATTATTGATAAATAAAATCATTTAACTAAACAGAATTAGTCGCACTAACCAGGGACATCAAGTAGTCTAGTGGTAGGCTATAAATCTCAATCACACACTGGTTAGGGGTTCAATTCCAGCAGCTTTGTCCAACATGATAGGTTGTCACATGGCATGCGTGTTGTCCTTTTTAAAAAACTATAAGTTATAACATTCGCAAAATGAGAATTTTTTTCAAAATAACCATAACATAATTTCACCCAAAATGTTATCTCATACCTCACATTTTTATCCCTAAATTTAATAACTTGTAATTTTCTCAAATTCAAGGATCTTATAAACCCAAATGGTTATTTATAACTATAATTGAAAATATAATTCTTTCTAAAATAGCACTTTCACATAACAAACTATAGGGTTACACATACAAGAGAAATTTATTCCAAAGTAATCCCATCAAAAAAGATCACTAATACATTAAAAATTTCTCCATTCATTATTTTCCACATAGGTTCTTCCTTGACCAAGCGGTTATCCTAAAGAATAGGGCATTCACTCAGGTAATGCCCTAGTCCACTACATTTACGTAAAATTACTGTAAATTGATTCTTGGTATCATTTTTATTTTATTCCATAGTAACCTTCATTTTTCCTTGGATATTATTTACTTTATTCCCTTGTTTCCCACACATAAATCATTTCTTTGTTCCATTGAGACACTTTCCTAGGTATCTCATTCCAAATTTCCTACGTGATGGAAATTGAGCTTTCGTTTCTCCATGGTCACTACTGATGGAGCTCTTATCATTCACTGCCTTTCTCTTCTTTGTTGAGTCTGGGAGTTGGTTAATATATATCTTGTTGATCATAACTTTGGAAAACAGATTCAGAATGAAAAAGATATCTTTTACACCCATAAAAAATACATTTCGTTTCTCATTTCCACTAGAGTACCCACCTTGTACATCATGTTCAATGTTACTGTGACTTCCTTGGAATCCAACCATTGACTAACACAAGAAACAATAATGTGAATCATAAAATCATTTAGAGAATATCATAACTATTTATCTTCAATCTAAAAAACCTTAGTATTAACCAAGTTTATTTATTCTCATCTTATCTTAAAATACATCAAATCAGGTTGTAATGAAATTTTGAATTATCCTAAGCTTATCCCATAGGAGTATCATAAGCAAGAGTACAGCATGGTCTGTTGTCATGTACCGGGATACCTCGGGTCAATCCCGAATTTCATTGTCATAGTTTTCACTCTTAGGTACATTTGTGCCAGATCCACCTCTATCTGCTCATATCCATACATGGATGTACTTCATGGAAAACCCACATAATATTTACATTACCAAATTTTTTGGATGTTCTTCTATACTAATCCACAATGTCTCTGTTAGGGCAGTGTTTCTTAATCAGAGTGTATTTCTAAATCTAGCTTCCATTGTTTGTACTAAACTTTCTCTGATACCAACTGTAATGCCCCGACCCCAGTTACCTAGAATCGGTGCATTATTACACAACATTGGCATGATACAAGGAATCATGTCTCGAAAGACCGATCAGTTTAGTAGCCTTGGGAGTACTAGATACATGTAGAAGTTTTACATTAAAAATGAAATAAAAAAATATTCTTTCCCCTTTGAACACTCTCATATCCCTTAGCCTATTCCTGCAGGTTAATCATAATATACTTCTTTGCATCCTGGGAAAAGTACAACATAAGAAAGAGGGGAGATCATATGCTCATTAAGGAAAACAGTATAGCAGAAACTATTATAAATAAGACCAAACATTTAAGGCAATTTATAAGACTAGAACACAAGCCTTTTAAACTTAAAATTCAGCATAATAAGGTAAATATAAATAAAATAACTCCATTTACTTATTCACATTGATATTCTACTAGTATAATAATCACATGTTATATCAATAGCCAATTTCATAATGATGGAATGCATAATTCCAGACTTCATAACCACATAGTCAAGGCCAAATACCAAGACTACAAATAATATTTTATCAAGGCCTAATGCTAAGACACAAGTTTGTCTCATGATACCTACCGATGTATTAAAGAGCTATAGCGGGCTCCACCCATCACTTACTATGTCCAATGCATTCCTCATATGAAAGGGTGAAACATAATCTAAATATTCATATTAAAACTAGCATATGAAATGTCAATACTTTAACCATAAACCATGAATGGTATATAAATTGAACATCCATAGTCAAACATAACTCGTTCAATATAATATGGAAGATTTTATTATAATAAAATAACCTCAATCGAGAATAATGAAGGATATTGACATAGAAGAAAATAATCATCAAAACTGTTGGAGAGAAATATCCCCCTTTTTCTTGAAAACATTTAAAAGTATCACTATTTATCAAGAAGTTGTTTAAAATAGAATTTTGAAACAATGTGTCTCATACCATTTTGAAACTTTTAAAAGGAATTTTAAATTTAAAACATTAATGTATATATATATAAATACTTAAAACCATTTTTAATACATGGATATTAATGATAAATAGTTTGAAGAATGAATTTTTAAAACATTAAAAATGATATTTTAGTTAGAGTTCCTAACCAAATGAGAGATGCTTGAATACAAATAATTGTGGTAATAAAAACATAATTATATAATGTAAATAAATGGATTCATGATATATTATGTTAAAGTATATTATATACACCAAATAAAAGTGAATTGGTGCATAACAACAAAGAAGTCTCAATAGAATGTAAGTTGAGACGAAATCCCTTGTAAAGACCGTATCCTTATGTTAAGGATAAATCAATGAAATAATTATTTGTGAAAAATATAAATACACTAAGTATGAATGGATATTATGTGTAAAAAAATCATAGTAAATACACACATATTCTTGTAACAACAACACCAATGACTTGGATGTTTAACTCAATGAATGAAAATTGAGTTAAGATTACTCTTATCAAGTTTATATCGATGACTTGAGAGTTTATCAATGGAGTGATTATGTGTATCAAAAGAATAAAAACACAAAGGGGAGTGAAAATTACTACATAAATAAATAAATATTGATTTCACACATAATCTTGGAGTAAAATTATCAATAAAGTTTGCGTAAAACCCTATGAGTGGAAATGGAAATTAGAAATTCCCTTACTGATTTGATGACTTACAAAACAAAAACCCCATAAAATTAGGATCATAAAATGAAGATCTAAATACCCATAAATTAAATTATATTATATAAAGAATACAATTATGGGCAGTTCATACACCACACAAAAATAAATAGTGGCAATATAGCATGAATGTCATGGAAATAAGAAGTGAGATGAAAACCCCTTACCATGATGTAATCAATCGAGTCGTATGACCAAAAGTTAATAACCACCAAATGAATCACAGGACACCATGAATACAAAAATAATCATGATAATATTTATCAAATGTCATTACACAATACACCACATGTAATAAATTATTGGTGAAAAATATAAATCTCACGGAATTAAAAGTGAGATAAGAAACCCCTTACCTTGCATTTTCCTTTGGTCGAGGGTACGTTTAACCTCCTGTATAATGACCATAGTATGTTATTAAATTATAAAAAAACAATATTCATGTTTATTATATCATACATGATTTATTTATGACTTTATACTACCCATTTAATAATGATTTCCATGTTAAATTAACATTTTTGGTTATAATCGCTTTCTTCATCGTACGTGTTTTAACATGATATTCTTGATCGTATCATTTAGATAAGGATTTAAATACATCCAAAATATAAATCCTGATTTATATATTATATATATTTAAAATATAAATATTTATAATAGATATATATATGAAATGGAAGGCACCGTTTATGGAGACGGTAGGCCCTACGTATGCATAAACACTGTTTCCGTTTTCATATCATATTGAACGAAAGTAAGTGAATGAGATATATGTAAGTACACACACATATATATATCCATTATAATTATTATTTCATATATTACATACTTATTAATAATATTTATATTTATTTATAATGGTGAACATTGGAATGAATCTCATCTCGTCGTGGAGACAGTAATCCGTACATACGCACGAGTGACAATATCATTATATTGATGGTGGAATCGTATGTAATTGGATGGTATATTATATATACATCATCATTAAAATGTTATATTTATTATTTAAATCAGTTATACTCGTTATTATACCCATCCAAATAATGAAGTGTTTGAATAACAAACTACACCACGATGTGGAGACGGCAAGTCATACGTACACACGTATGGAGAATTTGTCATTTATAGGATGGATAACATAACGAATATGGTTGAAAAATAGTTATAATAACATAATTGTATGTAGGAGGTACTGGAGTTATTATTTTGGTATGTAAACAAAAAATAAATAGGAAGTGTAAGAATACAAGATCTTGAATGAGGGCAGTGAAATTATTTCCTCTTCTTCGGGTGTTTCCTTTTGAGTTGATCAAAAGGGCTCCGTAGGTTTGATTTATAATGAATTTAAGGACTCTAAGATTATGTGAGGGAAGTTAGGAGGACATCTAGGTAGGTTTTGGCTAATACAAATGGCTTGGGAGGTTTGATTTTGAGAGAATGGGAAGTGACCTTTTATAAGAGGGGTGAGGGTCACTTTTGGACAACCCTGAAATATTATTTTATAATAAAATCCTTTTCGGTTTTTAATGGCTCAAAAATGTTTTATTTAAAAGCTAAGATAAGTATGGGTCGAAAAAATATCAACCAATAGGTTTTCAACAGGTTTAGGTTACCATTTTAACCTTATCCTTTTGATTTAAATCTTGGTTAAATAGTTTAACTTTTACCATGTCTTCTTATATTCTTACACTATATAGTTAAAAAACATACAATAAACTTCCTAGATATACTCAAGTGGTTCCTTAATGAAAATATAATATTATTTAATACTTTTATCCAAACCTTATATTTTTTGGAATATTATATCAACCAATAATATAGTATTAGTTTTAAAAACTCATTTATATCAATTTTGACATTATTTAATATTTGGTTTTTGTAAAAATCATAAAAACATGATTACATCGAAACAAAATTATTTAATAAACTCTAACATGTAATATTGATTTAAAAAATTAGTGTAACTAATAAAAATCCTCAAATAACATTTATTTGGATATTTATAATATCAATTATTTTAATCCTTCATTAATAAGGTAATTAATGCATCGTCATTGTGTCATAAATAAATTGAATTATTTAGTGTCTAAAAATTATAAATAAAATACCATTATGTTTTAATACTTTGTATATTTCTAAGTAATATTTATAGTATAATTTATCTTATGTATAACCCTATATTAGAAATTCTTTAGTTATTAAACTCTGAATTTAACTCATTCAACACTTCTTTAAATAAAATAATAACAAATTTCCAAATCTAATCCAAGTGGACCAAATAAGATCATATTTTTTTCTACGGATCTTTTTGGTCTAATTACACTTATATAATAGAATTAATACATTAGTTAGGGTAGTTATAATATTATTTTTTCTTTAATTACCCTATTGACTTTTAACCGAGGTCAATAAAAGCCAAAAGTTACTATTCCCAATAAATTATTTTCATCTTATTAAACTAAATTTTAATTACTTATGTCAACCGTGTCTCTCTGATTTTTGAAATTCAACTCACCGAAGTGGTAAAATTTAGTTTTATGCAAATTTGAAAATGCTTCTCGAAGGTGGGTAAAAGACGGTAAAAAGTTTAATAAAATTTTATACGTCTAATTTTATTATAAAATGACTCAAATGAATTACATTGAACATATATCAGTATTGTATATCTATTTTGACATAAAATATATTTAAATAAAACAAATAATTATTTAAATAAAAAGTCAGTTTTAAACTATAACGCCGTGTTTTTCACTATTCCTCGAAAATTGATCGTTTTATGAAAAATTATAAGGCCCCAGCCTTAAAAATTACTTAATCTTGAGTTATTAAAAGATTACACATTGAGGATCTTTTCAGGTTTATATTTTTCGAGAATTAGATCATAAAACATGCATTACATTCCACATTTAAACAATGTGGATTCATAAAAGATAGTGTTCATTTTCCCCATCAACGGAAACATATTTAAAATAAAACATGGATTCTTTCTTGACACTTCCTTGACACTCTCATCATATCATGTACCTTTCCCTTGACCTGTGAAAAACATTTCAAAAAAATGGGATGAGCATAAAAAGCTCAGTAAGGGATATAAAAATATGGAATGGAAACATGAGTACATATATACATAAGAATGATATCATACTTTACCCATAAAACAAAAGCACTTTAACATACCTCATAAAATCATGAATAAATCATAGAAATCATAAGACATAAAGGTAACTTGAGGCATTCATAACATTCTTACGTAGGGAGTAACTCTATTGGTTACGTTTAGAATACCCATCACATTATATTCCCTAAATCTCTTCGGAGAAACCTCAACGTTTAACCCCTTCGTGTTACCCAATGCATTGGAGAGCTATATCGGGCTCACCCGCCCTTAGATTATCATAGAACCACCCGTCTTCATAAACAATTCCCAAGAACCATAACATAATCGTATCACATAAAACATGCATAATGGAAACATAAAATTTCCACATTTCAATCACAATATATCAATAAAAAATTGATATAATAAAAATGTTATCAAAACCATTTTCAATACCAAAATAAAAGAAAAGTAAAACATGGTATTTATTTTTCTTTTTAAAAAAAGGTATGGCTTGTAGAGGACACTGAAACTCAAATAATGGTCACGGTAACAGAGAAGTCGTTATCGCCACATACGTATGACAAAAACATTACCTTTTGTCATTTAGTAAAACGCTTTGTATAAAAAAGATTCCTTTTCGATAAACGTAAAAGCCAAAGGGGTTTATACACCGTATAAAAGAAAGTTGTGTATAAAACATAATATGCCTCAATGAGAGGAGATTGAGACGAAGCCCCATACCTCGAGTCCGACTTGACTCGATCATTCTTTAACCTCCTGAATAATAAACTTGAGTTAATTTATACTTACTTAAGAACCTTTTTCAAGTTAATTATTACTTTTATATCACTTATTACCATGTCATGAACACTATGTAATTATTTAAGTTAATAACGTTCGTTTTAACGATCATTGGTACTTGAGTCAAAAAAATAAACTCTTTATAATTACACGTTGTTCACATATCCATTATATATAGAGTTATAATCATGATGTAGATATAATATATATCATATATATCCAGTATATACAAGAATTTATAATATTACATAATGTTTAGAGGTAAGAAATGAAATGCACCGTTCATGGAGACGGTAAGTCTTACGTACGCATGAACGCTACTTTCATTTCTATTTCATATTTTATGGAATGGAATCATAATGATATAAAGGTATATTATAATTCTAGTATAATATCATATATAATATCATTAATTACATCCTTTATACATCCCACATATGGCATTAACGAATCTAATCACTTTGAGGGGGCGGTAGTCCGCACTTCCTAAAATGAAGATATCGCGTTTACCCATAATGGAAACCATAAAGGTAAGCCATAAATGAAAAATACAGAAGCTTAAGTAAAACATAAAAATATTATATATCATATATAAATATATTTTCATCTTAATGTCCACCTTTGAAGGTGTTAAAATAATATTGAACAATCATCATTTCGTGAGGTAGAAATTCACCATCCACGGAAACAGTATGTTGTTTAACCATTAGATGTAGGTGTGTGTAAGTGTAGCTCGAATCCTTCTTATAAAAACATCTTAGTATATGGAAGATACTGGTGTTTTTACAAAATAAATGAATAAAAAGAGGTTAGAGGGGTATAGAAGCAAAATAAAAAATAAGAACACAAGAGATAACACTACCTTTAAAACGGGTAACTCTTTTTGATTTGAGCTCAAAGGATTCCTTGGGAAGACTTTTGACCAAAGTGAGGCTTTAAAAAGTAATATAGGGATGTGGAGAGAGAAAATGGGAAAGGGTTTTCTGAGCCAAAGGCTTTTTAAGGGGTGGTATGGTGGTAGAGGTGGGGGCCTTTTATAAGAGGAGAGGAGGGGGACTCTTGGAAAGTTAAGAAAAGATACTTTGTTATAAAATGATTTTAGGATAAAAAAGGTCCCACACTTATAAATTTCGAGGATAAGGTGATAAGGGTTCTAAATACACCCATCCAATAGGTTTTTTACATGTGTATGTCTTAGATTTTACATTATATTTTCATTTTACTTAAATAGTTAAATAATGAGGTAATCGCTGCATCATCATGGTGTCATAAATATTTTAATTTATTTAATGTCTAAAAATTATAAAAAAAAATCTATGATGTAGGAAATCTTAGTAGATTTCCAATGAATATTTATAGTAAAAATCCTGACTTGTATAACCCCATGTAAAAATTCTTTTTGTAAAATAACTCATGTTTGTGACATTTTTACTTTAACATTAAATAAAAAGATATTAATGTCATTCTCCTTCCAAAGTGGCTCCATGGGGTCCCCAAGTTGACCCATGGATTTTCTTGGTCGTCCATAACACATCCAATAAGGTTAGGACATGTTTCTTGGTCATTTCATATTATTAAAACATTATTCTTACATTAAATTACACTAATTACCTCTAATCGCGATTAACAAACTTATAAGCTACTATTCACCAAAAAATTATTTTAATCCCATTGAACCAAATTTTACTTCTTAATTATAACCATGTATGTCAGATTTATGAAATTCAAAACACAGAGGTGGTAAAATTTCATTTAAACGAAAAATCAGTTTTTAAGTACCACTTAGTGGTTTCACTATTCATCAAAAATTGATGTTTTTCAGAAAAATACCAAAACTTCACCCTAAGCTATATTTGATATTCCGAATTCAAAAATGATGTATATTTTAAAAAATTCAAAGCATATAAGTTACATCAATTAATTTAATAATTAATTTCCACTATCAGAGTAAATAGCGTGTTTTTATGAAACAATAACTATCAAAAGATTGACACTAGTTTAAGTCCAATTTCAAACTGAAATTAATTCCAATGAACACTATTGGATTAAATGGTAAAAATATATTCTAATTGAACTTTAAAACCAATTCAAAATATAATCTAATCATATAAATAAATTAGATTAAAAATAGGTTTTGAATTAAAATACAACATTTTTCACTATTCATTAAAAAAATTAACTTTATCGAAAAAATACCAAAAATTTACCCAAAGTAAATTTAAATGTCCAAATCATAAATAATAAGTTTATTTAGACAAATAGAGCTTATAAAATTGTCAAAAGTTTGATTTAAAAATGGTTTTCCATTAAAAGGCAGCAAAACAATCTTTTAAAAATATTAGTGTATTCCATGCTTAAGATTGGATTTATTCTCATTTTAAACCTCTAAAACACTATCTAATTCATTAATAGACATAGATAAAAAATATCTATTATTAATTACTTACTTGGGATGTTATAAAAATACCTAAAATTCAACCTAAGATAATTTTGATATTCAAAATGTAAAAATGAATTCTATTTTACCAAATTCAAAACATAGAAGTTTCATTAATTAATTTAATATAAATTCTTGGTTTTGAAACAGAAAAGTGGGTTTTTAGAAAGTAAAAACTATCAAAAGATTGACATGTGTTTATTTTAAATTTAAATTTAAATTTACATATAATGACCTAAATTTTATTAAATGATAAAAATATAATCTAATTATACTTCTAAACAATTCAAATTCATAATTTAACCCTATAAATTATTTTGATTAAAAAATTGTTTTCAATTAAAATTTAGTATTTTTCAGTATTCATCAAAATATGAAAGTTATTAGAGAAGTACAAAAGATTTATTGAAAATAAATTTTTATGTCCCTATTCTAAAGAATAATTTAATTTCATAAATTTATTATATAAAACTGTAAAAAAAAATTTAAAAAGGAGTTGCCATTAGAAGGTGGTAAAATTTCATTTTTTGAAAAATACTTCTTTTACCTGAAAAAAATTAATTTGTTCTTATATTATGTCTAAGAGACACATAATATGGATTCTAAAATTATATGGAGTATATAAAATTCAAAAATCAGTTAATAATATTCATAACCTCTTTTGAACGACTAGTTTGGTAAGTCGTGGTGCTGTCAAACTCGGTGTTGCGTGTAGTGCAAGCTATTGAATTACATTAAAGAAAATAACTTACTATGAAATATTTGGGTGTTATAGGAAACATGGAACAAATTATTCTAATTTGAAGAAAGGTATTCAATATATCATATGAATATCATCCCCTTCAGTACTTGTAAGGACCCCACCCTAGTTGCCCAGAGTTTGTGCCTTATTTAATTATATTGGAATATAAAAAATGAATATGAATCCTAAAGGAAAAAGTAGATTAGTACATATGGAAACAATATATATACATAAGTTGAAATTTACATCTTAAAACTAAACGCAACATATAAATTCTTTGAAAATATCCATTTATCCTAGGTTATCCCTGAAATTCTTTTATAAAATACTTCTATATGTCTTGGGAAAATGAAACATAATAAAAGGGTTATATCAAATGCTTATTGAGGGTAAGAAAAATAGTAGAAGTTATCATAAACATAAAAATTAGTCATGGTGAATTACTAAACAACACATGCCTTTAAAAAATGAACTTGAACACATTATGGGAGAAATAAGAGATAAATAAATAATGCCATAATAAAGCTTAATCAAGGGTATTCTACTGGTAAAATTACATCATGAACATTAAATTAATAGTTTCATAATTAGGTAATGAATAATTCTAAACATCATAACCACACCGTCATGATCTGGTTCCAAGACGATAAATAACTATTTTGGCAAGGCCTTGTGCCAAGACTGTAATTTGTCTCATGTGACCTACCAACGCATCGAGGGGATATAGTGGGTCCCAAACATCATATAATAAGTCAAATTCATTCCTCATATGAACAAGGATGAACATAAAAACACATACATTCATATTGAAACTAACATATGAAATATCAATAACATTCCCCAAACATTATGCATAAACACTAACCATTCAGAGTAGATTGGTGAAGGGTTTTAAGATATCACATACAAATTAAAACTAATAATAAAAAATAAATTTAAATATTATAGATGATATAATATAATATTAATACAAATAATACAAAATAATCAATGAGGGAATTGAAATAGATGAAGATACTCATATTAAATCATCGAGTAATTTTTGAGATAAATACTCTTTTACCTTAAAAAGGTATTATTTTGGAAAAGTCATTGAATAAAACCATAATTGAATTAAGATATTATTTTCATAATAAAATGAGTAATTTTATAAAAATAATGATTTATAAAAATAGATTATAGAGTGCCCTTGAAAAAAGGTTAGAATTTGAGAAATTGACTTGAATTAGGCGTGTATTTCAGGAAGAATTTTTGAAAGATCCTTTTAAAACATACGACTCCCAAGAAATGAAAGTATGATTCTGGTTGGTTCACATATATATAACATTATAATTAATTATATTAGTATTAAATATGAATAGATAACAGTTTAATTTGGGTAAGTAGAAAAGAAGAGTAACCTTAATGAAGAGGGAGGTTTGGGTAGAAAACCCATACCTTAAGTCTGAAGGTGTTCATCTCTAGATATTAATGAACTGAATAATAAAATTTATGTTCATAAATTAATGATTAAAGAAACTAATATATAATTAATTTATTTTTTTAACCTTATTAGGTTCATTCATGGAATCTTGATGGGTTAAGAGATTCAATTTCATTGTTTGGGAGTGTTTTCTTCCTTGGTTTCCATGATTGGTTTGCTAATATTCATGTACGGATAAACAAGTAGAATGAGAATGAATTTCCAGAATTGAAGTTATATGTTATTAGGGAACATTAAAAATATTACAGGGTTATAAAATTTATATAGTTATTTGGAGTGAAGAGGAATCATTATATAAAACTTTAATGATAATTGTTTGGGTTATTTGGTGATTTTTGATCACAATGAACTCTTTTTGATCAACTAAATTAATAAAATTTGTAAAAAATATTGAATAAACTAAAATAGGATATATTAACTATTTAATAACCCGTTTCAACCATAAAAATGTTATCATGAAAATAATTTAATACATTAATAAAAATGGAAAAACCGTCGTCCTTGAATGTGATAAATTATCACATCTCTAATGGTGTATCCATTTCTTGTATAAAAGAAGGAGAAAGGAGATATGATGATGAATTATTCCATTACCATAACAAAATTATAGTAAATTTAAGGTACATGTGTTATCATAACATCTAGATGAGGAAAGTTGAGGAAATAAAAAGAAAAGCAAGGAACTCGAAATAAAAGAAATGAGAAGAGGAATTTACATCTTAAAGTTATCTTCCTTGAGAGCTTCTTCAGTGTAAGGGTTTGGGTATTTTTATGAAACCACGAGATGGTGGACATGGGTGAGGATATTGGGAGGATATTTTAGTAGATTTTAGATAATGCACAAGTCTTGATAGGAGTAAAGAGAATATAGAGTGAGGGGGGTTTTATAGTGGAGAAGATGAGGCTTTTCTAATTATTTTAATCATTATTTTATTATTTTTCCAAAGACAACCAGTAGTGTACATTATTGTGACATAAAATAGTAACAAGTGAATGTGATTTCGAAAAAATATTCATTTACAACAGAAATGACTCATATATATTGTATAATTCCACATATTTAGTATATTTTGTAAATTACTGAATTTCGCTTTTTACCAAAAATTATTGTATTTTAGAAAAATCACAAAACATCACCCTAACCATTTTTACATCTGTAGAATTCAAAAATGAACTCAATTTTTAATGAATACGTTTATTAATATCATTAATTTAATTTTTAAATAAATTCATTATTTATTCTAATAATAACATTTTTAAAACTATAATTATTTTTATATCACCTTGAAAAATTGATCAATATCATAACCTTAAGACAATAAAATAACATTATTATTTACTATTCACAAGGTTCATATTACTATTTATAAGGGTATGTTACTATTTTCAAAATTAATTTTGTCTTATTAGACTCTAAATATCTTACTAAAAACAACTCTGTATGCTAGTTTTTTGAAATTCAAATCATAGAGGCGAAACAATTATGATTACTCTCTAGGTTAAAAGATAAATTATTGTTTTGTAAATACATATTATTTAATGAATTTAAATTTATTTAAAAAACCTTGGCATTTTACAGTACAAATACTTACAACTATTCCTTATAATTTTATGAATGGAAACATAATAAAGGGTGAGCTCAGATGCTTAGTGGTGGTAAACATGGATGATACGTAAGAGTAACTTGCGAATAAGTGTATGAAAACATGAGTATAACATTGGAAGTTAAAAACATGAATTTAAAATATCACATACATGAGTCATGGAATAAATATTTTTAGTTCATAGGAAATGAATCCTATGATAATCAACGCACATGAGAAATGAGAGTATAAAAACAACATAAGTGATGGAATTTTTGGAACACACAAAATATTTGAATATATCGTGTCAATGATACATACCAAGAAATTAAAAATATGTTAGGCTTGATATAATTACCCATGTATGTGTTTCAGGAATGGTATGACCTCCTATATACCTTCTAGTTTCGGGCTTAGGATGAACTTTTGTGCACCCACGTGTTGCGGGCTTAGGCGGACCTCACATGTACCCTTTTTTTGTGATCATATTATGACCTCCCATGTACCATTTTGTTTCATCCTTAGGATGACCTCATGTGTACCATTTGATATCATAAAACATTTTTCATTACCTAATTAATTGGAGGGATATATTGGTCCCACTAATGACATAATAAAAACACTAAATATGTGTTTTATAAGAACATTAATCATAGGATAACCCATAGAAATAAATGAGTTTCATAAACATTTCAACATAACATAACTCATGGAAATGAAACATAATTTATAAATTTCAATCCATCATAAACATAAAATATATAGTGAAAGAATATGAGTATTATAATTGGATAATTTCCCCAAAAAACATAATTAACATCAAATAACATTATCTTATATGTAAAGTAATTTTGAGATATTACTTGAAAATTAATATTGTCAAAATATATTTTCTTTTTTAAAAAATTTTTATTTACATAAAATGCCACACAATTTTAGATAATAAATTTTCATTGAAAATAAAATTTTCAACATATAATGTAATATTCAAGGAATTTAGGCTTCATGATTGTGGAATATTATATTAATGTTGTATAAGTTAAAAACATTCCATTTGTATATTTTTGTCGGTAAAGTCACAAATAGGCTTGTTTAGAAAACAACAAAAATAGTGTATTCAAACTATGTTGTAAAAATTCATCGGTGGGGAAAAACTATTTTTAAATACTCATAGTAGAATAGTTAATTCATTTTTTAAAACATTTTTAGAAAACATAGAGGTGGAATATAAATATATCATATTGATGATTTAAAATTAAACAATCCCGGTTAATGATGACATTGTGAAATAATCAATTTTCACATTACAATTAGTAGAATCATATTACAAGTGAATGAAAAAAATTATATGGATATGGAAATAATATAACATTAAAAATAATACTCATATAATAAATTAATGGGTATTATATACACCACACAAAAAAATTAGTGTACAAGAAATGTGTCCCATAGAAATAAAAGTGAGACAAAATCTGTTACATTTTGTATTCGTTCTCATCATACTCATGAAAACCTCCAGTATAATAAATATATGTTAATTATACATCTATTAATGAATAATGATCAGATATATAATACCATATTTTATTTACTTACGACATTATATTTCCCTTTTGTTAAAAATTCCATGATTAAGTTATGTTTCGAGTAATAACAGCTTTGTTTATTGTATATGATTTGAATTGTTATTCATGGTCCTCATACTTATATAATGATTTAATTATTTCCATAATTTTAAACATGATATTAATATAATATATACTTATTATATATTTATTTATGTTCATCTACAAAATATATAAATATAAAATGTAATACAACATTCAAGGAGATCGTATATCGTACATACGCATGAACACTACTTCCATTTCTTATCATATTTAAAGAAATAAAGCAAATGAAATATATTTATATATATAATATGATTAAATTATAATTATTATGTCCTATATATCATATAATTTCACTAAAATCATCTTTAATACAATCCATGTAAACTGTGAATGAATCACCTCGCTTTGAAGAGGTGGTAGTCCACACATCCACAAATGAAGTTATCATATTTCCATAAAATAGAATTCATGAAGGTATGTTTTGTATAATAATTACATAATAATAAATAAATAATAGATATCATATAAAAATTAATTTTCATCATAATTCCAAACCATGAATGTTTGTAACAGAGAAACGAACATCATTTCTTGAGGCGATAGTTCTCCCTACACAAGAATGGTAAGATTGTTACCAATTAGAGAGAAATGTGTGTAAGTGTTGGTAGAAAACATATAATAAAAACATATAATTAAATTTATTATAAATATTTTATTTTATAATCATGGAATATGAGTAATTTAGTGTGTTCATGGAATAAATAAAACGAAAATCTTCATTTATGAACGTTACCTCTTCTTTGAGAATCTTCTTTTGATTTTTAAAAAAGATTTACTTTGGTGGGATTTATGAACCAAGTAAGGATTATATGATGAATTTATGGGAGTTTGGAGAATATTAAGATATATTTTTTCTGTACCAAATTGGTTTTGATGTGTGAATAAAAGATAAAAATAGGTTCCCTTTTATAAGAGAGGGGAGGGACACCGTTATAATTTCCCAAAAGATTAAATTATAATAAATTCAATTTTAATAGAAATACCTAAAAATGAAATTTATTCCCATATATAATATAATTTAGTTTTAATCTAATTAACTAATATATTTTATACAGGTTTTGGTGGTATTTTAATCCTTAACATTTTCATTAACCCTTAATTAACACATTTATATTTAAACTTTGATAACTAGCTTTTCTATACTAATAGAATGTCATTTTTTAATTATATTGTCTAAATTAGACCATAAGTGGAAAATTTAAAATATATTAGACCATATATCATCCAATTTTAACTTATTTACTATTTTTATTATTTCTGAATAATTTAATAAAATAGTATTTTCATTAAATCTCATGAGTGTTAATTTTGACAATATTCATTACTTTGACTTTAAGGAAATCAATAAATGTAACGCCTCGACCCTAGTTACCCAGAGTCGGTGCATTATTACATAACATTGGCATGATCACAAGAAAGATCAAATCTCGAAAGACCGATTGGTTTAGTATCCTTGGAAACACTAGATATATTCATAAGTTTTACATTACATCATAAATGAAAAACTACTACAACAACCTATTGTCTCCATAATCCACACTCACATCCCCACATAATATCCCTGCAGGTCATTCATAATTTACTTCTTCACTTCCTGGGAAAAAGAAAACATAGAAAAGGGGTGAGCTCAAATGCCCATTAAGGATAACAATATAGCGGAAACTTTCATAAATAAGAATAAACATTTAAGGCAATGTATAACTAAAACAAAAGCCTTTTAAACTTGAACTTTTAACATATTATGGCATAAATAAAATGAAATAATGCCATTTACTTATTCACATGGTTATTCTACTAATCGAATAATCACATGCAAAATCAATAACCACTTTCATAATGATGGAATGCATAATTCCAGACTATCATAACCACATAGCCAAGGCCTCGTACCAAGACTACAAATAAGATTTTGTCAAGGCCTTGTGCCAAGACACTAGTTTGTCTCATGAGACCTACCGATGCATCGAGGAGCTATAGCGGGCTCCACCCGTCACATATAAAGTCCAATGCATTCCCATATGAAAAGGTTTAAACATAACATAAACATTCGTATTAAAACTAGCATATGAAATGTCAATACTTTCACCATAAATCATGAATGGTATAAAAATAGAACATCCACAGTCAAACAAATCACAAAACCTTCAATATAATATAGAAGTTTTGTATCATAACAAATCAACTTTAAATAAGCGTAAAATCCATCAAAGGATGTTGACATAGATGAAATCAAAATTCTTTTTAAAGAAATATCTCCTTTTATTTTGAAATCATTGAAATCCATATAAAATAAAACATTTTATTTGAAAATATTCTTATAAGCTTGTAAGGGAAGCTTTGAAGATTTTATAACGGCAGAAAATAGCCGCACCCGCCGTATAAGTTAAAAAAACAATCTTACCTTAATTCTGTCGAAAAGGTTAAAAAGGACCTTGTTTTGAAAACGACAGAAAGATTCCTTTATAAACCACTTATAAAAGTAAAAAAGGGTATAAATGACTTTAACTCATATTCTAGTAAATAGTAAAAATGTTTTGAAATACATTTTTAAGAAACATGGATGTGGATGATAAAGAGATCCCAGTAGATAATTACGTATAAACAACCTCGGATAATGAAGAGATTGTGAAATAACCCTTACCAATTTGGTAACTTATGAAACATACAACCCATGAAAGAGGAATCATACAATGAATATGTAAATACACATAAATTATAGTGTATTACACAAAGAATATAATTATAGGCAGTACATACACCAAACAAAAGGTAATGGTGGCAATATGGCATGAATCTCACGGGAATAAGGAGTGAGATGAAAACCCCTTACCTTGTACTTTTACTTGGTTGGGGTAGGTTAACCTCCTGTATAATAGTGAAATAATTGTTATTAAATTATACAAGAATCATATATATTAATATGATATCATATATGATCTTTTAACTTTGCTTTGTTAATAATGTCTTAGTATTATCGTTGTTTCGGGTGTTAACTTACTCGTTTTCTTTTATATGTTTTATTACGTAAGCCATGTTTGTAATGGATAGGTTGTATATTATTCAAATCCAGAATGATATCGAGTCCTTAAACATCATTTTTAAATCAGCAAATGATAATTATACTTGAATGGATATGATGGAGAATGAATCTCATCGCGTTCGTGGAGACGGTAATCCGTACATACGCACGAGCGACAATATCATTCTTTTGATATTAAAATAATATATAAATGGATGGTATATCATATATACAGTATCATTAACATGTTATATTTATTATTTACATGAGTTGCACATCATTATTATACCCATCCAAATAATAATATATTGAATAACAATTACACCACGACGTGGAGACGGTAAGCCGTACGTACGCACGTATGGTGACATGTTATTCAAAGGGTGGATAGAATACTGAATATGGTTGTACCATATTTATAATAACATCACAGTATATATATGATACTGGAGTTATTATTTTAGAATGGTAACAACAAAGTAAGAAGAAGTGGAAGAAGAAGGAACTTGGAAAAGGGTGGTGAAATCATTACCTCTTCTTCGGTTTCTTCCATTTGATTTGATCAAAAGGGCTCCTTAGGTTGGCTTTCTGATCAAACTAATGCCTATAGGTTGTAGTGAGGGAAGTTGGGAGAGTATTTGGGCAGAGTTTGGACAAACCAAAAGGCTTTTAAGGTGTGAAGAAAAGATAAGGAGGAATTCCCTTTTATAAGAGGGGTGAGGGGCACCTTTGGAAAAGCTAGAAATATTAGTTTATAATAAATTTTTATTCGGTTTCTAATGGATCAAAAGTTGATTATTTATATTTTAGGGTGGGGAGGGGTCGAAAAAAACTCAACCAATATAATTTAGACAGGTTTGGGTACTTATATTAACCTTATCTTTAAGTATTAACTCTAAGTTAATTAGTTTCACTTTTACAATGTCTCTTTGTATTTTTATATAATATGGTTAATAAACTTACTATATACATCCAAGAGACCCCCAAGTGGTCCATTAATGATGAACCTATCATGATATAAGTCTCTTGGCCGAACCTTAGATTTTTAGGAATTTAATATCAATTAATAATATAATATTTGTTTTAAGAACTCTTTTATGTCAATTTTGACACTATTCAATAGTTGATTTTTGTGAAACTCATAACAGATTGATTACTTCGAACAAAGTCCATTAACTCAATCCTAATATATCATATTATCCTATAAAATTAGTTTAATTCATTAAAAGTTTCATATTTTATTTATTTGGGATTTATAATATCAATTATTATAATTTTTTACTATTATAGTAATTAATTCATCATCATTGTGTCACAAATAAATTAAATTATTTAATGTCTAAAAATTATAAATAAAATATCACTATGTAGGAAATATTTTTATATTTCTAATTAATATTTATAATATAAAATCCAACATATATAACCCTATGTAAAAATGTGTTTGCTAAAAGATATATGCTTGTGTCATTTTTGTATTCATTTTAACTTAATTAAAATAAAGTGTCCCTATCACCTACAAGTGGCACCATGGGGTCCCCAAATCGACCCAAAGATGACTATGGTCGAACATGTATCAACCAATAAGGCTAGGACACGTTTTAGGGTAATTTAGTATTATTATAATATTAATTTTTAACCCTTATTTACCGGATTTACCCTTAACCATGGTAAATAAAATATTTACCGCAGTAATTATTCAAAATGTCTAAAAATAAAAGTTACCTATTTACACAATTTGAAAATCATGATTCCAAATATGGAATCCATTTTTCCAAATTCAAAACACAGAAGTGGCAGAAATTAATTTAAAATTAATTCCTGCTGTCAAAACAAAAAGCGTGTTTTTAAGAGATAATAACTATCAAAAGATTGACACTTGTTTATGTTCGGTTTAATTGTAAAATTATGTCCAATGACCCAAATTATATTAAATGGTAAAAATATATTATAAATATACTTTAAAACCACTCAAATTCATAATTTATCACTATTAATTATTTTTATTAAAAAAGTTGTTTTTAATTAACATTTAGTAATTTTCACTATTCATCAAAATATGAAAGTTATCCGAAATGTACCAAAATTTCACCTTAGGCTAATTTCGATATTTCGAATCCAAAAATGAAGTCCATTTTGAAATATAAAATATATATAATTTCAAAAAGTAGGTATTACTATTCATAACGGCTAGTTTGATTGGTTGTGGTGTGTGTTAGAACTCGAAGTTGCGTACAACACACACTACTGTATTATTCAAAGGAAAGCGTACCGTGGAAGCTTGGGATGTTTCATTTTAAATTTTTTGATGTCCCCCTTTACTCAAAAAGTTTAAAATATTGTATTTAAAATGGGTTCACTATTAAAATTTGGTTAAAGTGCAATACTGAAAATGAATTTGTTCTTACATTATGTATAAGAAACTCATAATATGGATTCTAAAATTATAAGGATTATATAAAGTTTAAAATTTAGTTAATACTATTCATAACCTCTTTTGAACGGCTTGTTTGGTAAGTCATGGTGTGCTTGAACTTGGTGTTGCGTGTAGTGCAAGTTATTGTATTATTTTAAAGAAATAACACACTATGAAATCTTGGGGTGTTACATTCTCCCCTCCTTCAATAAATTGCATCCTCGCAATTTGAAATTGTTCTTCGAAAATAAAAGGTTGAAAATAAAAAATATCTTTGTGGGAAAACCCACATCAGAAATTGGGTTACTAAAATTTAGTCTTAATATGAGGAAAAGAGAAATGAAAGGGTCACCACCAAATTATGATCTCGATTAGGAGAACATTGGTGGCAATTAGAGACATATAATTGGAGGGAAAACGTAAATATTTATAGGTAGTGATTGAGGTCATCAATCACAAACAAGTATAAAATTGAGGTCCTTAAACTCATCAATCTATGATGATTTGAAATACCATCGGTTCAACAAAACATAGGGTATTAGGATAACACATTTTTGACATTTCAAAATATCTTAGTTGAAATCCCACATCGAAAAATGAATTAATGAGGCCTCTATTTAAAATAAAGAGTGGAAAGTAGGAAGATTACCGAAAATAACACATACTAGGGTTCCATGTAGGAAAATATGGATATGGAAGAGAAATCTAACCATCAATTATCTGATGGAGAGTGGTAGAGAACATGGCTATGAAAAGGCCAACAATCCCAAAGCCATAAATTAGTGATGATTTAAGGTACCATCTAGGAAAACATTTTTGTTCTAAGTTCCTTTTCTTAATGTTGAGGAATTAATTTATGAGATTGGATAAGATCATAAGGAGATATACTTACTTTATAATTAGAGTTTTGTCCATTAATAAATTTCTACCACAAACTCATCTTTCACTCGTAAAAAAAATTCTATTTATATTATTCGTACAGGGTTCCAAAATAAATGAATTTATAATTCATCTACCAGATCTTTTAAAAAAACTACATTATTTAATCCAGGACAATTCTTGGGCCAGTGGTAGGTGATACACCCTTGTCGCCCTTCGGTTGCGGGTTCAAGTCTCGCGGCCTTGCCGGACGCGACAGGTTGCCGCCCGACCTCCGGGTTGTCCTTTTATGGCAATCCAAAATTAATCTCAAACTAGAATTTATCCAAAATACTTCTGACCAAAATCACAGTCCAACATTAATAAGGAAGTTAAACATAATGTAGATCCTTTTTACCACGTAATAGCATATGAATACCTTCATCATGTATTCTTTTAAAACACGGAAACATCCTGAATTACCATAATCCATATTGATTACATTCATGCTCCCTTATTCCATATAGAATGCTGGATATACTTCATCAATCCAAAAATGTTTTAAACCCTAACAATGATGGAATATACAAATCATTAATTAGTTTCAAGGTAGTCAAGAATATCCAATATAATTTATCCAAATCAATCATGTATTATTCTAAAATCACTACCTCGGTATCAGAACCATATTATGGTTTATCATTCTCTCAACCATATATTTTCCAAAAATTTAACCTGCTATTGAGTCACTCTTCTTTGTTCCACACAATCTCAAGTCCTTAATGAAATAGTACTGCAGTACAATCCTTATATACTCCATAATTATTATAACAAGTACATTGTTGATACAACACTCAATTGACATAATCAACATAAGAACTCTAATCATTCCTCTTCATCTGTGGTAGTATCATAACTTGATTATTATCCAATAGCATCATTTGCGGCATAGTCTGATGACTGGGACATAGGTTCGCGTAGTGTCCAAACTCCTTGCAAATGAATAATTTTACATTTGAAACCATTTTCTTACCCTTGTAGTCATGTACTTTGTGCCCTTTTCCTCCACACTTATAACAAACTCTCATTCCCTTCAGGCAAGTTACAGGGTGTTTCTTTCCACAGTTATCACATATGGGAAAATTCTTCTTTTCCCTCTTCCCTTTATTCATCTTTCTCTCTTCCATCCTTTTCTTCTCTTGCTTCCCTTCAAAGCCATAGGACTCAGTAAACTCTTTACTTATCTTATCAACACATGATATTATTTATTCATATGATGATAATACATGCGAAACCATTTCTCTTATAAATTCTGTCTTAAGACCATGAAAGATATGATCCTTATTTCTCTTTGGATCATGTGCATTGCTAGAGTTCTCATTCCTTCTACTGGGTGCCATTTCTAAACAATGGCATACACTAGATTAGTTTTTGAATAACAATACCTAATCCCAAACTTGTAAAACACATAACATAAATTAAATAGTTTATGGATATAATCCATAATCATAAAAATGTCTCATTTGAGGAAGTATATACTCATAAACCCTTCATAATGATTTGTAAAGAAAATGAGAGTTATCCTAAGCATATCCCCCGGGAGTGTCGTAACCAAGAGTGCAGCAAGGCCCGTTGTCGTGCACCAGTTCCCGTTCGAGTCTAGCTCAAAGCGGTGTTTTTGGGTTTACCCCTAGGTACATCTGTGCCAGAGCCGCCTCTACCTGCTCGTATCCAGACAGGAATGTATTTCTCAGAAAACTCACAAAATCTCTACAATACCAAAATTCTAGGAAGTTCTTCTATACTAATCCTCAAAGTCCATCTTAAATCTATGTGCTCTAATCAGATTTTATCTAAATCTAGCTTCCAAGGTTTGTACTAAACTTCCTCTGATACCAACTATAACGCCCCGACCCTAGTTACCCAGAGTTGGTGCATTATTACATAACATTGGCATGATCACAAGAAAGATCAAATCTCGAAAGACCGATTGGTTTAGTAGCCTTGGAAACACTAGATATATTCATAAGTTTTACATTACATCATAAATGAAAAACTACTACAACAACATATTGTCTCCATAATCCACACTCATATCCCCACATAATATCCCTGCAGGTCATCCATAATTTACTTCTTCACTTCCTGGGAAAAATAAAACATAGAAAAGGGGTGAGCTCAAATGCCCAGTAAGGATAACAATATAGCAGAAACTTTCATAAATAAGAATAAACATTTAAGGCAATGTATAACTAAAACAAATGCCTTTTAAACTTTAACTTTTAACATAGTATAGCATAAATAAAATGAAATAATGCCATTTACTTATTCACATGGTTATTATACTAATCGAATAATCACATGCAAAATCAATAACCACTTTCATAATGATGGAATGCATAATGCCAGACTATCATAACCACATAGCCAAGGCCTCGTGCCAAGACTACAAATAAGATTTTGTCAAGGCCTTGTGCCAAGACAATAGTTTGTCTCATGAGACCTACCGATGCATCGAGGAGCTATAGCGGGCTCCACCCGTTACATATAACGTCCAATGCATTCCCATATGAAAAGGTTTAAACATAACATAAACAGTCATATTAAAACTAGCATACGAAATGTCAATACTTTCACCATAAACCATGAATGGTATAAAAATAGAACATCCACAGTCAAACAAATCACAAAACCTTCAATATAATATAGAAGTTTTTTATCATAACAAATCAACTTTAAATAAGTGAAAAATCCATCAAAGGATGTTGACATAGATGAAATCAAAATTCTTTTTAAAGAAATATCTCCTTTTATTTTGAAATCATTGAAGATCCATATAAAATAAAACATTTTATTTGAAAATATTCTTATAAGCTTGTAAGGGAAGCTTTGAAGATTTTATAACGGCGGAAAATAGCCGCACCCGCCGAATAAGTTAAAAAAAACATTCTTACCTTAATTCTGTCGAAATGGTTAAAAAAGACCTTGTTTTGAAAACGACGGAAAGATTCCTTTATAAACCACTTATAAAAGTAAAAAAGGGTATAAATGACTTTAACTCATATTCTAGTAAATAGTAAAAATGTTTTGAAATACATTTTTAAGAAACATGGATGTGGATGATAAAGAGATCCCAGTAGATAATTACGTATAAACAACCTTGGATAATGAAGAGATTGTGAAATAACCCTTACCAATTTGGTAATTTATGAAACATAAAACCCATGAAAGAGGTATCATACAATGAATATGTAAATACACAAAAATTAGAGTGTATTACACAAAGAATATAATTATGGGCAGTACATCCACCACACAAAAGGTAATGGTGGCAATATGGCATGAATCTCACGGGAATAAGGAGTGAGATGAAAACCCCTTACCTTGTACTTTTACTTGTTTGGGGTAGGTTAACCTCCTGTATAATAGTGAAATAATTGTTATTAAATTATACAAGAATCATATATATTAATATGATATCATATATGATCTTTTAACTTTGCTTTGTTAATAATGTCTTAGTATTATCGTTGTTTCGGGTGTTAACTTACTCGTTTTCTTTTATATGTTTTATTACGTAAGCCATGTTTGTAATGGATAGGTTGTATATTATTCATATCTAGAATGATATCAAGTCCTTAAACATCATTTTTAAATCAGCAAATGATAATTATACTTGAATGGATATGATGGAGAATGAATCTCATCGCGTTCGTGGAGACGGTAGTCCGTACGTACGCACGAGCGACAATATCATTCTTTTGATATTAAAATAATATATAAATGGATGGTATATCATATATACAGAATCATTAACATGTTATATTTATTATTTACATGAGTTACACATCATTATTATACCCATCCAAATAATAATATATTGAATAACAATTACACCACGACGTGGAGACGGTAAGCCGTACGTACGCACGTATGGTGACATGTTATTCAAAGGGTGGATAGAATACTGAATATGGTTGTAACATATTTATAATAACATCACAGTATATATATGATACTGGAGTTATTATTTTATAATGGTAACAACAAAGTAAGAAGAAGTGGAAGAAGAAGGAACTTGGAAAAGGGTGGTGAAATCATTACCTCTTCTTCGGTTTCTTCCATTTGATTTGATCAAAAGGGATCCTTAGGTTGGCTTTCTGATCAAACTAAGGCCTATAGGTTGTAGTGAGGGAAGTTGGTAGAGTATTTGGGCAGAGTTTGGCCGAACAAAAAGGCTTTTAAGCTGTGATGAAAAGAGAAGGAGGAGTGCCCTTTTATAAGAGGGGTGAGGGGCACCTTTGGAAAAGCTAGAAATATTAGTTTATAATAAATTCTTATTCGGTTTCTAATGGCTCCAAAGTTGATTATTTAAATTTTAGGGTGGGGATGGGTCGAAAAAAACTCAACCAATAGAATTTAGACAGGTTTGGGTACTTATATTAACCTTATCTGTAAGTATTAACTCTAAGTTAATTAGTTTCACTTTTACAATGTCTCTTTGTATTTTTATATAATATGGTTAATAAACATACTATATACATCCAAGTGACCCCCAAGTGGTCCATTAATGATGAACCTATCATGATATACATCTCTTGGCCGAACCTTAGATTTTTCGGAATTTAATATCAATTAATAATATAATATTTGTTTTAAGAACTCTTTTATGTCAATTTTGACACTATTCAATAGTTGATTTTTGTGAAACTCATAACAGATTGATTACTTCGAAAAAAGTCCATTAAATCAATCCTAATATATCATAGTATCCTAGAAAATTAGTTTAATTCATTAAAAGTTTCATATTTTATTTATTTGGGTATTTATAATATCAATTATTTTAATTTTTTACTATTATAGTAATTAATTCCTCATCATTGTGTCACAAATAAATTAAATTATTTAATGTCTAAAAATTATAAATAAAATATCACTATGTAGGAAATATTTTTATATTTCTAATGGATATTTATAATCTAAAATCCAACATATATAACCCTATGTAAAAATTGTTTTGCTAAAAGATATATGCTTGTGTCATTTTTGTAGTCATTTTAACTTAATTAAAATAAAGTGTCCCTATCACCTACAAGTGGCACCATGGGGTCCCCAAATCAACCCAAAGATGCCTATGGTCGAACATGTATCAACCAATAAGGCTAAGACACGTTTTAGGGTAATTTAGTGTTATTATAATATTAATTTTTAACCCTTATTTACCGGATTTACCCTTAACCATGGTAAATAAAATATTTTCCGCAGTAATTATTCAAAATGTCTAAAAATAAAAGTTACCTATTTACACAATTTGAAAATCCTGATTCCAAATATGGAATCCATTTTTCTAAATTCAAAACACAGAAGTGGCAGAAATTAATTTAAAATTAATTCCCGCTGTCAAAACAAAAAGCGTGTTTTTAAGAGATAATAACTATCAAAAGATTGACACTTGTTTATGTTCGGTTTAATTGTAAAATTATGTCCAATGACCAAAATTATTTTAAATGGTAAAAATATATTCTAAATATACTTTAAAACCACTCAAATTCATAATTTATGACTATTAATTATTTTGATTAAAAAAGTTGTTTTTAATTAAAATTTAGTAATTTTCACTATTCATCAAAATATGAAAGTTATCCGAAATGTACCAAAATTTCACCTTAGGCTAATTTCGATATTCCGAATCCAAAAATGAAGTCCATTTTTAAATATAAAATATATATAATTTCAAAAAGTAGGTGTTACTATTCATAACGGCTAGTTTGATTGGTTGTGGTGTGTGTTAGAACTCAAAGTTGCGTACAACACACACTACTGTATTATTCAAAGGAAAGCGTACCATGGAAGCTTGGGATGTTTCATTTTAAATTTTTTGATGTCCCCCTTTACTCAAAAAGTTTAAAATATTTTATTTAAAATGGGTTCACTATTAAAAGTTGGTAAAAGTGCAATACTAAAAATGAATTTGTTCTTACATTATGTCTAAGAAACTCATAATATGGATTCTAAAATTATAAGGATTATATAAAGTTTAAAATTTAGTTAATACTATTCATAACCTCTTTTTAACGGCTTGTTTGGTAAGTCATGGTATGCTTGAACTCGGTGTTGCGTGTAGTGCAAGTTATTGTATTATTTTAAAGAAATAACACACTATGAAATCTTGGGGTGTTACAATAAAGAAAGCTAAATTCGATCCAATTTATGTAATATACCCATAAAATTTAATATTCACCTTTCAAAATATTATATCATCTCAATTATGTAAAATTATATCAATTTTAAAAATTATAATACAATTTAATTTATTTTTCATTAATTGTGTAATTAATGCATCATCATTTTGTAAATATTTATGAAAATTATTTTTTCATTAAAAATTAAAAATAAATTTCAAAAATGTAAATATAAATTTTTCCTTAAATAATAATATATATACTCTATAATATCTTCTATTTAATATAGTTTTAAAAATATTATACTTATTAAAAGTAAGAGTTTAAAATTGCCACTCACATTAATTTTAATAATATTTAAGTAATTATAGTGGAAAAGTATCCATTAAATAATTAAATTTAGAACATTAGGAGCTCGGGGTTGAATTAAGTACCAAAAATAACATTTATTCAAGTGTTTTAGTATTTTTATAATTTCTCGAATATTAATTTTTACCATTAATTTCACAATTTACCCTTAACCGTGGTAATAAATATTAATAAATATACAATTCATATTGTCGAAAAATAAAAGGGACCGATTTATGAAATGTAAAACATATGATTAAAATTATTTAATCCATTTTAATAACTAAAAACACATAATTTAATAAATTTATTTTAAAATTAATATCGTTGATAGAATGAGAAAATATATTTTTAAAATGAAAACATTCAAAAGATTGAAATATTTCTATTTCCAAATTCAATTTGAAATTGATTCCAATGAACTAAATTTTATTAAATGATAAAATTTTAAATAATTATAATTTAAAATAAATTAGATATATAATTTAAAATTATTAACTATTTTGATGAAAAATCTGTTTTCAATTAAAATTTTGTTTTTTTTACTATTCATCAAAACCTAAAACTTTTCATAAAAAAACCAAAAAATCAAACAAAGTAAATTTTTAAAATTCTATTTCAATGATGTAGTTAATTTTTTAATATAAAAATTATTAAATGATTAATAATTAGATTAAAGTTGGGTTCTCTATTAAAACGTGGTAAAATTTCTATTTTAGAAAAATATATCTTTTTATTTATAAAATTAGATTTATTATTATCTTATGCCTATATAATATATGATAGAAGTGTAAATTGTTTTATTTAATATATAATATATATATTTTATTAAAAATATTCACCAATAGTGATTTTTTAATTTATTGTGAAAAAATGGTTGTTATATATAGAAAAATATTTTTCATAGAAAATAAATTTCATTATTTTCAAGTAATTTTTTATTTCATTTATAGCTAATTGATAACATAAATGATTAATTTTATGTATTATTTTAAATAATACTTAAATAATTTATTTTATATTATTTTTAATTTTCATTCTAAGGGCTAGGTGGTAACAATATAAGTATTTTAATAAGAATATTTACAATATATTGTAGTTTGGTAAAACTAGGTCTTTCATGTTACAAAAGATATCAATTTTTTTCATTTTTTTAATGTAAGAACAATTTAGTTTAGTGTGTATCGTAAGTTAATCTAAGTCTTATTTTTTAGCACAACCTCAACTTGGTGTTGTGTACAACGAAAACAATCGCATGCTAATTTCATATAGAACATCCTATATTCAATGTTCTGTGGAATGAAAAATGATTAAATGATTAAATTAATTCAATAAAAAATATTTTACAAAATCTTTGGGTGTTACATTCTACCATCCTTAAAAATAATTTCTCCCTCAAAAGTCATCTATTTTATCAAAGTATTAATATTATAAAATTCTTTTCATAGAAATGCACATTATAAAAATCAATACAAAAAATCCATTTAAAAAAGGAAATATGGAAAAATAAAGGACACCCAAAGTAACACATAACTAAGTTTCCATACAGAATAAAATAAGGGGAAACTGAAAACATTGAAATGGAAGAGAAATATAACTATCATGTATTGATGGAGAGTGATAGAGGGAATGGTTATGAGAAATTTTACAATCACAAAGTATCAAATATGTGTTGGTCTAGGAGACTATTTGATTGATCGGAAAAGAATGTAATAGGATAAAAATTATGGTTTCAAGGTCCATTACATAGTGTTGAAGAATTTAATGAGAAGAAATAGTTACTTTATTTCATTTTATTCCATAAGAACAATTTCATACTTTCGTTATTCCTTTTTTAATTTCCCATTTATCTCTTATTACAAAAAATGAAGGTGATTTTTTCACTTCTGAAGCATTATCAGATCATGAGATCCATTAATATAATGATAGGTCATTCCATATGTATTTATCATAATAAAAAGCTCAGAAAAAGTTATCCAAAATGAATAAATCCTCACATGGTGAGATAATACTTTAATATCTACAACATCATTTGATGTTTAACCTAAATCGTTCCATAAATGGTTGACCTTATTCCCCTTTGAAAAGTTAAATTTCTAAAACATTAGAAATATTGTCCCTAAATTTCTAAATAATCGCTTAGTATTGATCCCTCATATATCATAAATATTCGCATGTTTGTCACATACCAATCATGTGAATACCATAATCATGTACTCTCTAGAAAAAAGAAAATAACCTGGATTAACATAAATACTTATTGAAAACATGAATTATTCCTTATTCCAAATATTATTGTACAATCCATTTAGTCTAAATATTCATTAAACTCCTTCCATGATACCATAATCCACTTTTTTAATAAATCCTTAATCTATTCCAAGGTAATCAGTACCGTCCAATTTACTTATTCGTATCCAATATATCATAATCCAAACATCATTATCTAAACATTAAGAATATATTAAGGGTTATCTTTCTATTAATATTGAGTTTCCCATGGATATTATCTTTCTATTAAATCACTTTTCTTAGTCTTCACCACCATTAAACAACTCATTTTCAATCCTTAATGAAAATAATAATGTTTGAATTCCAAAACACATGCACCTAAATCCTAAAAATTTATTCTTATAATATTACTCAAATTTTATCATCTTATTCTTTCCTTTAATATGAAATATAAATCATGTATTATGCTTCCCCAACCCCAATCTAATCACGCATCCCATTTTTAATGTAAACAATACTATTATAAAATCCCATACCTTTCATATTTCATTTTTATTACCTTTATCCTTAGTAGTATAACCAATACTCATACCTACTTTCTATTTCTCTTCATTAGATCTCCACTTAGTACATTTATTTTTATAATGTTCATAATTTCCACATATGAAACATTCAATGTTAATCCTATACATTCTAGTTTCATTGATTAAATACGAAAAAATAATAGTGTAAGAAACAATATCATAGTATAAAAACACATAATCATGAAAAATTACTTATAGGATGCATAAATAGTGACACCTACTTTTAAATCTATGACACCTTAGACTTATCCTTAGAGACATCCCTAGATATATCCTTATAAATATCTATATGGACCTCGCTAATGTTTTCCCATTCGAGTTTTCAAAGGCTGACTAAAAATTTGTTGTGATACCAATAGTAATGGCCCAATATTTTCACACATGGATATTACATCATTTTATATAAATATTCACCACATTACACAAACACATGCCTGAGGATCTTAATAGTTTAATTCCTTTAGAATGATGGAATGCATTCTTATAATTCGGTGAATTATAATCAACATATCTCAAAAAGATCATAACATTTAGTACTCCTACTTAACATCATTTTTCATAACTCGATGAATGGAAACATAATAAATGGTGAGTTCATATGCTCAGTAAGGGTAAACAAGGAAGATATATTAGCATTACATGAGAATTAGGTTATCAAAACATGAGTATAACATTTGAAGATCAAACCCTAAATATCAATGATCATATAGATGATTTATGGAATAAATATTGGTATTTCATAAGACATGAATCATAATATAATCAAAGTTCATGAGCAATGAGAGTATAATAATGAAATAAAATATAGAATTTCTGGCTTACACATAATCATAAAATACTTATTTAAATGATATATAATGAGAAATTCATAGTATTTCAAGCTGGTGATAATCAAATATGTACCTATATTAGTCTTGGGATGACCTCCCACATACCTTCAAGTTTCATTCTAAGGATGACCTACCATGTACCCGCTTGTTATGGTATTATGATGACCTATCATTTACCGTCTTGTTGTGGGCATAGGATGACCTCCAGTGTACCCTCTTATTATGTGATTAGGATGATATCATGTGTACCCTTTATGCTCATTGAACATTTATCATTACCCAATGAATTGAATGGTAATATATCTCCCACCCTACACATAATGAAAACCATAAATATGTCTGCCATCAGAACATAAACCATATGAGGACACATTAAAAGAAATGAGTTTCATAAACATTTCATCATAACATGACTCATGGAAAAGAAACACAATTAATAAAACAAAAATCCATAATAAGTATAAAATATTCATAAAAATAATAAGAGTAGTATAATTGGATCATATCCCCACTAAAAAATAATTAATATCAAAAAAAAATTTCTTATATGGAAAATAATTTTGAGAGATCAGTTGAAAATCATTCTAGAGGAAAATAAGCATTCTATTTTTAAAAACATTTTCTTTTTTTTTGAATACGTCATGCATGTTTAAAATAAAAAAATTTTCTCCAAAAATAAACATGTCAAATTATAGAGGGATCTTCAAGGAATTAAGGTTTCATAATGGTGGAATATTATATTCATGCTGTATATTTTAAAAACATTCCTTATGTTTGGTCGGTAAAGTCAAAAAGAGCCTTATTTTGAAAATGAAAAGAATATAGTTTTTAAAACATTTCATAAAAAGTAAAACATGGGATTTTTTTTAAAATATTCAAATTAAAATATAAAAAAATTTGATATTTTTTTATAAAAACTGGATGTTGAAGACAAATATTTCACAACGGAGAATTAAAATGAATGAATCATTGTTCTTGATAAGATTGTGAAATAATCACTTATCACATTATGACCAGTAAAATCATATGAAATATCAAATAAATAAAATTATTTTGATATGAAAATACCATAATATTCTAGATATTACTCATAAAAGACATTAATGGGTAGAATATACTCCACATAGAAGAAACAAGCTATTCATGAAGCATGTGTCCCAAAATAATAAAAGTGAGACATAAATCCCTTACCTTATGTCATGAATCTCATCTTACTCATGGAAAAATCTAGTATAAAAAATATAAGTTTACTATAATTCTATTAAAGAACCAGATTTAAATATATAATACCACATAATATTTACTTATGACTTCCTATTTCCCATATATTAACAATTCCAATTTTAAGTTATGTTTCGGGTAATAACATCTTTGTTTCTCGTACATGTGTTGAATTTTTATTACTTGTATTCATACATAGATCATGATTTAATTATCTCCACAATGATAAAAATGATATAAATATCATACATATTAATTATATATGTTTTTATGGTTATCTATGAAATAAAAAAATATATAATGAAATTAATATTTCATGGAGACGGTAGACCTTATGTATGCATGAACACTGCTACCATTTCATGTCATAGTAAAAGAAAGAAATTAAATGAAATATACACATATAATATTATTATTGTTGATTTAATATTTCATATATGTCATATAATTTTACTAAACTCATCTTAAGTACATTACATGTAATGTTTGAACGAATCACATCGCCTTGAGGAGGCGGTAGTCCGCACTTCCAAATAGGAAGTTATCCTATTTTGAAAAATATAAATAATGAAGTTTTATTTTAAATAATAAATAAATAATCATAAATTAATAATAAATATAATATAAAAATATATTTTACATCATAATTCCAAACCATGAAAGGTATTAAAGTAGAAAAGAACAACATCGTTTCGTGAGGTGGTAGTTCACCGTACCAAAGAATGGTTAGTTCGTTCCCATCAAATAGAAGTGTGTATAAGTGTAGGTATAATACTTATAAAAACAAAATCAAAGTTTTTTGGTGATAATGTGGTTATTTTTTAAACATGTAATAATAATAACTGTTGGTTTTTAATGAATAAATAAAATGAAAATGTTTGTCGATGAACATTACCTCTTCTTTGGGTATCTCTTTTGATTTTCACAAAAGGACTTATTTGATTGGATTTCATCGCAAAGTAAGGATTATAGGATGATTATAAGAGATTTTAAAGAATATTTGGATATATTTTTTCCTAAAAAACATTTGTTACTATGTGTGAATAAAATAAAAGAAGGGGTGCCCATTTATAAGAGTTGGGATGGGCAGTTTTTTGAATTTCACAAAAGATTAAATTATAATAAATTAAATTTCAATAAAAATACCTCCAAAAGAAAATTTATTCAAATATAAGATATTATCCAGTTTTAGTCTCATTAAAAAATTAGTTCATACATGTTTTGGGGTTATCTAAATCCTTATCATTTTTATTAACCCTTAATTAACTCATTTTAATTTTAAGTATGGTAAACAATTTTCTATACTAATAAGATGTAATTTTTTATTTTAAAGTTTCAATTGAACCATAAATGGAAATTTTTTGATATATTTGACCATATATAACCCACTTTGTCCTTATTTAATATTTTCATGAATTATAAATAACTTAATAAAATATTAAATTAATAAAATATCATAAGTGTCAACTTTGACACTATTCATTACATTGACTTTATGAAAATAAAAACATAAATCTATCTTTAAAACAATTTATTTTATATACCCATAAAATTAATTATACACCTATAAAGTTTTTGGATCAACTTAATTAAGTCAAATTTTATTTACTTTAATACTTCCAGTATCATTTAATTGATTGTTTCCTTAATTGACTATTTACCTCATTATCGTTTTGTAAATATTTATGATAATTATTTATTCAGTAAAAATTAAAAAAAAATTTCTATAGTATAGATAATTATATTATCTTAGATAATAATATATATATAGTCTATCATATCATCCATTTAATGTAATATTAAAAATATTATACCTATTAAAAGTAAGAGTGTGACATTCTGTCACTCTCTTTAATTTTAATAATATTTTAGTCGCTTTCATGAAAAATATTGCATTAAATAATTAAATTTTGAATGTAATGTTATAAAGGTAGAATTAACTTCATCCAATAACATTTGGCAACATTTTAGGGAAGTATTATAATATTTATAAGATTATTTTTACCCTAAATTACCGAAATTACCCTTAATCGTGTTAATAAAAATTATTTAATTTTCAATTCATATTTTCATAAATTAAAATTGACCTACTAAATTAATTTAGAGATTATGATTAAAATTAGTTAACCCATATTTCATAATTTAAAACCCATAATTTTATTAAACTAATTTAAAAATAATCTCATTGATGGAATGAGAAAACGTGTTAAAATAAAAACTTTTAAAGGTTGAAATGTATTTATAACTAAATTCAATGAGAAATTTATTCAAATTACAAAAGTAGGATTAAATGATAAAAATTTGATTTAATTATAAATTTAAACCAATAAAATATATAATCTAACACTATAAAATTTTTTAATCAAAGATTTGTTTTCAATTAAAATTTTGTATTTTTCACTATTCATCAAAACATGAAACTTATCAGAGAAATTCCAAAAAATCATAAAAAGTAAAATTTGAGATTCATATTTCATATAATCAGATTATTTTTTTCATATCATAATTATTAACGTGTCAAAATTATAATAAATATGTTTTTTCTATTAAAAGGTGAAAAATTACCATTTTTGAAAAATACATCTTTTTATTAATAAAAATGGATTTATTCCTTATCTAATTCCTATCAAATATATTGGATGAGTGTCAAAAAATTATTTAATATTTAAAATATATATTTTAATAAATACATTCGGCAATAATTATTTTTTAATTTATTGAGATCAAATAGTATTTTAACATAGAAATATAGTTTTCTTAGAAAAAGAGTTTCTTTATTTGAAAATTAATCTTACATTCATTTATATCTAATTGATAAACCAAATGATTAATTTTATATATGAGTTTAAATATATTTTTTATAATTTAGTTATTGTTATATGTAATTTACATTCCAATATCAAGGTGGAAACAATAGTTGTATTTTAATAACAATATTAATAGTAAAATATAGTTTGGTAAAACTCAGTCTTGTGTGTGACACAAGCTATCAAAAGAACTCTACATTGTCTGTAACACAAGATAAAAATATTTTTGTGTGTATCATAAGATAATATAATTTATTCATATAACTCAACCTATATATGACGTTTTATAAAAAATTCAAAAATAAAAAATGGTGATTTCATATAACACAAGCTATATTCCATGTTGCATGAATTAAAAAATGTCCAAAAGAATAAATAAATTTTAAAAAAATATTTCACAAAAAATATGTGGGTGTTACATGGGTTGTGCCTCCATGTTTTTTAAAATTTAGTGTCTTTAATAAGGTTATAACACCATTAAAATTGAAGTTCATAGTGTTAACCAGTCTCCTCATGGATTTGATGAGATTGAGGAGTGGAAATGGATCTTGGTGATCCAAACAACAAAAAATAATGTGTTCTTTCCTTTTTTATTTCTACTGCAACACAACTCAAGAATACTGAAAAATATATAGATTAATATTTTAATAACTCTATTTTTTATAATTAATTATTAAAATGACTATTAACCCCCCTCAAGTAATATTTTCCATCAATATCAGTCCAATAATTGGCATTTGTGCTAGGTAAATAACATTATTCTTCTGATATAAAAAAATTCTTACCAAAGAAGGTTGTTTCATATTGGTTTGTTAGAGTTTTAATTTTTTAATATGATACCAAAAAATAGTATCAAAGATCGGTATTTGATATATTAGTTTATTTTTATTTAAATTTGATACCAACCAATTGTTATTAAAGAATAAAGCCTTCCTTAAAGGATATTTAACTTCTTTGATTGTTTATGTTTCTTATTTTTTTTAACTATATGCTAACCTATTTTGTATATCTAATAGTTTAAGCGACAAAAGAGATGTTTTCCTTTAAGATGGTATGTATCAATGCCAATATTGTTTGGATACCACAGAAACCCATATTCTTTGATGGGTAAACTATGAATGATTGAAAGATAAAATGTAATCCTACTTTAAATAAATGAGTGTGGATCATTTGACTGTCATGGATAATCCATATGAGCTACCCATAATGGATCCTTAGACTCTGGTATGTAATGAAATGGAAAAATATGTTTTTTATTATAAACTTAAAAATATTTTATACTATGTTATAAGAAATAGTTTCTATAGTAATTTTGCATCTTGTAAGACGACCCATGTGATATAGATAATAATAAAAGATACTCATTATTATGCGGACAAGATGAAGTGAACCAATATAGGAATTCTCTGAGAAGAATACTAGGAATTCATGTTAGGAAAAGGTATTTTATTTAAATATAATGTAATTGATACTTATAATTCATTTTATTCTGAGTTCTAGGAAAGCAAGATGAAAATGTCTCAATTTCTTAAGAAAATTTTCAAAATTTATGAAAAAAATTATAGAAAGAGGAAGTTAAGAAGAAATAATGAAATGGATTACAAGAAAGGTAATTCATGTAATAATAAAGATGTTTGAGATATAGGTTTTTATTAGTGTAGGGATAAAGGTCACATCATACCTAATTTCTCCAAACTCAAACATTCAAATAAGTACAAATAAAAAAGGATGAAAGAAAAAGAATTATCTTTGGGGATGGGATTTCACAAATAATTATGACTCATGAATTGGGTTTTTAAGTGAAAAGAAAAGAGGTAATATATATTTGATGGGTATTACATGTGAGTTAAATTAATCTCTCTTCACTTAGTTATTAACTCCTACAAAACATGATCATAATACCAAATCATAAAAATAAAAAAGATACTTATTTTGATTTTGATTGTAATTTTCAATCAAATAATTATAGTGTTAAACAATTTCTTAAAGATAATGTAAAATTACAAAATTATGATTTAAAAATTATTAAAAAATAAGAATAATTTAAATTAAAAAAATATAACGTTAGTAAAAGATTACGAAAAAATGAAAAGGGAATGTGAAAATTTGAATATCATTGTTTCCTAGGAAGAAAAATATAAAATGGAATAGTGATTTTGATATTTTTAAATTCATAGATGAAAATTAAAGACATAAATACTTTTTGGAAGTAAATGATAAAACTAGGATAGAGGATATAATTTACTTGTAGAATAACAAACTAAAATAAAAAATGTCTTTAAGACATTAAATCAAGAAAATAATAAATTAAGAAAGAAAACATCTGGATCCAATGAAACAATCATTACAGATTTATAACCTATTTGAAAAGAGAATATATATTTGAAAAATTATGTTGTTAATATTAAATAAGAAATGTCTACTTTTGTAAAAGATAAACAAATATATTATAATATTATGTATGTAATGAAATTAATAATAATAATAAGGGTTTTGGATACAATAGTTTTACTCCAAGTTTAAATAATAATTTTTTAGAAGTTCAAATGTAATTATTTCTACTATAGCTTCCATGAAATGTATAATCAAAAAATGAATTATGGTAATGAATGATCAATGAGATTAACTAAATATTTTGGTCATATATGAACTATTTTATCTAAAAATATTATTCATATTCTCCAAGAAACAAAGGTTTGAAATCTCTTTGTGTGGTCAAAATACCTTCTATGAATTTGTTAAAATTATGAATGTATGGGTACCAAAATGATGTCACTCAAATCCAATTTTATCTTAGTTAGTCACCATACAAAGATAATTATTATTCTTGTTAACTAGGTTTCATGATATATACTATACTATAATTTTTTATGCTAACATACAATATATATAATATCTTTTTAATAATATTTTTTTTTTCTGATTCTAGGTACGTGGATAAATTTTTATCGGTTTCTTATTTAACCAGATTGTTTTAGTTTACATAATAGAATTTCAGTTCTCAATATACTAACTGTATGTTTACTTTTTTGTACTATATTTTAAGAGTATTTTTTATCTATGATTAAAGATTCATGAATTGTGGGGGAGTAACCCCTTGTTTTAAAATTGAAAGAATATTCCGCCATGCAAGTTATAGATAAGTGTTTAAACAATCAATTAATGAAAATGTTAAATTATTTAGTCTATTTGAAATCGTTTTTCAAATACTCATCTATGGAAATATTTTATTCCATTTTAAATATCTTATGTGGTTAGTAATTTATTTTTTCCCATTTCATAGTTTAAATATATTTGGAATTATGAATTCATTTAAATAACAAATAAATCCTTAAATTTATTTTGTTTTGTTGATATAATTATAATATAATGATTTTTTATTAGAATTTGGGGATATTTGTTTTTATAAGACATATGAAAATAAATTGTTTATTTCCTTTGGAATAATTTTTTTTATCTATATGTTCAAGGAAATCAATTTTATTTGTTCCTTAAATTTAAAAATATTTTGTAAATTTATTATGTTTGAACATAACATGCAAGAATCATTAATTTTTTTCTTTTTAAAATTTTCTTTTTTGACAAATTCTCTTTTCTATTCTTAAATAGTAATTAGGTTGTAATTTTTACCTTTTCATTGATAAAATATTATTCTGTTTTAATTTTCTGATCATTTAATATTGTAACTACATGTTTACTCTTATAAAAACATAATACTTTGTTACTTTTATAGTAGTTGTTTTTTTTAAAAAGGGTGTCTATTTTATAAAATACTTTTAATTTACATTTTTAAAAATTTCAAAAGGGGTATTTTTTTTTGAAAATATAGAAAAAAATTTAATCAAATTTACAAAAGAGAATTTTTTTTGGGTATTTTAAATTTTTTGTGAAATTCCTTACCAATTATGTTTGTTTTGATAAATTATTCAATCAATATTTCTTAAATTTTCTTATAAAGTTATCAAGATTATTTCAACTTTTGAAATTATCTAGTTTATTATATTCTCATATGTTTTTAATTATAGATTCTAAAAATAAAATTTTATTTTTTAATAATATTATTTATTAAATCTTATAATGTTATGAAATATTTTTTAATTAGTCAAGTCCATAACTTTTATAATGAAAGAAACATTGGAATTCATTATGATACACGTGGCTAGATCTCAATCACAAAGGGGACATGTTTGGTCAACCCCATAGGAATTTTGGCCACAAAAATCCCACAAGGAGGCAAGAGTATATGGATTTCATAGTACATGGAAACTATGTGCGAGCCCATGTACAAGGCCCATGGATCATGCTTACTGAGCATATTAGTTGGGATAAGTCACCCATTGGTCCAACATCCCTTTGTGTGCATTGAAATATATTTGAAACTTACAATCAGCGCATACTGATTTTTGTACCACTCGATCGCTATTTGTTCAAATCGATGTTTGATTCTCTTATGTGTTTAATGTTCAACCGAGTTAAAATCTTGGACAAACTATAGACCATTGTATATTATCAAAGAAAACCAAATGGTCTATTTTTTCACCCTTCATGTTCTTATTTTTAACTCAGGAAATTTTTTCATTACTTATTATTTGTTTTCCATCCATCCTCTTTGGTAGACAAAAAACTTCAAGTTTCCTGACTTTTTTTCACCAGTTCATGTCTTCCCTATAATTCCAAAATGTAATTTTTACTAATTCTTTATCATCCTGAACTCATGTCATAGGGTCAAAGGTGTAACAACCATGGTTTTTGTATGAAGCAAGGATCATTTTTCTTTTTGTTTAAAAGTTTAATTAATTCCTAATGTGACTACCCAATTTGGTCATAGGTGTATAGGAGTGTCTGAGGCTTGTTCATAGCCCGAAACCCAGATTTTGGGATGAAAAAGGCCTAGAGCATGAATATTTTTAACAGTGTGGGGTAGAACACACACTCCAATGAACCCTTCGAGTCCTTGGAATATGAAATGGATTCTTTTATGTTTAGAAAATACTGTGTGATTTGATGTGTAAAATCATCAAGGAATGTCTGTAATTTTGAAATTGGAGTTTTTCATGGTTTTATCATAGTTCATCAAACTTTGTAGAAAACCCATGGGATGTGGCCTTCCCTATACCCAAGCATGCACAATTTGTGGAATGTATGACCAAACCATGTGGCCAAATCATGTGACAAAGGATTTTCTTTCAAAATTACCATTCTTCTTTTAAAATATTATTTAACATAAAATCTATTTCAATTTTTTCTCCTGCACATCAAAGGTTACATTTTGTAGACTATTTGACAACTATTCTTGGAATTGAGGTAAATTCTCTCTCCTATCTCTAATTCATGCTCCAATCCTCTCATTCAATCCAAATTTGAGACTTATAAATTCTTTTTAGCTATTCTTCATTCTTCTTGGTATTAGATACACTATTTGGGTGCATGATCATTTTCACTAATTTCATGTTATTCATTTGTTATTTTATTTTTTCCTAATCATATATGAATTAAGATTTGGTTCTAGATGATAACTCTACTACCAAGCTATGACAGGTTATCTATACCCTTCCTGTTGGTTTTGGTTCTTTAGTAGGATATCGTCCATTGTTCTTCCTAGTGTAATTTTTGATAAAACCCCTAAATTGAAATGATTAATTGAATTAAATATAATTGAACCTATTAGGTATGTAATGTGGTTCCTTTATAATGGGTTAGAGGATTTCTTCTTAATCAATGTCCACCCATGGGATATGCTATGTAATTTTCCTGAGATTTCCATTGACTGAACCACCCAACATTTGTGTTTTTTTACTTTCCAAACTAGAGGAAGATTAATTATAATTAAAGGGAGTTGGATTGGATACTTAAGATATGTTATGCCCCATTTTCATGTATTATCATGATATTCAATGCTTTAATTTATTAAATTAAACAAATGGGTTTGGAAAAATGAGTGGGTATACTAATTGGTTTCATTGAATGTAAAATATGTATGATGTGTGGGTATACTTATGGTGTAAAATGGTATTGGTCTTGATTTATGAATGAAATGAGATGTATTGAAAATAGTGGTGGATGTCTGGGTTGGTATAATAAGGGTCTTGATTCCATATTTATTCCTTTTATTTTATTCATAAGATCTATTTATTATAGTGGATTCCTTGGAAACCGTTTTCTATTTGGTTCTTGATTCTATGGGATTCCTTAGGCCTTACTAACAATTAGATTTGGTTTTTTGGGATCACAGAGGAAATTGTTTAGTGACATGATCCTTTGACCCCAATTAAAACCTAACTAAGTTTCCATCAAGATGCTCATGTGACTCAACAAGTTCTCCATGGTATTTACACCATTGATATGACCCTTCATTGTATGACACTATATTGTATGGGATGACTATAGTAATTGTGAAACATTGATTATACGACACAAACATAAGAAATACGATAAGCTTGGTTTAACAGATCAATAATGATTACTATGATAAGTCACTATATAGAAGGGTTGTGATTTACATGATATGTGTGGATGTATGATGAGGCCATGTTGGTTATTTATATTTGTCATAGATACCTTCTTATAGAAGGTAACACTTTTTTTAGGGAGTCATATATGGCTTTGTAGTATCACTTTCTGGTTACAAATTTTCCACGGGCACTTTAATTCATATTGCTTACTTAATTACTTGCATACTGTTTATATTATTATTGAAAAAACTGGGATCATATCTCACAAAATGTTCAAGCTTCTGTTGGGTACCCGAATAGATTTATGGATCTAGTTAAGGACTGGGTTGAGAACCCAAATTTATTTGCTCGACTTTGTTCCAGGCATAAGAGTAGGGGATCCTGGGACTGAGATGAGGCTCATGATTATATTTAAAGATAGAATTTTTGGAATTTTTGGTATTTTTACATATCTATTGTATTGTACTACTTTTTACCTATTTTAAATTATTTGTAAACACATGACATGTTCATATATTTGTACAAGATTAATTTTGTTATTATTATTATCTATTCTTAATTTTATCTATTGTATGACTATTATACTACTTCCTTAATTGAATATTATTGATATTACATCGTGATACACTCTGGTGATGAAAACATATTCTACCCGTTGACACACCTAGGACCTCACCACTAGTTGGTAGCCTTTGGTGTATGGGGAGATGCGTTTGAGGCCATTTGGACAATCGGGCTCGGGGAACTGTTAAGTGTATTCTGGGTATGGAATGACACAATGCTGTATTATAGACAATCTTACCTACATTTAATTACTATTTAGAGATAATAGTTTGGGATACTATGTTAATGGAATTTGTTAATGAGCTACCACATGAGTAGATAACTTGAATACTATATAAAGAAAATTTTCGACGAATAGAAAATTGAGATTTTATGGATTCTGATTAATATAGTTGACTTGATTCCACGGTTGGGTGATTCAATTTAAATGAATTTTTATTATTGGTATTACTATGAGTTATATTTTTTAACCCCTTTAGATAAGGGTATACAATCTCATGTATCATATAAAAACATTATAGTAATCACATTCCATACATTATTTCATTCCATTTAGGATGAATTACATATTGCATATTATTGTGATAGGTATGGTGATATATATACCTGATTTTTGGAAAAGTATTTTGGATCATTTTTTGGTGTGAATTAGGTGGATTCCAGACTTGGGTTCATGTGAAGTATGGGCCCTCATGGTTCAAAATTTGGTGAACCATTTAGTTAAACCTATTTAATGTGAACTATGATATAGATGTTAAATTAGTATGAACTTAAATGAAAATGAAATGGAAACTAAATTTCTTATTTTAGATAAATTAACCTAGGACCAGCTTTTGAGTGGGAAACAAGTAGGGTCTCTATGGGAGTTTTTTACTATTCCTTTTACAGTCCTATATTTATGAGTAGGCTTTGTGGTATGACCTATTTTTAGGAGGATTTTTACCTATCATATGATTTTGAGAATCATGATTTTATATCTTTCATTATTGGGAAATTTGTTTGGAATTATAGAGACATTACACCACAATTAAATCCATTATTGTGCTAGGAAGGAGGGGACGAACATTCCACAAAGGCAGTGGCCCGTGGGCTACCAAATGATCCTCCATTAGTGACAGCATTAGCATCAACTGTTGTTCGAGAAACATGTGATGTTGCATAGTTCTATGAGGGGTTCTATATCTTCATGCATACATTTCAGGGAGCACCACAACCTACATTTTCTATAGTTGAGATGACACATGTGTTCCAATAGCCACATCCTCCATCATTTTTAGGGAATGGAGGTATATAGGCAGTTGAGATGTGGCTTGAGATAATGCTTTAAATCTTTGAGAATCTAGAGATAAGTCCTATGTGGAGAGAAAAAATTAAGAGATATATGATTTGTGGAGAAGAAAAACGCTGGTGGGATGTTATGAACATGGATAATAGGTCATGAGACATGGTTTGGGTTAATTTATAGAAACTTTTCTATGATTACTTTTACACCGAGACTCTGTGGTTAGAGTGGGATAGTGAGTTCATCCATCTGGAGCAGGACGTAATGATAATTATAGAGTACTCGAAACGCTTTACAGAGTTGCACAATTGTGCATTGATGTACATTGATGATGATTTATTTATGGTGAGACACTTTTAATAAGGTCACTGACATGCTATTAGATCTTAGATCAATGTGTTTAGATTGACCTATATTACAGAGATTTGGAATCAGGTACTGATTACCGAGCACAAACTAAGGGAAGATGGAAGCACAGAGAAAAGATGTATAGTCTTGTGAACTAGTAGCTCAATTTACTATGACATGTAATGTAACACCCCAAGCTTCTACGGTACGCTTCTCTTTGAATAATGTGATAGCGTGTGTTGTACGCAACACTGAGTTCTAACACACCATAACCAATCAAACTAGCCGTTATGCATAGTAATACCTACTTTTTGAAATTATATATATTTTATATTTTAAAATGGACTTCATTTTTGGATTCGGAATATCGAATTTATCCTAAGGTGAAATTTTGGTACATTTCGGATAAATTTCATATTTTGATGAATAGTGAAAGTTACTAAATTTTAATTAAAAACAACTTTTTTAATCAAAATAATTAATAGTGATAAATTATGAATTTTAGTGGTTTTAAAGTATATTTAGAATATATTTTTACCATTTAATATAATGTTGGTCATTGGACATAATTTTACAATTAAACCGAACATAAACAAGTGTCAATCTTTTGATAGTTATTATCTCTTAAAAACACGCTTTTTGTTTTGACAGCAGGAATTAATTTTAAATTAATTTCTGCCACTTCTGTGTTTTGAATTTAGAAAAATGGATTCCATATTTGGAATCAGGATGTTAAAATTGTCTAAATAGGTAACTTTTATTTTTAGACATTTTGAATAATTACTGCGGTAAATATTTTATTTACCATGGTTAAGGGTAAATCCGGTAAATAAGGGTTAAAAAATAATATTATAATAATACTAAATTACCCTAAAACATGTCCTAGACTTATTGGTTGATACATGTTCGACCATAGGCATCTTTTGGTCGATTTTGGGACCCCATGGTGCCACTTTTAGGTGAGAGGGACACTTTATTTTAATTATGTTAAAATGAATACAAAAATGACACAAGCATATATCTTTTAGAAAAACATTTTTCCATAGGGTTATATATGTTGGATTTTAGATTATAAATTTTCATTAGAAAGATAAAAATATTTCCTACATAGTGATAGTTCATTTATAATTTTTAGACATTAAATACTTTAATTTATTTATGACACAGTGATGATGAATTAATTACTATAACAGTGAAAAATTAATATAATTGATATTATAAATACCCAAATAAATATAATATGAAACTTTTAATGAATTAAACTAATTTTCTAGGATAATATGATATATTAGGATTGATTTAATTGACTTTGTTCGAAGTAATCAATCTGTTATGAGTTTCAAAAAAATCAACTATTGAATAGTGTCAAAATTGACATAAAAGAGTTCTTAAAACAAATATTATATTATTAATTGATATTAAATTCCTAAAAATCTAAGGTTCGGCCAAGAGACTTATATAATGATAGGTTCATAATTAATGGACCACTTGGGGGTCTCTTGGATGTAAATAGTAAGTTTATTAACCATATTATATAAAAATACAAAGAGACATTGTAAAAGTGAAACTAATTAACTTAGAGTTAATACTTAAAGATAAGGTTAATATAAGTACCCAAACCTGTCTAAATTCTATTGGTTGAGTGGTTTTCGACCTATAACCACCTTAACCTTTGAATAATAAACTTTGGAGCCATTAGAAACCGAATATGAGTTTATTATAAATTAATATTTCTAGCTTTTCCAAAGGTGCCCCTCACCCCTCTTATAAAAGGGCACTCCTCCTTCTCATTTATTCACACCATCAAAGCCTTTTGGTTCGGCCAAACTCTACCCAAATACTCTCCCAACATCCCTCACTACAACCTAGAGGCCTTAGTTTGATCAGAAAGCCAACCTAAGGAGCCCTTTTGATCAAATCAAAAGGAAGAACCCGAAGAAGAGGTAATGATTTCACCACCCCTTTTCAAGTTCCTTTCTTCTTCCACTTCTTCTTTCTTTGTTCTTACCATTATAAAATAATAAATCTAGTATCTCACATATACTGTGATGTTATTATAAATACGGTACAACCATATTCAGTATTCTATCCACCCTTTGAATAACATGTCACCATACGTGCGTACGTACGGCTTACCGTCTCCACGTCGTGGTGTAATTGTTATTCAATATATTATTATATGGATGGGTATAATAATGATATTTAACTCATGTAAATAATAAATAAAACGTGTTAATGATTCTGTATATATGATATAACAACCATTTATATATTATTTTAATATCAAAAGAATGATATTGTCGCTCGTGCGTACGCACGGACTACCGTCTCCACGAACGCGATGAGATTCACTCTCCATCGTATCCATTAATGTATAATTATCATTTGATGATTTAGAAATGATGTTTATGGACTTGATATCATTCTGGATATGAATAAGATACAACAAACATGGCTTATGTAACAAAACATATAAAAGAAAATGAGTAAGTTAACACCTGAAACGACGATAATTCTAAGATATTATTAACAAATCAATGTTAAAAGATCATATATGATATCATATTAATATATATGATTCTTGTATAATTTAATAACAATTATTTCACCATTATACAGGAGGTTAACCTACCCCAACCATGGAAAAGTACAAGGTAAGGGTTATTTCACAATCTCTTCATTATCCGAGGTTGTTTATACGTAATAATCTACTGGGATTTCTTTATCATCCACATCCATGTTTCTTCGAAATGTATTTCAAAACATATTTATTATTTACAAGAATATGGGTTAAAGTCATTTATACCCTTGTTTGAATTTTTATAAGAGGTTTATAAAGGAATCTTTCCGTCATTTTCAAAACAAGGTCCTTTTTAACCTTTTCGACAGAATTAAGGTAAGAATGTTTTTTTAACTTATACGGAGGGTGCGGCTATTTTCCGCCGTTATAAAATCTTCAAAGCTTCCCTTACAAGATTATAAAAATATTTTCAAAGAAAATGTTTTATTTTATATGTATCTTAAATGATTTCAAATAAAAAGAGATATTTCTTTTAAAAGAATTTTGATTTCATCTATGTCAACATCCTTTGATGGATTTTACGCTTATTTAAAGTTGATTTGTTATGATACAAAACATCTATATTATATTGAAGGTTTTGTGATTTGTTTGACTGTGGATGTTCTATTTTTATACCATTCATGGTTTATGGTGAAAGTATTAACATTTCGTATGCTATTTTTAATACGAATGTTTATGTTATGTTTAAAACTTTTCATATGGGAATGCATTGGACTTAATATGTGACGGGTGGAGCCCTCTATAGCTCCTCGATGCATCGATAGGTCTCATGAGACAAACTAGTGTCTTGGCACAAGGCCTTGACAAAATCTTATTTGTAGTCTTGGCACGTGGCCTTGGCTATGTGGTTATGATAGTCTGGCATTATGCATTCCATCATTATGAAAGTGGTTATTGATTTTGCATGTGATTATTCGATTAGTAGAATAACCATGTGAATAATTAAATGACATTATTTCATTTTATTAATGTCATACTATGTTGAAAGTTCAAGTTTTAAAGGCTTTTGTTTTAGTTATACATTGCCTTAAATGTTTATTCTTATTTATGAAAGTTTCCGCTATATTGTTATCCTTACTGGGCATTTGAGCTCACCCCTTTTCTATGTTTTATTTTTCCCAGGAAGTGAAGAAGTAAATTATGAATGACCTGCAGGGATATTATGTGGGGTTATGAGTGTGGATTATGGATACAATATGTTGTTGTAGTAGTTTTTAATTTTATGATGTAATGTAAGACTTATGAATATATCTAGTGTTTCCAAGGCTACTAAACCAACCGGTCTTTCGAGATTTGATCTTTCTTGTGATCATGCCAATGTAATGTAATAATTCACCGACTCTGGGTAACTAGGGTCGGGGTGTTACAGTTGGTATCAGAGGAAGTTTAGTACAAACCTTGGAAGCTAGATTTAGATAAACTCTGATTAGAGCACGTAGACCTAAGATGAACTTTGAGGATTAGTATAGAAGAATTTCCTAGAATTTTGGTATTGTAGAGATTTTGTGAGTTTTCCAAGCAATACATCCCTGTCTGGATACGAGCAGGTAGAGGCGGCTCTGGAACAGATGTACCTAGGGGTAAAACCCGAAAACACCGCTTTGAGCTAGACTCGAACGGGAACTGGTGCACGACAACGGGCCTTGCTGCACTCTTGGTTACGACACTCCCGGGGGATATGCTTAGGATAACTCTCATTTTCATTACAAATCATTTTGAAGGGATTATGACTATATACTTCCTCAATGAAAACATTCTTATGATTATGGATTATATCCATAAATAGTTCAATTTATGTTAAGTGTTTTATAAGTATGGGATTATGTATTTTGATTCATAAACTGATCTTGTTTATGCCATTGTTTAGAAATGGCGCCTAGTGGATGAAATGGAAACCGTATCAATGCACGCACTCCATGTAGGGATTTCCCTCCTGCTCAAGATAATTATAGTGGAGCTGGTGATGCAACTGGTGCCGATCAGCTAATCACCATACTGGGACAACTTACTCAGGTTATGAATAATAACCTTACCCGTATGGAGCACCCTGATCCGCAGCGTGGAGGATCAATGTTAGATCGATTCATGAGGCAACAACCACCAACGTTCAATGGGAGTACAAATCCCTTAGTAGCTGAGCAATGGATATTTTCCCTAGAAAAAATATTTCAGGCTTTGGGGAGCAATGAAAGGGAAAACGTTATCATGACAGTTTACTGCCTCACTGGAGATGCTGATCAATGGTGGTCATTGATTCAAAATACGAAGGAAGATGATGAAGTATCAAATATGGAATAGAGGGAGTTCAAAGATCTGTTTTTAGAAAAATACTTTCCTCGCGACCATCGAGCAGACATGGAAAGGCAATTTCTAAGTCTGAGACGGAAGGAGGATGAGAATGTCACAAAGTATGAGGCTAACTTTACAAGGTTAGCAAGGTACACTGGTGATTATATATGTAACCAAAGAAGTAAGATTGATCATTTCTTTGATGGGTTAAAACCATTTCTCCGTCGAGCATTAGTCTCACAATCCTTTTCATCGTACGAAGACATTGTCTCATGTGCTATCAAGACTGAAAAGGAATTCTCTAAGTCTTATGACTTTAAAGAAAAGCAAGAGAAGAAGAGACCTGCTGATCAATCTGTGAATGGAAATAAAGGGAAGAAGGTAAAGGTTTAATATCCATCCTGTGGTAAATGCTGGAAGAAACACCCTGGTACTTGCTTGAAGGGAATGGGAGTCTGTTACAAGTGTAGTGAAAAAGGCCACCAAGCTCGTGATTGCAAGGGGAAGAAGGAAGCTACCAACGTTCAGTGCTATAATTGCAGGGAGATGGGGCATTATGCAAATGCATGTCCTAAGCGTCAAGAGAACTTACCTCAGAAAAGGCCAAGGGATCAAGGCCAGGCTTATGCTATCACTACTGCTGAGGTTGAAGCTCCGAAAGACGTGGTGGCAGGTAATTTAATGGTTTCCTCAAGTTTAGCAAATGCATTATTTGATTCTGGATCATCACATTGTTTCATATCTTCCCAGTTTTCTATGAAAATTAAATATTTCCAATTTTATTTAATAAGGGAGTAGTCAGTTAAAACTCCTAAGGGAAGTATCATTGCAACAAAGTTTTGTGAATCAGTCCCCATTAGAGCACATAAATGTTCTTTATCTACTGATCTCATCGTCATACCTATGATTGAGTTTGATATAATCCTCGGTATGGACTGGCTTTCAGACTATGATGCGAAGATTTATTGTAAGAAGAAAGAGGTTACGATTCTTGATGATAATGATAAGGAACACCTTATCTTTAGAGTAGAATCATCACCACCTAATTCTTATTTAGATCCACCCTCAATAGCTCAACTAAATTAAATTATTGGGGAGGAAGAGAATGAAATAACTGCGGGTGAGGAAAGGAATGTTCAAATAGAGGATGTACCTGTTGTGAAAGAATTTGTAGATGTATTTCCAGAAAATTTAGCTGGACATCCTCCAGAACGAGAAGTTGAGTTTTCCATTGATTTAATTCCTGGATCAAGGCCTATATCGAAGACCCCTTATAGAATGGCCACTGTAGAGTTAGTCGAACTAAAGAAACAACTAGAGGAATTGAGTAATAAAGGATTTATTCGCCCTAGTGTTTCTCCATGGGGAGCCCCTGTTCTTTTTGTTAAAAAGAAAGATGGATCTATGAGGTTATGTATCGACTACAGGGAGATCAATGCTATAACGATAAAGAACAAGTATCCCCTACCTCGTATTGATGATTTATTTGACCAACTACATGGAGCTCAATACTTTTCAAAGATTGACCTTCAATCTGGATACCATCAGTTGTGTGTAAAGAAGGAAGACATTCCGAAGACAGCATTTCGAACCTAGTACGGGCATTACGAGTTTACTGTAATGCCTTTTGGGTTGACTAATGCACCCCCTGTATTCATGGATCTGATGAATAGAGTTTTCAAGGAGTATCTCGATGAATTTGTGGTGGTATTTATTTATGATATCTGGGTATACTCTAAAAGCTACGAAGATCAGGAAAATCACTTGCGCATTATCTTGAAGACTCTGAGAAGACATGAATTATATGGGAAGTTTAGAAAATGTGAATTCTGGCTTCAGGAGATTTCTTTTCTTGGCCATATTGTCTCTAAAGATGGAATCTCTGTTGATCCTTCTAAGACCAAGGCAATCCAAGAATGGCCAGCACCTACGAGTATAACTGAGGTACGCAGTTTTATTGGTTTGGCAGGTTATTATCGACGTTTCATCCAGAATTTTGCCCGATTGGCTAACCCATTAACGAAGCTCACACGTAAAGGGGTTAAATTTGTTTGGACAAATGAGTGTGAAGAATGTTTTGAAGAACTGTAGAAAAGATTATTCAATGCTCCTATATTGACTCTACCATTGGGGAATGATGGGTTCGTTATTTATAGTGATGCATCGAAGAAAGGACTTGGTTGTGTCCTTATGCAGAATGATAGAGTTATTGCCTATGCATCACGACAGTTGAAAATTCATGAACAAAACTATCCTACTTATTATCTCGAGTTAGCAGCTGTGATCTTTGCTTTGAAGATATGGAGGCACTACCTCTATGGTGAAAAATGTGAGATTTATACTGATCATAAGAGTTTGAAGTATATTTTCTCACAAAAAGAACTCAACATGAGGCAAAGGAGATGTCTTGAATTACTCAAGGATTATGATTGCACGATACACTACCACCCGGGGAAAGCAAACAAGGTGGCAGATGCTTTGAGTAGAAAAGACCATGGAGTTTTGAACAATATGAGAATTGAAAGGGATCCAATTTTCATGGATTTAGTGAAGATGGACATGGGAATAACCAGGGAAGGCGAAACATCATTTCTTTTTCAAATGGTTGCCAAACCATCTTTAATAGAAAGGATTAAGAGTACTCATACCAATGATGAAGAATTTCAAAAAAAGATTAAAGTTGTGAATGATGGGAGATTGAGAGACTTTGTGTATGAAGATGGAATTTTGAAATTTGGGAAGAGACTTTGTGTTCCCGATATACCTGATCTAAAAAGGGAATTGCTGGATGATGCTCATAGTTCCAATTTCTCTATACACCCTGGGAGCACCAAAATGTATAGAGATTTGAAGGAACATTTTTGGTGGGACAATATGAAGAGGGAGATTGCTGATTTTGTGTCAAGATGTATGGTTTGTCAACAAGTGAAAGCTGGAAGGCAACAGCCTGGAGGAGTCATGCAACCTCTTTCCATACTGGAGTGGAAATGGGACAATATTACGATGGACTTTGTCATGGGGCTACCAAAGACTCCTAGAAGGAACGATGCAATATGGGTTATTGTTGATCGTCTTACCAAGTCAGCACATTTTCTTGCTATAAGAGAAGATCTACCCCTGGAACGTCTAGCAAGACTATAAATTAATGAATTTGTGAGACTTCATGGAGTACCCCTATCAATTGTTTCTGATCGTGATCCCCGTTTTACTTCAAGATTTTGGAAAAGTCTTCAGAAATCCCTGGATACTGAACTTCTTTTGAGCACTGCTTACCACCCTCAGATAGATGGACAATCAGAACGGACTATTCATACCTTAGAAGACATGTTGAGATCTTGCTCACTTGACTTTTAGGGTATGTGGGATCAATATTTACCTCTGGTAGAATTTTCCTATAACAATAGCTTCCATTCGAGTATTCAGATGGCACCATATGAAGCGTTATACGGAAAGAGATGTCGTACACCAACCTGTTGGGATGACGTTGGTGAAATAAAACTTGTAGGTCCAGAACTGGTGGAGGAAACGATGGAAAAGGTGAAGGTAATCCAAAATCACATCAGAGCATCTCAAAGTAGGCAGAAGAGCTATGCCGATAATCGAAGGAAGGATTTGGAATTTCAAGTCGGTGATCATGTTTTCCTGAAGGTATCTCCATGGAAGGGAGTCATACGTTTTGGTAAGAAAGGTAAATTGAGTCCCAGGTACATCAGACCCTTCGAAATTCTAGAACGAATTGGGGTTGTAGCTTACCGATTGGCAATGCCGCCAAGTCTCTCTAAAGTTCACGATGTGTTCCACGTATCTCTGTTGAGGAAATACATGCCTGACCCAACGCATGTACTCACTTATGAGGAATTAGAACTGGAACCCGATCTGTCTTATTGCGAAGAGCCCGTCAGGATTCTTGATACAAGAGAACAAGTACTGAGAAACCGGACGACGCGTCTGGTAAAAGGTTTGTGGAGAAAACCTAAGATGGAAGAGGCAACGTGGGAACCTGAGGAACTTATGATGAAGAACCACCCGAGTCTTTTCATGCGGTAGTATTCTAGAAATTTCGAGGACAAAATTATTTGAAGGAGGGGAGAATGTAACACCCCAAGCTTCTACGGTACGCTTCTCTTTGAATAATGTGATAGCGTGTGTTGTACGTAACACCGAGTTCTAACACACCATAACCAATCAAACTAGCCGTTATGAATAGTAATACCTACTTTTTGAAATTATATATATTTTATATTTTAAAATGGACTTGATTTTTGGATTCGGAATATCGAATTTAGCCTAAGGTGAAATTTTGGTACATTTCGGATAACTTTCATATTTTGATGAATAGTGAAAATTACTAAATTTTAATTAAAAACAACCTTTTTAATCAAAATAATTAATAGTGATAAATTATGAATTTGAGTGGTTTTAAAGTATATTTAGAATATATTTTTACCATTTAATATAATTTTGGTCATTGAACATAATTTTACAATTAAACGGAACATAAACAAGTGTCAATCTTTTGATAGTTATTATCTCTTAAAAACACGCTTTTTGTTTTGACAGCGGGAATAAATTTTAAATTAATTTCTGCCACTTTTGTGTTTTGAATTTAGAAAAATGGATTCCATATTTGGAATCAGGATGTTCAAATTGTGTAAATAGGTAACTTTTATTTTTAGACATTTTGAATAATTACTGCGGTAAATATTTTATTTACCATGGTTAAGGGTAAATCCGGTAAATAAGGGTTAAAAAATAATATTATAATAATACTAAATTACCCTAATACGTGTCCTAGCCTTATTGGTTGATACATGTTCGACCATAGGCATCTTTGGGTCGATTTTGGGACCCCATGGTGCCACTTGTAGGTGATAGGAACACTTTATTTTAATTATGTTAAAATGAATACAAAAATGACACAAGCATATATCTTTTAGAAAAACAATTTTTACATAGGGTTATATATGTTGGATTTTAGATTATAAATATTAATTAGAAAGATAAAAAGATTTCCTACATAGTTATAGTTCATTTATAATTTTTAGACATTAAATAATTTAATTTATTTATGACACAGTGATGATGAATTAATTACTATAAAAGTGAAAAATTAAAATAATTGATATTATAAATACCCAAATAAATATAATATGAAACTTTTAATGAATTAAACTAATTTTATAGGATAATATGATATCTTAGGATTGATTTAATTGACTTTGTTCGAAGTAATGAATCTGTTATGAGTTTCACAAAAATCAACTATTGAATAGTGTCAAAATTGACATCAAAGAGTTCTTAAAACAAATATTATATTATTAATTGATATTAAATTCCTAAAAATCTGAGGTTCGGCCAAGAGACTTATATCATGATAGGTTCTTCATTAATGGACCACTTGGGGGTCTTTTGGATGTATATAGTAAGTTTATTAACCATATTATATAAAAATACAAAGAGACATTGTAAAAGTGAAACTAATTAACTTAGAGTTAATACTTAAACATAAGGTTAATATAAGTACCCAAACCTGTCTAAATTCTATTGGTTGAGTGGTTTTAGACCTATCCCCAACTTAACCTTTGAATAATAAACTTTGGAGCCATTAGAAGCCGAATATGAATTTATTATAAATTAATATTTCTAGCTTTTCCAAAGGTGCCCCTCACCCCTCTTATAAAAGGGCACTCCTCCTTCTCATTTCTTCACACCTTCAAAGCCTTTTGGTTCGGCCAAACTCTGCCCAAATACTCTCCCAACATCCCTCACTACAACCTAGAGGCCTTAGTTTGATCAGAAAGCCAACCTAAGGAGCCCTTTTGATCAAATCAAAAGGAAGAACCCAAAGAAGAGGTAATGTTTTCACCACCCCTTTTCAAGTTCCTTTCTTCTTCCACTACTTCTTTCTTTGTTCTTACCATTCTAAAATAATAACTCCAGTATCTCACATATACTGTGATGTTATTATAAATATGGTACAACCATATTCAGTATTCTATCCACCCTTTGAATAACATGTCACCATACATGCGTACGTACGGCTTACCGTCTCCACGTCGTGGTGTAATTGTTATTCAATATATTATTATTTGGATGGGTATAATAATGATATGTAACTCATGTAAATAATAAATAAAACATGTTAATTATTCTGTATATATGATATTAAAACCATTTATATATTAATTTAATATCAAAAGAATGATATTGTCGCTCGTGCGTACGCACGGACTACCGTCTCCACGAACACGATGAGATTCATTCTCCATCGTATCCATTAATGTATAATTATCATTTGATGATTTAGAAATGATGTTTAAGGACTTGATATCATTCTGGATATGAATAAGATACAACAAACATTTCTTATGTAACAAAAAATATAAAAGAAAATGAGTAAGTTAACACCCGAAACGACGATAATTCTAAGATATTATTAACAAATCAATGTTAAAAGATCATATATGATATCATATTAATATATATGATTCTTGTATAATTTAATAACAATTATTTCACCATTATACAGGAGGTTAACCTACCCCAACCAAGGAAAAGTACAAGGTAAGGGTTATTTCACAATCTCTTCATTATCCGAGGTTGTTTATACGTAATAATCTACTAGGATTTCTTTATCATCCACATCCATGTTTCTTCGAAATGTATTTCAAAACATATTTATTATTTACAAGAAGATTGGTTAAAGTCATTTATACCCTTTTTGACTTTTTATAAGAGGTTTATAAAGGAATCTTTCCGTCATTTTCAAAACAAGGTCCTTTTTAACCTTTTCGACAGAATTAAGGTAAGAATGTTTTTTTTAACTTATACGGCGGGTGCGGCTATTTTCCGTCGTTATAAAATCTTCAAAGCTTCCCTTACAAGATTATAAGAATATTTTCAAAGAAAATGTTTTATTTTATATGGATCTTAAATGATTTCAAAATAAAAAGAGATATTTCTTTAAAAAGAATTTTGATTTCATCTATGTCAACATTCTTTGATGGATTTTACGCTTATTTAAAGTTGATTTTTTATGATACAAAACTTCTATATTATATTGAAGGTTTTGTGATTTTTTTGACTGTGGATGTTCTATTTTTATACCATTCATGGTTTATGGTGAAAGTATTAACATTTCGTATGCTAGTTTTAATACGAATGTTTATGTTATGTTTAAACCTTTTCATATGGGAATGCATTGGACTTAATATGTGACGGGTGGAGCCCGCTATAGCTCCTCGATGCATCGGTAGGTCTCATGAGACAAACTAGTGTCTTGGCACAAGGCCTTGACAAAATCTTATTTGTAGTCTTGGCACGAGGCCTTGGCTATGTGGTTATGATAGTCTGGCATTATGTATTCCATCATTATGAAAGTGGTTATTGATTTTGCATGTGATTATTCGATTAGTAGAATAACCATGTGAATAAGTAAATTGCATTATTTCATTTTATTTATGCCATACTATGTTGAAAGTTCAAGTTTAAAAGGCTTTTGTTTTAGTTATACATTTCCTTAAATGTTTTTTCTTATTTATGAAAGTTTCTGCTATATTGTTATCCTTACTGGGCATTTGAGCTCACCCCTTTTCTATGTTTTATTTTTCCCAAGAAGTGAAGAAGTAAATTATGAATGACCTGCAGGGATATTATGTGGGGTTATGAGTGTGGATTATGGAGAAAATATGTTGTTGTAGTAGTTTTTAATTTTATTATGTAATGTAAGACTTATAAATATATCTAGTGTTTCCAAGGCTACTAAACCAATCGGTCTTTCGAGATTTGATCTTTCTTGTGATCATGCCAATGTAATGTAATAATGCACCGACTCTGGGTAACTAGGGTCGGGGTGTTACATGTAACAATGTATTTAGGATTATTGAGAGATGAGTAAAATTGTGTATTTTAATACCTGAAGCTCCTTTTTCTAACATCAAGGTTGAAGAAGAGGCTAAATGAAAAATTAATGAGATCGTAACCCTGTCAAGTGTTGAGCTTGTGGCAGGATTGGCCTCATGCTTCATTTTTACTGGAACAACACTCCAACAGTGATTTGTAGGGGGTTATATCCAATACTGGGTTTAGGAGTGAGTTTCATAACTCCATGTTAGTCAAGTAGATAGACCAGTGTCAATCGACTAGGTTGAGCTAGTGGTGGTTGTGGCCATAGAATCCAGCCTCCAGATACACCAAGACATTAGAGTGGTCCTACTACAATCAATGAGGTTGTATCAAAAGGTCCTGCTTTGGGATAGAACTTTTCTTTAACAACTACCCCCAATGATTAAGGCACTAGAAAATTTATGGTGAGAGGTACTATTCTAATTTTCTCTACTTTAGTTTTCACAATTTTTGATATAGTGGATTCTCATATCTTTATATTTTTTCCTTTTGTGAAGAGTATTGGGCTCATTGGGTATACTTCTGATGGATTGACGAACCTTTTTACTCTATTTTTCATTATAATTGAGGCTCTACATCATTTTAGGGAGTTTCCCCTAGAGATTGGCAGGTTTCACTTCATATGGGACCTATTTTTCTTCGAGATGCTAGGGTTTGACATAATTATCTATGTGGATTGGTTGGTCACCATTCATACATTCATTGATTACCATCACTACTGGATGGCCATTACATCACCAAAGGGCAGGTAGTTCTTTATCAAGGGTGAATGAGATGTCTATGAAAGTCGTACTTTACCGGAGCACCTTGGGATAAAAGGGATGACAATCTAGATTGAGGGTTTATATCTAAATGACCAGGGTACTTATCTGGTATATTTCCCTCGATTAGTTGATCATATAAGGTATGTTTTGATGGAAATTTTTTAAGAATTACCTCCATTGGGAGTGGTTGTGTTCACTATTGTGCTGGTATAATGAGCTTCACATGTATCCATTCCTCCTTATAGGATGGATACTAAATAGGTGAAAGAACTTAATAGGAAGCTATATGATTTTGAGGAAAAGGGTTTTATTCGACCCTATACTTCTATGTGCGGTTCTCCATTCCTTTTTTTTAAAAGGCAGATGGTACCCTCATGTTATTGGTGGATTACCATAAATTATACTAGATGAATGTTAAAAACTGATATCCACTACCACAGATAGATGAACTCTTCAATAAGCTTCAAGGAGATCAAGTATTCTAGAATATTTATTTGTGATTTGGTTATCATTAGGAATGTGTTATACCACGGGATGTACCCCGCAAAACTTTTCATTATAGGTATGGTCTATTTGATTATCTAGTTATGTCATTTGGTCTCTCAAATATGCCATATATTTCATGGTTCTGATGAACTGAGGGCTCCAACCCTATCTATATTGTTGTGGTTTTCATGGATGATATCTTGGTGTATTATGATAATTTACATGACCTTTTCAAACAACATGAGAGAATTTTGGATACACTGAGGGAGACTATGTTATATGATAATCTCACAAAGTTCCACTTCTGGATGGGTCAAATTCACGTAGTGGGTAACATTATCTCATAGATAGAAGTATTAGTGGACCCAGAGAATGTGAGAGATATAGTTTTCATGGAACAATAGAAGAATGTATTTGACATACAATGTTTCTTGGGGATGGCTTCATATTAAATGAATTTCATACCATAATTCTCACAACTAGAAACTTCATTGATATGATTGACAAAGATGGGTGTGAAGTTTTAATGGTCAATTAACTATGAAAAATAATTTTACGATTTGAATGGTAGATTGACATTAGCATAGGTAATAATACAACTAGAGTAGGAAAGGTGTTACACTGTGTATTGTGATTCATCATGTATTAGGATTGGATTAGTGCTGATGCATAAGACAGAGTCGTGGCCTATGGGTCTCAATAGCTAAGACCATGTGATGGGAGCTACATGAAATATGATCTTGAGTTAGTTATAATTATTCCTAATTTTCATTGTTAGAGACATTACTTAATGGGAGAGAATTTTTTGGTATACATGGTCCAAAAAATCCTCATGTACATATATACATAGCCAAATTTGAATTTGATTCCACAAAGGTGGGTATAGTACCTAAAATATTTTAACTTTGAGCTTGCCTATATGCCAGGTAAAGGAAATTTAGTGGTCAATGCACTAAGCAGGAGGTCTCACATATAGGCAGTTTAGCAGGCCAACAGAAAGTGGATGGTTTTTTTGTTTTTTTCTATGAAATGGCCTCGATGGTGGATGACAGTTGGAGTAAGACATTTTAATTATCCTTAGTTGTGATTGATACCATGTTGGATATTGTGAGGATGAAGAAACTATCATATTTAGAGGGTCTGGTCCTATGAGAGAGTGTGGAAGGTGAGGACCCACCTCCAGGTTGGACCATAGTTAATGATGAGGTATTCTGTATCCCTAATCTTATTTGGGTTCTAATGGACATATGTGATGAGTTTATGTTTTAGTTTTAGGACTCATCTTGGGAAGTGTACCATGGAGTTACAAATATGTACCATGACTTGTGTCATCAGTACTGGTGGTCGGGTATAAAAAGAGAGGTAGTTGGTTTCATCACATGGTGTTCCACCTATATGTAGGTGAAGGTGGAACATCTGAAACCGACCATAATTTTATAGTAATTAACTATTTATGAGTGGAAATAGGATGATTTCACAATGGATTTCATGACAGGATTCCCAAGGTTCCCTTGAGGTAATGATGAAATGTGGGTGTTTGTTGACAGGTTCATGATGGATTCTCATTTCTTTTCAATCAAGAAGACATTCAGTGTGGATTATCTTGGTAGGTTGTATATCTATTAAATAATATTACTTCACAGGGTCCCATGTACTATAATTCTATATAGGTATTCCTAATTTACCTCTTGTTTTCGATAGATATTATAGTGGGTGATAGGTACACATGTTCTTATGAGTAAATAATACCACACTCAGATTGATTTCCAGTAAAATAATATGATACATGTGCTTGATGACATGTTGTGACCATGCATCCTGGATTTTGGGGGCTCTTGGGAGAGGCATATACCTCAAGTTGAGTACACATAATACAACAACTAGCATGAAACTGAACATATGGAACCTTTTGAGGATTTTTATAGTAGGATATGATGATCTCGTATGTGCTAATTAGAGGTAGTTTAGGTAGATTTTATGGGACTCTGTCTTGTGTATGAGACTTTAAAGTAGGACCAATTTATTCATAAGTGGGTGGCTACTACACAGTCTTGACATAAATCATATGACAATCGCCACATATGACCTCTAGATTTCATGTTCTGGGATCCGAAATTTTTGCGTGTTTCATTGAGGTTGGGACATAGATGGATTAGGATATGGGGTGAAATTTAACAATGATAAGTCAGGACATTAGTGATTCTTGGTAGAGTCAGGCTGGTAGCCTATCTATTTTAGTTACTTCAAAGGTACTAATCCATACACGACATCTTCCATGTTTCTCAGCTCTGCTCCAATCACTCAGCCCCATCTCAGGCCTTTTACCCTGAGGGGGATGAGTTACAAGTAGATTCATCCTTTAAGGATCATCCTATACTTAATTTGGATCGTTTCATAAAGGTTCTCTGAGTTTGGTCAGTTTCACTAGTATGGGTGATATGAAATCATAACCATTTATGGGATAATACATGGGAGTGGGAGGCTGATTTAGAAAAACAGTTTCCCAATTTATTCTCAGAAGAATCTTGACCAACCATGAGAGGTATATTCACAAATGACTTTCTTAAAGGGGGGAAGAATATAAGAACCCAATATTTCATATGAGGCAGAAATCCTTTTTGTTTTTGATTAAATGTTTAATTAAGGCATAATTTGAGTAAAAAATTATTATGGGTGTTTCAAGGGTGTTTGGGGATTTTTTGGATCATGGAACCATGATTTTGGGTTGAAAATGGACTAGTTCATAGTTAGTATAAACTATGCGGTGAAGGACACATGGTCTAATGAATAATTCAAGACATGTGCAGAGAGCAGGGAAGCCTATATTGTTTGACTAAACTATATGATTTGTGATGCATGACCATGCATGAATGTGTATAATTTTGATATTGGAGTTTTCATTGTTTGCACATAGTTAGTTAAATTTTGCGTAGAAACCATGTGATGTTCCCTTCCCTAAAGCTAAGTGTGCTTGATTAGTGAATTTTTTTGGCCAAACCGTGTGGCCAAACCATGTGACCTAGGATTTCTTTAGGAAACTACCATTTTCCCTTGAAGTATAATTTAGCCTAAAATATATTTCAGTTTTATCTCCCACACTTCAAAGACTCCATTTTGAATACTTTTTTATGACTATTATTGCATTTTCGACAACTTCTTCATTCGATTTATGAATCAAGTGCCACTCATCTCATTGGATCCACATTAGTGAGTCCTCATGATATTTTTAATGTTCTTCATTTTTCTTAGTATTGGCTACATGATTTTGATGAAATATCATTTCCCAAAATTTTAGGTTTTTCATTCATTCTTCATTTTTCTCTAGATTGGAGTTGAATCAGCAGTTCTCACAGGACGAGCAATTTACTATTGAGAAATGATAGGTAATTAATACTTTTACCAATGTCTTTTGTGATTTACTAGGATAGTTTTCAAGGTTTCACCACCCAAAATTTCAAAAACGATCCAAAAATTGAAATGAAAAGTTTAATTAAAATAAATTAGACCTATTTGGGATTACCATAGGTTTTTTGGTAATGTGTTAGAGGCTTGTCACCCAACCAAAGGCCACCCATGAGGTGTGCCATGTAATTTCTCTAAGATTTCCCATGATTGAACCACCCTAATGGTGGGTTCCAATGCTTTCCTAGGTATAAGAAGCTTAATTATAATAAAAGAAAGTTGTATTTCTTACTTCGGAGAAGTTCCACCTCCTTGCATTATGATATCTTGATATTCCATGATTTAATTAATGAAATTTCTTAGAAGGAATTAGTCAAATGAGTTGGTATACTCATTGGTTACTTTGAATTTGAAATTTTTATGATGATTGGGCATACTGATGATGTGAAATTGTATTTGTAATGCCTTGAAATGCAAGAGTGCAACTTTGTATTCGATAGCGTGTATGACACGCATCACCAAACATGCAAGGGAATATTATATCATGAGAATATAATATATATTTAATATTTTAAATAAATTAAATACCTGATATAGCTTGTAATGCACACAACATTGAGTTAGCCATCTTTGCATGTAAGAACATCCTTCTATGATAACTTATGTTTCATGAAAGACACGGTTTCACCAAATAACAATGTATTATTAAAATATTAATATTTAATACAATTTTATATAACCTAGCCTTTATGATAGCAGTTATGAATAGTATTAACTACTTATGAAAATTTATGTCATATATAAATATAAAATTAATTCATTTCTTACCAAATAATTAGAAATAAATATAAGAAACAATTAGATATAAAACAATTAATCATTTTTATGCTTCCAAAGGATATTTTTCTTAATAAACATAGTTAATTACAATATTTAATGATTTTTATTATATATATATGTTATATATATTAAATCACATAGTTTTTATATTCACTCAATAGATTTTATATGCACAAGATAAGAAGAAACCAAATTTTACACATAAAAACCTATATTTTTATTAAAGAATTTTTACCTCCATTTAATGGAAAAAATATTTTAAATACAATTTTAACCCTTTAATAAATTTAATATTTGAAAAATAAATTAAAATTTCAACATGAAACAGAAAAATTAGTTTGGTTAAATTTTTTGGTATTCTTCTATGATGTTTCATTTTTTAATAAATAATCAAAAATAATGAATTTTAGTTCAAAACATCGTTTTCTTATAAATTATTTATAAGGGTAAATTTTACTATTAATATGTTTTATATTTTAATTAGATTATAATTTGTCAATTAATAAAATTTAGTTCATTAAAATTAATTTCACACTGAAATTGAAAATAAAAAGTTATCGAACATTTGGACAGTTTTTTCTTTAAAAACTCGCATTGTCATTCTGTCTGCGTTATTAAATTTAAATTAATTTTTGAAACTATTATTTTTTTAATTTTAAATAATTGGACTCCATATTTATAATGAAAATAATTTTTAATTTATAATAAGAACATCTTTTTTCATAAAAAAAAATAGTGAAAGTGATTAAAATTAATTACAATAAATATGGTTAAAGTAATTTTAATAAGGGGTTAAACTATAATCATATAGCCCAAAATGACCTAGAAACATGTCATGATCCATTTTATATCAATATTGATACCCAAGAATCCTTTTTATCTAATTGGTTTCACTATTGGATCCACTTGCAATGTGAAAAATGCACATGTAATTCTTTTGTAAAAATATTACGTGTGTGCCACTCCTCCTCCAATATAAAAGGCCCGCATCTCCTCCTACTTACTCACATCTCTCATGACACCATGGATCTAACATGATCTAAAAAATAGATCCTAAATATCCCTCCTCTTATCTATGAATAATTTCCTTGAGAATAATTTAATATGAGGAATCTTTTGGTCCAAACAAAAAGAAGTTACCTCATTAAGAAGTAAAATATTTCCTTATGTTTTTTAGTTTTATTTCCATCATCCTAACCCTAAAATATTATTATTATATGCTTATATAAAAATATTATCCAAATTATACTTTTATTAATTATGATAAGGGTTATACCTACACATACAAACACTTCCATCAAATGGGTAAAGAACATACTATTTCTGTGTATGATGAAATATTGACTCACGAAACAAAGATTGTTCATTTTTCCATTACCATCTCTCATGTGGGACATTATGATGGAAAATATGTTTACATATGTTATATATGATATTTATAATGTCTTTATACATATTTAATTATTTTAAAACACATATCCTTTTAATTTCTTTTTTATGTAAAAACGATAACATCATATGAGGAAGTGTGGACTACGGCCCCCTCAAAGCGATGTATTTCCTTCACACTATATATATAATTTAAACGGGATATTTTTAGTTAAATATAAGTATAATAAATATTTCTATATGATATTAATTTAATAATTAAATTTATATAAATAATATATATATATATATATACAGTATTTTACTTATTGTCATTTCACACACTCTGAAAAAGTGATAACGTCGCTTGTGGAGATGTGGACTACCACCTCTTCGACACGATGTGAGTTCTTTTGAATGAAAAGAATTAAATATATATGATTAGTTAATACGGTATTTATTATATAATTATAATTATGGAATGATATAATTCTACTTACCTTCTTTTCTTAACAATCATTTAATATGAGAACGTTACTCATGCGTACGTATGACCTACCGTCTCCATTATTATAATGCTGATTCATTTTTCATAACAGTTTTAATGAGTTGTTTAATAAGTATAATTTATTTATAAATATGATAATTATTTCATATTTTATTATTTTATACATGTTATATAAAAACCCCTTTGACCATTTTTGACCTACAAAAGTTGTTTTTGACACATAAATAGAATTTTGTCAAAACACCCAATGTAAACATAATTGTTTAAGTATTTTTACACAACATAGTAATAAGTTATATAAAAGTAATAATAAATATGGAATATATTCTAAATAAAGTAGAAATTTAACATAATCTAATTATAAAGTATTTTAAAAGACATTCACCTCAAAATAAACACAAGGTAAAGGATTTCGTCTCAATTTACATTCAATTTAGACTTATTTATTGTTATATAACTAGTTCCTTTTATATAATATATATAATGCACTTTTTCATGATATATAATGAATATCATTACTCTAATTATATTATAAATTTAATTTAATTTAATTCCTTTATGAGGGTTGTGATTTAAAATGGTTCAAGGAGGTATGAAACATTTTGGAACATTTAAAGATATTTTCCCTCATCAATAAAATTAATGATTTTTCAAAAATATTTACATTCAAGGAAATTATATAAAACGTTTTCTATAAAACCTTTCATTTTCCCTCATCTGGTTTGTCATGACCATTTTCAATTATTATAACCATTTTCCCACTATTTGGAACTCAAAATATTTTAGAAAATGTTTTTAGAAAAACAGACACCGTTTCTCTCTTTAGTCAGAGAACCTATTTTCTTTTAAAAACATTATTTTATTAAAATGTGTTCAAAATGATTTTTTAAATTCTTAACCATTTTTGTCTTTAATCGATGTTATCAAAGGAATATTTGTGTCTCCTTCTGAACAACATATGTTTTTAACATTTCATCATGTAAAAGGAATTATCTTTTTTACCTAATATTACTTTTATTAATTTACCCACAGTCATTTATTTGAAGCTTACTTTTCATGTTTAAAATGATACTTATTAAAAGAAAATGTGTTCAAATTTTTTTTCGAAGAAATTTTTTTTTTAAAATGTTTTTTTTCCAAAAAAAGGATATTTTCCAAAAGACTATTTCTTTTTATGAAATATATTTTTATAATATTTCTATTCATCAACAAAAACAACCCTTTTTTACACCACTTAATTTCTATTGGATTGATATTGACTATAATATTCTTCAATATGGTTTATGATTTATTTTTCAAAAGATTGTAATCAAATTCACTTACTTGATTATTTTCTAGTCCCCTTTAGATATTCAATTTCCTATGATCATTGAACCTTACATTTATCCTAATTATCCATAACATCTATCATAGATATGTTCATTTTCTAAATCATATACCATTTTTCATTGTTGGGGAAATATTTAAAAATCTATATACTTTATTCAATATGTATATTTTATAACCCATGTTTTGTATTCGATATGTGGAATTATTTGGACATGAAATACATGGGTTGGGGACTATTTAATGCATGTCCTACAAGTTGGGTAATAGGTAATAAAATCCCATTAATGCATCGATAGTCTCATGTGAAAAATTAGTTGTGAATATTAGAAACATTTAAGTTATATCTTCATGATAAAGGTATCATGTTCCTAGGAAACATGATGCTCAATAATTAAACATTACCTTTATTTAGAGTTATTTTATTATTATTCATCTATGAGATTTTGAATTGAGAGAAATATGGATATATTTAATTTGATTCCATTGATTTAATGGAATTCATTTTTAATTATTATCTTTCAATATTTATTTTTACTTATCTAGTTATTTGAATGGAATGTGTTTCTAGTTATTACCTTTCCATATTGTTTAATATCTTCCTTTTGAGTTTATTGATTATAAGGCATGTGAGTTTAGTTATTTACGATGTAATAATTGTTAATCTCAATTATTAATTATTACTTCCTATATATTTTTTCCTTAATAAGAATTTGATATTACCCTTATTATGTTTCTTTCCATAGGAATCCAAGAAGAAAACTAAGAAATATATGTAGGGATTTACTATAAGGAATAAAGTTATCATCAATGTTATTTATTTATGAAGAAGAAAAAAATTATGTTATAATTAGTACATTCATTTGTAGTGAAAGACTCATTTATGTATCAAGTTTAACCAGACTACTAAACTATTCGGTCCTTCAGAATTTGATTCATTCTAACCCTGCCATTGTAATTCATAGTAGAATCTTGCTCCAGGATCTACGGGGTCACGTTACTATAGTTGGTGTCATAGAAAGTGTACTATAAACCCTGGGACCTAAATTTAGAAAATCATAGGTTCAAGAACATAAACCTAAGGTAGAATTTGAGGATAATTAAAAAATAAAATTCTATAGAATTGGTAAACAAGAGATTATTTGGGTCTTTATAGAAATATATTCATGTCTTGATACTACAAGTGGATGTGGTTCTGGCCCAGATATACATAGGTGTAAAAACTCTAACAAGGTTTGTTGAGCCTAACGTAGCATAACCTGTTACATAACAGCGGGTTTTACTATGAAACTAGTTTGACACTCCCAAGGGATATGCTTAGGAAAATTTCCATTTTATTTACAAAACAATATGAATTATTTTTACAATTAACCTAGGTTAATCCAATGGTGTTTTAAATTGTTGATTAGGTTTCTTGGTTTAAAATCATATGATTGATATTATGGATAAATCCTAGACCATGTAATAATTTACGTGTAAATAAATGGATAAAGTATTTATGTATTGTGGTTGTATTGTCAAACTTTATTAAAAATGCTACTTACTTATTAACCCTACATCAAGGTTTTCCTTCTTTTTTATTTTAAAAATTATATTAATTTGGTATTAGAAAAGGGAAAACTGTGATTTGGGGGACAACCAATCAAATCTGGAAAGGCCACGGGTCTTCAACCCATGACTATTGGACGATATGTGTTTCATGCCTACCCCTCACCTAAACATTTTCATGGTTAATTTGATATTGTTTCTAGTTAAAAAATTTGATGAATAAATATTGTTGAAGAAATAGTGATGTTTATTTTTTAGGTTTAGAGATTAATATATCAACCATATTAGTTTTGAAAAATATTTAGAGACAAATAGTTAAACTTTTCATTCATATATAGGCCTGAAAATCCTCTAGTGGCTTATTTTAGTGCTTCATGTCTAAGAAAAATCATTATTGGTAATTAATTTCTTATATTAAAGGGACAAATTATAATTTGGATAAAGAACAAAAAAAAGTTAGGATAGTTCATAAAAAATCAAAACCTATAAAGTACTAATAATTCATTATAATATTGGTTAGTAAACTATATACCCAAAATTTGGAAAAGGACTTCGAAATTAAATGTTTTCCTAATACCTTAATTTCTATTGAACGGATGGTCCCTAAAATCATTCCAAATTTATGGATTTGAGGCCCTCAAAATTATATTCATCAGTAATTTTTTTGTGATTGATTACATAAATAATTCCTTATATACATTTACTATTTTCCTCTATGTTGGTATTTTCACTTTCCACAAATGTTTTCGTACTTAAAGAACTTGTTATAGGGTAGTTCATGTGACCCCTGTACTTCTCATTCCCTCTTTTTAAGAGGATTTTTTACACTCTTATCATGATGTGGGATATCAAAGTAGGAAATATGACACAATATATTACCATGATGACGTTTAAATTTTTAAGATGAAATTTAATTAATATAGGGAGAATGTAACACCCTGAAATGCTAGAATACTACTTTCTATTTGATAGCTTGTATGACACCCATAACCAAGCGCGCACAAAAATATAATATTTGGAGACTCTATAATATATTTTATATTTTTAACAAATTAAATATGTGAAATATATTTTATTACACAAAACACTGAGTTATCTTTCATAACAAACAAGAGTGTACTTCCACGATAGCTTGTGTTACAAGCCAGACCGAGTTTCAATAAATAACAATGTATTATTAAAATACTATTATTTTGTATAATATGATATAACCTACAAGTTATATTAGTGGTTACGAACAACATTAACTATCTTATAAAAATTTATGGATTATATAAATATAAAATGAATTCATTTTTTACCAATTAATTAGAAACAACAATAAGAATCAATTAGATATTAAAATAAATATCATTATTTTTATGATCCCAAAAGATTTTTGTCTAAATAAAAATAATTAATTACAATTAGTTAATGATTTGAATGAAATATATATTTTATATGTTGAATAAATTTATTTTTATATTCACGCAATATATTTGATAATAATAAGATAAGAACAACCACAATTTTACATAGAAAACCCAATATTTTTATTTAGTCATTTTCAACGATTTTTAATGGAAACCATATTTTAAATCCAACATTTTTGCCCTTTTATAAATTTAATATTTAAAAATAAACGTTATATTTGAAATATAAGCATAAAAATTAGGTTATATATTATTTTTTATTTTATGCAAAGTATCATTTTATAATGAATAATTTAAAATAATGAATTTTAGTTCAAAAATTCTTTTTCATCTAATTTATTTATAAAAATATATTATACTCTGAATTGTTTTTAAAGTTTAATTATATAATATTTTTATAAAATAATACAATTTATTTTATTAAAATAAATTACGTGATGAAATTGAATACTAAAATTTATCCAACATTTGGATGTTTTTACATTAAAAACCCAAATTGGCATTCCATTTGCTGGATTATTTTTAAATTAATTTATACCACTACTATGATTGGAATTTAAAAAAATTGATTGAATATTTGGAATCAAAATAATTTATAATCTATAACAAGGCCAACTTTTTTTACTGAAAATATTAGTGAAATTGATTAAAATTAATTACAACAGTTAATATTAAATTTTGCATAATAAATGACTAAACCTTAATCTTAAAGGCCAAAAGGAACTGAAAAGATGTACAAGAGTGACTGTATGAAAATATTTCAACACTTTCATCCCTTGGATCAAATTGTGTGCATTATTTTATCCACTTTCAATGTGAAAAACATGCATGAAATTCCATTGTAAAAATATTTGAAGAGTGCCTCTTCTCCCCCACTATAAAAGGACCCCCTCTACTCCCACTTACTTACACCTCTAAAGCCACTTATGATCAACCAAGGTCTTCCAAAATAGCTCCCAAACATCCCTCACCACATCCTAGAAGACTCCCATTGTGAATAATTCAATCAAAGGAATATTTTTGTTCAAGGAAAAAGGAGGTACCGATTAAGAGGTAACATATTTCCTAAATAATTTTAGTATTATTTCTATTATCTAAACCTTAAAATATTATTTATCTATGATTTCATAAAAAAAGTATCCTAAATACACTAATATGTTTCTATGATATTTTTTATATCTACATTTTTATACAATTCTATATAATGGGTAAAAAACATATTGTTTCTATGTACGAAAAACTACTGCCTCACGAAATGATTATTATTCATTTTTTCTTTAGCACCTCACTTAGTAGACATTATGATGGTCACTATTTTTATATATGTCATATATGATATTTAAAATTTCTTTACACTTATTTAATTCTTTTAAAATACATATCATTACACTTTCCATTTTATGTAAAAATGATAACATCGTTTGAGGAAGTGTGGACTACCGGACCATCAAAGCAATGTGATTTTTTCACACTAGACATGGTAAGTATAAAGGGTGGTTTTAATTAAAAATAAGTGAAATAAAAAACTATTTATCATATTCATGAAATAGATAAATTTATAGAAATATAATAAACATATATATACCATTCTATTTATTACCCTTTCACACACACTTAAAATGGTATAACGTCGTTCATGATTGTGTTGTCTACCACCTCCTCGACATGATGTGACTACTTATAAATCAAGAGAATTATATATATAAGTATATATGATAAAATATCATGTAATTTGTTTCATTATTATCTTTATTTAAATAAATATTTCTACATAATTTATTTCCATTATGATCATTGAAAAATGAGAATGTTATTCATTCATACGTACATCTTACCGTCTCTATGACTGTAATGTTGATTCATTTTAAGAAAAATATTTAATTATTGGATTTAAAATTATTATTGATACAAATAAATTATAATTATTTCAGGATTATTATTATTTAAACGTTATATAATGACCCTTTGTCTATAGTTGACCAACCAATGTTTTTTTGACAAATAAATCAAATTTTTCAAAACACCTGATGTACACATAATTGATTAAGTAGTTATGAAAAACATAGTTATAAGTGAACGTAAAAGTAAGGATAAACAACAACAAAACTTATGAATCAAGTATAAAATTAACATAATTTTATTAAATATTTTTCTAAAGGACATTCACCTAAAAGGAAACAAAAGGAAAATGATTTCTCTCAATTTATATTCCATTGAGATTATTTGTTGTTATACACCAAGTATATTTTATATAGTATATATACTGACATTTTACATGATATATCATGAATCTTCTTAATCTCATGATTTTATGACTTTAATTTAATTTTATTTCTTCTTGAGGCTTATGATTTAAAATGTTTCAAAGTTTTATAAGACACTTCAGAACGTTTTAGGATTATTTTCCACAACAATAACTTTAATGAAATCTCAATGGTATTTACATTCAAGGTCATTATAAGAAAATTGTTCAATAAAACTTTTAATGTTCACTCCTATGGGTATTCCTGACCATTTTCAAGTACTAGTGCCATTTCCCCACTCTTTGGTACTCAAATATTTTTAGAAAATGTTTTTCCAAAAACATGAATTTGTTTCTTTATTTAGTTGGAGAAAATGTTTTCTTCAAAAAACCATTTTTTTTAAATGTTTTCAAAAATGATTTGGAAATATATATTTTTTTACCAATTTTCCTTGTACCAATGTTTTCAAAGTAATATTCTTATCTCTTTCTGAACAAGGCATTTTTATTACCTTTAATATTGGAAAATGAATGTTATTTGTTACCTCGTACGACTTGAATGGATTTACCTGCCACCATTACTATGAAGCATCATTTTCTTGTTTAAAATGTACTTTATTAAAAGAAATGTTTTTCAAAAATTATTTTGAAATATTTTTTTTTTCAAAATGGTTTTGAAAAACAAAATAATATTTTACTATAGAATATTTTTTAAGAAAGATCATTTAATAATATTTCCATGAATCAATGAAAAAACACTTTTTTTACATCACTTAGAGAATGTTGTATTGATACCATCATTAATCTTAATTTGGATGCTTTACGATGGATTCATATAAGGATAGTAATCATATTGACTTCCTTGATACATTTTTAGTCCCCTTTAGTTATTCAATTTCCTATGATCATTGATTATTAAATTTCCCCTAATTATCCATATCATCAATCATGGATATGCTAATTTTCTAAACGGTATACCATTTTTTAAATGGTGGTTACTTTGAATGTTATTTGATTATTTGGGGAAATTTTGATAAATACATATACTTTTTTCAATAAGGATATTTCATAAGGAATATTTTTTTATTTGATATGAGAAATGATTTGGACATGAAATACATGGGATGGGGACGTTTAAGGGAAGAACTATGTGCTGGGGACTTGTTAATGAAATCCCATCAATGAATTGGTAGTCTCATGGGATAAATTAGTGGCACAAATAAGAAAATAATAAATTTTATCTTGATGGTAATGGTATCATGTTCTTGGGAAACATTATTTTCAATAATTAAGCATTTTTATTATTGAGAATTTGGTTATTATTATTCATCTAAGAGATTTTTTGTTGAAATATCTATGGATAAATTTCATTTCAGTTTATTTATTAAATTGAATGTGTTGCACCATCTTAACTTTCCGTACTGATTTTTCCTTATCTAGTCATTTTAATGGAATCTGTTTCTAGTTATCACATTTCCATATTGTTTATAAACTTCCATATTAGTTTATTGTTTATATTAAAAGTGAGTTTAGTTATTTATAATGTCATAATTATTATTATCAATGATTCATTATTTCCTAAGCTATATTTTTCCCTCACTAAGCTTTTGAGCTCACCCTTATTATTTTTATTTCCCCTAGAATCCTTGAAGTATTGGACAAAAGATATGAAGGGATTTTCTAGATGGAATAAATTTATCCTAAAAGTTATTTATTTATTTAGAAGAAACAAATTATGTTGTAATTAGTTTATTCATTAGTGATACAAGAATCATTTATTCATATGGTTTAACATGACTACTAAACTCTTAGGTTCTTCATGATTTGATTCCTCACAATAATTCCCATGAAATTGATAGTAGACAATGGATATAGGCTCTCTAGGTCATGTTTTTACAATATTGGTCTTGATTTAAGAATGAAACAAGATGTATTTGAAATGGGAGAGGATGTATGGGTTTGTATACCAAGGGTTTTGATTCCATTAAGATGCCTTTGATGTTATTCATTGGATCTTAATAGAGTAGAGGATTCCTTGGATTCAGATTTATCCCTAGGTCTTGATTTTGTGGGATTCCTTGGGCCATGCTAACCCTTGGATCCGATTTTTTGGGCTCGTATGGGACATCATCTTGTGATATGCTTCTTAGACACCAATTTAAGCCTGAATGAGTTTCTATCAAGACTCTGCTGGGACTCGATGTTGATGAATTTGTCTTCTACAACATGGATCTGGCCCTTTGTGGACTAACACATCTTTAGATAGAACAATAATGGTAATTGTGGAACATTGATTATATAGAATGACCATGGTAAATATGGTATTCTAGGTTAAAAGGCTCGACATTTGTTACTTTAAAACATCACTATACGACAAGGTCTTGGTTGACATGATATGTGTGGATGTACAAAGGGTTCTTGTCGGTTAATTGTGTTTGTTATAGATACCTTGTTATAGGAGATGACACTTATTTTGCTGGAATCCTTGTATGGTTATGTAGTTTTAGATGATTGTTATAGTTGTTTCATGGGAACATTACTTTATTTTTTTTACCTTGATATATGCACACTATTTTTTATTTATTATATATATGAGAATTGTATGGATGTTTGGGTGGTTACCTAATTGGATTGTATCTCACACCCGGTTCGGGCCAATGCTGGATACACAAACAAATATTATGCATGCATGTAGGTATATGGGAATATTCCCATAGTTTAACGCTTGAATTTGTGTCATTATTATGGGTAGGGGAGCATGAGATTGATCTGCGGTTCGTGATGCTATTTGAAGATAGAACATTTGGTTATTTGGTATTTTGACATATGTATTATACTGTAATGCTTCTTAACTATTTTGGATTCATTATAAACACATGACAAGTTCATATTTTTGTACAATATTACGTATGGTATTATTTTTATATATTCTTATTGTAATAAATTTTATTACTATTATACTAATTTTTCTATTGATTATTATTTATAATCCAATATGTTATGATCTTGTGATTAGGGCATAATCTCCTCATTAATACACCTAGGCCCTTGATAATAGTTTGAAGCCTCTGGTGTATGGGGATAGTGCTTGATGCCAAATGAACAACCATGTTTGGGGAACTGTTTAGTGGCTTCTGGGTCTCGAACGTTTCACAAGGGTATTATTCTTTGATCTCAAAATATCTTTACATTATTTCCTAAGAAAATTATAGATCACCTATTTTTTATGCTTTAAAATTTTCATATTCTTTATCAGGATGTTCTTCCTGTTTTAATACATTCCTCAATTGGTCACTCGATGAGTCACTATTAGACACAAACATCGAGTCACAAGTTACTATCATATAGGAATGGTGAGTCATGACTCATTTTTAGTACCCAACGACAGGTTAATAACCCACCCCAAGATTAAAATAGTGATTTTTGAGTCACCATTGGAACCCAATGGTGGGCTAGTGACATAAATCTAGATTATAATAGTGAGTATTTTTAATCACTATTGGAAATCAATAGTGGGTCCTTTTTTATGTGGTTGTTATTCATTCTACTGTACATATTCATGGAATTAGTTTCTTCAATATATTATAGGTAATCCTTCTCATTCGATCAGATATAGAAGCATTCAATTTTATTATTTGATTCTCATTTGTAATCTTTTTATATGCTATTTATTTATTATTTAAATTTCATTATATTTTTATTGAATTTTATTTATCATTTTATTAAGAAATATGTTTACAGTTTTAATTACTTATGCTAGAAGATACTTTTTAAAGCTAAAAATTACTTCATAAATCAGTTTATAATATTTTTTTCCTTATGTTGTAGTTTCTTCCCTATTTAATATGAAGTAGTTTTTATTATATAACATTATTTCTTCATCTGTTATCTTCCTTTTTTCTAGAGATATTTTTCAATGTGGAAATTTTCGATTATTCCAATGGTAGGTTTGGATAAATCACTGTAATTCTCCAATGGTGAGTAATGAGTCACCATTTAACACCCAAAAATATAATTTTTTATTGCTTCTTATAAAGCCTTTGGTTTCTAAGTTGCAAGTAATATATTTTGTTTACATTGGATAATTTTATTTTTTTTTTGAAATGGAAAAAGTAACTTATGATATGTTAATCCATCATTGAACCTTTCTAATTATAGTTCATTAGTCACTACTCTCTATTCCAGTGGTAGTTCATGATCCCATAATCTCTTTTTTCTGTGGTGGTTCATGAGTCCCCACAAAAAAATTAATCCAACATTAGATAAAATTTTATTTTTTAAAATTTTATTTCTCATTTCAATTTATGTTAATAAAAAAAATTATCCCATTAAATGTTTTATTATTTTATGTTTAAATGTTTTTTTAGATTATGTAAAAATATTTTTAACATTATTTAATGTTCATTTATTCATGTTGTTTGATATTCATATCATGCTATGTTTTACAAAATATTTTGTTGTATGTAAAACGTACAAGATTATATTTTTTAATTAAACTATATTTTAATTATTAATTGATTATTTTTTCCCGACAATATTAAATGTTTTATTTTAATATTTAAAGAATATTAATATAAATCCCAAATGGAATTCGTTTTTTTATCAAGGAGTTAAGAAAGAAGGAAATAGTCATATTTTTTCTTTAATATAAACTAACAAGTGTCATGAAGTTATATGAAATTGACACGATCCTAAAAGATCATGTTTTAATGATCTTGGGGACTGTTTCATGGAATATAAAACATGTACCTATGAAGATTATTTTAATAGATATGAAGTGATACAACCTCAACATTTTGTTTCCCTTGATATTTTTCTGAATCTCTTGTGACTTCTACACTCTAATTATGATCATAGAGGGAATATAAATTAGATATTTGTTTCATCCAATAGATCAATAATCATCACGCTTAGAATTATTCAAGATTCCGATAATCTGATATTTTCCTTGTATTTTTATTCATGTAATCTGTTTTTTCTGTTTGTATTTCATATGGCTGGTTACGATTTTCCCTATAAAAAAGGATATTCCTTTATCTAGTTTTCCACCTCTTAAAAAGATGTAACGGTTGTGACTCATGATCAAAATTTAGGTCAAACAAGCATGTTTGGTCTCCTATATCAAGATGGTAATGTGGATCCCTATTTTTTAAAAATAATTTTCTTTAATAAGGTCCTCACAACTTTAAAAGTCTTGTTCTTAGTTGGTATGAGTCTCCTCAAAGAGTAGAGGAGATTGAGGAGCGAACTAGGATCTTAGTGATCAGTACCGCTATAATTCTTGTGCTCTTTCTTTTTTTTATTTTCACTACAACTCTTCTCAAGAACAAATCACTCACTACAAACAAAAATCTAAAAAATTGTTTCTGTCATTAATTTTTAACATTTCTATTCACCCACTCTTTTCATATTTTCAATCAATAATTATCCAACATACTTGTATAATCACTTATGTCAATAGTGGAATTGGGCTAACTATTTGTTTCCTATAACATAATAAACATGGCTTCAGAAGTCATGAACTATATAAATCACATGGTATATAAAGCTTTACCCACCACATTAGAGGGATATTAAATTCTAGGACCACCCATAATATAATGATAAAATTTGAATATATGTGACCTATGAAAAAATCATATATCATATATTTAAAAACATGTGAAAAGAAAATGAGTTACATAACATTATCATATGGTTTCTTATAATGCGACATTGGCTTAAGATAAACATATATAACATGTGTCAAGGTTAACCACAAAGATATTCATGTAATAATAGACTAGTTGTAACATCCTATGTTTTAATAAAAGATTTATTTATTTAAATCATAATTTAATATTTTCAATAAATATTAAACCAGTTGTAATTAATATTTAATTATCAATTAAGAATGTAAATAAATCTACGAAGAAATTAAAATGATACTATTTAATGAAACTTTGTTAATATATAATTGAATTCTTTTACTTAATTTCATAAAATAATTATCACTTGTTAGGTTTTTATATAATGAAGTGATTTTCATAAATTATTAAATTATTTTTTGTTATTTATTTTTTTAATAAATAAATTATAGGAATTTTAATTTTAAAAAAACAATGTTTTATAAATATAAATGATTGAATTTTGGATTAATTAATTTTATAAAAATTAAAGGTAATAATAATAATAATAATAATTTATGGTAAAACATATTTTAGAAATATTTTATTATTCTTAAGATAATATATTTTAAAAATATATGAGATTTTATTATGTTATTGTTTTATAAATTTTGAAAATATAAATATATATATAATTATATAATTATAAAAAACTAATTGCATATATATATATATATATATATATGTTCAAAAAACTAAAACCTATAAAAAAACACTAAAACATTTAATTAAAAAAATATAGTAGGAACATAAAAACCATTAAAATAGAGAATTAAAATAAGAAGAAGAAAGAGAAAGAAAAACTAATAAAATATAATCTTATATTATATAAATAATCATTAATTTATAAAGGAAAAGTTTTAGAAACTAGGGATAAAAAAGAAAAAAAAATCTGTGATAAGAAATAATGAAAAAATTCTAAAATGAATTAAAAAAAGACAATGAAATAGTGATAATGTATGATTTTCAAAAAAAAGAGTCAATATATTTTAGGAAAATTAATATATATATATATATATATGATACATATGTGGATTTTGAGTGTGTGTGTTGTGTAATGAAAAAAGAGAGTCAATAATAATCATTCTTTGGATTATGTGTATCTTCCTTAAAATGAATAAATGAAATAATTAAATGATTATATAAATATTATTTAACAAATAAATTTGAATATTACAAATCAAAGTTTCATTCTTCCTATTTTTATCCATTTTTTTGAGTTCAAAAAACATTTATCATGTTCTACATGTTTTGTTGAGCACCGCACTGTCTTCTTCACCCTTTCTCCATTGCCTCTGGTGTGTCCAAGCTATGGTAGTTGTTCTGATTTTTAGTTAAGGGATTGTCTTATTTTTTTAATCTATAAATTTTTAATTTATTTTTAAATATATATTAATGTATAAATATATGTGTATGTATATATATATATATAAATTAAAATGAGTGGATAGTAGTATTTTTATTTTATTTTATAAAGACTATGTTATAGAAAATAAATCCTTTAATTTATTAACAATCTATGAATGGATTTACAATCCTTCAAAGAAATATGATTATTTTAAAATATCTCTCTCTAGGTGTGTGTATATATATATATATTTAATTATATATATTTATATATATTGTTGAGAATTAATTAATCAATTATTTTAAATAAATTTTCTCAAAATAAAAATAACATCAATTCGTTATTACTATCTTTAAAATGTATCATTTATAAATAATATGAGAAAAGTCATTATTTTATGCCTATACTATTAGTTTATGTGAACCATTTATTTAGAAACAAGCTATAAATGATAAAAACTATCATTTTATTTGTTAGCTGTTTTTATATGTCTATGAATTTCATTCATAAAATTTCATATGATCATCATCTACGATATTATTAACATGTCATGAATTTTTATTCATGTTTTCATTTAAACTATTAAGCATTTATATTTATGTCTTTAAAATAAGATATACTGTTTATAAGTATTTATTTGTCCTAATTGTCTATAAAAATTCTTTAAATATTTTATTATTACATGTAACGTAGTATGTAAGATTATTTTTTTCTATGAAAATAATGTATTAATGGTTTTTGAAATGTTTTTTGGGATATTAGTGAGAAAGGAAAGCCCATGAAAATGGTATCTGAAAATTGGCACTTGGAAATGGAATGAAATGTCATGGTGTTGGAAGTAAACCCATAACCTTAAGGGGACGCTATTCCACATTTTATACGGCAATATGGCCTTACGATTTTATGATGGCCTACTGAGTATCATAATGAATCCTCATAAGATTATTATTTTAAAATAGAGAAATTCAATGTATTATCTGAAAAGAATTATTATTTTGAAATTATATGGTTTTAAAAGTATTATATACTTCAGTATATTTAGAAATTCTTTTGAAAAAACATTTTTATGTACAGATTTTTATAGAATGTTTTATTTGATAAATTTTTTCAAATATATTTTCTATTTTCAAGAAAATTATTTCTAAATGGTTTTAAAAACCCTTATAGGGAAAATTAAATGAAAAATAATTCTTTTGAATTATTTTTCACAGGCTTAATATAATTTTAACAGGTGATTATTCTATATAAGTAGGTAGCACACAAGAAGTGTCATGATCCCCTCCCAACAAGGCATACCCATCCTGAACCAGAAATGGGAGAAGAGTGATACTAACACCTGAGTCCCACCTCAAATAAACCTCAGGTTGGTGAATTTAACCTAGAGTATAATAAATACAAAGATGGGAGGCATTTCCCTCTAAGAGAATACTTGTGAAGGAGGGAGATAAGAAATACACCAACCAACTCTTGTTCATACCCCAATATAAATGAAAATCCAAAGTGCACATATGTAATGGCACACAATAACTACTAACACTGATGGTAAAATGAAAAGTACCAATAAAAATGTATAGACGATAACAACCATGAAACCTAAATAGATCCTACAAAACCCATGATCTAGTAGTAACCAACCTGATCTTCAATCTGGTCCAGCTGACCTCAAAATCCATTTATATGTACGTAGGGTGAGTAAAATAGTATACAAAGTAGTATCCTCATCAGATCCTGTCATGAAAAATATAAATAAATAATTTTAATGAACAGTGAAAAAACTGAATCTAAATCATCAACTAAATATTAATACTTAGTTCCCAGCCTCACCAAAGATACTCTTACCAAATATTTCATATAAGAGTGAATAATATAACAAATAATATAAAGTGTATTCGGCTACTACTTCTCCACAGTGTTTCCACTCTTCCCCAACATCACATATCCTGAGCAACTCTCTCTAAAAAATATATCCCAAAAACACTTAGGTGAAGCACCAAAACATGCACCTCATTCAACACACCACCATGTAAACTCAACCAAAATTTACCAGGTAGTTTTCCAGAGCCACCACATCTCATACAATGTGTATCATACATCAAGTATTATACCTAAAACCGTCATAGACCATACACCAATATGGAACCTAAATCCATCACAACCAACACACATTATATTTATAGTAGTCCTGAAGAAATAATAACTAGAATACATGTGTGTAAAATAACACAATTCCATTACATACCTCTACACACATATATGGTGAAAACTAATTATCATACATATAATCACAAAAAAACATCCAAGAGAAGAGAGTGGGGTCAAAGGGGGTAGTTATCCATCCATCCTCCCCTCAGGACATTGGGGAAAACACCCCCCAGGGCTTAGAATGCATGAGGATTCGTTTTACCTAATTGAAAGGGTGGAGTATCATATAAAACAAAAAATATACACGATATAATATAGATAACAACCACACTATGGGAATAACATAGTCTTAGACTCAACTGCAGCTCACGTCTCTCAGAATCCCATCTTCCGCTACTATGAACAAATATCCTATGAGCATGTAACCATTTAAAGAGAAACATTAAATTACATTACTCATGTTCATCGGTTGAAAATTGCATTAATTAATTATTTAAACATTAATCTACCATTAACAATTTCCACATTACATTTCATTACCATTACATCAAAGTTCCATGAGCACTAGGTATGAAGAAGATGAGTCCAAGACTTCTCAAAATTATAACCTCAACATTGCGTCTGAAAAAGATCCAAACCCATGGGTTAAACATTTATTCATTTATTAACAATATTACTTCCCCATATTAACAATTATCTAGGAAAACATCCTACATAACCAATAATGGTATAAAACCTATCACATTCATCTTTCAAAAAATTGGTGGAAGGAATACAGATAAAAAAACAACCCGGACATCACCCAAACAACAGATTCCAAAAATAATCCAACTTTCATGGGTAATCCTTGATTCAAACTATTCTACCATCATTGGTGTCCTCTTTAATACCCACATGCATATCCTTATGCATCGACCATCACAAGTGTCAACTGTAGCAACAACAACCATTCCTCCCCACCACATACACCACAACAACCCTCCAAACCCTACAATCCCATGATCACATCACATCACTAGCCCTAGAAAACAAACATAATAACCAAGCTCTTAACCTTAAAGAAAAATATTCAGCACTCACACACAAGATGTCACAAATTAATTAAACAATTGATTTAAAATTCCCTTAATAATTATATATATAATAATCAACATGATTCACATATTTATTCAATTCCATTAACACATAGAAGATGATTTTATTTAAACATTCCTCCAATATTATGTTTACAATCCACAAAATTCAGTAAACATGCCTCTTTAATGTTTTATCCAGTTAATTAACAATTAATTCTACCATTACATTATTTACCAATTATACATGCTAATATTGGCATAACAAGAAAAACATAGATTCCACACTATAAAACAAAATAGGAAACTTTTATCCTGGTACAAAACAACAACATCACCATGTGATTGATAATAATTATTTTATATGGTTTAAGTAATTATTAGGGCAATTTTATTAGCATCCAAGGGAATAAATCATGCTCTATTTATGATCACACATAATTAAAAGAGATGTAATGAATACCTTACCTCAAAAAGGCTGTTAAAGTTCTTGACACTAGAATGAACCAACGCTGCGGATCTTGATTTCCTCTCCCACAAGAAGTTCATGAACTCGGGGACACTTTGACATAACCATGCAAAAAAACAAAAAAAAATATTTTATAAACATGGAGATTAATAATTGTCATGTGGAAAAGAGAAATAAGGGGAAAATATATATGAAAATATAAAAAAAGAGGTTGAACAGACCTTGGATGGATGTTGGATTGAAGGATGGATGATACATATCAATATTTGATAAAGAAATCCCATAAATGTAGAATATGGAGCTGTCGAGTCACTTAGAATTGGGAGATTAGTTTTGTAGTCATAGGGTTCGAAAACACAGAGTGCATGAAAATGTTTAAAACATATAGCATTGGGGATTTACATAAGGAGTAATCCCCTTTAATGCCATGTAATCCTCAACATTCTGTTTCTATCGAAAAATGTGTATCCTTTTTATTTTAGTTATTTATAAACCCTGATTTTTTATAGGTTTTTAAACTCACTTTCATGTCATGTAAATGTTTATAGAACATAAAATTTCCCTTTCATCCATATTTTCACATCCAGACTCCTCTATAATTCCTCCAAACCTCCTCTAAGAAATAAACACATCAAAAAAATGCAAAGGGCATACCCATGCTGCTCCATGACATTATATTAGATACCTATCAAAACATTACCATCCTCATGAATCCAAAACCAACATAAAAAGGAAGCAAAAAAGTTCATTTGAATAGAAAACTTGTGACATACCTCTCATGAATCTCTCCACCACAGTAGATCAAACACCACATTAAAGGAACAACATGAAACCATGAAACAAGAACAACTAAATTCTAATCACTTCCCCATGGGAGATACCTCTCAATGTGAGTATGCCACAATAAAAAACAATAGAAGTTCATCTTATAAACCAAAAAAGGTCTACCATCATAAAACAAGAAGCAATATAGGACAAGATCTAAACATCCAAAAATGCACAGTACTGTGCACGTGTCTAATAATAACATTATTAGGTACTCTCCTCCATCCCTCAATTCCTCTAGAAGATAAGAACCAAGTGATATCATTACCACACAACACCTTATCACAGTGGTCCTTTCTCTATACATGGATCTCCTTGAAAGTCATATCATCGTCAACATCGACCTCTCCCCAATGAATGATGTGATTTTCTTCATGAATATAACGATTGATATAAAACATGTGAAAAACATCATGTATCTAACTCATATATGGTGGAAGTTCTATCCTATATTCCACAACTTCAATACAATCTAACACCTGAAAAGGCCCAACATACTAGGGGGAGATATTACTCCCATGACCAAACCATCACTAACCATGATGTGGAGTCATGTTCAAGAAAACATGATCCCAAAAATCAAAATCCACAGGTCTCCTACTACGATATAAATAGTATTTATGAATATCCTTCATTACTTTCTTCCTCTCGTGGATTACCTAGACCATATATATTATTTTCTATACCAGTTTTTCCCTAAGAATTGTTGAATCTATGACCCCATTCCAGCACAACAGAGAACATAAAGGTCTTAAATACAATAATTAAAATGGATCCATAACAATGGTGGAGTGAAAACTATTATTGTAAGTGAGATATATAAATTTAATTTGACATATCCCCATAACTCCAAAATAAACGACCCAAGAGCACAAAAACTCTTCAATAACCTAGATGGTTTTCTCTATCAGATAGTCTGTATATGGGTGAAAATTAGTGCTATGTAATATTTAAGAACTAAACTCATGCTGGAGACCTCTCCACAACATGTTGGTAAAACAAGGGCAACGATGAGAAATTATCATTCTCAAGACTATGTGGAGTCTCACCAACTCCTGTAGATACTTCCTGGACAAAACCTCTACTAATATTGAATATTGTAGCATTACTATTCCCAGAAAGGGATTTTGGCCAAAAAATTGGGCCTACATGCCATGTAATGGGATAAATTCTCACTGGGCCTTCGGGCTATATAATGGCTCTCCCTCAACCTAGTTGAAAGAGGTATTTTCTTTCCTTTAATAATAAATGAGGATTAGGCCCCAACCTTTTAAAAAATACCCCATATAGTGCCATATCCTCTCTGAACTTGAGGTGAATTGATAAAAAAAATTATATTGAGATGTCCTCCCAGTTCCATTAAGGAACATCTAATCGGCCGAGAAAACCACTTGGAAAATGGTTCTCACCTTCACCTTGTGGAAGACCAAACATTGATACACAAACCTTGTAACTATAGACACCAACGTTGGCCATAAAAATGAACTATCAAGGCTCATTACATATTTTTCATGCTTTGATGTACCACCAAAGAGGAACTATAAAACTATCTAGGAACAATATCAAGAATTTCCAAAGTAAAAAACCCATGAAACAACACTTAGTATTGTTCATCCTCAGACCAACAATTACAGGCCTTGCTAAAAATAACATAGTCTCTCCATAACTCCACCTCAATATCCCCCAACCGGGACTCTTCCACATATTTCACTAGATATGACTACACCATCATATGAAAAAGAAAACATATACCTCGATATCTTCTATTTCTAGGTAAAATTATGAATGTTTTTCCATCACTCTCCAGGAATATCTTGATTCCCACACAACATCACTATTCAAATTCATACTCAAAACATCATCTATAACATTCCCCTATATAGAAGTATAAAAAATATCAACATTGTAATCCTGTAAGAACCCAATCCACTAATGCTGACGCAAGTTCAAGCCATGATTGAAGAATAAATATCTAAGGATCTTATGATCGACGAAGACCACAAAGTGCTCTCCAATAAGGTAATGTCTCCACAAAATCATATAAAACCAAACTTTTGCCAACCCAAGATCCTATTTAGAATAGTTATCCTCATGGGGGCATAAATATTGAGACCCATAATAAATTACTGATCTCTATTCCCTCATAGAACAACCCAACCCAAGATGTGAAGTGTCACAAAAAACCTCATACTGAACACCTTCTGTTGGAAGGCAAAGAACTGGAGCACTTAAAATATTATCCTATAGATACTCAAAATCAATTTGAAATTGTTTTTTCCATAATAACACCTGACCTATTCTAGTCGATTCTTTTAAAGGAGTCTTAACCCGAGAGAAATCAACTACGAACCTCTTATAAAAGCCTACAAGACCAATGAAACATCGCACCTACACCACTATCATTGGATTTTCCAATGACATAAATACTAATATCTTCTATGATATCATAACTACTCCCTAATAGGATAAAAAAATCCCCATGAAACAAACATCTCAATCCTAGAACTAGTATTTTTAAGTATCCCAAAAAACTACTCAAGATGAAGAACCCCCAAAATGGCACATAAGTGATCTACATTAACTTACTCAAACATTGAGTACACAAGGATGTAATTGATGAAAACCACTCTGAACATATCAATGAACTCACGGAAAAATGTTTTCATTGACCCTATGAATATAGCTAGACCATTTTTCACACCGAACGACATCACAACAAACTTGTAATGCCAATGATGGCAACAGAAAATAAGTCTTCTAGATATTCTCATCTTTTACACGCATATGATGATATCATGATTGAAAATTTATGTTAAAGAACCAAATTTCACCCTTCTACTAATCGAAAAAATCATCAATCCATGGAATATAATAGTTTTTCTTCACTGTGGATTCATTCAATCAATAGAAATCGATAAACAACTGTAAACATCCACGATCATTCTTCACGAAAAAAACTTGTGCACCCGAAGGTGACACACTCTGCTGAAAATAACCACACTAAAACATAACAATGAGTTATATATGCAGCTCTCACAACTCAAAATTCTTCATCCTATACAAAGACCTCGAGATAGGAGAAAAACTATCTATAGTTCGATCTCGAACTCAATCTTTTTTTGAGTGGGTAATGTGACAACCTCCTCTGGAAAGACACTAGGGTAATATTCTATAACCAAGGGAAATGTTGACTAATGAAACTATAATGAACTCAAAATTAGATCCACCTTCATGGATGATAAGGATAGAACACAACTCTGACTGATCTGAGGGTCTCGCTTATTGAAAAACTCTGCTGGATCTCCATAGGCATCAATGAACTGAACCTACATCCTGAAGTAATCAATGATAGCCATAACCAAATGAAACCAATCCATGTTTATGATGATTCCATATGGTTATATTCATAGAATTAAGAAATACACATAAGAGTGGTTATTCCCCAACTATATCTTATAGTATCCATATACATTAAACAAGTCAATGTGATGGCTTAGTCAATGGCAAGTGAATTAGAAGTTTCCCTACCTCAAGTCCCAAAGCATGGAAAAGATCAGGTGATATGAAGGAGGTTGTCACTCTTAAATAAAAAAGTCATGAATCCAAGCTAAAAACAAGAAAAGGGTTTCATAAATTATTTATAGATCACCTAGTCCTGAAAACTCTAATGCTTAAAGCTTACCACAACCTACTCCATGGACTCTTTGGCCATGATGACGAGCACCTATATGGGTTTTTTATACTCTCTGAGGATGTATAGCATCCCAATGTTATCCTCTACCTTCCACTTCTACTATATTCTAATCCCAAATAGGGGAAACACTCAAATACTGCCTCAGCTAGAACTACATCAGAAGAGGAGCTTGAAGTAGAACAAATCGTGCACACTAATGACTCAAAAAGGTTGGGTAATCTCTCCACTGATAACCTCAGTCTCAACAAAGAGAAAATTCATCTGATCTCTTAGAATAGTCCTGAGAGCTACTTCCCATAGGGAAATGAAACATTGTGGGATTGGGCCTACTCCCAGCAGATTAGAAGATATTCTAGTTGGGAAATTGGGAACACCAAACCACAACTCTTCTTTGTGAGGAATCATAAAGACTCCCCTCTCACGATGATTATGTTCAAGATAACATCCTCTTAATGACCTCTATTCTCTCCATCACCTCAAAATATGTCTTCATCGCAAAGTGGCGTGACCTAGAAATGGATATCTAGATGAAAATCCTCCTTGAAATGGCTTTCCTTGGCCTCCTCATCAATCAATAGGTTGAAATAACATCGAAGAAGGTTCCTGAAGTACATCTCAAACCCTCGTACACTAGAGCTCCCCAACCTAAGGGTAACCATCTCCAATAGCCTGTCCACTATCCTAGTCGATGAAATAATGTAAGCTCTAAATTGGTCTTATAACTCCTTCCATGAGACTACCAACTCCTTGAGATTTTTGAGGAATAATAACCACCACTTGCTTTCTTACCCACATAGCATCATCAAATCCAATGATAACCAGTTATTCTTATGAGCATAGATCAAATTGAATGTTATCTCAACATCCTCCAACCAGTCCTCCATGACTACATCTGAAATTGTTCTCTCATAACTCTTCATAATTTGGCACTAATACTCTCAGAGTATAATCCCCCAGGTGCATTCATTAACAACCTCCAATCTTAGGTGAACTTCTGGCATAATCTACCGAACGTATTCTTCATGATCCAAATGAATATGTCAACCTATAGCCAGGAATGTAACATAAAAATTGTTATAGATCCTAAACCAAGAATACATATGACTTTAAAATTAATTAATTATTTTCTTATAATCATTTTAGGTTAACCTATCCCAATTTCTACCCATTCAAACACATTCACAAAGTACAAGGATTCATGATACTTTTCCAAGGACTTTATCCCGAATCCAATACAACCTCATTTAATAGTCCTTGTAAGCATAAAGCTTCATGCATTAGATCACAGGGGCCCTAAATACCTATATCTAAGCAAGTCTTCTTTATTTACGACTCTTGATATACATAGTTTACCATGTTGCCCTACCATCCCATAAAACATCACATGTGTGTAACTCTAAACTCTATCATATCCCTCAAAGAGAGCTCTAATAATAATATATCATGAACTCTTCCCCACAATGTGTACCCCTACTATGCCTGCAATTGGAGAAGAGAGATAGTGCCACCTATGTCCCACTTCCATTATTCCCGAGTTTAGAGAATATCACTGAGGGTATAATAAAAATGAAAATTGGAGGCATTACCCCTTAACAGAACACATGAAAGAGAGAGAGAAAAGATAGAAAGCAACCAAATCCTATTCATAGTCCAATATAAAAGAGAAGAAAATGTGAACCTACATAATGACATGAAATAACTATAACTACTGAAGGGAAAATTGTAGGTCCTAAAAGAAAATTAAGTACGAATGTGACCATAAATCCCCAAAAAAGCATGCAAAACCCACAAGATAGTAGTAACCAACATGATTTATAACATGCATTAACTGACCTGATAAATAGTTTATATTTATGTACGGTGAGTATAATAGTATACTCAGTAGGATCCTCCCTGGAGCCTCTCATTAAAAATATAAAGATATCATGCTAAAAAATAGTGAACAAAAAGTGAAACTAACTCATCACCAAAGTAGTTATACTATGTTCCCAACCAAACCATGGATACTCTCACCAAGAATCACATGAAATGGTATATAGTATAATAAATAATATCAAGGTTACCTGACTACCACTTCCCCACTAGTTTTCTCATTTTCCCCAATATCATATGTCCTACATATCTCTCCCCAAAAAAGGCTAGCCCGCAGATAGATGGGTGAAGCACCAAAACATACACCTCGTATAAAAAAACCTCAACATCTGCATATCTAAAATAAACCAGTAAGTTTCCCTGAGCCACCACAACCCATAAAATATGTATAATACATCAAGTATTATACCTCAACCCATCACAACCCAAACACCAAGTAAGTAACCTGAAGCAATCATAGCCTACACAGTTTATACCTATAGTAGTCCCTAGGAAACTATATCTCGAACACATGTGTGTGAAATAACTACAAGCCATTATAGCCCCAACACACATATATGGGTAAAACTAACTATCATGTATACCTAGTCAAATAAATACTAGGAGAAGAGAGCGGGTCAATGGGATTTCTAATCCATCCATCCTAACCAAAACGATGGAGTAGTGTATAAAATAAATAATATATATGATATAATATAGCACAAACCCACGCTATAGGAATAACCTGGTCTTAGAGTCAACATTAGCTATCATATCTTGGAATCTCGATTTCCACTGCTAAGATAAGATATTATATTCTTACAAACCATTTAATAAGATTCATTAAATTAACTTTTTTTTCTTCGGTTTCCCCTTACGTTAATTCTTTATTTATTCCGTAAGTAAACATTAACATTTTCCACATTAAATATCATTACTATTACAACAATGTTTTATTCCCTCCAGGAATAAGAAAACAGATTCCAAGACTTTGTAGAATTATAACTTCATCATTGAATCTAAAAAAGAACGAACCCCATGGGTTAAAAATTTATTCATTTATTAACCACATTAATTTCTCATATTACCCAGTACTCTAAGAAAACATCCTATGATACCAAACAAGGTATACAACCAAGCTCATCCATATGCCACAAATTGTGGGGAAATGAATGAAGATAAAAAACTTGGCCATAAGGAAAAAACATATTCAGACAAGAATCCAACATTAATAATAATGGGAAAGCCCATATTCAACCGGTTTCGTCATCATCAGTGTCCTCCCTGACACCAAAATGCATATCTTGATCCATCTGGCGATCAGAATGATCAACTACTACCACAAAAATCGGGCATATGCACTCCATATAACAAAAAAATCCATCCAGACTCATTCATCCCAGGATCACATCACATTTGGGACTCCCATCCCCATATAACACAACATCCCTCCAAGATTAGCCATCTGATTCTCACATCATATAATAAGAAGTAGGGAAAAACCCAACAACCTGGATCATGGAATTAATGTAAGTATTTAAGACTTCCCACAAAATAATCTTTTACCACTCCAAATCACAAGGAACATGGACTTTAGAAGCATGCAGATAACTCTAGACTTACAAACACATTGTCATTTATCACAAAACCTGTTCTTATATCATCTTGGATTAACATATTAATTATCTATAGGTTACAACTAAAAGAAACCTAAGAAGAAGGCTATGATATGCTATTAAAAATAATGAAACAATAAATTTAACATACCTTTAACTATTTTATCTGTAAGAATTAACATTATTTACATCATTAAACAATTCCATTAACACATAGAAGATAAATTCAAATAAAATTGATTGAAACATTATGTTTACAACACACCTAATTCCTTAAACATGCCTCTTTAATATTTTATCCAATTAGTTAAAAATTAATTTTGGCTTCACGTTCTTTACCAATAACACATGGTAATCCAATAAAAACAATAAAATTATAGATACCAGACTATCTAGAAAAACAAGTTGAAATTTGTTATCACATTTCAAAATAGTAACAAGGCCAATGTCATCGATATAAATTCTTTAATCCAGATCAAGTCATTATTGGGATAATTTCATTGGAATCCAAGGGGAAATCATACTAATTTCATGATCAAACATAATTTAAATTGAAGAAACAAACCCCCCCCCCACCCGTAAAAGGGTTTCAATGTTATTAGCATGAGAATTGAAAAACACTACGGATCTTGATGGCCTCTCTTACAAGAATAGCATCCACCTGAGGATTCCATGACACAACTGCCCAACAAATACCCAAAAAACTCATTTAGAAACATAGATCTCAAGCTCTATCACATGTAAAAGGGAATTGAGATGAAACAGATTTATTAAACCAAAGGAATGAAGGTAGAAAAATCCTTGGAAGAAAGATGTATCAAAGGAGGGAAGATAGGGATTGATCTTTCACAAAGGAATCCCCAAAATATCAAAGAGGGGCTTCCTATTTTCCTCTAATTCAGAGATAGGTTCTATAGCCATAGTTTTCAAAAATCGAGAGTGGCAATTTTTTTAAAACATAGGACATTAGGGATTTTGACGTTGTGTAATCCTCATTCACATCTTGTAATCATCAGGGATTAGTTTTTGTCAAAAAACATATCATTTTTTAATTAATTTATTTTCAAACCTCGATCTGTTACATGGTATAAATCCTTATTTCACATAGAATAAATTTTTACACAACATAAAAGCTCCATACTTCTAGATTTTCACAGCCAAACTCATCCAAACTTCATCTGATCCTCCTCCAAGCTCCTCTAGCCTTGGAAACGTGCTAAGGGTTGACCCATATGGATGTCATCATTGAAGTGATTAATTTTTGTTTAGTTTTTTATAGATTTTATAATTTTTAATGTAAATGTCTAATTTTTCAAAACCTAGACCAGAAAAGGTCTTGGTATGTAAAATTATTTGTGTTCTTTCCAGTAATCTATTATTTAAAAAACAATACACATCATTTTTATCTGTTCAACCTTGAGGCGCAAGTTCAGGGATTTACACTTAGTATCTTAGAAATGGTCTAGAGAAATTTTGAGATTAGATATTGTAGTTTGAGAAATATCAATGTGGTAGAGTATAAAATTTTATCAATTCTAGTTTTTCAAATTCTAATGATGAAAATTCATAATTTTATAGAGTCTGATAAACAAATTGTTAGGGTTTTCTTATTTTAAAGGGAAAAGAATGTAACAACCCTCGTTTTAGTAAAAAGATTATTTATTTAAATACTAATATAATATTAAAAAAAAAATTGTTATTAATATTAAATTATCAATTAATAATGTAAATAAATATATGAAGAAATTAAAATGACACTATTTAATGAACCTTAATTAATAAATAATTGATTTTTTATTTAATTTTATCAAATAATTATTACTTGAGATATTTTAATATAATTAATTGATTTCCATAAATTATTAAATCAATTTTGTTTATATAACTTTTGTTTTAAAAAATATATTATTGGACATTCAATTTAAATAAGTGAATGATTTATAATATTAAATTAATAAATTTATATAATTTAATTTTTTGAAAATTGAAGGTAATAATGCTAATAATAATTATGGGTAAAAATAAATACAAAATTTACAATTATTTTTAAGATAATATATTTTATAAATATACAAAATTATACTATATTTATATTTTATAAATTTGGAAAATATAAAAATATATTTTTATTTTATTATAAAAAAATAATTTCATATATATATATATATATATATATTAAAAAAATTAAAATTCTTAATGAAAAAATATAAAACCCTAAATTGTTTAAAAAACCACGTGATATGAATTTTAAAAAAACATTTAAATAAAGAATTAGAAAAATAAAAAAGACAAAGAAAAATAGATAAAAAAATAATATATTATAGTAATAATAATTCATTGCAAAAAGAAAATTGAGAGAAATGAGAGATAACAAAATAAAAAAAATGTGGGATAAAGAAACAAAGAAAAAAAATACTAAAATGAATTAAAAAATAAGATAAAGAAGTGGTGATAAGATGGGATGTGTAAAAAAATGTTGTTACACGTTAAGTAAGTTTTCTCACACACATAATGTAGGAATATATATGTATATATAATATACATATTTTGTGTTTTTTTGTTCTGTAATGAAAAAAAATTGGAGAGAAAATAGTAATCATTACTTGTATTATGTGTGTCTTCCTTTAGAAGATTGGATGAAATAATGGAATGATTATATAAATATTATTTAAAAAGTAAATTTCAATATTATTAATTGTAGTTTCATTATAACTATCTATTTATCTATTTTTTCATGAGTTCTACACTCGTTTCTCATGTTATTCAAGCCTAATTGAGCACTGCACTATCTTCTGCACCCTTTCTGCCTTACCTATGGTGTTTTGAAGCAATTGTGTTTGGTATGATTTTTAAGTTTGGGATTGTCTTATATTTTTTAATATATAATTTTTTTTAATTTGAAATAAACATATATAAATATATATCCATTTATGTATATTCATATTTTCAAATAAGAGAATATTACAATTTCATTTTTTTTCAAGACTATGCTATAAAAAATAAAGCCTATAATTAGTTTTCAATCTATGACTTGATTTATAATCCTTCTAAGAAATCTAATTAATTTGAAATATATCTCTCTGTATATATGTATATATATATGTTTACTTATATATATATATTTATATATATTTTGCGGATAATTAATTATTATATGATTTTAAATAAATTGTCTCAAAATATTAACAAAACTTTTTTATGTTGTTGTCATCTTAAAATGTTATCTTTTAAAAATAAAATGAAAAAAGTAATTATTTTATATAAAAACTGTTATTTTCTGAGAACCATTCATTTGGAAGCATGTTTTAAATGAAAAAAGGTATCATTTTATTTGTGCATTGTTTTTATATGACCATGATTGTCATTCATAACATTAGATTTTGCTATCAACTAAGATATCTTTGTAATCTCATTCATTTTTATTCAAGTATTAATTTAACTTAATAAAAAATTAGGTTTTTCTATTTTAAATGAGATCAATAATTTATAAGAGTTTATTTCTCGTAATTGTTTATAAAAATTATTTAAAAAATAATTATGTCATGAAAAGAAGTATGTAAGATTATTTTATTCTAATAAAATAATTTATATATAGTTTTTTATATTTCATTGGGTTAAGAGTGAGAAAGGGAGGACCATTATATTTTTTTCTTAAAATTGGTAATGGTGTATAGAATTATATATTATAGTGTTTGGAGTAAACCCATGACTGTAATGGGATGTTGTTCCACAAGTGATACAACTAAAGGACCTTAATATTTTATGACGACCCATTGAGTTTCACAATTATTTTATAAAAAATTATTATTTTAAAATGGGGAAATCTAATATATTAATTCAAAAGATTTATTATTTTGAAATTATTCCATTTTCAAGGTATTATACACTATTAAGGATATTTTGAAAATGGTTTGAAAACACTTTTATAAGTATTGATTTTTACCAAATGTTTTATTTGATAAATTATTTCAAAGAGATTTATTATTTTCATGAAATTTATATATAAATTGTTCTAAAACCCCTTACTTGGAATATTAAATTCTCATTTATTTTTTGAATTATTTTTCACATGTTTAGTAAAAATGTAATTTTATATTATATAATATAATGAAATTGTGAACATGAAGACTTTTTTGTTTATTTTTTTACAGATTTTATATTTTTTAATGTACATGTCAAATTATAAAAAACCTAGATCAGAAATGGTCATAGTATGTGAAGTATATTTTTACTTTTCAGTTGTTTATTATTTTAAAAAATATAACATATTTTTATGTTCTAAAATTAGAGGCATAGGTTGAGGGATTCACAGTATTCTAATCATATATAAACATACTAGACATGGGATAACCCCTACTGTCGAATAATATAGTTATTCTGGGTTCAGAATTCATGAACCATATAAATTTTATGGAATAAAAATATTTACACAATGTATTATATTGCTATAAAATTATTATACCACCCATAAAAAATTGAAGTGAAATATAAAAAAATTTGAGAACAACAAATAATCCTTAAATTTGAGAATTTTTATGTTGATTCATGATAAATAGATCAATATATTCCTATTCTTTTTGAAGTATTGATCGAAATATAACTGGAGATATGAAAAAAATCAACTTATTATGGTGAAATTTTCAATTTTTTTGTTTTAATTCACATTCCAAATCACATTAAAATGGAGAAATGGTGATTTTTTTTAAAAAAATTTACTAAATGTATATTAATAATGTAACTTTAAAAATATAAAGTAAAGTTAGATGAAATGTGTTATGAATGATAAGAATTATTGATGAATTATATTTTAATCATTGTTAAAAATTTTAGAAATAAATGAAGTTATATGAAAGTTATAAAATGATTCTTTTTAAATATAAATCTAAAAAAAATAAAGTTAAAAAGATATTAAATATTTAGTATTCAAAATAATAAAATAAAAAACATTTAAGAAGGAATATGAACATGGAATTAAAATAATCAATATTGGGGATGCAAATTTTTCATAAAAAAGCTATATTTTTATGAAGTAAAAAAATCAATCAATGAAGAAGATTTTGATGAACTTTTAATACTTATACATTGATAAAAAATAAAATATTAATAATATAAGGGTATTTTTATTTATAAAATAATAGGATACTCAAAAAATAAATATTATGACATAAGGAAAATAGATTGAGTCTAATAAAATCCTTATATATATGCTATTATATGAATAAGAATTAAATGAAAGGGAAATCATTAAATTGAATTTCAAATACCTTGAATATAATTTTATTTATTATAAATTACCAAAATGGTTTAGAAGTTACATCATATAAATTAAAATAGGTGTGTAATATAAAATATGTCTTAAAACAGAAATTTTGATGAAAAGGCCTCCCCTTGGATTCCTTCTTAGTTAAACGTGATCTAACATCCTACATAATAAATTTTGGTTTATTATTTTTCTATATAATAACCTTATTTATATTTATTTTACATAATACCAAACATTTAATAATTCTTATTATCAATTTATAAATCATCAAAAGTGAAAATTAATCATCAGGTGTTCTTTGTTTCACGTGTTCAATGTCTGTCTCATTTTGGTGGTTTCTATTATTTATCCTTTGACATGTATCCAAAATATATGTAGAGTTCATGGATATGAAAAATATATGTTTTATATATTTTATAATCTCATGACTATTTTATGGATGTTACACTAATTATTTTTAAAAGATGGTTATAAATTTTTTTCTTTTATGATTACCGAATTAGTAAAATAATTCAATTTATAAATTTATAAACATATATGTTTTTCCATTACATAACTAGAAAAATATATTCAATTAATAATTAATACCAGATATTACTAGTATTTATTTTTAACTAATCATTCGTTATGAAAATATTATAGCATCATTCTTGTAGGTTGTAAAATCGACCAAGACAAAAAATTGTTAGAACAAATGAATGATTAAGAATATGTTTTTGTATAAAATTAATACCAATTATATATAAGAATATTTATTTAAATTATTTTTTATTAATGTGTTAAATTATATTTAATAATATGTAGGTGATGATGATAAGTAAATATGATTATGTATTAGATAATGCATACATTTAAGAGTTGAATCTTCTCTTAAATATATTATTAGAAATGAAGGATTGGAGAATTATTATTGGGATAAGAAGATACCAAATATGGATTGAATTATTTGGGAGATAAATAGATAATTTATTTGGGATAAAAAAAATGGATAAATGAATTTTCAGTTTGGATGTCTAGGGAGGTTTGTATATTTATGTGCGTTCAGTAAAATATTTGAATTAAATAATTGAATATTTTAATTTTCTAGTATTACAGGTGCACCAAAACACCAAAAAAAATCGAACAATTCCCAAGATGATGATAAATTATTTTTATTTTAAATATTTTAACACTTGATGAAGAGAGTCATGATTCGATATCAATTATATCTTTGTTATTGTACCATACAAATTTCAATAGTTTTTACCTTATTTTAATAATTTTTTTAAAAAATTCCCAAAATTAAACCCATGCCTAATTTGAAGATCCTAATTAGAAATATGGAATCAATTTGAATAAATTTAAACTATAAAATCAATTAAGTCTATTTTAAAACTAAATAAATAATTAATAATTTTTTTTTTAGAAAATATATTTTTAACGATTAAATAATTTTATTCTTATTCTATAAGTTTTGAATAGTAATTTATAAGTTATATATTAATTTTGTGACATATTATAAAATTTTTCAATTTAAAATAACATTCATCACAATATTAATTATATGTTTATTTCATTTTAAATTCTACCTTAAAATCCCCTAATGACATACACATGAGACCTAAGGGTTATATCAACAATGATGCTCATCATAGAAAGTGATTCCAAAAGAATTGTACACATATAAATTTTCATGAGCTTAAAATTATATAACCAATGATTTAAATAAATCTATACTTTTTGATGTTCATCTTGGTCTAGGCCATGGTAAAACTCAGGCAATGTATCCTTCTTCCCAAGATAAGATAAATAAATAATACAGGAAAAACATCTAAAAATTGATTCTATAAGTTCTTTTTAGATAAATTTCTTAGTATGATCTCTTATATTTATACCAATCATATCAATGGAAACAATATAATGGTCAATAAGAATGATTATTTTAATAAATAATGAAAAAAAATATATAAAAATATATAAATTTAAAAATGATTTTTCATATACCCAAATAATATTTTATTAAAATAGAAATTTTTTCCAATGTATAACAACCCATACATTTCATGAATATATATTAAATATTACTAGATGAATATTCATTACATAACATAACAATCCAAATCATAATCATATATTTCTATTATCTTTGGAAACAAGGACACAAAAACACTAATTTATAAGTGAACTACATCATCCCCTAATATGTTGATAATAACAAGAAATCTTATTGGTATTATCATAATTAGATCATAATTTTATAGAAAGGGGAAAGGAAACATTAGAAATAGTGAGATCATATGATCTATAAGGGTAAACAAGGGATATATCAATGATAGCTTAGACTAAATAAGTGCATAAGGGAATGAGAACATGAGAATAAAACTTGAAAACCATACCATGCATATCATAAGTCATTATTTGAGTAATGGGATAATGTTTTGAAGTTGATAAAATCATAATAATAAAGTAATCAAAGAACATGAGCCAGGGGAGCATACCAAAGGCCAAAGAATTGAGTTTGTGGAGAAAATATAAGGATAGAAAATTATTTTATTGTACTCCAGGATCATTTCTAAAATTATAATAGTGGATTGGGTTAACTCTCCATACCATCATATTAGACAAGGTTACCTTACAATATTAACATAATGGATATTGATCCTTACTAAACTAGGTTTAGTTCCTATTCTGGTCATGTTTATCTCATGAGATATCCATCATTAATTAATGCATTGGAGGAATATTAATTCCATTATCACCCATCAGATGATACAAATCATAGATATTTGTTCCATAAGTTTATAATTATTTAATCATATCATAACCTATGTAAATAAAATCGTTTTCAAAAGTATTTCATCATATCATAACCTATGAGAAAAATGAGTTTCATAAAAATCTTGTTAAAAACTCCATTTTTTCTTCTAAATATCTTAATTTATATTATAAAATTTTGAAATTATTAAATAAAACATATTATTTGAAAATAATCTTGGAAACATGTAAATTAATATTCAATTCAATGATCATTCATGTTGGAAGGAAATTTCATTCATCCTATATAATTTAATCAAATATTCCACTCACATTTTTTCTAAAAAGTAAATAAAATAATTTTTCTATAAAATGATAAGAAGATTCCTTTTAATTTTTTATAAAATCAAGGATGGGTAAAAATGACTTTAAACAATCTTTATCAATCCTGACATTAGTAGCCCAGATCTGATTCCAATTTTAATAAATTGGCATAAGATATAAGGAATCACATCCTGAAGGACCGAATAGTTTAGTGGTCATGATAAACTATATACATATATGATTTCCATATTATATATGAACACGCAAAATATAGTATAATTTTTTGCAAAAATATCATTATTCCCTCTAGAATATTCTTTCATATATTTTGTAGTATACTTTATGGATTCCTAGGAACATAAAAAATAAAGGTGAGACCAAAATCTCAATAACAGTTATGTACAACAGAATCAATCATGAATAAATTATCATACTATACATGGAAAAGTAAATAACTGATCACACATTACATTTAAATAAATTTACTATCATGATAAATATATAAATGAATATAACTCAAAACACATACCATTTAATCAATTACATGAATAGCATAACAGGACAAAGCATGATCAATATAGAATGTTAAATAACTGAAAACACACTCCTTTTAAACAATAACTATTAATGAAAGACATCTAAGGATAACCTAATTGTGAAAATATCATGGAAAATAATAAATGAATTTTAAAAGAAGGTAATTCTTAATTATTGGATTTCATGTATCCTAGGAACCTAATACATCTTTCTTCATGATCTATCCACACAATAGTTTAAAAGTAATGGGTTAAATCTCATATAACTAAGGCCAAACAAATGATTCATCCCATGAGACAACATATTCATTGAGATCCTATCAATAACCATGCCCCCACATATTTATATATATTCAAATCATTCCTCATATATCAAATGATCTATTTAATTCATAAAAATGATCCTTATCATCAATTATTGACATTGAATAATGAAGCCTTGGTTTTCAACATTTACAAAAATTAAAAAATAACGGTCAATATAGAACATGTCATTCAGTAATGATAAAATATTTAATAAATAAACATATGGATAATAAATAACATGGATATTTAGGGAAAATTTAATGTCCATATAAAATAGAATAATTCAAGGGAGTGTTAATGCAGTCAAAAATAAATCAAGGAAGTTAATATCAATACATTGTCAAAATGAGCGTAAAGTATGAAGAGGAAGAACAAGGATAGTGCCAATACAACATACACCCATCTCAAAAATAATATCAGATTGTTGTCATTGAGGAATAGAAATACCATAAATTTTTTTTAAAAACATTATTGAGAAAGATATCATTTTGATTCGGAAAATAATGTTTAAAAACTAAAACATCACAAAACATTTTCCAAATATTTTTAATTCCAAATAATTTTTAAATATTATAAAGGAAACTTTAAAGAATTTTAGTGTTCATAATGCCAAGAAACTCTATTCATTACAAATATGTTAAAACAAATATTACTTTCTCTTTTTTAGTAAAATATAAAGGGGAATTTTTTTGAAAAAGGCATGGAGATTCCTTTTAATTTTTTTTATAAAAACTCAAAATGGGTAAAAATTTATATAATAGATCATTTTGAAGGATGAAAATATGTTTTTAAAAATTTTTTGTAAGAAAAATGATTTCTAACTAAAGAGAGAAATAAAGTCAGATTTTATACAAAATTATAAAACTTTTAATGTACCAATGAAGGGATAAATGGAACTATTACTTGTAAATATATTTAATAAACTTATGATAAGAAAATTAAAGTATTTATTCAATAATGATCAATTAATTTAATTTTATGGAAATTCAAGTTTAAATAATCCTAATTAAAATTAAGATGTGAAATAAACCCTTAAAAGGGTAATAATGTTGAAGTGTGGATTAACAAATGAATGATTTTTTACTTAAAATTTAAATACACCTAAAAGAAGTGGGAATACATAACTTTTCATTAAAAAGTATTTACATACATAATCTTATAATTTCATAGAAACTGAAAGAGTAATATAAACCAACAAAAAAAACTAGTTTATGAATTTATTTATTTATTGTAGCTTTTAATTTAAATTCTATAAGATTAAATTATTTAAAATAAAACATTAGATACCATTAATAATGAAATATTAATGATATTTCATGTCAAAGGGGTATTATGTACTCTATATGTAAGAAATTGAGTGCATAACAATAATTATTCTTCAATGAAGTTAAATTAAGATGATGTCCCTTACCTCATGATTACTTATTCTTAAATGTGATTTAATCTCATATATAGTGGTTTTAAACATTTCATTATCTTAATAAAGAACCGTATTAATATTTATAATATAATACATTCTTTGTTACATCTTATCATCCTTATGTTATTAATCATTCATTATTTCGTTGTTTCATGTCTTAATTGCATTATTTTCTCATGCATCTTTCATAATTAAAGATCCATTTCCTACACATATTATATAGTAATATAATATCTATAATAAGTATTATGAGATAATTATCATATTTTTAGATAAATTATGCATTTTCAACCAATAACTATATATTGTTACGAAAAGGGGACTATATAATAATCTTGGAGATGGTAGGATGTATGTACGCGTGTGATAAAACACTATTTTATTGAATATTTTATTGATAATAAATGATATAATTTCCTCACATAGTGTTAAATATGTTTAATTAGAATGTATTTGGGATTAGATCATTCATTTGAATATTTGATGAAAATTCCACTTTTACCCTTTATAGTTCACTGTAGTATTTTAAAGATAAATATTCTTAGCTTTATTATTTGAATTTGAAATTTTGTAAACGTGTTCAGAACTTAATTATCTACAACTGTTATTCAAGACACTAGAGCTAAAGAGTTCATTTGAATGTTCAAATTGGGCCATGAAATCAAAGTTGGGCTGGGCTCGCTAGAATGGAGAAGCTTCTGTATTGCGGCCATAACGCCTTCATATAAGCCTGTATGGAGCCCAAAATTGGAGAGGAGATAGAAGTACCATATACGCACATTTTCTCCTTCTGGAAGGCCAGACAATTCACGCGTTTTGGTGGTCAAATGGGCGGTGCAAGTTGGCATAAAATATTTGGACGAATTTCCACATTCACACTTGAAACCACTTGTAACCTCTCCTCCCCTCCCCTCTATAAATTGGAGTTTTTCTCATTTGGAGGGGTTGGGACGTCCATTGGGAGATTGGAGGCAGAGGATAATTTGCTTCACCAAAATTATCCAACCATTGTAAGAGGGGTAGCTCTTGAAACAAGGATCCCCTCATCGAAGCCTCCTTCTCTTCTTCATTTTGTAATGTTTTCATTTGTGTAATAAACTTCATTGTTATTCTTTTATTTCTTCTATTTTCTTCTGTTTTGTTTAAATTTCTTCTTCTCTTAATCTTTCTCTTTGGTCTGGAATTCTATAGTAGAAGCGTTATTGGGTTATACCCATTATAAACCTTTGCACATGCAAAACGCTTCTACGATGATTACGCCACCCATGGAAGAGTAGTCTTTTAGTAGTCGATATATCTTCTACCCTCTTCATTTAATTATTTTGAATCATTGAGATATTGTAATTCACTTAATATGATCCATGAATTATGTTTTTACATTGTAAGAAACTAAGAAAGCAATTGAACAATTAACACAAAAACACGTGAGGTCGGGATTTTGTGTAAATTGTGAGAGCGCGATCTTAATCGGTAATACAAGACCACACGGGATAAATTTGTAGAGTTAAAATATAATCCCTAAACACAATTCATCTTCATTTCTAGAATGTATATGTCCCTTAATTTACCACTGACCATAACCTAATCTTAGAACATCAATCAAAGAAGGGTGCTGCGATTGCATGTTCCGAAGTTAGCCTAGGGTTAAATTCACATCATCTTCGTGGTAAAGTTAATTCTCGTAGGGTTCGGGATTTAACAAATTAAGGGATCATAATTAAGTGGATGTTAATTTACATGATAATGATTAATAATAAAGTAAAGAGGTAGAGTTAGATCGATTACGCCTTTTAAGTAGATTTCTAAAAAAACATCTTCTTGTTGTGTCATTTTAATCGAAATTCATTTCAAAACTAAAAACAAAAAAAATTATACAATCTTCTTCCAGCAAACTTCTTCTAGATTCATAAACTACAAAAATCCCCAATCCTTTAAAGTAGTGTTTTTATTCTATTCTATTCTATTTTATTTTTTTAGAATGCCTCTAATAAGTTGTTAAATTCACTTCCTCCTTTGAGAGACGACCTTGATCAGCCACTCTGCTGCACCTAAGTACCCCAAATTACACTAATAATTTGAGGGCGCCTACAACAGCGCTCTTTCAAATTGGCGCCGTTGCCGGGGAGGCAAGTAATTATTTCAACCAATTAGAGGTATTTATTTTATTTTACATTTTATTCTCTTCCTCTCTTCTTTCTTCCTTCTGTACCCAATCTGATTTTTCTTCCTCTTCTTTTATTTTCTTCTACTTCTTTTTGGACCATCAACTCAAACTTCTCATTTTTATTTTAATATGGTCCACTTTATTTCTTTTCATTTTTATTTGATCTATGACATGAACTAATCCCGAAGATCTCTTATATCTTGACCCTGAGATTGAACGTAGCCTTAGGGCTCGAATCAGAAATTCTCAGTCTACGGGAAGTTTCAATATTCAACCAGTTGGTGAATTCCTCTCTTCTGGAAACATTGAAATTGGAAGCTATTAAAATTCAAACATAAAAGAGGAACCAATGGTTGAAAACAATGGAAATGAACATAATATAACCATTCGAGAATTGGCTGCACCTGATATTAACTATCAACCAAATTGTATTGCATACCCAAATCTCAAATCGGACTTTGAACTAAAATCTGGGTTAATTTACTTACTTCCAAAGTTTCATGGCCTCTCTGGTGAGGATCCCAATAAACATTTGAAATAATTTAATGTGGTTTGCTCAACCCTAAAACCTAGAAATGTTTTTGAAGATCAAATCAAATTAAGAGCATTCCCATTTTCACTTGATGGAGCTGCAAAGGATTGGATGTACTATTTACAACCTGAAGATGTAACATGTTGGAACGATTTGAAATGTCTTTTCTTGCAGAGATTTTTTCTAGCATCAAGGACCACATCCATTCGAAAGGAGATATCAGGGATCAAGCAAGCACAAGGGGAGTCAATGTATGAGTATTGGGAGGGATTCAAGAAGTTGTGTGCAAGCTTCCCACATCACCAAATCAGTGAGAAACTCCTCATCCAATACTTCTACGAAGGACTCACACCCATGGAGAGGAGCATGGTGGATGCTGCAGCTGGAGGAGAATTGGTGGACAAGACACCAGTAGCTGCACGAGCATTGATCGACAAAATGGCCCAAAACTCTCAACAATTAGGTGATAGAGGTACACCACATGTTCGAGGAGTACATCAAGTAAGTCCTTCTTCTCTTGAAAGTCATTTTATTGATACTAAGTTATAAGAATTTACAACTATGGTGAGGCAGATTGCATTGGATCAAAAGACATCCCAACCCCCTCTTTCAAGGCCATGTGGCATTTGCACTGAGACAAGCCACCCAACTGACTGTTGCCCACAACTACAAGAGACAGAAGATTGTGGAGCAGTGTTCCCTGGGAGACCATTCCAGCAGCAACAACAACAACCATATCCCCAAAAGAAGTTTGATACAGTATACAACCAAGGGTGGAAAGATCAGTCAGACATGAGGTATGGCTCTGGACAACAACAAAGGCCCCCTTTTCAACCAAACTTCCAGCAGCCTCCACCTTACCAACAGGGTTTCCAACAACCCCAAAGGAGATTCGAAGCTCAAACATCAACGAGTCAGCAACAAGGGAATATCCAACATAAGGTAGACTCTAACACTGATGATCTTTTGAAACAAATTGTTCTTAATCAACAGAATGAGCTGAAGAGTCAAGGTTCGGAGCTGAGAGAGTTGAAGACTCAAATGAGTCAGATTGCCACCGCCCTCCATGAACTTGTGAGTAAGAATTCTGGAAATCTACCTTCCCAACCCACTCCAAATCCAAAGGGGAATTTTAGTGCCATCACATTGAGAAGTGGGATGCAAATTAATGATACATCTAGACCTACCATTCCACCGGGATTCACCTCTACTCTAGAGAAGGCGCATTCCATACCAACTGATGAGAAATCCAAGGAGAAAGATAAAGGTAAGAAAAAGATTGATGATGTACCTCCTAAACCCCTTCCTTTTCCAAAAATGGTTGTTCAAACCAAGAAGATGGCTGAAGAAGTAATGCAAAAGGACGTTTTGGACACATTTAAGCGTGTGGAGATCAACATTCCTCTACTTGAAGCCATTAAGAAAATTCCAAGGTATGCGAAATTCTTAAAAGAAATTTGTACCAATCGAAGAGGGATCAAGGGAAATGATAGGATCAACCTTGGAAGGAATGTCTCGGCACTCATTACACCAACTCTAGCAATGCCAACAAAGTGCAAGGATCCCGGGACATTCACCATCCCATGTACCATAGGGGAGTTGCACTTCTCTGATGCAATTTGTGATTTAAGAGCTTTAATAAATGTGATGCCTCACTCTGTATTCTCTTCCTTGCAGGTTGGTGAGTTGAAGCCAACAAGAGTAGTGGTGCAGTTGGCGAATAGAGCTATGGCATATCCAGTGGGAGTTCTTGAGGATGTACTTATTCGGGTAAGAGAGATGATCTTTCCAGCAGACTTCTATGTGCTTAACATTGAGGATGATCGGGTAAGTTCTCATGCCCCAATTATCTTAGGTAGGCCCTTCCTCAAAACTACAAAAACTATCATAAATGTCAATGAGGGTACACTTTCCATGGAGTTTGGAGATGAAGTTGTGATATTTAATGTTATGGATTCCATGAAGTACCCATCAGAGGACCATTCTGCTTTTGTTATCTCCCATTTTGAACCACCAAGTAAAAATATCATGGAATTGGATTGTCCTATGCTTAGGGAGATTCTAAGTATTGGTTCTAGTTTGATGTCTAAGAGTACTTCCACACCCGTATCTAAGGAACAAGACTCTCTAAGATTTGCTTTTGAAATGGAATCATATTCTGATTTTGATCATGTTCACTCTGATTATGAAATGGCTGTTGATTATGCTAATGGATTTGATGCTTTATTCTCTGATTTTGATGATGTCTATTCTGATACTGATGCTCTTTGTGCACATATTTCAGTTCCTTCAATGTCTCCATCAATACTACACCCTCCTTCATTAGAACTCAATCCATTGCCACCAAATCTGAAATACTCATACTTGTTGAGTGGTGAGAGATTACCTGTTATCATTGCTAACAATTTACCTTTTGAACATGAAGAAAAGCTTTTGAATATTTTAAGGGAGAACACCAGGGCGATTGGGTGGCCCTTGGCTGACATATCAGGAATTAGCCCCTCCATTTGCATGCATAGGATTATCTTGGAGGATGGGGCTAAACCGGTGAGACAACCACAAAGGAGACTCAATCCCACCCTCCTGGAAGTTGTTAAAAAATAAGTTGAGAAATTTCTTGAGGCAGGTATAATCTTTCCCATTTTAGATTCACAGTGGGTAATTCCAATTCAGGTTGTGCCTAAGAAAACTGGTTTTACTATTGTTAAAAATGAAAAGATGATTTAGTTCCAATGAGGGTGCAAAACAGTTGGCGTGTGTGTATTGATTATAGGAAACTAAATCATACCACTCGCAAGGACCATTTCCCCCTCCCATTTATTGATCAAATGCTCGAGAAACTAGCTGGGAAGACACACTATTGTTTCTTGGATGGATTTTCTGGATATTTTCATGTTCCTATAGCTCCAGAGGATCAGAATAAGACTACATTCACCTGTCCCTTTGGAACATTTGCCTACCGGAGGATGCCATTTGGAATGTGCAACGCCCCAGGTACCTTCTAGAGATGTATGGTGAGTATTTTTTCTGATTTTGTTGAGACCTGCATGGAGGTATTTATGGATGATTTTACAATGTATGGGTCTTCATTTGATGAATTTCTAATTAGTTTGGGAAAGGTGTTGAATCATTGTATTGAGAAGAATCTAGTCCTGAACTTTGAAAAGTGTCATTTCATGGTAGATCATGGCATTGTCTTAGGGCATGTAGTGTCAAAACATGGGATAGAGGTTGATAGATCAAAGGTAGATATTATTTCATCCTTACCATATCCTTCATGTGTGCGTGATGTTAGATCTTTCCTAGGTCATGCAGGATTTTATCAGTGCTTCATCAAAGATTTTAGTAAGATTGCTCTTCCTATGTCAAGATTACTTCAAAAGGATTCTGATTTTGTGTTTGATGTTTCTTGAAGGAATTCATTCGATGATCTACAACAACGTCTGACCACTCCACCTATCATACATCCCCCAAGGTGGGAGATTCTTTTTGAGCTTATGTGTGACGCCTCCAACTTCACGGTTGGAGATGTCTTATCTCAGAGGGTGGAGGGGCGTTCACATGTGATCGCCTATGCATCAAGGACACTGGATTCAGCCCAATCAAATTACACAACCACAGAAAAGGAGTTTCTTGCTGTCATATTTTCTTTAGATAAATTCCGTTCATATTTATTGGGCTCTAAAGTAGTTGTTTTTTCTGACCATTCAGCTTTGAGGTACCTCCTAAAGAAGCCAGATGCAAAGCCACGACTTATCTGTTGGATGCTCCTTCTTCAGGAATTTGATATTGAGATAAAGGACAAAAAGGGGTCAGAAAACTTGGTGGCGGACCACATGAGTAGGCTTACTCACACACTAGAGGATGACACCTTGGATCAGGTGCCACTTTGGGACACTTTCCCCGATGAGCATCTATATACCATCTCAGGTACGCATCCTTGGTATGCTGATTTTGTTAACTACCTTATTGCTTCTGAAATCCCTGAAAATTTAAAGAAACATCAAGTCCAAAAATTAAAGAGTGAGTCAAGATTTTATGTTTGGGATAATCCACACTTATGGCGCATGTGTAGTGACCAAGTCATTAGGAGGTGTGTTCCCGGTCATGATTTTGAGTCTGTTTTGCATTTCTATCATACACTTGCTTATGGTGGACACTTTGGACCCCAACGGATAGCTAGGAAGGTTTTGGACTCTGGATTATATTGGCCTAGATTATTCCATGATGCCCATGTGTTTTGTAATTCATTCCCTCGTTGCCAACACACTGGGAACATTTCTAAGAGACATGAGATGCCCCAACAACCCATACTATTCTGTGAGATTTTTGATGTATGGGGCATTGATTTTATGGGTCCTTTTCCAAGTTCATATGGTTTCTTGTATATTTTGGTTGTTGTTGATTATGTGAGTAAATGGGTGGAGGCCAAGGCCACCAGGACTGACGATTCTCATGTTGTTGTGGACTTTGTCAAAGCACAGATTTTTTGCAGGTTTGGAGTACCAAAGGCCATCATCAGTGACCAAGGGACACACTTTTGCAATAGGAATTTTGCTTCCCTCCTTTGGAAGTATTGGGTGACACAAAAAACATAAACACCATACCACCCCCAAACAAATGGCCAGGCTGAGGTTTCAAATCATGAGTTGAAACAAATCTTGGAGAAAACCGTGCAGCCAAATAGGAAGGATTGGAGAAAGCGCTTGGATGATGCATTGTGGGCTTATAGGATAGCATACAAGACCCCCATTGGTATGTCCCCATTTCGGATTGTTTTTGGGAAAGTGTGGCATCTCCCCGTGGAAGTTGAGCATCGGGCTTATTGGGCTATAAAGAAATGCAACATGGATTTGGCCCAAGATGGAATCTAAAGGAAGCTACAAATTCAAGAGCTTGAGGAGATTAGATTATCATCATATGAGAACTCAAGGCTCTACAGGGAATGATAAAAAGCATCTCATGACAAAATGATCCATTAAAGGGAGTTTCATGTTGGAGAGAATGTCCTTCTCTACAGTTCACGACTGAAGCCGATGCCTGGTAAGTTGCGTTCCATATGGTTAGGTCCTTATGTTGTGACTAATGTTTTTCCTTATGGTGTAGTGGAGATCACATAAGAGGACACTAGAAGGAGTTTCACAGTCAATGGGAAACGTTTGAAGAGATACATTGAGGGACTTCCTACTGATGCAGTGGATTTTATCACATTGCATGACCCCATCATCACTTGAGCACATCAGGCTGTTCCTAACCCTTTCACTTTTATATTATTTGTCCTATTTAAAAATTCTGCATTTCATGTGCATATATCATATCATAGGTTCACATTGAGGAAAATGCAATATTTTAAGTGTGGGGGAGGGAACCTTTTAGTTTAGTAATTTCAATTATTTTCCTGTTCAAAAAAAACAAAAAAAATTGTGTGTTTTTCAAAATTTGTGTGTTTATTTTACAATTTTCTGTGTGTTTTTGAAACTTTTGGGCTGAAAAAATTCTCATCACCATTTTTAAATCCATATCAATAAGTGAAACAATTTATCCCTTGAAACTAAGCTTAAATGAATGTTGAAATGACTTTGTTTCAAGTTCAAATATTTAGTAATTTCATGAAAAGTACGCTGAATTTTGAATCCCATGCCAATCTCACAATCTTTATATTTGAAATCACATTCTTGTGAGGCTTCTGAACCATTATTTTCATATTCTTTACATTCACCTCACTTTTTGAGAGAACCAAACCATGCTTGATTTAACCAGAATTTGATCTATTCCTGTCAGAACTTGAGGGTTTGAGGTACATATGTTTAAATGATTAAGGCATTTGTTTGGTATTAAAGCCCCTATTTCAAAGAATCCTTTTTAATGGCCTACCTTGAATATTTAATCCTTGTAGCCCTTAGATTCCATGCACAACCTGTTAGGTTAATCCACATTACAAGGCAATTTTCCCAATCCAACCAACTCTTGATGTGAAATTGCATAATCTAGTTGAGCTTAAGTGTGGGGGAAGATTTCTTGTGTTGTTCCACCACATTATGTGATACTTTGGGTGGAAAATTAAATTCCGAAGAGATGTGTTTGCGGCTAAAGAAAGTCATTATATTGAAAGATGTGCCTTTTATGGAGCTTTCATGACAAGTGAAGCTATGCCTTTTCTGGAGCTTCTAAATGAGGTGGAACGTTGTGCCCATCTGGAGCTTTCAAGAAAATCATGTTTGAGAAGATTGACATTTTTTCTGCTGAAATGATGAATGGTGTAAACCTTTCATGACTTTTCATGATGATAGAGCTGAATTTATACTATGGGGATTGAAGAGAAGACCATATTTAAGTGAAAATTAGATTAATGCAGTTTTGATTCAAAAGAGTCAAGCCCTCCTCATTCAGTCTCAGAGTTTTTCACATCTTAATCCTACCAACCAAAAGCCACAGAACAACCCTGAAAAGTCCTCATGATAAACATATGTCTTTGAATCACATTGGGTAGCGATGTAGGAATCTATCAATCCTATGGTGACCCTTGTATGAGTTTGGATGAGAAAGACATTGCAAAAAAAATTGATATTTGAGTGATGAGAGAAAATTCAAGCGAGGTAAGTGTTTTGTGCATGGGAGGATAAATGAAGTGGAAATATATTGAATGATATAAATGGAGAACTTGAAATAATTTTTTTAATGAGGCATGATATCTTTTGATTCTTGGTGGGAAATTGATTGATCTCAGGGATATGTGTATTAAAATTGGTTTTGATTTGATATTGATGTTTATTTGACATGAGGTTTTGCCCAGGAGTGCAAAAGGGTAAGTGTGGGGGAGTTGTTAAAACAGTATTTTATTGAATATTTTATTGATAATAAATGATATAATTTCCTCACATTGTGTTAAATATGTTTAATTAGAATGTATTTGGGATTAGATCATTCATTTGAATATTTGATGAAAATTCCAGTTTTACCCTTTATAGTTCACTGTAGTATTTCGAAGATAAATATTTTTATATTTATTATTTGAATTTGAAAGTTTGTAACAGTGTTTCTAACGTAATTATCTACAACTTGAATTCAGGAAACTAGAGCTAAAGCATTCATTTGATTGTTCAAATTGGGCCATGAAGTAAAAGTTGGGCTGGGCTCGCCAGAATGGAGAAACTTCTGTATTTCGGCCATAACGCCTTCATATGGTCCTGTATTGAGCCCAAATTTGGAGAGGAGATAGAAGCCACATATACTCATATTTTATCCTTCTGGAAGGCCGGCCAATTCATGCTTTATGGTGGTCAAATTGGCGGTGAAAGTTGGAATAAAATATTTGTCCGAATTTCCACATTCACACTTGAAACCACTTGTAACATCTCCTCCCCTCCCCTCTATAAATTGGAGTTTTTCTCATTTAAAGGGGTTGGGACGTGAATTGGGAGATTGGAGGCAGAAGGGAATTTGTTTAAACCAAATTCTCCAACCATTGTAAGAGGGGTAGCTCTTGAAGAAAGGATCCCCTCATCGAAGCCTCCTTCTCTTCTTCATTTTGTAATGTTTTCATTTGTGTAATAAACTTCTTTGTTCTTATTTTATTTCTTCTCTATTCTTCTGTTTTGTTTAAATTTCTTCTTCTCTTAATATTCTTCTTTGGGCTGGAATTCTTGAGTAGAAGCGTTATTGGGTTATACCCATTATAAACCTTTGCACATGCAAAACGCTTCTACGATGATTACACCACCCATGGAAGAGTAGTCTTTTAGTAATTGATCTATATTCTACCCTCTTCATTTAATTATTTTGAATCATTGAGCTACTGTAATTCACTTAATATGATCCATGAATTGTGTTTTTAAATTGTAAGAAACTAAGCAAGCAATTTAACAATTAACACAAAAACAAGTGAGGTCGGGATTTTGTGTAAATTGTGAGAGCGCGATCTTAATCGGTAATACAAGACCACACGGGATAAATATGTAAAGTTCAAATATAATCCCTAAACACAATTAATCCCCATTTCCAGAATGGATATGTGCCTTAATTTACCACTGACCATAAGCTAATCTTATAACATCAATCAAAGCAGGGTGCTGCGATTGCATGTTCCGAAGTTAGCCTAGGGTTAAATTCACATCATCTTCGTGATAAAGTTAATTCTCGTAGGGTTCGGGATTTAACAAATTAAGGGATAATAATTAAGTGAATGTTAATTTACATGATAATTATTAATAATAAAGTGAATAGGTAGAGTTAGATCGATTACGCCTTTTAAATAGATTTCTAAAAAAAACATCTTCTTGTTGTGTCATTTTAATCGAAATTCATTTCAAAACTAAAAACAAAAAAAATTATACAATCTTCTTCCAGCAAACTTCTTCTAGATTCAAAAGCTACAAAAAACCCAAATCCTTTGAAGTAGTGTTTTTATTCTATTCTATTTTATTTTATTTTTTTAGAATGCCTCTAATAGGTTGTTAAATTCACTTCCTCCTTTGAGAGACGACCTTGGTCAGCCACTCTGCTGCACCTAAGTACCCCAAATTACACAAATCATTTGAGGGCACCCACGACAGCACTCTTTCAGCGTGGGTAATGTTTAATTTTTCAATGATCATTATAGAATAGAGGTAACTAATATTTTATATTTCTATTATGGTCACAATATCATTATTATCATATTATTTCATTAAATATAATTATATAGATACATATCATCCATGTGGAGTGGTGATAAAAAGAGAGTCACATATTTTGGTGATGGTGGTAGTCCACACGTACAAGAGTGATGTTATAATCATTCATTGATTCAAAAGGAAAGAATAAAATGATATTTTTTTTAATATTTACTAAATTTTAATTGATATCATAATTATTTAATTAAATCACATATATTCAATAAATTTATCTTTACAACCTTCCATTTAAAGAGTTGTGAAAAACGGATAACATCCCTTCACTAGGTGGTAGTTCGCCGTACACACGAATGACGTTATCATTTCCTCTATGGAATGGAATGTAAAAAAATTTATATGTAATATAATGATTACATACTTATAATTATGTTATAAATATCTTACATATAATTTATATACATCGTTATACCCAACCATTATAGTTGGTAATTGAAAAATGATTGACTCTGATTCGTGGGGTGGGAGTCCGACGTACACACGAATGGTGATTTCATAACCCATTTAATAGAGGTGGATATGGTTATAGGTAACTATATTTTCATAAAAACATCCTAGTATATGTAATATACTTAATTTATTATATCATCTAGTTTTAATAATAACTGATGGATTTGGAGAAGGAAATAAAATAAAAAACACCGGGGAAGAACATTACCTATTTTTTAGGTATCCTTCTTAGTTTTGCACCAAAATAATTCATTGGATAGATTTATGCCCATAATATAGAATTTAGGATGAGGGAAGTGAATTTATAAAGTTACTATTCTTTGGGATTGCTTAAACCAAATTGTTTTATGTTGTGAAGAATATAGGATAATGGGCAGCCTTTTATAAGTGAAGTGAGTGGAACACTCTTAAGTTTTGTAACGATTTAATTTCTCCCACTTTTTATCTTGTCACAAGGACCTTGTGATAAATCATTATCAATAATTGAAGGTATATGGTCGAAATATGGATATCAAATAGATTTTCAACCAGTCTTATGTCATTTTAACCTTTATGTTTTCAGTTTAACCTATGGTAAATCCATTTTTAACGTAACCACGATAATTAATTTTTAATGCTTTCATTAATCATTTTGGAAAAATATTATGTTGAAATTTTTAGGAATTATAAATTATAATGAATCAAAATATTTAATTTAATTTTAAAAATTCAATTTTAAAAAGAAGAAAAAATTAATTTATCATAAATCTCGCAAACGCGATGATAAATTGAGTTTTTAAATAGAAAATGTTCAAAACAATTCAATGTTTTTTATATCACAAATTAAAATGAAAATTATTCCAATAAAAAATTATATGAATTTATATATAATGACACTAATTTTACTATGAAACTATATTAAAATATACTTTAAAATTTTAAGTAATTTAAATGAAAATACAGTCTAAAATTAAAATTCTGTATTTCTTAATATTTATTAAAAAATAAATATTTTAGAAAAATCCCAATAAATCACCCAAATATAATTTTTACATGATTTAAATTAATTTTTTTTTTCAAATAAATATTCTAAAATTGAAAAAAATTAATTTAAATTATATGTGAAAAGTGAAACAAAACCATCTTTGAGAAAAAATAGATTCTATCTATTTTTTTTAATGATTAATATTTTATTTCAATTAAAAATACATACTTAATTTTCATAATTTAGATAGAATTATTTTTACCCAACAAGTTAATAGTTATGTTATAATGTTATAATATATTATGGTTCATTTAGAGTCAGGTTGTGTATTCCTAAAGATATAGAAGAGATTAAATTTAAAGAAATATATTTCATGAGTTGTTTATGTTCAGTGTTTCATTCCAATGTTGTTATAACATAAGATAAATTTTTTATAATTTAATGGTGTCTCATTCTCCTCACTATAAATATATTTCCTTTCTGAAATTTAAACTCAATCTCAGTAGTCAAGGGTTTGGTATTTGAAGGTTAATTTTTTTGAAATATGACATCATAAAATGATTTAAAAAAATATCCTCTTAACAAGAGATAAAGGGAAGTAAAAAAGGTCACATGTAATAGCACATAACTATGTTTCATAGTAGGAGAAAATTGTCGGCCTGTGATGTAATGAACATGGAAGAAAATTGTAAATAATTATAGAGATCATTTGAAGTCATTGATAATAAGAAACTAAATGGTTAACTGAATGCTAAATTCCTAAAAACAATAAATCTATGACTATTTAAATGGCCATTTGATTAATCAAATATCATGTTATTAGGAGAATTAATTATTTTAATGTCATTTTCATAGAGTTGAGGAATTATTTTAATATATATGAAAATAAGGAAACCTAATTAATTGATATGTTTATATTCTGTAAGAAAATTTTCATCATTTTTTGAAAATTGATCAATTTACAATTTATCTATTACTCTAATAAATGAATATCTAAAAATGAATTTCTTATAGCTGCAACACTAAAATTTACTTTTAATGGATTATAATAACCATTTAAGCATTACAAGTCATTCCATATGTTTATAGCTATTTTACAAATTTAATATGGTTAGAATATGTTTTCTAATATAATAAATTATTATCTAAAACAGAATATTAACAACACTAGTTCATCATTGATATTTACATTCCAAATCCTTTATTTAAAAAGAATGAGAGATTAACTAAGAAATCATGTAGGTCAATGGTATGTGCTAAAACCTTGTCATAATTCATTCATGGGCTAAGCCAATTGATATTATCATAAAATTATATTTTTCACCCATAATATGGGTTGTCTTTTTTTAATCATATTAATATAATTCCTATATAATTCCCCCTAAAAATATGATGGGAATCCTCGAAAACAATTAATCACTTAATAACATTTTTATTGTGCGTATTGTTAAATCTTTTTCCTAGAAATTTTAATTATATTATGTGAATATTGTTAAAATATAATTAATGATAATATTAACCCTAAAGTTTATCATAATATTTAAAGTTATGGAAATAAAATGTAAACACATATTCATAAAATAATTTTTCTAATAAAACGTATACTTTCCTGAGTTTTTTTTGAAAATATCATTAATCTTGCTAGACTCCCATCACATAAAACCGAAAAAGGGTGTCTGAGACATTAATATGATGATATACCTTAAACTCATATCCCATGTTGGCATCCATAAATAATAATTTAATAAAGACATATATTCTTCTTAAATTTAACAGAAACATTAAATGTTTCATTATACTTATACCATAATATCATTGGTAAAAATAATTCAATTATATATTTCTGGAATCCTAGTAAATAATTTGACCAATTTATTTCAACATAGGTATTACCTTGGTCTAGTGTTTATCCTTTGAATGAGGGAATGCATTAGGATAAATCCCTAGTTTTCCACATTTATGAAAAAGAACTATAAATAGACCCCTAAGATGATATTTCATTCCTTATATCGCACTTTTTTTTTCCTCATAAATTATTTTCTTTATGCCCTTACTTTCCATACATAAATCATTATCTAAATCCATTGAGTCACTTTCTTTTGTTTATCCTTCCGCTTTCCTAAAATTAATTAAATAAAACATTCTTTTCTATATGGTATCCATCCCTAGAGCTCTTAGATAACTCCAACCATCTCTTCCTTGGCGAGTCCACGGTTTGGTTAAGGTATATATTGTCAATCATATTTCAAGATTACTGATTGGGAATATTGAAGATATCTTTCACCCCTATCATTATCCCTTTTGGATTATCATAGTAACCACACAATCTTTCATGTTCAATGGTAAGAATATCCCTTTATGTTCCATCCATTTATTAAAAAAAAGGAATAGTGTGAGAAACAACAACAATACTCAAAAAACCATAGAATCATTTATATGATGTCTAATTAATGATTTGTTAATTTCAATATATGAAAAATCAAGATTAAACTAGTCCATTTATTGTCATAATATACTTGAATCCTTAATAATGGTTTGTAATGAAAATTTGAATTATTATAATAATATCCCCAGGGACTATCAAAACAAGTTCAAATTATGTCTTGTTATCATTTCAGAGGTGAATATTGGGTGATGTCCAATACTTACTTTTCTGAGTTATTACCCTTAGGTTAATCTACTAGAGAACTACATACACTTTTATAATATTGAAAAGGAATTATTTATAAGGAAACCCAAATAATATATACGTTATAAAAAATTTAGGATGTTCTTCTATAATTACCATTATTTTCTATCATAAGGTTATGATCCTTAATATATGTTTCCATAAATATAGTTAATAAGGTTTCTACTAATCTTCATATGGTACAACCTATAGGGACCCAAACCCTAGTAACTCTGAGCTAGTTCCTATTTTAATACATTGGAATAAGATACAAGGATTCACATATTAAAGGAATGAATAATTGATTAGTCTTGGAAAACTAGATACATACTTGATTCTCATATTACATTTCAATAAAAAATAACAATAATTTTTTTGATAATATCATTATTCCTTCTAACATATTATTTCAAATCATTTTTAGCACTCTTTATAGAATCTTGGGAAAGGAAGAAAAATATGTGTGAGCTCAAATGATCAACAGGGGTTTAGTAAAATAGAAACTATCATGAATAAATGAGTATAATAATCATGGAAATGTAAATAAATGGACACAAATTTGATTTAAATAATTTTACAGGAGTAATCAATATGAAGAGGTATATAACTTAAAATATGTGAAATTTAATAAATAACAAAGAATAAAATGCATCTAGTGATAACATCATTGTGATAATATCATGGATAATAATTAATTAATTATGAATAAAGGAAATACCTAGTTACTATATTTCATGTTTCATAGGAACATGATCCATCAACCATCATCATCTATCATAAATATTTTTTAAAACCAATTGTAACTTCCCGGTTCTGGGTGTCACCCAAAGGTGCCCCGTGCCCGGTTGGTCACATGGACTCAAACACATTTCCAAAAATGTGAGAGGATGCTGACTAGTTGTGGGTTACTTGGGTGTGATAGTGTGGAAACTATGCCCTCATTGGAAGATAAACACAATGGAATAACAATAATAAAGAATAGTGGAAGCAGCAATACCATACAAAAAAATTAAACACCAGAAGACTGATAGTAATAACGACTACATCATATATGTATATATAAATAATGAGGCATGTCACAAGTATCTTGGAAAGTAGGTAAACAAGCCATAATGATGGAAAGACAACACTAAAACCAAATTACTTAAAAGAGTAAATAACTCCAATAGCATCGCAAGCCTCAGCTTGGTCCCATGGTCTCCAGCTCTATTAGCAATTAAGTACCTGACGTAGAAAGGAACTTGACCTTATCTTTACCTCCAACCATTTAATATGTTTGGGAAAAAAAGCATGGCCTAAACAGGGTGTGTGATGAATCCGAGTAGGCCACCACCAAGAGATTTGTGCCTAACTGTCAGTGAATATATAAAGCATGCAATATGAAAAATGAATCAATAAAAAAAGTACTCCAAAGTAAACAATCATATAGTTTCCAATTACATTCATTTATATTTGTTAATTATTCAAACCATTGAATAATGAAATCTCAGGATCTAGCCTATACACTATATGCCCCATGTAAAAGAAAAACAAATCTCTCAGAAGATCATCTGACAATCAAGTAAGACTGAGTCCATGCTTGTGCTTTGGCTTGGAAGGCTCGTCATAATCAGTCTATCATTCACATGAAACTATATGATATTGTTCTCATAGTCTAACCCCTCTGGTTCAATATATTTTCAATTCAATAATGGTATAACTACCCTCTGGGAAAGCTCAAATAGTCTAACCCCTTTGGTCTCAAAAAAACAAAGACTCTCTGAGAAAGTACTCACTGTCAATTCCTCATGTGGTAATTTAATGTTAAACTAAAAAATCTATATGGAAGAACTCGATGTTAATTCCCACTATGGTTTCATAATGGTATATAATAGACACTCTGAGGGAGCACTCACCTTCAATCCCTCTTATGGTCTTGCAATGTAAATATAACAGACACTCTTAGGAATCCCTAAACCTCAATTCACATGTGGTCTAACTAAACTAGGTTCTCATAGCCCTGTGTAAAACAATCATACACAAACAATATCTAGAATCCCAAAGTAATATCAACTAATACACGGCTAATAAGCTACAATGCACATCACAGAAATTTAACATGCAGTAACAAGCAATCAATTCCAACCTAAAATCAAGGCAGGAAAACAAGGTCTGCCTCATAGGAAACCTAGAACAAATGACCATACATATTCGAGAAAGGAAACTCACCTATGTTGTTTCCCCAAAACATGCAATTTAGAATAATGTATCAACAAAAACCCTTAATCTATTAATCAATCTAAGGCAGATGAAAACAAGGTTCAATTCCTTAACAAAAAATACCTGAATCATGGGTAATCGGAACTTAGGCATATATAACTCAAACATAAACACTGAAAGGAAAATAACTACCTACTTATATGGTTTATGACAAACACGCTTTAATTTAGGCTCTTGAATAATCCAAGAACAATGTAGATCTATAAAAAGGTCAAAAACGTTCAAGCTTGGATAACTCAAGAAAGAGGAGAGATCAGGAAGAGAGGCACTAGGGAAAGAGGGAAATCACTGGTGGGAATCCAACAAAACCATAGGCGGCTCAATCGGAGCTCAAAATAAGGAATAAGAGGTGCTAAACGATTATTGGTCGTACATCACTCTCCTGTACATGACACAAGAAGAAGAAACGAGTTCTGGAGATGAGATGTGACCCCAATCCAATTAATCAAATAAATAAGGTACACAAAGTGTTTATTTAATGTACATGTCATATACTAGCCTTAGATGGCCCCGCTTTAGGCGCCCCACAAGGCCATATACTCAGCCATTACACGGCCTGTACATAGCTACCTGCAGCAACTGGGTACACGTCGTTTACTCAGGGGAAACGATGTGTACTCAGACAATTTCCAAATCATCATTTTTCCTCAAAAACAACCCGAAACAAGATCTATACATGAAATTATGATCCGAGTTCTTAAAAACATTCCCCATTAAAGCAATTCATCCTCAAATTTCTCTTCCATGGGTGTTGAAGAAGAAACTTCAAATAACATAGGCCACTGCGATCGAATGTTGGCCTCCCTCTCCCATGTCTCATCCTATACAAGCTTGTTCTGCCATAACACCCTTACTAGAGGAACAAACAGGCCATGGAGAACCTTCATATTGTGATCAAAACTCCAAATAGGGTGCCCCTTTAAGGATGCATCCACCACCAACTCAACCTCCTCGTGTTGAAAAGCATGAGACTGGTTCGAAAAGTAACATTGTAGCTGATAAACGTGGTAGACGTCATGCTTAGCTGAGTACCTATAAGGTAACTAAAACTAATAGGAAACCATATCGACTCTATCTAAAACCTCAAATGGCCCGACGTACCTCAGTGAATGATTTTCCCAAATCCTAATCCTCGTGTGTCCCAACCCCGGTGTGACATGCATGAAAACCTGATCTCCGACCATGAACTCCAAAAGTCATCTCCATCGATCAACATAAAATATCTTGAAAGACTATGGAGAATAAATCCTACTTTGAATCAACACCACCTACTCAGTGGTCTTCTAGACAAGATGAGGCCAGAACATAATTGTCTCTCCTACCTCCATCCAACATATGGGTGTTCGGCATGGCCTACCGTACAAATCCTCGTAAGGTGCCATCTGAATCGTCCCCTAAAAATGTTATTGTAGGCAAAATCTACTAGGGGTATGAGTCTTACCCAAGAACCCTAAAAATCTAGGAAGCTTTCTCGAAGCATGTCCTCCAACATCTAAAGGGTGTGCTCGGACTGGCCATCTTTCTGGGGATGGTAAGATGTACTCAGAATTACATGTGTACCCAAAGCCCTCTGTAGTCCCTCCCAGACATGATATGTAAACCGGGAATCCCTATATGAAACTATAGAGTGCATAAACCCATGAAAATTTAAAATCTTTCAAATGTACAACCTTCCAAGATCATCAATACTAAAAGTTTCCTTAATCGGTAAGAAGTGTGAAACCTTCGTAAGTATGTTAATGACAACCCAAACCAAATCATTCTATCGAAGAGACATCAGTAAACCTGTCACAAAAACCATCGCTAAATCATTACACTTATTTATAAGAATGGGTAACTACTGTAAAATCACTGTTATTCGTGGATTCTCCACCTTCACCTACTGATAGGTAGAACACCTCATAAAAAAATTAGCAACATGTTTCTTCATACCTAGCCACCAATAATGATTATGTAGATCTCGATAAATCTTGGTGATCCCAAGATGAACATCCTAAACCGTGGAATGAAAATATTGCAAAAACATCTCACGTAGGTCTGCTGACACCCATATACTACCTTGAAAATGTAATACCTCATCCTTACCTGCAGTCCACCAATGAGTAGGGTCCTCTCCTAACACACTCTCCCAAAGGACATGGCCTTCAGAATCTGAGAACTTCCTCATTCGTGCTCGATCTAGAGGATTATAGGTAATAGCTATAGAAGAAAGAGACATCCTCCCCTATCTGTCTTGAATCTCTAAATGCATCTTAGAGAATAGAGTCATAAGTTGTTATTCACTATTGGACTCCTAAACTACCTATATATGGGTCCTCCTACTCACCACATTAGCCTTTGTGTTGCCTTTCCCAAGCATATTTGGAAGCTCATAATCAAATGACTGAAGGTACTCAACCCACCTTTACTATCACAAATTTATTTCATTCTTCATAAAGATATACTTGAGACTTTAGTGGTTAGTGAACACCACAAAATGTTCCCCCAAATGATAATGTCTCCAATAACGCAAAGCATGCACAATTGCAACCAACTTGAGATTATGCATCAGGTAATTACTCCCATGTGGCCTCAACTGCCGAGACCCATATGTAATAAATCATTCCCCTTGCATAAGCACTTCTCCTAGTCCGATACATGTTGCATCATAGTAAACGATGTAACTCTTTCCTGACTCCAGCAAAATCTGTATTGGTGCAAAAGTCAATGTCGTATTCAGCTCTAGAAAGGTAGAATCATAAGAATCTGTCTACAAGTACTTCACTACCTTCTTAGTTAGGCTGTTAGTGGCACTTCTATGCATGGAAATTCATATAAAAAGTATAATTCCCCGGCCTTAAACCTTACTTAATCTTGAGTTATTACAAGATTACACATTGAGGATCTTTTCGGGTTTAGAGTTTTAGAGAATTAGATCATAAAACTTGCATTACATTCCACATATAAACAAATTGGTTAAATAAAGATAGTATTCTTTGTTCCCATCAATGGAAACATATTTAAAATAAAACATGGATTCTTTCTTGACACTTCCTTGACACTATCATCTTATCATGTACCTTTCCCTTGACCTGTGAAAAACATTTCAAAAAAACTTGGGATGAGCATAAAAAGCTCAGTAAGGGATATAAAAATATAGAAAGGAAACATGGGTACATATATACATAAGAATGAAATCATACTTTACCCATAAAACATATGCACTTTAACATACCTCATAAAATCATGAATAAATCATAGAAATCATAAGACATAAAGGTAACTTGAGGCATTCATAACATTCTTACATAGGGAGTAACCCTCTTGGTTACGTTTGGAATACCCATCACAGTATATTCCCTAAATCTATTCGGAGAAACCTTATCATTTCAGTCCTTCGCGTTACCCAATGAATTGGAGAGCTATATCGGGCTCACCCACCCTTAGTTTATCATGGAACCACCCGTCTTTATAATAATTCCCAAGAACCTCAACATAATCGTATCACATAAAACATGCATAAAGGAAACATAACATTTCCACCTTTCAATCACAAGATATCAATACAACACATTGATATAAAAACATTATGAAAACCATTTTCAATACCAAAATAAAAGAAAAGTAAAACATGGTATTTATTTTTCTTTTAAAAAGGTAGGGCTTGTAGAGGAAGCCGTAACTCAAATAACGGTCACGGCGGCGGAGAAGTCGTTGTCGCCACATACGTACGACAAAAACATTCCCTTTTGTCATTTAGTAAAATGCTACGTATAAAAAAGATTCCTTTTGGATAAACATAAAATTCAAAGGGGTTTATACACCGTATAAAAGAAGGTTGTGTATAAAACAAAATATGCCTCAATGAAAGGAGATTGAGACGAAGTCCCATACCTCGGGTCCGACTTGACTCGATCGTTCTTTAATGTCCTGAATAATAAACTTGAGTTAATTTCTACTTGCTTAAGAACCTTTTTCAAGTTCATTATTCCTTTTATATCACTTATTTCCATGTCATGAACACTATGTAATTATTTAATTTAATAACGGTCATTTTAACGATCACTGGTACTTGAGTCAAAAATAAACCCTTTATAATTACAATTTGTTCATGTATCCATTATATCCAGAATTATAATCATGATTTATATATCACATATATCCAGTACATGCATTCATTTATAATATTACATAATCATTTAGAGGTACGAAATGAAATGCACCGTTCATGGAGACGGTAAGCCGTACGTACGCATGAACGCTACTATCATTTCTATTTCATATTTTATAGAATGGAATCATAATGATATAAAGGTATATTATAATTCCAGTATAATATCATGTATAATATCATAGTTCCATCATTTATACGTCCCACATATGGTATTTAACGAATCAAATCACTTTGAGGGGGCGGTAGTCCGCACTTCCTTAAATGAAGATATCGCGTTTACCCATAATGGAAACCATCAAGGTATGCCCAAAATGAAAAATATAGAAGCTTAAGGAAAACATAAACATATTATATATCATATATAAATATAGTGACATATTAATGGCCACCTTTGAAGGTGTTAAAATAATGTTGAACAATCAGCATTTCGGGAGGCATAAATTCACCATCCACGGAAACAGTATGTCCTTTAACCATTAGATGTAGGTGTGTGTAAGTGTAGCTCGAATACTTCTTATAACAACATCCTAGTATATTGAAGATACTGGAGTTGTTACAAAATAAATGAATAAAAAGATTTTAGGGGGTTGGAGAAGCAAAATAATACAAAAGGACTCAAGTGAAGACATTACCTTAAAATCGGGTAACTCCCTTTGGTTTGAGCTCAAAGGCTTTCTTGGGAAGACTTATGCCCAAAGTGAGGCTTCAAGGAGTAAGAGAGGGATGTGGAGTGAAAAAATGGGCAGGGTTTGGATGATCCAAAGGCTTTGGGAGTGTGGGTAAGGAGGTAGAGGTGGGGGCCTTTTATAAGAGGAGAGGAGGGGAACTCTTGGAGAGTAAAGAAATGTTACTTTATTTGAAAATGATTTTCGGATTCAAAAGGTCCCACATTGACATAATTTAAGGTTTCGGTGATAAGGGTTAGAAATCCACCCATACAATAGGTTTTGGACATGTTTAGGTCATAGATTTCACATTATCATTTCATTTTATTTAAATCCTTTATTAATGAGGTAATCGCTGCATCACCATGATGTCATAAATAATTTAATAAATTTAACGTCTAAAAATTATAAAAAATATATCATGATGTAGGAAATATTTTTAGATTTATAATGAATATTTATACTCCAAAAGATCATTTATGTATACAAAATTAAAAATATTTTACTTAGGTGATACATTCTTTGTCACATTTAACATTCTTTAAAAAAAAGATAAAAAGTCACTTTCTCACAAAAGTGATTCCATGGGGCCCCCATGTTTTGCACAAGGCATCCCATGGTCGGCCATGAGACAACCAGTAGCCTTAGGACACATGTTGTGGTCTTTTTGTATTATTATGATATCATTTTATTATCCTTAACTACCTGATTACTCATTAATCAAGATAATTAAAGATAATTACCGTCGTTACTATTCATAATGTCCAAAAACAAAAGAGTCTTGATTAAATAATTTGCACCTTATGATTCAAAATATTTAATCCAATTTAACAAATTCTAAACACAGAAATTTCAATAATTTATTTAAAAATAATTCCTGTTGTCAAAACAAATAGCGGGTTTTTTTTGAAACAATATCTATGAAAAGTTTGGCATTAGTTTATGCCCAATTCCAAAGTGAAATTAATCCTAATGACCACCATTTGATTAAATGGTAAAAATATATTCAAATTTAACTTTAAAAACAATTAAAAAGATAATATAATCATATAAATAAAGTAGATTAAAAAGCAGTTTTGATGTAAAATACAGTATTTTTCACTATTCATAAAAAAAATTAACATTGTCAGAAAAATACCAAAAATTCACACAAAGTAAATTTTGATGTCCCAATCATAAAGAATAAGTTTAATTTCACAAACATAGCTTATATAATTTTCAAAAGATATATTTAAAACTGGTTTTCCATCAAAAGGCAGTAAAACAATCCTTTAAAAAATATTAGTGTATTCCATGCTTAAGATTGGATTTATTTTCATTTTAAGCCTTTAAAACACTATCTAATGCATTAATATACATAGATAAAAATATTTATTATTCATTAATTACTTGGGATGTTACATCCTTCCCCCCTTTAGAAAATTGCGTCCCCACAATTTATTTACTTATCAAATAAATGGGGTTACTTATCCCTCATTGCATTTTCAGATTCCTATGTTGCCTCTTCCATCGTGTGGTTTTTCCACAAAAACTTTACCTGATTAATCACCTTATTTCATAACACTTGCTCCCTGTGGTCAAGAATCTGGACTGGTTGTTCCTCATAATATAGGTTCTCTTCCAGCTGAACGACCTCTGGACTCAAAACATGAGATGGATCTGGCATATACTTCCTCAACATCGAAACATGAAAAACATTGTGTACCTGAGATAAACTTGGAGGTAAAGCCACCCGGTATGAAATTGATCCAACTCTCTCCAGAATTTCATATGGTCCAATGAACCTTGGACTCAGCTTTCCTTTCTTACCAAATCTCATCACACTTTTCCATAGTGAGGCTTTGAGAAAAACATGATCACATACCTCAAAAGTTAGATCCTTCTTCCTGTTGTCTGCATAACTCTTCTGCCTACTCTGAGCTGTTATCATGTGTTTCCGAATCAGCTGAACTTTTTCTGCCATCTCTTCTACCAATTCTGTCTCATCAACTTCCTTTCACCCACTTCATCCCAGAAAGCTGGAGTTCGACACCGCTTCCCATATAATGCCTGAAATGGTGGCATCTGTATACTGGAATGAAAACTGTTATTATATGAAAATTCAACCAAAGAAAGATGTTGGTCCCAACTTCCCTGATAATCCATCGAACAAGCTCGTAGCATATCCTCCAAGGTCTGAATTGTTTGTTCTAATTTCCCATCTGATTGAGGATGAAATGTTGTACTAAAATTTAATTCAGTACCCAACGACTTCTGAAGGCCTTTCCAAAAGTTAGAAGTGAACCTGGGATCACGATCAGATACAATGGAGAGGGGAACTCCATGTAACCTGACTATCTCTTTAAGATACAAACGGGAAAGTTGATCTAGGGAATATGTATCTCGTATAGCATGGAAATGATCAGATTTAGTCTAGCGATCAACAACAACCCAGATTGCATTATTACCACGAGATGTCTTCTGTAATCCCACAACAAAGTCCATGGATATATTCTCCCATTTCCACTCTGGTACTGGTAAAGGCTGAAGCATCCCTTTCGGTAACTGCCGCTCTGCTTTAACCTGTTGACATTTCAAACACTTCACAGTAAAATCAGCAATATCTCTTTTCATTCCATCCCACCAGTAATACTCCCACAGATCTCTGTACATCTTATTACTGCCAGGATGAACTGAAAACGGAGAACTATGAGCTTCACATAACAACTCTCTCTTCAAATGCGAATCACAAGGCACACAGAATCTCTTCCCAAATCTCAAAACGCAATCATTATCAATGTTGAATTCAGACAACTTACCCTTATGAACCAACTCTACCTTTTTCTACAACTCACTGTCTTGCTTCTGTGCTTGCTTGATTCTGTCTGATAGAGATGATCTCACTGATATCTGAAACAAAACAGAATAACTTCCTGCACCAACAACTTCTATGCCAAAGTTCATCAAATCCTTAACCAAAGGATCATGTTCCAAACGCAACATTACTAATAAAGCATTACTTTTTCGACTCAAAGCATCAGCCACTTTATTTTCTTTTCCCGGATGGTAATGAATTGTACAATCATAATCCTTGATTAATTCCAGCCATCTCCTCTGTCTCATGTTTAACTCTTTTTGAGTGAATATATACTTTAAACATTTGTGATCAGTATATATTTCACACTTTACTCCATAAAAATGATGCCTCCAAATTTTTAAAGCGAAAACAACATCAGCTAATTCCAAATCATGTGTAGGGTAATTTACCTCATGAGTTTTCAACTGTCGTGAAGCATAAGCAATTACCTGATCATTCTGCATTAGGATGCAACCAAGTCCTTTCAATGAAGAATCACTATAGATAACAAACTCACCATTTCTGGAAGGTAGTGCCAAAACTGGAGCATTCAGCAATCTTCTTTTCAATTCCTGAAAACAATCATCACATTCTTTTGTCCAGATAAACTTAACACCCTTCCGAGTTATCTTAGTCATTGGACTAGATAACCGTGAAAAATTTCTAACAAACCTTCGGTAATAGCCTGCCAAACCAAGGAAGCTACGAATCTCAGTTACATTTGGGGGTCTTGGCCAGTCTTCCACAACTTTTGTTTTTGCAGGATCAACAGTTATCCCATCTTTAGAAACAATGTGACCAAGGAAAGAAATTTGTTGCAACAAAAACTCACACTTGCTGAATTTTCCATACAATTTCTATTTTTTAAGGTTTGCAAGATAACCCTTAAATGTCTTTCATGCTCCTCTTTACTTTTATAAAACACCAAAATATCATCAATAAAAACAACCAACATTTTTCACCTGATTCAACTGAGCCATCACTGCAGTAAACTATTTAGTTCTGATTCTGACCATCTCAGGATACTGATTTGAAAGGTCATTTCCCTCTGTATGCCTTCCCAGAAAATCTATTCTGTTTCCTCTATTAAAAACCATTCTTAACAAACATGTTTTAGATGAAGAAACATGGTAATATTCAAATTCTATATCATTTCAATTTGACCATAAAAAGATATATTTTTGGATAATCATTTAATAGAATTCTAACTCCTAAAGTTATCTAAACATACCTCTGATACAAACTATAAGGCCCCAGCTTTAAACCTTACTTAATCTTGAGTTATTACAAGATTACACATTGAGGATCTTTTCGGGTTTAGAGTTTTAGAGAATTAGATCATAAAACTTGCATTACATTCCACATATAAACAAAGTGGTTACATAAAGATAGTATTCTTCTTTCCCATCAATTAAAACATATTTAAAATAAAACATTTATTCTTTCTTGACACTTCCTTGACACTATCATCATATCATGTACCTTTCCCTTGACCTGTGAAAAACATTTCAAAAAAACTTGGGATGAGCATAAAAAGCTTAGTAAGGGATATAAAAATATGGAAAGGAAACATGGGTACATATATACATAAGAATGAAATCATACATTACCCATAAAACATAAGCACTTTAACATACCTCATCAAATCATGAATAAATCATAGAAATCATAAGACATAAAGGTAACTTAAGGCATTCATAACATTCTTACGTAGGGAGTAACCCTCTTGGTTACGTTTGGAATACCCATCACAGTATATTCCCTAAATCTATTTGGATAAACCTTAACGTTTCAATCCTTTGCATTACCCAATGCATTGGAGAGCGATATTGGGCTCACCCACCCTTAGTTTATCATGGAACCACCCGTCTTCATAATAATTCCCAAGAACCTCAACATAATCGTATCACATAAAACATGCATAAAGGAAAATTAACATTTCTACCTTTCAATAACAATATATCAATACAACACATTGATATAAAAACATTATGAAAACCATTTTCAATACCAAAATAAAATAAAAGTAAAACATGGTATTTATTTTTCTTTTAAAAAAATGTAGGGCTTGTAGAGGAAGCCGAAACTCAAATAACGGTCACAGCGGCGGAGAAGTCGTTGTCGCCGCATACGTACGACAAAAACATTCCCTTTTGTCGTTTAGTAAAACACTACATATAAAAAAGATTCCTTTTGGATAAACGTAATAGTCAAATGGGTTTATACACCGTATAAAAGAAGGTTGTGTATAAAACAAAATATGCCTCAATGAAAGGAGATTGAGATGAAGTCCCATACCTCAGGTCCTACATGACTCGATCGTTCTTTAATGTCCTGAATAATAAACTTGAGTTAATTTCTACTAGCTTAAGAACCTTTTTCAAGTTCCTTATTCCTTTTATATCACTTATTTCAATGTCACGAACAATATGTAATTATATAAGTTAATAACGGTCGTTTTAACGATCACTTGTACTTGAGTCAAAAATAAACCCTTTATAATTACAAGTTGTTCATGTATAAATTATATCCAGAATTATAATCATGATGTATATATCATATATACCCAGTACATGCATTCATTTATAATATTACATAATCATTTAGAGGTAATAAATGAAATGCATCGTTCATGGAGACGGTAAGCCGTACGTACGCATGAATGCTACTTTCATTTCTATTTCGTATTTTATAGAATGGAATCATAATGATATAAAGGTATATTATAATTCCAGTATAATATCATAAATAATATCATAGTTCCATCCTTTATACGTCCCACATATGGTATTTAACGAATAAAATCACTTTGAGGGGGCGGTAGTCCGCACTTCCTTAAATGAAGATATCACGTTTACCCATAATGGAAATCATAAAGGTATGCCAAAAATGAAAAATACATAAGCTTAAGGAAAACATAAACATATTATATATCATATATAAATATAGTGACATCTTAATGGCCACCTTTGAAGGTGTTAAAATAATTTTGAACAATCATCGTTTCGGGAGGCATAAATTCACCATCCACGGAAACAGTATGTCCTTTAACCATTAGATGTAGGTGTGTGTAAGTGTAGCTCGAATACTTCTTATAAAAACATCCTAGTATATTGAAGATACTATAGTTGTTACAAAAGAAATGAATAAAAAGAGTTTAGGGTGTTGGAGAAGCAAAATAAAACAAAAGGACTCAAGTGAATACATTACCTTAAAATCGGGTAACTCCCTTTGGTTTGAGCTCAAAGGCTTCCTTGGGAAGACTTCTGCCCAATGTAAGGCTTCAAGGAGTAATAGAGGGATGTGGAGAGACAAAATGGGCAGGGGCTGGTCGATCCAAAGGCTTTGGGAGTGTGGGTAAGGAGGTAGAGGTGGGGGCCTTTTATAAGAGGAGAGGAGGGGCACTCTTGGAAAGTAAAGAAATGTTACTTTATTTGAAAATGATTTTCGGATTCAAAAGGTCCCACATTGATATAATTAGAGGGTAAGGTGATAAGGGTTCGAAATCCACTATCCAATAGGTTTGGGACATGTGTAGGTCATAGATTTCACATTATCATTTCATTTTATTTAAATCCTTTATTAATGAGGTAATCGCTGCATCATCATGATGTCATAAATAATTTAAAAAATTTAATGTCTAAAAATTATAAAAAAATATCATGATGTAGGAAATATTTTTAGATTTATAATGAATATTTATAGTCCAAAAGATCATTTATGTATACAAAATTAAAAATATTTTACTTAGGTGATACATTCTTTGTCACATTTAACATTCTTTAAAAATAAAAAGATAAAAAGTCACTTTCTCACAAAAGTGATTCCATGGGGCCCCCAAGTTTGGCACCAGAAATACCATGGTCGGCCATGAGACAACCAGTAGCTTTAGGACACATGTTGTGGTCTTTTTGTATTATTATGATATCATTTTATTATCTGTATCTACCTGATTACTCATTAATCAAGATAATTACAGATAATTACCATCGTTACTATTCATAATGTCCAAAAACAAGAGTCTTGATTACATAATTTGGACCTTCTGATTCCAAATATGTAATCCATTTTACCAAATTCCAAACACAGAAATTGCAATAATTGATTTAAAAATAATTCCCGTTGTCAAAACAAATAGCGGGTTTTTTTTGAAACAATATCTATGAAAATTTTGGCATTAGTTTATACCCAATTACAAATTGAAATTAATACTAATGACCACCATTGGATTAAATGGTAAAAATATATTCTAATTTAACTTTAAAACTAATTCAGAAGATAATCTAATCATATAAATAAAGTACATTAAAAAGCAGTTTTGATGTAAAATACAGTATTTTTCACTATTCATAAAAAAATGAACATTGTCAGAAAAATACCAAAAATTCACACAAAGTAAATTTTGATGTCCCAATCATAAAGAGTAAGTTTATTTTGACAAACATAGCTTATAAAATTGTCAAAATATAGATTTAAAAATGGTTTTCCAGCAAAAGGCAGTAGAACAATCCTTTAAAAAATATTATTGTATTCCATGCTTAAGATTGGATTTATTTTCATTTTAAGCCTCTAAAACACTATCTAATTCATTAATAGACATAGATAAAAATATCTATTATTTATTACTTACTTGGTATGTTACACAAAGTGTCTGTAGTATCAAACCATCCCTAGAAAACTTCGTACCTCCAACACTTTCTTTGGATGCTCCCATGAAACTACTGCTCTCACTTTTTCTGGTTCTATTGATACTCTTTTCATTGAGATGACATGAACCAAGAAGTGAATCAGGGCCATCCAAAAGTAGAATTCTGAGAGCATAGTATATAAATAATGCTCTCTCAGTGCACTCAAAATGATCTCAATATGGGTGGCATGGTCGTGTTGAGTGTGAGAGTACACCAAGATATCGTCTATAAAAACAACAAAAAAAGAGTCCATGTAAAGATGGAACAATCAGTTCATCGGTACCTGGAAAATTGTTGGCACGTTTGTGGGACCGAATGGAAAAACCAAAAACTCTTATAAACCCTACCTGCTCCAAAAGGCTATAATAGATACATCTCATGGTTTAACGTGCAACTGATGATAACCAGATATCAAGTCCGTCTTCAAGAAAACAAAGGCTCCTCGAATTTGATCAAAGATATCATCAATCCTTGGTAAGGGATATCAGTTCCTGATCATAAACTGGTTCATCTTCAGATAATCCATGCAATTTCCGAGGGTACCATCAGCATTCTTCACAAAAAGGACATGCAAACCCCAAGGAGAAGTATTTGGGTCTGATGAAACCATCTACCTGCAACTCATCAAATTACATCTTGAGCTTCTATAACTCTGGTGTAGCCATCCTATACGAAGGAATGGACACTGGTGCCACTCCTAGCACAATCTCAATAGAGAAATCTACCTCTCTCTTCAGAGGTAAACCTGAAAAGTCTTCTGGAAAGACATCTCTGAACCAATCCACCACTAGAGGAAATTCCATCTTTGAAGTACCCTAGACATCCATATATAAAATATAAATCAGGGTTGTAATTCGTCCCATCCCCTGATGCTTGGGTCCCTCTATTCTCACCTAGACATTCCATTCACCCTTGTATAGAAAAGACCCACCCTCTGGTGACGTAAAACCGACCCTATGACGTTAGAAGTCAACAAAGGTCTGGAAGGAGACCAAATAGTCCATTCCAAGAATTACATCGAATCCTGTCATCTCTAAGACATATATGTCTCACAAGAAGTGGCACACACTATCCTCAAGAGGGAACTCCATACACTGACATACACTAGCCATCCTAATTCCCAATGGAGTGTCTAGAATCATGACATCCTTAGAAGTAAAGATATAGAGCCCAAGTCTCTCCCCAATGGTAACAGATAAGAAACAATTGGAAAAACTAGTATCAAAAATAGAATAACCTAAAACTGATACAACTAGAATTGTACCTCTAACTGTATAGACTCTGGGATCCTGCTCTTGTTCAGTCTGCTCCACTACAAAATTCTGACCTTTATCGTGGCCTTGTGACCCTGTCTGACTACCCTTAGTTGGTCCAACCTACGATCACTAAAAACCTATAGTATGGCTCTCATGTCCATGGACACCACCTTAGCTAGAACATCTGGAAAAAATCCAGTTCTCAGACTGATGATAAACTGGTGGTCCTGCTCCTGAATGTGGATTCTTAGTAGAACCCCTATCACTCGTTGCTGGTGAGAAAAATTGGAAAAAATATTTAATATGGCCCATCTTGACTCAATATCAGCACTCGTCTAGGTATCTTGGGAACTGAAGTCTCGTATGACCACTCTTACCACACTGGTATCATACCACTTGGCTACCTAGTGGAATATCCCATCTACTTGGATATCCATGCATAGACTCACTACGACTCTTTCTACTATCATTCAGATAAGTTCCAACTCTGGATGCCAAACCTCTCTGGCTCATAGCACCAAAATGCTTCACATTATTCTTGGTGATCAGTGTTTGGTTGACTATAGAAGATGTGGAAGTCAACCTAAATATGTTCACCTGGGATCAGATGTCATGTTTGAGGCCATTCTCAAACTTCCTGTCCAGAAATAGCTCATCACCCCCAGAATTGGTGTGAAGCACTATAGATCTATGAAGAGAGAAAAATAATCCATGTCTAAAAGAGTACCCTTTTCTAGATCGATGAACTCTCGGGATCAATCGGACCTCAGGTTCCCTAGGTAGAAACAGTCATAAAAGGTCCGTTGAAACTCATCCCAAGCCATAACTCATTGGTGTTCGGCCTTTGATATCACATCCCACCATCTCTTAGGGGAATCTCAAAGCATGTAGGTTGCGAGCTTCACTCTCCTTTCAAGAGGTGTCTCGAGATACATGAATATAGACAACATGGATTTTAACAATGAATTTTCATCCATAGGTTCTCCATCTGCAGAGAATGTTAGAGGATGCTTCTGTTAAAAACCCATGTCAACACTTTCATTGATGGGGCAGAATTCGGTGCTCCCTAGTAGGCCTTTATAAACCTCATGAATCCATCTTGGAACTATGAATCGAGACTTGTTTGTGGTATAATAGCTAGTAATAAGAAGGAAAATATATGAGGATCGTCCAATAGTCCCTGATCTTCCATTTCAGGTGTCTAATCGATGCCCTATATCTAGTGTACAATTAGAGGAAGTCTTGGTGGCATGACTCGGCAAGGTCAAGCGCACACTTTAGTTCAAGATTATTGAGGAATGAAACATATAATTACAAGAAAGTAATATAATAATAGAACTTTAATGTTTATCAAAACAGGGTTATGTTGCACGTATATCTTCCACATAGCATGTTTCCTCAAGTTTTAACATGGGAGTGTACCTCTGCCCAACCTAATCATGTAACACCCATGCACATGGTGTGTTCGTTCTAGGACATGGTTTGTACTTTATATTTCCCTCATGCCATATTTCATCAACATGGATAAATCACACTGTTCGCTCATGGGTAACACTATACAAAGTTTTAACCCAAGACACGATGTGTACCACTTAAGTTCCAACTGCCCGTGTCATTAGTTACACAGTCGGATACACGGTTGACTCTACACATCATGTAAGAATGGGACACAGCGTGTACAACCTAAGTCTTATCCACCCATTAGTTTGTCACATGGCCTCTTTGGCACGACATGTACTCCCAATAAACGATGTGTTCTACCCATGTTTCCCAACCAATGTGTCTCTTCTCACATAGTCAGTCACATGGTTAACAACTACACGACATGTACATATAGTACATGCTGTGTACTTAATAAAAGTTGTTTCTTCCAGAATAAAAGAACACATGATGTGTGTTCATAACACCACGCACTGTGTTGTCAAGGTTTTTGGACAGTATATCATTGAAACATATTCGGAACCACTAAAGGATTTAAATTTTTTCCAAGGAATGATAAATTATGACCCGTGAGAGTCTATACTCCCCCGAATAGAAGTTTGGCATCCTTATTCATATCATAACATGAAAAACTTCAACTACTGTTCATATATGATCTACCAAATTCTGATCCAAGGGGGACCATAACACCTCGGAGACCAATGTTTGGCGTCCATCCAAATGAAACATTACATATCAGCAATACCTATCAAATATAAGGATTTATATGAAGGCATGTACAACAACAAGATGTATATCTAGCATGAAATCTATCACAATAGCATAAATTCAGTAATGCACCCTAAATGAAATGAAAAGAATGCATGGCATGTGATCTCCAGCAAGTTGGTGGCATACCCACATCTCATCATGTTGTAATAGAAATAGAACCTCAATTATATAAATCAGAACATCACAAAATCATGTGTATCACCAAATGGTGAAATCAAATCAACTATAACAATTGAAAAACCATAAAAATTTCAATATTTGACGGAGATTGGATTTTCCTTGTACGGAGGTTAGCTACTCACGGGCACAACATATTACCAACTACCTATTCCTCAATATCTCTATCTATAGGCTCCAAATAGTAAGACAAAGCAGAAAATAACCTCTTCTGATAGCACTTTGTAGCGTCCTAGTTCTAGGTGCCGCCCAAAGGTGCTCTGTACCCTGTTGGTCACAAGGTCTCATGCGCATTTCCATGAACTCCATAGGACGCCTACTAGAAGTAAGGGCCTTGGGTGTGATAGTAGAGAAACTATGCCCTCATTGGTAGAGAAACACAGTGGAATAACAATAATAAACAATAGATGAAGAAGAAATACCATATCAAAAAAGTGAACAGTGGAAGATTGATAGTAATAAAAGATGAAACACATATATATATATATATATATATATAATGATTCATGTCCAAGTATCTAGGAACGAATCCAATCAAGTCACAATACTGAAAATACAACACTAAAACCAAAGTACCAAAAACAGCAAATAACTCCAACAACATCGCAAGCCTCAGCTTGATCCTATGCTCTCGAGCTCTAACAACACTCAAGTAACTAATATAGAAGGGTAATTTCCCTTATCTATACCAGGAACCATATAATCTGTTTGGGTCAGAAAGCATGACCCAAAAAGGGTGTGAGAAAAATCCCACTAGGCAACTCCTAAAAGATTTGTTCCTAACTATCAATGAATATATATAGAAGGAAATATGGAAAGTGAAGCAATAAACAATGAAGTAATACAAAGTAAACCATCCTATAGTTTTTGATTACATTAATTTACATTTATAAATTATTCAAACCACTAAATAATAAAATCACTAGATCTAGACTAATCTATGTATCCCCTTGTAAAATAAAAACAACAGTCTCAGAAGACCATATGACAATCATGTATAACTGAGTCCAAGCTTGTTCTTTGGCTTGGATGGCTCGTCATAATCAATCAAATCATTCAGATGAAGCCCTATAGGAATTTTATCACCGTATAACCTCTTTGGTTCAATATATCATCAATTCAAAAATTATATTTTTCTCTTCTAGGAAATCACGCATATTCTAACACCTTTGGTCGCAAAAAAACAAAAACTCTCTGAGGAATCAGTCATCGTCAATTCCCATTGTGGTCTTTTAACGATTAACTACAGAGTCTTCAAGGAAGAACTCAATGTCAATTCACCATATTGTATCATAACAGTATACTATAGACCCTCTATGGGAGAACTCACCATCAATCCCCCATATGGTCTCAAAATGTAAATATAACATACACTCTTGGGAATCCCTCAATGTCAATGTAGGACCCCGGGGCACCCTGAGAGGGGAGGGGTGAATCAGGGTGTCAACTTTTTCTTCTTAAAGTTGTGGATCTTGTTCCCATGTTGGTAGGAACTACTTAAACATGTATGAAGGATATGATCAGCAATGATACATTCACATGCAGAGAGATGACACAACTATTTTTACTTGGTTCACCACTAAGGGCTATGTCCAAGGAGCATACGCCGACATGTTGTCGGTCGTAACTGAATCCACTATGCTTCACTAGCTATAGATTACAATTGTTCAGGCACAGTCACTCTGTCACAGGCTCACTACCTTTACAAAAGTTCAGGGATAGCTCACTGCTTCCCTCGGGTCACTCACGTTGACTCCCCCTGGCTCACTGCCATTGGTGAAGTCTCACTCAGTTTATAGATGTGAAGGTCTCTTCAATAGATTTGCATTGAAGTCTTTGTCTCCTGTTAAGAATGAGACTTTTCTTGCATCAGAGTCCTAAGTTGATGCTCTTTTTTATTCAACCTTTTACTTTAGTGCAATGACTAAATGCACTAGATCCCCTTGTCTTCGTTTGCCTGAATTACAATCACTTGTGTGACTTCTCAATAAATGATTCTCTCTTGAAGTCCAAATTTCATCCACTGATGAATACCCGTTTTTTTTCCAATCCACTGGGTGAACAAACTTTGGAAAGGGCCTTCACAAAGTACCCTACTTCTCAAGGCTCCCAGTTTTCGAAAGCTCAAACAAGTCTTCACAGAGCCCCTGCCTTTTCGTGAAACTCAATGGAGAAGCACTCTCGCGATGCTCCAGCCTTCGCAATGCTGGGCTATCACTGAGCTCCTACCTCTTTGCGAAGCTCACTAAGACAATGCGGGGCGCAAGACTTTCACGGAGCTATAATATCCGCCGCGAAGCTCCTCTATCGCGAAGCAGACTGCCTTCGCGAGTGACCTTTGTAAACCGAGAGCAAAGGATTTTCTCTGAAATTCTCTCTACTTCTCTTGAGGGGGTCGGCCTCTATTTATTGGTGATTCCACCGACCCTCCACCCTTCCACGCGAAATCAGCGCCACGTCAGCTCAAATCGCGAAGCTCCGAAGTTCTCGCCGAAATTCTCTCAAAATCGTGAATCACTACGTAAATTTTTCGTTCGCGGAGCTCTTCGTAATCGTGGAGTATCACCGTCATTATTCCTCTGTGCCTTCGCCGCGAAGCTCCCTCGCAAATCCCTTCATCGCCGTGAAGCTTTCCAGCCTCTTCCGTTCGCGAAGCATGACATAATCGCGAAAAATCACCTCCTCCATTTTTCTGGTCTTTGCGAAATCCAATCCATGCATCCCATCTTCGTGAAACTCATGCCTTTGCCATATGAAATTATTATCTTCCTGGAAATCCACTTTTCGCGATGCTCACCAACCTCCAAATTTTGGACCCCAAAAATTTGGAAAACACTGGAAAACGGCGCCACCTTGTATCTGCTCTTTTAGTCCGCCTCCAGATCAGCCATTCCTTTATTGATGTTCTATTAATAAAACAGGGATCATTATCCACACTTCTCGAACTCGACTTGCCACCATGGAATCTCCTTTGACAACAAATTTGTATGTCGTTTGTTTGCTTTTTCAACAAGCACGATCACCTCAACATCACTTCTTCTTGGTGATATGTATCCTACAGCAACTCTTCTACTTTTATCACAAACTCCACTATTGTGATATGTATTCTTTGAAGGCATAGATTTACCATCATCATCTTCAATGACAATGTGATGTGCATGGCTATCTCAGAATTCCAATCCTTGCACGACCATCTTAGAATTCCAATCATTGGCACATTGTCTTCTTCATCAACTGTCATGATCTACTTCATGCAAACCATGTGATTCAATTTGTCAAGAAGTCTCTTGCATGGTTCTCATGCAATCATGATTAATTTCATGGTATTCATCAAAACCCATGGTTCTCATGCAATAATGAGGAATTTCATGGTCTTCATCAAAACCCATGGTTCTCATGAAATAAGGTGGAATTACATGGACTTCATCCAAAAACTCCATTCTTCTTTAATCATCGTCAGATGGATCCTCAGATGGATTACACCTTACATTCTTCATTGTTGTAAACAATGTATCACCGTTGACACATGTTCTTTTGAACTTATGATAAATACAACAATCGTCTGAATCACTATTCCTCTACTTCATAGGAGTACTTCATGATCTCCTTCATTTTGATCTTCCATTCCTCCATTTCATTGGATTAGTTCTTGATCTCCTTCATTTTGAGCTTCATTGACAACTATTGACAACAAATACAAACTTATACACAAAGTGGTTCTAACAGTCAATTCCCTCTATGGTCTAACTACACCAGGTTCTCACAACCCTCTATAATACAATCTTACAAAAATGATATACAATATCCCAAATTAATCTCAACTACTAGATGGATAAGCACCTACAACGCATAACAAAGGAATTTAACAAGAATAAACAAGAAATTAATTCCAACCTAATAAGAAAGGAAACAAAATAAGGTCTTCCTCATAGGAAACCTGGACCAAACGTCCATTAACACTCAAACAAAGAAACTCACCCATGTTGTGTCCCCTAAACATAAAATTTAGCATAATGTATCAACAAAAACCTTGAATCTATCAATAAATCTAAATCTGATGATAACATGGATCAATTCTTTAACATCAAATACCCTAATCATGGGTAATCCGTACATAGGCATGTATAACTCAACGACAAACTCTCAAAGGAAAAAAACTACCTACCTCGACGTTTGTGGTGAAAAATCTCAAAATTCATCCGTTGAATCTTGCCAACATGTCGTAGATATATAAAAAGAAAAAAAATTTCAAACTTGGATTACTCAAGAAAGGGGAGAAATCAAGAATAATGGCTCTAGGGAAAGACAGAACTCACCTGTGGGGATCCTACGCATCTGGAGGCTCCTTAATCGGAGATGAGATCGAGGAGTGGGAGGTGCTCGAAGATTCTTGGTCATACGTCGCTCTATTTTATGAGAAATGGGCAGAAGAAACGAGTTCTAGAGATGAGATGCAAGACCAGTCTGATTAATTAAATAAAAATAAAAGTACATGGAATGTTCATTTAATTTACACGCTATGTACTAGCCTCAACCGGACCCAAATTTAGGTGGACCACATGGCCATGTACTCGACCATTACATATCCATTAAACGGGTACCTACGACAACAGGGCACAAGATGTGTACTCAGGGGTACACAACGTGCACCCAATAAATTTACAAATCACCATTTTTCCTTAAAAACAAGCCATAAAAAATCCAAACCTGAAATGATGCTTCAGGTTCTTACATTAATGGGTAGAAACCCATTTTATTATGGCTATCCAAAAATATTTCTTCCACGTTACAACTACTACATTTAGAATATATCTATAATCAGGTTCATGTTGTCTCTTGAATTTCCAAATCATTCCCCATATATCTAATAATCGACTTAATTCAAAAAAATGTACTTTATCATCAAGTAGCCGCATTGAGTAATGAATACTGATTTATCAATATTTCTAAATATAAATAACTACATTTCATTATAGAATGCAAAAAGAATAAAAAATATACGGTTTAATCAATAAAAATTCCAATGATAAAAATATGTATATTTTGGGGTGATTTAACATCCACATAAAAGTGCATAATTCAAGGGATAGTTTGTTACTACAAAAATGAATCAAAGATGTTAATTTCCATACTTTCCTAATTCAAAATCATAATAAACCATCAAATGGAAGAATAAGGATGGTATCTAAAAAACATATACCAATTGGAATAAGAAAAAAGGGTTTTGTAATTGGTGAAAAAAATACCATAAAAGGTTCTTGAAAAAAACTATTGGGGAAAACATTCTTTTAATTATGAAAATATTTTTTAAAAACTAAGAGTTCACTATATTTTTTGAGAATACATTTCTTCAAAAATAATTTTATATACTTATAATGGAATCATTAAAAAATTTATTTTTCATGATGTAATAAATACAATTCATTTTGTATATATTAAAACAAATATTACTTTCAAAATTTTCACTAAAATCTATACTAGAGTAGATGGGGTGGCCTTTTATATGTTAGATGAGTGACATAGTTGTAATTATTGAAAGGAATGAATTCCAAACACCTATTTTTTCCTTTCACAAGGATTAAATAATGTACCATTATTAAGACTATAATGGATATGTTATAAATATGTCCATAAAAAATATTTTATACATGTTTTTGGTTATTTTAACCATTACCTTTTTTGTTTAAGCCCCGATAAATCAATTTCAACCTTAACCACAATAATTAATTTTTAATGTTTTCAAAATTCAGTTTGCTCAAAAATTAATTTGAACATATTATAAATTATAAATTATCATGATTCCAAATATATAATCCTTTTTAGAAAGCTCATTTCATATAAGTAGAAAATTTTTATTTATAATTAATCCCACATATTTGATGATAAAACATGTTTTTAAATGAATATTTTCGAAAGATTAATATGTATTTAAATAAAAATTCAAAATGAAAATTATTTAAATGACCTAAATTGGATTAAATGACAGATATCTTAACTAATTATAATTTTAAAACAATTTAAAATTTAATTAACATAATAAATAATTGATGGAAAAATTGATTTTTAAATAAAGATTTGGAATGTTTCTCCATTCATTGAAGAAAAATATTTTTGAAAAATACTAAAAAGTAAGCATAAGATAATTTTTATATACTGATTCCAAAAAAGAAGGCTATTTTTACTAATAAATTTTCCAAATTTTTTAAAAAATTAATTATAAATTATTTCTGCAGAGTAACTAAATCATCTTTTCGAAAAAATACAATTTTTCAAAATTTAATTATTTTCCATATAAGTAATTATTATTTTATTTCTAATAAATAGATATAGATAATTTTCATGGTTATTTTTTATTATTTATACCCACAAATTTAGTATATAGGTTATAACAATATACTACATTACAGTCCATTTAGATTTAGGTCTCTGCATTCCACAAGCTATCAAATAGAAAAAATTAAAATAAATATCAGTGCTGGTAAAAACACATATACCCATGGGTTTGAACTACGTGTATGGCCCCCAAAACCATATGTATATGGTATACACATGGTTTTGGGAACTATACATAGTTTAGATATTGGAATATCTCTATGTTATACCCACGGTCTAAAATTTATATACCCTACGTTTCAAAAACCAGGTAATAAGTGTATTCTACCATGCCATTATCCTTGTACCCATGGTTCTAAAACTGTGGGTATTGGTTTTTAAAAATCATCAGCTATAGATTTAGATAATTGGACTGCATATGTAAAATTTTTACAACATACCAGTGCAACACATTAGATTATAGTTACATAAATATATATTTACGTATATATATTTATCTAAAATATGTCTATAGGTGTTCCTGCGAATTTTGTTTGTCCCAAAGAAATATTTTTTTCTTGTCTTTAAGCGGTAAAGCTATACCTAAGGTTTTAGAAAACTAAGTCTCTATGCATTTTTATAGCTATACATTTCTGGGAACCATGGTTATATGGTTTCAAAAAAAACCTAAACCCATTGTTATTGCAAAAACCATGGGTATAGGTCTTGGAAAAAAACTATATACCCATGGTTTTTCAAAAACTGTGGCTATAGGTTGTAAATTGTCACATATACAAATGGTTTTAAAACAAATGGGTATAGGTTCTAAGAAAATAAAATTACCAATGGATTAAAAAACCCATGGGTATAGGGGTGACCCATACCCACAGTTTTTTTCCAAAACATGGGTATAGGGTCATTTTCCAATAGGGTATATTTCGTGGATCGTTTAAGATCAGTGTTACATATTGAATATGATATAGAATAAAAATTTATAATTTTATAATTTTAGGGGTAATAATGTCATTATATTATATAATAAATATTCCGGAAAATATTTGTTGAAAATATTGACAAAAGAGAATGGATTTTCAACCAAAGAGATAAATAAAGCCGATTTTCCTTAAAATACATTCCTTTGGTATATTAAGTACTTAAATAGAGAAAATTTAAACTAAATAATGTATTCTAAAGAATGAAATAGTGTATAATTAAATTAATTATAATATAGGATGTTAGATCGAAAACATTCTTCATCAAAAAGATATTCATAATCTATCTTTAAAAATAGTGGTATAGTTACATAAAACCATTTCCATAAGATAAAATTACTTCTCATTATTTCTAAAATACTATATAATATATATATATTTATTTATTTATTTATTATTAACATGTAAAATAATAAAATTTATATATATAAGATCATATATTACTTATTTATAACATTTTACCACCCATCTATTAAAAATTATTTCTTTAAATAACTATTCTAGGAGATAACAACTTTGTTTTTCAAGTATGTTTTGATTCGGTAGGTTTGGAATTTGTACTTTGATCATGGTTTCATAATATTAATAATGTTAATAATTATATAAATACCATATATATTCATTATACACATATTTATATTCATCCATAAAATTTATAGATAGAAAAACAAATTACACCATTCATGGAGACGGTAGGTCGTACTTACACATAAACCTAGTTTTCATTCATGAACAGATATATTGAATGAAAATAAAATAATAATTGACATTTGAAAAAAACTTATTATATAATATATATCATATATATTGAATAAATCTATCCTTATTACCAGCTACATAAAGAAAAAATAAAAAATGAATCACATTGCTTAGTGGAGGTGGTATTCCACACCTATGCATGAGTGACATTATCGTTTTCCAATGGATTGGATGTTAATAAGGTGTATGTGATATTATAATTATAAAAGTTTTATTCTTTAATAAATATAATATATACACATTATATCCATCATTATATCCCACATGATATTCGGTGATCTAAAATGAATTATATCGGTTTCTGAGGAGGTAGCCTTCCGTCGACAGGATCAATAGTTTCGTTTCATGTCTGTTGAAAATGGAGATGAATACAGTTTATGAATGTGACATAATAACATTATAATAAAATTAATATTTTTGTTATTATTTAATCAGTTTATAAGAACTTTTTAAAGAGGCATAAGAAGAAATAAAATGAAAGCACATAGTTAAGAATTATACCTCTACTTCGAACAACCGATTTAGGTTTAAACCTAATGTCTTTCTATGATAGTTTTTTTATCAAACCATGTACAATATATCATGTTTAGGTAGGTTTTAAATGAATTTTTCTATTCTTATGAAAACTAAAAGCGAAATTAAATGTGGATAATAGAGGATATGGGGTTTCCACTTTTATGTGGGGGGGAGGACCCACATTGAATGTTTGAAAGGAATAAATTATATTAAAGTCAAATTCACATAAAAAGGTTCATAAAATGGACCATCACAATGGATTATAAGATATTGGTTCTATATATGGATATATAAAAGAATTTATGCCAGTTCCAGTTCATCTTAACCCTTATATCTTTAATTTAACACTTGATAAATTTGGTTTATCCTTAACCATTATTACCGATTTTTACTATTTTTACTATTCATTGTGACCAAAAAATAATTTTACCTTGTTACATAATATTAATTTTAATAATTAAAAATATTTAATAAATTTAAAAATATTCAATTCATAAAAGTGGAAAGATTTAATTTTCAAATTGAACTCGCAATCATGACGAAATATATTTTCCCATAGAAACGGTTTTCTGAAGTATAAAATGGTTTTATATCAAAATTCAACATAAAAATGATTCAAATAAACTAAATTAGATTACTAAAAATAAAAAAACCCTAATTTTACTTTTAATATAATTTTAACATAAAATTAATCTTCTTACGTACTTTAAATGTATTGACAATTTTTAATAAATATTAGTATTTTTCACTATTAATCAAAAAATTAATCTTGTAATAAAATTTTTAAAAATTGACTCTTAGATAATTTCTTAATGTTGATTTAAAAAATTATTATCAATTTTTCAAATAAATTTTCTAAAATAATAAAAAATTAAATTAATATAATTGAAAAATGTGGTGAAACCAGTTTTTTGAAGAATACCATTTCTAAGGATAAAAGTGGATTTATTCATATCTCATCCCTTTAAAAACTATCAGTTGAACGATAAAACATTTTTTTAAAATATAATATTTAAATTTCAATATAATAAATCACTAATTTTTTTTAATTTAACTTGTTAATTTAATAACAAATTGCATGCATAAAAACAATTTTTCATAAAAACATTTCTTTTAACATTAAAATAATTTTTCCCTTATAATAAATAGATAGCCATTTTTTATTTTATACATGATTAAACCATTAATTCATCATAATTTATCTATTATTATTCATACCCACAAATTTAATGGTCAGGGTATAACATTATATTGTATTACAATTCATTTAAGATTGGGGTTGTGTGTATTGGAAGCTATGAAAAATAAAAAATTATCTGATTGGAAGTATGTCATAAAATCTCAAAGTGTTCCACTAAAACCCAATTAAAATGAATTTATCCATTTAAATTATATCACTTGGATATAAAAAAGGGGGATATCTCTATTCCATTGCATCATCTGGTTCCCGGGTTTTTACTTCAAATATTAGATTCATCTAGAGAATAGTAACCGGGTGAGTAATATTTTTCCATATCACCTTCTCACTATATTCAAAGATTTGGACCAATTTATATTCCTAGTAATGATAATTATCCAAAATTATGACCTTTGAGTTCATTACATGTGAAGGATTAGGTATGTACTTCCTCATGAGATATTCCTAGAACACATCATGAACTTGAGAGAGGTTTGGTGGGAGCACCAAACAATAATCTACAACCCATACTAGATCAAGAATATCAAAGAGGCCAATATAAATATGTATTATATTTCCATTTTTTCTCAAATATCATAAACTTATTTCATAGATAAATTTTCATAAACACATTATCACCAAACTCAAACTCAAAATCTAATTTATGATTATCAATACCAATTGTTTATCAGCTTCGAGCCACCATGATGTGATTTTGAGTATTTATTACTTTATCAACCATTTCCTCATCTCGATCATGGCCCAACTACTTCATTTAACCAGATTCAATACAAAATTCTGGTGCTATGAGATTTTTTCCACAAATATATTTATAAGAAAAAATTTGAATGATCAAGTGAGATATATATCTATAAGAAAACTCAACTATAGGAAGGAGTTTTTCCCAACCGCCTTTGAATTCCAAGGAATAGGGTTGAACCATATCATCTTGGTTTTTAATGGTTCTCTCATATTGGACCTATTTCTAGTAATGATATGATGTACCAAAACTCAACTCTATATCCATACCTTGTAGATGTTTTTTCCAAAACATTGAGGTGAAGCTAAAATTCCAATCATATATAATAGATTGTGGTATTGCATGAAAACATACCACTTCCATAATGTATAGTCTGGAATAAAATATAAAGAGATAAATATTCAATAATAACAATGATGTTTTATGGATTCATATGTAAATTCACAACACCCCAAATAGAATTATGGACTTTATACATTTTGATGAGTCTGATAAAAATTCCATAGTGATGTTTTTATATTTCCATTATGGTATGGGAAATTGTTATAACATACCCTTATAATTTTATAGAAATAAGGATTTAACATACATGGATATTACATCATTTTATAAGATTATTAAGAATATTAAAAAAATAGATACCTGAGGACCGTAACAATTTAGTGTATTTGGAAATGTGGGAACAAAATATTTTATCCTAGTGAAAGATCTTTAACATATCCTATAAAGATTCCCACATTTAGTGCTTATACCTAAAACCTTTCTTCATAACATGGGGAAGGAAACATAAGAAAGGGGTGATCTCAAATGATTAGTAAGGGTAAATAAAGGAAATGCATAAGAATAAAATAAACAAATATTATGAAACCTGATCGTAACATTTGAAGATTATACCCTATATATTAGAGATCATAATAAATATTGGTTTTACATAATACATGTATCATAATAAAATTACAATCATAAGTTATGAAATCTTAAAATAGGAATAAGGCATTGAATTTTTGGCATGAACATTTGATTATAACATTGTTAACATGTATAAGTAGAAAAAGGATCACTCATTAAGTTAAATTCATTAAATAATTTCCCCATATCAAATTATAAACATACAATCTGGTCCATGCATAGCATTGTGAATGTGTTATCAGGTTTACACATAAACTCGTTGACATAAACAAGGTCAATGAATAATAATGTGAACATGTAATCTGGATTAATCATTAACTTTTATACATGAAACCAGATTAATTCATAACATTTTTAAAATGTAATCTGGTTCATTCAAAACATTGTAAACATTTAATGAGGTTCACACACAAACTTATATACTCTTGAGTCATTTATCATTACCCAATGCATTAGAGGGAGGTATAGATCTAACCAAGGTATAATAAAATACTACATATGATTTCCACATAATTATAAACAATAATAATATCCTAACCAATGAAATGAGAGAGGAATCATGAACATGTAATCTTATAATTATCTATAGAAAAAACGTAGGTCTCATAACCACCAACTATGAAAAGAAAAAGGTCTCAAAAGAGTATAACCTGTGAAAGAGAAATGGGATTCATAAACATCGTGAAATGAAAACACTAACCTTTAAAAGAAATAATTTTAACAGAATCATTTAATCATTTCCCTACAAAGGAACGATTAATACAGAAGGATTTCATCTTATATGGGAAACAATTTTGAAAGATCTTTTAAAAAAACTTCTTGAGGAGAATATCCTTTCTTCTTTGACATATTCCTTTTTAAAAACTAAAACCTTTTGAAAAAAATTCCTTTAAAATATAATTGAAAAATGATAAATAAATCTTTGAAATCATTTTGGAAACCATTTTCTCTAAAAAATTATAACGAATGATTGAAAATATTAAAAACATCTCATAAACATAAGACATTATTCAAAACCTTTTTCTTTGATAATAACTATCAAAACATATAATGAAATATTTTAAAACAGTAAACAAAATATTTTCCCCCAAATATTATATTCAATGATCATTTGAAAAAAATAGTAAATTATTTTTTAATTTGTTTTTGTAAACATGATTTTTTAAATATACCTAATTTCCAATCGAAGAGAGAAATACAGAAATAATTTTCATAAATTTTTTATTAATTATATTAAGTTCCAAAAGGTAGAAAAAAGGTACTAATACGTTGATATATCTTGAATGAATATAGTATAATTAATGTTAATTAGTTTTCTTAATAGATGGATTAAAATATTTCATCAAAGGGAGCATAATCATAATCAATTTTGAAAAGCGATGAGATTGTTTCAATAAACTCTTATCACTTGGTAACCTCAAACCAAACTCCCCATGTTTAAATATAGATATAAATGAATATTAAAATACAATTAATGGATTTATATTAATGATATATCTTGTTAAAGTCAGTATGTGCACCTGACATAAAAATATAGATGTGTAACATGGCATGTGCCTCAAAGAAGGTAAACTGGGACAAAACCATCTTACCGATTTGGTAACTTTTGAACCCTAAACCCCATGTATGATATATCATATAATTGATATTTAAATAGACATAATGTAAATAATATTAACCATATAATAAATTCATGGTATGTATGAAAACAACTCAAAAGAAAAGAGCGGTCAATAAGGTATGTATCTCACGAATATAAAAAGTGAGATGAAATTTCATTACCTTAAACTGATTTTGTTTTGTGGTATTTATCCTTTTATATAGTGGTTTAAAATATGTTACTAACTTATTAAAGAACCTTAATCATGTTTATAATATAATATATCACCTTTCTATAACTTCTTGTTACATGTTTGTTAACAATCTTTCATTATTTTCACTATTTTGAGTGTTAATTGCCTAGTTTTATCAAGTATGTTTTGACTGGATATTTTCTAATAGTATTACATAGATCATAATTTATTCATTCCCTGAATGTAAAAAATGATTTAATTATCTTATATAAGCAGTAAATATGTATTTTTAATAATATAAAATGATTGGAGATAATAAATAAAATGCACCGTTCATGGAGATAGTAGGCCATACACACACTGGAACGCTACATTCATTTCGTTGTAGTATTAAAAGAATTAAAATTTAATGATATATTTTTATTATAATTACATTATAATATCTATTTTTATATGTTTTTTAGTTTTATTAATACTGTCATTTTTTACATTCCTTTTGTGGTGTGATCGAGACACAGTGCTTTGAGGGGTCGTAGTCCACATGTCCTCAAACAAAATTATCCTTTTTAAACAAGATGGAAATTATAATGGTATGTTATAAATAAAAATTAATGAAGAATAAAGACATTATAAATATCATATATATCACATATAAACATATTTTCCATCATAATGTCCACCATGATATGTGGTAATTGAAAAATGAATAATCATCATTTCATGAGGCAGTAGTTCATTGTACACAAAAACATAAAGCTCGTTGCCCATTAGATAGAAATATGTGTAAGTTTAGGTAGAAGTAATAATATAAAAACATCATAGTATATTGAAGACACTATTTTTTTATGTAATAATCTAATAATAAGAGTATATGGAGTGGATAAGAAAATAAAGGAAAAGAGATCATTGGAAATAATTACCTTAAAATCATGTAACTCCTTTTGGTTTATACCAATGGGATTCCTTGGAAGAATGCATAAAAAATTGAGGCTTAAAGGATTAGGTTAGGTATTTTGGGAATCTATTTGGGTAGATATTTTCCAAAACTAAGTGTTTAGATAGGTGTGATTAAGTGGGAGAAGTGGTGGCCTCTTATAGTGGAGGACGAGTTACACTCTTGTAATATTTTGAGAAAGGAATTAAATACAAAATTTTCACATTGAATGTGGATCCACTAATGAACCAAATTTGATATAAGGGTGAATAGGTTCAACATATTTCCTTCTAATAGCTCTTCTAAAGGTCTATATGTCTTTTTGTGCCATAAGTTTTAGGTTTTGTCCCTTATTGTGCTTAATTTAACTTCAACTGTTCTAATTAATTTTAATTACATTAACTTATATTTTTGGTTAAAAAATAAATATTATCTTATTACAAATTATATATTATTTTGATTTCAAATATTTAATAAATCTTCAAAATTTCAATAATAAAATTTATGGAAATTAATTTTAAATAACCCCACAGGAGGGATGACAATACTAGGTTTTAAAGTTAAAATATTTAAAAGTTTTCTATGTTTTTATATTAAATTTCCAATTGAAATTGATTACAATGAAATAAATTGGATTAATTTACAAAAATATGATCTAATTAAACATTAAAACCAATATAAAATAGAATTTACCCTTATAAATAAATTATATGGAAAAGTATCTTTGAACTAAAATACAATATTTTTCTATATTCATTAAAAATTAATCTTTATAAAAAACTACCAAAAATTAGCCCTAGGATAATTTTTATGTTTATATTAATAATAAGAAGTTTATTTTAATATATTTTATTTTTAAAAGGGTCTTATTTTGGATTTAAAATGGATTCTCCATTAAAAGGTGGTAGAGTTTCCTTTATAAAAATAATCATTTTTGTGTGTGAAATTGGATTTGTTCTAATATTCTGACTATAAAACATAATGGATTAATATTAAATTTTTTTGATTGAATATTTAAAATATATATTTTTGTAAAATAACTCACTAATTGTGATTTATTTATTTTATAGAGACAAAATTCTTTTGGAGGAATGGAAATAATAATAATATTTGTTTTTATATTCATTTGGTTCTTAGTTTCATTTATAACTAATCGGTAACACATGAATTAATTTTACATTTATATAAACCATAAGTTTTCAAAATTTAGTTTATAATATTTATATTTATTTATTTAATTTATAATTAATATATTATTATGTTAAATAATAATGTCGTAATAATATATCATTGTCTTGAAATATCTAGACTTGCCTGTTGTGTAATTAATCGAAGAAAGTTTTCCTTGCATGTAAAACAAGATAACTAAATGTGGGTTTCAATATAATCCATAGATTATATTATATTTATTTCAGATAGTAAATATATTGTAAATTATCAGGTTATTATATTCCATTTTACACTTGGTGTTGTGTGTAATGGACGTCAAGTCGGTGTTTTGTGTAATGCAATCCAGGTTGGTGTCGTGTAGCACATACAGAGTTGGAGTCATGTGAAAAGAATGTCTGAAGTGGTGAAATAAATTACCAAAATGAATAATAATTTATTCTAAAAAATTACTTCACAAAAACACAGGGGTTTACATTCTACCCCCTTTAAAATGAGTTTCTCTATTTAATTTTTTGTGGTTTATCAAAGGTTTTATATTTCAAAGTTTCATTCATAGAAATTCACATCTTAAAAACGAATACTAAAACATAATTTTAAAAGGAATGGTCAGAAACAAAATGGTTTTCCAAAGTAATATATAAATAGTTTTCTACATATGAGAACAGGGGTGGGAAGTGAGAACATGTATATGGAATAGAAATATAACTATCATGTTCTAATGGAGAGTGATAGAGAACATGGTCAGGAAAAAGTTAACAATAAAAAAGTCATAAATATTTGATTATCTAAAGAAACATGTGATTCATCCGAAAATAAGGTACTAGGATAACCTTTTAGGATTCAAAATACTTTCCCTAATATTGAAGGATGTTAAGAAGTTATAATTACTTGAGTTCATACCCTTTCATATGTAAAATATCACCCATTTTTCATGTCTTGACCAATATCCACATTGTCACTTTCTCCAAATAGGAAAGTGAATTTTTAATTCTTAAGGCACTAACTGACCATGAGATCCATGATAAGTCATTCCATATCTCTTCATTTACCATCAACAATTTTTTTTGAATAGGTTATCCAATATTAATAAATCCCCATGTGGTGAGATAAAACTTTAATCTCCCAAAGTTTATTAGATGTCTAACATAAACATCCAATTACTAGTTAATCTTATAACCCTTCTGAATGATAAAAATCTAGAAAATTAGAAAAAATGACACTAAAAGAGTTAAACATTGATTCCCATATATCAAAAAGTATCTCTTGGTTGTTACATTCCAAACATGTGAATATCCTCGTCGTATATTATCTTGAAATATGGTATTGACCCAAATTAACCTAAATACTTATTATAAACAACCATGATTCCTAATTAAAAAGGTCAATAGATATATTCCATAAATTCATGAACTTTTTAACTTCATGTATGATAACATAGACTAATTTTTCAATAGTCCCTCTATTCGTTATGAGGTAATTAATGCTATCCAGTTTTCTCTATCCAAATCAATCATCTCTTTATCTAAGAGATTTACTATTTCATCAACATCTTCATCACATTAAGGGTAACCTTACCTTAATAAAAATATCATTTTTTATACTTAATCATCATTAAACATATACATTTTAATCCTTAATGAAAACTTATATAAAAATAATTATATATTTCTTGATTTATATAACATAATCATTGAATTCCAAAACATAAGTATAACATTCATCCAACTTCATTATTAAACCATTAATTAGGATTCATCAACATATTACTTAATATTTATTTCCTAGAATATATGAATGATGTCTTAAGGATCCTAAACATCAATCTAATAATTCTTATTATGATTAAGTTAAACGATATTTGAATAACTTAACATACATTTCACATTCCATTTATGGTCTCTTTATCTTCAAAAGTATAACCAATACTCATAAAACAATATTTATTATCATTATGCGATTTCAACTTTTAAAATTTATTTTCATAATTCCCAAACTCTCAGCATCCAAAAAAATCAATGATAACAATGTTTCTTCTAGTTCTCTATGTTGACTAAAATTAGAAATCACAGGGTGAGAAACACAAATCATTGAATAAAAATACATAACCCCAAAAAATTACTTAGAGGTTGTATAAATTATGAAAAATTATTTAATATCTGACATATTATGTTTATACTAGGTTATTCATAGTCATATTCTATTTAGATCCTTTATAATGGTTCATGGAGAGTTTGTGAATTTTCAACACATATCCCCCAGGAGTGTCAAAATAGGTGTGCAATAAGGCCTGTTTGCATGTATCATATTACCCCATGTCAGGCCTGAAACATTTTGTCTGAGTTGTTACTCCTAGATAAATTTGTTCCCAAGAGAGATCTACTTGTATCATTCAGACAAGGATGTTTTACTAGGAAACCACTCAAACTATCATTTACCAAAATTCCAGGACATTTTCCTATATGTTTTCTTATCCTTAGATACATCACTATAATATTCTTAGAAACACCCTTAGGGATATTAGTAAGGTTTTATAATCCTTGTTTACAAAGGTTGACTAAAGTTTATATTTGATACCAACTATAATGACCTAGGTTTAATATACATGGATATTACATCATTTTATATGAATATCCGGTAAAATTAAAAAAATGCATGCTCGAGGATCATAATAGTTTTTGTATTTGAAAACAGGGAAAAAAAATATTTTATCCTAGTGAAATATCCTCAATATCTCCGATAAAGATATCCACCTTTAGTACTTTTACCTAAAACGTTTATTTATAACCTAGAGAAAGGAAACATAAGAAAAGGGTGATCTCAGATGCTCAGTAAGGTTAAATTATTGAAATGCATAAGCATTAAATGAACAAATGGAATGAAACATTAGTATAACATTTTAATATCATACCCTACGTATTAGAGATCAAAATAATTTTTGGAATATCATAAGACATGTATCATAAGAGAATTAAGAGCATATGTCCTGAAATCATAACATAGAAATAAAACACAAAATTTATGGCATGCACATTGGTTTATAATTTTTTAAACATGTATATGTTGAAACAAGTTCACTCATTAAGTTAAGCACATGAAATCAGGCCCCTGCCTCTTCTTATGGACATTCAACTAGGTCTATGAATAACATTGCGAACTTGTAATCAGGTTCACACATAACCTTATGGATATGAAATCGAGTCCATGAATAATATTCTGAACATGTAATATGGTTCACGCATAACATTGTGATAATGTAATCAAGTTCACACATAAACTTATGGACATGAAACCAGGTACATGAATAACATTTTGAACACATAATAAGGTTCAATCATGATATTGTAACATGTAATCACATTCACTCATAGACTTATGGACATGAAAATAAGTCCATGAATGACATTTTGAACATGTAATATGGTCCACTCATAACATTTTGAACACATAATCCATTTTACGCATAAATATATGGACATGAAACCAAGTCTATTCATAACACTTTGAACATGTAATAAGGACAGCTCAAAGAATTGGGAACATATAATCACTTTCACAAAGAAACTTATATACTCATGATTCATCCATCATTACCGAATTCATTTGAGGAAGATATAGATCCAACCCAAGACATAAAAATATCATACATTTGAGTATGAAAAGATTATAAACAATAATTAGATTATAACCCATGAAATGTGATAGGAATCATGAACATGTAATCATATAATTACCTATGTAAAATTGGTTGGTATCATAAGCACCACACATAAAAATAAGTGGGTTTAAAAATAATATACCTCATGAAAGAAAAATGGGGTTCATAAATATCATTCCGTAAATCATTAACCTTTAATAAAAAGAATATGAATGGAATAATTGAATAACTTTTCTAGAAAGGCATGATTAACACCAACAGATATCATCTTATATGGCGAAAAAATAGGAAATAACTTTTAAAAACACTTATTGAGGAAAATATCCTATCTTCTTGGATAGATATTATTTTTAAAAAATAACACCTTTTGATAACCATTCCCTGTAAATAAATATGAAATCTTATATGAAAAATTTGAAATCATTATGTGAACCTTTTTCTTTCAAAACAAAAAAAATAAGTATTGAGAATGTCAAAAACATTTTATAAACATAATATATTCTAGACAACCGTTTTCATTGAAAATTGCTTTGAAAATGTATAAAGGAATCTTTGAAAATAATAAAACATTTTTAAAATCCTTTTTCCTTGAAAATTATAATCATGTCATGACCCTTCCCAGAGAGGGCCATGCCATGACAACCCTTATCCCACCTCTAATAGGCCAGGTGATGGTTACTATAATCAAGTAGGAAAATTCTACAAATATGAGGAATTTTCTTATATACCTATACACATTAACACATCTACAAGCGGTAAATTCTGAAATATAAAAACACTAAGTAAAAAAGAATGAGTACCACTAAGATACCAACAATAGAGTACAATAAAAGAAAACTGGGAAGTAAACAGGGGATGAATACAACCCCACCAAAAGTAAGAGTCTGAAAAAGTGAACACACAAGTTACTGAAGTTCATCTGCATAAAACCATACCTAAAGCGGTGGTACATTGATTGGTGTCTAAATCTATAGAAGCACACATCGAATTTCTGGTCTATCTATGAACCATTTGGTCCTAGTCCACCTAGGACTTAGTAAAAAATCGATCGTCTGCACAGGACAGTACATGTGTAGGAAAATCCCGTGTAGGGGTGAGTAAAACAATACTCAGTAGGACACCCCAAAACCTAAAATGAAATAAAAACATAGAAATTTACAAAGGAATACCACTAAAGGACACCACAAAGTTACACCACTAAGAAACACCACTAAGGAACACCATAGAGGAACACCACAAAGGAACCCCAAGAAATAACACAATGAAGGAACTCCACAAAGGAACACCAATAACGATGACCATAAAGGAAAACCACTAAGGAAAACTATGACAGAACACCACTAAGGAACACCGTGAAGGAACAACACTAAGGAAAACCATGAAGGAACACCACTACAGAACACCATGATGGAACACCACTAAGAAACACCATGAAGTAACACCACTAAGTAACACCATGAAGGAACACCACTTAGAAAAACCATGAAGAAAAACCATGAAAAAACACAATGAAGGAAAAACACAAATAAACACCATGAAGAAGTTCCGCTAATGAAAACCACTAAGGAACACCATGAAGGAACACAATAAAGAAATACAGGAAAGATACCATATAGAATTACAAGAAGTATACCACATCAAAATACATTAATTATATCACATATGAATACCCAAAATAATACCACATATAAATACAAAAAGTATACCACACATAAATAAATGCATTATACTACACAAAAAATAGTACAGTTATCTCACACATATATTACTCTATAGGATGGAAAGATGTATTATCAGACTTAGTCCATAGAAACAATAGTATCGGTAACACACAGAGTGCTGATAACACAAGGTGTGTCAATAAGACATGGAGTTTCAATAAAACAAAGAGTGTGGATAACACATAGAGTGTGGATAACACACAAAGTTTGGATAAAAATGATGTTTTGAAATCACATTGAGTGTCTATAACACACGATGTATCGATAACACACAGATTTTTGATAAGGCATGCATCCCCCATGTCACATAGTCAATAAGATAGATAGTATCAAAATCACATAGTCTTAAAGCCACGTAGTCCCAAGGCCACAACCATCCAGATGATTCCGATCATAGAATGCTCATTTATAGAGAACGTAATCTTTAAGCTATTATGTCATATGTGAACTTCCATAAAGACTCAATTAGAGTATCTCAAAAGGCCCATCCTGTTTCAAGGGTCCTAATTATGCAAATGACTCATTAAACATACACACTATTTAGAAGTAACTATTGTTTTTATAAAAAGTTATAACTCTGTTCTAGTTAGTGTCCGACCTGACCCATCAGAAATGGCCTGACCAACTAATCGACACGACCTGATACATCTGACCTACCCGGTCTAACCGTCTTGACCCGACCTAGTCCTGTTTGGTCCAACTCAAACCAGCCTGGCTTTTTGGGCATGTCCTGCTATTCTCAGCACGCTGGGATGCTAGGTCCATCCCATGGGGCCATTAGAGTGTCCCAGCTAGTCTCGTTCATCCCCCACTATGAGCCGGCTCAGTACGCCACATGTGGTCTTCTCCGACACATTCCTGTCGTGTGAAGTGGTGTCCTGAAGAGTATCACATGTCCTGGCCACCATTTCTTCATTCGACTCAACATCAATCCACAACCTATGGTCAATGCCATGACACATCTCCCACATGGCCCAACTAGGAAGTGTCCTTGTTCAGTCATTCGTGCTCTAGAACCTCTCCTTCCTCCACTGCACTTACATACAACCGGAACCGTGTTCTATTTGGTACCTTCATGCACTGCTACCTGTGACACTATATTTTTCAAGATTCTCCTTTTGATTTAGTGATCCATTTTTCTAAATAGAGCCACATCTACGAACCTCATGTTTTTATATTCACTACATTGGGCATTGAACCTGATTTCCATTCCTCAGGGGGTCCGATCATGGTTAGATCCACCCAACAACGTCGAGTTGAGAACCATAGTGTTTCAATAGAGAAGAGAATGAATAATGGAGATAGAAATTCATAAAAAAATTGTTTATTATTCTTGTTCGAGCATTCATGGTGAATGATCAATATTTGGGGAATTTGGGTTAAAAACAGATCAAGGTGAATCCTGTTAACCCACAGAAAATCCCTCTCAAAGTATACGATCGATCTGTGGGATAATGTGTCCTTGTATTATTCCACATTCATCATAGATATAAAGAATGGGTAAAATAACAAGGAAACAACATCCTACCTCGATTCATTTCAATCGTCAATGAGGAGAAAATCTATGTCACCATTCATCGACCCTTGATCCACCGGATCCAGGGTTTTGTCAATTCACTGTCCTTTTCCAATGGTTTCTATATAGGTTATTCTCTCCAGCATAAAGGTGTTATTTTTTATGGTAATAAACTTGAATTCCATGACATGTCTTATTAAAAAAAGAAATTTGTCATTGTGTCTCTATGTAACATGAAAAATAAAATAAACATAATTTAATTTATTTCTTTAAACGCTCAAAAAATAATTTCCATAGTCGACCCGTTCCGATCGATGTTAGGCCCTGATTTAGGAAAAAACAACAATAAAAATTCAATGGTGGTCTTCGATTTTCAACAATAGTTACCATTCATGAGTTATTAGGATTATAAAATAAAATTAAATAATTTAATTAACTTATTTATGGTTATGTACTTTGTGGATTTTTTTTTCAGATGACCAGCGCCGACCAATGTTAGGTCATACTTAGGCTAATGCCAATACTATGAGGTCAAAAGTTCCCACATATTTTTGATCCAGGAACCCATTTTAGAGTCATTTTTATTTTTCAATAAATACGCACACGAGTGATTTTAAAATGTTAACATTTTTTGAAACTACTATTTTGGGCACCCCCGTCTATGAAATTGAACGCTGTCTCAGTTCCTTGTCTTGTAATTTTCCCAATTAATATATACAAATAAATTTGGATTAATAAGAGTCATTAAATTATCCACACCTTAAGTAATTACATCTCTGAAAGCAAAACCAAGGGCTCCCCAAACAGATTAGATTACTTAGCATACACCTGAGCCTCTTGCTCCCATGTACTCTCCGGGAGATTCTTATGCTTCCACCGAATGTGCACCAGAGGAATCAACCGCCCACAAAAGATCCTATCTTGTCAATACTTTATCTCTAGGGATGGATGTAAAATGAGCATCATGATATGAAACTATCATCAATGGAACTCCATGGAGTCAATCAATCTCAGGAACATAGATGAATCTCAAGCACTCTACTGAACTCTTCTCATGGAAATATAAGAAGTGGACCATCATGGTGAGTCAGTCAATGAACACCTTGATGGAATAGTATCCCCTAGAAATAAGTTGTAATACCCATCTAAAAATCCATCACTATCCCATACCACATTCACTCTATCACCTCAAAGGGTTGATTCAAATGCATTAGAACCTAGTGCTCAACCTTTACTTGATGAAAAGTTAGGCATCTTGCAATGAAATCTATCACTTCCTTTTTCACCCCTGACCATTAGAAATGATGTCAAAGGTCCTGGTAAATCTTCACCACACCTGGATATACCACCAAAGAATATGTATGTAACTTAATAAAATCCTCATCGTGTATTTCCACTTGTAAAACAGAGCACCCTCTATAAATAATGATGTGCTCCCCACCTTCTGAATATACCTCATGGGCATGCCCTGTGGACATCTGAGCAGATAAAGTGTCATAGTCGGTATCCATGAGTTGTTCCTTCTTGTATTTCTATAAGAGTGGAGTGGTGAAAAACATCGACTGAAGGTAAGATGTTCCATCTCCTTACACAAAAGATAACTTCAACGAGGCTAACTATTTTGACACATCATCCAGAAACTACAATCTAGATCTCCCACTGAGAGCATTTTTTCCCAAGTTACCCTTCCCAGGAATAAAGACAATATCTATGTAATAATCTTTGTGGAAATATAGACAATTAATTTGGCTCGACCTTTGTGGGATCCACTGCAACTAAGACACTACTACAGGAAACAAAGGACGAATAATGCCCACTACATCCAGGTTTAGGATAGACAATTGACAAGCAATTATCTGCACCCTCATTTGTGTGAGTTTATTCTATGCTGCCTGGGTTTCCTTTTCACCTACAAAGAAATACATGTTCCACTATTATAGACACACCTCATTTTTCTCTTAAAATAGTCAATCAGAGCATGAACTATTGGTAACTATTCCATACCATGATTTTTGTCGTAAGGCCTTGACGCCACTACCAAGAGATCCCACCCTAAAATCTTTCCTCTAAGAGTAATTCCACACTGCCTGCACTAGGGAATGAACATTGGGTATCCTCTAGTTAGAGTCTCCAAGTGTGTGGGTGGAGTCAAAGGTTCAACCAGAAAATCTGAGTCTATAATAAGATTCGTGGAAAGAAAAGAATGACTAGTACATATGCCTATAAATACTGAAACGAAGGTCTGATATGCACATATCATACCCTGAATAACTCCTTGAGCCCCTAAGTCATAAGACTCGACCGCATACAGCTGTCCCCCACCCCTATCCTGTATCTCCCTAAGCCTGGAGTGGACCACCCGGAGGAGGTGGTGGTAACATGACAAAATGTGTACCACCTCCTACTTCTCTCATAGATTCTCTGCCACATCCACCACCTTGCGGATATTCATACTCATGATTTCCCACTTTTGACTATCACTGTCAATATCTGTCAATCCTAGGGACTCTTAACTAAAAAGGTTTTCTCTAGCACCCTAGAATAGGTTGGAATGAACTAATGGATAATGTGGGCTTGGATGTCCCTATGTAGACCTCCCTCAATGGTCTAATACCTAAATTACTGGTTGCGTATCACATCCATCAAGTACCTATAAAGGTAGGTATTCCTCGAGGGAAACATAGGTACTGAAAAATCCTCTTACAGAAGATGTAAAATCTCTTGGAAATGAAAATCCCTTACGTTATAAGGTTATAACTTCTCTCTAAAAAGGTTCTCAAACTATTTCCATAGAAAAGTCACCTCATCACAAGATCATTTATCCAAAACCTACCATCAAACTACTAAGATGTGTAAAAGGATCTCTCTCAGGACCACCAAATGATATGCAACTGTCCTGATTAGATAAAAAACGTAGATCAAATTTACAAGTTAGTACTCATCCACATGTGTGTAGGTCTCTCCTTGGAACTTGAGGGGTCTCTATCATAGAATCTCGGGAGGCATGCTCTGCCTATGCTCCTCATTAGCTGGTACTACGGGTGCCTTGTGATACTATATAGGTGGTGGTATAGCTGGTGCACCACCTAGAAGTGATATCTCTGATTCAAATCCTTGTACTAATGTCTCATCACTTAGAGAATCATCATCATGATCACATGGTGGAATTATATCAAGATATCTTTGTGGAGGAATCTTGGAATATAACACGATATACCATGATCAGTAGAGTATACCTAGTGAGCTGAATCAAGAATGACATGAGAAAATACCAAAATCCTATGTGAAGAATGTTACATTTTTTCCTTGAAAATAGTGTTTTCATGTATTGAGTAGAAAAGAATAATTAATAGTCCTGGTGTAGGGATACATCATTCGCCACACCAACACTAGATTCCCTGTCCAGAAATCTGAACTCGAAACACTCGACATTGTTTCCCCAAACCAATCTCACAGACTCTCAACCCTTAAGTAGAATCAACCATGACTGATACCACTTTTTCATGAACCGTCTTAGAGGGGCATGTTCAATGACTACCCCAGGCCCTCCTCTAATAGGTTAGGGGCTAGTGACTTGAACCAAGTAGGTATATCCAAAAAAATTGGAGGCATATGACTATATATCAGCACACATGCACAATTATCCAAGATGTGAATGCTAAAATGTAAAAACACTAAGTAAAATATATTTCCTACCAATAAGATACCAATAAAATTTTATGAAAGTAAAAAAATTATAAGTAAACATGGCTAGAATACAATCCCACCAAATTTAAGAGTCTGAAAAAGTGAACCCATAAGTTCTTGAAGTTCATCTGTAGAAAACATTAAAAAAAGGGTAGGTATAGAAACGACTGTATGAAGCTGCGGGAGCACACCTCAAATATCTCGTCTCTCTAAGCACCACATGGTCTTGGTCAACCTAGGAATCCATCAAAGCTTCTATTGTTTGCACAAGACATGACATGTGTGAGAAAATTTTATATAGGGGTGGGTAAAACAATACTCAGTAGGACACCCAGAAACTACAAAGGAAATTTACTACATATAAAGTTAAAAAGGAATACGACTAAGGAAACCACTAAAGGACACAATGAAGGAACATGATGAAGGAACACCACTAAGTAACACCCCTAAGGAACACCACAATGGAACACCAGGAAAGAACACCATGAAGAAGATCCTTTAAGGAACTCCAAGAAGGAACACCACAATTAAATACCATGACGGAACCCCACTAAGGAATACCACGAAGGAACACCACTAAGTAACTCCATGAAGGAACACCACTAAGGAAAACCATGAAGGAACACCACGAAGGAACTCCACTAAGGAACATTATGAAGGAACACCACTAAAGAACAACACAAATGAACTCCACTAAGGAACAATATAAAGGAACTCTATAAAGGAATACCACTATGGAACATCCTAAAGGAACAAAATTAAGGAGCACCAATAAGGAAAAACACAAAGAAAAACCATAAAGTTAACCATAAATAAATACATGAAGCATACCACACAAAAATACACAATGTATATCGCACAGAAATACACAAATTATATGACATAAAAATACACAAAGAATAGAAAATAGAAATACATGAAGTGTAACATATAAAAATAAATGTTGAATACCACACAAAAATAGTACATTCAGCTCACATATATATTATTTTATAGAACAGAATGTAGGATTATTAGACATAGTCCACCAAACTCCCAGTATCGGTAACAGAGGGAGTGTCGATAACTCATGGAGTGTTGATAACACATAGAGTGTAGATGACACATGGAGTGTCCATAACACTAAGAGTTTCAACAACACACGGTGTTTCGATAACACATCAAGTTTCGATAATTCATGAAACCCCCCAAGTCACATAGTCTGAAAATCATATAGTGTTGAAGTCACGTAGTCTTGAGATCAAGACCAACCTCAAAATTTTTCTCGTTGTGTGGTCATTCCGGGAGAACCTTATCTTCAAGATATTATTTAGTATGTTAACTTCCATAAAAAATATATTAGGGATTCGCAAAAGTAATGTCTTGTAATAGGGGTCCCAACTCCACAAATGTCTCCTTGAATATACACACAATTGGAATGTTATGACTGCTTTTATAAAAAGGATTGTCCTTTATCTGACCCGACATGATGGACTGGCCTGACCCATTGGCCCACTCGACCAGGTCTGGTCCATTCTGGACCACACAATTCTTGTAAAACCATGAAGTATCCCAACTCCTCTAGTATGACCAGTGCTGCGAGCTAGCTCAATGCGCCACATGTGGTCTGCTTCGACTACATGCTTGTCATGTGGCATGGTGCCATGCCGTGTTTAACAAGGCTGACCTACCTTATCTGCCTTGTCTGACAGCCTTGCTTCTATAGGTTCCTCTGACACTGTATTGATCCACATCCCCCAGTCAACACAATGTCCTCTTTCTGTGACCCGTCTTCCATGTTGCCCTACTGGACCACATCCTTTCTCCACCGGCTACCCACCAATGGCTCTCTACCCTCTACCGCACCCGCACGTGGCTGCTATAGTGTGCCCTTATGCACTGATGGTATTTTCCTTCTTGAAAAGGGCCAACCTTATTTCTCGGGTTCTCTATTTTTCAAAAAAAATCCACATACATGATCCTTAGGTCATGATCTTCACGACTTTGGGATTGGATCCATCTAGACATCACTATGGGGGTCCGATCGTGTTCATAACAACCTGACAATGTTGATTTGGGAACCATAGGTTTCCATCAGAAAAGAGAATGTATAAATTAGGTTTAAATTCACCTAAAAATGGTTTAATATCTTCTTCCAATAATTTTTTTGACAACAATCAAGATCAAAGGAATGTTGGTTAGAAACAGATCAAGTTGAATCCTGCTAACCCACCAAAAATCCCTCATTCGACATACGCCTGATTTGTGGGCTAATATAATTTTGAATTATTCCATGTTCATAATAGGTTTCAATAATAGAGAAATCATAAAGAAAAACATCCTACCTTGATTTGGTTCGATCATTGAAGAATAGCGAAGCTACGGCACCATTCATCGACCCTTGATCTGCCGAATCCAAGGTTCCGTCGATCCACCGTCATTTTCCAATGTTTTCTTTTGAGGTTCTTATATCCACCTCAGAGGGATTATGGGGTTATGACTATAAATATGAGTTAATTAACAAGTATTATTATAAAATAAAACTATCAATGCATTGTCGTGTAACAATAAAATTAAAATAAACTTATTTTATATTATTTCGTTAAATGCACAAAAACTTGTTTCCACAGTCCACCCAAACCAGTCGATGTTAGGCCCCACATAAGGAAAACACCACAATAAAAACTCAATGTTGGCCTCAGAATTTCATTCTTAGTTACTATTCACGAGTTATTAGTATTATATAATATAATAAAATAAAATAATTTAATTATTTTATTTATGGTTATTTCCATGATGGATTTTTCTTTAGATGACCCATGCCAACCAATGTTAGGTCAAACCTAGGGTAAAGCCACTACTTTGAGCTCAATGATTCCCTAATATTTTTGATCTGGGAACCCATTGAAGAGTTATTTAATTTTTTCATAAAAGTCACATGTACATGCTATTAAAATCTTATCATTTTTCAAAAAACTATTCAGGGCACTCCGAGCCTCGTTATCGCACGCCATCTCAATTACTTGTCATAGAATGTTCCCAAATAATTTATAAATGAAATTTATAATAAGAGTCATTAAAAATAAAGGATAAATTTAAAAAGTTTTGAACGCATTTTTTAAAACATTTATTTTAAATAAAACCGATTATCGACCGAAGAGAAAAATTTGGTCAGATTTTTCATGAAAACATTTTCTTATTTATCTTATGTTCTAATGAGAAAAAAAAAATACTAATACATGGATATATCTTTAATAAATATTTGATAAGTAAATTTCATTAATGTTCTTGAGATATGGAAAATAATATTTCATCAAAGGAATCATAATCATAAATAATCTCGAAAAGCGATGAGATTATTTCCATAAACTCGAATCACTTGGTAACATTGAACCATACTACCCATGTAAGAAAATGGAAATAAATGGAGATTATAATATAATTAAAGTAATTATATTAATTATATAACATTTCAGTTGTATTATGTATTCCTCATATAAACATATAGGTTCATAACATGACATGTGTCTCAAAAAAGGTAAATTGAGAAAAACAATCTTATATATTTCGTAAATTCAGATACCTAAAAACCATTAGTGAAATATCATATAATTGATATATATATACACATAAATTTAATTATAATATTATTATAATATATTAATGGTCATAATTTACACCACCCAAGAAAAATAGTGGTGAACCTGGCATGTTTCTCACAGATATAAAAAGTGAGATGAAATTCCATTACCTTAACCATTCTTTTGTTGCGTGGTATTTTTCCTCATGAATATTGGTTTAAAATATGTTATTCACTTATAATAGAACCATAATATTTTTTATAATATTATATATTATCTTCTTATATCATCTTAATACCCATTTGTTAACAATATTATATTTTTTCACTATTTCACGTGTTAACTACCTAGTTTTTTCTAGTATGTTTTGACATGTTATTTCCTTCTACTATTAAATATATCATGATTTCAGAATATCAAAATTGTAAAATATTAATTATTTATCTTATATATTAAGTAGATATGTATTGAAAATAATCAATAATGTTTGGAGATAAGAATTGAAATGCACCGTTCCTGGAGACTGTAGGTCATACGTACGCATGAATGCTACTAACATTTAATTATATTATTAAAAGAAATAAATTTAAATGATATATTTATGTTATAATTTTATTATAATATATAATTTAAATATGTTACATAGGTTTATCATGACTAAAAATTTTACATTCCATGTATGGCATGAACGAGTCACATCACTTTGAGGGGGCTGTAGTCCACATTTTCTCAAGCCTTGTTATCATATATATACAAGATGGAAAGATGAAATGTATGTTATAAATAAAAGTTAAAAAGTAATAAATTAGTTATAAATATCATAAATATCATATATAAATATATTTTCTATCATAATGGCCACCATGAGAAGTGGTAAAGGAAAAAATGAACAATCATCCTTTTGTGAGGTAGTAGTTCACCACACAATGAAACAATATGTTTGTTACCCATTAGATGGAGGAGTATATAATTGTTGGTATAAATAAAGAATAAAAATCCTATTATATTGGGAATAATAGTTTTATTATGTAATAATGGAATAACAGGAGTATAGGGAGTGGATAATCAAATGAAAGAAAATAGATCATTGGAAAACATTATCTAAAAAATCGTGTAACTCGTTTTGGTTTATAAAAAAGGGATTCCATGGAAGTATTTAAGAAAAAAAGGAGGATTAATGGTTTAGTGGAGGTATTTTTTAAATATTTTTTTGAATATATTGTCTGAACCTAAATTTTTTTAGAGGTGTGAGGAATTGGGAGAAGTGGTGGCCTTTTATAGTGCAAGAGGAGTGACACTCTAATAATATTTTAAAAATAAAATTACATAAATGTTTTTCACATTGAAATTATATCCCATAATGGAATAAATTCTAAAAAAGGGATCATATGCTCTAAATATTGATATAAAATAGGAATTTTAAAATTTATAGGTCATTTTGGTCCTTAAGGTTAAGGTTTAGTCCCTTATTATGCTTAATTTAACCTTAATCGTTGTAATTAATTTTAATCGCTTTCACTAATCGTTATGGTAGAAAAATTTTGGACTTATTAAAAATTATAAATTTTGATTATTGCATATTTAGAATCAGTTTTTCCAACTTACAATCACATAAGTGGAATAAATTAATTTGAAATTAATCCTGCATGCAAGATGAAAAAGAATGTTTTTAAAGTAAAAATGTTTCATTGTTTGCTATTTTTTATAGTTAAATTAAAATTGAAATTTATTCCATTTAACTAAACTGGATTAATTGATAAAAATATTATCCAATTAAACTTTTAAACTAATATGAAACAAAATTTAACCTTATAAAAAAGTAATTGTAAAATCAGTTTTGAACGAAACTTTTGTATTTGTCATTATTCATTAAAAAATGAATCTTCATCGAAAATTTTAAAAAATTCACCCTATGATAATTTTTTGTTTCTATTCCTAATTTTAAGTTAATTTTGAAATATTAAATTTATAAAAGGTTAAAAAATTTGATTAAAAAATGGCTCCACATTAAAAGGTGGTAAATTTCCCTTTATGAAAATATTTTTTTAAGTGTGAAATTGGGTTTGTTTTTTTCATATGCCTATAAAACATAATGCATGAATATAACTAATATTTGATTAAATATGTAACCTATATATTTTATTAAAATCACTCTCAAATTATTATTAATTTAGTTTATCAAGACAAAACTCCATTGAAATCTTGAAAATTATCATAATATTTCATTCTATATTTATTCAGTTATTAATTTAATTTATAATTAATTGGCAACCAATGAATTAATTTTATATTTATATAAACCATTAATTTTCATAATTTAGTCAAAACCATTAATAAATACTGATTTAATGGCTAGGTTATATCTTATTATTTCAAATAATAATAATTTAATAACACATCATTGTCTTGTAATATTCAGTCTTGCATGTAGTGTAAGATATTGATAAAAGTCACTCTTGTGTGTAACGTAAGATAAATAAGTGTGATTTTCATTAAAATCCATATAATATATTATATTTATTTAAGATAGAAAATATAATGTAATGTATATGGTTATTAAATTCACTTTTACCCTTGGTATTTTATGTTACGGATGCCAAGTTGGTGTTGCGTGTAATGAAATCTATGTTTCTGTTGAGTAGAGCATGCCATGCTGCTGTCATGTGAAAGGAATGTTTAACATAGTGAAATAAAATACCTCAATGAAAATTAATTTATTCAAAAAAAATTAGATCACTAAAACTTAGGGTGTTACAAATTTTTCCTCTTAGCCTTAACTTGTTGACATACCAGTCACCGAGATACATACTCTACAATATCACTTTTCATTCTATCCTACTAGAAATAATTTTTTAGATCTAAATAAATCATCATACATATAGGATAATGAGAGGATGTGGAACTATGATCTCTAATATATCCTTCGTTAAATATGGAATGAAAAAAAACATGGTTCCTGGACCTTATCATTCTATCATAACCAAGGATGAATTTTGGAACATTTTCAACCTTTTATAGTTCAACATATTTATTATGTGCCTCTTTTATTCTCCCATGGATATATGGTTTAACATTAATTTTATCAATATATAATTTATCCCCTTCCCTCAAAATTTATAGATCCATACTTTGAAAATACAAAAATATTGGATATTTTGTGATCCCAATCATAAATAAGATATACCGATCCTGTTGACAAGAAGCGTCAGCCACCTTATACATTTTCCTAGTGTTGTAATGTGTTTCGAAGTCATCATATTAAATAGATTCAAACATATTATATAGATCTTATTCTACTCTTTCTATATGAATATATATATATATAACTTTTTTATGATTTTATATATTAAACCTTTCTTTGTAATGATAATTCCTCCATATCATAAATTTAAAAGATTACCATAGATAACCCAAAACCATGAGTGAAATAATATTTTTAATTAATCATCTATTTTCAAAAGGCTTAATATTTAGCCATATAATTTTTGGTGGGGAAAATATCAGTCTCGTATTTGATACATCCCCAAATATCACCAACCCTTTTTCATTAAAGGGTATTGTAATCATAGCTGAAAAACATACCTTCTATTTTGTTCCTTAAAATTTTCCCCACATTAATTTTTATAAAGGTACATGAATCCATTATTAGTTAAAATATTGACTGGATTAGATTTATATGAAACATTATCCACAACGAGACGATAATATTCCACCCAAACTAAGTAAATCATTGATATCAGTTATAGTGGTTGATCTAAGATAATGTTTAATAACTTATTTCATTTATGGATCCACCATTATACCCATGATTGAGATTATATAACCAAAAAATGATACCATTTATATCCAAAATTTACACTCTTTTCATTTTTAATTGATCTTATCCTTGATTAAGGAATTCTATACAATCCTTAAGTGATCTTTATGCTCTTTATTTATATTTGAATATATAAGAATATATTCTATAAATTCTATCACAATTTGATCATGGTAATCCTTAATGTTTCAATTCATTAAATCCATGAATATTGTATGAGAGTTAATCAGACTAAATGAAATCACTATATATCAATAGATTCCAAACCATGTAAGTTATGCTACCATGGGTAAGTCCTCCCCCATGTACCTCAATTTACGATATATAGAATCAAGATCAATCTTGGAAAAGTATAGAGTTATATATAGTTGATGAAAAATTAATCAATATATGGTTTATGATACTTTCTCTTCATATTTATCTTCTTATGTTCTCGATAATTAATGTGTAGTCACATTGAAAAATCTCCCATCATAATAAAAAAAACTAGTTTACCCCACATTGACATAGATGGATGAATAAATCCATTTTAAATTTTCACATAGAGTTGATTCTTTAATTATTATTGGTAAATCACGACTATTTTTTAGGGAGTATTTAAAATAGGTATTGAACCATGTGTGAGTTCTATTGTGAACTCAACTTCATGGTTTTTTGGAATACTAGGAAACTATTCTTGAAAGGCATCAACAAACTCTTATATAATAGAAATACCATGGATGTTGATTTTCTCCCCAACTATTTGACATATACAACACTTTTTAATTGGAATCAAGACTCATAAAATGGATGTGAATTTCATTAAGTTCTCTTTTATCTTCACACTGATAGATGATCATAGGTACCTTTAGAATATCAGACATGACATTCCTTACTCATAAACTAATATAGGATTTATATAAAGAATTCTAATCCATGTCTTAGATATCACAAAATTCAATAATCGAGAGAATAACAATATTTATATAAGTATATTATAAAAAATTAAAATGGATAATAATCATAGAAATGATGTGATTATCATAGAATTAGTGATTTTTAATGATAATTTGACGTATAATTATTGGGGTGGAATTTTAATACCATTACCAAATACATCATATAAAAAAGATTCAGCAAATCCATAGTTAAAAAATACATTAGCCGATATATAGTGGATTTTATGTGATCATTTCCCCACATCATTAACATATGACTCATCATAAATATTGATAAAACAACTTTTACCTTTGTATCTAATCTTAATAGGGTTATAAAATCAATTATCATCATTAACCTTTGGATTTGAGAACTCGTTAGGAAAGTCCCCATACTACTTGCTTTTGAATCATCAAAGTGTGGGTTGTTTAATCAATGGGAATTTCTTCATATTCATTTCACTAGATATATTCATCCCATAACTCCATAATTTTATTTCCCATGACCTTCCTTTATACACTTAAAATATTTACCAGTACCATCAAAAAAATTATTCCATGTTTCCTTCCAAACATCGAGCATAATGAATGGAACATATTATTATATCCATGTTTTTTATAAATTCATTTGAATTCCATTTTTCATTTGCTATCAAAACCATGAGATTTATAATGAATCTGATCTTTATTTTAACATTAATATCACATAGAATGATTTGTTTATAGCTAATAAAATCCCTTATGTGTACCACCTTTCAATGATTTGGTTTTAATCCACTGAAGAATCCATAAAATTTCATTTAATTCTGGATGATAATACCATAAGCATACATCCTAAGTGAATAAATTTTATCCTCATCGGTACCAATGGATTCAATGTCCTTTTACTTTTTTACTACAAATTCCTTCTCTATATTAGTACGAGGAATATAAAGAAATTAATTATTTGAAAATAATCTCTTAAATCCATCATGCTTCATGGAGTTGATTTATTCATATTGCCTTGTATTCATGATAATAGTCCACCATTAATCTTCTTCACCATCCAAAGGATGGAAAAATAAATTGATTTTTTCATACAGTGGACACTAGATAATGGAAAATATATTTTCAACTGAACTAATCCATTTATAAACAACTAATAGATCAGTATACGCACTAAATGAAAGGTGGATGTTTTCTTATGAAGGATTCAACATAACATTGTTCCTTCCTTTTCTAATTTTTATGTTCCACAAGATTCATAGCTTGGTAAATTTTTGTGATAATAACAACACGATTTTTCATTCCATATCGCATAACATTGGGTTTCTATAGTGGAAAATCATTTCATTATTCATCACATTAATTATTTACATAGCTCATCCATGTTTAATATATTGACTAAAACCAATAAACAATAGTGTGATAAACAATAATCATTGTATATAAATGTACAATCATGAAAAATAATTTATAATTTTTATAAATAAAGTCATGTTCTTTTCAATCTATGACACATTAGGTTTTACCTAATTCTTCCATTTTCATTATATAGTTAAATACATAATGCTTTTTTATAAGAAAAATGTAAATTAACCTAAGAATATCCCTTGGTAGTTTTGAACCAGGTGCACAGTAAGGGCCCACTCACTATGCACCAAAATGATGGATGAGATTTACTCATCCAAAAATTTTCAAGGTTATTACCCATAGATGATTAATTTCCAAAACCACATCCTCACATAGTATCAAGAAAGGGTTGTTTTTCTTGGAAGAACACCATCCTTTATTTACCATAACATAGGATGTTTTATTAAAGTTAGGATTTTCCTAAGGGCTATTACTAAAGTTTTGTCATCCTACATTCCCAAGGAAACTAAAAAAATGCTCTGATAACAACTATAGTGGCCTATACTTTTCACGAATAGATATTACATCCTATAAGATGAATGTTCATTATATGACATAACAATCTATTCCAAAATCATAAAGGTATATCATCATTAAAAACATGTATACATAAATAACTAATTCACAATGGAACCAAATCATCTCCCACTATGTTCTTCAAAACTAGATCCCATCTTAGACATATCAAACTTAATACCATTATTCCAAAACAAGGGAAATGAAACATTAGAAATGGTGATCTTAGATTCTTAGTAATTGTAGACAAGGAAGATAAAAATAAACAATTAGATATAACAAGTTAATAAGGGTATATGTACATGAGACTTATATTTTAAAATCAAACCCTATGTGTCATAGATCATAATTTGATTCCTGGTATAAATCCTAGACGTTTATATAACATGAAAGAGGAGGAATCAATTAACATGATCCATGAGAGCATAACATAAACAAAAGACATGAGTTTTTGGAATGGACATAAGTATAGAAAACCATTTCAATATTAGTTAATGATTATTTTCAATATAGTCATAGTGGATTGGGTTCTCTCCCCAAACCATCATAGAAGATAAGGTTCACTCCCAAGACTATCATAGAAGACAGATTCCGTTACTAAAATAATTTTAATCCATATTCTAGTCCTATATATATTACAGGATATCTATCTTCACCAAACACATTGGAAGGAAATATAATTTCTAAACCTCCAATAAAATAATGAAAATAGTTCATATATGTGATGAAAGTGCATAAACAATTAATCATATCATAACTTGTGAACAAATGGGGTTCCAAACATGTCATCATAGTATAACCCATGGAGAGGAAATAAGTTTCATATACATATTTTCATCATAAACATAAACTATCTAAAGAAATAATAATGTTGGTATATATAATGATCCAGTATTTTCAAACAAGGATATTAAATATTTATAGATGAATATTCATTAAATTACAAAAAAAATACACAAGGACTGTAATCGTTTAGTTCCTTTGGAAACATGGAACACATTATTCTAATTTGGTGAAAGATCATAAAAACCCCTCTAATGATCTTATACTTTAGTAATCCAACTTAAAACCCTTTCTTTATAACCTTTGGAAGGGAAATATAAGAAAGGGTGACCCCATATTCTCAGTAGGGGAAAACATTGAAGACATGCAATCATACCATGTAATAATGGTATGAAAACATAAACATAACATTTTAAGATCATACCATACATATCAAAGATCATATACATATGTCATGGAATAAATATTGGCCGTTCATTAGAGATGAATCATAAGATAATAAAACAACATGAGTGATGAGATTATCACAATTGAATAAGATATGGAATTTGTTTCATACATAAAAGCATTAAATATATAATTTTAATGATACCTACCAAGATATTCATAGTATTTTAGGCTTTGGATAATCAACCATGTACCTAATTTTGTATTGTGATGACCTCCTATGTACCTTAATGTTTTAGGCATAAGATTTACTCTAATGTACCCTCTTGTTGTGCGATTAGGATGACATCATGTTTACCCTCCTATTTATGGATTTTTATGACCCCCCATGTACCCTATTGTTGTAGGATTTGTATGACCTCCCATGTACCCTCCTATTGCGAGAATAAGATGACCTCCTATGTATCCATTGATCTCACAAAAAATTATCATTACCCAATGCATTTGAGGGATATATTGGTCCCAAAAGTTATTTAATTAAAACTATAATTATGTGTTCTACATTACCATAAATCATTAATCACACTAGAACCCATGTAAAGATATGGTTTTCATAATCATTTCATCATAGGATAACTCATTGAAAAGTAATATATTTATTTTACATGACATTATAAAAACATATACCATTCATAGAATGAAATTTAATGGTATTTTGGGATCATATACCTATTAAATCATCAGTAACATCAATAGAAGTCATCTTATATTGAATATAATTTTGAAATATATTTTTAAAACATTTATTGAGGAAAATATAAATTACAATTTAGAAAATTCTTTTTAAATCAGAATAATATTATCAAAAACATTTCTTGGATAATATCCTTTAAAACTTATAAATACATATTTGAATCAACATTAAACATATTTGAAATCAATTTTCATGAAATTGGATAAAATATTATTTAAAAAAAATTAGAACATACTTTTAGAAAACATTGTTGTTACTGAACACATATTTTTGAGAAAAGAGAGAAAAAAATTACATGAAGATTAAAATATCATGAAACAAATTAGATTAGTGACATTACATTTCAAATGAAATTATATAAATCTATTAAAATAATATAGGTTCATGACATAACATGTTTGTCAAAGACGGAAGGTTGAGTGAAAACTACCTTACAAATTTGGTATCTTTAAACCATATACCTCAGGAAAGAGAGATTATAGAATGGATATATAAATACCCATAAATTATATAGATAAGGATCATATATTAAATTTATATATTGTATATACACCACAAATTGAAATGATTATTGAATATGTAATGAGTCTCATAGAAGTAAAATTGAGACTAGAAACCCCCCAAAATAGTAGTTGTTTATTCATTCATCTAAATTCGTACATCATGTATAATTAGTATAAGTTCATTATAAATATACCAAAGGATAATATTACTATATATAATAAAATATATTACTTACTTATGACTTTATTTTACTATCTTATTAACAATTTTAGGTTAAAGTTATGTTTCGCGTAATAACCACTTTGTTTTCCATACATGTTTTGACTTTTTATTCTTGTCCCTCTTACATAGATCCTCATTTCATAATCTCAATAATGATAAAAATGATATAAATATAATTTATATATTAATTATATATGTATTCATGGTGATTCATAGATGTTAGAGGTAGAAAATAAAATACACTGTTCATGGAGATGGTAAGACGTATGTATGTGTAGACGCTATTTTCATTTTATTATAATATTAAAAGAAAGAAACATATATTATATATTATTAATAAAAGAGTATAATAAATTTAAAAATATAATGTATAAACATAATGATCATCACAATTCTGACTCATCAAATTTGGCGGTGGAAAATGAAATGTGTCACTACGTGGCGATGGTGAGCCATACATACACACTTGTGATACTTTCACTTCTAGTTCGATGGGAAAGTGGTTTTATAATGGTATGTTATAAATAATAATAAAATTTAAAAATATTAAGTATTATTATGTTATAATTTTATTATTTATTTAAATAATATATAGTATATATAGAAGAGTAGAAAAAGATGGTGATCGGTTACAGCGATTACCACTTATTCAGAAAGGCTCCTTTAAATATCATCTAAAAGACTCAAGAGGTGATAATTTGGGAAGAAAAGAATCTATAGAATCTATAAATGGATGTGAAGAATAAAATTTGTTATATTTTGTTTGATATAGAAAACCCAATTTGTTGAATTGAGATGAGGTAGTAGATGTCCTTTTATAATGAAGTCGAAGGGAACTTTTCTTTTTTCTCAAAAAATATAATAAATTAAATATCAGTCTAATTACCTAAAAATGGAAATTTATGAGAATATAATCTATGATAGGTTGGTAATAAAATCAAAAAATAGATTTTAGAAATGTTTTATTTTAAATTTAAACCTTATACTTTTGTTTATATTTTGTAATAATATTTTATTAGTAACTACAATAACACCATTTTCAATATTAAAAGGTCTCTATTATTAATTATCAATTGTAAATTGAATCATAAATGGTAAATTAATGATATTTTCTACCTAAATATATACAATTTTTCTTTTTTACATTTTTTAAAATTTTTAAGAAATTTAATAAAATTATATTCTCATAAAATATCATTAGTGTCAATTTTGACAATATTTATTACATTAACATTAGGAGAATAAATCCATCAAGATAACTTAGAAAAAATTAATTATGTACAACCATAAGATGTAAAATTTTCCTTAAAAATCATCTATAACATTAATTATGTAAAATTTTATTTATTTTATTTATTGTAATATCATTTAACTGATTGTTTCATTAATTGAATATTTACTACATCATCATTGTGTAATTATTTATGAAACTTATTTACTTAGTAAAGTTAAAAAATAAATAACCATGATGTAGATAATACTTTTTATTTTATAATAATATACATAGTAGAGCATATATTATATTTAACCACATATTAAAAATATTATACTTATAAAATTTTATGACTGTGAGATCTTGTCACTCTCGTAGATTTTAATAATATTCAAGTTATTTTATGAAAAATAGTCCATTAAATTATTAAATCATAAAATTTATTTGTTATGGGTCGAATTAAATTTTTTAAATAACATTTAGTAAATATTTAGTAAAATTTTCTGATATATATTATTATTTTTACCCTTAATTCCTAGTTTTACCCTTATTAGTGGTAATAAAGATTACTAAAGTTACTATTAATATTTTACAAATTGAAAATTGAAAAAATTAATAAATTTTGATGTCATTAATTCAAATATTGAATAAATTTTTCTAAATTTAATTCAGAGAACTTTAACAAATTAATTATATTTCAATACCCTAGACGGGACGAAAAAATGAGTTCTTTAAAGTGGGGATGTTGAAAAGATTGATATGTTCTTATATAGAAATTCAATATAAAATTGATTAAAATGACCTAAATTTTATTAAAATTAATATATTTATCTAATTATACTTAAAAAAATAGAAATTATAATTTAACAATATAAATTATGTCGATGAAAAAGTTGTTTTCAATTAAAATTGAGGGTTATTCACTATTAATCAATAACAATTTTATCAAAAACATACCAAAAACACAACCAAAGTAAATTTTTATATCCTTATTTAAAATAATAAGTTTATTTTTCCAGATATATTTTATAAAAGTTTCAAAAACTATATTTAAAATAAGTGTGCCATCAAAAGGAAATAAAACTGTATTTTTAGAAAAAATACTTATTTTAGGATAAAAATTGGATTTGTTCTTGTATCACATAAAATGTATGTTAAAATTTTGATTGAATATTATATATATATATATTATAAATTGAATTCAATAATTGTGATTTTGTATTTAAAACACACTATTGATAGTTATTTAGAAAAGCATTTCATTTTATTTTAAAAAGGGTTTTACATTCATTTTTATCTAATTGGTCAAAGTAATATATATATATATCTGTGTGTTTGTGTGTGTAAACCATAAATTTTATAATTTAGTTAATCTTATTCATATTCTACATTATAACAGATAGGTTATACTTTTTTGATTTAAATAATTAGATTTATTATATGAGGTTTCGTAGAGATGCAGTGTAGAATGTAAGGAAAGATAAGCCGATGTTGCGTGTAGTGCAAGATTAACATGGTGTAGAATTAAATAAAATATATCAAGGAATTAAAATTATAGGAAAATATATCTCATAAAAATATTTGGGTGCTACACTGTACCCCTTTAAAATGAATTTCACCATTCATATTCATCTGGGTTATCAGATGTTTAATACATGAATGTTCCTTTCATAGAATCCCATAAAGAAAAACTGAATACAAAAACACCATTTAAAATGGGAATGTTAGATACCTAATGATTACCCAAAGTAACTCATCATTTTGTTTCTATATAGAAAACCATTGGTGGTATGTGTGTCATGGACATGGAAGAGAAATATAACTATCAGGTTTTGATGGATAGTGATAGAAAATATAGTTAAGAGAAAGGTAACGATCATAATTCCATAACCAAAATATTCTTGAATAATGTCATTATTTTCATAAAAATTATGATTACAGAACAAAACATTATTTAATGACCCATTTTCTAATGTTGAATAATTTTCATGAGTATATATACTTACTTGATTTTAGTAGAATCTCACTCTTTGTTGTACGTTGATCAATTTAAAATTTATCTATTATTCCAAGAAATGGAGGTGATTTTTTCATTATTAAAGTATTATTATATCAAGAGATCCATAAATAGAATTATAGGTCACTCTTTCCGTCTTTTTCAAAAAATAGGTTTCACAACTAATACGATATGCATAAATCCAAATATGGAACGATAATACGTTAATATCTACATCCTCATTCGAGACATTAATAGGAATCAAATTAATTCGGTTCGTGAGGATGTAGTCCACTATACACTCTGTCAGTGGTCACATTTCACATAAGATGGTAGCGGAGATGGATATTGGTTATCCTAAAAACATAGTGACATCTTCGTATATGGGATATGTTTATATTATTATATTTTCATTTTCTTAATAATTTTTGATGGATGTGGAAGAAGATATAAAATAAAATCTATCTATTTAGGATGATACATCTTCTTCTAAAAACATCTTTATGAAAGAACCAAAATCCTTCTTATGAAGGTTTAATAATAAAACAAAGGCCTGTTGAAAGTGGGGATGAAATATAGTACTGGGTTAAAGTATGTATTGGATAAACCAAAATTATATTGAAGTGTGGATATAAGTGGATAAGTGATGTCATATTATAAGTGGGAGAGGGGACCCACTTGAAAAGAGTCTACAAGGATACAAAATGAATAAATCATTATTAATAAAAATTCTTCCAAATGGATATGTATTAAATTTTTGAATAAGATAATTTCATTATATTTTCATAAAATAGGATTTATAAAAATTAATTGGTAACAATACACTTATCATTTGTTCAAACACCCCCCCCCCTCGCCCCATGAGTAAGACTTTTTTAAACATAAAAGTTGTAATTTATTTTTTACATTTTTACTTTTCTTAATGACTAAATATTATGTTGTCCATATTAACTAATATTAATATTTTCGATTAAAAATTTGGAATCAATTTTATCAAATTTTATTCATATAATAGGAATAATTTAATTTAAAATTATACCCATTGATGCGATGGAAAATTCATATTCCAAGGAAAATGTTTTCATATGTATAAAAAGTTTTTATATCAAAATTTGACATGAAATTGATTCGAGTAATATGAATATGACTAATACTAATATAATTCAACTGATTATACTTTTATAAAAATATAAATTATGATATATATTTTTAAATGATTTAAACGAATCGTAATTTTTTAATAAAAATATTATTTTTTTTATATTCCTAAACAATTTAATTTTATTAGAAATCTCTGAAATAATTAATCTAATATAATATAGAAGTTTTTATTTAGAAATATGATTTAATTTTTTCTTATAATTTTATAAAACTGGAAAATTTTAATTTTAAAATAAGTGTGAAAATCAAGAAAAAACCTTTATTTTGAAAAATAATGTTATAAGACATTAAATGAGATTTATCCTTACACCATGCCTACAAAATATCATAGATGATAACACATTTTATTTAATATAATATATAAATTTCATTAAAATAATTTAAAAATAGAAATTTCGTAAAAATAATTCTACAATAGAAATTAATTTAATTTATTAAGAAAAACACAATATGGGTGCATAAAATTATTTTCAGAAAAAATATTACTTTTACATTCAATTGGTTTTTATTTTTTCTTTATAATCAATTGATAACCAATTAATTTATTTTATGAATGGGTAAACCTTATAATTTTAATAGTTTAATTTTTATAATTCATACATTAAAATTTCATGACTTTTTTATTCATATCATATTAAAAATATATATTTTAACATGTTATAATGGTTCATTTGAATTCAGTGTTATGTGTAACACAAGCTATCATTGAAGTTAAATTTATTTCCAAAACATTCTTATAATATCTATTTGTTACATTCTAACCCCCCTCAAAATTAACTTCACCATTGAAATTATATTACTCTGTTACAAAAAAATTGGAATAATTTTCCTCATCACATCCTCAGATTCCCATGTAGCTTACTCAAAATGGTGGTTACACCAAAAAAACATTGACTAAGTGAGTGAAATTATTTCAAATAACATTATCTCTGTGATAAAAAACCTTAACTAGTTATTAATCATAATAGATATCATGATCTGGTGTCATGACATATAAGATATGTATATGTTAAGTTTTAGGTATTTATTTCCACGAAATATGTACAAGGAACACATCATGAACTTGGAAGAGGGTTGGTTTATTCCCCAAGCGATAAGCTACCGTCCCCTCTCAAACAAGATTCTCAAAATTAACAATATACATAGGGATCAACTTTTCCTTATTTTTGAATATCAATACCTTCATTCATGGTCATATTTTTTGAAAAACATTCACATCAACATTAAATTCTAAAACAAATTGGTGACTATCCCTATAACATTTATGTTGTCTTTGAGCATCATTAATGTGTTTTCGAGTGGCCCTGACTTTCTCTTCTATTTCCTCATCCAACCGAAGTCCCAATATCTTTCTTCTTGCAACATAATCCCATAATGTGGGAATTCTAAACTTCCTGCCATATTGAGTTTCATAAGAATTATTCTGAATTCTTTAGTGAAAGATATTGTTCTATGAAAACTCGACTAGAAGATAGTCCATGTCCAATCCACCATATAAATCAATTGAACATGGTAATAGAATACCCTCTAAAGTATTAATTATTCTCTCAGATGATCAATCTATCTGGAGATAATGACCAATACTGAAACTCAACACTATCTTCGTATCAGGATGACTAATTCACCAAAACGAAAAGGTAATCCTTAGATCCTGATCAGATATAATGGACAGTGGTACTCCATGAATCATCGTCGATTCCTCAATGTGTATCCTAGAAAGATGATCTAATGATATATATTCTCTTATATAAATTACGATTGATGAATTTATAATGTGACCAAATATAAATCAAATATAATCATATCATTCATACGTATTGGAAATCCTAATAAAAAAATCCATTGTAAAGTTTTCCCATTTACATTATGGTATGAGTAATGGTTGTAACATCCCCTTTTACTTTTTTCTCTTATCCTTAAATTCATGAAATAAAAATCACTGAGATATAAAATATACCATATATATTTTCATTTCATCCCACAAAAATGTACTTTTTCATATCTCTATACATATTTATACTTCAACAATGAGAAGAGAATAATTAAAGATGAGCTTCCTCTAATAGATCCTTTAAATATAATATGGATTGAACATAGACACAGTTCTAGAACCTTATCATTTTATTATAAGAAAGGATAAACTACGAATCATTTATGACCATATTCTCCAACTCAACACCATCCTTATGTGCCTCTTTAATATTCCCTTGGATTGATGTTTGAACACACATTTGATAAAGATAAGATGTCTCCTATATCATCTTTATTTCTTGATCCATCCATTCAAAATTAATAAATTTTGAATCGTTTTTAATCCTCAATTTAGATAAGCTATATTGATCCTTTCAACTCCAAGAAACTACCACATTATTCACATTCCCAATGGGGAAAATTATTGAGTAGTTATAATCCAAATTAATCTCTAACTATATTGTTTGGTGTATATTCAATATTTTGTATGTGAAAATATAATTTAAACTATTAAAAACAATATATATATATATCACACATTTCTACATAGTGATGATTCATCTATATCTTTAATTAAAAAATTAATATAACTTACTCCGAATCATGATTTTGGTAATTTTATTACAAAATTTCCATTATCATAAGGCATTAGCAATCTCTATATCATTCTGTATAAGAATGATAGTGTCATATATTTTTAAACTGGAAAAAATCCAAGGGAATTTTCACTATTAGAATTTACTGGAAGGGGTGTAATTTAAACTGAGCTTCAGAATATAAATCTGATAGTTTCAGAACATCAATGGTTTTTTTTAATGTGGTTCAAGGTCTGGGGTGCATAGGGTTTTCCTTCATGTTTCTAGAACGTTAGGCTCTAAAACCTCAAGTCTGGAGGAGCTGGTAGTGGTACAAGGTTAATTCGAAACTGTGTGGCCCTCTGTAGAAAAATTATGTGGTTTCATTTTAATAAATTAAATAGTTAAATTAAAATTTAAAAGAAAATAATTTAAATGAATGAAATGGTAAAAATAGTTTTAATAAAAATAATTACATTTTTATTATAATTGTAGTTATTATTTATGATTTGATAAAACATCAAATGGGGTTCCCTCCCCCCTTCTATTTCATGAGACCCCACTCTAGGCGCACATGATCCCCTATCCGCTCCTCCCACTTCGTACACCAATTCGATCATATTTCTTCTGTTTTGTCCTTTAATTCATCAAGGTATGGTGTCCAATTATACCCCCAACTGTATTAGGTTTTTTCCTATTCTTCTATCACCTCTCTTGTGCATCTGAACCCTAGTATAGGTTTTAACATGATTTTGTGGTTTTTTCATCAGTATCAGGGTGTGAAAATGGTCTCCTGGTATGTATTTTTTGGTTATTCTTACAACCTTCACCGAAGACAATATAGATTACGTCTATTCAGTTTACCTCCACCTCATGTGGTATGGTTTTTCTTTCATTGTCTATTTTTTGGATTTTTTATTTAGGGTGTTTAAGTGTTTTTGACTCCTTAGTAATTTATCTATAGTGTGTTGGACATTTTCATGTGGTTTCGAGTCACTGTAGAAAAAGGAAACTTACCTACACATGCATAGATTGACATATGTAGAGGAAAGATCCCCCATAATATATAAATTCACCCATGACAGTGAATATATATATATATATATACATATATCTATGTGTGTGTGTCTTGGTGTGATTATGTATAATATAAAAAATTCATGAGTGGGTAATTGTTAATAGGTATATGAATATATGATCTATATATAATGATCCTCATATTCATATTCATCGACATGTGAATATGAACATTGGGGATTTGTGTCCTTATGTATATCAAATGGTGCATATTATGAAAGGTGGGAAGGAGAAACTTCATGTTAAAATGACATGTGTCGAAGTGTTCACCTTTGGTCAACTTCTTGAGGTAGGATCCCTCTTTCGTTGCCTTTAAATTTCAGAATGTTGTAATTTCATGCCTTTCACACATTATTTAATTTAATTATTACTGGATGATGTATAGAATAAATTCTATGTTCTGATATATGAATTGTTTTCTAATAAAAGTCATGGTTTTTATAATAAAACCCCTCTAATAGAGGTGTTCTGTCTTCACAAGCTCAATGTGATAATTTATGTATATTTATATTACCTGGGTTATTGTATTGGTGTTTTATTTTGGGATGGGGTTGGGATTATTATATGGAATGTTAAGACATGACCCCAAGTGGAATAAAAAATGAAGTTTTCCTTTTGATAAGAATAAAGAACAAATACACAGTCTAAGTGATTATGTGATCTTATAAATTGATTAACATGAAGCGATTTATAAAAAGGGAACACCCTTGTCATAATTTACCTTATATTCCCATGGTACCTTATAAGTACAACTTGAACCTTTCTATGTGAATTTCCTTGACTAGTACAATTAAAGGGAATTAATTAAATGGAATGGATTGTCATTACTAGCTTTCCGTACTTAAATTTTTATTATTGAATTAAAATAAATAGAATTTTTATGAGTGGTCAAAACTAATCCCCTTTTATCTAATACAATTATTTATACTATATTTTATATGTGTGATCGCACTAGTTTGCTACAGTAATGACAGATAAATTGGTTAATCACTATTAAACTATAATTTTATATTTTTAATCCTCTTTTAAATTTATTTGGGTCCATAGGCATGGAGAATGAGACCTGTATCCACCTGATATGTGGGCCACCCTTGGATTGAATTATGAAATATCCTTTTTTACTTTTCAACCCAACAATAATTTTAAAAATTGATCAATTTATATCTTAGACATTGAAATTTTCAAAATAATAAATTGTGAGACTTCTTTTGGTAGAGTTACATTGGATAAACTTGTTAATTAATATATTAACTACATTATAATTGAATTATTATTTAAACTATTTTTATATAATAATTTTGATAATTATGAACCTTGATTAATTAAATTAAATTCTTTGATAGATGGTAATTTTTATAAATTGATCGTTGTGTCTTTTGATGATAAATCTAGTTTGTTTGACACTAGAATGTTAATTTCTCATGATTTTCTTTTTAGATTGATTGATATCATTGTGATTGATACTTAAGGGGTTGATATTGTTTGGAAAGTTGAGTTTGTCTAGATAAGACTCATTTTTTTGTGGACACCCGAGGGATTGGTGAATGTTCTTCTGTACGTCCTAACAGAAATGCACACATGTACTTGATTCTAATGGGTATAGTAAATCAATATATGAGATGTCTGAGGACCCATGTTTTGGGTTAATTCACGATGGCCTAGTGCACATTTTCATTCTAATTAGGGGATTGGAACACTATTACTAAATTCCTTAGGAAAGATTATGTATCTATATAAGATACTTTAGGGATAGATGCACAATTACATGATGCCTGAGGGGGAGATTCTAGTGATGCATTAGGGATTGGTGCATGTTTTCATATCGCTTGATGGCTTGGTTCACTCGTAATGGATGTCTTCAAGAAGATAATGTATTTCTATAGGATTACCGAGGGAAAGATGAATAGTCACATAATGCATGGGTGACAAATTATACTTATTCCTGAAAGAGATATTTTGGTTACCATGATGTAAGAGGCCATATGTTTATGGTATATTCTGAGTGTTTCAACCTTGGTAGTAGAATCTACCACCAATTTGGGTTGATATATTTTGATGCAGGGGGATCTACCCATAGACGTAGATACTTTTTAGGGTTCTAAAGTAGTTATAGATTCTATGTGACCCTCAGAAACCTAGGTGGTTTGTTTATTATTTATTGATCAATACTTTTTTATTTTTATGCTTATACCTTTATTACATTAAATATAAATTAATTTATTGGGTTTGAAATCATGGGTTCTAGCCATATGATATTATTATCTCATACCCTACATGGGTTCTATTTGTCACCTGAGTAGATCTTCTTGCTTTTAGGTCTTTGGATTCATTTCTTGTGATGTGTTATGCACATGGTATCTAGGGATCATTAGACATGGATCTTATTCATGATTCCCAAGGAGTTGACTATTGGGTTTTTATTTTATTTTAATTAATTTATTAATTATACCATGTACTAACACCCATCATTACATGCATCATTATATAGAATATGTATTGGACATTTTATTTTTATTTTAGATATTATATTATTCTCTCACTGCCTATTTTCCTGTTGTTAAAAATTCTATTATTATCTATTATTTATTATCTGATAAACCTCTATGTTAGTCTGATCTATAGTTTATAGACTCCCCACAATACCATAAGTAGAACCTTACTTCTAGTCACAAGCATCTGGCGTACAAGTAGGCATGATTAAGGCCATCTGACCCACTAGTCCGACAATCTATTTTGATGGTAAGATGGGTTGGGACATTAAAAAGTGGAATCAATGGAGGTTATTTTTCCATTTTACTACTATTTTGGGATGTCATAAAGGATTCCAGAAATGTTTCAGCACTTGGAAAATAGTTTTTCTTGGGACCGATCACCCTGCGTTTGAGAAATGACCAAATGTCTAGGTCTGGGAATTGTTTTTCATTTTGTTTGATATTAAAGATGAATTTGATTTCACCTAAATTGATGGGTTTATATTCGACTGCTCATTGATTTATCATATTTTTAATCCTTGTCTTGTTTTGGTAAGCATGAACCATTCCATACATCATAATAGGAAAATAGAATTTTACAAGTCCTTCATATTCCATGCCATGTAGTTTCATTTTGTGGGATTCCTACTGTTTTTGATTTTGTACCTTGAGTGTGAAGCCATGCTTCTATTTTACGTAGAATTACTTTTTTACATTCCATTATTTTGTGCTTAATAGAAAGGTTCATTATCTTTACTATCTATTTTAACATACCTCATTATGATGTTACAAAATCAGTTTCAAAGGAAAAATTTATTATATGTGATTACGATAGGAGCCAGTTTTTAGTTGTAAGCTGTTTGGGTGCCTTATAAATAGGAAAAGGTAATTTTGGTAATAGAAAAAACATTGATATTTATACATATTTAGTAAATAATATTAAAATTTTGAAGGATTCTAAATTACAATTCTACAGGGAATTGGTTTTGATGAATGGGATCCAACTTCCGAACATTAACGTGTATGGGAACTTTATGGATTGGTATATGGTCAACCATATAACTAAAGTTTTATATGTGAGCATATTATGTTCAAAAATATTATTAGTGTGCAGGATGTTTACATTTAATCAAAAAGTATTTGGTTAACTTTGAAAAATCTCAATTGGACCCACGTAGGACAGTTGGGGCATGTTTCTTAAGAGATGACTCGTTCAGGTGTTTTTAAATTTTAATAAATTAACCCATTTTTATTGGGTTTCTTTTTGAAGAACCCTAGTTTAATTAGTGGGACCCTTCTAGTTTTCCTTATTAGTTATAAATTTTATAGGAATATATATGAAAACATTACAAATTATGAAGGGATTTCAAGAAATGTTTTACATTTTAAAAAACACACCTTTTCTAAGACTTGCATGGTTTCCTTAACTGGTAATCTAAATAGGGTACCAAGTGGTTTTTTAATTGGTGCTTTTTATTTTGTTTTAAATCTTAAAATATTTAAATATTAAATACAAATCCGTTCAATGGCAAAAAAATGGCACCTTAGAGGCGTCCTTTGTTTAAACCATCATGTGAGGGTTGTTTAAATATCTCTTTTAGTAGCCTTGGAATGTAAATGTGATCATATTTTGAAGTTAGTTTTCATTTTAGAAATAACTTAATGATAAAACTTTGAGACTAGTGAATTATCTTTTGCATAACTTGGTTATGAGTAGAACTTATCTACTTTATATGGGGTCTATCCCATGATAGATAGAACCCATAGAGTTTAATGCCTTGCTAAAGGACTTTATAGATGTTGTCATCTTTCTTATGTCTGGTGATGATTGAGTGTCATTATCCCATTTTGGACTTTTAGCTACCTAATAAAACCCTTTTTAGATAGGTTTTCATTCCTTGTTTTCCTTTTTATGCACTTTATAATAATGAAATGCCCGATTTCAGTTGTATTGACGTGCCTTTAGTGTGGTTGGTTGGTTGGTTGGTCACTTGACCCTCTCTTCATTGTCAATGATGGATGATATAGTATTTCATCATCTATGATAAGGGTCATATAGAGAAATTTGACTTTGGGTTATATCTATGTGCAAACCATATAATACATAAATGCATATGGAATACAACCTATGGTTAGTACTCAGGATGTGTAGTATTTCTTCTCAACCTGGGGCTAGTATGCATTCAAATACACAATGCCCGTCAAGTGTGAAATGTTGTATCAAAATAGTTGAGTTAAATGGAATCATTGAGCCTTGTGATATTTCATACGGTCTAGTGTCATCTGTGGAGTATATTGACCTAATCATTAAATAAACAAGTTCATCCCAATTTTTGGGAGCACTTTCACAAAATTAGATGTTTTAAAACACCAGTCGGTTTGGTTTTGTTTTTCATTCCAACTTCATTGATGTTTGTGTGCCTAAATATAGTATGTATCACACTTGATTTTATGTGGAATATGATCTAGTTCAATTATGAGGAGGTGGTCTATCTCAATCTTTGACAACTAGGACACTCCTATGTCAGAAAGGATCATGTCGGTTTTGTTAGGATGTTCCTTACAAGTAAAATGAACACGTATGAAGTGTACTATTTTGAGAATGGATGGACTTGTTTAAATGTGAATGAGGCTTGTGAACTTCAAATAAGTTCATTTCTTGCTCAAAAACGTGATGTTGGTGTGGTTGGTGATGAATGAAACCTTTGAGAAATGTTTTTGGTCGTGGGTGGAATTTGGTTATTAAGCTTAAACAATCAAAAGATTCCTTGAGTGGTAAATACCTGGTGATCAGTTATTTATGGTGTGTCTGTAAGTGATGTTGTGTTTCTTATAAGGCATTGACCTGTAGTGGTTCTTCCAATTTCCATTTGGTAATCTTAATATTCCACTTAGTGTAGTCCTCTTTGAGAGATGTGCATGTCCCCTATCTTGACATTGCCCTTCAGACACTAAGAGAGTGTTGGGTTATGCCACACGGTAGTTTAAATTGTTTTGGGTAGTTTAACTGGTCTTTCAGTGTTGCACACTGAACATGTGTTTCTTATAATGGCATGGTTAGTCTTGAGTGACCCTTGGATTCTGATGTTTGAATTCCTTGAATGAACTCTTCAACACCAACTGTTTCTTATGACTTGACCACCAATCCAATGTTGCTTTAGGTTTAGTCAATGTGTTTATGTGAATATCATGGATTTGTACTATCATCTCACTCATAATCATATAGCACGAACTATCTTGGGTTTGATCCTTACAATACAGTCCTTTTAATCTAAGGTTATCTTGGACTAGTAGTCAATCTTGGTGGTGATGTTTTGACCAAGTAATGTCACTAGAAAGTAGATATGGAATTTAGTGAGTGTGTTTGTGGTGAATGTGAGATGTAATGGTAGAAGGCATCATAGTTTAGTTTAAAAAATGCCAGTTGTATAACCCAAGAATCTTCTTGGGTGGTCAAGTAGAGTATCTCAACTAGATTGTCTCCCATATTCAGTAGTGTTTTCATTGAAGGATCATTTCAGGCATGTATTGTGGTGATAAGTGTGTGGTTTTCATTGGCTAGATCTTTTCATGAAAAGACGGAATTACTTGTTCTATGTGTTTTATGGGGGATTTAATGTTTTTTAATTTAAAAATAAAACCATGAGAATCATTAAAATGCTTATGAGTGTGCTTTGTAAGGAAATTTCCATGGTGGAGGTACCATGGTTCAGAATTTTCCCCTTTCTAGTGTTAAATCCTAAGGTGGGGAGAACCTTTGGCTGGATTTTTAACAATAAAATGACGTGGTCATGTCTCTAGTTGAATGGGCTTGTGTAATCACTATTTCAGTGTTTTAATTATAAAAAGAGTGTTGGCTCGGGTTTAAATGGATTATATTCCATATTCAAAAATAAAATCTCAAAGGTTTATTGGGTGTTTGGAAATACATTATGAGAATTTGAATGGGACTTCACAACCCTTATAGGTCAGGTGATGTGTCCTATTGTTCCCGAACACTTCTGAGGGATGATAATTTCTTATGTTGGAAGGTTGTAACATCCCATTTTTTGAATCGAAAAAATCAAAGGGAATTAGAAATTTTGGTATTTACTGGATGGGTTGTCTTTTAAACCAAGCTTCAGATCGTAAATATAAGATTTTTAGCATTGCAATGTGTTTTTATGTGGTTTAAGGCCCAAGGGTACCCCGGTGTTCCATCATGTTCCTGGGGCATCTGGATCCAAAAACTCAAGTTAAGAGGAGCTTACAGGGGTTCACAGTTAGTCTAAAACCCTATATCCCTCAACAGAAAAACTGTGCAGTTTCTTTTAATGAAATGAATTTGTTAAATTAAAATTAAAAGGAAAACAATTTAAGTAAAAATAAATGGAAAAATATATTAGTAATAATATTTTTATTATTAATATAATTTAGTTTTTCAGAAAACCTCAATGGGGTTCCCCCCCATCCTATTCTATATGACGAATACCCCCTCCTCTCCATGTGTGCACAATCCCCTCTAAATATCTCCCTCATTTCACACTAATTCAAATGTATTTATTCTGATTTATCCTTCAATTAATCATTGTATAGTCTATGATTCTTCCTCCTCCCTCAATTGGTAATTTGTTTCTTCACTCGTCTCCCCTCTTGTGCATCTAAGATTGGGTTACTGATAAAGCCTATTTTTCATTTTCTTCTCTGGTATTAGGGCATAAGAATTGTCTCTTGGGATTTATTCTAGTTTTTTTAACATATTCCACCAAAGGTGAAGTGGATTGGGTCAATTCAGTTCACCACCACCATCTAAGGTAATGTTTTCCTCCGAATTTCGGTTTCTTCTATTTTATTTAAGGTATTTATCTTTTTTGAGTCCCTAGTAATTTATCATTAGTGTGTTGGACACTATCATGTGGTTTCAAGTCACTGGAGTAAGAGGAAACTTACCTGCATGTTCATCTAAATGAATATGTATATGTAATTTCCCCCATTATATGTATATTCACCTATGGAATTGAATATATATTTATATGGGTCTAGGTGGGATTATGTATAACATAAAAAATTCATGTGTGGGTTGGTGTTAATAGGTATATGCATATATGAGTTATATATAAGGGTCCCCTTATACATATTCATGGCTCTGTGAATATGAACTTAGGTTTTATGTGTCCTTATGTATATGTAAATGTGTATATGCTCAAAGGTAGGAAGGAGAATCTTCGAATTAAAATGTCATGTGATGAAGTGTTTAGATTTGGTCTACTTCTTGAGGTAGGATCCCCTTTCCATTACCTTTAAATTTAAAAATATCTTAGTGGCTCGCCTTTCACACTTTCATACATTTAATTAGTTCTATATGATTTATAAAATAAATTCTTATTCATGAAAGATGAATTATTTTCTATGAAAAGTCAGGGTTTTTATAATAAAACCCCTTCAATGGAGGTGTAATGTCTTCAAAAACTCACAATGATAATTTTTATTTATTTATCTTTCTTTTCTTATTAGGTCAGTGTTTTCTATGTGTTGGGATTTTGATTTATATATTGAATGTTTTTACCTGACCCCTAGTTACATTGGGAAATTTATTTTCCCTTTTGAAAACATAAAAGAACCAAGAAACTGTCTATATGATTGGTTCATCTTATAAATTGATTTACATGACATGATTTATAAGAAGGGAATTTCTTTAATGTAATTTTTTCTATTGTCCCATGGTACCTTCTACGTACCACTTTAGCCTTGATAATTGAATTTCTTTTACCTGTTTAAATAAATCTCTGGAATTGAATGTAATAGCCTGAGGTGATGGATTTCATTCATCAAATTTTATAAAGGAATTAAACTAAAAAGGATTATTTTGGGTGGTCTAAAATAAATACCTTTTCATAAAATAAAATTATTTATCGTATATGTGATATGTGAAATCACGTCGGTATTCCATGTTCAAGACTAGATTAATGTGATAATGTATGTTAAACTATAGTATTTTATTTTTTAACTGCCTTTAATTTTGTTTGGGTCCATAAGCATGGGGACTGAGTCCTGCAGCCACCTTATAGGTGTACCAATATAGGATTTAATTGTGACATAGTCTATTTGACATTTGAGAACTATAAAAATTAGATAAATCGATTGAGTACTTTCTTAGAATTTTGAATTGGAATAATAATAGATTTTGTGATTTATTGTGGTTTAATCACCTTAAGTAAATTGGTTAATTAATATAGTAATGAATTTATAGTGAAATGATAAATTAAATAGTTTTGATATAATTATGATGATATTTATGAACCTGTTTTAATGAAATGAATTGATCTGTGATACAATAATTTCAATAAATTGGTTATTGTGTCTTATGTTAAAAAATGGGTTATGATTTATACTATAATTTTGATTTTGCTTGTTTAGTTTTTGAGTTTAAGTGATATCAATGTGATTAATATCTGAGGGTCTGATACTATTTTTCATGTTTATTTTGTCTTGATATGACTCATGTTAAATGTGGAAACATGATGGCTTGGGGATTGTTCTTCCATACCACCTAAGGGAATGATGCACATGTACATGATTTCTGTGGGTAGAGCATATGATTGTATGAGATTTCTGAGGACTCAATTTTGGTGTTCATGATGGAGGTCTTGGAGTATTTTTTTCTACCACATAAGGGCTAGATGCACTTGTACTGAATGATTGAGTAAATATTGTATGTTTATGTCAAATGCATGAGGGATAGATGCACAATAACAAGATTTCTGAGGGTGTGATTCTAGTGATGTCTAATGGCTTAGTGCGTGTTTTTTGTACTGAATAAGGTCTAGGAACACTGGTATTAAATTCCAGAGTAAATATTATATGCTTATATCAGATTCTTGAGTGAAATATGCATAGTCCCACGATTCCAGATGAAGATATTCTAGTTACACCTAAGGGTGATATTTTAGTTAGCATGGGGGGAGATTCCATATGTATATGGTATATTATGATTGATTCATCCTCATTATGAGAATCTAATACTAATTTTGGTGATCCGGCCTAATAAAAGAGTATCTACCCAGAGACATTGATACCTATAAGGCTAAAAAAGTAGGTATAACTAATAGGAATCCCTTAGGAACTAAGGTCATTTGTTGTTTATTTATTAAGCACTACTTGTTTATTTTTCTTCTTATAACTTATCACTATATTAAATTTAATATCAATTAATAGATTGGGATAGATATCATGGGTGCCGACATAATGAGATTATTATATGTCACCCTTCATCGGCGCCATTTCACACTAGGGTAGATCTAATTTCTTGCATGTCGTTAGATTCATTAATTTTGTTGTGATATGTACATAGGATCTAGGTATCATAACATTCGTCTCTTTATCAGAATTCTCTATGAGTTAACTATTAGTGTTTTCTTTTATTTTTTAATTTTTTTACTTCTTTTACCATGTAGTAAAACATGACATTGCAGGAATCATTATATGGAATTGGCATTTTCCATTTTATTTTATTTGAAATATTACATTATTCTTATGATTTTTATCTCCTTATTGTGGCTACATTATCATTTGGGATTATTTATTTTCTGATAAACATTTGTGATGCTTTTATCTAGAAGTTTTAGTCTCCCATAGTACAATAAATAGACCCTCGCTTCTAGTCAATAGCCTTTAGCTTATGGGGAGGCACACTTGAGTCCATGCAACCCACCAGTCCAACTACCAGTTTTGATGGTATGTTGGGTTGATATGTTACAAGAATGCAACTCAATACATTCTTCAATTCATTAAATTATATTTAAAACCATTCCCAGATATAGGGTTGTAAGCCTAGGTGAACTAGCTAATATTCTATTTATTTCCATTATTTTTTTTCCACATTCATTTCTCTAAAGAAAAAAGTCTCCCTTCTATGTTAACATAGTGAGTGGAATAGATTTCCCTGAGAAATTATCCTAAAATATACAATAATACCCATCAAAACTAATAAAATTTCATATCTATGTCATAATGGTTAGTTTGGGCTAACAATCGATAACATTGTTCTTTGATGGATCCACAGATATACCCTTTCTTGAGTATATAAGACTCAAAAATGGAACCTTTAATAACTAAAATTTTGATTTAATAAATTATTCGTATAAATTATCCTTCCTTAGGGTCTTCAGAACAATCCTAAATTGATCTATACACTTTTAATTTTCCATTTTATTAGTGATACTTCTTGAGCATTATATTTTCCAACCACTACTAATGTTCTATCCTAGTGATTGATTTGTTGCATTGTTTTGTGACATGTGATCGGGACATATTCTATGTAGTTTAATTTCTTTCAGCTAGATAATTTTCATATAGTTTAATGTAATGACACTAGAATGTTTCCATTTATTTTAACATCAGGAAACTATGACTTTGTAATGAAGTTTAACATCATGTTCCTAGGATATATTCTTGTGGTTTAATATCATGTGTCATGGATGTTGTATTGTAGTTTAATGTCATGTGAATATGATGTTGGTTTGTAGTTTTCCACCATGTAACTAGGATATTCTCATACTATTTTATTTTATGTGACTATAATGTGGTTATGATGTTTAACATTATGCGATGAAGACTTTATTGGGCCCTAAAATTTTAATATGGAGGCTTTTCTGATGGACATAAGATGAATCATATGTATGTTACATGATTTTAAGGATCCTCTAACTCTATTAATCATTATTTTTCATGATTCTATAAGAAATTATTATATACAAACATTCCTTATATCATATTCTCCAAGAGTTGAGGGTAATAAAAATAATTGATTTGCTAATTCATGGCTACCTCCAAGGTTTCCTTATCCCTAGGGATCCTAAGAATGTCGTGTTCTACTGAACATATAAAGTATAAAACCATATTCACTGTCATAAAGGAATATAACTTTCCTCATATATAACTGAGATATGTTTTTTTAACACTATGGGACAAGTTTCTCGTATTCTTCTTCACAAATTTTGGGCTTGGTTTGGATTACTCACATGAATATAGTGGCGATTCAGGTGTCAATGGTTCCAACATCCCTTAAATAATCTAATTTTAAAATGAGTCTATAAAGTTAAAGAAACTCTCTATTATATGACATATTTGTTGATTTTTGGGGTATTTATTTTCATAGATTATAAATCCACCTCATTCGTCTTCCTCATTAGAGGAATTTGTATCAAATCATTCTATACGGCATAGCCCATGTACCTGGGTTAATGTTTTGGTAGGGAGGAATATATTTTTACCAGTCTATCATCCAGATATGGAAAGCCCCATCACTTTACATACATCAAATTTTTCCTCAATCATAATGGAAACATGAATTCATTTGGATCCTAGGTTATAATACACAAATTTTAATAGAATCAACATCAGTTGTTGAAGAATTTGGGGCCTCAGATGATGAACATACTTCCCACATATTGAAGGAACCCAATTCTCCTATAGGATTTGTAGAGACAATTGAGGCTGTATGGGGTCCTAAATTCAACCTATAATAATAGGGTATTGAAGTTCCTCTAGACTTGTGTTGTATGGGTAATTATTATATGAAAATTTACATATCAATCTTGTCTATGTCAAGGATTAATGATTTATTGATTTTCCTTGATGAGGGAATGAAGAATATAAAAATCCTCTTGAACTATGGGCAAGAGAACATTAATGAAAGGAGTAACTCATTATTAAGGTTTTTATGTGTCATTTTAGGTAATATATCATGCAATTATTTTTCATATGTCACTATTATCTCATTAGAGTAGAGTGATCTATTCTTTCCCAAAAACTTCCCTCTCATCCTTAAGGTGATGACAGGAAGAATTCATGAAAACACACTTTCCCCTATCTTTAGTAACATGGGTGGATGATGATTGGAGTCCCAATATGGTCTTTAGAGATTTAATATGATACTGAAATTCAGAATATAGTTCATCAATAGAAACAATTGATGATTTCACTAGATTGGTAGTTCCATATATGGATTCCTGTAAGATGCCATTGAGCATAAATTTTCCAGTGATGGGCGTACAAGGTAGGCCAATATACTATGGTTTCGATGACTATAGAGTTTTATAATAGTACTCTTCAACAATGTCCTCATCTAGATCAGATTATATGGCCTCCAATATGGGCATATGTGGGATAGTTCTCTTCTTGAATAGAGTATTTTGTTTGATGGGTCGGTACCTGATGTAATGTTTTGTGGGATTGTTCACATTGTATTATTTGGTGGGTTAGTTCTCATATTGAGGATTGTATTAGGGTTAAAATAAAAAAATATATCTTATCCATGTGATTTGTGGTAATCCCTTGGATTCCATATTCACCATGGAAAGCTATAATGTAGTCAAATCTTTAAAACTAGTGATGATCTAGGAATGATTTCGGGCCACATTCAAGATATAATGTTGGGGATCAGATATGTTGTTAGTAACAAGGGTATAGTTATCATCATGAGTTTCACTATTTGGAAAAATAGTCTGGATCTCTTATAGGATTCTCATGTTTGGTGGTTGGGTAGGCACAATGACCTCTATATCTCCCTATGGAATTATGGTCGTATTTCGATGATGATGACTAGTGTAAAAACTTCCATCCACGGTATCTCTTGAGTGGTTGAGTTTATGTAGCTATATTCCTCACCCACATCATTGTGATAGGGAATTTTCATGTTGTTTCACTATATAAATAAGATCCCAATGAAGTTTATTGTGGAAACATGCTCCACCACCTCTTATGAAACATGTCATGGGAAATAAATCATGTGGTTCTACATCTTCTAGTGTACTTCAAAATATGACCCAAAAGTATCGATAGAGCTTCTAAGGTGTCCCTAAAGGAGTAGGACATTCATAAACAAGTACTAGAAGTATTACATTGGTGATGGTGTAGTTCAAGGATTCAGGGCCAAGGCTTCCATGGAAGGCAATTCATATGATTGGTGTGTCCACTAGTTGATCACAAAATAATGAGGTTTTCTACAGGAATTCCCATTTAATCTAATGATATTAGAGTATGTTGGATAATTTTATTATTTCATTTTGGATTTTAGGAATCTCAAAAGTCTTGGAGAGTAAACAAGACACATTATGAGTGAAGGATCATGTATAATAGTTAATAGTCATTAAAATAATTTATCAATCAATGGATAAAAGGGTGGTATTTTTTCATTGTGAGAGGTTTGAAAATATCAATATATTTACATCAGTTTCATAATTTTGTTTTTTTGGAACACATAATGTAAAATCTCATAATGATAACTATAAAATATATCCTTTTATACTAATCAAATTTCTGAAAAAATTAAATGATTAATTTTTAGTTCCACATTTTTGTTTCTAATGAAAATCCTATTAGCCATCTAGTTTTTTAAAACTAGATGCCTAAAGCCTATATTGAGTTTTTTATTCTGATATCTGATTATTTTATATAATAATAACCATTTTTCAAAAGAAAACCCAGTCCTAGAACTCAATTGTGGGGGTCTGAGTGTGGCTTCACAATCATTTTAAAAGATTTATACCATATTATCTCAAATAGAAAATCCCAAAAGTTCCTAAATCTTAAACAAGGATCAGGCCAGCTTTCCAAAGGTAGGATGTCATCAAGGGTTTAAAACCCATTGATGATTATTAAATCACATTGGTTCAGAGGATGAGAGGCTAGGCTCATATTACCTTTTGGGGGTAATTATTTCCTACTATAGGAATCTAATATAGATTTATGATAGTATTTTGAATCAACCCCAAGTCCTAATATAAGATTTTTACCCATATTCCAATAAATTAATCAATACCATACATTGAATGGAACAATTATTTATATCATAGGTTCTCTTTTATTTGTTAAATATTTAGGATTAAATAATTTTTATCCATGTATGAGTTTTTTAGAAATTTTTGATATCTTGGGAGGATTTTGGTGTCATAGAGATGGGATTTTACATCATTGAGGAATCCTATGTATCCCATGTGAATAGGAATCAAAACCCACATAGTTTTTTTGACATAGTTTAAGGTCGTATAATATGACTACACCACACATTTTAGTTTCACGTGGAATGGACATAAATAAGGTAATTTAAATATTGAGTATCGAGCATGACCCTTTGTGAGTAATCCTATATATCATATAAAGATAACAATTAGAGTCCTTGTAGCTTGTTTTATGGGAGTATTTATTAGAAAATTTATAACAACATTGTCCTTGAGTGGGACTTTTTCATGTAAATCCTCTCTAAGAGTCCCCGGTAAGAGTATGTCCCTATGAGTTAAAATGATATTTTATCATGAATAAATCTCAACGGAGTCCCAAGTTGAGGGTTCCATGTAATGATATAGGATTAATCATCATCATACTCTTATCCCACATTAGTACTTCTCAGTGTGAGAAATAATCGAGAGAAATATATTGGAAACACTGCATAATATAAAATATGTATGAGGACCACACACTGTGGTTTACCAGATATTTTATTACCATTATTGGGGATAATCTTGTATGGATTTTAGGCCTTAAGAATGTGTCATATGTATCTTTCTTATAATAGTAATTAAAATCCTCATATTTCAGTTTTTCCTAAACAATTGATAGGTTTAAGGTGTTTAAAGTAATGTTTGGGGCCTACACTTAAGAGGATTCTCATGTGTAAACCCATTTCTCATCCAATAAGAGAAATATGAAGATGATATACACCTATTAAAGTTCGGTTAATATAATCTATTGTTATTGGAATATTGAGGTAATTATTCCAAGGTCGATTCTCTTTAGATATCATTCCATAGGAAGGCCTCCTAGTTATCCTTTTTTTTTGTTGGAATCAGAGTCCTCATAGTTCATTTTTCTTGATGCACTAACAGGAAGTAGAGAATGATCAAACCCAAAGGAATTATCTCTCTAGGGTTCAAATTTATTGGTAATTACTCCATGGTGGAGGCCTACATTTTTTGGAATTCATATCATGTTGTTTAGATGATCATTATAAACACCTACTATAATGTGATTCATCCTCAGTGTGGGAAACAAGAGACAACATGTGACCAAATATACTGAATTTTTACAAAATAAAATTTTTGTGGGGCTAAAACACTATTGTTTCCCTGAATAATATGATTAACAATATCATAGAGAATATGGTTTTGAGATCATAAATTTGGAAGGAATCCTATATATATGACATATAATAGGAATTAGATTCCCCATAGTTCATGTGGTGTTTCAAACCCACATATGGGTGAATGATATTATTAATAATCATGAGGATTAATACCGAATGATTTCAAAATATTGGGATGCACTAAGGACTTGCACAAAAGTGGATGGACATAAATCCATTCACTATTTATCCTCTTATGGAGGAAGAGACAAATATTCATTCATTATCCCCTATCATGTGAAGATAAATGATGACCATGAAAGGTATATCAAATATATTTTTATGGAATAGAGGATCCTTAAAAGAAATTAAATGATTATGGTTTCATTTTTTCATAACCCCATTTGATATGGATATAATCCTTATAAAGGGGGTTCTAGATCGATATCCCACTGTCAATGGTTCACATGGTATTTGTTAAAGTGTACATGTTTGACAAGGCTTACATTTCATAGGGTGTCTTCTTGATTATAATGACATGTCCGAGGGTGTCTTCTTGACATTCCCAATGGTGTCTTGAGGAAATTTCCAAGAGTTTACTATGTAAATGTTAAAGTTCATCTTATTTAAATGGATTAAATGCCCATGGGTATTCATGTAAACGAACCCAACATGTCTCGGGTGCATCACATGGTAAATGTAGACATGTATAGGGTTATTCACATAATTGAAGTTAACATGTATAGGGTGCATCAAATGATCAAAGATGACCTGACTAGGGTGCTTCAAAAGATAAAAGAACACATGTATATGGTGCTTCACATGCTTAATGTTTATGTGACTGGGGTGTTTCTTGTGATTCAATTTTTCATTTCCATGGTTCTTCACATGATCAAAGATGAAATGTCCTCGCACTTTTCACATGATCAATGATAACATATCCAAGTATTTTTGTGTCATCAAGTCTGACATGTCCCTGTCCATATGAGGGAATCACAAGACAAGTGAGGAGTCATGTGATCGTTTTATTTTAAGAGAGTCGTGTTACTGGTTCTCACGAACATATCCTGGATCACATGCATGAAAAACCACATACGTCCAAGTGTCTATGTTTCATGTATTTGGGGATCATTCCATGGTCAAATGGAAAACTATTTTCATGGTATGAGGAGTGAATTCCTAAGGGTTCACCTCATTGGAACACATAATGTGTTTTTCTTGGAAAGAGGAATTCATGTCCATGTGTTCACATACATGTCTAGGAAACATATAAAAGAGTGTTCTAATGATAAGGGTGTAGGAGAGGATGCAATCTTAAGGGGTTCACGTGATGCAGTATCATAATGGGATCTCATGCAATTGTATAGGGTGATTTAATAATTTTTTATAATTAGTAAACTTGTATATAGAGTTTCGGATCCTATCCAGATGAATAAGTGTCTTCAAGGTTATTGTGGGGCATATGTCCAAGGCTACAAAATACAAAATACATTATCACATCACATAAATGATTAGGATTCATTTGATCATGTGGCTATGGATTTCAACATGATTGTGTATTAATATTATCAATTGATCTTGTGATTATGTGACATTAAAGGGTTGTTGTAATGAGTAGTCATTAAAGTGTCTCAAGATTACATGGGGAATATTCTCTTAAGATAGTATCCCTCTCCACATCCTCAAATAAATCCATTCCACCCTTCCCCCTATCGTGCATCTATTTTCTATCATCATAAACATTTAAAACAGGACTAGGGGATTATATATGAAAAGGAAACCAGATATATTAGCTTCTTTTTGTATTGAAGGTGTGACATGCACTGGACTAAGGTGGGAGATATATTCACATGATCACCATACCTGAATATATACATGATCACATAAACGTTCCACATTATCAAATTATTTCAAATGTCGAGTCTCTGTATGATATCTTCATGGATTCAAATCATCACCATTTTCACATTATATGGATTCATGAAATTGGTGGGATTGAGTTTGATGATGTCTCGTGATCTATCCACATGTTTACTCAATATTTCAATGGATAGTAGTTTTATAATCCTATAATGATTCACATGAAAATAGATATAAATAACATAAATTTATTATGAAGAAAAATACCATATTTTTAATGTGAAGCATCAGTGATTCCATTATAGCTTCACATGTCTGACATCGTTTGGTCATGTGATACTTAGAAACACTTATTATAGATTCAAATGGTTATCTTAATCCCCTTAATTTTATGGTTCTATTCTTTGAAACAATACAAGCAGGTTGTTAATAATTTCATTATCTTCTCTATCCTCTATGTGATGGGGTAGAGTCTAGATGAAGATTAACCACTTGAAACATTGTAAGAGGCTTCATTCCACTATTCATGGTCTCTTAATATATATAATATAATACAAATAAGGCTATTAACATGATTTTAACTCATTTTATGTCTTATATTCTGTAAAATAATGAAATTCATGTCATGTAAATTTGAATGTCTGGCATCACGTTTGATCAATATTATATGGAAAATATCACTATAGATAGTCATCAGAGAGGACATCTAGAGTTGGAGTCAACAACGAGTGTCTTAGGCTTAGGTAAACATGGACACATGATAAGAGGTTGAAAAAAATGACATTGTTTCGATATGGCATCAAAGTCAATAAAATGTGAAGTGTCTCACATCCCCAAACAAATGATGTTGATGTGGAACAACTCATCAAACTAGGGGGATCAATGATTGTGTTGGACGAAAAGGGGTGGTGGACGATGTAAGGAGGTGTGATAGAATGTTTTTGAGTGATTTTATCATGCATTTTTAGACATGTACATATAAATTTAATAAAGTAATAGAACATTCATGTCGTAAAAAGTTTCCTAATGCATTTTCATGTTTGATATAAATCAATGTCTCATCTATTCATCAAGTCTGTGGAGGGGTTTGGCGCCCGCATCACTACACCCACACCCTCACCAAACACACCTCGACCTTGTACATCCCACTTAGTGAACTTATTCACATGATATATATATACAACACGTTTTATTCTCTCTCACACCATTTCGGCCAGTTGGAAGGCTATGCTTGGTTTGGTTATTTGTTGAGAAGACTCCAATATGTACCCCTGGTTGAGAAATCTAGATGGCTAGTTTGGTAGGAATTTTTTTGGCTACATGAATACCTAAAATACATAGAATAATTATCTTTGTAAAATGAGTGAAATAAGGGCCATAATATCTACCCTTAAAAAATGGATATTGATTCCATTACCTTATTCTTCAATAATTACACTTCCAATTCCTTCTTGAAAATTATCTTAATATTTTTTCATCGTCAATAAAGTCCTATAATTTATGATGGTAGATTTTTTAGTGCATAATTGTGGGTGAAAACACTAACCCCCTTCAGAGAATTGGTTTTATACCACTTAAGATTCTATCAAACTTACATTTAAGTAAGATGATAATACCATAAGAATATCATAAAATCCTCATTAAATTTACCTCATAGGTAAAAACTGGTTGATCATCATTTTATTTTATCTTAAGGGATTACTTCTCTATTTTCATATGAAGAATACAACGAATGTACTTATTAAATAATAATCTACAAAACTCATCCCACTCAATGGTGTAAATTTCAACTTGTTTCCTCATATTCTTGATTAGAGTCTAATATTGATCTTCTTTTCCTTTCTAACAACATCCATTCAAAATAAGGTTCTCATGTTCTAAATATTGGGTAATTGAAAATATATTTTTCATGGTATTGATCTATTTCATGGAAACTAGAGGATCAGAAGACCTTATAAAAGAAAATGTGTGTTTCATAATTAAGGTCTCAATAGAACATTGTTCTATACATTTCTCATTTGGAATCTCATCCTGATTAATTGCTTAAAAAATTTATATAAGAATATCAACAAGATTGTTCATTCAATCTCCCATTAAAAAAGTTTTTCATAAGGAAAATCCTGACATTGTCCATAAGATTCATCATTAATATGATTCTTTTGGTTTCTATCCATTGTCTATAAAGAAAAAGCTTAGTGTAAGAAACAATCATCATAGAAGGAAACCCCAAAACATGAAAAATGATTTATCTGATGCCTAACTGAATACAACTTCTTTAAAATTATTGAAACCACAATTTTAAAATAGGTAAAACATGATTATCACCTTACCATTAGGATTTTATCCAATAAATATACATATCATTAGGCTTTTCACTAATTTACTCTCATCCTAGTTTCACAAGGTACCAAATAATTTCTTTGATATAAACTATAGTGACTCATACATTACATATATTTATACTACTTCTTATTGGATGAAAATTAATTACATAACATAGTATTCCATTCTAAAAATAATGTAGGTATAGTATCATTAGAAACATGGACACGTAAAAAATGGTTCACAAATGAAGTACATCATCTCCTACATAGTTCTTCAAAACTAGAAAAATTATTAAGAAAATCATACATAAAATAATTATGCATAACTTGGGTAAAGGAAACATAATAAATAATAAACATATATTCCAAGTAAGTGTAAAGAATGGAGATATCAATGATCATATAAGCATAACACATCGATAAAGTATATGATAACATGATATTAACATTTTAAAATTGTACCATGCATATTATATATCAAAATCTTGAGTCATGTAATAAATCATAGAAATTTATAAGACCTGAATTATAAACGAATCAAAGAACATGAGACATGAGGGAATAATATTGGAATAAGACAATAAATTGTGGTGTATGTGTAATCATTGAATATAATTTCATTATTATCTAAGCCTCACGTATAAGACATTCATGTTGGCTTGGGGTCACTCCCCCAAACCATCATAGTAGTCATGGTTCACTCTAATGACTATTATAGTAGACATTGTCCCTTACTAAATTGAGTACAATCCCAAATCCAGTCCTATTTATCTCATGAGATACACATCTTTACACAATGAAATAAATGTACATTTTATTATGGGCCCACCAGTCACATAATGTAAATCATATATATTGTTTTAAAAGATTATAAAACATTAATCACATCAAATATAACGAAAAGAAAATAGTTTCCATAAACATTTCATCATATCATAACCCACAGAAAATTAATGTGTTTCCAAAACATTTTATCATAGAAAAACCTGTGGAAAATAAGAGGTTTTTATTACAATTTCATCAATTCATCGTTTCAAAACCCAAGAAAAATTTACAAATTACAATAACATCAGTTCATCATAATCATAAGCCATACATATAATGAATTATAATTTTGTACTTTGAATATATCCCCAATAAAGAATATGTGACATCAAATTATTTTATTTTATGTGTATATTTCTTTAAAAGATCCCTTAGAATATTTCATCGGTAAAGTACCCTTTTCAATTTGAAATCAATTATTAAAAGTCCTAAATTTTTAAAAAATTATAGAAATTTTTTATATAAAAATTACCATGAAAATATTTAATGAAATTCTAAAACCATTGAGTAGTCCTGACAGTATGAAATTCTTCTCATGTTGTATAAGTTAAAAGAAAACATTTATTTCGTATTTTTCTTAAAAAGTCAAAATGTACCTCATTGGAAAAATAAAAAAACCCTACAGTTTTTTAAAAAAATTACTAGAAAAATTACTTTAATTAATAATATTATAATATTAAATCCATTATTGAAAAAAATTTAGAAAACATTGATATTGAAGAAAACATATTTTTTATATAAGACAAAAATAATTTACCTTTTCTGAAAAACAAATATTTTTCAAAATCCTGAGTACATAATGTTAGTAAAATGAAATAAAAAAAATTATTCTCATTAAATAACTATAGTAAAATAATATTCATGAGTTTATTGATATTTATATCATATTATTTCATCATTATAAACATAATCCAATATAGTTCATATAAACTATGAAATTGTAACATAAAGACCTTACTGCTTTGATAGATTTTGAATTTAATGAACCCTAAAAGAATAAATTCAAAGGAAACTGTAAATATCAAGAACATTTTGATAATAATAATATAACATGTAAAATTTTATTTTACAAAACTCAAAAAACATGATATGTGAAAGAAAAAACATATGTCGAAAATAAAATAATTTGAGATGATAAACTCTTACCTGGATATTGAAGTTCATTAAAAGTTATCCGTACACCTATATAATAATCTTAAATTTATTATAAATTTATAAAATATTAATTTAAATACTTATAATTTCATATAATATCCTTTTATAATAGTTTAACAACAATTTATTAAAAATCACTAATTAGAATCATTGTTTTTTGGGTGCTAACTATTTCTTCTTTTTCATAAGAATTTTGGTTTTGGTGATTATGGACCATATACTTTTTTCATGGGTATATAATATCCATAATATTTATCATGATACAAATAACATGAATATTCATTATATATATATATATAGTCCCCCATAACAATTAGATATAGAATAATGAATTACGTCATTCATCAAGACAGCGAGTCGTATGTACACTGGAACATTTTTTTCACTTTTCAATAGATAGAACTATAGAAAGTTAAATGATAATTAACATCTACATAATTTATATTATATTATATATTTTTTAAAATCAATTATAATTACCATCTATGAAAATAATAAATAAAAAATCAATCACATTATTTAATGGAGGTGGTAGTCGATACGTCCACAAGAGCAACATAATCGTTTTCTAATGGTCTATAAGGTAAGAAGATAGATAAGTTATTATAATGAAGTAATAATAATTATTTCATAGATAAAATATATAAACAATACACCATTCAAGATAACCAAAAAATATTATATGGTAATATAAATGAACTATATCTCCACATGGAGACAATATGTCTTACGTATGCAATATGATAAATTTTAGTTCCCATTTGATGGAAATAGGTTGAATAAAAATTGTTTCGTGTCCATAAAAAAATTATTAATACTTAGGATACTACATTTATTATACTATTAATACCTTAATATATTTAGATTAAGTAAAAGAAAATTTTTAAAATAATCTGATCAGTTAAATCAATTAGCTTTACTCGGAAAAATCTCATTTAAATTTCCTTGTAATGGATTTGGGGTTGGACCTTTTGGAAGACTAGAACCTATATAAAGTGACTAGAATAGTGTATAGTAGAATTTTTAAGGATTTTATCTATCTATAAAGATAAATGTTTTGTGAATAAGATAAAAGATAGGTTCCCATTTATGATGGGGGGCACTCTTGAAATTTTTTAAAAGATTAAAATATGATAAAGTCATTATCTAGAAAAAATGCACCTAAAAGGGATGTTATTTGAGTATGTGTTAATTGTTTTCAGAAATAGAATCAACCATTAATATTTTTATCAGTATATGTGGTGTTTAAAAACATATAATTCAGTTTAACCTTTTGGTTCACATATTCTGATATTAATTGTGGTCATTTATTTTCTAATCATAAAGGGTTATAATTTTACATATAAGGTGAAAATTTTCTCATAAATGTACTAGGAATGGAATTTTACACAATATATTATCCAAATTTTCCTCTTTTTATATTTTTATGATATCTAAATAATTTAATAAAATATTATTATCACTAAATATCATTAATGTCAATTTTGACACAATTCATTGAATTTAATTTCAATGGCATAATTTAAAATTATAATTAAAATATAATCCTTTTAAAAATCAATAATATGATGTTTTTATCTATTAGAATCATGTAAAACTAAATATAACTCAAAATATATTACTTTTAATATTTTTTAATAATTTATTTATAATTATATTAATTGAATAAATAATATCTTTTCATTGTACAATAATTTAAGGTAATTATTTAATCATTTAAAATTATAAATAAATCACTGCCATGAAGATAATTTCATAAAACTCAAATTGGATAATTATATTCACTTATAAATGTGTTTTTCCACAATGTGAAAGCATAAAAGATATTTAAAACTAAGAGAGTGGCATTTTGTAAAGTTCATTACATTAAATATTATATTGGTAATTTTCATGGAAATGTTTTCATTAAACAAATAAATTTATATAATTAGCTGATAAAGATAAAATTAAATTCACACAACAATAATTTGTAAGAAATTTGATGGTCTTATTACTTTGTTTTATTCTAGATTAACCTAATTTACCCTTTACTGATGTGATAAATTTTACCACAGTTTCTATTCATATTTTCTTAAAATTAATAGTGGAAAATTTACAAAATTTGGACCTCTTGATTCACAATATGAAATCCATTTTTAAATATGAAATTTTTATGAGTGGCCCAAATTAATTTTAAAAATACTCATAAAAAACTGATGAAAACTTCTTTTATGAAACAAATATATTTTTAAGCGTAGAACATGGTTTCATCTTATCACATGAATAGAAAAATAATAAATTAATGTAAAAAATTCATTCAATAATATATATATATATATATATAATAATTCACCAATCGTTTTTAATTTAACTAATAAAGATAAAAATACATACTGCATATAAAAATAGTTTTTTTTAAACATATTTTTTATTTCCAAATGTTTTTTATTTTTATTTATAATTTATTAATAAGTGGTGAATTCATTTTATAAATATTTTACATTATATTTTTTATATCTGAGTTAGCCTTATTAATAACCTCCAATCAAATGGCTAGGTGATAACTATGACATAATATTATTTTAATTGTATATCAGGGTTTTTAACCTTGGTGTTGTGTTTTATGTAAGATATCAAAGAAATAAAATTATTCAAAGAGAAGTGTTTTCTTAAATGAAGTGGTGTTATAGTCTTTCCCATGCATTTACATTATTATCCCATTAGATATTAAACATTGACTAGTGAATTGGAGGTCTATATAGGACCAAATCCATCACATAATTATAAAATGTGATAACCCAAGTATTCCTATAATAGAATCAATATATAATTTTATGTATTCATTTTAATTGATTATATTCATCATGATTTTATAAATAATTTTATGACAAAATCAATTGAAAATGGGTAGTTTTGTAGAACTACATTTTTCCCATGATTTAAAATGTGTTATTAAGAAGATAAATATCTTCACTTTAAAAATTGAATTTTATAGAAAGAATTTATTTTTTCAATTAATTTATGAAATATATAGTAGGATTAATTTTTATAATTTTTTTTGAAAAGATTTAATTTTGAGTCAATACTAAAAAAATACAGATATTTGGAAAACTAAAATTTATTTTCATTAAAACATGTTATTTTAAGTACCATTATTTTTTGGGATTTTTTTTCTAAAGTAACAAAATATCTATTCGATTTTTTATAACTTAAATAATTCCATATAGAAAATTAATATAATTTTTTTGTATGAGTTCTTTTTTATTCATAAAAACCAAATTTTTTGAAAAATGTTTTTAGTTTTGTTTTCCAACTTATATTTATTTATAAAAATTCTAAAACTTCAATGTTGAAAAATGTATTAAATATTTTGAATCATGGGGTTCAATTTTACTGATTAGGGTAATTTCATTTCTTCTCATTATGAATTATCCATGGAAAAAGTTAACCACCACTATAAATGTTAACTTGAGTTAATTATGGTAAATAACTAGATAAGTCCAAAAAATGATTAATTTTAATTATTATTGGATGATTTTATTTAAACCCTTATAACCATATCTTATATGTTTTTTATTTTTTATGCCACTTTATATGATTAGGACTTAATAATATATAAACAATTAGAAAAAGTACAAGTGTCCCACTCCTCACAATTATAAAAGGGAACCACCTATCCTCTCTTACCCATAAATTTGAAGCACACTATATTGGGAAATAACTTCCCATTACTCTCTCCAATGTCAATCTACACATCATATAGGTATTGTTATTCTCCAGAGAATAATCCTAAATAGATTATCTTTTAATATACCGAGAGATATCCAAGAAGTAGTTATGGGTCCAAACTGATATATTTCAAGTATGTTTCTTCATTAGTTGAATTCAAAACATCTTCAACTATACTGAAATAATATCACCAGTAATGTAATTCTCATTTATATCATGTTTAAAATCATATGGAAAATAAAAAAATAATGTGTACGTGAGATGATTTACCTCCATGGAGTGATGTGATTAATTTTTCATAACTGAATCATATTGTCATTTAAAATGGTGAAAAAATTAATATATATGATACTTATTAAATTGTCATGATTATTTAATGATAATATATTACTTAACATAGTACACTTTCTATCCATTGGAAATTGATAATGTCACTCACATGTATGTGTGGAATACCACATCCTAGAAATGATGAGATTAATTTTTCATTCACACCATGTATGGATGGTCATAAAGGTGGAAATAATGAATAAATAGGCAATGAATAACATATTTAAGGTTCTGGGAAAGTAAAATATTTTTTATTTTTTTCCACGCATTAGAAAAATGATAGATTCTTTTATGTGTACATAAAGACTACCATCTCCATGAAACAACGTGGATCATTTTCATAAACTCCAAATATGGTTCCATGAAGAATCATATGTAATGGATAAATATGAAAAATATAATATTTTTAATATATTTTTAGATTATGAGACTATATCCCATTTGGCCATAGTCAACACACTTGTGTGGTTTAGTGGATATAAACTAAATAGACCCAAAGTGTCCAATGAAAACCTAACAATTTTAGTCACTAAAAAATTGTAAAGAATGAAATAAAATATATAATAATAACACAAACAGAATGAATAATATTATTAATCAAGTATATATAAAATATAATTTTATTATTTATCACTTAGAGAACATAAAATTAATAAGGAAAATAAGGTAATGGATTTTTCTATAAAACCTTATTTTAAGTTATTCCTTTAAAATCATTATCCTTCATGACCATGCTCATTTAAATGTACCAATAATTTTCTCATTTATACACCAAATATTTTTTAATATAATTTTAAGATACTTTTGAAATTATTTTTAAAAATTATATGAGGAATATTTTAAATTTTATTATCTCAATCAATTTTTTTACAAACGTGCTTAAATATTTTTTAATGTATCCAGATTTACCACAATTTACATTAATCATATTAATTATTCATTATCATGATTCATAAAAATTATTCCGTGTTTATTTTCAATCAAAATAATTTTATCAATATTTAGTATTTTTTATTTTTTATTTTTTTCTATAAAAATATAATTTTTTCATATTTATGAGATAAGTTAATCTTTTGTTTCTTAAGGGGTTGAATGCAAGTTGAATTGGATTTTATGATTAAATTCAAAGATATTTGTGTTTTATTAATTCTTTTTTTCTTGTATATTATATATGTGTGATGTGTGATCCTTATGTATCTTCGATGATGGGTGATTCCAATATATCTCTCTAATGAACTAAAAAAAAGTGATGGAGTTTACCAATGATAGGATACTCCTAAAAGATATATGAATTATCTGGTTAGGATATTACATTTTATGGGTTATTTTAAGGATTAATGTATGAATAATTCTCTATGGATGATATATGATATTCTTAAATTCTTTTATAATTGAAATTTTTTCATTCCAAATTGTAAATAAATGAGCATATGATATTAAAGAATATTTATGAACATTATTTAAATAAATTGGAATAATTATTTTCATAGAAATCTATTCATGGGTTATAGTATTTTCCAAGAAACCCATATGATTATGATTTCATATGTATTATTTAATAAAATATATTAAGAAATTAAGTAGCATTATTGAAACATAAATTGGTAATTTGAGGTTAAATGTTCATTGAATAAAAGGAAAATTTTATTTTTTATGTTTAAAAATGGAATAACTGGTTACTATTTATTTTATATACCTTATTGAGATTTTTTTTCACATCCCATATTTTAAAGTTATTTTTTACAAGGCATAAAAATTTGTTGGAAAGATATTATAGTAATTGTTCCATATAAGGGAGTTTCCATGAATGATTAAAGTGTATATTTAAAAAAAATCCCTAAAACAAATACTCTGTGAAAATGATCACCATTTTGTATAATTTTTTTCCTAATTCTAATAGTCTCTAAACAAAAAATGTCTTGAAAATGTTACCAATATTAATCATTATAAAAAATCACGTAATTATGATTTTCTTATGGTATTCAGGGTTATAGTTGGTATCCAAGTGAAGTTTTAGATATAATTTGAGGTTACGAAATGTTTAAAAGACATCTAAAGAGACTATAATATATGTTTATATTATCATGATATTGATTTTACATATTAACATATTCTTTATCCAATATATGAATTTTCAGAATGGGTTTTCCTAGAGGAAACAAGATAGCTGTGGTAGAAGGTTATCAAGGGGATAATAACCATTGAAATTAGAAACCTATAATGGTTGGAATATAGGATTTTTTAGTAGTATTTAGTTATTTGTTATAGGATATTATTGGTGACACCCATTAAAGATAGTGAAGGATTTCTCCACAAAGGACCATGTCTATAGTATAGAATTTCATGAAAAAACACCCTATATAATTCAGTGGATCATCATACCTTTTGAAATATGAGGGTTGGATATATATAATAAGGAATAAATTAAATGATAAAGGATTTTTGGAAAATTTGATGGTATCCCTTTTAATTTATCATTTTGAAGTTGAAGTCAATCAATGGTTTCCTTTGATTAGGAACTTAAAGGATAATGAAGAAATAGATTCTATAGAATTGATGATATTTAAATACTTATTTCATGAAAAGTATTTTCCTAATGCAATTTTACATATAAATTAATTTCAATTCCTAGGTTTTACGAAAAATGAAGGGTAATCTATTAATGACTATGAATCTAATTTCATTGTATTTCATAGGTATACACTATTTTTAATTATAGTCTATTATGAAAAAATTGATCAATTTTACCCATGATTTAATCCTTGTTTATGAATCAATATGGTAGCTCATGAGTTCAAAATTTATGATTACATTGTGTGGTGTATGTAGAATGCTGAGATAGGGTTTTTGGAATTTTATAACAATAGGGTTAAGAAGTGATATAGGTGGCATGTAATTGGGAATCATTCATTGAATAAACCACGAAGTAAAAAATTAAAAACCATATATTGAGATGTTTGGAAAGAATAATTTCCTAGAATTTATTATTATATATGGGAAGTGTTAAGTTGTTGAATTTTGGGAAACATGTCTCCTGACAAAAGATAATGAATAAATATCATTGTTAAGATTGGTAATTAAAATTAAGAAGTAATATGTTTTAATTGCACTGAGTTGGGTCATTACACTAATTCATGTACAAAAGTAGATACTCGTAGTGGAAATCACCAGGAATGAAAAATTATATGTGTGGAAAATCCTTTTTTAATAAAAATATATATGAAGGACAATCAGATGATTTAGTCTCTGATATATTACTTATTTATGATGATTAATCGAATTTATTATTTGATTTGGGATCCACACATTCATTTATATATATATAATTTTCATGACAAAATGAAATACTATATCAATAAATGATTTCAAGTATTTCTACAAAAACTGTTTTGGAAGTATAAAAGAAACAAGAATTTATTAAAATATTCCAATCATGATATGTGGAATGGATTTTCCTAAAATCCTTATTGTCTTGACTATCATAGAGTATTATGTTATTCTATGTATGGTTTAGAATTTAATTTTTCATACAATCATATTTTTCATATATACGGAAATAATATTCAATATTCAGAGTACATTTCAATTCAAATATAAAAATGAGTTCATACTTCAGATAGCATTTAACAGACCTAAGAACTTATTAAAAGATAGAAGTGAATGTTATATTTCACATATTGTTGAAATGAATGTAATTTTTCAAAATAGATATGAGACAATATAGAATAATATAAGGGTGTCATTATAATTTTTATACATGGACTTATTTATGAGTATGAAGTTTTGTTTACTGTTGAACTAGTGTCTTATAATAAACCAATTTCAAAATATCTTAGTATAATGTCTTTATTAGAGTTATTAATATTTAAAAATAAGTTACATGAATTTTGTGATGATAGTTTCATTTTACCTAACACATCAACATGGGGGTCTCTAATTATATATGTTAAAAATATGGATTATTCCACAAGACATTCAATTAACTATTGAGAAATTTATAACCTCTCTATCAAGAATGACAGTTCATTTCCTCGTATCAAATAATTGTTTGATTGTCTCTAAAGTGCATAGTATTTTTAAAGACCGACATCTTGTCTAGGTGTCAATATATTACGGTGAAGTATGAATACATTACATGGATGAAGTTCCATACTAGTTTTTTTCATTATGAGTTTTTTTATTCTATTCATGCTTCCAATATTCACTAACTATATTTTGCGATCAATTGAATAGAGTGTTACCTGGGTATTTGGAAACATTATATTTATTTTTTTCTAATAATATTTTGGCATACTATGAATTCTATTAAGATAATGAGAAATTTTTAAGGATTATTTTCTAGGTATTTAAATAAAATAACTTGTATGTAAAATTCAATTAATGTGACGTATTGTTGAAATAAGTTTCTTTCCATGTTCATATTGATTCTAAAGAAGGCATGACTATTGATATTTATAAAACAAATGTGGTATAATAATGGAAAAGGCCCAAAACATTCCTATTCATTTGAAATTATCATGTATTTTTTGGTTACTAGTAATTTTTTTTGAAAAAATTCCCCTTATCTTGCCTACTGTCAATGTTAACAAGAAAAACAGGTAATATTAATTTTCAGAAAACAATGTATTGATTTTTTTTAGAAGAAAAAATATTTTTCTTAATAATCCATTGTTCACCTTTCTAACATGAAATTTTTAATTTTTTATTTTCATTGATTCTTCTTTCAATGGACATAGTTTTCTACGGAAAAAAATTATCGGGTTATCATGTGTACATCAAGCCCATTGAGATCCCATTAGTAGAATAATACTACAAATGACCTTGAGCTAGCTACATTATTTTTGTTTAAAATCTTGAGACATCATTTTTATATGTGGAAATGTGAAATATATACCTATCAGAAATGATTAATTTTTTACATTAATTTAAGAAGAGTTTATCATAAGGTCGAGAATAGAGGTAAAACTGATTAAGGATTATTATCAAAAAATTCACTATCATCCTAGTAAGTAAAATAAATTATATGATTACTTGATTCAAAAATATAATACATTTTTGACTATTTTATGATGGAATCATGATCCTTTAGTCAATGATTTGATGAATTTTGGCTTAAAAAATCATTTATGAATAACTTTTTTAGCTTTTTTCCCAAGTATTAGTGAAGTACTCATTATTAGATAGAATTAAGATGCCTCATAATGAAGAGATTTCTTTCCAAGAATGACTATAATTGCACATAAAGTGTTAGATTTATTTTAATAATATTGATAAAGAAGGTTTTATTATATTTTGAAATAGTTTGTGTGTTCCATGTGATTCATAGTTGAAGAAGGAATTGTAAATTGAGGCTAATTCTCCTCAGTTTTTTGTTCTTCCTGGATGTAATAAAATTTATATACATACCAAAAATATTTTTTGGTTAGATGTTATGAATAAATATATTATAGATTTTACCATGAAATGTTTATGTTTCAAATATTTGAAAGCTGATATTCAACTACCAAGTGATATGCTTTATCCTTTTCCAATGGTTGAATGAAAATGGGAAAATATATCAATATTTTTTTGGTGACAATACCAATGAAATATATAAGTAATAATGTAATTTAGGTTATTATTGGTTGTTAAACAAAATCTAAAAATTTTATACATACATAGGATACTATATTTTTATATTAGCATTTAATGTTTTTTATTATAGATATTTTTAGGTTAGGTGTAGTTCTCATACCCAATATATATGTTCTTTATCGTAGTTTTACAAAAAAAAAATTGATAGATTTCAAATGTAGTTTGGTATGGATTTGAAATTCAACACAAATTTTCATATACAATCTGATGGATAGTCAGAATAAACATTTCAAATTTTATAAGATACACTTATGTCAAACTCTATGAATTACCAGGAAAGATGGGATCAAAATATCTTCTTTGTGGAATATTATTATAAAAAATCATTCTAGTATACATATGGTACATTTTTTGGAATTATATGGAAAATGGTGTTGAACTATAGCACATTGGTGGAAGTCAGTTAACGGAAAATTTTAGGGATAAATTTGGTATATTAAATGGCTGATAAGTTAAATATGATTTCGCACCACATAATGCTATCACGTTGAATGATGTATATTAATTCAGTTCCCAAGAGAAAAGAACTATCTTTTTAGGTAAGCGGTCAAATTGTTTCTTAAAATATCTCATTGGAAAATTGTAATCTATTTTAGAAGAGACGGATAGTCAAGTCCAAGGTTTATGAGTCCATATCAATTTTTAGAAATAGTAGGATAAGATTCTTACAAATTATATTTACCACCAATTTTATCTCAGGTAAGTTATATGTTGATGTTTCATTGCTAAGAAATTGTACACCTAACGCATCTCATGTTTCAAGACCTGAAGTTATACAATTAGTGGTATCAATCTATTATTAAGAAATTTTGGTTCATATTTTTAATCATAGAGAGTAGGAAATAAAATTATATGTGATTCTCTATGTAATTTATTTATGGAAGAACCACATGATTTAAGAAGAATCATTTGGGTCAGAAAATATAATTGAGGGAAAATACCCCCAACTATTTAAGTCATGAATATAATTGTGATGATATAATTTTTTAAGGGGAGATTTTGAAATCCTATGTTACACATGAAATAAATCAATAATATTATTTATATGTATTATTTTTATTGATTTATAATCAATATATTTTTATAAATAATTTTTAAAAAGTTTTCAATCAAAACGAATGTTATTATTTAACAAAATAATTTTTTCGATGAATCACATGGTTTTATTTAGAAGATAAATGTATTAATTTTAGAAATTTATTTTGATAAAAAAGTACATTATTTTTAACCAACATATCAAATTTTCTATATGATGAATTTTTGTAATTTTTTCTAAAAAGAATATATTTTTTGGGTGAATAATGAAAAGTGCACATTTGTTTTCAAAAATATCATTTCTTTTAAATATATCATGTAATTTAAAGGTGAAATTCCGTTTTTTATTTGGTTTTTATGTTGAAAAATGTTCATTTGATTAAACATAATATAAATTATTCCATATGAATCAATATTATATTTTTTTTTCTTATAAGTTCATTTTTATGCTTAAAAATGAAATTTTCTAAAACTTGATTATCATTTCATGTTTTCTCACTTATATTAAAAAATTCCCACACATAAAAAATTAAATAAATAACTATTACTTTCTTTATTTTTAAGCAAGAGAGTTATATTTATTAATAAAATAAATCATGTTTTTCTCAATTATGAATATTAACCATGGTAAAAAATTGTTACCTAGTTAATGAGTAAGCCAGGTTATGTGAGATAAAAACAAATTGATATCTCAACAAAATCGTATATTAATTATTATTGGATGAATTTATCTCATACTATTTCACCTTTGGTTTTAAATAGTATATTTTTAGGGAAACATTCCCCAGATTAATACATTATAATATTTAAATGGTTTTAATGACAAATGATGTGCCAATCTCAGAACATAATAAAGGGAACCTCAAAATGATTATAGTGTAAGGAAAGGGGTGAAATATGAGAATAAGGTACAAGTCCTAATCAAATAATTTCATTTTTTCTTATGCCTCCTTCATGAATTATTCTACGATGATCAAATATTATCATTGTAAAATTCCATATATAAAAATATTATTGTCATCATACTACCACTATTTTTTATCCATTTTTACATCTTATAAGAAATGAATACATCAATAGTGCGTACGTGTTGACAACCAGCTCCAATATGCATTGTGTTTTTTCATCAATGGGTCATTTATATGCTTAATTTGATTTAAAAAATTAATATATATGATATTTAAGACATGATAATGATAATATAATGATATTATATTATGAACCTTATTAATCCTTTTATTCATTGGAAATTTATAATGTTTTTCTTTTGTACGTGTGGAATACCGCCTCTATGAACTGATGTAATTCATTTTTCATTTTTATCTTATAATGACAGTAATTAGGACAGATCTAATTAATAAATATGGTATTTATAGTGTATTTATTATTACATAGAATTAAAATATTATTCTATACTATTATTTTCCAACAGTTATAGAAATAAAAACACTATTTATACGTATATACGGACTACAATCTCAATGAAACAATGATATTTATTATTCCAGACCACATTACATGGTTTGTTTTAAAAAAATTATCCAATAAATATATACAATAAAAATAAAATATTCAATATTCTAGAGATAATAGGACCATAACCCCTTTAAAATGGTAAATATACCAATGTGGTTTGGAGGTTATAAACTGAATGACCCAAAACATCCAATTTAATCATAGACATTTTAGTTATGAAAAGAAACATGTAAATAAAAGATATAAAAGGAATAATAATTAAATGGAATTGTATAAAATTATCAATAATTCAAAAAACTAATACATTTGTATTAATCAATATTTAGAGAACGCGTGATGCTAGATAAGATTTAAGGTAAGAGATTTTTCTTTATAACCTTCTTTTGAAGCAATCCTTTTAAAGATTTCTTCTCCATGTCCATGCTCTTCACAATTTTACAATAATGTTTTTATTTATAAAATATATTTAAATTTTTTTTAACAACCTTTATATTTATTATGATTTTTTAAAATGTATTCTTATTAACATTTACTATATGGGTCATTTAGCAATTGTTTACAAAGAAGAAAATATAATGTTTTTTTAACATATATAGAGTTGACAACCATTTTTGTTTCCATGTTTGTTATTAATTATCAATATTCCTATACATTTTTTCTTATTTATCTTCAAAAAAACATTTCTCTAAATATTCTTGTAATTTTTAGTTTTTAAATGTTTTTCTATGAAAACAGAAACATTTTCTCATCTTTATTAGAAAACAAAAAATATTCATACATTTGGGCATGAATGAAAATTAAAATAGTTTTTATGAATAAAGTGAAATATTTATGTGTTTTACTCGTATTATGATTATTTTAAATTATAAACTAATGATGGTAGATCCTGATATAGATCTGATGATGGTTCATCCCCATACAGCTCTCCAATGCATTGGGTGATTTGACAAAGTTTACCATTGATAAGTTACTCACATAACATTTTCAATTTATCATGTTATCTGTTTTCCATTGTAACTATGCTTGTAAACAAGAATGTAAGGATAGTGTCCCAATTAACATACATAATAATATTATGACCAATTATATGAGAGAAATTATGTTTTTAAAATGATAAAAATGAGTTTTTATAGAAATTTTATAAAAAGTTTTAAAATAAAGGAGAATAGAATATTTAACACAGAAAGGTATTAATGATTTTTCAAGTTTTCCATGAATCCTTATGATTTCATATTAATTTTTCCTATGAGTTATTCTAATAAATTATCTTACATTGGTAAAAATGTAAATAGCTATTTGAGTTCAAATGTTCATTTTGTAAATGGAAAACATTAATAAAGAATTTTCAGGTTTAACAAAATAATAACCGTTTTCTTTTATTTTATGTCACAAAAAATATTTTTTACTATCCCACTTTTTAAAATTAAATTTTATAGGTAATATGGTTTTGATGAAAATTCAGTGAAGTTAGAGTTTCATATATGGGAGTAATCATGATCAAATCATGTGTGTCTTTAGAAAAAACTTATTTTGTGGAAAAATGATACTACGTGAAAATTTCCACTTTTTCATGTAATGTTTTACCTAATTCATTAAAACACTACACTAAAACTAATATAGAAGTTTTTGAAATTAGAAACATTATTTTAAATCATTTAATTATGGGATTTTTATGGTATGAGGTGTAATATTATATATAAATATATATTCACCATGAAATCAATTATCATATCCTAAAAAAACCATGGATAGTAAAAAAGATTTAAATAATTTCTAAATGGTATTTCATAACATCAAGGTAGAACTTTCGATGATAAAATTCAATATTAAAAAATAAATATGAATTAATTTAAGGAAGAATAATGATTAATACGCTAAAAGTTGTATATTTTTTAGGTAGTGTATAAAATTTAAGTAATGTAATAAAAATACTTATAAGAAATCATTTTATTATTTTAATAAAAAGATGAAGTTTCATAACATTTTTATTGAACACTTCTCAAGAATGTGGAAGGAAATATTTTTGAAACAAAACTTGTAAATAATTATTCATTTATCAAATCTTTCTCAAGAATGTGAAAGGAAATATTTTTAAATTAACACTTGAAAACGTCCAGTGGAAGATATAAGTTTATGAGCATGAAAACAATGTTTTTTTTTTAATTTTAGGTAGTTTTAATGAAAACCCCATACATTAGAATGATTTTAAAATTTTCAATTTTCTAAAATTATATTATGTTATATGAAATTTATATATGATTAAAAAAATTAAATTTGAAAATATGAAGAGAAACATTTGTGGTCATATAAATATGAACATAGTGGAAAAAGATCCAATAATATGGATGGAAATTACTCCTTTGAATGTCAAATTTTTATAATAAGTGGAATTCATTAATGAATATGATTATTAATTTACAATTTAAATTACCTTGATTAAATGAAGAAAACAATGTATTATATATAAATGAAATATTAGAAGAAATATGTACGAGTATAGTCAATGAATATGGATTCTAACACAATGAAAAGTCAATTAGTTCGATAAAACCCATACCATGGACTACCATTTGGTTAAAAAAATTGTCCTAATATGTAATAATAATAAAGCCATTAATTTTAAAATATAGAAACATATTCATATTTATTACATATTTATTTATTTATTAATTCTTTTAATTCATAGTTGTTATTTATTATAGATCATTGAAGATAATAGTTTTAAATTGTATAATAATTTTAGTTATCATTTTGAATTCTTGATTTCATGGCTATAGAATATTCTATGTACTGAATAAACGTTTTATAATATTTGATGACGTTGCAAGACCATTCTATGAGATTTTCTTAATTATTGTCCAACATGGAATAAAAATGATCTTTTTTATTTTGTTTAATGAAGATATAGTGTTATAGTAATAATGATTTAAATAAAAAAATTAGTATTATATAATAATACAAAAATTATTTAAATTTTAATGTCACACAATAAATGTAATTAATTATTCATAAAAATCGAGAAAAATAAAAATGAAATTTTCATTCTTGCTTAGGGTTAAAACAACCCTTACAAGAACATTCTATAATCAATGAATGAATATTATTATTAAGTCATTTCATTATAATATCATCCTTAAAATAGATTAATAATTTTATTTAGGGGTTATTAAATAGATAAACCTAATTTGGGAAGTGGTGTATGAATAAGATAAATTAAAAATAATTGTAAAAACTGATCACTTACAAATATGAAATTGTATCTCCATTTGGACATCATGTTGGTATTGAGGGAATTTAGGAAATCATAGGGACCAATAGACAAAAAACAAGGGAGAATATTTTATAGGTAAATATTGTAGATTAATCAAAGAAATATTAATTTTTATGTGGATTTGAAGGGTTGGTGGAGGGATCCTTTTATATATTTAAAGTGTGGAATTTTTATAAAACTTATCACATAATATAAAAAAATATCATTTTAAAGGAATATTGATCCAAATGACGCAATTATAAAATATAAAATAAATATAGGTTGATAAATACATTATATTCACATTTAGATACATTTTTTATTCTATTTTAGGTTTTTATTACATATTTTTAAACCTTTTTTACTTTTCTTTAGCTTTACAGGGGTAATTCATTTCTTCTCTTAGAATCATATTTTTATGGCTAAAAGTGGAATTGAACCACAAATCCAAATTAACTGTGATGAATGAAAAACCAAAAACCATTTTATCATAATAATTTCATAAATATAGGGAATTTCACCTTTTAATCAAAAAAATAATTTGTATATAATGCAATTTTTAATAGAAACATGGCCTTTAAAAACATTATTTCATGTTAATATTATATCATATCGAATATATTATGACCTGGGTTTTAATATATTTGTTTTTATATGAATAAATGTAATTATAATGGTCCTTTAAGTGTGATAAATTGTTATTATTCAAAAAAATTCACAATATATTGAAAAATATAATTTGAAAAACAATTATGTTTAGAATTTGAAGATTTTATACATAATTAATTGATAATTTAAAAATAAATAATTTAATTTTTCTCAAAATATTTTTATTAAATAAATTAATTATTATTTACCTAAATTCACTAAAAAATATTTGAATTCCACTAATTTATTAAAATACATGTAATATTTATGAAATTAGTAGTTACATTCTAATATCATATCAACTTTTAGTTATAGGAACCACAAAATTCTTCACTTATGATCTAAATGTATGATAATAAATGGTGGTAGTTGTAGGTTGTGATTCTCTAACCATGTACCTTTTTTATAAGCTTGTACTTCTTTGGTAGATGATTTCCCTCAAGATGTGCATCTTGATTTCAGCATCATCATAGTTTTCGGTAAACAATAGAGATTCTACCTCTATTCCACGCTTAAAAAAATGGGCCTCATAAGGAAGACTCATACTTTATTATTCCATTTTTTATAAATATATTTCAAATTAACTATATTTATATTTATATCCACTAACTAAATAGTTATGTTATAAGGTTAATATTTAACATTTTTATACCATTATTATATCACCATTTTTTCATTTGGTTTCGAGTCAGAAGTATGTTATTAATTTAATTATTTATTTAATGGGAAATTCATATTGAAATTGTGGGATGTAACATATCCAATAGGATAAGTCAACACCTCAAAATGGTTGAGGGAAACTATTAGCAATGAATATTGTTTTAGGGGAGATACATAGTTATAAAAGACTATCTACATTGTGAGGTACCATTATAATCACTTATAAAATTATTTTATTCACTATTTCATATTAAATATTTATAGTCATTTATCATTAGATAATTAGTTAATCAATTAGAACTATATTTCCTTGTTTAATGAAGTGATAAATGGTTTAGATTCACGTCTGATTCAATTTTTATTTTGTACAAAAAATATCTTCAGCCTTACTAAATTTAGATTTTAAAACCTATGACATGATCATTGTAATAGATCCATTGAGTATATTATACTGTGGAAAAGTTTTATTTAAGAGAGTTTTTTATTTTAGAAGATGAATATAGATCCCCACACCTTTTTATTTTTTTCAATATGGGAGAATAATTAGAAAAGTGATAATTTTCATATGGTTCTTCTCTTTTCTATTTTTTCAGCACATAAATCATGATCAAATTAAAGGGTTACATAGTGTTTTATTTGAGGTGATATTTAACCGATGCGTTAATAGTTATTTAATGTTATTTGAAGATGTGTGTACTTAAAATGATATTGTTTGTATAAGTTATATACTCTGATAACAAATCACATCATAATGCATGGGTGTAATGCCACAATTCAAATAACATGATAAAAAATTAAATATTCTTATGATTTATTACATCCTATATTTGAGTAAAATATTATAGTATAAGGGTATGTTACACCATAAACAAATTATTCATGATTTTATTGATGAATAAATTTTATTTTTTTCATGATTTGATCCTTGTTAAATAGTATTTCTTCCATTATTCCATGATTCTTGATGGTTTAACTAACTTATTTTGATGTTGTTGTGTTGTGACATATACATGTAATTCCATATTTAACATTGATGGAAATTTTAATATGAATAATTTAAAGGATTATATCACATGAAGAATGTTACTCTATTGCAACATGTCTAACATGATAGTAGAGTTAATATTCATAAAATTAAATGAAATTACTAATTATTTAGTGAATAATGAAGAAAAGTATATCTCATTTGTTAAATTTTTGTAGGGTAAAAACTACAGATACATAATAATATCATTTATAAAATTAGGTGGTAGTGTTTAAGGAATGATAATTTATTTTATTTGTGAAATATAAGGTTTACTTATTCACATTTTCATGGAGATAACCACATCGTATTGGATATGAAATTTTTTAGGTGATTAGTGAAATATAGGTTATGAATACTACTACTTGATATGTTTTTACCTCATTAATGGAATGTATATAATTTTTTATTGTTTATGAGTCCCAATTATTTCTCCATGGGGAAATAAGTTTCATTTTATAATGTTCATCAATCATATCCAAGGCTGGATAAATGTCTTAGAAATATTTAAGGGATAAAAAGCATATGAGAATAGATGAAATTGAAAATATCATCCAAATAATGGAGGTAATTATATTGTTAAAATAATTCATAGAGTTTTGTAATAGAATTAATGGTTTAAAATATAATAGATTAGAATAGGAAGGTGGAAAACCACATAATAAAGTACAAGATTATGATGATGATGAAATGGTTTGAAACCCCGATAGACTTATATAATGGGAGAAAAATCTATTTTTGTTAAAATTAAGATTCTAAATTACTGTTTTTAATAGATCTCATCAAATAAGTGAGGATAATAATTTAATATCACATATTCAAGGATAATATATTATCCTTTATAAAAAATATACTGATTATAGTAGAAGGTGTTCTTATGGGTTTTACATGATCATTCTAATGATATAATTATTCATTTTGAGCAGCGAACCTAGTAACGACTAAGTTATCCTAATGTGTTAGTTCTCTAAATTAAGATAATTTATATTAAAATATTATTATTATTCACTTTTATGTGTTTTAAAAGGTTTTTTTATTAAAGGTTTTGTTTCAAAGGTTATTTTTTATGTCTGTGAATTAATAGTGTAAAATATGGCCTTTTTAAAATTATATTATAATATTCTAGCAAGAAAATGGATCCTCTATTTTTGGAGTTTTAGGATATGATGTTCATTATTAGTTATGGGAAAGGTTGATACTATGAATAATAATGGGATTTCCAATTTCAATGGGAAAAACTATTTTATTTGGAATAACCAAATAACTATATACATTTCAACCTGTTGTGATGTGTTGAAGGATAATAACTATTATTTTAATACTTGTGCTAAAGGATATTCTATGATAGTATTGGATGGAAGTAATATATATAATGATCATCATTACTGAAATGAAAACTTTTCATTTCACTCATACTGATAGTTTCTTCAAACTAATGGAATCAAGACATTGATCGAAGTTCTTGATAAACACAAAAAAAATATAATGGACATGAAATAGTGAATAAAGTTAAATATCATAGTTGGATGTTAATTTATGAAGATATCAAAAAGATTTATTTCTAAATAATTGATCAATTATTCAATCATGTTAATGAAATTTTTATAAACATCAGTTGTTTTGGTGAAAATATGAATGAGTGTATAATTGTTTAAAATATATTATTTATCATGTTTGGGATAGGTTAAATTAATGGTCAATAAACATTAAATGTATTTATTTAATTAATAATCAATTATATAATTTTTAAAACATGTTCAATTTTTTAGAAATGAATAATGGGGGTATCATTAATAAGAAGACTACGGATTACAGGGATATAGAAACTATTCCTAAAAAATAACATTAAAAATGAATATAGTATTAAAGAATAATATTATGACGAATAACACAATGCTGAAATGAAATTTTAAAATCATTTTTGTTTCATTTCATGAAGTTCGAGTAGAAGAAAATAAAAATATTGAGCAAAGTTACAACCGATGTGTTTCAATTATGAATCTATTAGACAGTTTGTACAAAATGATTCATTATTAATAGAATATAATGATTTTTATGATAACAATGATATGAAAAGAATATTTTCCAAAAAAGATATGAAATAAAACATTAATTTTTTCATGAAGGGGGAAAGAATTTAATATCATTAATCCCAAATGAAGAAATTAATCATCTTAGCGTGAAGAGGATAATAAAATTGATTATGAAGAAATAATTGATACTTCTATAAATGTTTTTAATTTTTTTTTTAATTATGAATGTTAATTATGAATAAATTAATAGTTTTGAATGTACCAATGATGGAAGGTAAAATTAATCTCCCATCTAAATCATCATAGGGAAAAACTAAATGAATTACTTTAAATGATTTGATGGTTTGAGAAGAATAAAAAGAATCGTAATAAATGTTATTATTCATTAACAAACTACGATTAATTATAGAAAAAATGTGTAATTTTTTTAAATAAATTTAGCATATTTATGAATATAACATCATTCTCCAAATCATTGGCTCGAGAAGTGAAAAAGGTGTTACTAGCCTTATGTGACATCCATAATTGACCAAATATTGGAAATAAATTCCAAGGTCGACAAATAATATTGGAAGATTATTTTCCCTTAAAGATAATATAATATGTCAACACTAGAAAATAGCCATCCAATCCACCAATATTATTCACGATTAAAGTAATAATTCATCCTAATGTAAAACTATAAAAATGAGTAGAATTTCATAGAGACATTGGAATAAAGAATATCAAATAAAAAATCAAAAGACAAGATGACTCATAGCGATCAGCTAACATGACCCCAAACAACACCTGACTAAGCTCCAAGCAATGTCCCCTACTATTATTCCCACATTACCAAGATATAACTCTGTAGAAGTATAATATATTTACTTCATCTGTATCCCATTAGATGACATATATAAATTCACTAATGTTCTTGAGAATATGCGAGTATAAACATAGTAGGATAACCTCAAATACTTCATGAGTCATGCCACTAGGTCAAGAACTTGCAGTCAGATTTATAAAAATACAGGTTTTAGAAAATATTTTAATTATTTTATATATAATCAATAATAAGTTTCAAGGAAATTAATAAACAAGATTTTTGATCATTTATCATAATTTGAAATATGCATTCCCTTGTTTTTACACCAACACGCACCCCCAATGATGCATTCCAAATGATAATTCCACACCCATGAAGAGTTTATCTTCCATCCACTAAGTCATAACTAGGTGTAAAATACCTAGGATCCCAATTTCCACATATCCCTTATTTAATGTCACATCCAGAAATTAAATCACTATTTCCACATATTCCAAAATAAGTGCCACTCCATTACAAAACCATGCAATAATTTTAAAACCATTTTTTTAATTATAAATAAAGTGGTTTTCTAAAAACAATTCAATTTCACACAATTTTTAAACCCATAAACAAAAGGTATTTCCATTAAAGATATAAAAAGGTTTCCTCAACAATTTTCATAAAAAAATTAATCAAACTAAGGCTTCATGTTATTGAATGAACAGTATGTGAGAAAATCCAACTATTTATTAACGGGTTTAAAAAATGTAGAATGACACAAATAAATTGTAGATCTAACCTTGGAAATTCTTCCCATCCATATATTATATCATGTCACATTGATATTCCTAGAACGGAACATATATCTATCCAACGAATACAAGATCTGTTATTCTAGGAGAGTGGAGAAGAAAATAAATAAGGTGAATAGAAAATAATGATGACTTACCGATGTATTTGGATTTATAATGTGCCTTGACTTGACAAATGTTTTTTATAGATCGAAGGGAATCACCATGGGATCCTTTGAAGGAAGTTAAATTTTAGATCATAGGTGAATAGGAAAAAATTATGGTTGTAGGACTTAATCTATCTTAAAACAAATTTATTGGTCGTTAACTGCATGTCACATGGTTAGGTTGCACAAGTTGTCAAACCATACACCAAGCATACATATTCTACAAGAAAATTTATTTACTCACATGGTTTGGGATACATGTTATTTCAAACCATGTGCTAATTGTGTGGTTCTACTATCTTAATCCCACACCATTCATGGTTGGACTGCATGGTTATAAAAACTATTTACTAACCGTTCTTTTCTATCTATTAAAATTTTCATTCTTTCTCCTTGGAACTCTCATGGGTTGGTAGAACATGCACGAATCATGTGCCTTCCATGTAAATCCCAAAAAATAATTCATAATTTATGGAGGTGGTCCAGGGTTTCTACTAACCATGAAAAAACAATTCACCTATGGAAAGACCTCTAAAACATGTCAAAAAATTATCGAACCTATAGAAATGTTACTCCATCATTAGATAAGCTCAAATTAAATAATAAAAGGAAAAATTACCTAAATCAACAAGTGCTAAATTCTACCCAACATTGTTATTTTAGTCTACATAAATTTAAAACATAGAGTTGTTCAGGAAAAAAAAGGTCATTTCTCTGAAATTTCATTTTTACAATCACATGTCTCTTGTTGAATTTTACCATACTATCATAAACCCCATACTAAAGGGGTACATTTCCCATGAATGATCGTATATTACCTATCTGTGATCCTTATTAGCACATGAAACAAAATATGATATAGTTAAGATCAACATAGTTCCATCGAATAACATCGTTTGGATCAGGATAATACTTCACTAATTGCGATACATGAAAAAAAATTGTTCGCTCAACTAAATGTTGATGTTAGTTTCAACTGATATTCCCCATCATCCTCACATTAAATTATCATAAAAAGAGTCAATTTACCAATTATAAAACACTCATTTCTTCCCAAAATGATTATTTTCAATACATAGGTATATTTTTAACAGAACATGATTAGCTACTTCAAATGATAATGGTCGATGATGGTGATCCCCATATGATTTAAGATGGTTGTTATACCATCACCATTCTCTTTCATTTAATCTAAATATTCTATATTTTTTCATGAATAATAATATACCAAATAATTTAATTATCATTCATTTATAACCAAAAATTATATAATTACAAGGATGACCATACAATACATCAAAAGGATCCATATGTATCAAACCATAATACTTATTTATGTATGATAACTCCACTAGCAGTATTTTATCTTCCAATGAGCCTACAATATCCATCATAAAACCCTAATAATTACCTCTAATTCATGTATCATTCTTTTAAATTATCCTTCTATATGAGTATTATAAACTATAATCATTGTGAATTTGGTTCTAAGGGTGTTCTATAAGGATTTCCAAAATTGAAACGTAAATTTGGGATCCCAAAATGAAACTATTAAAATTGGATCCCCATGAAAATTTAATATTTTATAGATATAGAGTTGGGAAAAGTATTATATCATATTAGTTTCACAAATAAAGATTAAGTTAGAAGACTTCATGATTTGATCCACAATCACCCTTATGGAATCATGTTTCTGAATTTTTTTTGGAAAAACTACAATTAAATACATAGATATTTACTCTCATTTCAACATGGAATTGGTAAATAATGTAGCATACCAGATGTTCGTTGGTTCTCTTTGTGGAATTTCTAACTGGTGATGCGTTTTGAGATATACTATGATTCTTTTATCTTCTTGTATTTCCACAAAAAGTTTGTTTTCAATGCCATATACATCATCTGGATAACAAGATAAACATCTCATTGAAGTGGTGTCATGAATTAAAATGTTACTGAAGATAATTTGGAGGAACCATAATCCAATATCTAAACTATATCAGGGATCTCCTATATATCAAGCATCCATTAATGGTCTCCTAAATGTAGAGTGTTGACCTCATGAATAACCATTCTGTATCAGATTTTTTAATATCCTATAACAATAAAAATTAATTAGGAATAATAGATACTTGAAATAATATTATAGTATTACCATTTTCTATACAGTATAGATTCATATCGGCTATAAATATCATTTTATAACATTAATATAAATTTTATTTATCCAAATTTTAATTGAATTTCATATAGAATGCATCTAGAATTAAAATCCATTTATTAAGTGTATACATCAACTTGAATTCAAATGGGTGAAGGTATTCCATCCAATATAGTTTCTGTAAGTTAATGTAACTTACTGAGAAAATGTATTTCCAGTTCTTATAATCCATAGTCTCTGTAAATTTCTCACCAATGTAATTATGATTCTATTTCTACAAACAAAGGATGATAACAGCTAATAAAAAATCATGTGCTTGGTAGTTTTTATGATGCAGCCATTACAATAATGGGTCATACGCTACAGAATTATCTCCCTACAAGAGGACCCATCCCATCCCAGATATTGATGTATCATAATAAATCATATATCCTTATCCTGACTCAGGTAATCTATGGATTGGGGTTAACATAATCCAAACCATTATCTATATTAAAGATATTCATCACTTATCATTCTGTTCAAATTGAGTACCCTTCCTTTTCCAAATTTAAATTGTTGAGGCAAGACATGAAAAATAACAAATGAAATGAATGTAGTATACTAATAAACCAAGGAAATTCTACACCAAAAAAACATTCTTTGATTGATTCCCTGATATAAAACTCTTTTTCATTTTATGGTATAAAAACTCATTTTTTAGAGATGACATGACAACAGAAATATACATGTTGTGTCTAAAAATCACATTTGGGAATTTTTTTCATAATGGTGATTCTACCAAAAGATCTTTTACACTATAGTCAAGTGTTCCTCGTGATCCTCTTTAGTCTAAGAATACACAAGGATTTCAAAAAAACACCACTACGAAGGAATCATTAAATCATTAAAATAATTGATTCACTAGTTATATAAACATAAATGGTTAATTTTTGAGACTAAGAGGCATAACCACATATTCATAAGGTCCATAATGTTATACAGTCTAAATAAATCATAGGTTTTCAATCTGTCTATTCTGAAAAATGGACTACTGAAATCCCTGGGGATGAGCCTGATCAAATGAACCCTTTTATCTCTAACTCTTCTAGTTGGTTTTTGAATTCCCACAATTCTATTTGTTTCATCATGTAACGCATAAGTTAAATAGGGTAGGTCTTCAATGGGATATTAATCATAAATTCCACTTATCCATTGGGAGTATACCCTCAATAAGTTAACTAAAAACATTTGGAAACCTGTCCCATAAGTTTGCAAACACTCTATTTTTGATCCCATCCACTGATTCCAAATTAAACACTACCAAATAATAATATATGGTTCCAAAATTGTTAACACCGGTCCTTCCCTAATTTCATTATCATCCCTTCCCCCTTAAATATATTTTTAATGAAATTATATTGTGTGAAACTCATTTTATATTAATAATAATCGATATAGTCCTTAAAATTCATCATCCAATTCCCCACAATATCAATTAAAAGATATCAATATCAAGGATAGATATGTTCTTCCCTTATTCTTCCATATCGATTATCATCGTACATGGTACACACATCAATTATTATCACTCTCATTAGACCAGATAACTTTTCAATTTCAAAATATAAGGCATCATCTTAACCTGAAAAATCATAAGGTCAAAAAAATGAGAATAAATAAAGGGGTGGGATTCAACCATATCAAAAAAAACCTATATAAGGGTAGAATTAACAATAATTATACCATTAATTTTCAAATGGATAGACTGATTACCCTTGATAACATTTATAGAACCATACAGTTACTTACTCATTGTCCCTTACTATCTATTAAACTATTGACATTACTACTGATAAGAAGTAATGGATATCCGAGAATCACCTTAACCAAATTGGTTTTGAGAATAAGGGTTATTCTGGTGATATCACATTATTGACTCATAGGATTTCATAGAAACATGTGATGTGTTTATAGTACACAATTGAGGATTACTGGGATAATTATGTTGAAGATGTCCCATATGTTTACAACTATGATATTATCTGGGTGGTGTAATACAATATCACTTGATATGTGAAATTGAACCATAATAATAAACCCAAGATTACTCTTAGATCACAGAGGAATGTTAACTGACTATTTGATATGGTTTAAAGATGATCCACCAATTTAGAAATAAGTTTCCATCTTCTTCTTATTCTAATCATTTGATTTACCGACTATTGTTGTTGGGATAAACACACTTCCTTGTGATAGAATACTATAAATATCTTTTCTAACACAATATCTCTATTTACCATTTCTATATAGTCCAATATAAGAAGGATAACATTATTTGAGTGAATTTATGGTCACGGTACATAATCATATAGGTTTTCATTCAATGACATGGTTGTAGAAACATCCAGGTCAAGGTTGTCTTAATTAATAAAATTTAATACATTCTCAATTATCATGGATCCTCTTACGTTAAGATAAATAATTATTTTGTTCGTTAAATTATAAATATGTGAGGGAAATGTTTTTGAACATTTCATCCGAATACTTCCATATAATTCTTTTATATGCTTTAGTATTAATTACTAAATCCCTCCCATGGCATGCCCGATCCTAAATCATGTAAGTTTCCAACATGCATTTTAACTCTAATAGAATTCCAATGAAATCAAATATTTGATTCATCATATTTATCTGTACCTCAACATTCTATTTTTTGAATCCCCCTAAAGGATGGGTAGATTATACTATTGAAACTGACATGAATGATCATTATATTACGGTTTATCATTCTAGTTTCCTTTATCGATGGCTAAAAAATCCCAAACAATTCTCTAGAACAACATTTGTTTCACCTATTGCTTAGATGAAAATTCTTATTATAAGCCCTATTATTGTTGGTGTATGAAAAATATACAAGGTTACATTTCTACAACCAGAAAAAAACAACACTTAGTCAACACTTACTAGAAAATGAAGGATCACAAAATTTTATATCATAATAAGCATCATGATTTTCTATTTTTATTTTAGAAATATGACCATTTTTACCATGTTAATTTTTTTTATAAATCCAAAAATACTATATGAACAATGAGAACCTCGTGGGAATTTATATTTCTAACTAATGATATATTACACTCATCAGCTAAAACCATGACGATGAGGTGGAAATATATCTAAAATATTCTTAGTAAAATTCTTTTACCAAAAACCATCCTGGTAAGATTAATTTTAGCAAGATAATGTTCAATATGTATTTTTATTCAATGAATTTCAAGTTCCAATGATCCTATATATGTACTACCACCCTAAGACAATAGACTGACTAGCCAAGATTGATACCATTTCTAGCATAAGTACTGAATAGATATTATACCATTTACAAATCAAGTATCGAACTAAACTAAAACCCTTTATAACATTTCTCCTCTTTTTATTCTCTCGAGAAGTGAAAAAGATGCTACTAGACATGGGTTTGATCCCCAACAGACTATAGGATAAGAATACATTCTAATAGCTTAAAATACTGTTGGTTGATGATTTTATATTAAAGATTAACAAACCAATCAACACTAAAAAATACAAATCCAATCCTATGATTGGATTCGTGAATAAAGTAATAATACACCCTAATTAAAACTAGTAAAATATCTAAAAAATCAAGGTGAAAAAAAACATAGAACAAAAAATAAAATGGAAAAGTAAAAATTACTTATAGGATTTAGGTGACATTATCCCAAACCACGGCCAACCAAGATCCAAGATCTGACCCCGCCTCTTATGCACGTAGAAGCAGAAAACATCACAGGAGAAATATGATATCAATCCTTTAAAAATATCATGATAGATGATATCATCAAAAAAACTAATGTTCCCAAGAATGGGGTGAGTATTAAAGGAGTGGGAATTTTTGAAATAATTTCTAACTCAATCCAGTAGGACAAGAACCAATAAGATCATTTATATAAAATCAATTTAAATAAAATAGTATATGTAGTTTATGTAAAAATTATAACACGTTTCAAGTAAAATAATAAACAATCCATTAAACAATTTCTCATGATTTTACATATCCATTCTCATGTTTTCATACTCATAACCACACCGATACCTGTTTGTTAGGTGAAAGTTACATACCCATGAGTGGCCTCTTCTATATCCATAATGTGGTCACAAGGTGACCAATATCCAGATTCCCTAATAGAACGTTCCCCTTCATCATGGTCATGTCTAAAAATGAACTCACACAAAACATGTATCCCAAAATCCATTCCAAGAAGTTTTACATTAAACTATATTTATATTGAAACTAATTAATTAAACCCTTTTTTATCATCAAAACCATAAATGTTTTTAAAACATTTAGATTAAAATTAAAAAAATGGTGTTATTATGAATATCATATTATATCCCATAGTATAAAATTCTATAACTAATAGGGAATTGTATAAAATATCCCAGTTGTATTTATCAAAAATTACAAGAAAAAAATTTAATCAATACTAATCCATGAAGTTATATAACAATGGAGATGAGAGGGAATCCACCTACCTCTCAACTAATGGTGAAAATAATGAATCACGTAAAGATAGTCAACATATGACCTTGAAATTTTTTACCATAATTATATTCAATAATCTATCATCATAATTAATATTATAGAATACAAATATATCCCTGAAGAAGTATATCTATGGTTTAAGGGGAGAGAAAAAGTGTATATCTATATAGAATGAGAATAAATGATATCTTTACAATGAATCTAGATCTCCAGCATGTATTAATTTGAAAAAAAATTATTCAACTCAAAGAGAATCACATTGGGATCCTATAGAATAATATAAATTAAATATCCTGATGGAATATAGAAAAAATCAGGGTTATTGGGCCTTAATTTGGATTAAACAAAAAAAATTATGTCATTAATTGAACATATCTTGGTCAGGTAACCTAGTTTGTCGAATAGTGCTCCAAACATACATGTGCTACCAGACAAGCTAGGTAGCCATATAGTTTGGGCCAAAAAATATTTCAAATATTGAACCCACCATATAGTTCTATTAGCATACGTCCATACCCTAGAGAGTTGGCTCACATGGTTAGACAAACTATGTGTCGACTATGATTTTCCCTCTCTTTCGCTTCCCACGATTTCTCCTGGGCACTCAGATGATTTTTTCAAATAGTGTGCCTCCCCAGTGAACCCCATAACATGTTTCATGGTTTCCTAGATGTGGTTCATGGTTTTTCCTAATAGTGAACCTCCAGAAACACCTCTAAAACGTTACAAAACCTTCCTAAACCTCCTAAAACATAAGCCAAGTGTTTATAATATCAAAATACATATTATAAAGGAAAAAAGACCAAAATCCAATAGATCTACTAATAATTTTCTCTTTGAAGAAAATATGTTATGTCTTAGTAATGAAGTTAATATTATAGAAAAGGAGAAAGAGTTTCAAATTTTTTTTAAAAACATATATAATAATTGATTAAATTGAATTAGTTGAAATAATTCATTCAAAATTTAATTAATGATGTTAATGAAATATCAATGAATAATTTCATAGATATTTTTAATTAAAATTCCATGGTAAAAAATATGAGTTTTTTCTAATATAAGAATACTCTTAGAAATATATAATTTCATATAATGCTAGTTTTGAAGATACTTCTACATCATATATAATTAAAAATGTTTGGAATTAAAAATGAATAAATAAAACTGTGTAGAGAGTCTATCACAATCGTAGTTCTTAGAATGGATCCATGGTTTAGGATCTAAAGGATAAAAAATAGCACGTTTTAACTTTTTTACAGCGAGTAGTGTTCAATGATAAGTACTTATTTTATCGATATTATAGGTATTGTGGAGGCATTGGGACTAGTTGAAAGCTATAATGATTCAATCATAAATTTTAAAATGTTCATAGAGTATATGAGATGTTTTTTAGAGGTATTTAACACACTAAAAAAGAGATGTTAAAAAAACAATATGATAATTATATACTAAATGTTTATAATTCGTTTTAATCATTAAAATATTTATATAGAAGATGTGACCAACTAGGTCTCCTAACATAATATTGTCTAACCATACAACCTATTCTAATGAGTGTCAGTTTCAATAATAAAAAATTAAATAATAATGATGATAGATTAAAGGATATGTGGTTATTGGTTATAGTGTCACTCAAAGTGTTATAGAATGAGTTTTTGAGGATTATGGTTAGTCAATGCTATTAAAATATTATAGGATATTTAGAGAAAATTTATTGTACTGAAAACATTAATGACTAATAAATAATCATTTGGAACAATGGTTCACACTTGAATATGGACTTGCAACTGATTTAAATACAGAAGACAAGTATTATTAAATTAAAACTCTATTTATGAACATGTTTAATGAAAATATACTAAATCTTTCTCTTAATAATGAAAAATACTATGAAGTATATTTCATGTTAATGAATTATTTATGATAACTATAATGGATGGATGTGTTTTTTTGAGAGAAATATGATCATAGGGAAACATGGATTAGGTTTTGGATGTTAAAAATTCATTTTTTTTTTGAGTTTAAATGTTGATAGTGAGATATGGTATTGCAAAAATCGCCTTATTTCCCAATGAAATTTGAGTTATATTACCAAATTAAATAGTGATCATGAGGTTTTAACTCTAATTTTTTAATAATATAGGATTTCATCTACCGAATAACATTGAATATTCACTATGGATGGTTCATTCAAGAATGTTCTTATTAAGAAAACTGAACCATTAGAGCTAGTTTATTATGATTTATGTGAGCCCATGAAGAAAAAATAAACTAATATAGAAAATTATTTTATTTTTAATTTATTAATTAACTCACATATACTATATTAATTTTTCATAGGAAACATAAATTGAGGGCATTAAATTTTTTTATGAGTATCAAAATAAATTCACCAAAGTATTGTGGATTCTTGTTGAAGAAATTTTGAATAAAAATTACATTGATTACAAGATTAAGAAATTTATAATCTCATGTCAATGGGATCATTTAAAATTATCAGATAATTAAAATTTTAAATTATTATTTTGGTAAATTCTTGAATCTGGAGTCATAATTACGTTATGAATCTCAAACTACCCCAAAATAAGTGTTTGGTGTGTGAATGTAGGAGAAAGTGGTGTCTCATGGGTTTGGGAGGTCCCTAAGAGTAGTCATGGTGGAAATTAAATCTTGGAATATTGTCTCCCACTGGCCTTCTTATAGCTACAAAGAATATCATGGTAGGATTATGTCTTGATTGGATTTCCAATGGGCACATTAAAGATTCAAAATAACACTTTTATCCCCTTGGGTTTATAAGGGTCCAACCACCCTTCTCCCTTTGTCTTCTATCATGTGACCAAGGGAGACACCCCTTTCTTGTCCCTTCCACCCCTTTTAATAAGGTTCCCTTTGGGTGATGTTTCTAGGAATTTTGAGGTATGATCTTCCCTCTTATAGTCTCCATTAACGATCTCCCATGCTCCATTAAATTTTTCGTTTCATAGGCCAGTGTAATGAAGCTAATTATACTTGTTCACGGTATTATTTGCTGATATTCATGTGGATTTACCTATTACTTACAAGATGACATCCTGGGAGGCCATCCACTCTTGGTCATGTAGCTTGACATTGAGTTATTTTTCCATGGTAAATTATTGAAATATTTATTATTAAAATAAATTTACCAAATAATTTTTTTCTAATATATTCTTACGGATTTTTCCAAATATGATTTCGACGGTACACCATAGGTGGTTGGTAGTTGTTTGGACATGGTCATGGCATAATGCAGTGACCCGGTGTTTCTTAATTGAATATTCCACTATCAAATGTCATTAATTAATTAAGGATATGTTTTAAATTTTATTAATTATGGATAATTTGTGTGATGTAGAACCTTGAGTTTTGTGATCCCGGAGGAGTTGTCATGGATCCGTGCTTAATATTTTATTTACATAATCGTGCAATATAGTTCACACATAGGGTCGATCTTGAGGGTAAAAATTACAAATTATTGAAATTAAATATTCACTATTTATATTATGACTAATATAAAACTAAATAATATAAAGAGGGCGAGTTTTAAAGATACATGTAACACACACAGATATATATATATAATTCAATGAAAATAGAATGAATGTATCCAGATTAATATTAGAGAGAAAGGATATTCTCCTAGGAGAACACCCAGGCTGAACCATTATCATCCCTTCATTAGTTCCAAATCAACATAATGAATATGATTTATCATATTCATGAACATAATTTTCCTCCCATGTTGGGATTTTCTGTTGCACTCAATGATTGTCGATAGACCATACATACACCTCATTAGTAAAGGGAGAATATTTCAGAAGAAAAATAAAAACCTTATGTGCAAGTGGAGACACAAAGGTGACATTTCCACAAAGACCCCCAATGAATAACTATATAAAAATTAGATACATTAAATATAAATGTCCAATTTCTTTGGTTATACATTGTATTTCTACCCCATGAACTTCCTCAGGGTTATTTACTCATGATCACTAGTATTAGAGATCATAGTAGAGAAGGGATATATTTTCATAGGAAAAAGTGGTGAAAATTTTCTCTCCAACTATGTCTATCGAAAGTATGTGCATGTTAGAGCAATTTAATAACTGAATTTAGGAAATATTTTTTATAATATAATTATTCTTTTATGTATCATTTTTCTATCCTTCAAATTCCTGATTGATTATTCATGTTAGGGGAGAGTGGTAACCAATTTACTGTAAAACATTATTATGCCCAAGAATACTCTTTGTATTACACATCTCAAGATTCTAATGCATTTATGACATTAAAAAATATGGAATCATGTGAGGAAAATGTAATGAATATTTTTCATATAGATATAATTTTACTTTATGTAAAAATTTATCTCATTTGAATTTCCGATTTATGTGATATTGTCCATATTCAAATTTATTAGGATCTTTTCGATGATTTCAAGGCCCGACTTATGAGCATGTATATGTACATCAAATGATGGATTTATCGTTTGGTTGAGAATAATGAAAATAATCCCATGATTTATTTAATTCTAAAAAAATGAAATCCCCAATTTATTTTATTTTATAAATCATTATGTAAAAAATATATAAATTAATTAAAAGACTAAAATCCAAAATTTGTTGATTTTTAAATATAAACTAAAAATTCCACAAAGGTAATAAAATTTTAATACATACCTTAAAATAAAACTATTATGGGATTAAAAACATTAAAATTATAATTAAAATAACTAAAAATATTTTTTATTTAACCCCCACACACACGTAAACATTTCACTCCTTGGTAATCATTTAATACAGAGGTCAAACAAAACTTCCCTAAGAATAAATTACAACACATATCAATTATTATATAAAAGAAATATACCATTCCACATACATTGATAAAAATTCCAAAAATCCTCAAAAATCCTAAAAAACAATTCAATATATGTTAATATTCACATGCATGTCCTTCCTACCTATTTAGAAAAAATATTTTTCTATTCACTCAATGATTTTTACTGTGGATTTTTCCCATTCTAAAAAACGTCAGGGATCTCGAAAATCATGATATCATCTTCATATCTCCACTTAAAAATGTAAAAAAAATCAATTATGGGGAAATTTTCATGGGTTGTTCATATTCTAATGGTTGGATATTTAAAAATGTAGTAACATCAATGGTAGAATGAGGATGGTTAATCTCTATAGTGATGAAAATGCATGAACATTGTTTTCCTCAATAAGGGTGTTCTACTAAATAATTTGGAAAATGAATCACTTGAGAATACATATTTATCTCTTATGCATGTTCATATGTAGAATTTTCAGCTTCAATAATTAATTTCATTCCTTTTCCACAATGTTTGTGTTATTTCATCTTGAAATCACTTTTGGAGTTCCCTTCAGAGTCGTGTTTTTGAGGAATAGAGTGGAATATTTTGATCTTATAATATTGGTGAACACCAGGTCCATATTTTTAATGATATTTTAGTCCAGACATTGGTCATTCCACCTTAAATTTATTACACTAAATAAGGTTTATATGCAGAAAAACGTTTAATTCCAGTAAAACAGTTTCATCAAGAAGGAAAAATACAGCTTTTATTATCCCCCCCCCCCACACACTTGATATAGACAATAATCACCCATTTAACTAATAGATAATATTTTAATGGGAAAATGTATTTTAATGTGACTACATAACATGGTATTTCATGGGTAATAGGTTATTAACAAAGACCAGATGAAAATTTTAGCTAAATTTAGAGTTCAATATAAAAAAGTTCATTCAAAGTGGTACCTAAATCATTCTTGACATATTTATGAAATAAAAAATATTTTTTAAATAGAAAAATCATGTTCAAGATCACACAAGAAGTCTCAAGTATCCAAATAAAAAAATAAATGTAAAGAATATGTTAAACTGGTTTGGAAACCTCTCGAATTGGGAATGATTTTCAATTTGGATAGTACTAGTGCACATGAGTTTCACAATAATTCAAACATAATAAAATGAAATGAAAATAAATCTAGAAAAAATTCCATTTTTTAATCACTTAAATACTCAAAAATTAACATCAAGAAATGTGAAAAAAAAATATTAATTTGGTTTGGATTTTCCAAATTTTTTGATTCATCTAAAAAATCCTAAAAAAATAAAAAGAAAAAAACATTAAAAATTTAGAAAAAGATAAACTTAAAAAAATAGAACCACAAACATAATTCATACAAATTAATTTTCATTTCTCAAAAAATTTTCATTTTATACACATTTTTTGTTCAATTCAATTAATTATTTTTATGCAGAAATTTAATTGGAAAGTAAATAAAAGAAATAAAAGGAACGATACAACCAGATTTATTTTTTCATAGTATTCTTGAGTTTAGATCCTATCTACTACCAAATTAATTCTACATATCACCAAGAAACAAGAAATAATAAAAATAAATAAATACAAAGAGAAAGGGTAAAGAAAATGGATAATTTTTGGGTTATACCCCAAAAGTGGTGCTAGGTTTTTCCAGGACCTAGTGAAGATGTTTCAAGGAATTATCCCTCAATTAGAATGTGGATGTGCTTTATTTTAGACAAAAGACTACATGTGAATTTTCTCAGTGCCCATTAGTATGCATAGATTATGGAGAATTAAAAATAAGATGTGAAAATTCCCAACACCTCATAAATAATAATGATAATTTAGAGTCTCAAAGTGGAAGGTAAATAAATATAAGGGTTCTCCCTGTCGACTTTTATGGATTCCACATATATACGATATAAAAGTAGTTTTAGAGGATGTAATCGTATCCCCAAATTATTTTCTAGATAACCTTATTGTATAACCAACACATGGGTGGTAGATTCCTTAATATACATGGCCTACCTTATATCTTTATATGTAACAAATTTCAAATAAATATACATTAGAAAGAAATCATCTTGAATAAGATTAAAACATGAAGAATCAATAAAATAATATTCTCATTCATGCAAGTTATCTTGGAAATTGATCTCTTCTCATAGGACCATTAGAAACTCAATCTCAACTAGTGCATCTTTATAATCATCTTAAAAATCATGATATGGGAAGAGATGTACTGATTTTTAAATATCATGGATGGGAAGATCATGTATCAGGTTATCATCAACTAAGTGATTCCAAAACTCTTGCAAAAAAATATGATCTTCCATAACCACATCACCTTGTTCATATTCTTTAGGTACATCCTCGATAAATGGTTATTATCATGTTATTAGGTAATTTATTAACTCTTTCTCATATTCCATGGGTTTTTTTAAATAAAATTCATTGGTGAAATATCTTCTACCACTTTTTCTTGTTCTGGTTCAGGTTCAGGTTCGGGTTTGGGTTTCTCCAACACTGTACAAATATATTTGCCTTCCCTATCTGATTATCTCATATATTTTTTATTTCTTAATTACTTTAATATGGGATTGAAGTGAATTTTAATATACTTTTATCACTTGTTATTCATTTATCAATGAATAATATTTTGACTACAAATATACCATGAACAAATAATAATTTTTAATTTTTTTTGAAATTTTTATGTGGTTTTTTGAAATTTTTTTGTGAAAGTGTTGAAACTCCATAGAATAGGTAGAAAATGTCTCTATGGAATATTTTAAATGATACATAATAAATATTTTATTTACATAAGAATTTAATATAGTTCACACCCATGGTCAGGCTCAAGGACGCAACTTACACAACACCAAAATACTATTCTCACTACTTAAATTATAACTAATATAAAACTAAATTATATAAAGAGTATTAGTTTAAAATACATATTTAAGATATATATATATATATTGAAATTAAAATGGAATGAATGGTGATATAATGATGTTAGACTGAAAGAAGATCCTCCCTAGAGAACACACACTATGATCCTTTATAGTATATTTATTAGTTTCAAGTCAACTTAATGAACATGATCCATTATATTAATAAACATCCTATTATTACCATGTTGTGAATATGGAGTTCACTCAAAGAACACTGAGAGACCACACATCCACCTAATCAATTGAGAATGAATATTTAATAATAGAAATATAATCCTCATGTGGAATGTGGAGACACACACTCATGGTTCCCACTATGATCCTTCTTGGATTAAATTTAAGAAAATAAGAAACATTGACCATAAATGTTCAACGACTTTGGTTGAACACAAGATTCCTCCCCCAGTAGCTTCCTCAGGTTAGTTACTCATGATCATTATTAATAGTTATCATAGTGTAGAAGAATGAGGTTGAAACATAGGAGATAAAAATAAGGCAATGAGAGGAAGAAGAAGAAACATTTACACTAAAAATGAATAATAATATTATAGAAAAAAACCATAAAAATATAATGAAAATTTTCAAATAATTGTATAAATATTTGAAAAAGATAAGGCAAACATTTTATAAGTTAAAGGGGTAAAAAATGTCTCCTAAATCAATCCACTAAATGAATTTTCATGGGGTACTCATTTAGTGGTAGAATTTGGGAATGGTTTTTTCTTGAAAGTTGTTTCATAATGTCTCATCTTCAAATGAATGAATCATGAGCTTCATTGTCCATTTTTGAATAGAGTAATAGGAAATTTACCCTTTAAATTTATTATGCCTAGGAAGACTCTCCGTATTCCACATCACATTTTTCCCCTTATGTGATAACTTTTTTTCCTCCATATGTATTTTTTCTCCATATATAATTTTAGATCTTTTGGCTATTACATTAATGATATATGGGCCCATACTCAATATTATTCATATCTATTCACAAATTTAAAGGCCTTAATTGTTATCTAGTTTTGGTATTTTAAATGGTGGATTGATCTTTGGGTATAGTAGAATTAAATTTGTCTTAATATGTATTTTAGCCTAAAAAGTAATTTCACAATTTCAGTCATTTTTTAGAATAGGTTATGCCCAAAAAAATAAAATAAATTTAAACATTCAAAATCAAAAACTTGGCCATTTTTTTCCATTAATCTCAATATTATTCTAAACCCCTAAAATTACAAATTGAGATTAAAATGAAACTTTTTTGGGAAATAAATCATTGAAATTGAATGTAATATAATAGAAAATACTAGCACTATTGTTTAGGATATGGGTTTCATTAATTAAGAGTGAGGTTGGACATGCTTGAACATGCATTAGAAACTACTATCTGTCCCATATAGTAAAATTATAATTTATCAAATAAAGGTATGTGGTCTAGCACACTAAACCTATGTATTTATGATTCATTTTATGTGTTATGAAATATGTGGGGTTTCTACTTAGGGTGATTCCCTGTATGTTAAATGTTTTATTTAATTATAAATAAATGATTAAATTAAATATAATGTATTATTGAATTTTAATTGATTATTTAAATTAAACAAAAATGTGTAATTGAAGTTGAATATTGTCAAGGGTAATAAGAAAACCTATTTTATAGCCTAATTTCATGTCCACTGATGGACACTGTTGAGACCATTATGATTCCAGGTGACCTCTATACATTTTAATAGGCAAGGAAAAATAAATTGAGACCATGTAACCCATTAATAGTTCCTTAAAAAACCTCTAACAAGAAGTTGGGGATTTAATTTTGATCATAGAACATTTTGAAAAAAGATTAAATCCTTTTTTACTTTGAGATATTGTCGCTTGTTTGGATGAGGATGGATGAAAAACCTTCTCTTGTCTGTTGTGACTCGGCCTAGGCTGATGGACAATTGATAGATCAAGACCTTTTTAGGTAAGTAGATAGACTAAGAGTTCACATATTGACCAAGATGGTTCCTGATCCGTCTTATATTTTTTTCCCATGTAGAAATATGCCATGTAGTTTGCAAGGTCATGCAACCCAATCAATGATGTCAATGTGTGCATCATCCTAGTGAATTTGGTGTTGACCCAAGACTGAGACTAAGACTGAGCACTTATGTTAGGATAAATCAACAATGTTGATATGAATGTGAAAATTTTGGTGTAGGCTGATAGACCAACCTTGAGTTAGTGATGTGAGTTGGTAGAGGGTGTCACCATGGAACCTATACAATACCCAGGCGTGTGACGGTTTGTGGACATTTGTGATGGAATATGAATTTTTATAGACCTTATTTATTATTATTTTTTTATAATATCTCTGGGAGGTTTAGGAAAGGTTAGAATCCCATAGAAATGAATCATGATATATAAGTGGGATTTCATTTTTGTGGAGGATACATAGATGGGAGTCCCCATGTATTTGTGGACGTTTAGGGAATCCATGGGATATTAGCTCTATGTTAGAGCCACAATGGCTTCAGGGTTCAATATATGATATAGAATTCCATATATTCGGAGCCTAGATATTTGGATCTTCTATGTATTTTTTTCACATGATAGGGAAATTGTGGGTGGAGTCTTTGGAGCTAGATATAGTTATATATTCAATGATTCAGATCTAGAAAAACATACTACTATGGATGGGGTCTTGAGTTGTGTTATTATGGATATGGATTCCACAAGTTGGATACCGATATATGTGGTATCATGAGTTGAGTCCTGATCCATAAAATTATGTTAATGTATTCTCAAGAGTTAGATCCTTACACATGATCTTTCACAAGGGCATAGTCTCCCATCAATATGACATTGGATCAATGTTTCTATTTGGAAGCCTCCAAAAAATTTGGAGTCACACCTGAGGTTGTGTGGATAACTAGTCTTGTTACTATTAATAGAGTGAACTAAGATTGGATATTATAAGATGGAACTATTTGTTTTTTCTTTTATACAGTTTGTAATGTGATGACCTAGAAATTCTAGAATGTTTCATACCCTAAGATGGATATTGGGTTTGTGTGTTGAGAATGAATTTTATTATATGAATTCCTAGTTATCAGGGATGGAAATACTATTTCAGTTTGTGGTGTTATACTTTGATATGGATATCAAATTGATTATTTCACATGTTTTTTGGGTTTTATGATTGACGATGTACCTCTAGCTCTTAGACCATTAAAAAGAGGCTTGTGAATTGTTTTTAATCTTTTCCTGGAGAGGTAAGAGGCATAACATTAATCATATCCGGTTTATTCCATTTACATGACATGTAAAATTTATAGTTCTTGGTGTCACTAATGTTTGATTCTTGTATGTTTAATGTGTCATCATCCACTGATATGGTGTTTTATTATATATTTACTTGGTGGTATTCTACTGAACTAGGCATATAAGTATATAGGTTTTACTTTGATGGAATGTCATATAGATCTATGCTGAGACATTATATAGTGAGGGACATGACTCTTTCCACATAAATATGAGTTATAGTGAACCTAGTGGTTCATGGTGGGAAATCATTTATTAGGCACTACACTCCTCTTTGAGTTTTTTACTGTGGATTGGTTATTTTAAATTTTCTCAAGCAAGCTATATAGAGTTTTAAAAAATATATTGGAATAGTTTTATAATTCTTTAAATTTTTTGTGTGTATTTCCCCAATTATGGGTCATCTAGGATGATTTCATTGGTATTGAAAGAGTCGACCGGTGAGACATGATCCTCCAAGGAGAAGTTTGATGTGATGATTCTATGAGAGTATGGGTTCCGTATTCATGCGTGGTGGACAAAACATGGATGTGGTGACACCATAAAGTCATCATTATGGATGGAACCATTTGGAAAATGTCCTTTTATGAGTTTTTTATTAAGGTATATGAGTCTAGACCTAGTGACCCTTCATGCAACCTAGTAGGTTGGGATATGTTTTCCAATCAAGTGACCCTGATTTGAGGTATATAATTATAGGGATATGACGGATACCTCAAGGTCCTTAGTTTTGACTCAGACTCATGTGAAGTGATTTTTCATTAACAAGGGTAAACCACATGTGGTGATAGTCTGAGGTTGCTATTTTATTTTGACATAATGAAAAGGTACATACCTTGAGAAATGAGACAGATACAAAGGGGGTGCATAGGTTTTGTGGTGTGGGTAAAATAATGCCCTTGGTTCCTAAAGAAGCACCTAGAGTTCTTGGGTATCACCACTGGGTTTGATGGGTATAACTATTCATGTGCATGATATAGTTTTTATAAGGGTAACATTAGGTAGTGTTGTCAGAGTATTGTTTGACACTAGTGATTGGAATGCCACAGGGTGGAGGAAATACATATGGATATGTATGCCACGACTTATCAAAATATGGGAACCCATGGGGATGTTTTTTATGGGTCATAGTACATGTGAGGTATTGATTCTAGAGATGTTTTCTAGTGGGTCTTGGAAATTTTAGGGTTATATGTTTTAATGTATGATCAGCTTCATGTATATGAAATACAACTTTTATAATCTTGATTCAGGTGTTTGGATTGGAGATGGTCAGTGATGTAATGAAGGCCTATGGTTTTCCTTGATAATATTCTGAACATGATGGCCCAAAATTCCCAGAGGAATTAAGGAAGATCCTATGGTATGATGGTTGTTCTGGATATGGATTAGGTTCTTATGAATGGTTGACCTAAGGGTGGACCATGACATTCAATTTTGAGGATATGTGGTGTTTGGGGTTGTTTAATGACATTTTTAAATGTATTTAGGTCATAATTTCTCAAGAGTAGGAACTTCATTATAAAGATTGATTTTTTTTGGAATATATCAAGTGTGGTTCCCACAATGATGTTGTTTCAGTGGTTTAAAATGAGTGTTAACTTATATTGGTGATGACTCTCATTAATGATGGGGTTTTTCCATTCATGTGTTCATGTTCAGTTTTTAAAATGGCTTGTACAATAATGATCAAGTTCTTCTCATGGTATTTCAATAATAAGTAATATACTAAGCTGGAGAGTGGGATATTTACTGTGAGAATATGAACCACTTGTTTGATGGATTATGGGAATGTGCATATTATTGGATGATCATTTTGGAATTTTGATTCTATTGGAAAAGTGTACACAATAATGGTGCATCAAGTGTCATCTAAATAAGGATGTTGGGATTGGAAAGGATTGTGTTATCTGAGTGTGATTAGATGGTTCAGCAAGGGAATGTCACCATAAGTTGGGTACAGTCTTTGGTGAGAATACCTAGATGATCACCAGATTCCATGGGGATAAAGGTATAATGACCACGTCATGTTGATGTATAAACATTTTTATTTGAGTGTCTTATAGGAAATCTTTAAAAGGGGTTATTCCATAATCCCCTCGTGGAATTAGAAATATCAATTAATGAACTGCATCAGGAATGTCGATCATTGTATGACGGCAGTGGTTTGATAGTTGGTCAGTTCTTTTCATTGAAAAGTTATTATAGTCAGACATAGAGAATGATCAATTGGGATTCATTTATATTTTATTTAAATAATGGGAATAGAGTTACATTCCCATGTTTTAGTGGAAATATTTTTTGTGCTAAAATGATGGCCATATAGTTGGAATGAGACATGGGTGTTTTCGTGGTCGATTCATATAGTGGGAAGTGTTATGGTTTAATATTTTCCTACTTTTTCTATGTCATATAGTGGATAGAAACTTATTCTGAGGGATGAATTATATATTGAAATGAGTATACCTTTGGTTATATGAGCTCAAGTATTTTATGTCTCGGTGATACAGCAGTGGTTGCAGGAATTGTCTACTGTATATTTTTTTTGAAACATAATGTTATGTTGGACTGTATGAGGTAATTATCCATTTTGAGGTGGAACATTTTCATGTGAGTGGGAATTCATATCCAACAAAAATAAATACGTTCGTTTAGACATCCTACAATAATTTTCAATCATTCGATGTATTAATGTGAGGGTTTTAATTTCTTATGTCCATTCAGGGGTTTAAAATTCTAGGAGTATTTGTTATTTTAGTTAATTGTGAGATTAATTTTTGATTTGGGAATAAAAATTAATTTACAAGGGTTGTTACATAATAAAATAAGTTTTAGTAATGATTATATGGGATCAAGAGGTGTCCCAATGAATCAGGAGGGACCCGAGAGTGGACAAGGTGGTTACATCTCGGGCTATAGTATGCCACTGGATAGCTAGTTGTGTAACAAAAGTGTCAAGGTATACCCATCTCCCACTCATTTTTTTGAGGGGTTATCCCACCTTCTACAAAAATGATTGGATCATTTAGCCAAAGGCATATCCTCACATCTTATCCATTTATATCTTTGTTCATAGGTTCTATTTCTGGGTTTCCATGGAATTTTGCGATATCTCTATCCCTTATCTTATCTTTGTTGATCTTATACCATAATTATTTTAATTTTATATTTCAAGAATATAAATTTTGGAATCTAATTACACTATATCATAGTGGAATCATTTGATAATAAATTTTATTTCACTCTTCCTAGGATGGGGACATAATACTACTCTATATTATCATGACCATGTTCCATTTCCTCATGGAATATGGCCATATAGTGAATTTTATAACCTTAAAATCATAAATTATATTATATTAATTATGTCTTTCTCAATTGATGTTAAGGATTTCCCCTATAATGAGGCTAGGGGTACACCACATGTGGTTTTCTAGCATTCTTTCACTTTTTTATTATGTCACGATGACCCAGTATGTTTTCTTCAAATATTTCACTCTCATATTCCATTAATTAATTAATTAGAAGTATGTTGATTAATTAATTATTGATATTTGTCATGAGATAGGTGATCTGGGTTTCGTGACTTTCTTGGTTGATCTAGACTGATGTTCGATGATCGTGTATTGGTCTCGGTAGATATTCTCATCCTCTTGATGTTAAATTGAGAATCACTTAATAAAGGTAGGAGGTATCATGAACCAGGCCTATGGATTTTTGTTTTTTATGTGTTATAAGAGTTTTTTGGTGAACACATAGAGCGACGATCATTTTGTTAACATGTTTATTTAATTGAAATTTATGGTCTAAAATACCTAAAATTGAATATTTAATTGTAATAGAATATAAAAATTAAATAAGAATTTATCATTTAAATGGATGATTGTTAGTGGTCAAAAAATCCATTTGTGATAGATTTATGCCTCATACACTAATAGATATTGTTGGGACCATTATAATACTATGTGGCCTATATATATATATATCCTAAGATATTAGGTCAACCCAATTGATTCTACAGATCCCTTTCCAATGAACATGAGAAAACTTACTAGAAGAAGTGAGGGTAGATTACTGATCTTTGTCTATGTTAGACATAGAGGACCTCCTTTGTACTTCAATTTGTGTGGGAATTTCAAGATGAGATTATAAAAGTGACCTTATTCCATTCTCAATGACCAGTAATATATGGATAGACTTTAGGAATATCATGACTCGGTTGGGTAATAGGATCAACCAAAAGTTTCCTTATGGAATGAGATGGTCCAAAATCACATTGTTGGTTGTTTCCAAAGAGGTGATAATCGAAGTAACTTGCAAGGTCGTGATTTCTGATTGATGAAGTCATGGAATAAATTTAACTTATGTGTTGGGTGTTGACCCAAGCGAAGAAAGAGACCAATGACACTTGTAAGGGTTTCTTAATTGTGTTTACATCACAGGGACCCCATTGGGGCCCCATTGATGGACTGGACCAACAAGGGTGATTTGATATAACAGGGAGTGTCGCTAAGGATCATGTACAATACGTGGGATCCCAAGGGGATGTGGAAATTGATGATGAACATCAATATTAGTTCATTCCATTTCAATTATTGTTATAGTATGTTCCCTTTTAAAGGTTTTAGAAAGGTTTATTTTCCATTGATATGGGGGTGGTTATAAGTTTGGCCTTTCATTTTTAGTGTTAAATACATTTTTGTGAGTCTCCATTGATAAGAGACTTAGGATTTGTGGCTACCTTGGATTGAGAGCTCGAGGTCGGGGCCACTATGGATATAGATTTAAATATATTACAGGGGTTGCAATCGATTTTGATCATAGATGTTGAGAGATTCCATGGATTTGGGCCTCCTGATAGGGCTATTATGAATGGATTCCAAGGAGCTAGATATGGTTATTTCAACTATGAGTTGGAACCGGACACATGTGTCATTATGATTGCAGTCTAGGGTAATTATATTATGTTTATGCTATCTATAATTTGGATATGGACACATGTGGCCTCATTGGTGGAGTTTTGAGATATGGGACTATGGTTATGGCTTCTATTAGCATGATCTTGATGTATGGTCCACTGCTATTTGGGATCCTAAAACCAATAGATATGATAATGGATATTAAAATTTTGGATATTGGGATAGGTTTTCCATTTTATAGTCTCAAGAATAATGAGTAATGGTTGGGGATACCATAAATTTAGAGCTTGCATTTTACTTGGTAGGAATTTTCATCAATATGTTCTTAGAGATAACCTAACACTTGTCGAAGAAAGTATATTCAATCAAGGTCGTGGGCCTATGGATCAAAAGGAATTTATTTTTAGTGGTTTTTTGAAATATTTTAGCAGAAAATGTCACATACACATGTTAATGAAATTTATGTTTATTATTGGGTCATATTGGTTGTTCAATACTGAAATTTATACTCACCCCTTGATCTGAAAAATATTTCACTTGGGTACCCAAGCATCCTCCCTTATTGTTGAACATAATTTTTGTAGAGGACTGAATCTGATTGTGTGGGATGGATCCAATAAGTACATAGGACCCGGTGTTTCTAAACTAAATATTCCACTATCAAATGTCATTAATTAATTAAGGATATATTTTAAATTTTATTAATTATGGATAATTTGTGTGATGTAGAACCTTGAGATTTGTGATCCCTGAGGAGTTGTCATGGATCCGTGCTTAATATTTTATTTACATAATCATGCAATATAGTTCACACATAGGGTCGATCTTGAGGGGAAAAATTACAAATTATTGAAATTAAATATTCACTATTTATATTATGAATAATATAAAACTAAATAATATAAAGAGGGCGAGTTTTGAAGATACATGTAACACGCACATATATTTATATATAGTTCAATGAAAATAGAATGAATGTAGCCTGATTAATATTAGAGAGAAAGGATATCCACCTAGGAGAACACCCAGGCTGAACCATTATCATCCCTTTATTAGTTCCAAATCAACATAATGAATATGATTTATCATATTCAGGAACATAATTTTCCTCCCATGTTGGGATTTTGTGTTGCACTCAATGATTGTAGATAGACCATACATACACCTCATTAGTAAAGGGAGAATATTTCAGAAGAAAAATAAAAGCCTTATGTGCAAGTGGAGACACAAAGGTGACATTTCCACAAAGACCCCCTATGAATAACTATATAAAAATTAGATACATTAATTATAAATGTCCAATTTCTTTGGTTATACATTGTATTTCTACCCCATGAACTTCCTCAGGGTTAGTTACTCATGATCACTAGTATTAGAGATCATAGTAGAGAAGGGATATATTTTCATAGGAAAAAGTGGTGAAACTTTTCTCTCCAACTATGTCTATCGAAAGTATGTGCATGTTAGAGCAATTTAATAACTGAATTTGGGAAATATTTTTTATAATATAATTATTCTTCTATGTATCATTTTTCTATCCTTGAAATTCCTGATTGATTATTCATGTTAGGGGAGAGTGGTAACCAATTTACTGTAAAACATTATTATGCCCAAGAATACTCTTTGTATTCCACATCTCAAGATTCCAATGCATTTTTGACATTAAAAAATATGGAATCATGTGAGGAAAATGTAATGAATATTTTTCATATTGATATAATTTTACTTTATGTAAAAAAAATTCTCATTTGAATTGCCCATTTATGTGATATTGTCCATATTCAAATTTATTAGGATCTTTTCGATGATTTCAAGGTCCGACTTATGAGCTTGTATATGTACATAAAATGATGGATTTATCGTTTGGTTGAGAATAATGCAAATAATCCCATGATTTATTTAATTCTAAAAAATGAAATCCCCACTTTATTTTATTTTATAAAACATTATGTAAAAAATATATAAATTAATTAAAAGAGTAAAATCCAAAATTTGATGATTTTTAAATATAAACTAAAAATTCCTCAAAGGTAATAAAATTTGAATACATAACTTAAAATAACACTATTGTGGGATTAAAAACATTAAAATTATAATTATAATAACTAAAAATATTTTTTATGTAACCCCCCCACACGCGTAAACATTTCACTCCTTGGTAATCATTTAATACAGAGGTCAAACAAAACTTCCCTAAGAATAAATTACAACACATATCAATTATTATATAGAAGAAATATACCATTTCACATACATTGATAAAAATTCCAAAAATCCTCAGAAATCCTAAAAAACAATTCAATATCATGTTAATATTCACATGCATGTCCTTCCTACCTACTTAGAAAAAATATTTTTCTATTCACTCAATGATTTTTACTGTGGATTTTTTCCCATTATAAAAAACGTCAGGGATCTCCAAAATCAAGATATCATCTTCATATCTCCACATAAAAATGTAAAAAAAATAAATTATGGTGTAATTTTCATGGGTTGTTCATATTCTAATGGTTGGATATTTAAAATTGTAGTAACATCAATGGTAGAATGAGGATGGTTAATCTCTATAGTGATGAAAATGCATGAACATTGTTTTCCTCAATAAGGGTGTTCTACTAAATAATTTGGAAAATGAATCACTTGAGAATACATATTTATCTCTTATGCATGTTCATATGTAGAATTTTCAGCTTCAATAATTAATTTCATTCCTTTTCCACAATGTTTGTGTTATTTCACCTTGAAATCACTTTTGGAGTTCTCTTCAGAGTCGTGTTTTTGAGGAATAGAGTGGAATATTTTGAACTTATAATATTGGTGAACACCAGGGAAATATTTTTAATTATATTTTAGTCCAGCCATTGGTCATTCCACATTAAATTTATTACAATAAATAAGGTTTATAGGCTGAAAAACGTTTAATTCCATTAAAACAATTTCATCAAGAAGGAAAAATACAGCTTTTATTATCCCCCCCACAATTGATATAGAAAATAATCACCCATTTAACTAATAGATAATATTTTAATGGGAAAATGGATTTTAATGTGACTACATAACATGGTATTTCATGGGTAATAGGTTATTAACAAAGACCAGATGAAAATTTAAGCTAAAATTAGAGTTCAATATAAAAAAGTTCATTCAAAGTGGTACCTAAATCATTCTTGACATATTTCATGAAATAAAAAATATTTTATAAATAGAAAAATCAAGTTCAAGATCACACAAGAAGTCTCAAGTATCCAAAGAAAAAAAATAAATGTAAAGAATATGTTAAACTGGTTTGGAAACCTCTCGAATTGGGAATGATTTTCAATTTGGATAGTACTAGTGCACATGAGTTTCACAATAATTCAAACATAATAAAATGAAATGAAAATAAATCTAGAAAAAATTCCATTTTTTAATCACTTAAATACTCAAAAATTAACATCATTAAATGTGAAAAAAAATATTAATTTGGTTTGGATTTTCCAAATTTTTTGATTCATCTCAAAAATCCTAAAAAAATAAAAAGAAAAAAACATTAAGAATTTCGAAAAAGATAAACTTAAAAAAATAGAACCACAAACATAATTCATACAAATTTATTTTCATTTCTCAAACATTTTTCATTTTATACACATTTTTTGTTCAATTTAATTAATTATTTTTATGCAGAAATTTAATTGGAAAGTAAATAAAAGAAATAAAAGGAACGATACAACCAGATTTATTTTTTCATAGTATTCTTGAGTTAAGATCCTATCTACTACCCAATTCAATCTACATATCACCAAGAAACAAGAAATAATAAAAATAAATAAATACAAAGAGAAAGGGTAAAGAAAATGGATAATTTTTGGGTTATATCCCAAAAGTGGTGCCAGGTTTTTCCAGGACCTAGTGAAGATGTTTCAAAGGATTATCCCTCAATTAGAATGTGGATGTGCTTTATTTTAGATAAAATACTACATGTGAATTTTCTCAGTGCCCATTAGTATGCATAGATTATGAAGAATTAAAAATAAGATGTGAAAATTCCCAACACCTCATAAATAATAATGATAAATTAGAGTTTGAATGTGGAAGGTAAATCAATATAAGGGTTCTCCCTGTCGACTTCTATGGATTCCACGTCTATACGATATAATAGTAGTTTTAGAGGATGTAATCTTATCCCCAAATTATTTTCTAGATAAACTTATTTGATAACCAACACATGGGTGGTATATTCCTTAATTTACATGGCATACCTTATATCTTTATATGTAACAAATTTCAAATAAATATACATTAGAAAGAAATCGTCTTGAATAAGATTAAAACATGAAGAATCAATAAAATAATCTTCTCATTCATGCAAGTTGTCTTGGAAATTGATCTATTCTCATAGGACCATTAGAAACTCAATCTCAACTAGTGCATCTTTATAATCATATTAAAAATCATGATATGGGAAGAGATGTACTGATTTTTAAATATCAAGGATGGGAAGATCATGTTTCAGGTTATCATTAACTAAGTGATTCCAGAACTCTTGCAAAAAAATATGATCTTCCATAACCACATCAACTTGTTCATATTCTTTAGGTACATCCTCGATAAATGGTTATTATCATGTTATTAGGTAATTTATTAACTCTTTCTCATATTCCATGGTTTTTTTAAATAAAATTCATTGGTGAAATATCTTCTACCACTTTTTCTTGTTCTGGTTCAGGTTCAGGTTTGGGTTTGGGTTTCTCCAACACAGCACAAATATATTTTCCTTCCCTATCTGATTATCTCAAATATTTTTTATTTCTTAATTACTTTAATATGGGATTGAAGTGAATTTTAATCTACTTTTATCACTTGTTATTCATTTATCAATGAATAATATTTTAAATACAAATATACCATGAACAAATAATAATTTTTAATTTTTTTTGAAATTTTTATGTGGTTTTTTGAAATTTTTTTGTGAAAGTGTTGAAACTCCATAGAATAAGTAAAAAATGTCTCTATGGGAGATTTTAAATGATACATAATAAATATTTTATTTTCATAAGAATTTAATATAGTTCACACCCATGGTCAGGCTCAAGGACGCAACTCACACAACACCAAAATACTATTATCACTACTTAAATTATAACTAATCTAAAACAAAATTATATAAAGAGTATTAGTTTAAAATACATATATAATATATATATATATATATTGAAATTAAAATGGAATAAATGATGATATAATGATGTTATACTGAAAGAAGATCCTCCCTAGAGAACACACACTATGATCCTTTATAGTATATTTATTAGTTTCAAGTCAACTTAATGAACATGATCCATCATATGAATAAACATCCTATTATTCCCATGTTGTGAATATGGAGTTCACTCGAAGATCACTGAGAGACCACACATCCACCTAATCAATTGAGAATGAATATTTAACAATAGAAATATAATCCTCATGTGGAATGTGGAGACACACACTCATGGTTCCCACTATGATCTTTCTTGGATTAAATTTAAGAAAATAAGAAACATTGACCATAAATGATCAACGACTTTGGTTGAACACAAGATTCCTCCCCCAGTAGCTTCCTTAGGTTAGTTACTCATGATCATTATTAATAGTTATCATAGTGTAGAAGAATGAGGTTGAAACATAAGAGATAAAAATAAGGCAATGAGAGGATGAAGAAGAAACATTTACACTAAAAATGAATAATAATATTATAGAAAAAACCCATAAAAATATAATGAAAATTTTCAAATAATTGTATAAATATTTGAAAAAGATAAGGCATAAATTTTATAAGTTAAAGGGGTAAAAAATGTCTCCTAAATCAATCCACTAAATGAATTTTCAGGGGGTACTCATTCAGTGGTAGAATTTGGGAATGGTTTTTTCTTGAAAGTTGTTCCACAATGTCTCATCTTCAAATGAATGAATCATGAGCTTCATTGTCCATTTTTGAATAGAGTAATATGAAATTTACCCTTGAAATTTATTATGCCTAGGAAGACTCTTCGTATTCCACATCACATTTTCCCCATATATAATAACTTTTTTTCCTCCATATGTATTTTTTCTCTATATAGAATTATAGATCTTTTGGCTATTACATTAATGATATATGGGCCCATACTCAATATTATTCATATCTATTCACAAATTTAAAGGCCCTAATTTTTATCTAGTTTTGGTATTTTAAATGGTGGATTTATCTTTGGGTATAGTAGAATTAAATTTGTCTTAATATGTATTTTAGCCTAAAAAGTAATTTCACAATTTCAGTCATTTTTTAGAATTGGTTATGCCCAAAAAAATAAAATAAATTTAAACATTCAAAATCGAAAATTTGGCCATTTTTTCAGTTAATCTCAATATTATTCTAAACCCCTAAAATTCCAAATTGAGATTAAAATGAAACTTTTTTGGGAAATAAATCATTGAAATTGAATGTAATATAATAGAAAACACTAGCAATATTGTTTAGGATATGGGTTTCATTAATTAAGAGTGAGGTTGGACATGCTTGAACATGCATTGGAAACTACTATCTGTCCCATATAGTAAAATTATAATTTATCAAATAAAGGTATGTGGTCTTGCACACTAAACCTATGTATTTATGATTCATTTTATGTGTTATGCAATATGTGGGGTTTCTACTTAGGGTGATTCCCTGTATGTTAAATGTTTTATTTAATTATAAATAAATTATTAAATTAAATATAAAGTATTATTGAATTTTAATTGATTATTTAAATTAAACAAAAATGTGTAATTGAAGTTGAATATTGTCAAGGGTAATAATAAAACCTATTTTATAGCCTAATTTCATGTCCACTGATGGCCACTGTTGAGACCATTATGATTCCAGGTGACCTCTATACATTTTAATAGGCAGGGAAAAATAAATTGAGACCATGTAACCCATTAATAGTTCCTTAACGAACCTCTAACAAGAAGTTGGGTATTTAATTTTGATCATAGAACATTTTGAAAAAAGATTAAATCCTTTTTACTTTGAGATATTGTCGCTTGTTTGGATGAGGATGGATGAAAAACCTTCTCTTGTCTGTTGTGACTCGGCCTAGGCTGATGAACAATTGATAGATCAAGACCTTTTTAGGTAAGTAGATAGACTAAGAGTTCACATATTGACCAAGATGGTTCTTGATCCGTCTTATATTTGTTTCCCATGTAGAAATATGCCATGTAGTTTGCAAGGTCACACTACCCAATCAATGATTTCAATGTGTGCATCATCCTAGTGAATTTGGTGTTAACCCAATACTGAGACTAAGATTGAGCACTTATGTTAGGTTAAATCAACAATGTTGATATGAATGTGAAAATTTTGGTGTAGGCTGATAGACCAACCTTGAGTTAGTGATGTGAGTTGGCAGAGGGTGTCACTGTGGAACCTGTACAATACCCAGTCGTGTGATGGTTTGTGGACATTTGTGATGGAATATGAATTTTTATAGACCTTATTTATTATTATTTTTTTTATAATATCTCAGGGAGGTTTAGGAAAGGTTATAATCCCATAGAAATGAATCATGATATATAAGTGGGATTTAATTTTTTGTGGAGGATACATAGATGGGAGTCCCCATGTATTTGTGGATGTTTAGAGAATCCATGGGATATGAGTTCTATGTTAGAGCCACAATGGATTCGAGGTTCAATATATGATATAGGATTCCATATATTTGGAGCCTAGATATTTGGATCTTCCATGTATTTTTTTCACATGATAGGGAAATTGTGGGTGGAGTCTTTGGAGCTAGATATAGTTATAGATTCAATGATTCAGATCTAGAAAAACATACTACTATGGGTGGGGTATTGAGTTGTGTTATTATGGATATGGATTCCACATGTTGGATTTCGATATATGTGGTATCATGAGTTCAGTCCTGATCCATAAAATTATGTTAATGTATTCTCAAGAGTTAGATCCTTACACATGATCTTTCACAAGGGTATAGTCTCCCATCAATATGACATTGGATCAATGTTGCTATTTGGAAGCCTCCAAAAAATTAAGAGTCACACCTGAGGTTGTGTGGTTAACCAGTCTTGTTACTATTAATAGAGTGAACTAAGATTGGATATTATAAGATGGAACTATTTGTTTTTTCGTTTATACAGTTTGTAATGTGATGACCTAGAAATTCTAGAATGTTTCATAGCCTAAGATGGATATTGGGTTGGTGTGTTGACAATGAATTTTATTATATGAATTCCTAGTTTTCAGGGATGGAAATACTGTTTTGGTTTGTGGTGTTATACTTTTATATGGATATCAAATTGATTATTTCACATGTTTTTTGGGTTTTATGATTGACGATGTACCTCTAGCTCTTAGACCATTAAAAAGATGCTTGTGAATTGTTTTTAATCTTTTCCTAGAGAGGTAAGAGGCATAAAATTAATCATATCCGGTTTATTCTATTTACATGACATGTAAAATTTATAGTTCTTGGTGTCACTAATGTTTGATTCTTGTATGTTTAATGTGTCATCATCCACTGATATGGTGTTTTATTATATATTTACTTGGTGGTATTCTTCTGAACTAGGCATATAAGTATATAGGTTTTACTTTGATGGAATGTCATATAGATCTATGGTGAGACATTATATAGTGAGGGACATGACTCTTTCCACATAAATAGGAGTTATAGTGAACCTAGTGGTTCACGGTGGGAAATCATTTATTAGGCACTACACTCCTCTTTGAGTTTTTTACTGTGGATTGGTTATTTTAAATTTTCTCATGCAAGCTATATAGAGTTTCAAAAATTATATTAGAATAGTTTTATAATTCATTAAATTTTTTGTGTGTATTTCCCCAATTATGGGTCATCTAGGATGATTTCATTGGTATTGAAAGAGTCGACCAGTGAGACATGATCCTCCGAGGAGCAGTTTGATGTGATGATTCTATGAGAGTATGGGTTCCGTATTCATGTGTGGTGGACAAAACATGGATGTGGTGACACCATAAAGTCATCATTATGGATGGAACCATGTGGAAAATTTCCTTCTATGAGTTTTGTATTAAGGTATATGAGTCTAGACCAAGTGACCCTTCATGAAACCTGGTAGGTTGGGATATGTTTTCCAATCAAGTGAGCCTGATTTGAGGTATATAATTATAGGGATATGACGGATACCTCAAGGTCCTTAGTTTTGACTTAGACTCATGTGAAGTGATTTTTCATTAACAAGGGTAAAACACATGTGGTGATAGTCTGAGGTTGGTGTTTTATTTTGACATAATGAATAGGTACATACCTTGAGAAATTAGACAGATACAAAGGGGGTGCATAGGTTTTGTGGTGTGGGTAAAATAATGCCCTTGGTTCTTAAGGAAGCACCTAGAGTTCTTGGGTATCACCACTGGGTTTGATGGGTATAACTGTTCATGTGCATGATATAGTTTTTCTAAGGGTAACATTAGGTAGTGTTGTCAGAGTATTGTTTGACACTAGTGATTGGAATGCCACAAGGTGGAGGAAATACAAATGTATATGGATTCCACGACTTATCAAAATATGGGAACCCATGGGGATGTTTTTTATGGGTCATAATACATGTGAGGTATTGATTATAGATATGTTTTATAGTGGGTCTTGGATGTTTTAGGGTTATATGTTTTAATGTATGATCATCTCTTCATGTATATGAAATACAACTTTTATAATCTTGAGTCAGGTGTTTGGATTGGAGATGGTCAGTGATGTATTGAAGGCCTATGGTTTTCCTTGATAATATTCTGGACACGATGGCCCAAAATTCCCTAAGGAATTAAGGAAGATCCTATGGTATTATGGTTGTTCTAGATATGGATTAGGTTCTTATGAATGGTTGACCTAAGGGTGGACCATGACATTCAATTTTGAGGATATGTGGTGTTTGGGGATGTTTAATGACATTTTTAAATGGATTTAGGTCATAATTTCTCAAGAGTAGAAACTTGATTATAAAGATTGATTTTTTTTGGAATATATCAAGTGTGGTTCCCACAATGATGTTGTTTAAGTGGTTTAAAATGAGTGTTAACTTATATTGGTGATGACTCTCATTAATGATGGGGTTTTTCTATTCATGTGTTCATGTTCAGTTTTTTATATGGCTTGTACAATAATGATCAAGTTCGTGTCATGGTATTACAATAATAAGTAATATACTAACCTGGAGAGTGGGATATTTACTGTGAGAATATGAACCACTTGTTTGATGGATTATGGGAATGTGCTTATTATTGGATGATCATTTTGGAATTTTGATTCTATTGGAAAAGTGGACACAATAATGGTGCATCAAGTGTCATCTAAATAAGGATGTTGGGATTGGGAAGGATTGTGTTATCTGAGTGTGATTAGATGGTTCAGCAAGGGAATGTCACCATAAGTTGGGTACAATATTTGGTGAGAATACCTAGATGATCACCAGATTCCATGGGGATAAAGGTATAATTACCATGTCTTGTTGATGCATAAACATTTTTATTTGAGTGTCTTATAGGAAATCTTTAAAAGGGATTATTCCATAATCCCCTTGTCCAATTAGAAATATCCATTAATGAACTTCATCAGGAATGTCGATCATTGTATGACGGCAGTGGTTTGATAGTTGGTCAGTTCTTTTCATTGAAAAGTTATTATAGTCAGACATAGATAATGATCAATTGGGATTAATTGATATTTTATTTAAAAAAATGGAAGTGAGTTACATTCCCATGTTTTAGTGGAAATATTTTTTGTGCTACAATGATGTCCATATAGTTGGAATGAGACACGGGTGTTTTCGTGGTTGATTCATATAGTGGGAAGTGTTATGGTTCAATATTTTCCTACTTTTTCTATGTCATATAGTGGATAGAAACTTATTCTAAGGGATGAATTATATATTTAAATGAGTATACCTTGGGTTATATGAGCTCAAGTATTTTATACCTCGGTGATTCAGCAGTGGTTGCACGCATTGTCTACTGTATATTTTTTTTGAAACATAATGTTAAGTTGGACTGTATGAGGTAATTATCCATTTTGAGGTGGAACATTTTCATGTGAGTGGGAATTCATATCCAACAAAAATAAATATGTTCGTTTAGACATCCTACAATAATTTTCAATCATTCGATGTATTAATGTGAGGATTTTAAATTCTTATGTCCATTCAAGGGTTTCAAATTCTAGGAGTATTTGTTATTTTAGTTAATTTTGAGATTAATTTTTGATTTGGGAATAAAAATTAATTTACAAGGCTTGTTACATAATAAAATAATATTTAGTAATGATTATATGGGATCAAGAGGTGTCCCAATGAATCAGAAGGGACCCGAGAGTGGACAAGGTGGTTACATCTCGGGCTATAGTATGCCACTGGATAGCTAGTTGTGTAACAAAAGTGTCAAGGTATACCCATCTCCCACTCATTTTTTTGAGGGGTTATCCCACCTTCTACAAAAATGATTGGATCATTTAGCCAAAGGCATATCCTCACATCTTATCCATTTATATCTTTGTTCATAGGTTCTATTTATGGGTTTTCATGGAATTTTGCGATATCTCTATCCCTTATCTTATCTTTGTTGATCTTATACCATAATTATTTTAATTTTATATTTCAAGCATATAAATTTTGGAATCTAATTACACCATATCATAGTGGAATCATTTGATAATAAATGTTATTTAACTCTTCCTAGGATGGGGACATACTACTACTCTATATTATCATGGCCATGTTCCATTTCCTCATAGAATATGGCCATAATGAATTTTATGACCTTAAAATCATAAATTATATTATATTAATTATGGTTTTCTCAATTGATGTTAAGGATTTCCCCTAGAATGAGGCTAGGGGTACACCACATGTGGTTTTCTAGCATTCTTTCACTTTTTTATTATGTCACGATGACCCAATATGTTTTCTTCAAATATTTCATTCTCATATTCCATTAATTAATTAATTAGAAGTATGTTGATTATTGATATTTGTCATGAGATAGTTGATCTGGGTTTCGTGAATTTATTTGTTGATGTAGACTGATGTTCAATGATCGTGTATTAGTCTCGGTAGATATTCTCATCCTCTTGATGTTAAATTGAGAATCACTTAATAAAGGTAGGAGGTATCATGAACCAGGCCTATGGATTTATGTTTTTTATGTGTTATAAGAGTTTTGTGGTGGACACATAGAGTGACGATCATTTTGTTAACATGTTTATTTAATTGAAATTTATGGTCTAAAATAACTAAAATTGATTATTTAATTGTAATAGAATATAAAAATTAAATAATAATTTATCATTTAAATGCATGATTGTTAGTTGTCAAAAAATCCATTTGTGATAGATTTATGCCTCATCCACTAATGGATATTGTTGGGACCATTATAATACTATGTGGCCTATATATATATATATCCTAATATATTATGTCAACCCAATTGATTCTACAGATCCCTTTCCAATGAACATGAGAAAACTTCCTAGAAGAAGTGAGGGTAGATTACTGATCTTTGTCTATGTTAGACATAGAGGACCTCCTTTGTACTTAAATTTGTGTGGGAATTTCAGGATGAGATTATAAAAGTGACCTTATTCCATTCTCAATGACCAGAAATATATGAATAGACTTTAGGCATATCATGACTCAGTTGGGTAATAGGATCAACCAAAAGTTTCCTTATGGAATGAGATGGTCCAAAATCACATTTTTGGTTGTTTCTAAAGAGGTGATAATCGAAGTAACTTGCAAGGTCGTGATTTCTGATTGATGAAGTCATGGAATACATTTTCCTTATGTGTTGGGTGTTGACCCAAGTGAAGAAAGAGACCAAGGACACTTGTAAGGGTTTCTTAATTGTGTTTACATCACTGGGACCCCATTGGAGCCCCATTGATGGACTGGACCAACAAGGGTGATTTGATATAACAGAGAGTGTCACTAAGGAACATGTACAATACGTGGGATCCCAAGGGGATGTGGAAATTGATGATGAACATCAATATTAGTTCATTCCATTTCAATTATTGTTATAGTATGTTCCCTTTTAGAGGTTTTATAAAGGTTTATTTTCCATCGATATTGGGGCTGGTTATAAGTTTGGCCTTTCATTTTTAGTGTTAAATACATTTTTGTGAGTCTCCATTGATAAGAGACTCAGGATTTGTGGCTACCTTGGATTGAGAGCTCGGGGTCAGGGCCACTATGGATATAGATTTAAATATATTACAGGGGTTGCAATCGATTTTGATCATAGATGTTGATAGATTCCATGGATTTGGGCCTCCTGATAGGGCTATTATGAATGGATTCCAAGGAGCTAGATATGGTTATTTCAACTATGATTTGGAACCAGACACATGTTTCATTATGATTGGAGTCTAGGGTAATTATATTATGTTTATGCTATCTATAATTTGGATATGGACACATGTGGTCTCATTGGTAGAGTTTTGAGATATGGGACTATGGTTATGGCTTCCATTAGCATGATCTTGATGTATGGTCCACTGCTATTTGGGATCCTAAAACCAATAGATATGATAATGGATGTTAAAATTTTGGATATTGGGATAGGTTTTCCATTTTATAGTCTCAAGAATAATGAGTAATGGTTGGGGATACCATAAATTTAGAGCTTTCATTTTACTTGGTTGTAATTTTCATCAATATGTTCTTAGATATAACCTAACACTTGTCGAAGAAAGTATGGTCAATCAAGTTTGTGGGCCTATGGATCAAAAGGAATTTATCTTTAGTGGTTTGTTGAAATATTTTAGCAGAAAATGTCACATACACATGTTAATGAAATTGATGGTTAGTATTGGGTCATATTGGTTGTTCAATACTGAAATTTATACTCACCCCTTGATCTGAAAAATATTTCACTTGGGTACCCAAGCATCCTCCCTTATTTTTGAACATAATTTTTGTAGAGGACTGAATCTGATTGTGTGGGATGGATCCGATAATTACATAGGACCCGGTGTTTCTTAACTGAATATTCCACTATCAAATGTCATTAATTAATTAAGGATGTGTTTTAAATTTTATTAATTATGGATAATTTGTGTGGTGTAGAACCTCGAGGTTTGTGATCCCTGAGGATTTGTCATGGATCCATGCTTAATATTTTATTTACATAATCATGCAACATAGTTCACACATAGGGTCGATCTTGAGGGGAAAAATTACAAATTATTGAAATTAAATATTCACTATTTATATTATGACTAATATAAAACTAAATAATATAAAGAGGGCGAGTTTTGAAGATACATGTAACACGCACATATATATATATATATATAATTCAATGAAAATAGAATGAATGTAGCCAGATTAATATTAGAGAGAAAGGATATCCTCCTAGGAGAACACCCAGGCTGAACTATTATCATCCCTTTATTAGTTCCAAATCAACATAATGAATATGATTTATCATATTCATGATCATAATTTTCCTCCCATGTTGGGATTTTGTGTTGCACTCAATGATTGTCGATAGACCATACATACACCTCATTAGTAAAGGGAGAATATTTCAGAAGAAAAATAAAAGCCTTATGTGCAAGTGGAGACACAAAGGTGACATTTCCACAAATACCCCCTATGAATAACTATATAAAAATTAGATACATTAAATATAAATGTCCAATTTCTTTGGTTATACATTGTATTTCTACCCCATGAACTTCCTCAGGGTTAGTTACTCATGATCACTAGTATTAGAGATCATAGTAGAGAAGGGATATATTTTCATAGGAAAAAGTGGTGAAAATTTTCTCTCCAACTATGTCTATAGAAAGTATGTGCATGTTAGAGCAATTTAATAACTGAATTTGGGAAATATTTTTTATAATATAATTATTCTTCTATCTATCATTTTTTTATCCTTGAAATTCCTGATTGATTATTCATGTTAGGGGAGAGTGGTAACCAATTTACTGTAAAACATTATTATGCCCAAGAATACTCTTTGTATTCCACATCTCAAGATTCCAATACATTTTTGACATTAAAAAATATGGAATCATGTGAGGAAAATGTAATTAATATTTTTCATATAGATATAATTTTACTTTATGTAATAAATTTATCTCATTTGAATTTCCCATTTATGTGATATTGTCCATATTCAAATTTATTAGGATCTTTTCGATGATTTCAAGGCTCGACTTATGAGCTTGTATATGTACATCAAATGATGGATTTATCGTATGGTTGAGAATAATGAAAATAATCCCATGATTTATTTAATTCTAAAAAAATGAAATCCCCACATTATTTTATTTTATAAAACATTATGTAAAAAATATATAAATTAATTAAAAGACTAAAATCCAAAATTTGTTGATTTTTAAATATAAACTAAAAATTCCTCAAAGGTAATAAAATTTAAATACATACCTTAAAATAACACTATTGTGGGATTAAAAACATTAAAATTATAATTAAAATAAATAAAAATATTTTTTATGTAACCCCCCCACACACGTAAACATTTCACTCCTTGGTAATCATTTAATACATAGGTCAAACAAAACTTCCCAAAGAATAAATTACAACACATATCAATTATTATATAAAAGAAATATACCATTCCACATACATTGATAAAAATTCCATAAATCCTCTAAAATCCTAAAAAACAATTCAATATCATGTTAATATTCACATGCATTTCCTTCCTACCTACTTAGAAAAAATATTTTTCTATTCAATCAATGATTTTTACTGTGGATTTTTTCCCATTCTAAAAAACATCAGGGATCTCCAAAATCATGATATCATCTTCATATCTCCACTTAAAAATGTAAAAAAATCAATTATGGGGTAATTTTCATGGGTTGTTCATATTCTAATGGTTGGATATTTAAAAATCTAGTAACATCAATGGTAGAATGAGGATGGATAATCTCTATAGTGATGAAAATGCATGAACATTGTTTTCCTCAATAAGGGTGTTCTGCTAAATAATTTGGAAAATGAATCACTTGAGAATACATATTTATCTCTTATGCATGTTCATATGTAGAATTTTCAGCTTCAATAATTAATTTCATTCCTTTTCAACAATTTTTGTGTTATTTCAGCTTGAAATCACTTTTGGAGTTCTCTTCAGAGTCGTGTTTTTGAGGAATAGAGTGGAATATTTTGATCTTATAATATTGGTGAACACCATGGCCATATTTTTAATGATATTTTAGTCCAGCCATTGGTTATTCCACCATAAATTTATTACACTAAATAAGGTTTATATGCAGAAAAACGATTAATTCCAGTAAAACAATTTCATCTAGAAGGAAAAATACAGCTTTTATTATCCCCCCCCACACTTGATATAGACAATAATCACCCATTTAACTAATAGATAATATTTTAATGGAAAAATGGATTTTAATATGACTACATAACATGGTATTTCATGGGTAATAGGTTATTAACAAAGACCAGATGAAAATTTAAGCTAAAATTAGAGTTCAATATAAAAAAGTTCATTCAAAGTGGTACCTAAATCATTCTTGAAATATTTCATGAAATAAAAAATAATTTATAAATAGAAAAATCAATTTCAAGATCACTAAAGAAGTCTCAAGTATCCAAAGAAAAAAATAAATGTAAAGAATATGTTAAAATGGTTTGGAAACCTCTCGAATTGGGAATGATTTTCAATTTGGATAGTACTAGTGCACATGAGTTTTACAATAATTCAAACATAATAAAATGAAATGAAAATAAATCTAGAAAAAATTCCATTTTTTAATCACTTAAATACTCAAAAATTAACATCATGAAATGTGAAAAAAAATATTAATTTGGTTTGGATTTTCCAAATTTTTTGATTCATCTCAAAAATCCTAAAAAAATAAAAAGAAAAAAACATTAAAAATTTAGAAAAAGATAAACTTAAAAAAATAGAACCACAAACATAATTCATACAAATTAATTTTCATTTCTCAAACATTTTTCATTTTATACACATTTTTTGTTCAATTCAATTAATTATTTTTATGCAAAAATATAATTGGAAAGTAAATAAAAGAAATAAATGGAACGATACAACCAGATTTATTTTTTCATAGTATTCTTGAGTTAAGATCCTATCTACTACCAAATTAAATCTACATATCACCAAGAAACAAGAAATAATAAAAATAAATAAATACAAAGAGAAAGGGTAAAGAAAATGGATAATTTTTGGGTTACACCCCAAAAGTGGTTCTTGGTTTTTCCAGGACCTAGTGAAGATGTTTCAAGGGATTATCCCTCAATTAGAATGTGGATGTCCTTTATTTTAGACAAAAGACTAAATGTGAATTTTCTCAGTGCCCATTAGTATGCATAGATTATAGAGAATTAAAAATAAGATGTGAAAATTCCCAACACCTCATAAATAATAATGATAAATTAGAGTTTCAAAGTGGAAGGTAAATTAATATAAGGGTTCTCCCTGTCGACTTCTATAGATTCCACATCTATACGATATAAATGTAGTTTTAGAGGATGTAATCGTATCCCGAAATTATTTTCTATACAACCTTATTTTATAACCAACACATGGGTGGTATATTCCTTAATTTACATTGCCTACCTTATATCTTTATATGTAACAAATTTCAAATAAACATACATTAGAAAGAAATCATCTTGAATAAGATTAAAACATGAAGAATCAATAAAATAATCTTCTCATTCATGCAAGTTATCTTGGAAATTGATCTCTTCACATAGGACCATTTGAAACTCAATCTCAACTAGTACATCTTTATAATCATCTTAAAAATCATGATATGGGAAGAAATGTACTGATTTTTAAATATCAAGGATGGGAAGATCATGTTTCAGGTTATCATTAACTAAGTGATTCCAGAACTCTTGCAAAAAAATATGATCTTCCATAACCACATCAACTTGTTCGTATTCTTTAGGTACATCATCGATAAATGGTTATTATCATGTTATTAGGTAATTTATTATCTCTTTCTCATATTCCATGGGTTTTTTTAAATAAAATTCATTGGTGAAATATCTTCTACCACTTGTTCTTGTTCTGGTTCAGGTTCAGGTTCGGGTTTGGGTTTCTCCAACACTGCACAAATATATTTTCCTTCCCTATCTGATTATCTCATATATTTTTTATTTCTTAATTACTTTAATATGGGATTGAAGTGAATTTTAATCTACTTTTATCACTTTTTATTCTTTTATCAATGAATAATATTTTGACTACAAATATACCATGAACAAATAATAAATTTTATTTTTTTTTTTGAAATTTTTATGTGGTTTTTTGAATTTTTTTTGTGAAAGTGTTGAAACTCCATAGAATAGGTAGAAAATGTCTCTATAGAAGATTTTAAATGATACCAAATAAATATTTTATTTTCATAAGAATTTAATATAGTTCACACCCATGGTCAGGCTCAAGGACGCAACTTACACAACACCAAAATACTATTATCACTACTTAAATTATAACTAATATAAAACTAAATTATATAAAGAGTATTAGTTTAAAATACATATTTAATATATATATATATTGAAATTAAAATTGAATTAATGATGACATAATGATGTTAGACTGAAAGAAGATCCTCCCTAGAGAACACACACAATGATCCTTTATAGTATATTTATTAGTTTCAAGTCAACTTAATGAACATGATCCATCATATGAATAAACATCCTATTATTCCCATGTTGTGAATATAGAGTTCAATCGAAGATCCCTGAGAGACCACACATCCAACTAATTAATTGAGAATGAATATTTAATAATATAAATATAATCCTCATGTGGAATGTGGAGACACACACTCATGGTTCCCACTATGATCCTTCTTGGATTAAATTTAAGAAAATAAGAAACATTGACCATAAATGTTCAACGACTTTGGTTGAACACAAGATTCCTCCCCCAGTAGCTTCCTCAGGTTAGTTACTCATGATCATTATTAATAGTTATCATAGTGTAGAAGAATGAGGTTGAAATATAGGAGATAAAAATAAGTCAATGAGAGGAAGAAGAAGAAACATTTACACTAAAAATGAATAATAATATTATAGAAAAAAACCATAAAAATATAATGAAAATTTTCAAATAATTTTATAAATATTTGAAAAATATAAGGCAAACATTTTATAAGTTAAAGGGGTAAAAATGTCTCCTAAATCAATCCACTAAACGAATTTTGAGGGGGTACTCATTCAGTGGTAGAATTTGGGAATGGTTTTTTCTTGAAAGTTGTTCCACAATGTATCATCTTCAAATGAATGAATCATGAGCTTCATTTTCCATTTTTGAATAGAGTAATAGGAAATTTACCCTTGAAATTTATTATGCCTAGAAAGACTCTTCGTATTCCACATCACATTTTTCCCCATATGTAATAACTTTTTTTCCTCTATATGTATTTTTTCTCCATATAGAATTGTAGATCTTTTGGCTATTACATTAATGATATATGGGCCCATACTCAATATTATTCATATCTATTCACAAATTTAAAGGTCCTAATTGTTATCTAGTTTTGGTATTTTAAATGGTGGATTTATCTTTGGGTATAGTAGAATTAAATTTATCTTAATATGTATTTTAGCCTAAAAAGTAATTTCACAATTTCAGTCATTTTTTAGAATTGGTTATGCCCAAAAAAATAAAATAAATTTAAACATTCAAAATCGAAAATTTGGTCATTTTTTTCAGTTAATCTCAATATTATTCTAAACCCCTAAAATTAAAAATTGAGATTAAAATGAAACTTTTTTGGGGAAAAAATCATTGAAATTGAATGTAATATAATAGAAAATACTAGCATTATTGTTTAGGATATGGGTTTCATTAATTAAGAGTGAGGTTGGACATGATTGAACTTGCATTGGAAACTACTATCTGTCCCATATAGTAAAATTATAATTTATCAAATAAAGGTATGTGGTCTTTCACACTAAACCTATGTATTTATGATTCATTTTATGTGTTATGCAATATGTGGGGTTTCTACTTAGGGTGATGCCCTGTATGTTAAATGTTTTATTTAATTATAAATAAATGATTAAATTAAATATAAAGTATTATTGAATTTTAATTGTTTATTTAAATTAAGAAAAATGTTTAATTGAAGTTGAATATTGTCAAGGGTAATAACAAAACTTATTTTATAGCCTAATTTCATGTCCACTGATGGCCACTGTTGAGACCATTATGATTCCAGGTGACCTTTATACATTTTAATAGGCAAGGAAAAATAAATTGAGACCATGTAAACCATTAATAGTTCCTTAACAAACCTCTAACAAGAAGTTGGGGATTTAATTTTGATCATAGAACATTTTGAAAAAAGATTAAATCCTTTTTACTTTGAGATATTGTCACTTGTTTGGATGAGGATGGATGAAAAACCTTCTCTTGTCTGTTGTGACTCGGCCTAGGCTGATGGACAATTGATAGATCAAGACCTTTTTAGGTAAGTAGATAGACTAAGAGTTCACATATTGACCAAGATGGTTCCTGATCCGTCTTATATTTGTTTCCCATGTAGAAATATTCCATGTAGTTTTCAAGGTCATGCTACCCAATCAATGATGTCAATGTGTGCATCATCCTAGTGAATTTGGTGTTGACGCAAGACTGAGACTAAGACTGAGCACTTATGTTAGGTTAAATCAACAATGTTGATATGAATGTGAAAATTTTGGTGTAGGTTGATAGACCAACCTTGAGTTAGTGATGTGAGTTGGCAGAGGGTGTCACTGTGGAACCTATACAGTACCCAGGCGTGTGATGGTTTGTAGACATTTGTGATGGAATATGAATTTTTATAGACCTTATTTATTATTATTATTTTATAATATCTCTAGTAGGTTTAGGAAAGGTTAGAATCCCATAGAAATGAATCATGATATATAAGTGGGATTTCATTTTTTGTAGAGGATACATAAATGGGAGTCCCCATGTATTTGTGGACGTTTAGGGAATCCACGGGATATGAGCTCTATGTTAGGGCCACAATGGCTTCGGGGTTCAATATATGATATAGGATTCCATATATTTGGAGCCTAGATATTTGGATCTTCCATGTATTTTTTTCACATGATAGGGCAATTGTGGGTGGAGTCTTTGGAGATAGATATATTTATAGATTCAATGATTCATATCTAGAAAAACATACTACTATGGGTGGGGTCTTGAGTTGTGTTATTATGGCTATAGATTCCACAAGTTGGATTCCGATATATGTGGTATCATGAGTTGAGTCCTGATCCATAAAATTATGTTAATGTATTCTCAAGAGATAGATCCTTACACATGATCTTTCATAAGGGTATAGTCTCCCATCAATATGACATTGGATCAATGTTGCTATTTGGAAGCCTCCAAAAAATTAGGAGTCACATCTGAGGTTGTGTGGATAACCAGTATTGTTATTATTAATAGAGTGAACTAAGATTGGATATTATAAGATGGCACTATTTTTTTTTCGTTTATACAGTTTTTAATGTGATGACCTATAAATTCTAGAATGTTTCATAGACTAAGATGGATATTGGGTTGGTGTGTTGAGAATGAATTTTATTATACAAATTCCGAGTTATCAGGGATTGAAATACTATTTCGGTTTGTGGTGTTATACTTTTATACGGATATCAAATTGATTATTTCACATGTTTTTTGGGTTTTATGATTGAAGATGGACCTCTAGCTCTTGAAACATTAAAAAGAGGCTTGTGAATTTTTTTAAATCTTTTCCTGGAGAGGTAAGAGGCATAACATTAATCATATCCAGTTTATTCCATTTACATGACATGTAAAATCTATAGTTCTTGGTGTCACTAATGTTTGATTCTTGTATGTTTAATGTGTCATCATCCACTAATAAGGTGTTTTATTATATATTTACTTGGTGGTATTCTGCTGAACTAGGCATATAAGTATATAGGTTTTACTTTGATGGAATGTCATATAGATCTATGGTGAGACATTATATAGTGAGGGACATTACTCTTTCCACATAAATAAGAGTTATAGTGAACCTAGTGGTTCATGGTGGGAAATCATTTATTAGGCACTACACTCCTCTTTGAGTTTTTTATTGTGGATTGGTTATTTTAAATTTTCTCAAGCAATCTATACAGAGTTTTAAAAAATATATTAGAATAGTTTTATAATTCATTAAATTTTTGGTGTGTATTTCCCCAATTATGGGTCATCTAGGATAATTACATTGGTATTGAATGAGTTGACCAGTGAGACATGATCCTCCAAGGAGCAGTTTGATGTGATGATTCTATGTGAGTATGGGTTCCTTATTCATGTATGGTGGAAAAAACATGGATGTGGTGACACCATAAAGTCATCATTATGGATGGAACCATGTGGAAAATGTCCTTCTATGAGTTTTGTATTAAGGTATATGAGTCTAGACCTAGTGACCCTTCATGAAACCTGGTAGGTTGGGATATGTTTTCCAATCAAGTGACCCTGATTTGAGGTATAAAATTATAGGGATATGACGGATACCTCAAGGTCCTTAGTTTTGACTCAGACTCATGTGAAGTGATTTTTCATTAACAAGGGTAAACCACATGTGGTGATAGTCTGAGGTTGCTGTTTTATTTTGATATAATGAATAGGTACATACCATGAGAAATGAGACAGATACAAAGGGGGTGCATAGGTTTTGTGGTGTGGGTAAAATAATGCCCTTGGTTCTTAAGGAAGCACCTAGAGTTCTTGGGTATCACCACTGGGTTTGATGGGTATAACTATTCATGTGCATGATATAGTTTTTCTAAGGGTAACATTAGGTAGTGTTGTCAGAGTATTGTTTGATACTAGTGATTGGAATGCCACAAGGTGGAGGAAATACAGATGGATATGGATGCCACGACTTATCATAATATGGGAACCCAGGGGGATGTTTTTTTATGGGTCATAGTACATGTGAGGTATTTATTCTAGAGATGTTTTCTAGTGGGTCTTGGAAATTTTAGGGTTATATGTTTTAATGTATGATCAGATCTTCATGTATATGAAATAAAACTTTTATAATCTTGAGTCAGGTGTTTGGATTGGAGATGGTCAGTTATGTAATGAAAGCCTATGGTTTTCCTTGATAATATTCTGGACATGATGGCCCAAAATTCCATGAGGAATTAAGGAAGATCCTATGGTATGATGGTTGTTATGGATATGGATTAGGTTCTTATGAATGGTTGACCTAAGGTTGGACCATGAAATTCAATTTTGAGGATATGTGGTGTTTGGGGTTGTTTAATGACATTTTTAAATGGATTTAGGTCATAATTTCTCAAGAGTAGGAACTTGATTATAAAGATTGATTTTTTTTTGGAATATATCAAGTGTGGTTCCCACAATGATGTTGTTTAAGTGGTTTAAAATGAGTGTTAACTTATATTGGTGATGACTCTCATTAATGATGGGGTTTTTCTATTCATGTGTTCATGTTCAGTTTTTTATATGTCTTGTACAATAATGATCAAGTTCTTGTCATGGTATTTCAATAATAAGTAATATACTAAGCTGGAGAGTGGGATATTTACTGTGAGAATATGAACCACTTGTTTGATGGATTATGGGAATGTGGTTATTATTGGATGATCATTTTGGAATTTTAATTCTATTGGAAAAGTGGACACAATAATGGTGCATCAAGTGCCATCTAAATAAGGATGTTGGGATTGGGAAGGATTGTGTTATCTGAGTGCGATTAGATGGTTCAGCAAGGGAATGTCACCATAAGTTGGGTACAGTCTTTGGTGAGAATACCTAGATGATCACCAGATTCCATGGGGATAAAGGTATAATGACCATGTCTTGTTGATGCATAAACATTTTTATTTGAGTGTCTTATAGGAAATCTTTAAAAGGGGATATTCCATAATCCCCTTGTGCAATTAGAAATATCCATTAATGAACTGCATCAGGAATGTCGATCATTGTATGACGGTAGTGGTTTGATAGTTGGTCAGTTCTTTTCATTGAAAAGTTATTATAGTCAGACATAGAGAATGATCAATTGGGATTCATTGATATTTTACTTAAATAAAGGGAATAGAGTTACATTCCCATGTTTTAGTGGAAATATTTTTTTCCCTACAATGATGGCCATATAGTTGGAATGAGACATGGGTGTTTTCTTGGTCGATTCATATAGTGGGAGGTGTTATGGTTTAATATTTTCCTACTTTTTCTATGTCATATAGTGGATAGAAACTTATTCTAAGGGATGAATTATATATTGAAATGAGTATACCTTGGGTTATATGAGCTCAATTATTTTATGTCTCGGTGATTCAGCAGTGGTTGCAGGCATTGTCTACTATATATATTTTTTGAAACATAATGTTATGTTGGACTGTATGAGGTAATTATACATTTTGAGGTGGAACATTTTCATGTGAGTGGGAATTCATATCCAACAAAAATAAATATGTTCGTTTAGAAATCCTACAATAATTTTCAATCATTTGATGTATTAATGTGAGGATTTTAAATTCTTATGTCCATTCAAGGGTTTAAAAATCTAGGAGTATTTGTTATTTTAGTTAATTGTGAGATTAATTTTTGATTTGGGAATAAAAATTAATTTACAAGGCTTGTTAAATAATGAAATAAGTTTTAGTAATGATTATATGGGATCAAGAGGTGTCCCAATGAATTAGTAGGGACCTGAGAGTGGATAAGGTGGTTACATCTCGGGCTATAGTATGCCACTAGATAGCTAGTTGTGTAACAAAAGTGTCAAGGTATACCCATCTCCCACTCATTTTTTTGAGGGGATATCCCACCTTCTACAAAAATGATTGGATCATTTATCCAGAGGCATATCCTCTTATCTTATCCCTTTATATCTTTGTTCATAGGTTCTATTTATGGGTTTTTATGGAATTTTGCGATATCTCTATCCCTTATCTTATCTTTGTTGATCTTATACCATAATTATTTTAATTTTATATTTCAAGAATATAAATTTTGGAATCTAATTACACCATATCATAGTGGAATCATTTGATAATAAATGTTATTTAACTCTTCCTAGGATGGGGACATACTACTACTCTATATTATCATGGACATGTTCCATTTCCTCATGGAATATGGCCATAGTGAATTTTATAACCTTAAAATCATAAATTATATTATATTAATTATGGTTTTCTCAATTGATGTTAAGGATTTCCCCTAGAATGAGGCTAGGGGTACACCACATGTGGTTTTCTAGCATTCTTTCACTTTTTTATTATGTCATGATGACCCAATATGTTTTCTTCAAATATTTCATTCTCATATTCCATTAATTAATTAATTAAAATTATGTTGATTAATTAATTATTGATATTTGTCATGAGATAGGTGATTTGGGTTTCGTGACTTTCTTGGTTGATCTAGACTGATGTTTGATGATCGTGTATTGGTCTCGGTAGATATTCTCATCCTCTTGATGTTAAATTGAGAATCACTTAATAAAGGTAGGAGGTATCATGAACCAGGCCTATGGATTTATGTTTTTTATGTGTTATAAGAGTTTTGTGGTGGACACATAGAGTGACGATCATTTTGTTAACATGTTTATTTAATTGAAATTTATGGTCTAAAATAACTAAAATTGATTATTTAATTGTAATAGAATATAAAAATTAAATAAGAATTTATCATTTAAATGCATGATTATTAGTGGTCAAAAAATCCATTTGTGATATATTTATGCCTCAACCACTAATGGATATTTTTGGGACCATTATAATACTATGCGGCCTATATATATATATATCCTAAGATATTAGGTCAACCCAATTGATTCTATAGATCCCTTTCTAATGAACATGAGAAAACATCCTAGAAGAAGTGAGGGTAGATTACTGATATTTGTCTATGTTAAACATAGAGGACCTCCTTTGTACTTCAATTTGTGTGGGAATTTCAAGATGAGATTATAAAAGTGACCTTATTCCATTCTCAATGACCAGCAATATATGGATAGACTTTATGCATTACAAGACTCGGTTGGGTAATAGGATCAACCAAAAGTTTCCTTATGGAATGAGATGGTCCAAAATCACATTGTTGGTTGTTTCCAAAGAGGTGATAATCGAAGTAACTTGCAAGGTCGTGATTTCTGATTAATGAAGTCATGGAATACATTTTCCTTATGTGTTGGGTTTTGACCCAAGCGAAGAAAGAGACCAAGGACACTTGTAAGGGTTTCTTAATTGTGTTTACATCACAGGGACCCCATTGGAGCCTCATTGATGGACTGGACCAACAAGGGTGATTTGATATAACAGAGAGTGCCGCTAAGGAACATGTACAATACGTGGGATCCCAAGGGGATGTGGAAATTGACTATGAACATTAATATTAGTTCATTCCATTTCAATTATTTTTATAGTATGTTCCCTTTTAGAGGATTTAGAAAGGTTTATTTTCCATTGATATGGGGCTGGTTATAAGTTTGGCCTTTCATTTTTAGTGTTAAATACATTTTTGTGAGTCTCCATTGATAAGAGACTCAGGATCTGTGGCTACCTTGGATTGAGAGATCGGGTTCGGGGCCACTATGGATATAGATTTAAATATATTACAGGGGTTGCAATCGAGTTTGATCATAGATGTTGAGAGATTCCATGGATTTGGGCCTCCTGATAGGGCTATTATGAATGGATTCCAATGAGCTAGATATGGTTATTTCAACTATGAGTTGGAACTGGACACATGTGTCATTATGATTGGAGTCTAGGGTAATTATATTATGTTTATGCTATCTATAATTTGGATATGGACACATGTGGCCTCATTGGTGGAGTTTTGAGATATGGTACTATGGTTATGGCTTCCATTAGCATGATCTTGATGTATTGTCCACTGCTATTTGGGATCCTAAAACCAATAGATATGATAATGGATGTTAAAATTTTGGATATTGGGATAGGTTTTCCATTTTATAGTCTCAAGAATAATGATTAATGGTTGGGGATACCATAAATTTAGAGCTTTCATTTTATTTGGTTGGAATTTTCATCAATATGTTCTTAGAGATAACCTAACACTTGTCGAAGAAAGTATGGTCAATCAAGGTCGTGGGCCTATGGATCAAAAGGAATTTATTTTTAGTGGTTTTTTGAAATATTTTAGCAGAAAATGTAACATACACATGTTAATTAAATTGATGGTTAGTATTGGGTCATATTGGTTGTTCAATACTGAAATTTATACTCACCCCTTGATCTGAAAAATATTTGACTTGGGTACCCAAGCATCCTCCCTTATTGTTGAACATAATTTTTGTAGAGGACTGAATCTGATTGTGTGGGATGGATCCGATAAGTATATAGGACTTTGGATGAGTACTAGCATGTAATGTTGTGTATCTAGTGTTTTTATTTTTATATATTATTCTTCATATGTAACTATCCTAGTGGGTTCCCTTTTATATATAAAATGGTCATTTGACCACTTCAACATTTAATTTATTTAAATACAATTTTTTATATATTAATTACTCTTGATTTATATTATTTACTATTGTTGATATCGTTTTATACTTTTTTACTATTTCGTTATCTAATATTGGTGGTATAGTATCCCCACTGTAACATAGGATACCCCAACTACAAGTTGATAACCTATTGTATACAAGGAGGTGCGCCTGAGTTTATGTGGTGAACTAGTATGGTAACTATCTATTGAGTGAACTGGAAAATTTGATTATATGATATTATATTCTTATAATGTAAATAGTTATATAATCTATGAAATTAGTACACCGTATAACCAATAAAAATAGTGTTAATGAATTAATAAAAACAACATTGTTGAAAAGTTCCACACTATGGTGGTGGATGATGATACTTTTTTGGAAGAATATTCTTATAAAGTTGTTAAAATTATTATTTTTTGTTTTTAATCAACCAGTTCATATACAGGGATATAAGAGATGTATTTCTAGAAAACCCCATCCTTAAGATACAATATTGATTTAGGGATACCTTTAAATATTATCATGAAATGTGAATATTTATTTAAATTTTATAAAATAGTAATTTAATGTGCCGTAAATGGGTTTTCAATAAATTCCAAAGGATATCATTTCAATAATAAAAATAATGGGCTGATTTGAGATATTTATGATGTGAATGTGTTATAAAACTCAAATAATAATGTCACACTAAGAAAATAATGATCTATAAATTATTATTATGAAGAAAAATATGTTGATAATAAGGATGAGGTTTCCTATAAAATATGGAAATTTAGATAACATGTAGTTTAATGATAACGATTCAACTATTTTGATTGATGAATAATAAATTTTTTATAATTTAAAATGCTGAAAAATTTGTTCAAGGTCAATAATATTATTATAGAACAATTATAGTTGATTAAAGGTTTGACTACATTAAGGAAAAATCACTAACATAATTATTTTTTCTAGATTAACAAACATATGTAAAATATGTTTTTTTAATTAATAGTGGATTGATTATATGATTTTGGAGTTATATAAGTTAAAAAAATAATAATTGTAATAGATTTCCAAATCTAGTAAATAATAATGTTATAAAAAACATGGTCATTCAGTAGTAAGTTGAATGAAAAAGTATATTTGATTAGAAATAAGGTAAGATGCTTGTGAAAGTGTTATTCATTGGGTGAAAGGAATAATTTCAGCGAGACTATCAAAATGGTTGTTAGTCTTGAGGAAATTGGAATTCTTATTTTTAATAATACATTAAGGTGAAACAAGATGATTCATATTGATTTCAATACATCCTTCTTCAATATATACTTTTATGAGTAAGTGTATATTGAGGGACCATAGGGATTCATTCTTATAGAAAATGATGGATTTCTTTTCAAACTAAAAAAGGAACCATATTTCAAAAATAAATCCCCTATGGCATTGAGTTCAATGATTGAATAATGCATGAATGAATTGAAATTCATGTATGGAAGAGTGGATAGGGACCTCATTAATAATGATGATAAAAAGTGTAAATTAAATTGTTATTATATATGTATATGATGTTATATTTTGTGTAAAAGCATAAGTTAATTTTGATAAATTTTCTTAGATATTTTTTTGAAATGTCCATTTTAGGATAAGTTATGTACTTAATGGTTGTAAAAATTTCTAAATATAAAGATCTTATTTTTCATTATTAAGATAATTATTTCTGGAATTATTTTTAAAATTTTGGATTAGAGTATTAAAATTCAGTTTCTACTACAATTTCATTATGATCCAATATATAAAAAGATTATGTTGAAAATAAGTTGATTAAAAAGTGCTTAAAAATTACTGGGGGTATACATTATATCAATATTTGATGTAAAGATCATATTTACGATATTACTATTTGAGATATATTTATAATTGATCTAAAATATAAATAAATTGTATATCATAAGTAAATTATCATATAAAGAATAGAAATACTGAATTATGTTTTAAAATGTGACAGAAATAGAAATTTGAATCTCTTTGAATATATAGATCCATAGTGTGATACAATTATGGATAAAAAAGAATCAAAATTTGATAAAATATTACTAATATCAGAGAGGATTGTGGTAGAGATCTTAATTATATAATTTTTAGTGACCTTGAGTACTACTAATCTATAATACAATATTGTAACTCATGAAACATCTCAAATTTGGGGAATAAAATCTCAACTATTGGATCTCATGGTTGATGTGAAGTTTCAACTTATTATGGGTTTTGATGATCAGAGTAAAATTAATATTGTGTGAAATATGGTTCAAAATTCACAATCAAGGCATATTTAGATAAAATATCACTTCAAGAAGCAGTATGTGGAGTAAATAAATATAAAGATATAGTTATTTATCACTAGGAATAAAATTACATATTTTTTCAGTAAACAACTACCAAAGGATTCAATATAGAAAAAAAAGTTGATCATGGTAGATCAACCTCAATACTTTCAAGGATAAGTTATGGTATTTTAATCATATTTGATCATATCTTTGGTTTTTTTGTTAATGAGTATTATAATGACATAAATTCAATGAAGATGTCTTTATTTTTTAGAGAACACATTTTAGAGGATTTTTTAAAAGAGAAAATCTATAAACTCATCTTTTATATATAAGTAGTTAATGTTTTCAACTTTTATAACATATTTTTTGGATAAGGTTAGAAAAAAATAATTTTAAAATTTTTTTCCATCCATTATAGAGAGAACATATTTTGGGGATTTTTCTAAAGGGGGACACTGTGAACATAATAAAATATTATGTGCGTGTCGGTAATTTTTGCGCACTATTATAATATTTTTTTTATTATTTATGAATTAATTATTTATACAAATGTTCAAGGAATTGATATGAGAATTTGGGATAAGTGAGTAAACCTCGGTTTTTATCAAATGCTGTTAAGATTTATAAGTATATACCTTCAAGATAAATAATTACATTATTATTTAATATTATTATTTCCTATAAAAATTTCATATATGTAGTTTTATAATTATTAAAAGTTGATTCATTATAAAATGTGTTATCATGGAAATGTCATTTATGACTAATGGTTCACAATATTATCCAAATGGAGATATTATTATGACATAGTTAATGTAATGGTATATGATGATTTCACAATATATAGATGGATACCCACTCAATGTGATTTTTAGTAGATCATAATAATAATTGGACAATTGATGAAGTGGTAATAGTTATTATGTGTTATTTTATTTTCAACACAAGAATCATGTTCACATGTAACTATAATGTTTTTTTGAAGAGATATTCATTTGAAGGATCAAGAGTCATTGGAAGACGTTTTAACCGGTTCTGATATTGTAACATAGAGAGTTATATAATATATGGTTATCTAAAATAAATAACACAATAATTTAATGTTTTCAGCTACATTATATGTTTCATTTGATTAAATATGAGATTCATGATATTAAATCGATGCAACATAAGTGTAATATTTTCTAGTAGAAGATGAAATATAATTTTAGCCTAAGGGATACACTATTATTAGATTTTAAATCTAATGATTTTTTGGGAAGATACTTTATGACATGGAATTCATACCATAATTACTTCACTACCCTTGCTTTCATTCCTTTATGTTGAAACACAATTCTCACTATGACACCTAAAATTCATGTTGAAATTCACCTAGATGAGTTTCTCAAAATGAATTAGCTAATGTATTCTACATTCTAAAATAGGTGACTGAGATATAATGAGACTTTTGTGATAGTAGATTTATGTAATATAAGAACAAATACAAGTATTTAATATTGATTGTACCAAAAAAACACATCTTGAGTCAAAATTCATAGGTATAAAACATTAGCTACAAAAGAGTAATATTCTACGAATAGTTTCATTGTTTTTAGTTCATGATAATTTTTTTTCAACTATGAAATTAAAGGAGTAATTTTTCACACCATAGTCAAGGTATCTACACTATCACATCTCATCCCAGAGGGGCCTGTGTCACAAATCCCCAAGCATGCATCCAATAGGCTAGTGGATGGTGACTAGAACCAAGTATGCATATCACTAACATGGGGGGAATTACCTCAGATCCTGTATGTATGAACACATCTCCCAGAACACAAATGTTGAAATGTAAAAAACACTAAGTAAAAAATGAGTTCAAACCACTATAATCCACAACTAGAGTACAATAGTGAATCTACTAGGAAGTAAACAGGGCAAGAATACCAGCCCGCCAAAAAGAAATTCTAGTAAAAAGTTTTTGAAACTCACCTGTAGAAGACCCTACCTAATGGAAAGGTACTGGGGAAACTATCTGATTCCCTAAGAACACCATGGTCTATCTGATATCAAAAGGCTTCATCTGTTCCTCAAGTTTCCTATACTCTGCCAATAGGTCACTCATCTGCACAAGGCATGACACGTGTGGGAAAAGCCTGTGTAGGGGTGATTATAAAAATACTCAGTAGGACTCCTTGAAATCACAAATAAATACTCAAAGAGAGATATATAGTTATCTTTACACAATTATTTGTCTACAAAACATATAACAGGAATATTCAGATAGACTCAGACCATAACTCACATTCTATTGTAACCCATATCCACTATATACCACAGCTAGGTATTCAATATGAATATTCCATTAAGCATTGATCTTGGGGGGAAAATCTTCAGTCGGATACCACTAATGATGTTAATCTGAGAAGTGATATTTATCGGTAACCATCATGAGAGAGGTATGTTGAAAGATTTGAAGATATATGAAACATCATATAAGGATCACATCTTGGGCCTTGGGGTGATACTGAAAACATAATTTGTATTAACCTACTAATTAGAGGATCCAGGCACGGTGAATTTGTTCTCATAAATACTGAATAAAATACCGAAGGAACAAAAAAGGAATAAAGGATCCACTTTGGGCCTCTTGGGAGATTCCAAAAACTCTATCCTGGAAATCCTAGTGAAGGGATCACAATCTTATAATTAAGAAAACATACCAAAAAACCATCAGGTAAATGATAAAAGGTGATGAAACCTAACAAAACTCTTCCAAGATATGGTAGACTAGGGAATCAATTCATATTGAAAAGAGAGGTTGCACGATGAGTAATAGTCACACCTTCCATACCCCTTGACCCCATGTACTACCTTTGTAAATGACCTATGTCACTATAAATATATCCAAGTTAAACCCCCCATTAGTCTCGTGATGACTGTCTCATCACAAATGTCCCAACACTGCTGACATCGCATCTAACAAATAGTATGTTTGAAAGATATGGATGTTTTTGTTAAAAGGCCAGACTCTGGCCCAGACCAACCCGCAGGCCGACCAGACCTTGTTCAGTCGACCCATCCCAACTCGGTCCACTGGTTCTGGTCTGTCCTGGCCCATTAGACCCGCATCACTTATTTCACATGGTCTCCCCCTAGTCTTGTGGTTCCACACATCACCCCACACAGTCATCCTGTTGCGTCCGTGCGTGCCCCATGCTCTCCACCAGCTTTGGCCTCACCACTACCGCATGCCCCCACTTCCTAGATGACTTCCATGGTCCAAACCATTAGACCCCATTGTCACCCAAGAGGCCCATGAAAGGCCATATTCAGCTTCCATCGTCGACATAGACTGGCCCCCTAGACCTGTTCTTCCACTCACCTGAACCAACTGAAGCCACCACCCAAGCCTCCATTGTGTACCACCGCTTTCACTATTTTTTGCCACCATCACTAGAAAATCATGTTTTGAAATCTACGTTTCACCTTTAATGCATTGTTCCATACTCATATCCAGATATTCGAATCAATACTCCATAAATTGGGGACATAATGATTGATCATTCACATATGGGTTTCAAAGAGAATTGAATGCATGAAGAAAGACATAAAATTGGGAGAGAGAAAAAATGAACAATAATTTCCAAAGAATGGATCTTTTCCCTTGTTCATGTCATCCTTGATTCATCCTTGGTAGAATTGTAACGTTGTGGAATTTAACAAATATCCTAAAAACAAACCCCAAAATTTAATACCCAACCTAAAATGATTGATCCATATATCAATATATTCATGGATTGATCCTCATTCATCCTAAGATATAATGAATGGGGAAAAAATAAAACAACCACCCTACATCATTGGGTTCAAATGACAATGATTAATGATGTTACATCGTGATCATTAGCGAGATCCATTGATTTCTTCACATGCTGATTGTCGATCCACGATCTTGTTGTCATTCACTAAGGGAAAATCTTCCAATCTCTCCCTAGAAACTCTTCAATGTTATGAGGGTTGTGAGGATAACCCTATCATTTATATATAAGGATGATTTTTAAGGAAATAAATTGTTTCTACACCAAATAAATTATCTTTAATCCCATTACGTACAAAAAAAAACTTTTCACAGCGGACCTGTTATAGTTGATGTTAGGCCTTGTCTAATGTAAAGTTACTTCATTGAATGCAATGGTTCCCTAATATATTTGATATGGGAACCCGTTTAGAATTTATTACACGTTTTCAAAAAAACCACTCACACATGCTATTTAACATTTATTATTTTTCAAAAACTTATTAGGGGCACACCGGTCCTTGGAATCATACGCCGTCTTAGTTCCTGGTCTCAAAATAATTTCATAAAATATTTCAAATAATATAGAAAAAAATATAACTCATTAAATCCCCCCCCCCATCTTAGGGATTTATGCCCTATGAAAATCCAAAAAAGGCTAATAAAAAAGATACTGTTACTACACATGAATCTTAGCCTCCCACTCCCACATGATCTCCTCGAGATTCTCGTGCTGCCACCCGACATGAACCAAGTAAATCTATCACTGATGAAAGATCCTATCCCGCTAATCCTCGATCTCGACTGGGTACTCATCAAAATTCTCTCCATCCTCGATGTCCATCTCTCCCTAGTCGATGACATGCGATGGGTCCTGCACATACCTCCAAAACTGTGACACATGGAAGAAATCATGTACTCGGTGCAACTGCGGGGGTAGAGCTAGGGGATACTCCACCTAACAAACTCTACATAGTATCATAAAAGAGCCGATGAACCTATGAGATAACTCACCACCGCAACCAAAACTCTACAACCCATGTCGAGGTGAGATTCAAAGGAACACATGGTATCCCACCTCAAAATTCAAGTTTCTATATCTCCTGTAGTCATATTATTTCTTCTGGATTTGCATAGTCTTCATCCTCTCCTAGATGATCTATACCTTCTCAGTAGTATCCGACACTAACTCCGAGCCCACAGGTGTTGAATCTTATGGGTTAATCTAGAAAATTGGTGACCTATAAGGTCACCCATACAGAGTCATGAATGGTGCCATACCAATGGTGTAGTGGTAGATATTTGTATATGAAAACTATACCAGTGGTTGGTTATCCTCCCAAATATGACTGAAGTCCAAGATTTAGTCCTACAACATGTCCTTCAAAACCTTTGTTACACTCTGTCTCTCCATCCATCATGGGATGAAACACTGTGCTCAATTGTAACTAAGTCTATAATTCCCCCAACAATCCCTTCCTCAATTTGGATTTGAAATGCTAATTATGATCATAAACAATCGTCGAGGGCACTTTGTGAAGCTGAACTATCTTTATCGCGTTGAAGTGTAGGAATTTCTCTACTGAACTCTTCTATTTGATAGATAGAAAGTGGGATGACATGGTGGGTTAGTAAATGATCACATAGATAGTATCATGTCCCCTGGATATGTTTGGTAAACACATCATGAAGTCCAATGATATCCCATCCCACTTCAACTCCAACACCTCAACAGGTTGAGCTAATCCCACTAGAACCTAGTGCTTATCCTTTAGCTGTTGGCATGGAAGGCATCGAGAAATGAACTCTACCATTTCATTCTTCTTCCCTGACCCCCAAAAATAATTTTAGAGTTCCTGGTAAATCATGTGCACACTAGGATATACTACTAGAGGGGATGTGTGAAACTCCCTCAAAACCTACTACTGCAATGCCACTGGTACAACTATGCATCCTATAAAAAAGAACGATGTGATCCCCCCTTTTGAATGTCCATAAAAATAATTCCCTATAGATAACCGAGCACATAGAGTCTCTTAGTTAGTATCCCCTAGTTGTGCCTCCCTGATTGACTATAAGAGTGGAGGGGATACAACCATCAACTGGAGGCAAGCTCCCCCATCTTTATCCACAAAGGATAGCAATGATTAGGCCAACTTCTCTGACACCTCTCCTAATAACTGTGAACTTAATATCCTAATGATATGATCTACCACCACATTATGCATACCATGATCATATAAAATCAAAAAGTCATAATCCTGGAGGAACTCTAGCCACCACCTTTTTCAGAAGTTCAGATCCATCTGACAGAAGATATACCTGAGACTCTAGTGATCAGATGATAAACAGCTCACTCATATGGTTGTGTCTCCACATCTTCAACGTGAATTCAACCACTGAAACATCAAGATCATTTGTCATGTCGTTCTACTCATGTTGTCTCAACTGGAATGAACCATAAGCAATCATTTCTTTCCCCAACATCAGGACACAACCATGTTCGGTCCGTGATGCATCACAGAACACTATGTACTTGACTCCCTCCTCAATAAATCTCAAGATCAGGGTGCTCATCAAACTCTACCTCAACTGCTGAAATATATACTCACAATTATCTGTCCATGTAAAAGGATTATGATTTCAGGACAAATCTATCATGGGTGCTGATATTCAAGAGAAATAAGGTAATAATCTCATGTAATATCCTTCCAACCCAAGGAAGCTCTGAATATCTGTCATGATCCTAGTTGGCTACCATGAAAACACTACCTCAACCCTGGTCGGGTCCACTACCACTCCATCTGCTTGGATAAAATGTCCCAAAAAGTGGACCACCTAAATCTAGAACTGCCACATCATTATTTTCCCATAAAACTGGTTTTCTTGTAGTATGTTTAGAAGCATCCTTATGTGTCTCAAGTGCTCCTTCTTGGACACTGAGTACACAAGGATATCATCAATGAAGACTACCAATAATTTCTCTATGTATGGCTGTAATATCTATTTTATGAGTCGCCTGAAAACTAATTGGGACTCAGTCACACCAATGGGACTCACCAAGTACTCATAATTAATGTAGCAGCATTTGAATGTTGTCTTCAGTATATACTTTTCCCATACTCGCAGCTGGTGATAGCCTTATTGACGGTCAACCTTCAAGAACCATCACGCCTCTACCAATTGGTCGATAAGTTCATCGATACTCGGTAGCATATACATGATCATTATGATCACCTAGTTCAGGAACCAATAGTATACACACAATCTCATTCTTACTTCTTCCTTTTTGGAAAACAACACTGGTTCCACCCAGGGTGAAAAACTGGGTTTCAGAAATCCCTTCCTCTATAAATCCTCTAAATGAACCCTCAACATGTGAAGCTCCATGGGAACCATATGATATGATAGTGAGGATATAAGTGCCATATCAGGGTGTAATTTGATGTAGAAGTATATCTATCGAGGGGGAGGTAATCCTAGAACATCTTTAGCGAAGACATCATGGTACTCTGCCACTACTGCTGGGAACTAAGATCTCGTTATATCTCCAGATTCAAGGGTTAGGCTATCCAAATGGTGAGTGATTCGTTATGCCCTCATATGAATGAGTCAATCATGTGCTACATGGGTTTCTTTTTCACTGACAAATGAAAACCATTTTCCATTTCTACGGACAAACCAAACCCTTTTCTGGAAACTGTCAATCATGGAATAGATCGAAGATAACCAATCTATACCAAGTATGATGTTCTATGGCATCAATGCTCCCACCAAGAGGATCCAACCGAAAATATCACCTCTAAGGGTAAGGTCACTTTATCCACATAAATGATTGATCATCAAGTATCCTCTCATAGGTGTCTCCATAAATAAAGTTTGATTAAACAATTATATCGAAATCTCAAGGAATCATTCAAGGTATGTGATGAGAAAGGAATGACGAAACTATGTCTATCATTACTACAGATAAAGAAAAAAAATACAAATATTGTACCTTGAATCATCCATGGATCCCCAAGGTCATAATACTTGACCACGTATAGATATTCATATCCCTATCCTGCAGCTCCATGAGCATAGTGTGGACCACCTTGGGGTGGTGATGGTAGCAAGTCAAAACATCGACCACCTCCCGCTTCTCTCCTAGCTCCTCTGCCACGTCTTCTACCTTACAGATCTGCCTACTCCTACCTCTTCCTAGTCCTCAGTGGTATATCCTCTATATCTCTATCAGCAACATGGTGTGTTGTACAATCTCAAGTGATATGTCCCCTACTATCACATGAGTAGCTCCGCCTCTCTCTAGGTTGACTGGATCCACCTAGTGAACCATAAAATATGGATCCTCTATCCTGGGACCTCCTCTAGAAACATATCCCACATTAAAATCCTTAATACTGATGTTTTCTACCGACTATCAATGTCTCTTCACCTACCTGTCCTATATTCACAGTCACCAACTATCTCTGATCATCCAATAAGCTCTCCACCACCAAGGACTGCTCAAGAACCCTAGAATAAGAATGAATTCACAAAGAGATAATGATAGCTCAAATATATCTATGCATACCTCTCTTGAAGGTCCGATCCCGGAATTCCTGATCCCTGACCATATCCATTGAGTACATGAAAATTTTGGTGAACCTTAACGAATAATCATCTACTTTTATACTGCCCTAATAGATCTAAAACCTCTTTTACACTCACAGCTCTTAGTGTAAATGGTGACAAATCCTCTCTGAAGAGGTGATCAAACTATTCCCATGAGTGATTCTCCACTTTTTGAGTCTGGATGGAAAAACACCATCATTTCTCTACTAATCCTTGTAGAAGGCTCGCTACAAGGACCATTATCTGAACCATGGGTGTCCTAACTTGATTGAAAACTCTTGCCACCACCTCATGCTAGTCCCCAGTCTTCTAAGGGTCAGGCTCACCTTTAAACATGAGGGGTCTATGTCTTTGAAACTTAAGCAGTGCACTTAGCCAATGCTCCTCATCTACTGGTACTACTGGTACCATACTCTCCTTCATAGGTGGCAGTATATTCGGTGCACTACCTTGAGGTAACATCATAGAAAATGGTTCATGTATAGAAGCCTCGTCACTGAGGGGGTCATCCTTGTGATCGAGATGCTGAATCCGGGTTGGTATGCATTTTAGAGGCATCCTATAAGAAAACAAGATGTACCACATTCAATGAGTATATCTGGATAGTTTCCTCATAAAGGATATGGAAATCACAACCCATTCTTATATGATGCATGTAACACTCTTTTCCCTAAAACTAGTGTTCTCATATTATGAGTTGAAAATAAGGTTATCAGAGTCATTGTGAATGGATATGCCAGCTACCGCACCAACCCTATAGTCCCTGGAATAAATAAAAAATAGAAACGCTTACCATTGTTGCCCCAAACCAATCTCATACACTCTCGGTCCTAAGGTATAACCCACCAGCTTTGATAACACTCTGTCAAAACTTGTCCAAGAGGGGATCGTGTTGTGACTCCCCAAGAACGCCTCCAATAGGCCAGTGGCTGGTGACTAGCACTGAGTAGAAATATCAATGACATGGGAGGAATTCCCATAGTGCATGTATCCACACACGCATCGCCAAGCACACAAATAATGAAATGTAAAAACACTAAGTAAAAAATGCATGAAAACAACTATAACCCACAACTAGAGTACAAAAGTGAATGTGATGGAAAGTAAATAGTGCCAGAATATAGTCCCCTCAAAAAGAATTTCTATATTCATGTTCCTGAAACTCATCCATAGAAAATCCTTCTCTAAGGCAAGGTATTGGGGGTACATTATAAAGTCATAGGAACACTAGGGTCTATATAATTTCGCCAGGATCCAACCGATCTTGGTCCATCCACGACTCTATCAAAAGGTCACTCATCTGTGCAAGACACGATAGGTGCACACAAATCCTGTGTAGAGGTGGGTATAATAATACCTAGTATGACACCCCAAAACCAAAAATAAATTCACAAAAAGAGAGATACAATCATCTATACACAAGTATATGTCTATATAACATATAACAATAATATCTGGATATACTCAAGCCATATCACGTAGTCTAGGGTAATTCATAACCATTGGATACCACCACTTGGGATTCAGTCTGAAGAATACATGAAGCACATATCAGGGAGAAAACACTTCTGAGTCTAATAAAACTGATGATGTCCATCCGAGAAGTACTATTTTTTGGGAACTATAATGAGAGACAAACATTGAATGATATTAAGATATATGATACATGAGATAAGGATCACATCCATGGCCATGGGATGATACTAACAACTCAATATTTATTAACTCACTATGTAGAGGATCTATGCCTGGAAAAGAGGGTAGAATCAATATCGAAGACTCCACCTATGGTTTAAAGAAGGAATAAAGGATCTTCTACAATCCTCTTAGGGGATTCCAATATCTCTATCCTAGAAATCCGACTAAAGGGATCATACAATTGGGATTAGGAAACGATACCGACAAACCATTAAGGAAATGATTAATAGAATGAACCATAATGAATATCTTCCAAGATACGTTGGATGTGGAAAGTAATTCACGTAAGAATGAGAGGGTTCATGGTGAGTAGTAGACACACCTGCCGTACCCATTAACCCCTGGTGCTGCCTGTGTAAACGACCTCTGTCACTGGAAAAATATCTATGTTAAAACCCACCATTGGTCTCATAAGGGCAGTCTAATCGCAAGGGTCCCTACACCGCTAACAAGGAATCAAGGAATTATCTTATTTAAATATATGGATGATTTAGTGAAATGGTCTGACCTGGGTCTGTTTGGGTCTCACCCCAACCCATAGAACCAGGCCCAACCCATTCTAGTCGACCCGACCTGACCCGGACGGCTCTGCCCGATCTGGCACAACCCATTGTGGCCTTCCTACTAGGCCGCCTGGATCAGGCCACTGGGATGCGTGGCATGGACCACTGGGCTGCCTGGCATGGCTCGCTAGGCTACCTGGCATGGCCCACTGGGCTTCTTGGCATGGCCCACTAGGCTTCCAGGCATGACTTTACTTCCTTGGTCTGGTTCGCATGCATGCGGTCCAGCTCACCTATTATACATGGTCCACCATGACCACACCCCCTAGTCTTGCGATGCCACACCATGTCCCATGGGGTCGAACCACTACATCTACATGCACCACACATTATCTACCATCATGTTCCCTGCCCACTGTTGTGGGCCTCATCTCGGCGATCGCCTGCTGCAGTCCTCACCTATTGACATTTTCGTCTTCCATGCAACCCCCGCTATTCCAAATTCTACCTCTACTATCATCTTAAATCGACCCCCCCCCCTAGACCCATGCCAAAACTCTCCCGGACCAACCAAATCCGTTGTTGTGTGCTTCCTCCTACACCACAATGTCCCACCGTCCAGGATAAATCTCTTTGCGCCATCGCCATCACACCTTTGCAGCATCTTGCTGAACTCAGAACCACATATTCAAATCATTTCACTATGAATCATGGTCACAACGCTCGATCATTCCTATAGTGTTTTTAACGCAAAAATATCACATGAAGAATGCCAAAACATTGGGGAGACAATAGATGGAAAAGAACACCCAAAGAACAAATCATAGCCTTTTCTTGTGTCAGTCTTGATTTGTCCTTGTTAGAATCATAACAAAGGGAAATTTAATTAATCTCTTGAAAACAGACCCCACAATTTAATACCTATCCCAGAAAGATCAATTCATGTATAAATCAATTCATGGATTGATTCATGTTTGATTTGTGATATAAATAACAAGGTGGACAATGAAACAACTACCCTACCTCGTTGGGTTCAAACACCGACGACGAAACGAAGTTGTGCCTTGATCATTAGAAATATCCTTTGATTTTGTCACGTGTAGATCATCAATCCAAGATCCGGTCATCATTCTCCAATGTAAAATCCTCCAAGATCTCCCTAGAGAGTCTTTATCATTCCCCGGGTTGGGTAGCTAACCCAGAGATTTTTGTACAAGGATGCTTTTAAAGGAAACAAATCATCACTGTGTCAAATAAAATATTTTTATTGAAATATTTTTATTCATATTACATCCAAAATATACTTTTCATAGCCGACCCATGATATTCAATTTTAAGCTCCGCCTAAGGTAAAGTTACTGCTATGAATATAATGTTTCCCTCAGATCTCTAATCTGGGGACCTGTTTATAAGTTATTACACTTTTTTAGTAAATATGGTTGCATGTTCTATATATAGTATAATATTTTTCAAACATTTATTCTAGGAACATCGGGTCTTATAATCTCATGTTTTCTTAGTACCTGGTCTCAAAATAGTTGTATATAATATTTAAAATAATACACCATAAAATTTGGGACATTACACGCAAAAACAATGGAAGAGGTGGTTTTTTAGAGGCCAGAGAAAAACCCAATTATCACACTATTGTGATAAGTACCATGTCATTATGAATGGAATAAAACAATTAGATTAATGATAATATTTTTAAATTGGTTATTTGGGGTCTAAAATAAATTTATTCTTTAATAAAATCTATTATATCCAAGAGTGAGTAGAATACTGGGATAAATATGATGGTTGAAAAATGGGAATATATGAATTTAATATTACGATAAAAACTGATGAGGGGATTATTTTTTAAATAGAAAATACATATATTTTAATGTGTGTTCAGGGTTTCGTAGAGGATATAGAAAAAAAAATGAAAAAGCGGAGGTAAATAAAGAATTTGAATAATAATTGTAGTAATAAGGGGAATCATATTGATAACACGATGGATTTGTATACCTAGTAAAAAAATTTGATTTAAAAATTTTATTTTAGATTTTTATTTGAATGATATCACATTGCACATACTAGGGAAGACACTATGTATCTCATATATAATGAAAATACATTATTATTTTAATCTATATGGTGATTGAATTGATGTGTTTGATCATTGGTTTTCATCGATTTTTCTAGGTACGATGTTTGACATTTTTATTAGGGTTCCATATAAAAATATGATATGTCTATCATGTTTCTGCCATAATTTGTTTGAGGATTTTTTTGTAAAGACCTCATCATGCACATTAATAGTTGTTTAGTCTCTTTTTTAAGGATATGTATAATATTATGTTATTTAATTGGATAACACCACCCCCTCTCATTGAATTCTCACTATCAATGAGGTCCATTGTAATGAACCTTCATTGGTCAAATCGACCCATAACCCTAGTCGTTACATTGTAAGGATAGAAGCACATTTCTAATCTCTATGGACTAGAAAAAATCCCTGAGAAGAAACAAAAATGTATTGGGAACAATTTATATCATGGAAATCATAAATAACCCATCAATGAAATGGGATTTCTACACCAATATCATCATAGTCAATAAAAAATCATATAACATAAAGTGTATTCAAATACAAATACATGGAGATACCCTAAGTATAAATAATTAGAAAATAGAAAACATGCCATAAAAAGAGAAGAAATTTGAATCTCAAGTCATAAACCAAAACCCAAAAGAATGGAAATAGTGGAAAGGAAGGCCAAACAGTACTAATACATATATTCCAAAGGGTAAAAAATCCCAAAAATACTCCTCATGAGCCACTATGATGACAAAAAATCTCCTCCAAAAAAATAGACAATGATAATATAGAGGAGCAACCCATGTATATGGCCCCATTTCAATTTTTTGTATCCTAAAAAACAAATTCTTTATATTCCCAATGGTAAATATCGGGTATGAGTAACAAATCCCAACTTCATACCACCATGAATATATTTAAGACTTTTATGCATGAGAACTAATATACTAGTTTGAAAACACTATTCGAATCTAAATAAATTTAAAAAACTACCATTTTCATTTAGTATTTTGAAATCCCATTGATTTTAAATTTCCAATTTTTCTTTTTCAAATAATCACTCAACAAGTCCCAAATTAAAAAACAAGGACAAGACATACCATTATTATCATATCAAAAAAAATATAATAATGGTTAGAATAAACATCATCAACATATAACCATATTAATGGAAAATCTCTATAGCACATATCATCACAATAATGAGGCACAAATAATATTCATAAAGGATGTTAATAAATTTTCCAAGTGTGAGTTCAATTAGGGAAAGAAACTAATGGTTCTAACATGCGTGAGTCTAAATAAATTGTTCTAGATAGCTATGGAATGTGGAATCTCTCAAAGTCTTCTTTGGGACCAAATCCAAGAGATCTCACTACATTTTAGCATCCAAATAGAATATCACTTGGTATAACTACCAAGATTATCTCAGGATACCCTAGACACCAAAATAGAAGCTCTCTGGGTCTTCATCAATGAAGGCTCTCACAGTCTCTCAGGAAACCCCATGCTCACACCCTAGTTAACCCATGTTTTACTCCCTACCTATAAAACTAAAAATAATTCCCATATAAGAAAAAACAATTACAGAATCTAATTTATTAAATATAAAATCTATTTTCATTAAAAAAACATCCGCACAAGGTAAAACCATTTCGAAATACATTTTAGAAATCCATTTAAAACTGTAAAACCTATTTTATTCATTTCATTAAACACTTGGGGTTCACATATTCCATCCCCCATTTGGAAAACCCTCCTTGGAAATCAATTTCCTAAATCAAATAACAAAAACACATCAAATAGGTGTTATACATGAAAAAAAATCATTTTCTCTTGGAATTTATATAAACAAAAACCAAAGGTGATTTATATCTTAATGTAAATACATAGAAAAATCCATTAAATGGATCCACCTACCTAAAATTCAATTATATCTTTGATAAAATTAACAATAACCATATAAAATAGGTATAATAAGTCCTCATACACCAAAGACACAAGAAAAAAACCATTTCACCATTACACACCATATATTCATCCAACACCCCTCCTAGTATCATAAACTTCTATGGAAATGGTAAAACAATCTTGGTGATGGATAAAGGGGTACTAAAACACAATAAATATACTTACCTCAAGAAAAAACACCTATAATAAAATGGAAATGTACCACCAAGGTAGAGGTGGAGATCTATCACCGAGGAGAATGTTATACGCATGACGGGGGAGGCAAATGAACACCAAAATCATTAAAACATGATATGGATAAAATGGTAAAAATCTAATGGGCAATATAGTTAATAAACCCATGAACCAACAATGTGGTATTACCTTACCCGCAAAAAAAGATCAAATATTTACACTTAGGGGCTACATAGTTTGAAAATTAATGTCAAACCATGAAAACCCCACTATCATAAAACCATCACCACTACACAGTTAGACACATGGTTATAAAAACTATTCACTACAAATACTCATTGTATTTTCTTCCGAAAAACCTCATTTTTAATCCCTTGCACTCGATAACACTATGAATGAACCAATGATAAAAAAAACTCAAAAGATGACATTACAATGACTAGTGGGTATGAAAAACTCCCCAACGTGCACCATTTGGACCCTACAGAGTCTTCAACCATCCTAATTAGAAAAATTGTAAGGCCACTACTCCATTTCAAATGACTCCTTGTCTCAAAGATATAACCACTATGTTTCCAGAGAACTCAAATGATAAATATTGAAATAAAACTGATCAACTTATTTTATAATCTAAAACATGAATAGGATGAACCACAAAGGTGGTGTCAAGCTCAAACTCCATGTCTTCCAACTCTGAAACGTGAGATGGGTCAAGATGGTATCTCTACAACTAGGAAACATAAAATATTTCATGGATCGAGGTCATCCATGGCAGAAACTCAAACCTATATGATTAATTTCCCAAGGATTACATAACATGAAATGGTATGACATAACACTGCACCATCATTCCCTACTTCACTATGCAATGATGTCTCAGTCGAATGGATACCTGAAGAAACACATGGTCACCAAATTTAAACTCCAATGGGTGATGAAGAAGATTGGAATATGACTTCCAGTGACTCTAATCTATCTTATCATTCGAACTATCTTGGTTGTCTCTTGGATGGAACATGATCCAACCAAGGAATTATCACTCACCTCAGCACAAAATAAGAAATATTATAATGGTCATCCATATAATGCATCAAATGGGGTCATCTTAATTAATCCCTGGTAGATGTCATTAAAATAAAGCTTCTGTAATGAAAGGTGCCTTTCTCATGAACCATCAAAATCATGAACACATGCATTCAATATATACTGAAGAGAATGGATGGTCTTCTCAGTCTAGACATTCTTTTATGGGTGATATGCATTGATCAATATGGACTAGGATACAAAATATTATTAGACTCGATTATAGAATTTGGAAGTAAATTGAGTATCATTGTATTATAATATTTCTTAAGGAACTCCATGATGCTGAGAACTATCTTGAACATACAGACATTTGAGTTACCCTTCCTTCATCAGCTCCCAAATATGAATAAAGAGGGATGATAACACGAATCTATGGACAATAACCCTTATTTTATATTTAACACTTAGATTATGAAGTAGACCAATTATAAAATCCATAGAGATCTCCTCCTACTTCCACACTATAATGGGAAGTGGATTCAATAATACTGATGGTTTATGATTCATATATTTGATCCAATAGTAGGTCAAGAATATTGAAACAATGTATTCTACTCTACATGTCATCCCAGGACACTAATACAACCTCTCAAGATATAAAGAATCTTGGTTTACCTCTGTGATCATCCCACATATAATGAATTTAATTATATATCATCTATTTCCTTGATCTCAATGTACTACCAAACACCATTGAATGAGAATAGGACCATCGGGAGACTATGACCAATTAAACAATGTCTCCTTATGATTTAAAGTACTAATAATCTTCCTGAATTTGGGTTTTGATACCTGATCACTCCAAAATACATTTAAAAGAGAGTTTGTAACCTACAACTATACAAATAACACCTTCCCTCTATCCTCTTACACCAAAAATATTATATTAGAAAATGGACACATCAGAATGTACTCATCCACTAATTCACAAATAAAAAACACTATAAGAATCATCTTCAAAGAATGAGTAACCAAATTCCCCTTTATAGTAGTATATGAAATATCAATATAAAAATACTAAATTTATTCCACCCACAGTATCTATATATGGTTTACTTCCCTCTGGTGGAAAAGATACATTAGGCTCTTATGATCTGAAAACACTATAAAATGTTCCCTAAAGAGGTAATGTCACTAAATCTTCAAAATATGAATTACAGAACACAATTACATGTCATGGTTGGGATAATTCAGCTTATGTGGGTGTATCTTCCTTGAGCCATAGGCCACTATATGGTCATCCTGCATCATCACACACAGAAAAACCACAGCAAAATCATCATAATACATATTTTAATCTTTCTCCATATTAGGAATAATAAAAACTCGGGGTGATTTTATATTTTTCTACAATTTCTCAAAAGTACTAGGAAACTTCCATATCATTCTAACTTCACCCCTTCTACTAGTTAAGGCCATCAGTGTAGAATCCATCCTATAGGAGTCTCAAAATAATTATCTATAATAATCATCCAAACAATAAATCTATGGTTCTTAAAAATATTATTGGTCTTCTCTATTGAAATTAATGCTAGAACTTTCTCTAGGTCCATTGAAACTCTTTCCTTATAAATCACAGGCCCAAAAACACTACCTCCTCAATACAGAACTAACACATGGTTGGATTTTTATATAGATGATGATATCTAGAAACAATAAACATAGCTTCCATATAGTATTCTTCATCATATTTTATCATGGAATACACCACGATATCATACACAAACACGAGCATTAAAGAGCCAAAAATCAGTGGACAATTTTTCTCCATTAAATCCATGGGAGCTACAAAATCATTGGTATTCCCAAATGGAATAACCAAATACTCATAATTTCTATAAATTCCTCAAATGGATGTATTTGGATCATACTCTTCCCAAACCATTAACTAGTGGTACCATGTTCTCAAATTTTTCTCTGAAAACCAACGGGCTCCCTTGAGGTGGTGGAAATGATCATCAAATCTTGGAAACGGTATTTATTCTACACAATCCCTGAATTAAGCATACTATAGCCTATGAAAATATATACGAATCCATATACCTTCATTGAAAATATAATTTTAGAATCCTAGTGCGGTATGTGGGTATGGAAGAATCCCTTACCCAAAGATCCTCTAGTGGGGCATAGAACTCTTTAATCTTAGTGAGACCTAAATGATAAGATTACATGGAAATCAGGGTCATCATGAGGAGTATATCCATTGTGAACATAACCTCTCATAGGGGTGGGAATCCCAAAAAATACTATTGAAATTGATATGGGCACATGTCCATTTCTAGCATAAGATAATCCACTGAGATCTTCTCAATAACATCATGAAATGACTTGGATAGCTGGAATGGGATCAACCCCAACTCAGAATCAAATAGTCATTCCATCCATGATCAGAGATCTCATCCACCCTGAAAGAAATAGAATGTCTATCTAGAATAAGGAATTAGAACCTCTGACAATATCAGTTTACCTAAACATCGAAATAGATCAACAAGTTCATGTTGATGATAAGATCAAATACATGTAGGTATAAAACAAGGAAGTCTGGAATGACTTCAAGACCAGTAGTTTAAATACAATAACTACATAACATGAAACATTCCCCCTTATCCGACCCAATGAGAATATAAAATCCATATAATATGGAATTAACATCACTCTCATACCCAAAGAATCAATTAGTTTAATAAAAATGAAGGAATACGATGTACTAGTGTCAAATATAAATAATTCTAGGGAATAGTAAACAAACTACATAACTATCTTAGAGGCCAACTAGGAATATTAGTCTTCTAGTACGACCTCAATAGTCCACATATTCCTATTATTAGAAAAACCTTATATCTTCCTACCATAGTTGGAGTCTCCCTTACCACAAAGGAGATATTACCCAACATTGGAATAATCTATCTGCACCTGATAGATCTTCGATAAAGTGGATCCTACACTACTCTACCATGAAACCAACTGACATAAGAGATTAATATTCTATGAATGCTCATACCAGTTTCATTCACATGTTTCATGTGATTAATTAGACATGGTGTGTCCATCCCACCACCATTGATAACACACAATGGAAATAGACCTCAATAAATCCATAGGTGCTGAACAAGACGAATTATAGAAACTGTTGTCACTTCTCTAATAATACTCATCCCAATTTCTCTTCTTCTATGATGAAAAACTCTGACCTCCAAACATATAAATAATTCCACTAAGACCGATATTACTTGTAAACTATAACTCATCCACAATTTTTTTCTTATACATATAAATAGGTTTTTATAAATAGTAGAACAATCATAAACATGAAATCTAACCTCAAAGCCATCTCAAAACACTAAGCATTGATGTATCCATTCATGAAGAGATACAAAGATACATATACCATTTAAGTATAATTTATGGAATACCATGTCCATAAATGACCCCCCCTGTTATAACATCATTTACTTGTGATCTTTCACTACTCTCAATACATTTGGGTTGAACTGGAGGTTGAAATCCACCTTGAAAGTTGTCCAAATGAGATTCTCATGCCTCCTTGATATCACCATGAACTCGGACCCATGCATTCTCAGTCCTTCTTTCATGTATGCGGTGAATCCCACTTTATATTTCTCATGGTTCTTTAAGAACTGAAATATTATCAAGATATGTTCAAGCCAATCCTATAGTTTATTGGGTCCCTTGTTTCCATAGATCAATATTGGTTTTTTTCTCATAAACTACTGATAATGGTCCACTCTCCATTCCTAATACTAACTACCCACATTACTCAAGGATTGTATTGTATAAATCAGATACACCTCTAGAGTCACATTACTAATAGTAGTTTCGTGTGAGGTGTTCTCCACCACACCCTCTCTATGCATGGATGAGGTTTTTGGGGAGTCATTATCTACAAGACACAAAACAGAACCTTCATCAATAACAATTCAATCTCAAACCACATGAAGAGAACAAAAATAGACTCCCTTCATGGGTAATAAAAAAACACTACCATCACATGAAATGAAAAAAAGATAAAAACAAAAAAACCCAATATTTTCCCACTATACATGGTATGTAGGAATGGTTTTGAAAATCATGCACCAACCATTTGGCTATCATTGGAGTTAGTAGGAGATGTTACATGGGCTACACACTGTTACTTTTGATAGTGCACACTAACTATGTGCCTTCTCTAGACATCCATGTTTCAACAAAAAAATTAAATTGGCCCCCAAGATTACACCATAACTCAACACTGACTAAGAAATACATGTGAATATCATCTAAATAACCCATCCTAAGGCTCAAACCAAACCTAATCTACATAAAACCAATAGAAACTCAAGGATCTACATGACGAAGACCTATCTAGGAACTCACCCATTACTACCTCCTAGGTCCTGATGGTCCTAGCTCTAGTCTACCGCTGAATCCTAAATAAATATAAATCTAATAAAATTCTCATAAAGAACCATCTCCGGTTAACCCAACACATCACCTGAGTCATCCGGTCATAAGGCCCAAAACAGGTTCTCGATTCCCACTTGCTGGTAACAAGCACCGGCCATAACCAACGATTTCTTGGGAGTGGTTTTCTCCCATCATAAACTAGAATGACCCATCAATGAAATATGATGGCCACACCAAAAAAATATATAAACCTAAAATAAATATCATAACATTTATAGAATTTATATTAAAATAAAATAATATGGAAAAATATCAATAAAAATCATATAGTGAACATACCATAAGAGGAAAAAATTAGATTATATCAAGTCATAACAAAAAACTCAAAATAATTGGAACTATGAAAAATAAGGCCCAAAATTTCCAATAAATACATTCCAATGGGTAAAAATTTCCAAATAGACATCTCACAAGACACATTATTGAAACCAAATCTCCTAAAACAAGCAAAAGATGACAGTAACCAATAAGATCAAGTCAAGTACATCGTGCCCTATCATTGTCTTGTGTTCTAAAAAACACAGTCTTCATATGTCTAATTCATATGTTTGGTGTGAGGCACATATCCCATCTGGATACCACCATGAATCTATTTAATTTTTTTGCCGATGAAAACCAATAAACTAGTTTTATTTTTTAAAAACATTACACCTTTGAAAACAAACCATTTTCAATTAGAAAATTGAAATAACTTCATTTTTACATTAAAAAAACATGTTTTCCCAAGAATTACACAACATGTCTCAAATAAATCAATAAGGAACAAGTCACAACATACTCAACATCTACAGGAATTCATAATAATGGTGGTCATAAACTTCATCATCATCATATAACCATAAAAATTTAAAATGGGAATAACACATCTCATCACATCATCTATAAAATAACAACATGAATAAATCCAATAAATCAATCTAGTATGAGTATTTCATCTAGGTATCAAACCTCAAGTGTAAAGACTCTGAAATTCATGTAATTTTTTAAATTATATGGAATTATTCCGAGCCTATAGTTTTTGACAACACGTAATTCTGATGCCCAGAGTGCTTGGAATGTTTTTACAAACATTATGAGTATGTTCAGTGAACATTAGAGCGGGTTTTGGTAACTTTAGAACCGGTGCTAGGAATTGAAATCTGAGGGCACCGTTGAACTTGCAGCGCCAGTGATTACTTAGTGGGAACTTTAACTCATCTGCATTTGGTCTTGAATGTAATTTGGTTTTCCAACCGTTCATGGAGGATAAAGAAAAAGTGGAGTAAAATAAAAATTAGTTAAATATAAATTGTATTTTATTCAAACATTTTTTAATTAAAGTGGGGTCCACCCGAACAAAACCCCTAATTTAATTCTTTCCAACCCCCCCCCCCTACTTCATTAAATGAAGTGATTGGGGGGAGGCTCCTCAAATTCAAGTGTTTCTTCCCCTCCTTCGGATATTGATGGAATTGGTGCTTTGGCTAGTGAAAAATTCTTGTTCGAGAAAATACTTGGAGGAAGAACTCTCCTTCCGCCAATGAAGAACTTCTTCATCTTCGATCTTCTTCCGGGACAAGGGAGGCAGTGCCATCCTTGAAGAATGCTGACGACGTCGTCCTCGATTTCTTCCTCTTCTTCCTTAGAATCAACGAATCTGGGGTAGGGGTTCGAGCTTTGTTAATTGTTTCTCATTTTTTTGTTTTCCTTCATTGATTAAGATTTGAAGCTGCATGTATCACTCTAACGCGGAGGGTACGAGCCGAACGAACATGGACCAACCCCTCCGCTTTGTTTTGTGAATTTTGATGCTAATCGCGGCATGAGTCTGGGTTGAGCGAATTTTGTCATCAAAGGTCGCGGATTGAAGGCAACATCCTGAGGAGTGCGCGAATACTTCTGGAATGAGAATAGAGCCATGTGAACTAATTCGGTGACCCAAAGAAGGTTTTCCGGCGGTCAAAACTGGAGAATGTTGTCGGTAGAACGAAGGGAAGGGTGGTTGGCACTCTGGCCGGCCGCATGGATGGTGGCAGCACAACTGAACCGCTGGAGAAGTAGGTCGTGGCCTATGGGCCGCAGTGGTGTAGTGGCGGCTGGCGCAAGGCTGTCTGCGAAGAGAACTGGCGGCTCGGACCACTGGGTTTCCAGAGAAGGCACGACACAGCGTGCACCTCGCAGAGGGGCAAGGGTCGTGGCCTTGTCTGCGGCGACGGAGGATGGGCGGCCGGCAGGGCCAGCCGTCGGAAGAGGTGTTGCGCAACCGCACCACGTGGGAGGCGGCCGGCCGCTCAGCCATTCAGAAAAAGCGAGACCCACCACGTGGGTCTCGCATGACATAGACTAGCACCACGTGGTGCCGGATCTGTACCACCCGAATGGATATGTCGTTCGAGACTCTAAGGGGTGCAACCTCCCCCTTGGACGTAGTTAGGGAAAACCCCATGGGGTCGCCAGCCGGGGGCCTCACACGGGGCGAGCCCAGCTCGGGCCGGACCTAGCGCGGACCAGACCCAACACGGGCTGGGTCGACCCAAACCGGGTCAGGTTGGCCCATTCTGAGTCGGGCCGGGGTGGTCCGATGGGGTTGGACTGGATCAAGACCCGCTTAGACCGGTTTCCACTCTTTTGCCCGTAACATGAGCTAGGGGAATCCGATTGACGAACCATCTACGGAGACATAAAATTAGGAGTGATACGGTTCTTTTGGTATACCCCACATTAGGTTTGGATGTAGTTGTGGTAAAACTAGGTAGGATCGAACTAAAACTCAACCAGGCCCTCTGGACGGAAATGCCCATAATTCTAAGACTGGGAATCCGATCGACGCGCCGTCTATCACATTGGGTTCCTTATGAAAAGAAGGATCTTCATGGATACATAAACTTGGGACTTAGTTGAGTTTAATGTATCGGCACTTGGGAAAAGGTGCAGACCCTCCTAGAATCAAGTGTGGTTTGTACGGGAACCCTATGGCTGGCTGCATTGTGATAAAGGGATCCTACATGAATTGACTACTGTTCCAAGATACTACATGGGTACGACATCTTTGACTACTATTCTGGGATCCGATGTGGGTTCGGTAGCTCTGACTACAATTCCTGGATCTTACATATGTTCAACAACTCTGATTACTATACTAGGATCTTATGTGGGTTCGAAAGAGTAGACGATTCAGTGGCTACATCTAATCATCTCTATCTCTCTACATAATTTGTATACCTATGTGAGCTGGGTATTGACTTTGTGTTGTTACCAATGAGTTTTCTTCCTTCCTTCGTGGAACAGGTTGTGCTTGGCTCAAGAGTTGGAGCCGGATTGTATTTGATTACTTAAGTATATGTATGGGCATATACCTAAGTAGGGTTGGATGATACATTTTGATTATATCCTTACTACTGTGGTTTATCCTTAGTGGATTCCGTGTGACCTTCGAGGGTCTCAGTGTCCCTACTAAGTATCGTTATACTCACCCCAACACGGGCTTCACCTTCTTTTCATCGTGTCCTGTGCAGAAGATGGACCGTAGTGATCGAGGCTGAGAGAGATGGACGAGAGGCTACTCGGAGCTGGACTTATATTGGATGTACCTCACGGATGACTTGGTCATTATTTGTACTTACCATTCATGTAGGATTCCCTAGTGGATGATCCAGGAGTTGTTTTCTATTTTTCTGTACTTGTACTTCAGTTGGGTTTTTATACTGGCCCATTTACTTTTAGCAGTCTTTTACTATATTATTAATTTTTTGTTATCTCTAGTTGTGTATAGTCTGTGTGAGTTGAAGGTTTAAAGGAAATGCCTTCCCTTTTCTCTAGGATATGACTTTTGGTGCTAGTCTCCAGCTGCTAGCCTAAGGAAGGTGGGCTTGGGGTAGTCACGGCACAGGCCCCGAGGATGGGTCGTGACAAATTGGTATCAGAGGGAGGTTGTACCATAGAACATTGGACTCTGATCTTTTAACAAAAATATTTTTAAGTGTTTTGGGGGTGGATATCAGATTAGGGAAACCGGTGTTGGTGTGGCAACCGACGTATCCATACACTTGGATTCTGACTTCTGATTTTCCAACTTAGTGCATGAAAATACTGATTGCATGTGCGTTTCATTTTAAAAGTTTTCTTTGTGATCTCTTTGAGTCAGCTCACCAGGTATAACTTATTGACCATGACACACCTATTTCTTTTCAGGATGGCCCCACACAGTCATCCAGCTAGGATTCCAGGATTTGTACGAGATGGCTACCCACTGAGCGATTAGGCCTTGGTGCGGGGCCCTGTCACAGCAGAGGCACCAGCGATACCACTACCCATTGGGCCATCGATGCCACCAGCCCCAACAAAAGAGAGAGCACACCTCCTCAGCGCATTTCACGTGTTCCAGTGCCAGAGGCCGCCCAGGTTCCGGGGTGAGACGGACCCGCAGGCTGCTGAAGATTGGCTGGAGGATGTGGTGAGAGTCTTTAGACTGGTAGGGACACCAGCCTACCGTATGGTGATCCATTCTGTGGGTCTCCTTCAGGAAGTAGTAGGTATATGGTGGATCCTAATGCTTCAGGTGCGTGATGAGGCGACACATCTCTGGGAAGATATCGAGAGCCTATTTCGAGTGGAGTTTTTCCCAGCCACCCTACGTGCAGTGGGATACATGAGCTACTTCATCTGCAGTAGAGAAACATGACGGTGGCACAATACTCAGTGAGGTTCACCAAACTCTCGCGCTACTCCACAGATATGGTCTGGGACCCATTCTTTAAGTCTCGACCCTTTGAGAAGGGGCTCAGGCAAGAGATCAGGGCTTTGTTGATCTCCCTCAGCATCCCGGCATAGGAGGATGTGTTGGAGTGAGCCCTCTTAGTGGAGAGTTTCTTTGCTGAGAAGTCACCAGCAGAGAGACCCACCACGGGGCGTCACATAGTGGAGTCTTCTGCAGTTGGCAACAGACAGATATCGCAAGGATCCAAGCAGACCAGGCCATCTGGTGGACGATATCAGGATATGGGTTTGGTTGTGTGGAGGCACACGAGACAGAGCCAATCATATGAGGAGAAGGCAGTTCTATGCATTCGGCGGGTAGGGTCACATGGATCGTGACTATCCGACCCACAGTACAGATGAAAAATAGACAGTTGAGGGACCTCCCAGGAAGAGGCATAGGTTTGACTGTGGTGGTCCGTAGGGAGCGTTCGGACGTGGAAGAGTAGATGGCCGAGAAGCAAGTAGTGGATGACGTTTCGAGGTCCTACCACCACCATCACCATGAAGTCCACCCGACCACAGGGAGCATGCGGACAGGGGCTAGCTCAGCTCCAGGAAGCTGAGGCCTATGATCATGGCACTCCTGAGATGATTCGAGGTACAATATGTGTCTAATCCACCCTAGATGTAGTATTTATAGCCACATGTGCGAGTCATTATTTTATTTCCACGGCCCTCGTGCGGAGCTTGGAGATTCCAGAGGAGCCGTTGGCTCGATCCTTATGGCTAGAGACTCCTACAAGAGAGGATTCGATGATTAAACACTGGTTTAGGTACTGTGAGCTCACTCTAGGAGGAGAGAGCTTCGACTGGGATCTTTTAGTATCAGCGTCGAGCCCTTACGACGTCATCTTGGGTATGGACTAGTTATCAACAGTTCATGCTCAAATCGACTGCATTGTGCAGAAAGTGTGGTGTGTCCACAAGGATGGGACTAGGTTTACCTTCACCAGTGAGAAGGGAGGCTTTTGCAGCGCAGGATGGACTTACCTAGAGGAGGGGGCAGCTGATCACTCATCAGTTGGCTAGCCTTATCCTCGGAGCGGTTGATGTGCAGAGTCCAAGCTATCCTATTCTGGTGGATTTGTATGCGGATGTTTTTCCTGATGAGGTTCCAGGATAACCTCATTGCAGATAGGTAGACTTTTACATCGACATGTATCTGGGGACGACACCAATATCTATACCAGCGTATCATATGGCACCTGCGAAGCTTCGTGAGCTGCGAGTATAGTTGGAGGACTTGCAGGGAATGGGGTTAATCAGACCCAGTGTCTCACCATGGGCAACCCCGATATTGTTCACCAAGAAGACAAAGAGAGTTTGAATCTCTGTGTGGATTACCGGAACCTGAACTAGGGGACTGTGGAGAACAAGTATCCACTTTTTAGGATTTATGTCCTCTTCAATCAGCTGAAGGGGTCACATTTGTTCTCGAAGATAGACTTCCGATCGGGATACCTCCAGCTCAGAGTACGGGATGAGGATGTGCAGAAGAAGGCTTTCAGATGTCGGTATGGCCACTACGAGTTCTTGGTTATTACATTTAGAATAACAAACACACCAGCTCTGTTTATGTGACTCATGAACATGATCTTCCAGCCATACCTTGATCGCTTTGTGGTAGTATTCATCGATGAAATTCTGATCTACTAGACTACTGAGGAGGAGCATGCCTATCATTTGAGGATAGTACTGGACACACTCCGAGAGAACCAGCATTATGGTAAGATCTTAAAGTGCTAGTTCTGGATCCTAGAGGTTCACTTTCTGGGACACGTCATCTCAGAGGCTAGAGTTGTTGTGGATCCTGCAAATATTAAGGTTGCGCTAGCTTGGGAGCCACCTAGGAGTGTGATGGAGGTACGAAGTTTCTTGGGTCTAGATGGTTATTATCGGATATATTTTCCATACTTCTCTAAAGTTGCAGCACCCTTATAGGTGTTTATTAAGAAGGGGAAACCCTTCGTGTGGTTAGAGAGGTTCCATCGGTGTTTTCAAGACCTGAGGCAGAGGCTGACTAGTGTGCCCATTTTGAGGCTACCGGTGGAGGGAGTTGGGTACGTGGTCTACTGCGATGCATCCGGGATTGGGTTCGGATGCATCCTAATGTAGGAGCGAGCAGTGATTTCTTATGGTTCTCGCCTGCTGAGACAACATGAGCAGAACTACGCTACCCATGACCTGGAGTTAGCAGGAGTGGTATTCGCCTAGAAGATGTGGTGACACAATCTGATGGGCGAGCATTTCACAATCTACTCTTACCACCAGAGTCTCAGTTTTATCTTCTCGCAGAAGGACGTGAACCTGAGACAGCGGTGTTGGCTTGAGTTCATACAGGACAATTATTTTGAGATAGTCTCTACTCCTGGGAAGGGGAATGTTGTAGCAGATTATCCTAGCAGAATATCAGGCATTCAGCTTCTAGGAGAGGTGACTGAGCAGCTGTCCGCATTGAATATTTCTTATCTGGACCAAGAAGGATTTGCTTTCCTATATTCTCTTACAGTCACACCCCCCATCCTTTAGAGAGTCAGGGAGGCACAACGTGGAGATGCTGGCAGCGAGGCTCGACGTGCACATATATCCACAGGGCAGGCACCTGATGGATTTCTATAGGTGGGGAGCACGTTATCCTCTTTAGAGGACATAGCATGGTACCAACCTCACTTCAGGATGAATTGTTGAAGGAGTTCCACACATCACCTCTATAAGTACATCCAGGTGTTGAGAATATGTACCAGGACCTTCAATGACAGCACTGGTGGCAAGGTATGAAGAAGGTAGTAGCAGAGTTTTTCTCTCGATTCCTCACTTGTCAACAAGTGAAGGCAGAGCACCAGGTTCCAGCAGGCTTAGTTCATCCTTTAGAGGTCCCAGAGTAGAATTGGGATGGGATATACATGGATTTCGTGACAGAAATCCCACGTACATCCATGGGTCACAATTCCATATGGGTAATTGTTGACCGACTCACCATGTCGGCCCACTTCCTACCGATCAGAGAGCAAGGTTCAGTGGATTTCTTTGGATGCCTAAATGTGCAAGAGATTGTATGGCTTCATGGGGTGCCTTTGATTATTTTCTCTGATAGAGATACATGTTTCAATTCCCGGTTATGGAAGGGTTTGCAAGAGGCTTTTGGGACACAAATTCATTTGAGCACCACCTTCCATCCTCAGACGGATGGCTAGACTGAGAGAACCATTCAGACTCTCGAGGACATGCTCCGTGCATGCATCCTCGACTTCGGTTGCATCTGGGAGGAACGCTTTCCTTTGGTGGAGTTTGAGCACAACAACAACTATCACTCCACCATCGGGATGAATCCTTTTGAGGACTTGTATGGTCGACCTTGCAGATCGCCACTGTGCTGGAGAAACCTAGGGGAGTCATCACTATTGGGACCGGAGATGGTATGGGCTAGCACAGAGATGGTGCAGATCATCTAGGAGTGGATGAAGAGTACACATAGCAGGCATAAGTCCTATGCCAACAGGAGATGAAGACCTCTGGAGTTTGAATATGGTGACCACGTCTTCTTACTGGTCTCTCCTCAAAGGGGTTTGCAGATATTTGGACAGGGCGGAAAGTTATCCTTGAGGTTCATTAAACCATTATAGGTCCTCAGTAGAGTAGGCGAGGTGGCTTATCGCCTGGAACTTCCCCCTCAGTTGCACCAGGTGCACGGCGTTTTTCACGTATCCCAGCTAAGGAGATACGTGCATGATCCTACTCAACTCATAGAATAGGGCGAGCTTGACATCGACGAGGGGGTGAATTTTTCGAAGGTTCCAATGGAGATCAAGGGTCGAAAAGAGAGAGTCCTTCATGGGTGATCGATACCTCTGGTGCATGTGCGATGGTAGTACGGGAACCTCCAGGGGAGCACTTGGGAGTGGGAGGCTCAAATTCATGCTCAGTACCCCCACTTGGTTTCCTAGTTTTTTAGTTTTGGATTTCTGGGAAGCAATGTCCTAAGGTGGGGAGAATGTAAAGAACCCGAAATACATGTAATTGTTTTAATTATATGGAATTATTTAGAGTCTTCGGTTTCTATAGGCATGTAATTCTGAGACCCGGAGTGCCCGTAATGTTTTTCTGAAGTTTATGAGTTCGTTCAATGAACTTAAGAGCGGGTTTTGGTAACTTTAGAGCCGGTGAATGGAATTGAAATCTCATGGCACCATTGAACTCATAGCACTGATAATTTCATAGGGGGACCTTCACCTCAACTGTGTTTGGTCAGGAATGGAAGTTGGTTTTCCAACCTTTCGTGGAGGATAAAAAAGCTTGGAATAAAATAAAAATTGGTTAAACTTAAATTTTATTTTATTCAAACCTTTTGTAATTAAAGTGGGGTCCACCCAAACTAAACCCCCTCTTTGATTCTTACCAACCCCACCCCACCCCCACTTCATTAAATGAAGTGATTAAGGGGAGGATCCTTAAATTCATGTGTGTTTTCCCCTCCATTGGAAGTTGCTGGAATTGGTGCTTTGGTGGAGAAAACTTCTTGATGGAGGAAATACATGGAGGAAGAACTCTACTTACACCAATGAAAAACTTATTCTTATTTCGATCTCCTTTCGGAACAAGGGAGGAAGCACCCTACTTGGAGAATTCTGACGACGTCATCCTCGACTTCTTCATCTTCTTCCTTGACGTCAACGAATCTGAGGTAGGGGTTTGATCTTTGTTAATTGTTTCTCGTTCTTCATTTTCCTTTGTGGATTAAGATTCTAAGTCGAATGCTATCACTCTAACGATGAGGGTGTGGGCCGAACGAACACGGTCCGACCCCTCCACCTTGCTTTGTCAATTTTGATGCTAATTGCGGAATGAGTCCGGGTTGAGCAAATTTCATCAATGATGATCGCAGATCGAATGAGACGTCCCGAGGAGTGCGCGGCTACTTCCAGAACGAGAATAGGGCCGCCAGAACTCATCCTGTGACCCGAAGACGGTTTGTCAGTGGTCAGAACCAGCGAATGTCACTGGTAGAATGAAGGGAAGGGTGGCTGACACTCTATCCAGCCGCGTGGATTGCTACGGTGCAACCGTGTCACCGGAGGAATGGGCCACGGCGGCCGGAGCATGGCCGGCTGTGAAGAGAACCAGCGACTCGGGCCGCCGAGGAAGGCGGGGCGCAGCGTGCGCCATACAGAGGAGCAAGGGCCATGTTCTTGGCTGTGGAAATTGAGGACGGGCGGCCAGCGGGGCCGGCCACCAAAGAGGCGCAGCGCAACCGTGCTGCGCGGAAGGCGGCTAGTCACTCGACGAGCTGGGAATAGCAGGATCTGCCGCGTGGGTCCCTCGTGATATGGACCGGTGCCACATAAAACTGGATCCATACCGCCCAAACTGCTATGTCGTTTGAGACTCTAGGGGGGAAGCCTCCTCCCTGGATGTGGATAGGGTGTACCCCACAAGGGCCGCCAGCCGCGGGCCGAGCCGCCCTCGTGGGTTTGGCAGGACCCGCGGACCGGGTCGGACGTCGATCCGAACCTGGGTCGGGCCGGGTCATCCTGAACTGGGTCGGGTCGGCCAAGACTGGGTTGGTCCGACTGGCCCGGACCGGACCTGGACCCGCTTTGACCAGTTTACACTCTTTTTCCCGTAACATGAGCTACGAGCTTATGATTGACGAACCGTCTCCAGTGACAGAAAACATGGAGCGAGATGGTTCTATTGGTATACCCCACATGAGGTTTGGACGTAGTTAGGGTATGGCCAGGTTGGATCTAACTTAAATCCAATTGGGCCATCAGAACGGAAATGCCAATAACTCTCAGACCAGGTGTCCTATTGATGCGTCATCTATCGCGTTGGGTTCCTTATGACAAGATGGATCTTATGGATACATCAACATAGGGATTCTTGGAAGTTGATGTATCGACACTTGGATTGAGGAGTGGAACCTCTAGGAATCAAACGTTCTTTGTGCGGGAACCCTGTGGATGGATGCATTGTGATAAAGGGATCCAATGTGGACTGACTACTATTCAAGGATCCTACGTGGGTACGACATATCTGACTATTGTTTCGGGATCCTACGTGGGTTTGGAAGCTCTGACTACTGTTCCGGGATCCTACGTGGGTTCGACAGCTCTGATTACTGTACCAGGACCCTACATGGGTTTGACATAATAGATGATTCAGTAGCTATATCTAATCATCTCTATCTCTCTATATGAGTTGTAAACCTATGGTAGCTGAGTCTTGACATCTTGTTGTTATCAATGAGTTATCTTCCTTCTGTTGTGGAACATGTTGTGCTTGGGTTCAAGAGTTGGAGCTAGATTGTATTTGATTACTTAGGTATATTTTTGGGCATATACCAAGTTAGGTTTGGATGATACTTTGTGATTGCATCCTTACTAATGTCGTTTATCCTTACTAGATTATGGTAGACCTTCGGGGGTCATGGGGTCCCTAATAAGAATTGTTATTCTCACCCCTATATGGGCTTTGCCCACACCTTGTTGTGTCCTGGGAAGACGACGGACATCAGTGATCGAGGCTGTGAGGGACGGACGAGAGGCTGCTCGGAGCTGGACATAGACAGGGCGTATCTCAGGGACGACTTGATCGCGATTTTTACCTACCCTTCAGGTAGGATTCCCCAGTGGACGATCTAGGAGCTATTTTCCCTTTTTCTGTACCTACACTTCAGTTGAGTTTTTATACTGGCCCATTTACTTTCAACACTCTTTTACTATATAAGTTCTTTTTGGTTATCTCTGGTTGTGTAAAGTCTATGTGAGTTGCAGGTTTGAAGGAAATGCCATCTATTTTCTCTAGGATATGCCTTCTGCTACTAGTCGCCAGCCCCTGGACTAAGGAAGGTGGGATTGGGGTAGTCACTACATGGGCCCAAAGGATGGGTCGTGACATCAAGTTTATAATGTGAGTGAGAGTAAAAATAGTTTGTTATCCAGCGAAGAAAAGTGGAAGCCCCCATGGTTTTCCTCGAGCCCAACTCCAAGATCTCTTATATCCTCTAAACAACTAAACAAAAGTTATCTTGGTATTCATTCCTAAAGGTATTCACATTCCCATAGAAACAAATATGTAATCTCTCACAATATTACTCATAGACGACTCTTGGGGTCCCTCAAACAACCCCTCACTCACACCCTGGTTAACACATGTTCTACGTCATGATAATATAACCACAAAGAAGTTACATAAAATCAAAATCCATGAAACATGATAATTTCACAAATAAACATTCCAATTTTATAAAACACCTTCCCAAATGGTAGAAAAAATTATAATTCAATTTTATAAATCCATTTTAAACCTTAAAAACTCATTGATCCATTTCATCAAACACTTAGGTAAAACACCCACCACCGTCATTTGGAAAACCCTCCTTAGACACACATTTTGGAAAACAAAATCATAAAAACACATCAAACATTGGATATACATCATCAAATAATACTTTATTTGGAAATAATGCAGACAAAAACAAAAGGTGAATCAAAACATAGTTGAAACCCATTCAAAATTCCCTTCAATAGAATCACCTTCCTCAAATTCAGTTCTGACATAGATACATTCAATGATAACCACCCTAAATAGGTATATGAAATCTAATCCATATGAAAAGAAACCATTTCCCCCATTACACTCCCTATATTTATCCGACATCCATCCTATGGTCACAAACATCCAGGGAAATGGTATAACAAATATGGATAAGGATAAATGAGGAAGAAAATCACGAAATTTACATACCTTAAGCCAAATAACCTTGAATAAAAAGACGAATTAACATCAAAGTGAGATTGGAATCTCTAACACCCTGGAGAAAGGGTTTTCCATGATGGGGAAAGAGAATGTTGGCTGAAACACATAAAAGTATACATGGGTAAAATGGTAAAAAAAATTATGTGACATGTAGAGGATGTGTGGTTTGGGTGAATAGTTCAAAAAACCATGTATTAACCACGATGATGGTAGATCACCACTAAAAAGAGAATTCATAATTACCCCAGTGAGATGCATGTTTTGAAAATCTATGATCAAATTGTAAAAGTACTACAATCAGCAAACCGGTACTATGCACTCTATTAGCTACATGGTTAGATAAAATGTGTTTTAACAGTGCTCATTGGTATGTCTTCCAAATAACTCTATGTTTTTTGACCCCCATCTCCCATGATCTCTATAAACAAAAAAATGTAAAAAACTCAAAATGTGAAGTTCGATTGATCCATTGGTTATCAAAAAAAGGGTACCAACTCTTTAAATGTGAGACATAAAATACTAAATGATATTACCCATTTAAATAGGGTAAACCATTCTTCATGAGGATAAATCATTATAAGTCTATAGTTAACTATCCTTGTCTTGGAGTAGTATTTAGGATGTGTGACAAACTGGGATTTTTATCGGGTGTGTGTTAGTGTGGAAAAATCACACTGAAAGAACATGTGTTGGCCTATGGGGATAATCCATTGTCTCATGACTGACCTTAGTTGGTAATATCATAGGTTATGTTGGGAAGGTGATAAACTTATTATAGGAGAAGTTTGTTGTTATATAACATGGTTCATATTCCAGAAAATGTCATCTCTTGAAAAAATGGTTTCAAATCCAATACCCATGATAATGTGTCAATGATCATCCCGTCTTGGATGTTTTGGATCTACAATGAGGGTGTTTTTTGTTAATTGGGTGAAAGGTATAACACCCAATAAAAACTAGGTCATAAAATAAAAAATGATCTTACCCATATCAATAAAGAGAACCATTCTTTTGGGGTCCTATTTGATTATAACTCCACAGTTAATCATGGTTGGATTAGAGTTGTAGTTAGGATGGGTAACCTCCTAGAATGTTTCCCAAGGCATGTGTGAGGGAGGAAAACCCAAAATAAAAGATCATATGTTAGCCTATGAGTATATTCATTACTCAGATAAGTGACCTTGGAGGTTAATTTCTTGTGTTGTGCTAGGAAGGAAACCATGGAATTACAAGAGACTCATTGGGCCAGATAACCGGGATTATGGCCCACGGATGCTCATGTCATGGGAGAATTTTCATATTCAAATATCAATTTTATTTTTGAATCTATGACTTCTTTTTATACCACTAGAATAGACTACACCTAATTCCAACTTGTACTGTTATATTTATACTATCATGTCACAAAAAATTAAAAATATTATTTAACATATATCATGTTATTGGGAATTTTTAGTAGTTATATTGGTGGAGGAAAATGATTATCCTATATATTCTAAAGTGGGGAGATGTATTAGTTGTTTTCCTATAATATTTTAATATATTATCACCAATTAAATATATCAAATTTTCTAATAACCTAGATTCTTGGATGGGCCTTAATTTTTGTAGTCTTATCATCTCTAACCATTACATTTATTAATGTTTAAAATATACATGTATAAATGTGAGAATAAGGGGTTAATTCAATAAAGTGTCACAACTTTGGAAATAATAGTTCTATTTGATATCATGGATGGTATTTTTGAGAGGACATATCTTTAATATATAAAAATATATTAATTTACAATGAAAAAATATATTTTAATAATAATTGGTGGATTTTTCTAAAAACCTAAATGGATGTCATTATATTTTCCATGGTTGATCATTGTTTTGGGTATGATTAATTAAAAGTAACGTAAAAGAATATTTGTAAATGATCATTATTAATTTGATATGTATATAAAAAATGTTTCATTCCATTTCATGTTATCAATTCAACTATGTATTTTATATAAATTATTAAATATAATTTTCAATAGTAACTACATACCATTGTATTTTTATTTTTTTGTTAAAATCCTTACATAATTGAATCCATTAGATGAACGTGATAGGAATATTTTTTTATATTTATATACCAGCTAAATTTGTAAAAACAATTATACCCCATTACATATAGAATTTATGAATAATTAGTTTCCTTAGATTCATAAATGGTTAATACAATGATGTAATTCAAAAGTCTTGTGAATATATTTTGAATAAGCAATTACCTATATTTTTCTAAATATTACCAAATAATCATTTATCAGTTTTAAAAGTTTTCATCCCTAATTAGATCATTAACCATGAAAATAGTATAGTGTGATTTGAACATTTTTTTCAAATAGGCATTTAAGGTATTCAAAAGTGGGAGTTTCTTTCACTCTAGATTTATTTCACCATTAAACATTACTTAATTATCATGTTTATTATGATATATGTGGATTGGGATTAGAATGAGGAATTCATATTATGTCAAATGTGATTTTACCCTGTTAGGAATCAAGTATCACTGAGAGGGGGAGGGGTGAATCTATGATATCACTTTCATTTATGTTTCATTCATTTTGAAACAACCTTCACCTCCTGTTAAAGAGTAAATTCCCTTATGAATGTACACAACCACAAGAACACAATATTTTCATGGTTCACAACTCAAAAATAGTAGTTACATCCTTGTCATGGTACTGAAATAATCAAGTTCCACACAATCTACTAGAAAACAATCCTTTGATATGGAATACACTGAGTATGATATTCCCTTACACTCATGTAGTACATGGAAGACAAAACCCAAGTGTGTGTGAACCCTCTTATCCCAAATAGGGAATTACAGTATTTCAATGCTTCTTTACAATTGAACAGGTGTATTCTGTGAAGTACAAATATTCACTTACCTACCGAGAAGCCGGTAAGAAATATCTTACGCATAACTAAATACGTGGGATGAACCCAAATAATTAATGAACACTTTTAGGTGTCTTGTATGCAATGTCTATTCAACACATGAATATTTTTACTTTTGTCATGAAACACCTCTTGCACGCAACTTTAATCTTGTGTGCAACTCTCTTATTGCGCGCAACTTCTCCTTCTTACGCACAACTGTATTTTATTCACGTAACTCCCTTTACATAAATTTCTTTCACTCTTTAGAGATTAAGATTTATCTTAGTGTCGATCCACACCAATGAGAGGGGGTTGCCTCTTATTTATCAGCATCTCTGACCCCACGTGCAAAAATCTTAATGTGTCACGCAAGATCCCAGCACGTCGTGCAAAACCCCATTTGACATCGCATTGGGCGCGTAAGTCTCTTTTATCCCAACCTAATACCTCACACACTTCATGAATATTTCACAAAAATCATGCCTTTACCATTTTTTGATGTTTATATCTTGGAACTCCACTTGTGTGAAACATAACAAGAAATTTTCACACTTGCACGCAACATCCTTGGCCAAAATCACATTTCTCCATCTCCCGATTTTCAGCCCCAAAAATTTGGCAAACACTGGGAAATGGTTCCACCTTAATATCTTATTCGGAAACAAAACAAATACTACTTCTCTATCATCTAACTTTTTCAAAAAAACAACTACTTTCATCGTGAACTGTATCTTCCATGATATATAGTATTTGATCAAACACCTTTAACATCATTATATTTTTAATGGAAAGTACTACAACTTTTCAATCTTCTAGGAAACATCATTCTTTCCAATAAAAACTGAATATGATTGAAATCAAAATTTCTCACCATATTCATCATAAGTATTTTATAAAAATTTATCACAACTTATGATATTTAAGAAAATATATCTTCGTAAATCAGCGTCTAGTTTTCAATCCCTTTACAATGTGAATTGATTTATCTTCTTTGACAACAAAATACAACACTATGTAAAATCAAACACTTTTTACTTCCAACTCCATCCAAATTGGCCCCAAAAAAATGTTTCTATGATTTTCAATAATTGTAAATATAATTATCATACCCCCGCCATTAAATTTATTTATACTATTCACGATTTGAGGATTTATTGTTATCTCACTCTTTGTGAGAAACTCATTATATATGTCAATCTTAATATTTTAATGTGTTTTTTCTCTCATCTGATATTTAACATAGAAACCTACAAAATCTATATTTCAAAATTTTATATATAGATGATATTTTATATTCTATCATATATCATTTGAATAAAAATTCACAAAACATACATTGAATGAATGCAAGGAGAAGTGTCTAATGATATGATTGTTAGAGGAATTTCACATATATATTGAGAAGGCAGTGTATGGTATGGTTGTCCAACCCTTAGCGTGACACGCATGTTTATGAACTATGTATGAGAGAGGTAGTTAATGAATGAAAAATATAACAGGATATGGCATTCTCTTATTTTTTGGGACATCATCAATGGATTGTTTATTACAGAAGATTTATCATTTATTTAAATGATTGAGAGGTAGATCAGGTGGAACTTATGGAATATTTTTTAGATGAATATCTTAATTCTAGTCATGTAGAGTAACCTAGAGATATTGAAATATATCACAAAATTATAAAACAAATATGTTTGTAAGTTAAGAAGATATTTTTGAATTTGATTCTCTATTGAAGGATTTATAATAAGTAAAATTGGGTAGTGGTTTTCATTAGGGTTAATGAATATATGATCCACTCTAAAATGAAAATTTGATGACATTTAATATAAATAAAGATCAAATTTTGAATATAAATATGGAATCATGATGGTCTCTGGGTAGTGATGGATCGACTCTTGAAATTGGTACATTTCATTCAAATAAAAGAGTCATTTTAGTGGATAAGCTCATATTGTTAGATTTTTTAAAAATAATTTTTATTTATTGGTTATCCATGTTTCCCTAGTTATAGAATCATATTGTTTCCTAAATCACTATTATTTGGGCTGGAATGAGAGTGGTGAGATGACACTTATGGGACTTAATTTGGTGAGAGATATGGAAGATCAATTATAATGGATTTTCTTATACATGATCCCATCATAGACTCAACAAAATTCTTTTTAAGACAATTAATGATTTCCTATGTAAATTGATGATAGAAATCATGTGTTCTAGAATGTTACTCATAATTAGGTCATAGATAGCTCGAAAAGTGGGGATAATTATTACCATGATATATTGTGCCTTTTGAAATCATCATTTAAGTATGTGATTTAGTATATTAGTCAGTATTTTCACAATATTGTGTATAAATATTTATTTTCTATTTATTTTTTGACTATATTGGAAAAAAGAAGCCATCTATATTTCTTATATTAGGAGATAGTGGAGTGTTATCATGATGGATATTATATACATATCATTATTAGAGTTAACAATCACGGTGGGAGGACTCTAATAGGATAATGTATTCATTTTGGTGAGGGTAATGTAGAATCATAACATGATCATGAATGGTACATGAGAGAGAGAATTTGAGGATTAGTGGTAGTTTTCAAATAATTTTAATGATGAGTGCAACTATTAATATTTAATATTAGAAAACGACATTAGTATGATTATTTTCAACATCCTTACTTTAGGAAACATGTTAGTTTTCTAATTTTTTGATGACTATGTAGCATAACCTTGTTGTTTTATGGGAGTAACATGTATTTTTACAAATTGATTCTATGAAAAGTAGTGTTGGATGATTTTAGAATTAAATTTTTATTGAAAACATTTTTTATAAAATGGGTTTTTATTATGGGGTTTTTTATTTTTGGTAACCTTTTTTTTGAATAATTATTCAACTTGTTTTATCATAGCCACATGGTTAACTACATGGTCCTGAGTACTAGGAAATCAGATTTTATATCATGGTTTTTGATGAAGTAGGAAATCCATGTCCATAGATACACCCTTAGATATTGCCTCTTTAGATTATTATTTCTTGTATTGTATGTTGATGAGGGTTTTTTTCTTGAACTTGATACAATAGAATGAGACATCCTTAGAACCTCACTCTCTTTTCTGTAATCAAAATAATAAATTATTATATACTAGAATTGATACCAAATATAGTGAAAAAAATAATAACCATCGATAATTATAACCTCAAAATAAATTATTGATCCACATAAATACTCAAAATCTTTTTGGGTTTACAGATCTTGAGAACATGGTAAAACATTTACATATAAAAACCTAGGTATTTATCATCAAATGAGCATTATTCCCATTATACCAAGAACTTTTTAATTCAAAATATGTCTTCAGTATCTCTTAAAAATTATCAACACTTGATACACTTCTATAAATATCGTATAAAATTTTTTCTTCCTTAAAAGGTCAAATATAAACATAAAAAGTTTGATCTAAAACACCTACTAAGTGTAAAAAATGAATTATCAATCAAATATAATGAGTGAGCATACAATTACAATATGGGTAGAATAACATGATAATAACCTAAAAAATCCAAAATATCATTGAAAAATAAATCATGGCTCATGTAATAAGGCTTATTCATACAAATGAAATTTTTCATAAGAGTGTAGAGTTATCAATAATCATCTATGTTTCATTAGAGTGTATCTTATTGAGCAGTCATAATTTTATGACATATTTATAAGAATATAAAATAATTTCCTTAGTAAAGAAACACTTCTAAGGAAATCATAGTGGTTAAAGTCCCATAATGGTTTGATTTAACTCTTAAATATTAACAAAATTATTTGTAAAGCCTCACATTTATTTAGGATAACTCAATTTTCCCATTTTTTTATGTCATTAAATATTAACATTAAACAATGAATTAGAGGGATATATAATTATGGTCCCACCAATAACACAATGAAAACCATATATATGTGTTCCTCTTAATCATGAAACCAATCATAATTTCATTATATGTTAACTAATTCATAAGAAATAAAAAGGTATCGTAAAACCATCCTTATAAAATCATAATCATAATCCATATTGAGAAATAATATAGATGGTATCAAAATCCTTAAAACATGATGACCTAGATGAATTTTTTTTATCAAGTCATTAGGAATATACTTGAAAAACATGAGAAAACATGATTTTATTTTCCGAACTATAAACAACTAATAATTGAAATAGATATATCAATCTAATTTTATTTACAAAAAGCATTCAAACTGTTAATGTATACATTTTAATAAATATGATATGTGATAGTGGGAAATATTTTATATTCGAAAAATGATAAAAATGATCATTTTCACACTTGTGTACAAAAATAAATACAAAACCCACAACAATGTTGTAAATATTGATTTTTATAACATTAGAAATATAGAATAATATAGTTAAAAATTTTATAAAAAATAATTGGATTATATAAAGTAAAATTCATGAAGCACTTTAAATAACATGAATATGTAATAAAAGTATTCCTCCCCAAAAAGGACAAATAATGTCAGTTTTTACTAAAATAATATATCTGTATTTTTATATACCCAAGATAGGGATATTTTTATGAATAGATAAAAATATTATGAATATTTATATGAAAAAATATGAAGGGTTTGAAAGTAAAAAGTATAAAAAATTTCCTCTAATGGAAACTGAAACATAAAAAATCATGGTAAAAGTGAGATTGTAACATAAATCCCTATATCTTTGGTAATGATTGAATAAAAAATATATTATTTGAAGAAACATAATATGACTCTATAAAACATAAAATTTTCATGAAATACGAATCCAGAACAAATTCATGGTGAAATAAGTAGACTAAATAAAATAAATCATTGTTCACAACTAGAAACATTTCTCAAGGAATTTAAATTAAGGCCAACAAACCCTTACACACATTCAAAAAATTCGAAATAGGAACTAAAAAGTAAAAAAAATAATGTGAAAAAAGGTATATCTTTATAAAACATATATAAATTAAAAATAAATAATTATATTACATAATATAAATAATATTGACATAAAATACTAATAATGAATTGATATAACCTAAAGGAAGGAAATTGATTTAAAAATATAACTACCTCAAACTTATTCTTGGTCAAATATATTATCACATCTTATATAATAAATTTAGGTAAATTATAAATCTATTCTAGAACCATATTCAAACTTATATTACAATATCTTTCTTTTAAAATATCTTATTACTTACCAAATATTAATTTTTTATTAAAATCAATAATATTTTGTTAACCATTTATTTTCCTATAAATGTTAGGATTCATCATTTCTTCTCCTTCCAACAAAGAATCAATAATAGGTAGGAAAATTTGAATAATGGGATTTAAATATTTTTAGAGTTTCATGATAAAATTTTGAAACTTATAATAATGGTTTACATTGAACTCTTAAAAATTATGTTTTTGATGATTATTGAATTTTGAAAAAGAATTAAATTTAATGATAATTAAATATTTCAATGTTAACACCCCATAATTAACAAAACATATCTAATTCATAATTATTAAATATTATTTATATTTAATAACATTCTATAATCATCCATGACATAAAACATATAATATTTTTTTATGTGGGTAGTAAAATTGACAAAACCAATAACGTGTTAAGAGTTGAATTATTAAAAAAATGTTATATTACATTGATAATATCAATTTTTAAAAATATAAATTTTGATATATGTTTATTATATATTAATTATATGAATTTCTATAATCAACCATGTAATATGGTGATGAGAAATGAAAAATATCTTTATATGGTGGAAATAGGTAAAATGCGATCCTGAAAAGCTTTTAAATTATCCATTTTATGGAAATGGTATTGAAAATTGTTATATCTTTGACATATTTACATTTAAATATAATTATCATATTTATGAAGTTATTTCAATATAGTTATAGAAAGTTTAGAGGAGGTTTAGGATGAATAAAACCTAAAAAAAGATCAATAAGAGTGTATATATCTTCCTTGGATAATCTCTTTTTAAAAAAGAATAATTTTTCATGGATATGACATTGGGAAGAATAAAACCACTAGGATGTGGATAGGTTATTTTGAAATTTATTTATTTATCTAGGTTGAGATAATGAGATCATGTTGTTTGGATAGGTATGAATAGGTTCTTCCCTATTATAAGTGAATGAAGTTTCACCTTTATAGATATTGAGAAAATTAATATATATTAAATTAATTATCTGGGATATGAGCTTTAATTTAATCCAAATTAAAATTTGTGATAAGTGATTATATTTATATAATCTTCCAATAGAAAACTAATATGCATTTTTTCAATATGAAACACTATCTCAGTTAAACTACTGACACCTATTAACCCTTTTAAAACATACCATGGTGAACTTTTTTTACCATAGTAACTTTTCATTTTGACTTAAAATGATATGGGACATATTAAATAATTTTAACATGGTGGTACTAAATATAGAATAAATTTCACTAGATTAAATTTAAATAATTTTGATAAGACACATTTAGTATATTATTTCAAAGTGAAATGAAAACATTTTTAATGTTTATTAAGCATAAAAAATGTTTTTGAAACCAAAATAATGTATAATTTTGATTCATAAGGAATTAAATGGGTAATTTTTATTATTAAAGGATATTTATTTAAAATTAATTAAGTATTAAAATTAAATATACCTATATGAATACTTGATTAAAATAGATGAGAAATAAATGCATTTCATTTGAATATAAACATTACATTGATGTTCTAAATATAAAAAATATATTTTTACTTTAAAAATAATATTTTTATAAAAATTATATTACTTATTAAATATATTTTTTATATAAAAATGGTTTCATAAACATTTAATTCATTCTTATATCCTGAAAATTTCAAAAAATCATAGCATTTGTAAAATCAGTATTTTCACTATTCAGCAAAAAACAATAATTTAAAAAAATGCTAATAATTGTCCACAAAAAAGTTTTGAAAATATTACATCAAAAATTAATTTTAATTCATTAAATTAAAATTTGAGTATTTTTACAACTTTATTCCATATAAAACAAATGTATTATACTATAGAAATGTTGTTTTTAAATACCACATTTCTCTTCAGTGAGGAATAATTAAAGTATCATTCTTCACTATTTCAAAATAATTATTTTAATGTAACATATTTATTTTACTAATAATTTTTATGAGTTTATAAATACAATTTATTTATTTCTTTTTGCCTAAAGTATTAAATTTATCAAAAAACCACCATTTATAAAAAAATGTCATATAGTCTGTTTAGAATCAAATATATATTCTTGTGAGAGTTCAGCACATTATAAAAGTCATTTTACTTAGATAAATTATAATGTATTCTATTATGTATATTAGAAACACATTATTAACTTAAATTCACATTTCATTCATCACAAACTATAAAACACATCATCTTTAATAAAGATAAAACATTCCAAAATCTCAAGGTGTTGTATTCCACCCCCTTAAAAAAATTATTCCCTTGCAATTTTATTTATCATGTAATAATGAAAATATATAATTGTATCCCAAAAATAGTCTATACTGAAGTTAAGATATTAGAATTAATATCATTGGAGACACTAGGAAATTCATCTTTTACCCTTAAAAGGAATATGGTCCTAATATTATGTTCCTCCCAAATAATTTGAGATAAATAACCCGTTATGAATAAGAATAAAAGCTCTTATAATGAAAGTAATTTTTATTTTGAGTTCATATTAATCCAAGAATAAATAATTATCCTTTGGAATATGACTTCCATACCCTAAAGATTGTTGTATACTATATGGATAGATATGATCCATGCTAAAATTAACACCAAATTTTAATAAAAGGGTAATAATAATGTAACGACCCAAAATTTTATCTTTTGAAATTACCTTCTTATAATTTTTCCATATATTTTAAATCACATAAAATCACATAGTAGGAAAAATATAATATTAATAAATGATGAAATAATTTAATATAAGGTATTTCTAGAAGTTAAGGAACCTATAAAAATAGAATATTAACATATCCATAGGAATAGTAATATTACCATTAGGAATAGTAATCTATCCAGTAGCATAGTTACCTAAACTATAAAAGTATAAATAAAATTAAGGAATATTATAAATTATTATATGATATAAATATATCATAATATATGCAATTAAATATTTTAAATATAAATAATTATGCATTGGTGTTTTTATAAAACATTAATTTTTTTTAAAATTTTATATTTAATATAATTTTTGAAAGGAATATTTATTTTAATAAAATAGATTTAAATATTAGTGTTTTGTTGATTTATGATTATAGGCTGATTGTACGACACCTTAATGAATTTATCAATGTGTACTAGAATCAGTTATAATTTTAAAATCAATATTTTTATTTTAAATGAAGATTTTACTTAAAAATTAAATTTTTGATATTTAGAAAATTATGTTCATAAAATGGATTTATTTTTAAAATTTTAAACATTTAAAACTATTTATAATTATTTTTTTTTATGATTTTTCTAAAATACAGGAATTTTCAGAAAAAAGTAAAATAAGATAATTTACAATATAATCTAATACATGAATTATTAATTCATAGATGTTGTATGGCTGTTTTAAGAAAAAAAATATCAGAATATCATTCATTATTTTAATATATTTAATTATAATTATAAAAATATTCATTGTCTTGATCCAAAATGATAAACTAATGAATTAAAAAAATGAGATAAACCCCCTCTCCTCCATTATAAATATCACCCCTCACCAGCATTTCTCCTCACACCTTTCAAGCATTGAGCATTGCCATAATTCTACCCAATACTCTTCTGCAGCCCTTTCCCCACATTCATGAACACTTTATCTCATCCAAATACCAAAACCTTTTCACTAAAGAGGTTCTCAAGGGGGAAAATCAAGTTGTAAAATCTTCTTTCTTCTCCTTTTATTTTATTTCTAATTTCATTCTTTTCATATCCTCTCATCATCTCCATCTATCAAAGAAGGAAAATAAATACATTATATTTTATATACTAAATATTTATTATGTTAACAGAATAATTAATCTTCATATTTATTCTCATTTCCTTTTTTCTAAACATGAAAATATCATCTATGGTTTGTCGATTTACCAGCAGTTTGGATGATGTGTTTTCATTTTTCACTACCACCTTCAATACTGGTCAAAAAACTGTAATTACGGTTAAATAAAATATTATTGTTTATATTAAATATTATATAATGTTCTATAATCACTATATATACATTATGTTAAATAAAATGACATAAGCTCATAATGGTCGTAAAACCTCCAAAATTAATTAAATCATTATCATTAAGGCTCAATCTAATAAATAATAATCATAACACATAACCAAATGATATATATGATCATTTAGTATTCTTAAATTTAATTAGTATCATATTATCTCAATACTTAATAACTATTCTAATTTTACATTAACTTCTATACACATATACAGGAGAACCGGTCATGAAAACCACAAAAACCAACACTCCCAAACAATGAAATTAAAATATATAACTCATTGAAATGAACATAATTGAACAAAGTTAAAATATAATTAAAAATAATCATTTATAAAAGATTATTTCATTGTTAAATATTTAACTTAATATGATTATGCCTGATATTAATCTGAATAAATCATTCAGACATAAGGATATGGGATTCTAAAACCCAACTCTATTTCCTTGGGATTCCCTATTTTACACAATTTTTAGTATGTATATTCATCTAACGAACCAAAAATATATTTTATTTATTATAACTTTACCTTTTATAGGATATACATGTTTTCAACATGATTTTTTTATAATCATAATGTTTTCCAAAATAACCCTTCTTTATAAAAACACTCTTCTTACACGTCTTAATATTGCTTCTTATTCACTCATGGTTGATGATTCATATACTTTATTTATCATAAATATATTTTATTTATTATAACTTTCCCTTTTATAGGATATACATGTTTTCAACATGAATTTTTTATAATCATAATGTTTTCCAAAATAACCCTTATTTATAAAAACACTCTTCTTACACATCTTAATATTGCTTCTTATTCACTCATGGTTGATGATTCATATACCAAGTATGTTAGTTCATCCTTCTTTTGGGAACCCAAATGTTTCTTCATTAATTAATGATTTATAATATTAAACTCATTCCTTTACATGGGTTATATTAATGACATGCATTCTATGTGGAATGCATGAGAATGGAAATGTTGTGATGTGATTGGGGAACCCAAAATTATATAGCGCATGTTAATGAGATGAAGTCATTGATGAACCCAGAATTATATATCACTCCAATGAATTTAGGTATTTCAATGTTTCTAATGACATAATTTGAAATATGCTTGAACATGATTCAATCTTTTTTCACAACAATGTGTGGTATTGGACCACTAATACATGATGTTTTGTTTTTATTCATTTCAACATTCCATTCCTTTATCTAATGTTTTGTCTAATGATTATATTGATTATTCCATGATTAATTTATGATGATGATAATTATACACACCCATGTTATATTGATTCATGTTCATAACTATCCACTTAATGGGATTTTATCTTACCCCTTCTTTTGATGTATATACTTAGGTGAATACAAGTATTAAAGAGAACACAATGGATAATTAGAAGATATAAAATAATAAATTAAATAACGTTTTTTATTTTATTATGTAAAAGTTATGCATGATCCTAATTAATCCTATACAGTAAACATTTGGATCATGTATTTGTAACACTATTATGTTGTTTATATTTAAAATGATGTAATAGTAATATAAGAAAAAATAGGATCTATGTAGTTGGTATTAGAGCACATTTTAGTTTATTTGTCAATTTGGATAATAGAACCATAGTTAAAACCCATAGTATGAGACTATGTATATATAATCACCCAAGAAGCTTTGTTTTATACAATTGTTAAACATAGAGATCCCATAAGATATGAATTTAGATTTTATTGCACAAATGAATAAATTATTTATTCATTACATAATGAATTATGGTTTTTTATAGCATTATATATTTAAGAAAATGGTAGGAACCATGAGAAATTATGCCAACAATCTATGTGAGGAACAATGCATTGATTTCCAGAATGACATCGCTAATACCATTTGAGGTCGAGTTTAAAATTTTATAGATTTTGTTTACATCGTTGTCTCAGGCTATGAATAATAACCTGAATGATGTGGAACATCATACTACAAATAAGATGGATCAAATGGATATTGATCCTTTTTCATTGCAATTATCACCAACATTTAGTGGATCTTCTGATCCACTAGTCGTGGAACAATGTTTCCACTCAATGGAGAAGATATTTTCTGTGCTTCACTATTCATAAAATGAGAAGGTGAATATGGAAGTTTATTATATAGATAGAGAGGATGATGATTGTTGGTTGTTTATTAAAAACAATTATATGAATGATAAAATTGAATATATTTAGTAGTAAGTATTTAAGGTAATATTTCTTAACATGTATTTCCCTCTAACTCTTCAAAAAAATATGGAGAGATAATTCATATAGCTAATGTAAATAGAAGGAAAATATGCCACGAATTATGATGAAAATATTCCATGGATTTCATGGTATGCTTCAGGTTTTATTATCAACAATGATAGAAAAATTGATAGATTCTATAGCTGTTTAAAACCACTCCTTCAGAAGTCTCTATCTATCTGAGACTTTGGGAGTTATGAAGATGTTTTCCAATGTTCTCTTAAAGTGAAGATAGATTTTGTAGAATGGACCCATGGATATAGTGATAAGAAATGAATGATGTACATTAAATATGGGGGATATAATAACAAAGGTGAAAAGAAATATCAAGCACTCGCATGTCAAAAATATAGGAAGAAGCTTCTAGTAATGTGCCTCAAAGGAAAGTGGAAATGCTATAGTAGTGGGATAAATTGACACCAAGCTCATGAATGTCTAAGAAACATAAAGAAGTGTGATGATATGAATTAAGAAATGAGATCACCAACCATGGTTCAATTATTCAACTATAATGATCAATGGAAATACAAAATTTAGTACACTAAAACTCAAGTCCTCAAGGATAATCAGTGTCATCAACTTCCAAATCCAAAGAAGAAATGGAACACATATGCCATCACTAATGTTGAGGTGGATTCTAACAATGATGTGGTGACAGATATAAATGTTACTCATTTAAGAATCATGAATTTACTATTTTATTTAGGTTCTATGCATTCTTTCATTTCTTGAATGTTTTTTATAACTATTCAAACACCACCTCAAAATATGAACAATGAGTTATCTATAGGAATTGAAAATGGGTCAATTATTGAATCCAATGTTTATAAATCCTCCATGTTTAATGATTATGGACTGATTCTCCCATCAAATCTAGTTTTTCTTCATTTGGTGGAGTTTGATGATATATTGGTAATGTATTGGATATATTTATACATAACCAACATCAACATGCTGAGAATGGGAGATCAATCATTATATAATAAGGCCTCCTCTAATTCTATACAATTGCAAGGAGAAGGATGAATCTTCTTCGGAATCATCAGCTCAAGTGTTTATATTATTTCCTTACGAGCAAGAATATATAGCTCAAATTATTAAGACAAATGAGACAATCATTCTGTAATACATTCCCATTATAAGGTACTACAGTGATGTACACCCTGAAGAATTGGCCAACCTTCCTCCTAACTGAGAAGTTCAGTTCTTAGTTGAACATATCCCTAGATCTCTTCATATATCAATGAAACCTTATAGAATGAAAACCATTAACATGTAGGAACTACATAATCTATTGTAATGTAATTTGGAAAGGGGTTCTATACACCTGAGTGTTTCACCATGGAGTGAACCAGTCCTCTTCGACAAGAATAAGTATGGATCAATGTTACACTACCTTTATTATCTTGAGTTAAAAAAATCACAATAAAGATAAATTATCCACTTACATGGATATATTAATTTTATGACCAACTATGTAGGGACATGTATTTCTCTAAGGTGGACCTTCTATTAGGATATCACCAATTAAAGATGAGGAAGGAATATATTCTCAATATTGCCTTTCAAACAAGGTATGGACACTATGAGTTCATAGTGATTCTTTTAGGACTCACTAATGATCATGAAATATCCACTTCTTTAATGAATGAACTCTTTATATATTACCTCGAAACTTTTATGGTAGTCTTTAGCAATGATATTCTGATATACTCGAAGAGTAGGGAGGAAAATGTTGACCATTTTAATACTGTTCCAATGACATTGATAATGGAAAAAAATTATAAAAATTACAGTAAATGGGAGTTATGGATTGAGTAACTATAATTATTGGGGCATGTTACCACCCATAAATGAATACTGGTGGACCCTTCTATGTCAAATATAATCTAATAGAGGAAAAGTAAAATATTTGTAACCTAGATTATTAGTTTTCGTGGTCACTCTAGGTATTACAAATGATCTGTGGAAAAAAATTCATGATTTTCAAACCCACTACCCAAGCTGACTTAGAGGGATGAAAATTTTTTATGGACCTATGAGTGTGTAGATTTCTTCAAATAGTTAAAAATAATGATTATCACTATGACAACAGTCACACTTACAATAAGTGGGGAAAAATTTGTGGAATAAAACAATTCTTCAATGATGGGCATAGGTTTTTACTGATTCAAAATGATAATGTGAAATCTTACACCTCAAGGTAGTAAATCATTGATGAGAAAAAATATCCCATGCATGATCTTGATTTGGCATCTGGTATCTCTATTTTAAAAATATTAAATCATTATCTTATGGAGAGAAATGTGAAATATATAATGATCATAAGATACTAAAAAATATATTCACATTAAAGGATCATAACATGGAATAGAAAATATGGTTAGAGATTGTCAAGGATTACGACTTCTCAATCCACTACCATCTACATAAGGAAAATATTGTGGTAGATTCTCCATGTAGAAAGGATCCTACATCATTATTAATGATGATAATTGAGATGGATACAACATTCTTAGATTTGTAAAAGATGGAAATGTGAATTATTAAAGAAGTTAAATTTTCAATACTTTCTCAAATTATTTCATAAGCATACCTAATGGAAAAAATAAATTATTTTAAAAGAAATGATGTTGATATTAAGAAAAAGGATGAAGATATGAGAAAAAAGAAGAAATCTTCATAGTTTAAAATTGATGAGCAATGGGTTCTAAGACTTTGGTCATGATTATGTGTACCATCCAATCCATAGACAAAGAAGTATTTTTTGAGTAACACGCATGGCTCGACCTTCTATATTCACCAGGGGAGAACAAAGAAGTATCAAGATATTTGGGGGAACTATTGGTGAGAAAATATGAAGAAGGATATCAATAAATAAACCTAAAATTGCATTGTATGTTAGAAATTGAATTCTGAAAGAAAAAATTCTTAGGGGGTGATTCAACCATTACCCATACCAATATATAAATGGGAAACATAACCATAGACTTTGTCACTGGACATACAAACACATCCCGAGGAAACAATTATATGTGGGTTTTCTTGGATCATCTAATAAATATTGATCACTTTATCGCAATTAGAGATGAATTCTCACTAGATCAACTTGTATTTATATACATCAGAGAAACGATAAGGCTGCATGGAGTACCATAATCAATCATATCTAATCGAGATCCTATATTCACCTCCATATTCTGGAAAAGACACCAACATTCTCTAAACACGGAGTTAAACTTCAGTACCACTTTTAATCCTCAAACTGATGGCCAACTAGAGTGGAAAATTTAGTCATTGGAAGACAATTTGAGAGAATGTTCTATAGATTTTAGTGGAGGATGGGACCAACATCTTCCTCTGGTTGAGTTCTATAAAAAAAATTTATAGTCGAGCATCTAAATGGCTCTATATGAATCCATTTATGGTAAGATACACAGAACAATGGTGTTCTGGGATGAAGTTAGTGAACCTAAGATGCTAAGACCTAAAATAGTCGAAGAAATGGTGTAAATGGTTAAAAATATTCATCAACACATCATGGTAATCCAAAGGTGATAGAAGATCTACATAGGTAATAGTTGATGGGACCTAGTGTTTAAAGATGAAGAGATGGTATTCTACTGAATATATCTGTAGAAGAGGATCATGGGATTTGGGAAGTAAATATTTTTGATTGATAGGTACATCATCCCCTTATAGATCCTTGATCATGTCAGAGCTGTGGAATATCGACCAACACTTCCACCTACCATGTCTCAGATATATAATTTATTCCATATATCCCTCTTGAAGAAGAACATACAAGATCCATAAATTTTACTAAATATATAGGTGGTACAATAGGAAAATGATATCTCTTAGGAGGATGGGAATGTGAGGATAATAGACCATAATGTTAAAGTTCTACTCGACAAGACAACTCAATTAGTCAAAGTACTATGGCAGAAACATAAGTACAAAAATTCAACATTGGGATCATAGGAAGTTTAAGGATAAGTAACATCACATATTTTCAACTTTGAATGTAAAATGAAATTTTGAGGGAGAACTTTTATAATGAGGGAATAATGTATTGACCAAAAATATTAACAATGGAAATTAATTTAATATAAAAATTCAATATAATATAAATAACATCAAATCACATATAATACACTATATGATACTTATAAATAAATAATTAATGTAATAAAAGGTATATATAGATTTTAAAGAACATATACCATTGACATAGTAACTTGACATTTGGAATAGTAATTTGACCATTAGGAATAGTAATACGACCAATAGGATAATAACCTCAACTATGAAAGTATAATTAAATATTAAGAATTCTCCAAATGTTAATATGATATAAATATATCATAGTATAAGTAATTAAATATTTTAAAATTAAATAATTTTGTGTTGTTATTTTTATAAAACATAAAATTTTATTTAAAATTTTATAATTAACATAAATATTCAAAACAAAATTTATTTTCATAAAATAGATTTATAAATTATTTTTTTCGCTTTCCTATGATTATAAGATATTTTTACGAGACCCCAATTATTTTTTAATGTGTTGTAAAATTAGTTATACTTTTAAAATTTATATTTTTCAAGGTAATGATGATTATAATTAGAAATTAATGTTCTCATATTTAGAAAATTATTTCCATAAGATGGAGTTTTTTTAATTCAATCAGTAAAAAAGTGGTTAATGGAATTTTAGGGTGTTTTTATATAATACATGAATTTTTGGTGTATAGTAAAATATGATAATTTACAATATAAGATAAATACATGAATTATTGAGTCATAGATGATGTGTGGCTAATGTATGCAAAAAATCTAGAATTCAACTTCATTACTATAATATATTTAGTGATAATTTACAAACTATTCTTCATCATGAGAAAAAATAATAACCTAGAGAATAAAATAATGAGAAAACAAACCTCTCATCTCCTATAAATACCACCCCTCACCACCTCCTCTCCTCACACCTTCCATGCCATGAGACATGTCCAAATTCTACCCAATATTTAGCATATGCCCCCATGTCTAGGATTTCTTGGTCCCATCAAAATGACCAAACCCTTTTCCATATGGAGGTTCTCAAGGAGGTGAAACTCAATAGGTAATATTCTCATTATTTTTATTTTATTTTCTATTCAACTTCATTCTTTTCCAATCCCCTACACACCTCCACCTATCCAAGAGGAATTATAACTCCACTATATTTTATATATTATAATTTTATTATGTTAATTGAATATTTAAACTTTATGTATCCTCTCTTTCCCTTTTTTCTGAATAATAAAATATCATATATGTTGTCACAATTTACCACCACCGTGGATAATGCATTTTAATTTTTTACTACCACATTCACGGCTAGTCATAAAACCATATTTATAGTCAAATAGTATTTTATTATACATATTATAATATATCTAATGTTCTAGAATAAACCACTACTGGAAATCTGACCTTTCCCAACGCTTCTATACCAACGGTTCATAAAAACCATTGGTATAGGTTCCCTTTCCCAACGGTTTGGCCAAACCGTTGGGAAATCCCACTTTGAGGCCACCTTTCCCAACGGTTTGGGAAAACCGTTGGGAAAGCCCACATTGTGGGGACCTTTCCCAACGGTTTTGGCCAAACCGTTGGGAAAACCCACATTTGGAAAACCATTGGGAAAGGTCCCCCATCAATCAACCTTCGCCCAAAATCAAATCCAGGCTCAAAATCTATTCCAACGGTTGTCAAAACCGTTGGTATAGGTCTATACCAACGGTTTTGACAACCGTTGGTATAGATCCTTTGATTTTTTATCATTTCTTCTTACCCAGAACATTATATAAATCAAAATTTAATATAATTATGAGAATAAATATATATATATTTATGTAATTATATACACAAAAGTCAGGTTAGGTTAGTGGTTAAGTCGTTCAATAATAAACTAGGGGGTGCTGGGATCAAATCCCAGCGATTTTTTTTTTGAAATACATATACCAACGGTTCCACAACTGTTGGTAAAGATTTTCATATTAATTATACCAACGGTTTCCAAAACCGTTGGGATAGGTCTATACCAACGGTTTTGGGAAAACCGTTGGTATAAACCTATCCCAACGACTTACTTGGCCACGGTTCTCCAAACCGTTGGTATATGTTAGTTTTCCAGTAGTGAATATGTAAACATGATGTTAAATAAAATTATATAAGCTCATAATGGTTGTAAAACCCCCCAAAATTAATTAAATCCTTCTCATTAACATTCAATATAAGAAATAAACCTCATTCCACATAACAAAATGATATAAAAGATCTTTTAATCTTATAAAATATCATTAATAACATAAAATTTAAATTCTGGATAACTATTCAAATATTAAATGAACTTTCATACTCATATTGAGGTGAACCGATCATGAAAACCATGAAAACAAACTATCTCAAACGGTGAAATTTCACTCTATAACTCACAAAAAAATTCCCATAAATGAAATTAATAAAACTATAATTATTAAAATTCATATTTAAAAGGTTCTAGTTTTTTATATTTTTGAATTTAACTTGATTATCTAGGATATTAAATTGAAGAAATCATTTATACATAATGTAATGGGATTCTTTCACCCAACTCTATTTCTTAGGGTTTTCCATCTTCTAAAAAATTCAAAATGTATATTAATTTAATGATAATTTAATATCATTTTATTATTATGAATTTTCCTTTTCTTTGTATATACATGTTATCTAAATGTGTTCGTGATATTCAAATTGTTTTCCAAAATAAATCTTCATTCTAAAAACACACCTTTCACTTCTATTGAGATTATTTCTTCTTCACTCAAGATTGATGATTCTTATACCAAGTATATTATTACCTCTTTATTTTGGGAACTGAAAATTTTATTCATGAATGTAATATTGATGAAATTAAAACAATTAATTTTGATGGGAAAAATTATTTTTATATGTTCTATATGGAAAGCATGATAATGTATATGTTACGATATGACGGGTGGGCTTGGAATTATATAGCTCATGTAAATGTTGTTATATGATGGGTTCACCTGATATTATATTGAGATAAAATGCATTGCGTAATGTCATGTATCTCATGAGATAATGTTAAATATTCCTGACATGATTCTATATTTTTTTACAACTATATTTGGTATTTTATATCTAATATATGATGTTTGATTTTTATAAATTTCCATTTTCCATGCCTTTTTATAATGTTTTCTTTCATGGTAATGATAATGATACCATGATTATTTTATGATGATGATTATTATTCTCACCCTTGTTATATTGATTCATGTTCATTTCTATCCTCTTTTATGGCCTTTTTCTTACCCCTTCTTTTGATGTATATCTTTAGGTGAATACTTACACAAAGGATAACATGAACAAAAATAATCATCTTGAGAAGAATGAATTAAATAATTTTTTATTTTTTATTATGTATGGTCCAAATTTTCAGAGGACACTAAATTTTTGGATTTTTTATTTCTATATTTATTGTGTTTGTTATCTTTAAAATGATTTAATAGTCATTTAAGAAAATGTAGGGTTGCTATATATAAGATTTAAATGAATCATATTCACAATAAAAATACTAGAAATATGTTATAGTAATTGGATAACATCAACATAACACTACAAATGTTAATAGATAATTAGTTATGTAATAATTGATGTGAAAATTTTTCCCCTTAAAAACATTCCATATATAATGAACTGTGTTAAATTATAATAAAATTGGTAATTCTTAGTTTTTGAGTATATTATGAAATTTCCATGTACCACTTCAGTATAATGAACCAATTTAGTTATTTTTAATGCAAAAATAACTTTTTCCTATTCATGTGTGGATACTATATTTAATTATCATCATTAACACTTTCTTTTTTTCACATTTGGACAAATGAAGTGTGGGTTTCACCAAAGGCCAAAGAACTCCTCCTTCAATATCATTAGTTTGAGTCTATATATCTTCTCACAATATTTGTACTGGAAGACCTTCTCTTCAATAAATGAATTAATTACCAGTTCTTGGGAAATATTTTCCTCAATGAGTCATCCAACATTTTCAACATTTTGTGTGATCAATTTTCTTTCATCCATGGGTTGTCCAATTTGAACTTCTACAAAACAATCCTTTTCACTTATTCTATTTTTTTAATGGATTTAAAAGGATTATGTTGTTAACACAAACATGCGATAAATTGTTAGGAATAACTATTATATATTTTAATATGTATCTAATTTCACTGGGTGTATCATGAGTATTATCCATTCGTTGTCAAATATATTAATTGATAATGAAACATTCCATAGTTACAGACATATACCAAAACAACAAATGTCACTGCTGTCATCAATAAATAATCAATGTAGATAACCATATCATAAGATAGATAAATTCTATGATGTCTTATACTCTAACACCTACATTTAAACTAATTATATGTTACTTTTAATTATGATAGAATAACTCTATAGCATTTTAACTCAAATATTCTTATGTTTTATCCTCTAATCCAAAAAAATAACCAACCAAAAATTAACATTATATTTCTTATCATATTTGAAACCCAAAACCATAGAAATGAATATACTAAAAAGAAACATTTACTTATCCAAAAAAACATTAATCACATAAAATTCAACATATACCTTGAGCAAAATATACCACCAAAATTATTCATCTTTTCCCAATATAACTTGAATTTCATATCACAAGATTAGTTTTAAATCCCCTTGGTATATAATTCTAAACATTTATTCACAAAATAGATTAACTCATTATTCTGTATCAAAAAAAAATACCTTAATGTCAATAGATGCCACAAAATAAATGGTTTTGAATATTTTCTTAGCCTTTGTCCTCAAAATATAATTAAATTCTTCATAAATAGCCTCCAAACTAAATAACATGTTAAACCTAATGGTTATATATACCTTGATGATGTACTAAAACATATTAAACATATTCCAAAATAGCATTAATCAACTATAATCCCATAACATATAGCCTAAAAATTTTATTTCCGTTATCATGAAACATAATCTTATCAACTCGTAATGGTATCCCAAACTCTTAAATTTTACTCATAAGATAAATTTTTAAACTCTAAATTTTTCTAAACAGTGTTTTACTACCAACTTAGATATCCTAATACCCACACTCCAAGATCTAGTATTAGAAATATAAATTATTTTATTTTGGAATTTTAACAACATTAGTAACACATTTTTAGCAATTTATAATTACAACATAAGATTAATTTTTGGGTTGCATACATACACTGGACCTTTTATGGTTTAAATCACTATATATTAAGGATACAAATTACATAGAAATACTCATATATTAATAATAAAATGAAAATGTTCCCCATTAAAATAAGTAATTTTTATATCATAATATGTCTTAACTATCTCCCATAAAATTTTCCAAACATGATACCCTTATTTACATATCATACATAATATCAATCTTTATATCCTGGGGTAATTGTTTCATAAGAAGTTTGAGATAGCTTTATTAGTAAGGGTAAACATATAAATTACCTATCGAATATCATAAGTGATAATTCCTGGATATTATGTGTACGAAATAATTATAATAACTTATTAAATGTTTTCCCGCAAATCATATAACATTAATAATTTTTTGTGGAATAAGGGGTTTCATAACAAAATTCATGTGTCATACTAGTGTATAATCATCCATAATAAATCATGATTCATGATACCATAATATTATCATAATAAAATATTTTATGGAGTGAGAATTAGTACATAATATCATTTCTATAGTTAATACTCACTCTCAAGACTATAATAGTGGAAAAAGTTGCATGATGGATTGAGGTAACTCTCCAATCCCATAAATATTGTATACAGAGTCCCATCATAGAATGGGGTCACTCCACATTTATTTTCATATTATCTCATGAGATAACATAAATTAACAAAAAAATTGGTAGGAAATATAATATTTTCCCACCAATCACATGTTTAAAACCATACATATTTTGTCTATAATATTGTAAAAACATTCATCATTTCATTATAGCTTAATTAACATTTGGGAAGGAATCGAGTTCCATAAAAAAATAATTATATCATCATCATTATAAATAATTCTTATAAGTAACGTCCATGGTACCATAAGGTCATAACCCCTATGGTGTATAAAAATATTTAATTTACGTTGAAATATATGAAAAACTATTTTATATAATCATTATAAATATTCATTGAAATATCGTTAAAAACATCCATTCATTTTGGGTTCTGTTACAAATTAAAATTTTCCAAAAGATTGGAATAGAATTTTCGATGAAATAAGCATGGAATCATGTATATTATGATTTTTATAAAAGCAATTATGTTCGGGTGGGAATATTTATTATTTATTTAAATGTTAAAAATATATATTTTTTCAATCTTTTGTATAAAGATGAATATAGCATGTATTGAAATCATTGAAAAGTTAACTTTATAAATAATTAAAAATATGGTGGAATAAAGTTGATCTTGAAATTAAAAAACCATTATATTATTTATGAGAATATTCTTTAAACATTTTAATAAAAAATTCTATGGATTAAATTGATTCACATTGAAAAAATGATTACTAATATCAGTTTTTTTATTAATTATTTCTGAAATTTAGAGTTCCTAAGATAGAGAAAATAGACAGAATAGATGAAAAAATCCAAAGTGAGTAAAGTATAATAAATCATAAGGGTATTTGGAAATTTATAATATATAATTTCCCATGACGTAAATTATAACAGAAATAATCCCAATAAAAGTGAGATTGTAACATAAACACTTATTGATTTGGTAAGGATTTAATAAAAAGGCCATTGAATCAAAGAACATAAATGATTTCATAAAGCCAATTATTTTGTTTGAAATAATATTTCAAAACAAATTAATATGTCATTAAGTACACTATATAAAATAAATATTGGTGCACACCATGAAATATGTCACAATGAATTGAAATTGGGACATAGAAATTATTTAAAAGATTCATTAAATTTGAAACATGAATCCATAAATGAAAATATTGTGTGAAAGAAATGTAGAAAAAAATTTAAATAGAAAATAGACAATTACAATTGAAAACACACATAATATTTTCATCTCATAAAAAATTAAGAAGTTATATAACTCAATATAATTGACATGATTAAAACATCCCATTACACAAAACTTCAACTTGGACAAACATGTTATATACTCATAAATAATAACATTACACTTAGTATATATATATAAACAATATTCACACATATAATACTATATAACATCCCTTAATAATTTCTTATTATCCACCAAATAATAATCTATTGTTAAAATCAATATTTTTGTGTCAACTATTCAGTATTCCATACATGTTATGATTTTGTGGTTCTTATTCAAGAACCCTGTTCATGGATTAATCTATCATATAATGTTCACTAATATGTAATTAGTTATTTTTTACAAGTATCTATATTTTCATAATATAATTACGGATTTATTGTTAACAGTTCATATGGAATTCTTAAAAAGTTTCATTTTATGTTAATATTGAATTTAACAAAATAATTAAATTGATATATAAATAACGATTTAAAAATAAAAACTATAGAATAAGAAAAAAAATTAGTTCTTATTTATATCATAATATTACATGAAAAAAAATTCTATATAATTTCTTAATATACATATTATAATAATGATCATATTGATGGTAAAACCAATCAGAACAATAATACATTATACAAGTCAAATGAGATTATATTTGATATTTTATATATAAAATATCTCCTTTAAAAAATATTTAAAAGATTAAAAATATCTTATAAATACATTATATTTGGTTTTTGAATCATTCATGTCATGAAGTGATGAAATACGATCCACATCACTTCATGGAGGTGGTACTCCACATGTTTTCATAGGTGGTGTTTAAATTTTTTAATAGATAGAATTAAAGATATTTATAAAGTATGTCATCTATAAATAATAAAATATTTCATATATATTCATTGAATACATATTTATATACTTATATGATATAATTTAATGATAAATGAATATAAATTGTTTTATGGGGGTGGTAGTTTTCAAGAACCAGTAAACGAAGTTTAACTTTTCTAATAAATGGATAATGAAAAGGAAAATTGTTGAAAAATTAACATAAAAACTTAAATAAAGTCAAGATAATAATTTGGTTATTTTAATATGGTTACGGATTATTAGTAAAAGTGTTTGTAAAATATATATGTGTGTGTATGTTTTTTAAGAACATATACCTCTTCCTTTGATAGTCCCCTATGAAAAACACCAAAATGGTTCTTGGATGAGTATTTTGGGAATACTAGAAGAAATAAGATGTTTATGGGATATTTAGAAATTTTTTTCATAATGTATGGGTATATTTAAAAATATAATGTGGTGTGGATAAGTGAGAAGTGGTGATTCCCTTTTTTAACTGAGGGGAGTTGTAACCTTGTTAATATTAAGATCATTAAATTATAATAAATTTCTTTCCAATGAAGAGTTTCACCAGTTTAGTAAAATATATAATATAGTATAATATATTCTATAATAACACAAAGAAAATTAACTAGTCATGTTTTGGAGATATTTGAATCCTTCTCTATGATTTACCCCTTTGTTAACCCATTTTAACCCTTACTCTGGTGAAATTATCTTAACCAGGTTAAATATTAATTATGAGTAAAAATAAAATTTAAAATATAAATGAATATATCATTTCCCCAAATAATCAATATATATTAAAATATTTAATTACTATATGTTTTAAAATATAATTTTATTATATGTTCTTCAAACGCAGTGAAAACCTAGTTTTAGATAAAATACAAATATAATTATTAAAATGAATTTACACCAAAATAATGTATAATATTGAAACATATGGAATTTATTAGATTATTTCTAATAAAAGGAGTCTTATTTAACATTATAATTATACCAAAACATATAGGGACCCTGATAATACTTGACTAAAAGGGAATAACCAAGTATATTTTTTATTTCAGTAACACCATTACATAGATTTTCTAAATGTCATACATTGATTTATAATTTAAACATTATAATTATAATGAATTATATTACTTTCTAAATATATATCGGATATATAAAAATTCATTCATATATATTAATTTCATTAATATAAATAGAAAATTTTATAAAATGATAGTATTTGAAAAATCGGTATTTTTCACTATTCCCAAAAAAAACTATTTCAAAAAAAACCCAAAAATTCTCCTTTTAAGTAATTTTCAGTTATAAATTAAAAAAATGTTCACTTTTTCAAATTCAATTTCTAAAATTTATAATTTTATCTTTCAAATAAAATATATATATAACGTAATAAAAATAATGTTCAAAAATATCATTTTCATTTAGTCATGAATAATTTAAGTAACATTCCTTATTTTTAATTAATAACTATATAGATGTTAATTTTTTTTAAATAATTTATATTAAAATTTTACATATAATTTTTATTGATATAATTTTCTGTACAATATTAAATTTATGAAAAATTTATAATTTAACAAAATGGTTCAAACCATTCTCTTTATGATTAATTGCATTCTCATAAGTGAATTTAGCCCATTTCTACAAATTCATTTAATTGAAATGAATAATAAAATATTCAATTTTTTTTTATTTTTAAACATAATTATATTATGTTATATTTTCCCCATTATAAGATACAAAACACATTAAATTTATTTATGAAAATATAATCTCAAATGTCAGGTTTTATAGAGATCACAATTTAAGACCATACAGTTTGTTTTAAAATATAAAAATTGATCATATATCACCTAAAACACCCCAATAAAATCCTACATTCCCACTATAAAATGGCATCATATTTTTTCGACTTTGTAAGGTGATTTCATTGTCACTCGTGATCTCTTCAAAAAATATTGAGGTTATATCAAATGTTTAACTTTATCCTTTAGGTTTTATCTAGATTTAGTTTCTCATTCTGGGGTCTATGATCAGGAATTTTTAATCTATATACTTCTATTTAAGGATTTATATTTATCATTAATCATTGTGGGAATTTTAGTATTCATCAATTTATTGTGATATTACACCTTGTATTTTGGAATATAAAGAAATGACATGTTAGGGAAGATATATATTGGCTACTACTGTGTTCTCTTTTGATTGATAATTTTTAAATATTCATTTGTAAAGAAAAGTTTCTATGTAATAATTTATTTCAAAAAAAGTAAATATTAGAATGAAATTGTTTTTCTATAACCACGGGGATAACAAAACTATTGGTGTTTAAAATTGAAATGATAATTTTTCAATGTTGTTTTCTTTTTTTTCTAAATCATGGTTATAAATACTTTTTCTATTTTGATTTGGATGAATACAATTATATTTCTATTTTATAAAACATGATTATTCATGGTAATTCTTCAAGAGAGGGACTAAATTTTAAATTAAAAACTTTCACCTTGTAATGTGTAAATTATCCCATAAGAGTGTGTGTGGGTATAAAATTTATTTTCATTTGAACTTATATTAAATAATCTATATTTTATATATAGAAAATTCGAGATAAATTTATTTAGATTTAAGGAGTGAAATACTTTAAATTATTATTACTTTAAACTAGTACCAAACAACTTTTCTAGATAGAAATAATTTTTTGGGATATTCTTAACTGATGCGAACATGGATCAATCATTCAATTTGGTGGGTAATGGCTTAAAAACGATTATAAATTATAATTCACATTATATGTCATGATAAAATATTTTATATATGAATAGATATGATTCAACAAATGGTATTTTTTGGGAAATTGGGAGTATCCAATTATTTTTTAATAAATTAGGAATATTTTTTTATCAAATTAGGGGGATCCATTATAATTAGAAAAACACCAATATCCAACAATGTTTTTGCAAATATAACATTTTATAGGAATTATGAAAAAGTATTAGATTTTATAAATGATATATTTAGTGAGAAAGTTGGTTATTGAATTTGATGAACCTATTGGAATAGTATGTGGTGTTGTGTTTATTATAAACCTTCTACAAGAGAATTTTTCTCAATAATAATTTTAATGTATAGCTATAATTTCTAAATTTCACAATTTATATTGTCTTAATTTAGTTAGTCTAGTTTTTTACATAGACGATACACATGTTCTAGATATGAATCTTTAAGTCAATGTGGAATTAGTAAAACATCATATACTATGTTTTAGGCTAAATTAGAATACTATGTATAATTTATTTAAGATGTTCTAGAGCTGATGAATATTTTTTATCAAAAGTAATTAATTTTGATAGATTGATAGTTAAAAAATATGGAATGTTAAAAATTAACAAATAAAACAATTATATGTAATATATTTTTATATTATAGTTACTTTATATAATGATTTGATAATAAAATAGCCAAATTTAATACATAAGATAAATATTATCAAATACAATTGAATATATTTTCTAGCGGAAATCAGAAAACATTATAGGTACATATCATTCATGATATTTTATAATAAATATTTATTATATAAAATCTTTTTGTGGTATGAATTTATTAAACTCCAATTTCCTTATATATTAGTGTAATACCAATCATTTTTATGTAAAGGAAAATATGATGATTCATGGGGGTTAAAAATGTAAAAAAATTGATACCTCAAAATTTTATCAATTAGAAGTAACATGATAAGATATATAAGATAAGATAGGGAGAATCCATATGTTGAGGATGATTAGAAAATTATACCATCTAACAGGAACAATAATTATGTAAAACAATTCGATGATGATAATTCCTAGTTACAAGATCATAGTTATTAAGAGAATAATTACGATTCAATATGACTTATAATTATCAAATATAATTGGGTGATTATTTATATTCTGATATGAAGAACTAAATTTTTTTAAAGTAGAGATATTTGAATGATAAAAATTTGAAGAGGTGGTAGTCAAATGTTGTGTCAATTAGGACATATAGTGATATATTTATAAATATGTTCATAGTTCATGACAATTATAAATAATGAGGATGGTTTATGTGGATGGTGAGTGGATATAAGTTGTATTTTAAAAAAAATTTGGAGAAATTTAAAATTAAAAAAAGAATATTGTGAGAATTTATAATGTTATTTTGAAGATACAATGGTTGGAGATGATTTGGTGATGTAGATGTAATTTTAATTCTAAAAGATAAATTAGATTTATGTCTATAGATTATGGCCATATAAAATATATTATATAGATATATACTAACCTTTTTATAAGGATAATTTCAATGTGATGAATATAAAATAGACATCAAGTATATAAAATTCACAATTATGGAATAATAAATTGAATAAGTATTTTTCAAAACTATGAACATTTTCGATTTTGTGATTTTCTAGAGACATTGATGAGGTCAAATGTTGATAATATCAAAAGCATTTAATTGGAATGGATGTGGTGTTAAGAAGGAAAAATATACATTTCTTAAAGGATGATATTATCAAATAAAGGTTTCTTATATGATATTAAGTTATCATATAAATTTCTGTTGATATTTTGAGAAGATAATACATATAAATTTATAAAATACATGTTCTAGAAGATTCTTAATGTCAATTAAGAGTCATCATTACATAAATTTTTTGACCATAGATGATATTAGTAATATTTTGGTACATTTCTGAGTATATGTTACCAAATCCTAATATTATGAATGTTATATTTCATGATGACAATGTTCCAAAAATATATTTAATGATTAGTATCTGGTTTTTATAATACATTAGTATCATATGATGATAATTTTTTTTAAAATAAGTGGCCAAGGTTTAAATGAACTTGTGTTATTCATTTTTTGGGAACTATTTTAAAATGATGGGAACTAGTATAATAAATTATTAAGAGGCATAAGTAGGTGAAGGATAATTACTCCACATACAAATTAGTTTATTGGAAATATATTTAAGGTTCAGGATAATAATGGCCACATTGTAATTGAATTTGATAAAGTGATAAATTTAGGCCTCATATAGAACTAAAAATTGCAAGGTGATGCAATCAACATTGGAAATAAACCATATTAATATCATTAGGGGATTTTATTTACATTTATCACTACTACAGATAATTAATTGCGAGGTAAATTATAATTAGGATCGAAACTCTAAAAAAATCATAGGGTAATTTCTTGTGAAATTAATTTTAAAAAGGACACCATAAATTCACCCCCAACCCTATATGTTTTATATCATTTTATTATGCACTTTTATTAGATTCTTATAGAAATTTATCTCCTTAAATAAACATATATTGGTGAATATGGAAAATATATTTTTTAAAATAGTATAATTATACCAACATTATATGGAAAAAATTATCATATTAAAAAGAATTATATGATTTTTTATTTTATATAAATCAGTCGGACATTATAAAAGCTGCTAAAATGGTATTTCCAACAAGAGATAGATTGCATGGGTAATTTTAGTGATAAATGATGTATGTATGTTTATTAAAATGAAATAAATTATATTCTCATTCTCCCATTAGAAAAATTTTATATGGAGGTGATGGGTCTCCAAACTATTGATAGTACTTCTACAAATATTGGAAACTTATTTTAATAGGATGTGAAAGTAATATAAGCAATACTTATAATATACAGATGAAATTTTAAATATGTGAGAATATATAGTGAATAAATTATAATGTATTAATTCTCAAAAGTAAATAATTTTTCATGTAACAATAGTGGTTTTAGATATACCATGGTGGATTTATCAATCATTAAGAAACATATGAGAAACATCCCTAAAATGTATGATTATAAAATTTTCACTATTATATGTAGACATTAATTTTCACTTGATGAAATGAACAAAATAATTTTGTTTTATAAGATTTGGAATGACCATTTGTTCAAGAAGAATATAAATGATGATAATATGTCCTTTGAAGTATTAAAAAATGAAATTAGGGTCGTAGATGTTGAGTAATCTAATGAATTGAATAATGAAGAAGAAAAGGGTTAACATTATATGAGAGTAATGGATTTTATTTAAAATAAATTAAAAAAAGGAAAAAATTTCATATGATGATAGACTTGCACTAAAAAAAATTTAAAATTGAATGTTTGGGAAAATTGTAATAAATGTTCTAATGACGAACTTATGTTTATAAGATTTTGATGAGTAGGAAGAGAGAATTTATAGACATAAGAGACGTAAAAATATCAAGAAAATTAAAAAATAAATTAAGAGTAATAAATGATTCAATATAAAAGTTATAATTAATTTTACCAAATAAGAAGAAGGATAATCCCACAAAAGATTCCATTAAAATATAATTTTTTTAAAAAGTTGAGAAACATCATGGATATTGTTGAATATGAAAAAAAAATCAATGTTGTGGTAGAGATTTGTAATGACCAATTTTTTTTTTAATTGAAATTCCCTGTTTATAATTAGTTCATATGGTATGAACACATATGATAACACAATACAATATTTATAATTGATGAATGGATAAAATAATAAGGGTTCCTAAAAGTTAAGGATGGTATATTGATGAAATCGTAACTAGACCATTGGAATAGTAATATTACCCTTATGAATAGTATACCATCCAATTGAATACTAACCTTACCCATTAAATTATAAATTGTAATTTATCCATCTTATAAGTGAAAATATGATATAATTGTATCATAGCATATGCAATTAAATATTTTATAAATTATAAGCAAGTGTTGGTATTTTTGTTGGCCATAAATGTTTAAATAATTTTTTTTTATTAATTTTATAATTTAAAATAAAATTTATTTTCCTAAAATTAATTCATAAATTATTATTTTTAAGTATTATTATTAGTAGATAATTTTCTGAGACATTAGTTAATTTTCCATAGTGTTATAAAGGAATTTATAAATTTAAAATATGTATTTTACAAGTAAATGACCATTTTAATTTAAATTTTAATTTCTCATAATTAGAAAATTATTTTCATAAAAATGAGTTCATTTTTTTATTCTATATATCAAAAAATGTTTATGGTAATTTTTGGGATTTTTCTAAAATACTTTAATTTTTGGTGAAAAGTAAAGTATGATAATTTACGATAAATGAAAAATACATGAATTATAGAGTCATATGAGATGTACTGTATATGTAATACCATTATCTCTAACTCACATTCTCAATTTATAATATTTAGTCTCATGACTTAGTCATATTTCTTTTTTTTGAGAAAAATAATAAAATATTGAGTAATGTAATGAGAAAACACCCCTCTCCTCCACTATAAATATCAACCCTCACCACCTCTCATCCTCACACCTATCAAGCCTTGAGAATTATCCAAATTTTACCCAATACTCATCCTAAACCCCCCCCCCCCCATGACCAAGATATTTTTTTCTTATCAAAATACCACATCCAATTCCCTCAAGAGGTTCCGAAGAAGAAGGAATCAAGAGCTAATGCCCTCTTCAGTTTTCTTTCAATTTCTTTTCAAGTTACTTTCTATCCCTTTCTCTCATCTCTATCCATAATAAAAATAGAATTAAAACTCTAGTATCATAAATAAACTATAATTTTATCAGGTTTATGGAATAATTATTCATCAATACTCTTCTCCTCTCTTTTTTATTTTATGAATGAAAACATCGTCTGGGAGGTACCGATTTACCACCTTCATGGATGGCGTGACTTAACCATTCAATTATACCTTCGAGGTTGGCCATTAAACCAGTTTTATGGTTGAAAAAAATTATAATAAAAGTATTATATCTTATTTAGTGTTTTGGATTAATTTTTATAGATGGTAATAATTTATAAAATAAGACAAGTTCATCATGATAAAAAATAATAATCTATCCAATTTTTATCAATGATATATCGAAGTAATCTTCCTAAATTATTAAAATAAAAAAAAATTAAATTATATAGATTAATTAATAAAAAATTAGTCCAGTTCTTGACAAATATCCTCATTCTACCTGATTTTCAATACACATGTACAAGTAATCTGATCCTTAAAACCAAAGAAATCAACGCTCAAAAACTATGAAATTAAATCTCCTAACACATAAAAATGTCATAAATGATCTTAATAACGTTATAATAAAATAAATACTTGTATAAATGGTTCTTGAATTTTTAACTAGTGAATTTTATTTTTTTATTCATGACAATAAGATGATGTGCAGAATACATTCAGACAGAAGGTAGGGGATTCTACCATCGCCTCAATTATTCCTTTAGGTTACAACTTCTCTATTTTTACCCAAATAAAATTATATTTTATTATTATTTAAATATTATAAATTATGTTTATATGTTCCAAACTCATGTATAATAATACATTCATCTTTATTTTTTGGGGATATACATGTTTTCAAAAGGTATCTATACTCAATATTTCTCGATGACCAATCCCGATTTAAGGAAACTTCCCGAATTATTACCAATTTTCCAATTTCTCCATGGTCTATTTATGAAACCATTATTTTTATTAAATAACTCATTTTATCATTAAGAAATAACTTGGTTAAATTATTGTTTACCACAAATAATTATTCCCTTTTCGTTTTAAAGAATCATGATTGTTTTCCTTTATATCGTACCAAAATGTTTTATTTCTAAAGTATCTTACAAAATATTTTCACTGTAGTTTGAAATAACATATCATAATATTTTCCTATTGTTTTTTATAAATTTGGATTTATTATTTAATTCTGTTATTTCATGGACACTTTTATGATACACCCATTTACTATTCTTTTAACATGATTATGGTACCCAATTATTTTAATGGGTAACCCTTCTGTTTATAATTGATAACTTATGTAAAATTATTTAAATGAAAATTATATTCATGAACATGTTATCACGGGTGTGTCCAGATAGCACTCTAAATAATTGGGTAATGTTTAGTCTCTTGAGGCGTTATGTGAAACGATCATGGTGGTTAACCTTGAATCGTTCTCCATGTGAAACGATCTTGGTTGTAAGCCTTGACTTGTACTCCTCTATATACAACAAGTATTGAATCGTGATAATCTATTTGCAGCAAGCCTTGACTCATAACAAATTCATGTTTTATGTTTCTTCGACCTTACTACTATTCTGTGACTATATGATACCATATTCTGTTTGATATGATTCTATATATTTAATCATGTTTAATTCATTTTTATATTATTATGTCGTGCCTTCTAACCCATGTGGTATAATTTTTTTATTGTTTATTCCCTTACTATGGCTTTTAACTCATCCATATGTTCATGTTATCCCCATGATATCCTATTTATATGTAAGAGCTGAAACTATGTTAGGGGATCATAGTTGATCTTAAATAAAGAACTCTTTATTTATTCCCATGTTTACAATTTTATGTACCTAGTCTTCCAAGAAACTAGACTTTACAATCCTTGGATTGTAATTTGCTGTTTAATTATTCTTAAAATCATGTAATGATATGTGTAAATGGATAGGGTCACTATAAGATGAATGTAAGCTAACGTACATGTAACATGTGATGAATGTCAAAATTGAGTAATGTATTGAACAATACACTCTACTCAAAAGAATATCGAATATTGAATAAAGGTAATGGATGGATGAATGGTTGAAATTAATAGATTCTTACGCTAATGTAATTAAATATCTAAAGTGAAATGTTATGGACCATGAAAAAATGTAACATATTTGATTATAAACATTTCATTAAGTATTATGGGTTATATTATAAATAATCAATTTGTCATAGAGATGAAAATGCCCTTAAAATGATGAGTGGTGTTTTCAAAAAAAGTTGTGGAAGTAAAATTTGAAACATCTTCGGTTAGTGAAAATTTTTTCCAAAAAATATATGTGAAATATAATCATGTTTAAAATTAAATAAAATCATTATATAAAAACCATGATGTTTTGAAAAACAGATATGTGTGTGTGTGTTTTTTGGGAAAAAATGATAACCATCAATATCATTAAATGTTAAAGTAACATCATTAAAAAAATTACCCAAACCATAGGAAATTGGAGGCTTCCACCACCACAAGACCTCAAAAATATTTTCAAAAAACAAACTCCTATCAACATGAATTATCAATATTAAATTGATGTTATTTTTTATATGGAAAATATTGCGATAATGCTTATAGTTTTTTCACAACATGTCACTCTCTATAAGTAAACATGAATCAATGGTGAGAAACTCCCAGATAAAAGGAATAAACTTTTAAAAAATTAAGAAAAATATCTGAAATTAAAATTAAATGTATAAAAATTCATCATGTATGAATACTTAGAATATATTTTACTACCCTGAGTTAATTCATGGATGATGTGATCATTATGGTTGGGGTGTTAATTAATGAATGATTAATTATTCCGTATAATTTCTTTTTAATAAATTATGAAATTAATTTTTGAAAATAAAGAAGGGATGAAATGTAAAATTGGGTTAAGGTTTCACCAAATATGAAGGAAAAAATAAGACACTGATATATGATATTGGTTATTCCTCTTATATATCTAATTATATGATAATTATAAACAATATTAAAGAGTTTTATGTATGATTAGTTAAATTTTGGAATGATAGTTCCTTGATAATTTGAAAAGATGATACTACTGAGATTGAAGCCTAGAAAAAAAATATAATGATTTTATATTAGTTTGTGTTATTGATCACTACTTACTATGTGTCTACCAACTTTTTTGAAATAAAAAAGAAATAATTTTTATGAATGAATAATGTTTCATTAAACTCTTGAAGGTGGGAATAATTTACACTATAGGATAAATTTGTTATTGTAACTTGTTCTAAATTGGCGACTAAAGTAAATTTCTCTATCTGAGGGTTGAAGATTAAAATAATGGATAGGATATAATACCTAGAAATCTAGGATAAAATTTTTCTGGAAAAATATTAAAGGAAATTTTAGTGAGTGATCTAATCTAATAAATGAGGGAAATGGGTTTTTTGGGAAATTTTATCAAGAGGGGAATATGCCTTATAAAATTTTGAAATTGATGGAAATTAAACACACTATACCAATTGACTGTATAAAAGTTTTCTTATTTGGACTAAAACGACATGAATAAAAAAAAGGTGATCTTTAAATTATAACTTTCATTGAAAATTTCACCATAATTACCAATTGGATGTTCATCGAATGCTAATTATTTATTGTGGACATATTCAAAATATTCAGAAGAGAATTTTAGGAAGATCTATCAGTATAAATTTTGAATATAAGAGTAGATAAGAGATATTAGTTTACCAATTAATAATTTTAATCCTAAATTTAATTTTATGGGATTAAATTACATTATAATTTTTTTTAGACTACTCGCATGAATATAGATGCATAGATATAAAAATAGAACATTTGTTGATATAGGAAGAACCATGCGAAAAAAATATATACTCTTGAAATTATTTTAGAAGGAATCTATATGTACATCAATACATATTCAGAATATATTTTTCTTTTGGATATATTCAAATATGACTCATTAGGAATTGTGGTACAAGAAGAAACCAATACTGATGAATTTCATTGTTTTCTGGGGAATGTGATATTTTAAAATAAAAAATCTAGATTATATAATGTTTTATGAAATGGTTGATAAAGATTTATTCATGGTAAATTAATCCAATAATAGAAGCTATATGTTTTAGAATAAATAAAAATATAAGTAGATAGATTCCTATGATGTGGAAGTCACTAAAAATAATTACCATAAATGACACCAACAAAAAATATATTGAATAATTAATGGAATATAAAGGGAAAATGTCACTCCCCAACATTTATTTACCAATTAGGTTTTAATAAGTTAATTATTTCTATTTTTATTTTTCAATATCAAGATGAACTTGTTTAAATTTTTTAAATATTCATATTTTATTAGGTTCATAGTTGGAGCCTGACTATTAGAAATTTTTTAGAAACTATGAGAATACATCTATATTGTTTATAGAGATTTACACAATTATAGTGCATGGTTTACATAACTCTGTGATCTGACCATGTGAGGTGATCTTGGATTTCAATAATGGTGTGCATAATTTGTGCATAGTTTTTCCAACTACATGACCAAAAAATATTTGTTATCCCAAGCCAAAAAAATTACTTATGTTTAATTAACAATAATAACATAATTTTTATATCCCTATTCCCATTTCCGGATCACAAACTCTCCATCCCCTTTTCAAATCTATTTTGTGTAACTCCAAGGGATCCCTCTACTATGTCTTCTCCTTTTCCTTTATCATGGTTTCTAGCCACTATCCCATCTAATTACATGTGTGTTCATTAAAATAAAATCCCTTAAACTTTCCTTTTTTTCTTCTATATTTTCTTCTACCCTATGTAGTGAACCTGACCAAGTTGAGAACTAACATAATTTTGTTTATTTTTTTTCTTTATGCCTAGAGTCCTTGATCCCTGATTAAATTGGGTTTCTATAATTTCTATTAAAGGCAGTTATTTCCCCATTATTTCAAAATAAGATTTATTATACTCATCTTATGTGGGAAAATTTAAATTATAGATTTTTTGATTTTTAGTATTCATTTTTTACTTTTGGTATTTTCTTACAAGTGCAACGTCTGGATAAAACTTCATCTATGTCACATCTCATATATAGCCACTAGAACTAATGTCACACTTCATAAACATATTAGTAAAACCTATACAAATAGTCCAATGATACTGATAATAGTTAATTCACATTACAAATCATGTTTCGATCACTAAAAATGACAATTGGAATTATTAGTAGGTGGTCATGGGTTTCTATTGGTGATGCCTCATTCGGGTCATCACCATATAGTATTGTAAGTTATGATTATTCTGAGGAATGTTAAAATATTTGAGAAAAATGAGTGAATTAGTAAGGATGGGTATTTCTGGGGGTTTACTTTTTAGGCTATGTTGATCCATGATGATTTTAACATCTCTCAAAAAAAGTTGTATAATTTGGACACATTTCATGTGATGAGATGTGTGGAACTTGAGCTGAAACATGGTATGTCAGTGGTCGATAAAATAGATCAAATTGTAGATTCCGATGTGAATGTTCTTTGAGAGAAATATATTGTGTCATCTCATGTCTTGTAGAAATGCATAAATTATTTACACGAGGAAAGGGAATTAAAAACATGGGTAAATGATAAATATAATAACTTATTCCCTGACAATACCAAGGGTTTATTTCCCAAAGATACAAAAATAAATATCAGGGTGAATTTTTACACTCATGGTTTCATTTCTAGATATTCCTATTTTTTTGTGTACATAATTTTTTCATTGAATTTCTAGGTGTTTTTTTACTGAAATTTGATGCTTTGGAGGGATAAAGGGTGGAACACTATTAGTGCATGGTTAGTATAAACAGTTCAACAACCACAGAAATCCAAGTATCTTGGACAATAGCACTAGATTTCAAGAATGTTTAGGTGCATGGATTTTAAAACTGTGTATCCCAAACCATGTGGCCTTATATTTTGAGACAAAGTCACCCGCATGGTTGGTGCATAGTTTTGAAAACCATGCAACCAAACCATTCGTCCGGGATAGTTTATATATATTTTGGTTTTCTAAAAATAACCCTCCATAATTTTCTCCTCTTAACCCCTAATTTTCTCCCCATTTCAACCCTTACCACCCTAGTCACACCTCCCCTCATCTCCACCCCTTCATGCCTTCAACTTTATTAATTTTGGTATAGATTATTTATGGATGATTCAAGTAAGTGTCTCCTCTATTCTCCTCAAGGAATCTTAATTTTTTTGAGATTACTTATATTTATTGGTTGTTTTGACCTATGGTTTCCAAAGTCTGAAATTATTTCTTGGGTTTTTATGTTTTTGGTGTGTGCTTTCTTCTACAACATCTCTATTAATCGAACACTGTGGTTTCAAACTGAATTTTGGTGACTTTAAAAAGTGGTAGGTGGTTCCAAGTTTTTATTTTATTAAATAAATTAAATATTATTTGATATATTAGTATTTGTTTTCATAAATTATATTTTTTGAAGAAATGGGATACATAAAAGGCGTTATTGTTTGTGAGACTCTTAGAATGGTAATCCAATATGTTGATAATGGGGTGATTTGGAGTGTGATGGTTTGGTTTGTGAAAAATGGGGGATTAATGTGGTTACAATGATAGGATAAAGTAAATTGGAAACCTGGTTACCAATGTAGGAAGACTAGGACATGTATTATAGGGATTAACTTCCCTACCTAGAATGATTTTGTATGAATAGTAACAAAAACTTTGTGGATTATCTTTCTTTGTTATCCCTAGTAAAATAATAGACATTTGAATCCATTATAATTCATAGAGAGTATGATTATCAAATGTCCCCATTACCCCTATTTATATAGGTATTACCCATGGTTCTTTTGTTGTGTTTTTACCGACATCAGGTTATCATTGCATCTTATACCTTTCTTGTTAATCTAATTTTTATTTTAGAAAACAAAAATTATTTATTTCAATAAAAAAAGAATTTTTATTCTTCTCATAATGTATATGCCTTAAAAACATGGTTGGATCCTACTTGGTGTGTGAGATCACACCCTATATACAAAAAATTGTTGAATGTAGATCCTATTCGTTCTGAATCAGGAACATTTAGGGCCTCGTTTTGTAGAGGTGTTTAATCTTATTAATGGAATCTCTTATGGAAGTTGTTGATAGTGGGTACATATGGGATTAATTTCCTCCTGCCATATAGATTCTACTATTTATTTTATTGACCCCTCCCAGTTTTGATCAATTTATTTTTGGTTATAATTTTGAACTTAAATTTTAGACCTTTATATTCCCCTTTTTGAATATTTTTAATGGATAGTTGTTATGATTATTTATATAAATGTATTAATTATATTAGATATGGTTATTTATATGGTATTATTATGGTAATATCATTCCCAAATGTGTTCTTTGGTACCTATACATTAGTTTCTATACCAAAGGTCATTCTCAAACCCCAAAAATAGTTTTCTAAAATATACCCAAAACAAAATGAAACCTACAGATATCAGAGTGGACTTTATATCAAAAATTCTAACCAGACTAAAACAATAAATCAAAATATGGACATCCAAGTTCCATATACACACAACATAATTTTTTACTAATTAATGATTCTTGACCAGAGAAAAAAATAAAAATATCTACTAATATAAGTTATAACTCTGAAGACATCAACATTGAAAACAAGAAAAATAACATTCATAAGTTCATAAAAAGGACTTATTTATAAAAATCAGCATCAGAAAAATGACAAAATAAGATAATTCGGATAATGAAAAGTGGAAAATACCTCAAATTTGTGATAACCATTATCAGTATCCCAATGCTGGTGAGGATATACTTCCTAAAATATGCTTTCAATTAGAAAACTTCTAGAGTTGACCCAATCGACCAAAATTGTGATAATATGTAGGAACATACATATAATAGGGATTATAATGCACAAATTGAACATATTGAATGAAAATAATGGATTTATTCCTTTTGGATGAAGCTAAAACTTGAGAAAGTTTGGACGAGATGGGATCCCTTACTCTACACTTCTCACCAGATGGGGATATTTAACCATCTTCAAAAGGACTATAGAATCTACCCATCAATGGTTTCAAAAAAAATATTAACTAGAAATGACTCATTCACCAACTCCTCAAATTATAAATTACCATCTATATGAACTCATGTATTGATATCTGAAAGAATTCCCTTCATGAACTAAAGTGACTACAAGGAATCACATGACATTACCTCTAGAGAAATGTGAACCAACTCATTAAAATGTTCGATGTACTCCATTATAATTCTTGGTCCTTCTTGGAAACTCTTAATCTCGACAACCTTCATTACCTTAAACTCATTGGGAAGTGAAAATTGTCTATATGTGATCATAAATAAATCATATGACATCTAAACATATAACTAAGATGAGATGATGATCTTATACGAATCAAAACATAACCCATTAAATAACCATAGGATATCTTAAACCCTTATATCCCCAGGATACCCCATGTAACGAAATAAAATCTTAATATTCTTAATCCAATTACGTGCATCTCTAGAACCCATATCACCTCATAAAATATGAAACCCCCTCAAAGAGATTTTCCCCACCACTTTATCATGAGTCTTGGTGGTGTCATGAACTGATTGAGCCACTCACGAATCTGTATGTACCCAAAAAATGTTCCTATGAGTCATACACTAATTAGAAAATAAACACAATCCAAATTAATAACAATCCAAATTTAAATCCTAGACAAAAATAATTAAATCCCAACTAAATAAAACAATCCCAAAATGGAAATAAACCAAATAAATAAAGCAAATTTAAAAAAAATCCTCTTCTCAAAATGATTAAAACACTAAATTTAAAACTCAAAATTTTAGAAATATCATATTAAAATTTAATACCACTATAAATTCCACAATTAAAGTTGAAAACATTTCCCTCACTTAGGTCTATTTAAACCCCACAAAAGCATTTCATATAAAAAATACATAGTTATTCAACATAAAAATCTATTTTTAGCCATGTCCCCTTATCCCTTTCCTTGATTCACAATAATAAAATGACCCTTTACCGGGATTACGTCATAAATTCCCTCTATTCAGCACCCCACCCAATTCTATTATCAAGGGTATACCTTAAAAGCAGTTTCCATTTTCAAGTAAGACTCTCAATGTTCCAAACATGCCTTATCAATTACAATAAAATATCGTTCATTTTAAAAAAAATATTCATCTCACATTGAAACAAACATTAATTTCAAAATCCAATTAAAATTAAAATAATTTCCATTAAGACACTAGGAAAATACTCTTCAAAAAAAAATATTCCTTATTTTAAAATGATTCATTTAAAACTATTATTATCCCATTTTTATCACAAAAAACAAAATAAACATAATCAAATAAAAGTAAAATAAAATGTGTCCAACACATAATTTCCTGATGGGACTATTGTTGTTTCGCTACTTAGACATTTTTAATAGGAGTCCATGTGCCAAGGAAACATTATACATTAGCCTATATCCAAGACTTTAAATTGAAAACAATAATTCCATGATTTTTTTATTAGGTTCTTTAATTATATTATTTTCTATATAAATTATATAAAATTTCTTTGAATGATAAATTTTTTTCCCTTCTTGTTATTGATGTTTTATTAAGACTTTTTGAGGGTTTTTCTTTAACAAGACATGTTATATATATATATATATATATATTGAAATGTTAAGCACATTGAGTGCTTAGTTTCTCTTATAAATTATTTTATTTTGGAATTATAGAGATATTAAGGATGTTTTGGACTTCCAACTGGTTTTCCATAAATTCATATTGGAACAATAGATTTCCAAATAGATTCAAAATGGTTTATTTCAAGGAATCACCTTTTTCAAATGATTTATCCTGATCAAAATTAATTAAAAAAGGAATGGAATTTTAAAGAAAAAATTATGTATGCATAATTCTTTAGTAACACATACATTCCAATGAAAAATTTACAAAAATATTAGTGGAATATCAAAACTAGGAATGTAGTAAAAGTTAGTGAGAACCAAATCCATCCTCATCCACTAATCTCCTCTATTATAGGGAAATAATTCCCCTTTAAATGCATTGTTTCACTCAAAAACATTGATAGATTCCCTATAATTGTAGAAATAAGTAAATTCTATTTGTCTAAATAGAAAAGAGATCAGAAATTAAACTGTTTGAAAAACATACCTCCCTCTATGAAACCATACAAGTCATCACCCACGAAACAAGAACTATAATTACCCATCAGAAATAATAAAATATTTGATAAACTTGTAACTGAAAATTTATATGGATATATGTGTGATCATAAAAATTCACACTAGTGATTCCAAAGAGATACCACCACCTCTAAATTACCATTCAAAATAGAACCTTTTCAAAAAAATTAGATAATATAGATATATATAATAAAAGTTTTTCAATTTACTTTATAAAAACAAACAATCCAAACATTAAAAAAACCCCATTCCCCTTGATTTTTCTAAAAATGTTCTATAAGTATTAATGAATTATAGATAATTCATTTATAATAATAAACATTCATCAAAATAAAAATTTCAGTGAAATGTAAGTATTTGAATGCATATCAAAAAATACTAAGAAATATATTGAAGAATATTTCATAAAACTAGGTGATGATATAGAAGCTTCAATACAAGAATAACAACTAAAATTTTCTTCTAAAGACATCAATGAATGAGGGAAATTGTAATAATAGTAAAATGCATATAATTGGAAGTTCCTAGACACCATGTGATAAGACCCTGGTTCTACAGGGTTCAGAACCATCTATTGTCCTATCAATTTGATCCATAGTCTACAACTAACCAGATTCCATAAATTATCCTCACTTGTGGGACATCCCACCATGTTCATTTGCCAACCATGGGGGATAATCTCCATCTAATCAGGAATACATAGTGACCATCTCTTTACTCGCACTACAATACCAAGGATCTCATGCCTTTGATAAAAATTGGAGGCAAGGATACATGTATAAATAAAATATTGTTATCATCAGTAATTATAAGCCATCCCAATGATAATCCATATCCAAACACTATCTATGAAAACACTCTCCCAAAACAATATGACATTTGTAGAGGTGTGCGCATCCAAGATCAAGATATTAGATGTACCAATCAATCATTATCAATTTATAAATTTAAAATAATTTCCATGGAAACATCATTCTTTTCAAAAGATTATTTTAATACTAAGGAAACATCATAAAAAATATAATCATCCTATCAATATTTAGTAAGTGTAAAAATACATTCAGCATTTGAAAAACATTATTAAGCTCATTAGAAATTAAATTTTCCATTAAAATTTATGGGAAACCATTGAAAATGGAAAAAGAATCATCAACAATATCAATTTACATGATAGAAATCATTTGGAAGCCAATAAAAAACCCATGATTCCTGAAATTTCAAAACAAGTTTAGAATCTTATTTTAACTAGAAAACACACATCAAATAATATATGGAAATTGTAGAAATAAAAAATTAAACCATATCCACTCATAAAACCCATTTTATTCAGTTTATTTACTTCAAAATGTAATGAAAACAAGTACTAAAAATTCTATTGATGATTAAAATTTAACTGTTTAAACATAAGTTAACCTGCCTCAAAACTATATAATCATATCACAAAGGGTATAAATGTCATCACATTCAACAAATCTTCCTAGATCAGATCTCACATCAGGCCACATGTGACATAGGAACCAAAAATTGCAATATAAAAACAACCAAATTGGTTTATGGTTCACCCAAGATTTCTCACATTATAAAAGAAACAATAAACCTAAATAATGAATAAATAAAAATTATGAGAAGTAAAAAAACTAACCTGAGAATATCAAACAAAAAATCAGAAGAGAATCAACTCAATTAAGAGTGAGTGAGGAAGGATGTCACAATGCTGAGATCCCATTCTTGGTGTATTCAGTGTGAGGGTTGGGGGTGAGGAGAAGAAAACATTAATATAGTTTAATTTCATTAAGGGGAAATGAGTATTTTATAAATTTATCCCCATTATACTCTTTGTATGGTTTCAAAGTAGGGTGGTCCAAACCATTCACCAACCATGCGACTTTACTAGTGAGTATGCACACTCTTCTTGGGTAGGGAACACATTTATGGAATCTGTGCGCTAGTCATGCAGTCTACTCTATAAATGTTACATATGCACCCATATTGTATTCCCCAAGTTTCTACTAATAATGCACCAAATGTACACTTATACAAAAAATAAAAAAAATGTAAAATGTAAAACCGGTTAAACCTAAAATCCCCAAATTATAATAAAAACAATTAAATACTGAAAATTTAAAATTAATCAATCCAGGCCATCATAAGTGTGGACCAGTGGTTTAGTCATCTTGGGCATCATTCCTTTAGATTATGACACTCATTAAGACTCGTGGATTATTTCTGAGTTGAAAATCATTGTTTGACCTAAGATCTAATATGGTGGGGATATAATTATTTAAGTGTGTAACGGTGAAATGGCTTTGTAATGTTTCTTGATATTGAAATCCATTTTTTCCAGCCCACCTGACCTTGATCATAATAGTGGATTTGTTGTCTAAGATTCTGGGTCATGTGATGGATTCTATTAGAGATCCCATACAAACCAAAAACATTAATGTGGTGATTTATATGTTAGGGGTTGTGGTAATCCTTAGTATGAGGTCGAGTTTAGGGAGTAAAGTCCCTTCCATTGATTATTTTTTTGGATGTTTTTATTTCCATGATCTCAAGGATTATTTCATTGATGTTGATTACATGTTTAAATATTATCTATTTTCTATTTTGGTATTTTGATGTCCAATGTATGGAATAAAAATTGAGTGTTTGTTCTTATTCATTAGATCTTCACAATCTACACTTGAGTAGTAGTTTATCATTAATTTGTTTTGGATCAACTAAATCTATTTAGAGTTTATGGGGTTAGAAAATGTCATCATGGGGAGAATTTTTACACCCATACTAGAAAAAATTCATTTTTTATTTATTATTTAGACCTTATTTATTTTTTCCCTTCTTAGTGGGGTTTTCATTAAAATTGGGTGTTATTGGGATTAAAAATAATGTCACATGATTAAGGCAGCTTATTTTCCACATAGTGAACAAACTATATGAAGGCTTTGGTAATTTAACCGAGCTGAAATGAATTATTAAAGTATGGTTTTCCAAACATTGCAGCATATCCCTATGGGGTACTTCAAGCCTTTCATTATAGGGTATATAGTTGTCACATAGATTGGAAAACCAGGAATCCAAATCATTCCCAAGTCTTAGATCTTAGTAATGGTATTTGATTATATTATCCCTTTTATTTTTTTTAAAAAATCAGATAAATCCCTCCCCCACCCTATTTTCTTTCAACACCACCCAAGATTGGATCCCCACATATATGTTTCTCCTCCTTTCCTCCTTCCATTATTTAATGATTTCCTTCCCAATTACTATTTTGATCATATCAAGTAATAATTTCCTACCCTTTATCAATTCCTTTTTCCTCTTTCATCTCATCCTATATGTGGAGTGAGGTTGTTCAAACCCTAGAGAGTTATAATTGTCTAAATTTTTTGGTATTTTTTTAGGGGTTTTTTTTATTTTTAGGGTTTCTTTGAAATCAATTATGGATGTATTAGACCTCAACCATCAAAGGTATATATATTCTCTTCAGTTTTTTGTAGGATACCCTATTTATAATCCTTTAATTTAAATCCATTATTTTATGATTAATTTTACAAGTGTTTTAAATTTATTAAAAATTATTTAAATTATAGAAATGTTTTTTAATGAATAAATATTATTGCATTCAATATTTCCATATTTTTCCGATATTTCCATATTGGGATTCCATTATTAAATAATGTTTTTGAGATTGTTTAAAATTCTAAGAACCTTGGATATTTCCTTTTTTCTAAATGGTTTATTTGGTTTATGTTTAAAATAAATAAGGATGTTTAGGTCTTTTGACAGATTTTATATATAGTCCCACAACAATATTTTGGTTTCCAAAAGATCCTCAAAGTGATTTCTAATCCTTGATGTATTTTACATTAATGTATTCATATATCTATATATTGAAAAAAATAAAATTTCCCTCATTGTACATATTCAATCCTATATATAGGAAAATTATAATTTGGAAAAGGGTTGATTATATATATATCAAGGATTATGTTTGTTTAAGTGTAATGAATGGATTTTAAATGGGAATTATGTGGAATAAAATGTGGTTTTCCAATGGAGTAATATCGATTTCTAAATGTCTAAGGATCAGTTAAAAATTTCTAATGATTTTTTAAAAAGGATGTTCAATAAAATGGGAGACATGAATATTGTGTAATTTTAGAACTCAAATTTGATATGATGGGAATGTCTCTATGATTTTGAGAATAGGTATTTTCATTGGTAGAGTTGGGAGGTGAGTTGTTGGTGAATGCTTTTTTGTCATTGTAGTAAGTTGGAGACATGAATTCTCCACTAAACCTTTATTATGTATTTTAGTTATGGGCATAGCACTTGGGAATCCAAGGTACCATGAAATACAGACTATGGACTAGTACTCTATGTGAGATGGTTGGGCCTTGTAATAATCTCCCTAACAATTTTAAGCTACAAAACTAACTGAAAAACATTATTGTAATGTGGATACTTTTAGAAATTTTCCGTTATCCTATATAGTGTATTTTACACGGGGAGAGTAATTTCCATGGTGGATCAGCGAGGGTGGGAACTATGACCCAAATTATTTTACACCATAAATAATGAATAATTACCTAAATATACACTAACCAAAACACTAGGAAATCATCAGGCCTAGAGTCTTTAGACAAGATAGTACGTGGAACATTAACATGATACATGGGTGAAAATTAATTATTCAAAAACTCCAAACAATACCACATACTCCTAGTATTTTCTAAAGAATTATGGAATAACATGGGAATGTACATAAGAAATGGGTTATCTATAAATACTATTATGTAAATAAACAAAACACTGAATATTTTATATTAGTACAGGTGATCCAAGAATAATATCAATGTAACATGAGAGGGGTGAGGTTCATAATCATGAACAATGAGGTATGATATAACATAAACACAAAAACGAAACATTTGAATGTCGAAATAACCTAAAACATGACATCATAAACATAATTCAAGTTTAACCACCAATAAAACATAACATACCTTTCTTAGGATAACCTCATATGAACCATACATGGCATCTCATATGATAAAACTGTTACCAAATGCATTGGATGGCTATATAATTTCGGGCCAACCAGTGACATTTATATCATGTACATTCATAAGTGTGCAACATAGATCCTAAAATATTAGGATTTATTTATTGACTTTTAACCCAAATATGAATGATTTGAGGTTAAATACTTGTAGAACCAGGATCATTGAAGTATTGTCACAATAAGGTGAATACCATTGAGTATAAATAGAAATGAGTATTCACTGCAAAAATGTTTGGAATGGGAAATTTCAAGATAATTTTATATAAAATACAAGTGTACATAATGGTTTATATAATGTTTGAATGATAGTAAAAGGTGTAAATAACTATATGATAATCATAAGGATATTAATATTAATGTGTAAAAATATATCCCAAGTTGAACAATTATAAATCAAAAGGAATTACATAAAAAGGTTCTTGAATAAACAAGATAAGAAAAGTCTCTCTTACATTGAGAAGGTTCTTAGAAAATATAAGGAGGTTCTTCCTAGGAGTCTCGGGGAACCTTGGGAGGGCTCTATAGAGGTGATGGTTGACTTAATATTGTTCTATAAGAGTTTTTAGTAAATATGAATGGGTGCTTGTGTGGTTTTAATTAATAAAAGATGGTATAATTAAATATTAATTTCCAAACGTAGGTTTTTAACCCTATAAGATAAATTAATCAACCCAAAAAAATACAGTTGTTTTTTCTGATGGTTTATTATAAGTAAGAGTGACTATAAATATTTTATAATTCTGAGAACTGAACCCATAAAAATAACTTCTTTAGTGATGTAGATTTGTATCATGTTTATAAATAATTAATCTCAAACGTTAAAAACAATATATGTTTTGGATGGGGTTTTAAGGGTTAATCAAATAACTAAAACAACACCTTATTTTATAGGGGACACATACTTTTGTTCATTAATACCAATCGTAGTATTTATTATGTAACTTTTGGTTCTTTATGATGTTATATTACATATCATATAATTATACTGTTTTTATGCATTACCCAAAAAATTGAATATCTCATAAAATTATAAAACAATCACTCTTGGAAAATTTCAAAATTATTATTGGAAAAATAATATTTATTTTAACAAAATAATTATATAGTTATGAAAATTTACACTTTTATATAAAAAAAATTGATTTATTGAAAATACTGGGTTTTTTACAATAACATTTTTTGGGCAATTTTAAAAATTACCTTTGACTTAATAAAATTTTCTTATAATTTATATTTAATAAGTAATATTATATCAGTAAAACGTCATTTATTTAAAAAAATATTGAATTAATCAAAAATTATTTCTCGATTGAAACTTTATATTTCCCAAAAACACAATTTTTGGTTCATTATATCAAAACCTAATTTTTACCAAACTCTTTTTTAATATTTTCAAAACTAATGTTAAAAAAGTGATAAATATAATCATTGTTTTATAAAAAAGACAATATAAAAAACATGTTACATTCTAGATACATATCACTTTATTACACCATCTAATTCCCTAAGGGTAAGGTTTGTGGTGGTGATATTTTAGTCAGTGGTTCGATGAACACTGTTTGTGTTAGGATATTGATGAGCTTCAACTTCTCTCATAAATTATTTTGATCATGCATTAGGTGATAAATATCCACTGCATCTAGATCATAATAAAATCCCACTGATGTTATATTTTTTAGATGTTCTGATAAATGGGCTTCATAGGGTATGATCCTACCCGTGGAGTCCATCATTTCCTTTTTCATTATCCAATAGAATTTTCATTACCGTTAATATAGTGATATTAACGTTTACTATTAAATAACTATATTATCAATGGTTATGATGGTTAATGGTGTGTTGGATCTAAAAAATGATATAACAGCTCTAAAATAACTAATGTAACGCATGTGATTCCAATAACCATATTATATGATAAAACACATATTCATTCAAAAATGGTGTTTCTTTTATTAAGGTTTGGGTTTTCCAATTCTCCCCCACAAAATTTTCACCTAAAAAATTCATTTCATCTAATAAAATGGAATCGTATCATGTTTTATTTCATCTTCTAATTCTCATGTTGCTTACTCAAACTCGTTGTCCCTTAGTAGCACTTTGACCTGGTCAGTTGTCTTGTTTTGTATAACATTGCCTCTAGGATCTAAGAACTTCACCGACTATCCCTCATATGAATTACCATTCTCTAATGGCCACCCTTTGGATTTAGTGCATGTGACAGGTCATATATTTACATCCACAAGGAAGGATACATGAAACACATCATGTACTTGAGATATGATAGGTTGTAATTATAGTTAATAGAACACCATTTCAATGTGATAATGGATCTAAATAGGGTCTATGTTTCTAGGACGTAGATTTACCTTATTATGAAACCACATGACATTATTCCATGGAATTATACGATGAAACACTTCAACTCTAACCTCAATATTCAGGTTCCTTCGATGAATTTCAATATTGATTTTCAATTAATGTTCAATGGATTTCATATGAAACTAAATTTTTTGAACCTTCTCTATAATCTCATGAATAATATTAGGTCTCATTATCTTTCTCTCTCTAATTTTATCCCAACATGCTGAATTGTGACACCTCTTACCATTCAAAGCCTCATAAGTTTCTATTTAAATATTATAATTGAAAAATTTGTTATATGAGAACTCCACTAGGGGAAGGTGTTGATCCCAACATACATTGAAATCCTATAAACATGATCTCAACATTTCCTCTAGATCCTGAATGATTACTTTGTTTTGACCATCTCTATGATAGTGAAAAACAGAGCCTAATATTATTTCAATATCCAATTCCTTGTGATGGTTTCTCAAAAACCAAGAGGCAAACATTAGATCTATATTAGATACAATAGATAGTTGAACTTCATAATGTATTAAAATTTATATTTTGAAAATTTTGGCATGTTGGTTAGGAGGTAAATCTTCCTTGATAGAAATTTAATGTGACAAATTAGTATGGTTATCGACTACCACTCCGATATATTTTCCCCTTAAGTGTGATGGGGATTCCTATGATTAAATCCATAGTTATATTTCCCCATTTCCATTCTATTATGGGAAATAATTTCATTATTTCCTTAGAATTATTTCATTCTTCCTTGAAATTTTTCCATACAAATCATCGAGAAGAAAACCACAATCTCCCTCTATAGGTTATCTGACCAAATTTTTTTCTTCTAATATCTATATATTGAGTTCATCCTTGATTAATAGTGAAGGATTATCTATGTGAAAAATAAAAAAGTTTCCTCTTCCGTTTTAGTTTTGATGATACACATATCAAGGTTCAAAACCCATATAACTCCATAATTAGAAAATTTTCCTCTAAAATATTCACTACCTTTTTTGAATATCATTATCTTTCTAGGCCTCAGTGATTCTTCTAAGGATTGATGGTTGAGTAGTCATTTGAGAATGGTAGGTTAAATATACTTTTATTTTTTCCAGTCCTTTCTTTTTAATGTACAAGAATATCAGACCCATTCTAATCGTCACCATGGTTATGGTTGTGGTTTACATTCTATTCAGAGAATCGACAACATTTTTAGCCTTCTAATGATTGCATTTAACTAAAAAATTATAATAATTGATAAGTCAAACCACATTTATTGGATCATATTGATTTCCTTTTGTGCGAATATATAATAAATTATTTTATTATTTAAATATATATCACACATCCACCAATATAGATAATTTTACAAAATATTCAATGTGTGGATCACTATGGCTGATTCTAGATCATTTATTATGTAGTTTTTCTCATTAATCCTTAATTTTTAACTTGAATAGGATATGATTTTTTCATCTTTCATGATTACAATACCTAATAACTTTTTAATTCATCCCTAAATATCAAAAAGAATTTCCCAATGGTGGGTATTGGGAGAACATGTGTAGTGTTTGGAATTTTCTTCAGTGTATTAAATATTTCATCATATTCATTAGTCCTGAAAAACATCACTACCTTCAGAGTTATACTGGTTAACAACATTGAAAATGAAGTTAATTGTATCAAAAAATGATGATAGTTCCCTAGAATTCGAACAGTACAATTGATTTCCATCACATATTGCAGTGTAGCCCATACATCAATTTCCTATATTTTTTGTGGATACCAAGGTATCATTTTTTGGGATAGAATTACCTATTAAAGTTACTTATTGTAACCAAAAGTCACATTTATTGCACTTTTTATATAAATATTCTTCCTAAAAAGTGTTCATTGTAGTATAAAAATGCACCTCACGGTCTACTTTTCATTTGGAGAAGACACAATTATAATCTATAATGACTACCACAAGTTTTTCAAGTTAATCCCTAAATACTATATTTATTATGTCCATAAAAATTTCTGGAGCATTATTGATTCCAATTAGAATCACTATGGACCCATACATCCTATACCTTCAACAAAAAACCATTTTGGGGATATAATAATTATTCACCTTTATATGATAATATCCCAATTGAAAATCCACCTTCAATAAGTATTGGACTCCATGTAGTTGATTGGATAAGTAAAACATCTATGGTAGAGGATACTTGTTATTTATCATGATCTTGTTGTGCTCATAATAATCAATGAAGTGGAACATTGACCCATCCATTATCTTGAAGAAGAGCACCAATTCACCCCATGGTGAAGCACATGAGCATATAAACCATTTATTCAGATTCCAAGATAATTATTTCCAAATCTACTCAAGTTTAAAAATGGGCATTCAATTTGGTGTCTTGGATATTAAAAAATCTTTTAGTATGAGTTTGATTGAGAACTCAGCCTCATAGATATGAGGAATAATATGAAATTCTTTGGGAATCACATCAAAAAATTCCCATACAATGGGAACATAATCATGGATGCTCTTTTCATTCATCATAATCATTTGAGATATATATTCCTTCTCTCAAGGAAAAAATATTCATACTTGATATATGGTACCAAATAAGATTCATATTCATCATTGAAGTTTTCATGAATTATACGGTAATTATGATATAGAGGATGATTTATTTATTTCATTAATTTATGGTAGATCTATATACGGAAATCAAATTGATTCCCTTAATAAAAACAAATTACTCTAATGGGAGTAAGAAAAGGTTTCTTTAGAAAATTGTCCAAAAAATATAGATATGAGATTACTTATATTCTTGGGGTGTAACAATTGTCATATTTTTTAGCTTCGTAATTAACATAAATTCCATTTTTTGATATTCTATTTGAATAGTTCAATTAAACAGTCTGGATATAAAGGAATATTCAGAACCAAAATCAAATGGTTCATTCACTATCCTTGAATGAACGACTCATATACATGTCACCATTTTATTATTAGGATCCACCTAAGTAGTTTTCATTTCATATTCATTCCATTTATCGCTTGGCTTTAGAGGTTTTTCATAGGTTATTATTAACAAATCTATTCTTAGGGAATTTATTTGCATATTTTCCAGGTTCTTTACAGTTGAATCATTCGACATCAAGCTAAAGGTTGACTAGAGAATTCCTCTCTAATATCTCATTGTTCAGTTTATCCCATCAAAAATTTCTAGCTAGTACCATTTCATACTAGACCTAAATAATTTCCTTATCGCATTCAGGAAATTTCCATGATAATTTTTCAAAAAATATTTTCAATTTAGATGATTTAATTTCATAAACGATTGATATTTTTCCATTACACCACCAGAATTAAAATCTATTCCTCACTTATTGTCTCTATTCCCAATATTCCCATGAGATTTTCCAAATTTTTATTTCAACTTTTAAGGAATATAAAAAATTTCTTCATATCTATAAATGTCTCTAATAGCCAACACTTCTCATAGATTCATCTTTATCCCACCAAATAATCGGTCAACATTTATTTGGGCGTAAGGAATTTTTTTAGGAATATTGTGCAAGGCTTGTAAATATTTCCTCATACACCCTGATGGATTAATCATCCTTTTCTACGAGGATAGGGAAATATGTCTCCATTTTATGTTGTAGAGTGAAAGGAAAATATTTATTTAAAAACATTTTTAGGAACTCCTTCTACTCCATTGCTTTGATCTCCTCATCAGGCTCTATATTTTTTACCACCGTCTAGTATTAATCACATTCTCCCCACATACGATACACATCCAAAAAATATTATCTCTCTTATAGAATTAAAGAATTGTTAAGATCTTTTCAATAGATTTGATCTATTACTCACTGATTAATGGATCAGAAGATCCACTAAAAGTCTGAGTCCATTGTCGCATTATCGTCTCAATTGTGACTTGTTCTTTTATGGGGGGGGGGGGGGGGGTGGGTTGGGAATTCCTCCAGATTCGGGATTCAATTCATAATTAGAGTGAATTTAGAAATAATTTCCAAAATTTGCATGATTCCTACTCCCATTTGGTTGGGAATCTCAATTGGGATATCATCACATTAGCCCTCACATTTTTTGTTCACTCGTTTTCTCCTATTTTTGGCCATTGACTATAAATAATTGAAAAATTATGGGTGGGAATTTTTATAATGATTAATATCATAAATAGGGAACCATGAAAATTAATGTGAAAACTCATAAATGACATATATTAATTGACCAATGACTTTCTAGTTTTCCACCTAAGTTATCCTTGATCTATTTTCTAACAAAAAAATATTATAATAATATTTCCTCCCTTAATAATTGTTTGTAATGATATTGTTAATTTACCATAGAATATCCTCTAGGATTGTCAAATTAGAAGTGTAGCAAGGGAAATTTTCAAATATTTGGTGATCATCTATTCTTGCTCAATGTTCCCATTTTGGGGTTATTACCCTTATGTACCTCTCTATTAGAAAAATATCCACTTGTAGTATCCAGACATGAATTTATTTTCTTGAAAAAAAGATACTCTATAACTTACCAATATTTGGGGACATTTTCCTATGTTTAATATTACCTTTAAGGTTTTTACTATATTCTTTAAATCCTAGTACCCAAATAAACTATACATTCTTTTAATACCAATTATGACCAACCATATTTTTATTACACTCTATTTAATGATTTATTAAACAAAGTAAAACATAATAAGACCCTAATAGATGACGAGGACAAGTTTTATTGTTTAATTAGATACATATAACAATAAATTAATACATGGGAACACCATTTTTATTTAAAAACACTAAAATATTCCCCTATATTCCTTGGATCTTCTAATGTATCATGGGATAACCTTAATATGTACATAATAAAGGGGTGTGATATAATGATTAATAAAAGAATAAAAACATAAAATAAGGTAAATAGTACATGTGTTCCAAGAAAATGTAATATAATAGGGTTAAGGATTATAATATGGAAAAAATATTCATGATATAACATGATAACATAAGGGAAACATATGAATGTGGAAAGAACATAATGAATGACATCATAAATACTAGACAAAATTATCCACCAAGAAAACGTAACAAAGTGTGATTAGGATAACCTCTCATTCACTATACATGGAATCTCATAGGATTAAAAAATTAATAAATGCATTACAAGGATATATAATTTTAGGACCACCAGTCACGTTCATATCATATACATAAATAATCAAGCCATATAGATCATACAAAAAATTATGTATTAATCCATTTAACCCCATTATTAAGGAGTAAAGGTTGTATACAAGTAAATCCCCAATCAATGAAGGATATTTACACCTATAGAAAAACTATGGAGTAGAAATGTACACATTTATTCACTACACAAATGATTAGAATAGAAAATCATAGGATAATTGCATCAACATAAAAGGTGTACATTAAGGTTTATAAAAGGGTTTAGTGTGAGTTAAAGTCATGTCTCACTACTTAAGAATCATATGGAAAACACAAGTTTTGTGTAAAAACATATAGTAAATTGAAAAATTGGAAATAAAAAATCGTGAGATATAAATCGTGTTTGAATAATGAAGAGAATGACAAGATCCCATATATTTAGAGGGTTCCTCAAAAAGCTTAAGAATAGTTTCTTAAGAGCAAGCGGCCACCCTAGGTGGCCTATAAAGAGGTAAGGGAAGAGTAAAATCATGATCCAAGATTTTATATTAATGTTTATTAGAGGTTGTGTGGGATTAAATAGAAAAAGAGAGGGTAATTCTTTATTAATACCCAATTATGGGTTTTGGACTCCATCAGATAAATTTATCAAAACCAAAAGTATTACCATGGTTTTGCCTATGTTTTATTCCAAATAAGAGATAAGTTAACTTTTTTTATAAGGATAGGAATTGAATAAATCATAATAACGCCTTTGGTAATTTGGATGTGAGTCATGTTTAAAAAGAATTCAGTATGAAACCTCAAAATATAATATATGTTTTAGAGGATTCATTAAGGGTTAATAAAATTAATAAAATTATTCAATAACAAATTTTTAAGTGGATACATAGTTTAGTTTGTGTATACCCTTTATATTATTTATAACATCCAATTTTTGATTTTACGAAGCCTTAGTTAAACCATATAATTATACAATATTAATTTTTTTCCTAAAAAATCAAATGTCTCAAAAAATTATAAGAAATTAATTATTGGATAATTTTGACATGTTTATTAGAAAATAATATTTATATTATCAAAATATGTATCTAAATATTTGAATATACAATTTTAAATAAAAAATATCCACTTATTCAAAATAAAATTCTTTTTACAATAAGCGTTTTTTAACCATTTTAATAATTATATTTGACATCATAAAGTTATATTATTATTTATATTGAATAAATAACAATATTTTATTTAAATATCATTTATTTAAAAAATTATATATTTCATCAAAATGTGTTTCTTGATGAAACTATATATTTTCCAAAAATACAATTTTTTCCTCATCATATCAAAATCAAATTTTTATCAAAATCAGTATTTAATCACATAAAATATAATTTGAAAAAGGGATAAATATAGTCAAATTATAATAAAAATAAAATATGAAAACTCATATTGTTAGGTTCTACATACATTTACTTTATTACACCATTGAATTCCTAAATTATAAGGTGTACGATTGTAAGATTTTCATTGGGTAGTTTGGTGGACATGGTTCAGGATGTGATCTTAATGAGCTCAAAATTATCCCACAAATTGTTTTTCACATTATTAGATTATCAAATCTATAGTTATTCTTGGTCAAGGTAAAATTCAACTGATGTTTTGTACCTCAATAACTCTAATAAATGGTCTGCATATTATATGATCCTACTAGTTATGACCATCAGTACCATTGTCTATGTCAAATAGACTTTATCATAACCCATAATATAATAATCATAATTGTCAGTATAAAATGGCTATATTATCAATCATTATGACGCTTTAGTGTCTTTGAAATCTGATAGATTATATAATATTCCCAAAATAATCAAACTATTACATGTGTTTTCAATAACTAAATTACATGATAAATAATTCCTTTATTAAAAAAGAGAGTTTCATATATAAATATTTGAGTTGTGTCTGTATGAGGATATTTGGACCCTAGTTAACATAGATACATTGGAATTTACCTTGACTCTCTCTATATGTTAATGTATGTTTTTTGTGGTAACATGTTTAAATGGTATTTTCTTTACACATATAAAATAATGAAAATTTTGTTTTACCTCCCTCAATTTGTGAAACCTTTTATATTCTTATTGAAGCCATGATTTCTCAGTAAGACTCTTACAATATCATCTCAATCCATCTTGTATGTTGTTTACTTGAAAACCTCGCACTCTTTGAAGAATTGTATTAGAAATCAAAGAAGAAAATTATTTTTCTAAATCATTGTATGGTTACATATTTTGAAAATAAATGGAAACTGTATTTTTATATATTTATATTTTAATACTATTATGAAATGGTTTTTTATTTAATATTAAACAATAGGGTTTTGTTTTTCATTTGGAATCCTATCTATGACTTTTTATTCTCATGAATATATATCTATCATTTTTCTATTTTTGGTTTTTATATATATTTTATTCTCTCTCATAGGGTTTCGTAGTACTAATTTGTTTATTTGTGAATTGTATAGTGACATCGTGTTATGTATTTTTGTAGTTTAGTTTTATTTTAGTTTCCATTATTATATCGACAACTTACTCTCTTATTCAATTCTATAAATAGATATTAGGTATAGATTTTTGTGGAAAAATCCCTTAGAGGGGGATATTTTCCTTGGAAGAGAGGGATAGATTGAAGGGAGTGGGAGGTTTTTGGTTCTCACTGGATGTTTAATTGTTTGTTTGTCACGGTATGAGATTTTTGTTGATTTGTTTTTCTCTAGTTTTGAAGTCTGATTTATAGATGGGTCATTCAATAATTTCATTTATTTTAAGCTGTTTTCCTTCATTATTTTCATCATTTGAAATCATTCCCATGTTGTTCTTCCATCATTTCCAAGCACTTATACCATCTATAAAGTAAATCTTGATCCACATGATCTAGTACAAGTCCATATCCATCATGGAATTTCAACTTGGTGAATATTTTTCACAGTAAATAACTATGAAAATTTAATTTATAAATGAAATAAATTTTGGAATAACTAATAAATATGTAAAAAATCAATTTGAGTGAAAATTAAATAGAATAACAAAAAATATCAAATGAGGAATGTAGTAAATAGCAGTGACCACTAAAACCCTCCCTCACCACCATGTCCTCCCACTCCTACAACTATAAATGAAAATGTATGTGTCATAAAAATCTCAATTTGGATTAAAAATGAGAAACAATTCCATGTACCTTACCATTACAAATAAAACCATTTTATTTGAGATTTAATATATATATATATATATATATATAGGATATGAATTTAGTTTCCTTTTAAAACAAGTAACAAGACAATAATTTATGGAAAAATATTGTTTCTTCCATTTTCCAGAACAGTTTATAAATAATGAAAGAGTTTCCTATATTCCAATTATTAGAAGAAATATGTTATGAAAGAAATTTTTTTGTGAAATGTATGTAGTGGAAATCATATCATCAGTTTTTAAAATATAGTGAATCATAATATATATAAATAGATTATGATATAAGAGTTTCCAGTGCCTCAAAATAGTGAAAATGGTTTTATAATAACATCACTATATAATGGGATGTAGAAAATCTATAATATAATAATCAAGTTATATTTTTAGGATCCATGTTAATAGACCATAGACATACATGATTCGAAACCATCTATTGGGATATTGATGTAGTCCATAGTAAGTAACCAAATTATCTATTTTTAACTAGCCTCACTGGTGGAACAACCCCATGCACCTTCCCCTGCCATGGGGATATACTCCATATAATAAGAAATAAATAAAAACATTATGTCAACTCTCAATGTGATTTTTAGGATCCCACAATATTAGAAAAAGAGTTGGTGAGGAGGTCTGTTTTTAGAAAATCACAATCAATAATGGAAATGAATCATCACATTTTTCTATCCTACATATTGACACTAAACAAGAATTACCTAACATAATTGAGAGTATCTATTGAGGTGTTCAACATTTAATAAAATCATTAAAATATACCAACTAAACCATATTACATTTAAAATTGAAAATCATTTCTAATGAAACATATTTCTTTTCAAAAATTTATTCTAAGACCCAAGGAATCATCAAACAATTATTTCATGGTATCAACCATGCCATTAATTTTGGAGAAATAATTTATCAATTAGAAACCATTTTTAAGCCAAATAATTATCTCATTAAAATTTCACTCTTTTAACTTGGGCACATATGCTCCTCAATATAAAAGTTAGTACCCCTTGAAAAATATTTATAATTCACAAAACTCTGTGTGAAGATGTACAAAGTGGATACGTATATATTTATATATGTGTGTGGATATATGTATAAGCCATATTTAAAAAAATGAGACTTAGAAACAATTTTAAATCTCACTGAGAATGAAACATTCAATTATACCTTTATAAAAAACTTGTTAAAGGCCGAAAATACTAATTAATTTCACTATCAAAATTTTTAAACAATGTTGAAAAAAATCCAACACTTTGTGATCTTATAATTCAATAAAATCCTTAAAATATGTTATACTAAGAGGAACTCATTGTTAACAAATGATTAAAGTTTATAAATCATAAAATAAACCAACCACGTTCCTTAAAATATTATTGATACAATTTAATTACATCATAATATAATTAAGACACATTTTAAAATAGTCCACAAATCAAGAATTTCAATTAACTATTTTGAAAATAGGGTAACATACTTTAAAAAATTTCAATTTTGACAATGGTTGTATAAATCCACCTCATAGAGGTCCTAGAAACCCTAAATAAGAAAAATAAAACTAAATATAACTAAATAAATATTTAAAATTGTTCCAAATAAGAAGATAATAATAAATCCTACCCAAAACTGATAGAGACCACATTAAATTAAATGGTAATTGTAAGAACCATCTTTTGTAAGGCCTCAATAATACTAATCCTCAATAATAAATAAAATAAATACTTAGATTTGGGTTAGGGTTTATATAGGTCACATAAAAATCAAGGGGGAGGTGAAATCAAGAAGAAACTAAATAGGAAAGAAGAGATGACCTTACCAGGATGAATGCACATGAAGTCAGAGAACGTGGTGGATAAAAACCATGGAAATGGGTGTGAACTAAGGGTCAAGACCAACAGATCCCCTAGAGCTATGGGAAAATAATAAGATAAGGTTTTTTGAGATTTGATTCTTAGATAGTTGAGATTTCATTTCTCATATTGAGTAGTAGATATTATTTAATTTTTTTGATCCAAAAAATGTATTTCGACATTTGGGGGTTAATGCGGGTCATGGTGGGGACAATTATCACACCATTACCATAATTTATCAATTATTTTAATTTATTAATTTATTGAAATAATTATTTTTAATTTGCGGATAAATCAGTTTCAAATTTAACATTTTTGGCTCATCTTATAAATCACACTATGTGCACCTCGTTTCCCTAATCGTTCACCATGACCATGTAAGGTACTCTAGAATATATATTGTGGTGTGAAAATTTCATGAACAGTATCTCCAACCATGCGACATTTCTAGAGATGAAACTAAAATAGAATTATTATTAATAATTGCATAATTAAAATATTCATGTTCCACTTACCTAATCATGCACTCCCCATCCCCTTATCATGTTTATTGTGTGTAGCTCTAGGGGATCCCTTGAAAACACCTCCTCCCTCTACCTTATCATGTTTTCTACCTCTTTACTCCGTAGATTTATTATTTGTTTATCGTGGTAATGTTTCCTCTCATTTACTCTTTATTTTCATCTTTATTTTATCCTATCCCTTGTAGTGTGCACAACCTAAGTTGAACCATATCCATATTTTGGTAATTTATTTTCTAGACACATGATTTGTTGAGGTTATGATCTCTAGTTAAGGCTAGTTCATATTTCAAGCATTAAGGTCAATGATTTATCCATCGATTTCAGGTACAATTTCTATCATCCTTCTGATTTGGTGCAATTTTAATTAAGTATTTTATGATTTTTACTTTAATTTTATTCTTTAGGGTTTCCTAGATCACTATGGGGTGGATCCATTCCACCATTGTAAAGGAAAATAGGTTTTTATTTATTTCGACCAATGTACAAGCCTTGGAATTAAAATATATGTGTTATTAATTATTTTAATATGTGTTTTCATTTTATTATTTAGTTCAAAAATTGTATAAAAAAATTGATGATGTACAATGATAGTTTATTTAATTATTTCTACAATATCCTCATATTAATATTAATGTTTTTATCATTAAATAATTTCTTAATGATTATTTGAGATGCTTAAAAATTGGGATTTAGATTTGTTTTCTAAGTCATTTTAAGCACGTGATTTTGAAATGAATAAGGATGTTCTCTCATTTTAACTATTTCTCCATGAAGGCATAATGGTATGTTTAATTCCCAATGATCCTAAATGTATTTACTAATTCTATACATTTTTTAAATAATTGTTATACACATATATATATATATAGGTACCATTCTTGTACATATTTATAGAGATTTGGGTGAATATTTACATTGGGTCAAGGGGCCTTTTAATTTATATATTGAGGTGCATATGTTCCTAAGAGTTAAGAGTTGTATTGGAAAATTAATCTATATCTATTGAAAATGGGGTTCAAATTATAAATCCGTGTTCCAAATAATAAGGCCTCATTTCACATTGAAAAAATAGTTTAATGTTTCCTTTGGTTTTAGAATTTATTTTTGAAAAGAATTTTTTCCCCTAGAAACGATGTTTGGAAAATAAATATAATGTGGTTTGGTTGGTACCCTTTAATTGTTTTCTATAAAGGTGAACAACTCTATGGTTACTCCCAATTCGAATGTTTAATTATCATGGGTGTGTGTTGGGGGTGGGAAAGTAAAAAATCTGAAAACTCGTGTTCGTTCATGATTTTGATGTTCAAAGAGTGGAATCCCCAACTCCCTATTTTCTAAATCAATGAGATCTTTTAATTTTTAGTGAGATTCAGGTAATGGTTTTTATATAGTCCTAATTATATGGACTACATATCTATTTTAGGGAAATTACATGTGGTTTGAGCTTCTGGTAAGGCTTATTTAGAGTAGCTGGATTGGTTATTGACTATGGATCACATTGATAGGCTATAAAATGATTTCGAACAGAGTATGCATAGGGTATCTTTACATGGTGTAATATTAATAACATTTATCAATGGAATTTATCCCTTATTATAGTAATGTAACATAGTATAAATACCATAAAATAACTTATATACCATAATTATGACTTTATGAAAAAAATATTGAAATAAGAATTATATCATGAAGTTAAGGACCCAATACTGAGGAAATAATAACTTGAACCTCTGAATATTAATATTTCCTTTATGAATATTAAGTCATAGAAATGAATATTAACATCACCAATGAAAGTATAAAAATAATTTAGGCATCATATAACTCAAAATATGATTTAATTATATCGCGGTATATCTAAGTAAATATTGAAAATTATTAATTATGTTTTGGCCTTTTTTAAGTCATATATATTTAATTACATTATTATAATTAATTTAGTAAATTAAAAGAATGTTTATTTTTAAAAAATTTATTAACAAATTTATATTTTTATGTATTATGGTTTTGAGATAATTTTATGCGTCCTTAGGAAATTTTACAATGTGTTATAAAATGAATCATTATTTTAATATATGTATTTTCCAAGTAAATGATTATTTTAATTAAACACTCAATTACTCAAATTTATAAAAAAAATTATAAAATGGTGTTGTTTTTTGTGTTTTACACATCAAAATATTATAAGGGTGATTTTTGGGTATTTTTATTAAATACTTGATTTTTTTATGAATTATAAAATATGATAATTTTCAATAAATTCTAAATAATTGAAATTTTTAGTCATTATTGATGTAAGGATGATTTAATCACCTTAATCCTGAAACATAGTTTATTATTTATATATAGTTATAGATAACGATAAAACTATTCATAATGGTGAGACAAAATAATAAACTAATAAATATAATATTGAGAAAACATCTCTCTCCTTCACTATAAATCCTACCCTCACCCACTCTTCTCCTTACACCTCTAAATCTATGACCCTTATCTAAAATCTTACCAATACTCTTTCTGAGCCCAAAACCCAAATAAAATACCTATTGGTCTCATAAAAATCTACAAAACCATTCCCTATGGAGGATCTCAATGAGGATAAATTCAAAAGGTAAATCCTCTCTCTCTTTATTTTATTTTCCTTTAAATTTCATTTATTTATAACTATATACTAACAGACCATCATATAAATGGATGAACAAATACAATATGTTTGATATAATTTAATTATATCATGTTAATGTATGATGAATCATTAAAATACTCTCACTCTCTCTTTTATTTTTTAAAAAGGAAATCGTTGCCCGTGATGTGTCATTTTACCAACATCATATGTGTTGCACTTTCATTTTCCATTAACGCATTCAACGATGTTAATAAAATAAATAAATGGTTGAAAAAAATAATTTTTTGGTTACAAGAATATTTATGTCACATAACTAACATATATAAATAATACAAAATGATAAAACAAAATGAGTACGTTGTGATAAAAAAACCACCAAAATTAATCTAAAATTCACATCATTAAATTTTATCTAAAGATTCATCCTCATACCATATAATGAAATTCATTAAAACATAATTTAACATTATTTAATATCATTAATAAAATATAATAATTATTATTTATATTTATCTAGATTTTACATGAACTTCCTTTAATGTATATAATAGATCTGATCATTAAACCTATGAAAATGAACACCCAAAACGATGAAATTATACTATATAACTCATACAATAAACAATGAATGAACATAATAAAACTACAATGATTTATATTATTGTATAAAATGGTTTATAATTGTGAACTAATGAATCTAAACTGATTATACAAGAATTTATAGTAATGAAAGCATTCAGGCACAAGGTAAGGGAAATTCTCAAACCCAACTCTCATTCTTTGGGTTTTCTGTCTTTCACACCATTTACAATAAGTTTATTCCTTATAAATAATTTAATCATAATTATATTTCCTTTTATGATATATACATTTTTTATGCTTGATTTTATAACAAACACAATGTTTTCCAAAATAACTCTTCTTTCCAAAAAACACACCTTTTAGTTCTTGAGATTGTTTCTTCCTCACCCTTGGTTGATGATTCTTATATTAAGTAATTTATTTCTTATTTCATTTAAAAACACAATGTTTATGAATTTATGCTTATAAAATTAAACACATCCCTTTACATGGGTTATTTTTTGTTCAATATTGATATATTTTCTATGTGGCATGCTTGATAATGTAAATGATAGGATGCGATGGGTGCACCTAGAATTATATTGAGCAATGTAAATGTTATGATGTGATGGGTGTTCTTGGAATTATTGAGTGATACAATGTATTGGTTAATTTTATTTATCTCATGCGAAAATTGAAATATGTATGAACATGATTCTAGATTTGTTCACAACTATGTGGGGTATTTTACCACTAAGACATGATGTTTCTTTTTTATGAATCTCTATATTCCATTCCATTATATAATTCTTCCTAACATGATAATGATTATGATCTTATGCTTATGATCACCCCATGTTATATTATTTCATGTTCTTATATATCCTCTTACTGAGATTTTTTTCAACACTTATTTATATATATCAACATGTGACTACTTGTATTATAGATAATTCAAGGGCCAATATGAAGCTAGAGAAGATTGAATTAAATAAAAAAAAATAAGTTATATTTTTAAATGTTACATATGGCCCATGTTTTCTGAAGAAACTAACCCTTTGGATCCTATGTGTGTAATTATTTGGTGTTTTTATCATTAAAATGGTATAACAGTAATGTAAGAAAAATAAGGGTCATTATAGTTCGTATCAGATCATGATTTAGTTATTTTGGGAATTTGGATTAGGGAACATTAGTGAAAACACATAGTATGATAATATATATAATTATGAACCCTATTAGCTTTATTTTCAAAAATTCTAAACATAGGGATCCCATTAGATATGCCTTTTGAGTAAATTTTGAAAAGGGTTAAATTATTTATGACTTAAGGACAAATTTTTTGTTCAAAAATTTTCTATTTTAGAAAATGGTTGGAACCAGGAGAAACCAGACCAACTATTTGTATCCATGTGAAGAACCACCAATTTAAAGAAGCTATGTGGGAACATGACGATGTGATGATTACAATTTATCCTCATCTATTTGTATCCATGTGAATAATTTTTAGGGAAGAATTCAGTTTAAGGGGGGTAGAATATACAAAACGGATATTTTTATGAAATATTTTTCTTTAAATACTTTTAATTCTTCAATAGCTTGTATGGAATGAAATCGTGAGTTTAAAGAAAATTCAAGACAACCTTGATATAAAATGACCATTATAACCTATTCATTAAATTGGTAGGAATAAATATAACTAACATATGAAAATCTATGGTGATTTATTTGGCTACCAATTATTTATGAAAAAATATAAACCAATTAAATGCAAAGAAAATATATGTATTTATGTATTTATAAATTAAGTTAATTATAATTAGTGAATTCATTTAATGAAATATATATGTTATATATTTAATATATATTTTTTATATTAATCAAATAGATATTTTAGTAATTGGGTAAGAATAAACCCTTCTTTATGTATAAAAACAAATTTTTTCTCAAAAGGGTAATTTTACAACCTTTTAAAAGAAAACCCTTATTAATTTAATCTTTAGACATATTAATAATTTTTATATGACAACATAAACCTATTATTTTGAAGTGGGATATAGAAATGTACTTTTGATAAAAAAAATTATATATATTTTAGTAACATTCATGTTTTGATGAATAGAAAAAATATACTAAATAATAATTAAAAACAACATTTTTCATGAAAATAATTTATATGTTTAAGTTATACTATTGAATTAATATTTTAATTTTTTAATATAATGTATGTTAGTGGAATTTATATTACATTGTATATAGAAATAAAACTTTTCAATCTTTTGTAATGTTTTTAAATTTAAAACTCGCTTTCTCTTTCTGAAAATGATATTAATTTTAAATTAATTACAAAAAATTCTGTGTTTTGAATTTTTAAAAATTGATTCCATATTTAAAATCAGTCGATCCAAATTATATAAATATATTTTTCTAGGCATTTTGAACAGTAACTTTGGTAATTTTTATTAATATTGTAAAAGGGTAAATCATGTAATTAAAGGTAAAAATTTAATAAAGTTACCCTAACACTTGTCCTAAAATATTTGGATGATGTTTTTCAACCTAAATCATCCTTTGGTAGAAATGGAATCCTTTTGAATCCACTAGGATGATATTATGATATCATATTTGTTTTATTTAAAGAAACGTTAAATATGTCTCACTCAAATTTTAATAAATATAAAATTTTTAATATACATTTATATAGATGAAAAATTTTATTATAAATAGTCATTTTAAATATATAATGTTTTTCTCTATTGTGGTAATTTATTTTTTATTTTTAGTAAATAAATATTTTACTTAAAGGCTTATACATTTATGATGCTAAAATTATTTAATTGAAGAGGAATCAATAATCTAATTTCACTAAAATGATAATAACAATTAAAAACACAAAAACGTGGCCAAATATTATTTTTCAAGTATATCTTGACCACAATGATCCATGTGTCTATTTATTGACCATTTGAATCCATATGGATAATATTAGGACACTTATAATATTTTATTTAAATTGATTTTAAAATTGCCACATTCAAGTTTTAATAAATATAACATTTTTAATTTAGGATTTTCTGGAAGATATTTTCTACTATAAGTATTATTTTAAAATATATAGGATTTATATTCATCATAGTATTTTATTTTTAATTTTTATTGAAAAAATAATTTTATTAAATAATTACACAAAATTGATGTAGTAATTATTTTATTAATAGAGATAACAAATTAATGTGATTAAAAATATTAATATAATTATAAAAAAGGATAATTAATATATCATAAAAATTTAATAGATAACCTTGACATATTAGGAATAGAATAATTTTGTTTTCTAAGTTGAGATGATATCTTTATATTTTCAAAAATCAATAAATTGAATAGTGTGAAAATAGACACTATTGATTGTTTATAAAAATAATGTATTATTAAATTATTTAAAAATCATAAAACATTATTAAAAAATATATAATAAATATTTTATAGTATAAGAGTTTATAAATTATTTATTTATGTTCTAATTGGCATCAAATAAGTAAATATTTCACCAATTTAATATTTAAATATTTTTTTACCTTACCTAAAAATTAAATATAATAACAAAGTGTTTATTAAAATGATAACGTTTAAATTGAGAAAAAAACATTTCTAAAATTTATGATTTTATGAAATTTAATCTTTATCTCATATCATATTTTAAATTAAGACATTTGGGAGGGTTTTCGATGTGGTCTTAATTTATTATAAATTAATGTTTTTATAGTTTCCAAAAGTACCCCGCACCACACTTATAAAAAAAACCTCCTACCTCAATTATTAACTTTACTTTGAGCCTTCAAGATCAGATATTCTCTACCCATTTTCCTTATCAATTTCCCTATTCACATTCTAGAGGTTATGATCTTCTCCAAAGACCAACCATATTGCATAATGTGGTGATCCAAAGAGAGCTCTTCAAAGAAAAGGTAATCTCCTCTACCAATTCATTCAAACTTATTTCTTATTCTAATTAAACTATATGATTTGTTTCCATTATAAAGTAATAAATATAATATTAATTATATACTAAGATTTTATTATGATTATTGGACAACCATATTCCACCTTCTATCTTTACAAATAAAAATGAAATCAACACGCGTGTGTGTATACGACTTACCATTTCCATGTCATGGTGTAATCTATTTTTCACCACCACCTTACATGGATGGGTATAATGATGGAAATAATATCTAAATATTATTATTAAAAAATTATACTGATTATAGAACCCAATATATACCATCCACTTCCATATCATTTAACAATTATGGGAATGATATCATCGCTCATGCGGCATATCATCTCAATGATGCGATGTGATTCATTTGACATGATATCCATTAAATAATGATTTTATAAATTTATATAATGAATAAATATTACATATATTATGTTAATATCATTTTTAATGATATAAATATTTCTTAAGAAATATAACCATAACATATTCAACAAAACATGCATACGAAATTGAAGCAGTTAGTACCCGAATAACGAGTAATAATGAAATGTAATTAAAAAAAGAGGATAATATTATTGTATATGATTATTTAATAATTAAATGAAATTATTTAAATAATTATATAGGATTTTAGAATACATAAAACGGTATCTTACCTAATGTAAGGGATATTCTCAATCTCATTATTATCTGAGATTGTTTATACATAAGAATTTACTAGGGTATATTTAGCATCCATGACCATGTTTCTGAAATATGTATTAAACAAATATTATTTCTATTCCTCTATAATTGTTTAAATTAAATTTTACCCATTGGTAAATTTTTTTAAACTTTAGGAAAGTATTTTTTGTTGTTTTTTATATGAGGTTATTTTTGACTTATTCTACAAAAGTATAAGAATATTGATTTCTTTTAACGAGTACAGTATGAATGGGTTTTTACATTTTCATAACCCCTTATATCCATGAATCTTACTTTAAAATATTTCATGTTTATTTTAAAAAAATTATATTCTTTTAAAATTTCATGGTATTTTTGGAATATAAAATATTTATGAATATAAAATTTTATTATCATCAATAATTAATTTCAACGGTAATATCAAAATTATGTTCCATCTAATATTACACTATATAATATGGTAATGTTTCAAGTATACTATCCCTATTATTACATTTATTTGAATAAGTTTATGATTAAATTCTATTTATGAACTCCATTTGTTTTACATGGATTCTATTATGATGTAATGATGTTTAAGAAACCCATTATTTTCATTGGAGTATGCTATGATGATTGACTTATGTTTTTGTGGCCCATGTAAGAATGATTTAATTATTCTATAAGTGGGATATATATATCCCTCTAATTAATTGAGTAAATATTTATATCTCATGAGTTAGGTAGGGCTGAAATGGGAAATGATCTTGGTTTAGTAATATGGGGCTCGAACAAGGACTGGACTCAGTTCTGTAATGGACTTTGTCCGCTATGATGTTCTTAAAAATGATCCTTGACTAATATGAAATGATTTTATATGATTTTGTGTCTGCCAAAAAATTATAGGTCTTCTGTTATGACTTTTGGGATTACATTCACTGATCTTATGAACATTTATGATTTATACCATGATATGATATCATGATCATTCATATGCTGGATAATATTTTCAAATGTAATGTTATTTAGTCTCATGATTATGATATGATTGATATCTCCCTTGTTTACCCTAAATGATCATCTAATCTCACCATTTCATAGGTTTTTTCCAGATGTTATGAAGATTATTATTGAGTATGATATGTCAAAAGGCGGCCTAGTTATGAAAAAATAAGTGGGAGACAATGTCGACGTATTATGACCCAATTTTTTATGTCTCCCAGTTTGTGAAGACACTAAACCTATATGGTCATGGAATAGGTTTGAAATATTTTTTTAATGAATATTCTTATGTTTTGAAGTAATATCTATAAATATAAAGTGTGGGTCATTATACATTACCTATTATAGGAAGGTCTCAAGGGATAAAATCATGTTCACTAGTATACCAAGAGGAGATCCTAGTTATTCGTGTTCATGGTATTCATGTTTAATGAAAGAAGCAATAATGAGAATTTTGAAATCAATATTTTAATTAAAAAAATTTCCACACAAATTCATAGTTATCTTATTTAAATCATTAAATTCATCATACATTTACAAATTCAATTTTGATATCAATTATGAAAAAGTTTAACACCTTCAATTAATCATTTAATCATTGGGTAACATTTATAAAACACTTGATTTAAATTAATACATATTTGAATAATAATTATAATATACACCTCCTTAATCATATAACTTTTACATGAACTAAAAATATTATCTTTTCATCTCATAATTAACAAATATTTTTCTTTTAAAAATAGATGATAGAAAATTTGGGGTATTGTTTATAGTTATGTAGTACCCCACTTTTTGAATATAATATTCAACCCCATCTTAATTACATAATTTCATTGTTAATTAAATATTTCTACTTGATAAAATACCAAATTTTAAATATATTCCTCTATAAATAATCATCTAAATAATTCCATGATCACATGATATTATATTATCTTTAAATTATGGATTAATCTTTCATCCCTTATCCATTATACATGAAACTTTTTCTATAATACAAAACATTAAACATGAATATTTATTGATACAAATTATTTTAGGTATATAATTAACTCCACATGATTTTAACTTCTTTGATACAAAAACCCCAAATATTTTCATTAAGATCTTCTAAATAGATATCATTCTAAAGATAAGGAATCATAATATACTTTTTTTTTAAAATCCCATCCCATAACCACTATTCCACCTATGTAAAAAAACATATTGATTCAATTAAAATCACATCCCAAAATAACTATTCCACCCATGTAAAAAAGATAATGATTCAAGTAAACACCAATCATTAGATGATTTTGATAATAATTGTGGGTATATAATCATTATCTGGGGAGTTATTTACATTGATATATACCATAATATAAAAATTCAAAACTAATGGAGCCAATATATAATATGATATGGAATAAAGTATCATTATCATTAATAAACTCTAAACCTACACACCATAAATACACAATGATAGAAATACAAAACCAATGTGAAAATTAAACCCCAATTTCCAATATTAATAAAAATACCATTGAGTAGTCTTAAAATTCAGAACAGAAACAACTAATCTAAAAGACTATAAAATTGTAATAAATTTACCTCTACAATTATTCATAACATATATTCCATTTTATAGTCTATTACCTTTTCTTATTTCATTACACATAAAATCTATATGCACTCAAGAAGTGTGTGTATACAGAATCAGAAATAATCATAGTAGAATAAACTGAGACCCCAAGCATCACCAATAGTTTGGAGGATTCTTATATTTATGGAATAATGAAATTAAATGATATTAAATAATAATAATAAAATAATTGTGTATCATATGTTAAAAATACACATCGATATTATGTAGACATAATTTTTCTAATTCTGATAGATTTTTAGAACATTTTTCATGAAATTTCATTTTGAAACGGATCGCTAAATACTTCCCTTTCCAAACACATGGTAATCACTATCACATTTACAAAATCATTATATGTGTAGATTCCATTCAAAACCATTAAAATTTATTATCTTTTGAAAACACATGGAAAATAATCTAGCAATACTATAATTCGGTATTTCCATTAATTTTATCTCAACGGATCAATATATTATCTCATAAATTGTCATATCATGATAACAAAAACACATTATCATATTTATAAAAACAATAATTAATCAATACTCAAAAAATATATAACTTATTTTAAGTAAATCAAAAATTAAAAATTTATTATTTTAAACTCTTAACAGTATGACCCCATTTATTAATATAATTTCAAGTGGAAAATTTACCTTTGAGGAACATATTAATTTATAACAAAATTTTACTTTCATTGGATTATAGTTACATAAAAAATGAATTTATAAACTATTAATGTGAATTAATATCACATAAAAAAATCATGATGTAATTTTTTAAATAAAAAACTACATATAGTATTGAAAAACATAGTTTATTCTTTTTATATTGGGGAAAAATCCATTATATTGGAATCTATTCATTTCCCAAAAAGTAAATATTTTTCTAATATTGAAATGTTATTCTAGTATAATTTCACTAAATTTTCAGTATACAATGAGAAATTATGTATTATAATTTCTCTATCTATATGGATAAATCCATTACTCACTAAATTAGGAAATAAATTGTTAAGAACATAATAATAATACAAAATATAAAATTAATAATTAAACACCACGATTACAGAAAGGGATTTTCCCCCTGTGTTTATTAATAGATTTACACCAAGAATTAAAAATTAATTCTTTATAAACCCATAAATTTCCCAACACAATAAAAATAAAATAGAGAGATTATATTAAAATATTTTTATCACTTAACCTTTCCATATTAAATTAAAATCAAAAGATTTTCCAAAATGTGTCAGAAGAAAGAAAAAAAAATTAGAAATTTTTTATGAATTAAATATGTTCCCAACAAAAGGAACGTTATTAAGAATAAGTAATTTTAGAGAGGTAATAATTTTTAATATATTTCATATATATCATTAGAGATAAAAAAGAACAAAAAAAAGAAATGAAGAGTTTCCCCTGTTAAAAAATTGATCTGGTATATAAAATTTTGTGTTCACTTAAAAAACATCAACGAAATTAAAAATCCATGAAATATGCTTAAAATTAGAAAAAAATTTAATTTATTTGTAACACAGAAATATTTTATAGTATGTTATCTCTTTAAAGTAATTTAATAGTTTATAATACCCACAACACCGACATGGCTTGCGTTATACGCAAGATTGAGTTTCAGCAAAACACCGCATTAGTATTATAATTATTTAAACGATATATTTATTTATCAATTAAATATTTTGATAGGAATAGTAAAAAATAAATTTTAAATTTTATTTATCGTGTTTATAATAAAATGTATAAATTTTGTTAAAATGGTTATATATTTTGAAAAACTACTTTATTAAATTAACTAATTTTTATGTCCTTTTATGAATAAAAATAAAATAAAATTTAGAAACTCCTAAGAATTTAATTTGGTAAAATAGAATTCATTTTTGTATTCAGAATATCATAATTATCTTAGGCTGAATTTTTGGTATTTTTCTGAATACATTCAATATTTGATGAATAGTGAAAATACTACATAATACATAAAAAACTGACTTTTTTATTTACATAATCATTTTTAATTTCAATTTATTTTAAAATAAAAATAGAAACATAATAACTATATTAGGCCAATGTAATTAATTATTGTCATTTTGTAATAATATTAGATATATAAAATTTTATTGAACTTTTTAACATCGTTTACCCACCTTCCAGGCACATTTGCAAATTTTCATAAAATGTAATTTTACCGCTTATGTAAATTGAATTTAAAAAATTAGAGAGAAAAAGTTGACATCATTATGTAAAATTTGTTTCAACAGGATGAAAATAATTTTTATTGAATAGTAACTTTTGAATTTTATTTACCACGGTTAAATGTTAATAGGGTAATTGAAGGTAAAAAAATATATAATGATACAAAATTACCCCAACCCATGTAATAATTCTATTGGATAAGTGTTTTTAAACAAAAATAAAAATTAGGACAAAATGTGATCCTCTTTGATTCACTTGGGTTAGATTAGGACATTTATTATATTTTATTCAAAGAAGTGTTAAAAGAGTTAAACTCAAATTTTATTAACCAAACCATTTTTAATATAGAGTTATAAATAATATAAATTCAACTATAAATATTAATTCGAAATATAAAATTATTTCCTACATCATGGTTTTTTATTTATAATTTTTATACATTTTATAATTAATATTATTTTTGACACAATGATGATGCAGTAATTACCTTATTAATGAAATATTAAAATAATTGATTTTATAAATATCAAAATAAATGTAAATTAAAACTTTTGAGTCCATAAACAAATTTTATTGGTGAATATGTAATATTATGGTTGATTAAATGTATTTTTTTATATGTAATTAACTTGTGATGACTTTAACAAAAAAAAAATACTAAATAGTGTCAAAATTGACATAAATGAGTTTTTAAAACAAATTCTATTTTATTAAATGTTATAATATTCCTAAAAATCTAATATTTGGCCGAAGGACTTATATAATGATAGATATGTCATTTATAAACCACTTTAGGTTCTTGTGTCATTTTATATTATGTTTATTAAGCATTTAATATAAATATACAAGAAGACGTGGTAAAAGTTAAAATATTTAACTAAGAGTTAAATATAAAATATAAGGTTAGTATGGTTCCCTAAACATGTATAAAACCTTTTAGTAGAGAGAATTTTGACCCATAACCACCTTAGCCTAGAAATAAATTCATTTACAGATATTAGAAACCTAAAATTATTTTATAATAAATTAATAATTCAAACTTTTCCTAGAGTGCCCCTCACCTCTCTTATAAAAGGGTACTTCCCCTTATCTTAATTTCACACCTCCAAATTTTTTTGGCATGGAAAAAACATACTCAAATATCCTCCTAAATACCTTAAATTCAACATAGATACCTTACATTGATCATAAATCCAACCTAATAATCCATTTTGTTTAAATCCAAAGGAATCACCCGAAGAAGAGGTAATTATTTCATCACCTATTTAATAGTTCTTTTCTTCTTCCACTTCCTCTTTATTTGTCGTTTCCATACCAAAAATAATAACTCTAGTATCTTCTACATACTGAGATGTTATTATGAATATTTTAAAACCATATTCATAATTCTATTCATCCAATGAATGGAAAAGTCATCATACGTGTGTATGTATGGCTTACCGTCTCCACATCGTGGTGTAGTTTTGTTATTAAACACTTCATTATTTGGATAAGTATAATAATGATTATAATTGATGTAAATAATAAATATAACATGTTAATAAGTTTTTATATATAATATACCATCCAATTAAAAACTATTTCACCATCAATATAATGAAATCCTCGCTCGTGCACACGTACAACTACCCTCTCCACGACGCGATGAGATTCATTTTTACATTCACCATTCTACACTGATTATAAAAATATATATTATTAATATGTATGTAATATATGAAATAATAATTATACATGATATATATATATATTTATTTATATATATCTCATTCAATTATTTTCATTTAATACGGTATGAAAACGGAAACAGCGTTTATGCGTACGTACGGCCTACCATCTCCATAAACAATGTTTTCCATTTCATATATCTATCTATTATACATATTTATATTCTGAATATATATGATATATAAATCATTTGTTATATTTTATAATTATGTAAATCATGATCTAAGTGATATTATCAATAATAACAAGTTAAAAAACATATGATAAAAAAGGGATTATTACCCAAAATGCTCCTTTAACATGGAAATTATTATTAAATGGGTAGTATAACATAATAAATGAGTCATATATGATATCATAAATATTAATATGGTTCTGGTATAATTTAATAACATACTATGGTCATTATACTGGTGGTTAAACATACCCTCTACCAAATTAAAGTACAAGGTAAGTGTTAATTCCTCAAAATGATTTTAAGGATTTATTTTTATAGACATGATTGTTTTAAAATTTCAATTAATTTCAAAAGTTTCAAAGTGGTATGGGACACAATGATTCAAAAATATCTTTTAAATTACTTCCTTTATAATTGTGTGACTTTTATACGAATTCACAAAAGGGATATTTCTCTCAACGAGTTTTACTGATCATTTTCAACTATGTCAACATCCTTTACTGGATATTATTCTTGATTGAGGTCGATTTATTATAATACAATCTTCCATATTTTATTGAATTAAATTTTATTTTTTTGACTTTGGATGTGCAACTTTTTTACCATTAATGGTCTATGGTTAAAGTATTGACATTTTGTATTCTAGTTTTAATACGAATGTTTATGTTGTGTTTCACCCATTTCATATGAGGAATGCATTGGACGTAGTAAGTGACGGGCAGGGTACGCTATAGTCCCCCGATGCATCTTTAGTATCATTAGACAAACTAGTGTCTTGGAACAAGTCCTTGACAAAATTTATATTCATGGTCTTCGAATGAGGCCTTGACTTTGTGGTTAAGATGTTAGGCATTATGCATTCCATCATTATGATATTAGTTATTAATAGTAAAAGTGATTATTATACTAGTATAATATCCATGTGAATAAGTAAATGGAATTATTTGATTTATCTTCACCATATTATGATTAAGTTTATATTTAAAGGCCATGTGTTTCAATTTTACAATTTTCCATAAAAGTGTGTGATTATTCACGATAGCTTTCATTATATTGTTTATCCTTACTGAGCATATGAGCTCACCCCTTTCTCATGTTATATTTTCTCAGGATACCAAGAATTGTATTATGATTTATATGTAGGTTTCATCTAGAAGAATAATGGAATTATCAATGTATTATCTATGTTGTATTTTATGTTTGAAATTGTAATGTGAAGTTCATGTATGTAATCTATTTTCTAAGAAAACTAAGGTGATCGATCCTTTGGGACGTGATTCCTTGTAATCATTCCAATGTATTAAAATAATTCATTGGATCCGAGCTTCTAGGGTCTGGGCATTACATTATATATTCATGTATTCAATCTTCTAAAAATGGGGATACTCAGTAAACTAGTCCATGGATTTTTCAATCAATTTCATTCTTTTTAACTCATTTTTCTATGAGACATGATTTCCTTCTTTTGGTTTTATACAAACTTTTTTTGTTCATTCCCATTTTAGCATATCACTAGAAATAAATCAATTGAAAATAATAACAAACCATGTCTTATATTCCATTTCCTGTAGAGTACATGGATTATTTGAAAACATCAATATTTTTTTGTCTTTATCCATGAATATTTTCTCCAAATGATAACATATTAGATAAAACATTTTCTATTTTGTCCTCAATCTAAAAATTGAATTTTTTAACTCCAACAAAAATTTACGATGTAAAAAAATTATAAATTACAAACCAAAAACAACCAATTAATTTTATTTACTATTCAATAAAACTATGGGTTGGTGTTATAATAAGGATAAAATATTTTCACTTTGATGAAAATTATTTCAGAATATGATATAATTGTCTCTAGAATATTCCATTGATATTAATAAAACATCCATGATATAATGTAAAACCTAAATTTAAACCAATATTAATCCCGAAATCACAGTGTCGTAAAATAAAAAAAAACTCCCAGGCCCATAGGGTGTCTCACCAATAAGGAGTGTTGGTGATTTTCCTATGTGGTAAAATTTGGTTATTGAGAACTGAAATCTACTTCTCACAACCATTTCTCTTTTTTTTATGAAAATTATACCACAATACATTTATAAGTTGTATAACTTTTTTCGATAGATCCATGTCAGTTGAATGGATTTTATAAACCTAATATTAAATATAAATTAATCTCTCTCTAATTTAAAATCATCATAGTGAATTTCATGATACATATATAGTTTAAATAGTCTTCACTAACACACTATAAATTCATGAATAATTCCACTATGTTTTAGATGATATTTCATATTATAAGGAACCTGTATAATTTTCTCAAGGATATTAAATTTTTTAACAAAATGCGGTGTTATTTTCACCTATATATCCAGATAGTGATGTCTCAAACTTCATAAGACTCAATAAAAAACAAGATTCTTGATAAAAAAACTAATTGTGAGGTGTATTTGATTAGAATAATACATTTTTATTCTTTATTTTACAACTAATATATTTATTATTAAAAAAACTAAATTTTAATTATCTTGTAAAATATAAGGAAATATTATATACAGTTCTAAATTCTATGTCCAATACAAATATAATTAACATAACTTTCCATAAATTATTCAAATTATAGCATTCTAATAAAATTTTGGTATATATTGTTATAAAATTTTTGAAAAAATATATATATGATCTTATTGTGAATGAATAATATAATGAACACGTAAAGAATCATATTTTGAGTATTATATATTGTAAAAATATTTTTTCCATTGGTATCATGATGGTAATCCATGGTCAACCATATCTAAGTACCTAAATCCTTTTATAATATTCCCTAAACATTAGATATTAATCCTACATATAAATAATTTATAATATTATTTATTCCATGTGAATTATAACAATATTTTGAACATAAATCATTCCAAACTGATACACCCTATAAATTTCAACGACTAAAATAAAAATTACTCCATTAATTAGTATATTAATAAAAATTGAAACTAAATTTCTATTCATTAGTAATCTCAAAGGCATATTCAAAATATTTATAGTAATGATATCTGATTACCCATTAAAATTGTGAGTGAATGAATCAAACCTAATGATATTTGATGTTCTTCTAATACTTACAGACATATAATGCACCTATATATAAATCCCTCCATGTAATGTTTAATTTTTCTTTCAAAAATGTCCTCAAATTATATGGTACATTTTCTAATTATAGTCATCAAAAGAACCTTCCTACACCATTACAATCCCTTGTAAATAATACCATTCCAAACCAATATAAGAACACATGGTGACCTTAGAAACACATACATAAACGGTACATATTTTTAAATGAATATAGAATAATGCTCATAATAATACACACCACATTACTATAAAGGATTACTATCTTTCAAGTCTAGATACATAATCTACATATTTAAAAATAATCTTTAACATTTCCCATAAAAATTATTCTCACACGGTAACCTTTTAGTCTTATCATACTTAATACCTTTATTCATATCCTAGGTAAAATTAAACATAATAATAGGTAAACAAAGATGCTCATTAAGGATAAAAAAGTGATATAACACTTTAATATCAATTTTGATAATAAGGTATGAATATGGGTATGATATCTTGATTAGAACTTATAGAATTTAAACCAAACATGTCATAGATCATAAATTTTAGGTCATGGTACAAATAATTTTCATGTAAACAAATCAATAATAAGAGTGTCGAATCATCAATAATAAATCATGACCTATGAGTGGATATCAGCAGAATAATAAAAGAGTTTGAATCAGACACATAAAAATAGAGAATCATTCCCTTAGTCAAGGTTATCTACCAAGATAGTCAGAGTAGATAAAATCCCCCAGTGGATCGGGTTCACTCCTCATTCCTATAAAAATAGTGGATAGAGTCTCATAGTGAATTGAACTCATTCTCCATTCCTATAAACATAGTAGATAGATTGCCATATTTGATTGGGGTTACTCCCCATTCTCTTAAGGATAGTGTAAAAATATTGATATTGGATTGGGTTTACTCTCTAATTAATTTTAATTTTATCTCTTTAGATATAAAGTCTTATATAATACATTGGATAATTATATAATGATTTTCCCACCAATAAAATTTTAAAAACCATAAAAATGGTTTCCATGGTAACTCTAAAACACTCATATTTCATCATAACTTATTTTCCCTAAGTAAAAAATATAAAAGTTTCATGGAAACATTCATTAAACATTTCATAAACCTCCTATATAAATGGTTTGGGTGGTAGAATTAGAATATATCCCATAAGAAATATCAAAATATATTGATATAGATGAAATAACACTTTATATGATTATTTTATAAACCCCTTCCTTTCAAACCATTAAAAATTCGAAAATATAATATGAAATAGAATTTAAAATCAAAATCAAACCCTTAATTGTAAAAAAATACTCAAATAGATCACAAAATCCCCCCATACGGATTCTCATCTATTAATATGTTTTATTGATTTACCTCTATGGTAAAATTTGGTTATTCAGAACTCAAATATCTTTATAACCCCCATGATTCATTTTTACAATGAACATTATACCCCATACATGTATAAGTGGTAGATACATTATTTATATAGGAATATAAATTTAATGGATAGTATAAACATAGTATTCAATAAAAATAATCTATCTTTAAATAAGTATCATCACAATAAATTACATGATATTGATCTAGTTTAAAGAGTCATTACTATGACATTAGAAATACATCATGTATTCAACTATATTTCATCTAAAATTTCATATGATATAAACCTATAAAATTTACTGTATGATTATAAGTTTTATATATAAAATAAGGAACTATTATCCCTTATATACCAAAACCTCTATGTATCAACTTTCATAAAACATAATGAGAAACATGAATCTTGATATGAAACTCAAGGTTTTGATGTATTTGACTGGAATAAAAAAATTTATACTCCAATACATAACTAATATATTATTTGTTTGGAAAAACTTATAATTATTATATAATATATTAAGAGAAATTAAATATACAACACAATCCTATGTACAAAAAAATATGATTGACATTGTTTACCATAAAATGTCTCAAATTTTTTCATTTGAATATAATTTTGGTATATATTATAATAATGTAATTTTAAAATTTATATTTATTCTTTTATTGAAAACTAATAATATAATGAACACACAAGAGAATCATATTTTCAATAATCGAAATTGTAAACAGATATTTTCCTTTTTTATCATGATGGTAATCCATGATCAACATTATCTATATACCTAAATTCTTATATAAGATTCCATAAAATTTAGCTATTAATCTTACATCTCAATAAAATATATTATTATTTACTATATACGATGTATAAAAATAACGTGAACATAAATATTCCCAATATTAACTACCATGTAAATTTATATGACTAATAGAAAATACACTACATGAATTAGTATATCAGTAAAAATTGAAACTAAATTTATTCCCATCAGTGACCTAAAATACATAATCACATATATTTATAGTAATTATATATGATTACCCATCCGAATTGGAGGTGAATGAATCATACCGACCAATCATTGATGTTTTACTTTTACTTACAAATTGGTAATGTGTATAGAAATAAATCCATCCTTGTAATGTACCATTTCTTCAATCACAAGTTTCATCAAAATTTATGGTGAATTTTACAATCCAAACCATCAAAAGAACCCACCAAATCCATTCCAATTCTTTCTAAAAACAAACTTTCTTAACCAGGATGGAAACATGAGATGAAATCAGAAACAAATACATAAATATTATATAATTTTAAATGAATATAGAATATATCTCACAGTAACACACACCCTTGAACTTAAAAGGTTTAGTGTCTTTGAAGACTAGATACATAATCTACATATTTAATATTAACCTTCAACATTTCCCATTAACATTATTCTCAAATTGTACCATTCATATATTATCATACTTAATACCAGTATTCATATATTATGGAAAATGAAATATAAGAATGGGTATGCTCATGTTTTTAGTAAGGGTAAATGAGAGAGATAACAATTGGTGATTATTTTTGAGAATAAGATAAGAATATGGGTAAGGGTACTTGACCAGAACTTACATAATTCAAACAAAACAATTAATAGATCATAAATCTCGAGACATGTTATAAATCAATTTCATGTCAAAAAATGAGTAAAAAGTGTAGAATAATCAATAATAAATCATGATCCTTGATAAGATCTCGTAAACATGATTTAAAACTTTGTACCATACATATATGAATATAAAATCCTTCTCTTTTCAAGGATATCTACCAAATACCATCATAGAGGAGACATTTCCATGGGGGATTGGGTTCACTCCTCTTCCCTATAAAACACGTGGAGAAATTTTCATATTGGATTGATCCCACTCCCCATTACCGTAAAAATTGTCGACAAAGTCCCATAGTTTGTTGGGTTCAATCTCCATTCCAATAAAGAGAGTGTAAAAATCTCAATAGTTTATTTGGTTCACTTCCTATTCAATTTTAATATCAAATCATGAGATATCAAGTTTTTTACAATACATTTGAGGGCTGTATAATTATTGTCCCACCCATAAAATAATGAAAACCGTAAAAATATGTTCTGTTATAACTATAAAACAATATGATTTCATCATAATTTGTTTACCTTAAGGAAAAGAGGTTCATTACTCTTTGAAGAATTTATAAAACATTTTATAAACCTCATAGATAAATGGGGTGGATAGTGGAATAAGAATATATTTCATAAGAAATATCAATGAATGTTAACAATGGTTAAAACCCATTATTAAGATTATTGGATAAATAAATTTAAAAAATGGAATACCCATTCTATTTTCAAAATCATTATAAATTAAAATAATTTGAAAATAAATTTAAAAACATGTAAAATAATATTCATAAATAATAATTCTCATAAAAATTATTGAATGTGTTCACATGTAAAACATTAAATGCAATACGATTTTTAAAATGACAGTAGAAAAAAATGTTGAAAAAATATCAATAATTTTTTTTAAAAGTACAATCATCTTAAAATAACCATAATAAATTATATAATAAATAAAATTACATCCATAAAATATATGTGCACATAGTGGAAGAATATTCACTATAAAAAATAAGATGTGGGGTCAGTTTCACATATGATCATCACATCATTTAAAATATTTATCAATAAAAACAAAAATGGGAGAGAAAATGTAAAAATAAAATAATTTCTAGAGGAATAGAAATTTTTTTATGTTATAAATATAAATGTCACACAGTATTACCATATTTATAAATTCTTTCATAATATTATCTATTTGAAAGTGATATAAAAAACCCATACATTTTTATCCCAAAATTCATGAAATGTTTTTAAAATACTATATTATAAACATTGAAATATTAATAATTTATGTCTGAACATTATTCAAAATTATTACCTTTTATATTCACCAGTTATAATAATCCACTACACATGTATTAATTAGTTAATGATTATTTCCATCATCAAATGTTAGTAACTGTGATTGTTCCAAACATGTTTTTCAATAGAGGAACAGAACCTCGTTATTTGATCCCATGTTCCTTATAAAATTATTATAATATTATTTAAACCATATTATTTCAGTTATTTATGCATCCTAAAATTCAATTGATGTAAACTATGGCAATGGTTCATAAGAATGTTATAAATAATGTATTTGTTCTAGTTAATTTATGAATATCAATATATTATGTTATCAAGAATATTAACTTTTTTTCATGAATACTTAACCATATTCATTAAAAATATTACTCATTGTATTCATATAATTTCATCAAATATATTTTTCAACCATCCATGAAAGGTAGTGATTGAAAATGGAACATGTCATCCATATAGGTGGTAGTTATCTTGTAGCATAGGTGACGTCCTTATCTTCCATTGAATAGAGGGAATTATTAAAATAATTTATCCTTTATTATTATTAATTTCTTTTAAAATATCAAATATACTAACTAGATATAACTTTTTAACTAGGTATATAGTTTACTTAGTCAAAACAATGTATATCACTCATGGAGGGATAGATAAAACGTACCCATGGATGATGTTTTCATAATTATAAGGATATTAGAGGAAGGTATAAAATTATTGAATGATAAATATATTAATATTCAGTATACTAATGATTCAAATATAATTATGTTAATATTTTTTTAATATGTTTGATGTTGGATGGATGAGAAATATATAGAGAAGAATGTTAGATAGGGGGTGATACACACGTTGTGTGTTTGAATCCTCAATTGAAATATCCTATAAAATGGGTGACATATAGAATTTTATTTGATAGAAGCACTCAAAAAAGTTATATAGGGGAATTGGGGATGTAATATGGGTCTGGGTTCAAGAAAAAATATAATTCTCTACTGTATGTAAAGGGGTGTGGATGTCCCCTTTTGTATATGAGGACAGTTGCATTTTTGTAATAATATATATGGAAAAGTCAAAATTAAATTGTTAAGTGTATCAAAAGTTATGAAATAATGGATTGGAGTGGATTTTTGTTTTGTAAAACCCTTTATGACACACATGGAGCTAGTTATTTTTTGATTTTGGGCTTTTCACATTACTTAACTTTTAATAAAAATTAACTTTTTTCCACAATAGCGCTTCTTTTAAACTTTGGTAACTTTTTTTAAAACATAAAATATAGGTATCCTTATTAGATATTTTATATATAATTATTCAAAAAATGAAATTAACTTCATAATATTAAATTTATGTAAGTTATATTTGTTAATTATAAAGTAATAATTATTTATTTCATAAAACATGTTTTTGTAAAAAATTAATTTAAAATTCTAAAATGTCATGTTTATGTTTATAACATAAAAATAAAATTTTTAAATATATATTTTTAATTTTTTAATAAATAATTTGGTATAAAAAATGTTTAATAATATTTTTTGTCATAGTTATACTAGAATTATGTAATAAAATTAAATATATTTATAAAAATGATATTTTCAATATTATATTAAAAGTCAATATTTTTAGAAAAATATCTAAAAAACATCCTAAGATAATAATTCTTTTTCTTGATTTAAAAATTAAGGTATTTTTTCTAATTTAAATTCTAAATTTATAGACATTTATCTTTTAAATAATTTAAATAATATATATTGCATTTAATTTTTTTAATCCAAAGATTTTTTATCCATACATTATCAAAGTTGTAAATTATATAATTAGTTAATATACTTTAATGATTAATTTTCATATATTATACATGTAATATATTTCATTTTTTGTCTTAATAATGCATTATTTACAAATATTCAATGTTTTGTGCATCACAAGCTACCGAACACGTCGACTTCATTAAAAAGATAAATATTTTTAAAAATAATGTTGTTACATTCTACCCCATAATAATAATTTTACTCACAAGATTATATAATTCTAATGTAAATGGATTAGGATAATTCTACATAATTATATCATTGGGTTCCAAATAGCTTACTTATATTTATGGTTTCTTCACAAAACATTAACAAGGTGAGTGGTCTTGTTCTGTAGTAAATATTCTCTTAAATATAAAATCTCCACCACTTCTTCCTCAAAAGAATGATCAGTCTCCATCTATATAGCCTTTGGGTTCAGCACATGGGAATGTTTCAGTATGTACTTCATTAGGATTGTTATGTGGATCATACCTTAAAATTAAAAGAGCTTAAGTGGGAACAGCAAGTTATAAGCTACCAACATAATAAAATAAAAAATATAAAAGGGAATAATATGTCTATGTCCCAAATTATCCTTATTTATAAATCCAATAAATATATTCAAATGATATATTTATAAGAATAACTTGTCACCATATTTGAACACTTCATCGATCTAATGATAATCTGCATAACTCTTATTTCAACACTGAGATGCTTAGATGTAATACTGAATGACTCTAATATAACCTTCATTTAATTATATATATTAATTTATAATGTCATATGATTTTTTATTTCATTCTATCATGTTGTAGTTGTACACTTCTTTCTAGGAATATATATATAATAATCCTTCTTAATGCTCAATTAAAGATTTTTATTATAAGAAAATTAAACAAAAAGATGGTGTTGATCCCACCCACTCTTAAAATATATAGATCAAGCTATTAGAATGTATTCTATAGGTTCAATGGTTCTATCTGACTAACTATAACTCTAATGATGATACATAGTGATAATGTTGAAATTTTTATTTAATTATTTATGAATACTTCCAAAAATCTCAATTTAAACCTCATCTCTTAATGAGTTAAAATTGAGAGTTGTACCTCATTGAACCTTAAAATTTCATTAATTAATATCATGTAACGTTTTTCAAGTGAAAGATATTCTCTGGAAGTAATGAAATGTGTTGACTTACTAGGGTGATCGACTATAATCAAAATGGTGTTATAACTTTGTTGAGGAGTCTGATAAAAAAACAATAGTGGTGTTCTACCATTTTCACATATTTATGGGAAATTGTGGCATCATCCCCATATAATTCAATAATTATTCATAATCATTTCTTCAAAATGGAATCAGAATACATTTTCTATAATATCCAACATCATATTATCCCACCAAAAAAGATCATTAAGATATCAATACATCTCTATACATTAAGGATGGATAAATAACGATGATTCTTGTGCATCTTCCAACTGTTATATTAATTTTAGTATTTAAGGAACAAATATTTATTTCCTGAATCTTATCATTTCATCAATGTCATGGTTTAACTATAGAACAACTATTACCATCTATTTTAGTTCAAAATCCTCCTTTAGTTCCTCCTAATTATTCTCATGGATGGATAGTTGAAAATGTATTTGAGAAAGATATGATCTATCCCATTTTCTCAGGATTTAAAGGCCCATGATATAAAAATACACAAGTATTGGATATTGTTCAAACCATATAATGGAAAATATGGCATGATATTTCTGACTCAGTGCATCAGTCACCTTGTTCTCCTTACCATGGTTGTAATATTTCAAGTAGTCATAAACATTAATAAAAAAACTATCTCCATTGGTGCATATTCAAATATTTATATATGAATATATACTTCATGCTTTTATGATCATGAACTATATAACACCTTTCCCCATAAAGATAATTCCTCCATTTTTAATGGAAAAATAACCACTATAAGCTCAAAATTAGGAATTGGGTCATTTTTACCATGACTCTTCAATAAGAATGAATAATGTTTGACTATTATCTAATTAAATATGAGAAAATATACCAATAATTGTTTTTGATGAATTATTTTATATCACAAACCCTTATTCAATATTAGGCACTATGTGAAAAGTGGACTACATAACCTTTTCTTCATATCCCTCAATTTTTCATCACATTCATCTATTTAAGGGAACTGGGATACCTTCCATGTCAACATGGTTAGTGAATTTGATATCTATCATAAATCACTCACAAAGCATCGATAGTTTATATTCAATCTAATAAAAGTTTAAATCTTGATCACCGTGGATAATCTATTCCATTATTCACTGACCTCCATCATTGAATGATCCACTGATATTCCCTCTTTGTTGATTATATGACTAAAGACTGATAATTTAAATACCCAAAATTTTCAAATTTTAAAATTTTCATACCTTTTCTCCTTCCTCGAGGTATTTAACACAATCCTTATATGATCTTCTTGCACTTCTTCTCACTTGGAATAAATGATACTGACATCTATAAATACTACCACAAACTAATCTAGGTAATTTATAATGAATCTATTCATTATATTCATCAAGATAATAAGGTAATTCACAAGTTGAAATGGAATAACTATAAATTTATAGTTTTTATACCTCATAAAGAATGTTGTCATTGTAATACACTTATTTTTAACATTAATTAACAATAACCTAATTAAAGGTCGATCTTTGAAAATTATTGAGCTTTTTATTGTTGATCAAACATATCATCAATACAAGGTAAAGGATAATTTTCCTTGATATTGATCCTTTCATGTTCCTCATTGTCAATCTTAAGATGAAGTAACACACATTTATTGTTATGAAAAAAATTCACCCTATAGTGAAGCACCATGATATATGAATCCATTTTTTACAATATCCTATAATTGTCTCTTAAATTCATGAAACTCAATTGGGTTCATCCTAGAAGGATTAATTGAGAAATCAATATAAATAAATATGACTTATTTTGAAAAATAAACCATATGATTTAGGTAAAGACTGGTAAACGCTTTAGGAATTATATTAGCATATTCCTAAATAATCGGCTTATATTCATTGTTTTGTTTTTTCCTAAACATTTGAGATAAATTCCTCTTATAAAAATGTATTAAAACCATTTTAATAGATGTATTTTCCATTTGAAGATCAAATTCAACATTGAATTGATATAAAATCATAGTTTGATTCAAGTTATAAAATTTAACTTCCCTTCAATAGAAATTGATGTGGGATTTATATTAATAGAACAATAACATTCCCAAAATCAAATCAAATAAAACTATAGGGATAATGAAAACATTTACAATAAGCACAATCCCATAGAATTATATTAATTAGACATAATATACTTGAGAGTAAATCATCATACCATTAATAGTTTTAAAAAATAGTTCAATTTAAAAATCATTAATGTGATGACCCTTAGAAAATTCAACATATATAAAAATGGGGATAAACCCAAAATAAAACATGAAATTTTAAATTCAAGAGCTGATAATAAGAGTAAATTTTACCACATCATTCTCATGACCCACATTAGTGGTTTTGAATGCATAAACCTTCCCATTTCACTTTATATTAGGAGGTTGTTGACAATTATTGTCATTATTAACCCTTAGATTCATCCAATGATTCGAATAATTTCTATACTCCTTGAAATTATATCATTTAATTGTGGGTGGTGTATTCTACTAATATTCCTTCTGATTATTGATCATCTTCTTCATGTCCCTTTTACATTCATTTTCTAGAGTTCTTTCATTTCCACACATGGTGAAATTACATGTCCACTTAATGCAATTTCCCTATGCTTCTTTAAATATTTGTATTATGATAAAAGATTACATTTAAAACCACCAAGGGTTTTAGTATTTAATTTCCCACAAAAATACATCATTCACTTATTTTCCATAGAACCATGAGAATAATGAGATTATGCAGATTCAATTTCATCATGGATATCACATCGAATGAATTCTTTTTTCAATTAGAGACCCTTATAACAAATTCCTTTCAGAGATTTTGTTTCAACTCTAAAAAGAATTGATCCATTTTACATAATGGTTTAAGGATAAAACCTAAATATTTCCATTCATGTTTGGTCAAATTAACTTCAATGGTATTAATGGTTTCATCATCATTGTGATTTAGTTCTAGGAATTCCCTCTCCATTTTAGAATATGGAAAATAAATTTTGAAAAAATATATTCCTAAACTCTTCCTGTATTATGTAGTCAATTTCCTCCTCTTTACATTTATTCATTCTAATATTTCATCATTGATTATCTTTGTCTTTTAAATGGTACATAGATAAAACTACCTTCTAAAGGACTAATCATTAGAGAGTTAAAAATATATTTTCTATATAATTAATACATTTATGGGAAATGGGTGTATTGGAGGGCCTACTGAAGAAGTTTGGACACTTTTTCATTAAGGACTTGATAAAATGATTCTATTTCCTTGGTTCTTCCAAAATATCAACATTGTTTGAATTATTTTTCATAATTTTAGAAAGTTGGACATGAATTTTAGTATTTTTTTAACCAATATCTCATCCCATTTTTTTTACAATAGGAAAATTATTAAACTATCCATCACATTCATTGTTATATTAGTTTTTCTGTGTTCTATTTATTGACTGAAACTATAAACCATGTTTCAGTATCATGCATCAATAATAAGAGTGATAATTCATTTGATAATGAAAATCATTCGTAAGATTACCTAAATTATGACACATTCTTACTAGCCCATGTTATTCTATGTTTCATTCCAATTAAAACTCCCATAATTATTCTAAAATAAAATTTGAATTAAAAAATTACACCCCCATGAGTTTTAAACTAGTTTTTCAATTATGACTCTTTATAATATATCGAGTGAAGAATTATTTAATACCCAAGAGACCACTATTGAGTATACTACCACTATATACATAGGTGTTAGTGCTTGTATCCACTTGTAGTATCCAAATACAGATTTCAATTCATGGAAAATTACACACTCTCCACTTTATTAAAAAAATTGGGATTTTATGATATAATTAAATTTATCGTTAGAGTTCTCTATAAGGTTTTATGATAAAAATCCAAAAAAATAATGAGAATAATAGAAAAAAAACAACATAACCCAAATATTCCCTACTATAACAAAAAATGAGGTATCTAAATGATCAATTTATTAAATATTACATCATTTTAGATAAACATGAAAAACTTCTCAAAATCATAAACATCCAATAAATATAAAGGATTCATATATTTTCAGACTATATATACATTTACATTTTTAAAAAATAGTCATTAATATTTCACACAAATATTTCTCACACATGGTACCATTGTAGTGTTATCATACTTAATATATTTCTTCATATATTTGGGGAAATAAAACATAAGAAAGGGTGATATCAAATTCTTAATATGTGTAATCATAGAAAATAATAGTTGAAGATAAAATTTGAGAATAATACAATCATATGGGTATGATAACTTGATCATACCTGGATAAATTCATATGTAATAAGACATATATTTTAAATCATGATTCGAGGAATAATCCTTTTTCATAACAATAGACATGATTCATTATAGTTTGGAATCCTAAATACTCAAACGTGAATAATGATATCATATTATAAAAGTAAGTAAATGTTTTCAATCATACATATAATAAGAAAAAAATCATTTCCTTATTAAATTTTACTTTCCTACACCATAATTTTTTATAGATTACCATAGTGGATTGGATCCATTCCCTATTCTCATAAGCATTGTGTACATATTCCCATAGTGGACTATGTTCATGTAGCTTTACCATAAAAATTCTGAATAATATCCCATAGAAGAATGGTTTTACTCCCCATTCCAATAAAAATAGTTGACAGAGTCTTATAGTGGATTGGTTTCATTTCTTGGTCACTTTTCATATTATTTCATGAAGTATCATGCTTTGACCAATAAATTAAAGGGTTTTATAATTATTGGTTCAACCATCACATAATTATAATTATAAAATTTTGTGCCATGATAACATAGAATCCCTCAAATTTCTTCATCACCTAATTAACATAAGGAGAAAAGAAATGGGATTCATGGATACATTCACCTAACAATTCATAAAAAAACCTAGATAAAATAGGTGGATTGTAGTACCCCCAGTTTCTGGTATGTAACCCTTTCTTGATGCTTTTAGTGTTTATAAAGTTAAGGGTGACGAATTCGAGAGTCGAGAGAACTTGCAATGAGGTTTTGAGGCAAAAGGGGAAGTCACGCGGGCGGCGCACGGTTTGTCTAAACCATGTGACCAAACCGTGCATAGTAGGTCTTGGAGGCAGTAGCTTCCGCACGGTTGGCACACATTTTTTCTAACTGTGCAGCCAAACCGTGTGAGAAGGGTGGATGAGGCAGTAGCTAATGCATGGTTAGCACTCGGATTGTCAAACCACTTGAACTAACTGTGCGGGCACTTAAATGAGATCCTTAAATTATGGTTCTCACATGTTTTTTCCACTAAATGCCTCGTTTATGCTCTTAAGAAGACCTAAATCAGGATTTTGGTTCTCCTAAGGTCAAATAGGGTTCTCCCATCATTATGGAGGTGATCTGAAGGCTTCTCTTGATGAATCGAAGCTAGATTCTGGAGGTATGTGATCGTTCATGTTCGGTTTCTTAGATCTACTTAGATCTACTTCTCTTCTTCTCCTATTTTCTTAGATCTATGCCCTTTATTGGTATATCTATGTGTGTGGATGCCGAATATGATGATATTTGGTCTTGGTTGTGTTAGGAGAAGAGATCTAAGGAGTACCCTTGATGAATCGGTCTGGTTTTCTTGAGCGTTCTTCGACCTTTGTGGTTTTTGTCAAAAAATTTGAGGTATGAGGCTTTACTCTCGACTCATCTTGTTTGAATTGATTTTCATAGTTTTAAATTGAGTTATTTGAATGGAATTTATTTTAAAAATCATTTAATAAATCTTCATTAGTGATGATTTATGGTTTTCATGAAATTGTGAAATCTGGGTGATTTTTTGTGCAATGTGATTTGGCTTCTTGAATTTAAAATGATGGTTTTAAATTGTTGAATTTCTGGAATTGAAAATGGTTTTATGAAAGATGGTTTTTCAACAAAAATAGTGTTTTATTTAAATGGTTTTTTATTGAAATGACTCTGATGGATTTGGTTTTCAATAAAAATAGAGTTTTATTAAAATGGTTTGGAATTGAAATGGTTTTGATGGAAATGGTTTTCAATAAAAAGGTGTTTTTTTAAAAGGTGTTTCAGAATGACCATTATGAATATGTGGTGTGTGTTTATGTTTCATTTATGAGGCTTGGTTGAAATATGAACTTGTTCTCGGTGCCAAATGTTTAATGGCACAGTGGTAACCATATGTATACGGCCTGGTTGAAATATGACCTTTTTCTCGGTGCCAAAGGTGTAATGGAACGTGGGAAAAAATTACCTTGTGATGACTTGGTAGATCGATGAGAGATCACTCATGAGTATAGAACTGTCATGGAATAACATGTATGGTTGTTTTCACGAGTCTGTGAAATGGTTGGTATGACAAAAAAGAGAGATTATGAAATGGTTTTAAAGCTTGTTTGGTTATTTTGCTGGGAAAATATCTTGTTGGAATATTGGTTTCAATTTCTTTTGGAATTCATTTGGTTATGAATGGTTTTAGAAACTTGTTTATATTTAGTTATAAACTGCTTTTGAGAAAATGTTTTATATAAACTGTTTTTATTTTAATGTGGCTAACTCATCTATCCTAGTGGCGTGAGTAGGAAAGTAATTATGGAAAACCTACTGAGTTTTATACACACCCCTGCTTTGGTGCATTGGTGCTTTTACAGATGCCGTATTTTGGGACACATGTAAAGGTATGGCATCTCATTACTAGTGGTTCGTGGTGATTCTTGGAATATGTGGTGGTGCTTGGTGCATGGAGCTCAGCGTGGAGCCGTGGAGTGTGTCTTGGCTTGTTTTGGGTCTTTTGTTTATTCTTCTTCTTGGTACTTTGATATTCTGTTGGTTATGTATTGGTTTTTGGAATAGTTTATTTGTCTTTTGGTAATACATGAGTTGTTTTTTTCATTAACATGCATCATATAGTGGTTGTTAGTGATGTTTTGGTTGGTTTATGGGTTTTTCTTAAAGGGTAAATCGTCCCCCAACTTGTATTTGAAACCCTTTGGCATTTATTTCCAGCCTTTTGTGTCTTGGGGATGTCTCTTAAGGCCATGTAATGACTCGTTGAGCTCTCAAGCCAATGGGAATTGGCGGGTCATTACAAATGGTATCAGCTTGTTTGGTCCTTGCCAAACAAGTGGTCATCGATGTTCTTGGTCTTTGAGTTGAAATTCATTCGTGTCTATTCCTTGGGTCAAAATCTTAGACAGGAGTAGGATTTTCAGTACTTGAAATGTATAGCATAAAAGGATGTAGCTTACCCGTTTATTCATAACTTCAAGTTACCAGGGTGTTGCGTATATAAGTGTTTTGGATACACTTTTAGAATGTTGGAAATCTCATTATCATGGGTTTAGCCAATGAGATGAGCATGACATGAATTGTAGAGGAATGACTTCCCACTAGAATTTCATATCTCGTTATGAGAAATGAGTAAGTATTTTCTGCAAGGTGTGAATTTTTGAAAAATGCAGAATTTTTTTTCAAGTTAAAGATTTTAAAAATAGGGTATTTGGTGTATTTTTAAAATGGGATGATTTTCAAAAGGCATGAGGAATGTTTTCAAAAATGTGTGAACATGGGAAAAAGGCCATTTTGAAAACAATGTTGTGATAGATGTTGTGATATAATTTTAAATTCTTAGCCATTAGTTTCTAGAGAGTGAGATTGACAGAGTTTGTTGTTGGTTTAAAAAATGGCACCCGATAGGCATCATCAGAACCAACCCGAAGGATTTGCAGAGAATGTGGTTGCACCTAAACCACGTGTGAACCAAGAGCTAGTTCAGAGTATCATTCGAGATTTTCATGTTGTGGATACGGGTAACTAAAGGAATGAACCAAGGCATGTGGATCATACCATCTAGTTCATGAAGCAGAATCCATCGAACTTTAGGGGTGATGCTGAAACTGAAACGGCAGAGGTGTGGCTATGTAGGACGAATCGTATCTTCGATTTCATCGGCACACCATCATAGCTGAAAGTAAAGTTGGTGATGTATATACTCGAGGATCTTGCATGTCAGTGGTGGGATTTAGCAGTGCAGGCTAAATTAGATGAAGGCCTTACATGGGAGGATTTTGAAAAATTGTTCAAAAAACAATTCTATCCTCACACATTCAAGATCCAGAAAATGACAGACTTATTTAGCATGAAACATGGGAGCCTCTCTATAACATATTATGCGACTAAGTTCATGAATTTAGTCTGTTTTCATTAGAGGTTGCGATAAGTGCGTCTTTGAAGGTACACATCTTCGAATCAGGGCTAAGGCAGGAGATTCGATCAAAGATGGCAGTACTTTGTATTAAATATTATACAGATATGGTGAACAGAGAAACTGTGGCTGAATGTGATATCTTAGGATTGATATGAGGAAGAATGATGATACCTATGGGAAATGGTGGGAACCCAAACGTTGGGAACAAGAGGAAAAGGGATACCTATTTCCACGGTATGAGTGCAAATCAGAACCAGATGGAGGGATCAGTGAACCTTCCTCCATGAGCCCAGAACAAAGAAGGTTGCTTTTAATGTGGTTCGACTGACCACATAAACCGAGAGTGTATGGAACAACCTAGAGCATGTCATAATTGCAATAAGATGTTACATCTTCAGCGTTATTGTTGCATTGCTCCTAGGTTGGGTTCTTGGGACACTTCTCAGGTGTCGAAAGCATCGTATGCTTTGACAGGAAGAGGACAACCGATTCAGTCTCATCAAAATAACATAGCTATCCGTGGTGATTCTCTAAATACCATGACTCCACCACTAGGACAATCTCAGCAAGGCAATAAGGAGAACAGCGCAGCGACAAATCAATTGTATGGAGCTGAGTAGATGATGGTCGATGATTAGGATGTACCATCTATGGTGAGAGGTACGATTCTTTTGAATTCTACCCTTGTACAACTTCTCTTTGATACCGGTGCATCACATTCCTTCATTTCTTATCGTTTTGTTGATTTTCTATGCTTAAAACTGAAAATGATACATTTAGTTTTGAAACTGAAAACTCCTCTTAGTGAAAGATAATGTCAAGACGTTGTGTGTAGATAATGTGCTATAACTGTTGATGGAGCTGAGTTAAGATGGTACTTCTCAATGTTGGTCATGGATTTCTAGGATGTAATCATGGGTATGGATTGGTTGACAATGTTTAAGGCTCACATCGACTATTATAGAAGAACGGTTAGTTTCGCGACTAAGGACGACATCGACCATCTCTTCAGAGGAGAGAGGATGGTAAAGAAAGGTGCAAAGGGCTTGTTGGCACCAATGGTGGGAACGATCTCTTACCAATTGGTAGTGTTGAACTTGGCATCAATGGAAGAGATTGAGTAAAATAGTTTTCCAACTGTGGTGGATCAATTTCCAGATGCCTTTCCCAACAACTTCTCAAGGTTACCACCTCTAAGAGAAGTGGAGTTTAGGATTTATCTCCTTCTAAGGACTAGTCCTATTTCCCTTCCTTCTTATAGGATGGAACCAATAGAGTTAATGGAATTTAAAGTGTAGTTAGAGGAGCTGGAAAACAAGGGTTTCATTCAACCAAGTATTTCACTATGGGCAGCACTGGTGTTGTTTGTGAAGAAGGAAGATTAAACTCTTTGGTTGGGTGTTTATTATCATATGCCTAACCAAGTTACGATAAAGAATATAAATCCACTTCCATGAATTGATGATCTATTCGATCAATTAAGGGGAGCTGAGTGGTTCTCCAAGATTGACTTGTGATCAGGATATCACCAATTGCAAGTTTGGAAGGAGGATATTCTAATGAAATCTTTCAGAAGATGATGTGGCCACTACGAATATGTAGTCATGCCTTTCGGTCTAACAAATGCACCAGCAGTCTTCATGGATTTGATGAATCGGATGATTCAACGATATCTGGATTCTTTTGTTGTGGTATTTGTGGATGATATTTTGTTCTATTCAAAGACAAGGGATGACCATGAGGGTCACTTGGAAACAGTGTTACAAATCTTGAGAGATCATCATTTGTATGTCAAATTATCAAAGTGTGATTTTTGTATACGGGAAGTACTTTTCCTTGGCCATGTCATTTTTGAGAAAGGTGTTTCTGTTGATCCTGAAAAGTGAGAAGTTGTTATCTCTTGGGAACCACTGAAGAATGTGTTTGAGATACCACTACTGGAAAAATACCCTATTCCAACGGTTTGGAACCGTTGGTATATGCCTCCAAACCATTGGTATAGGCTATACCAATGGTTTGGAGAACCGTTTCCAAGTAAGCCGTGAGGATAGGTCTATACCAATGGTTTTGGGAAAACCGTTGGTATAAGTCATATGAAAATCTATACCAACGGTTCCATAAACCGTTGGTATATATAATTCAAAAAACAATCATCTGGTTAGTTTTGATCCCCGCACCTATCGTTTGTGATTGAACGACCTAACCACTAACCTAACATACTTTTGTGAACATAATTTCATAAAAATATATATGTATTATCATAAGTATTTTATATATTGATTTATTTAATGTCCGTTGTAAGAAGATTCCATTAAAAATACATGTACCTATACCAACAGTTTTCAAAACTGTTGGTATAGGTTCTTTGATTTTGGGACCAATACTAAGGGTTTTGGGAAAACCGTTTATATAATGGGGACCTATACCAACCTTTTGGACAAACCGTTGGTATAGGGTCTCTATAATGGACCTATACCAATGGTTTTGGCCAAACTGTTGGTATAGGTCAAAATTAGTGAACCTATTCGAACGGTTTGGCCAAACCGTTGGTATAGGTCCCCCCCTATACCAGTGGTTTCTCCAAAACCGTTGGTATAGGTACATATAAGTGACCTATACAAATGGTTTTGGCCAAACCGTTGGTATAGGTCCAGTGAACTATACCAATGGTTTTCCCAAAACCATTGGTATAGATCATATTTCTACTAGTGTATGCAGTTTTCTTGGTCTAGATGGTTACTACCGATGCTTTGTGCATGATTTATCATGACTGGATTCACCAATGAAAACTCTGACTAAGAAGAATGATCTTTTCCAATGGACAAAAGAATGTCAGAAATCCTTTCAGGAACTAAAAGTTTGGCTTACATCGGCACCTATCTTGATCTTGCCAGAATCAGGATATGGGGTATGTGGTGTATTGTGATGCTTCAGGATTAGGGTTGGGTTGTGTTCTCTTCAAAAGAGATAATTTGGTTGCTTATGGTTCATGGAAGTTGAGGGTGCATGAGAAACATTACCCAACACATGATTTGGAGTTGGCTGCAGTCGTCCATGCTTTAAAAACATGGAGACATTACCTCCTTCATGAGAAATTTACTGTATTTACGGATCAAAAAAGCTTGACACACATTATCTCACAATAATATTTGAATTTGAGGCAAAGGAGGTGGATGGAGTATCTCCAAATATTTGACTTTAACTTGATGTACACACCAGGAAAAGGAAATTTAGTGGCGGATGAATTGAGTAGAAAATCATATTCTCAGTTAGCGAAAGAAGCATCAGATGAATGGTAGTTGATGTTGGTCTTACCTAACATGCATGTGGAATGTGAAGACCGAGGTGATGTTGCTGTTTTATTTTCATCTAAACTTGTTCCTGATTTAGTAAAGATGATCAAAGAATCACAAACATCTGATGCATAATGTCTGGTTGTAAGTTCAAAAATCAATGGTGGGGAGACCATTGATGGATAGAAACTTGATGGGGGTTCAGTTTTATGTTTCAGAGATCGGATGGTTGTAGATATAATTTTTTAGGAAAAACTCCTTCATGCTTACCACCATTCAAGATGGGCTATACATCTTGGTACGCAGAAGATGTATAAGGCATTGAAGGCACTGTTTTGGTGGAGTGGCCTGAAAAGGAAGGTGTCCGAGTTCATCTCGCAGAGCTTAACTTGTCAACAGGTTAAACCAGAGCATTAGAGACCAGCTGGTATGTTACAATCTATACCTATCCCAGTGTGGAAATGGGATCAGATAGCAATGGATTTTGTTACAGGTCTTACAAGAACGGTCCGGAAACACGATTCCATTTGGGGGATATTGGATCGTCTAACCAAGTCGGGCCATTTCATCCCTATTTGTGAAACCCATACAGTGGATGATCTTTCAAAAATCAATATCTGATAAGTGGTAAAGAGAAATGGTGTAACATTTTCTATAGTCTCAGATAGAGATCCGATGATCACATCTCGTTTCTGGAAATCATTACTGCAAGCCCTTGGGACTCAGTTGACTATAAGCACAGTGTATCATCCCCAGACGAATGGACAATCTGAGTGGATGGTAAAAACATTAGAAGACATGTTGCGTGCTCATGTAATGGATTTTTTTGGCTCATGGGAGGAGCATATACCCTTAGTGGAGTTATCATATAATAATAGCTATCAAGCCTCGATATTCATGGCTCTGTTTGAAAAATTGTATGGGCATCCTTGTCGTTCTCCACTATACTGGGTGGAAACTGGTGAAACTTCACTAGTTGGGCTTAGCCTTGTCCAAGCAACAATGGAGAAGATTCAGTTGATTAGAAAGAGTATGTAGATGGCTCAGAGTCATCATAAATCTTATACAGGTCACCGTCGAAGACCGTTGTCATTTGTTGTGGGTGATCATATCTTCTTGAAGATTTCTCAAAGGCTTGGACATCATCATTTCAGGAAACAGGGAAAGATATCTCCTAGATACATTGTCCCTTTTGAGATACTAGAATGGGTTGGAGAGGTGTCATATCAGTTGGCCTTACCAACACGGTTCAGTTTGGTTCATAATATGTTCCATGTATCTCAGTTGAAAAGTATCAGCCTGATCCTAACCATGTGATCAGTTGGGATCACGTTGACCTAGAACCGGATGCTTTATTGATACATATCTTGGAACAGATTGTGGATAGGAAATAGAAAGTCTTGTGTGTAAAAAATCATTGGTCTAGTGCGGGTTTTATGGAAGCATGGTCATATTCAAGAAGACATTTGGGAACGTGAGAAGGAAATGAAAGAGAAATGGCCAAAACTCTTTCATTTGGGTAAAGGTTTTCTACTTTCCGAGGATGGAATGACCAATGGTGGGGAGAGTGAAGTACACCCAGTTTATGTTATGTAACCATTTCTTAATGCTTTTAATGGTTATAAAGTTAAGGTTGACTAATGGGAGAGTCGGGAGAACTAGGAATGAGGTTTTGAGGCAAAAGGGGTAGTCGCATGGGCGACGCACGGTGTGTCTAAATCGTGCGGCCAAACTGTGCGTAGTAGGTCATGGAGGCAATAGCTTCCACATGGTCAGCACACAGTTAGTCTAACCGTGTATCCAACCCATGCGAGAAGGGTGGCTGAGGTAGTAGCTAACACACGGTTAGCTCACGGTTTGTCAAACCATGTGAACTAACCGTGCTGACACTTAAATGGGATCCTTAAATTATGAATCTCACTTTTTATTGACTCTAAATGCCTCATTTAAGCACCTAAGTGGCCCTAAGTTGGGATTTTGGTTCTCCTAAGGTAAAGGAGGGTTCTCACATCGTTTCGGAGGCGGTCTTAAGGATTCTCTTGATTAATAGAAGCCGAATTCTTGAGGTATGTGATCGTTCTTGTTCGGTTTCATAGATCTACGTAGATCTACTTCTCCTCTTCTCTCAGTTTCTTAGATCTACTCCCGTTATGGGTAGATATAAGTGTGTGGATGCAAAATATGACATGATTTAGTCTTTTTTGTGTTAGGAGAAGAGATCTAAGGAGGATCCTTGGTGAATCAGCCCGATTTTCTTGAGCATTCTTCGACCATTGTGGTTTTCGTCAAAACCATTGAGGTAGGAGGCTTCACTCTCAACTCCTCTTGTTAGAATTGATTGGATTAGTTTCAAATTGGTTTATTTTAATGGAATTGATTGTGAAAATCATGGAATAAAACTTCTTTAGTGATGATTTATGGTTTTAGTGAAATTGTGAAATCTTGGTGATTTGTTGTGCAATGTGATTTGGATTCTTGAATTTAAAATGATGATTTTAAATTGTAGAATTAATGGAATTGTAAATGGTTTTATAAAAGATTGGTTTTCAATAAAAAGGGCGTTTTATTGAAATGTTTTGAGATTGAAATGACTTCGATGGATTTGGTTTTCAATAAAAATGGAGTTTTATTGAAATGGTTTGGGATTGAAATGGTTTTCAATAAAAAGGTGTTTTTATTGAAAAGGTGTTTTGGAATGACAGTTGTGAATATGTGGTGTGTGTTCATGTTTCATGTATGAGGCTTGGTTGAAATATGACCTTGTGCTCGGTGCCAAACGTTTAATGGCACAATGGTAACTATATGTACGAGGCTTGGTTGAAATATGACCTTCTGGTCGGTGCCAAAGGTGTAATGGCACATGGGAAACAATTACCTTGTGATGACTTGGTAGATCAATTAGAGACCGCTCATGAGTATGGTACTGTCATAATGTATCATGCATGGTTGTTTCCACAGGTTTCTGAAATGGTTGGGTATGCCAAAAAGAAGAGATTGTGAAATGGTTTTAAAGCTTGTTTGGTTATTTTTCTGGGAAAATAACTTGTTGGAATATTGGTTTCAATTACTTTAGGAATGCCTTTGTTTATGAATGGTTTTATAAACTTGTTTATATTTAGTTATAAACTGAATTTGAGAAAATGTTTTATATAAACTGTTTTTATATAAATGTGGCTAACTCTTCTATCCTCGTGGCATGAGTAAAAAATTCATTAGGGAAACCCTACTGTGTTTTATACTCTTTAATGCTTGGGCACGTTGGTGCTTTTTAAAATGTCATATTCCGAGACATAAGTAAAGGTATGGCATCTCATTACTAGTGATTCATGGTGATGCTTGGGAGATGTGGTGGTGCTTGGTGCATGGAGCTTGGTGTGGAGTCGTGGAGTGTGTCTTGGCTTGTGTTGGGTCTTTTGTTTATTCTTCCGCTTGGTACTCTGATATTGTGTTGGTTATGTATTGGTTTGTGGAATAGTTAAGTTCTTTTTTGGTAATGCATGAGATTATTCTTTCATTAACATGCATCATATAGTGGTTTTTAGTGATGTTTTTGTTGGTTTATGGGCTTTTTCTCTAATGGTAAATCAACCCAAAACTTGTATTTGAAACCCTTCGGAATTTATTGCCAGACTTTGGCATCTTGGGGATGTCGCATAAGGCCTAGTAATTACTCATTGATCTCTCAAGAAAATAGGAATTGGCGGGTCATTTTGTATAATAATATATACAACATGAAAGATCAATAGATGTTGGCATAGATGAAAAACACCTTCTTATGATTATTGGACATATCAATTTAAAAATAAAGAAATTCCCATTTTATTTTTTGATGTAATTTTGAAGTAAAATAATTTTTAAAACTATTTAAAATTATTTAAAGTATTCTTATTAAATTATAATTGTCCAAATGAAAAAGAATGTGTTCCCATGGAAAATTTTAAAAGGAATACCATTGTCAAAATAATGTGGAAAATGTTAAAAATATTATTCAATAGTTTTTCTAATGAAGGTAAAAATAGTATAAAAAGGCCACAATAATTTACTGAGACATGGAAAAATATATCTAAAAAATGAATATAGACAGAGGAAGAAGATTTTTGACCAAAAAGAAAAATTGGAGCTTGTTACACTTATGATAATAACATCATCAAAATTATTCACCAAGGGAAATAATGTTCAGATAGAACATTAAAAAATAACAATAATAAATATAGGATATGAATTTTTTTCATTTTTAATGTTAATTTTTAGACTATATTCTCCCATATGTATATTAATTAATAAAAATCTCGATCTAAAAACGATATTTTAAGGAAACCCTTACATTTTTCTCCAAACTATCACAAATAAAAATTAACTTACTTTATAATATACAATACTATATTACTTAAATATTTCAAAATATTATGTAAAGCTATTAAATTTTAGGCCTTTCAATTAAGATAATTTACTAACCATGTTTTAATTAATTAATTTCAATTTTCATCATTAGATGTTAGTAATTCTTATTATTTCATGAATGTTTTATAGTAGAGACAGCAAAACCCACTCTTTGATACCAATTTCCTTTAACCAATATTATAAAACATATTTATATTATTTTTTCAATGATTTATTCATCTCTATATTCACTTTATGGAATCTATGGAAATGGTTCACGAGAATGGGATACATGATAACCTTCTTTCAGGTGATTCACTGATATTAGAATATTTCTTAATTAGGAATACTAAAAAAAATTTCATTCCTTAAAAAATATATTTATGAAACATATTACATCTTAATATAATATATATTCAAAAAAGAATATTTTAAAACAATCCATGAAATTTTGTGATAAATTTGGTGTTGATAACTAGAACACGCATCTAGGGAGCTAGTAATCACCCCATAATGTGGGTGATGTTTTTATTTTCTATATAATGGATAGAAGGTAAAAATAATATAAAATTTTAAAATCATAATTATTCTAAAAATATCATATATATTCCCTGAATATCTGACAATAATATTTTTTTCAATCCATTTATGAAAAATGGATTGCATCGTTCATGGAGAGTGGTCTACATGTATGAATGGATGAAAAAATCATTCTTATATGGATAAGGGTGAAAGGTAGAAAGTGATTTTACAATAGATATAATATAATTTATTATAATAATGATACATATTTAAATATTTTATTATGTTTTAAATATTTTTATAGTAGGATAGATGAGAAAAATATTAGAAAGATTGACATGGAGTTGGTGATACTCACATTGAGAATTTGAATCTTCTTTGAAATATTCTTTGGAAATTGGGGACATAATGAATCTTCATAAATGATAGTTCTAAAGTAATTGGGATAGGTATATATTTTAATTAAAATTAATTGATAATTAATATTAATTCAAATTTTTTGATGTATTTAAAGAAGTGGTTGAATTCCCCTTTTATAAGTTATTAAAGTGTCATTTGATAACAGTATAAAAGGAAATGTCACTATTCAATTGTCAAATGGATCCAAAAGTGGTAATTTATGGATTTATGTAGAGTGTCGATTGAGAAATCCCTTCACTACACATTTTTAAATAAGGCTTATGTTATTATTGGATTCTCTATTTACTTTTTTATTTTTTTTACCCAAATTAACTTTAATCCCAATAAATCGTTTTGTAACCATTAGTATGTTTTTTACAACTAAATATATAATTGATCATATTAAATAATTGAAATATAATGATTATAAATATCAATGAAATTTAATAAAATGAAAATGTCTAAAATTTATATTTTTTAATTCTAAAACAATAATCATCTGTCACATTAAAATTGTTTGTGGAAAATAAAATATTATGTTTTAAAATGTAAAATATAGGTTTGTAAGTTAAATGTGTTAGTTATATATGTATAATTTTACTTATTAAATACATATTTTATTAGTATAAAGTTCTCATTATTTTTTATGTCATGTTTATATTGTAATTACATCATAAAACTCATGATATTTAAAAAAATCATACTTTTCATTATCCACCTAATAATCATTATTTTAAAAAAAACTCCAAAAATCCGTCTATTTCAAATATTGTTAAGAATAATTGAACATTGAATTTTATTTTTTCAAATTTAAATTGTAAATATTTAGAAATATATATTTTAAAATATATATATATTATACAACACAAACATAGTATTTAAACAAAATGTTATTTGTTTTTCTATAAATAATTAATGTATTACTTCATATAATTACATAATTGATTTAAATAATTTTGTTCTTTTTGATTTCTTTGTAATATATTTCATTTTTTGTGATAATTAATTATTTACATATATCTTGTGTTTTTTTCATTGTGTTTTTTTGAATGCATCAATTTTTTTAAAGAGATATATATTCTAAAAACTCAAGGTGTTATAGGTATGGTGTGATGAGTCATAAAAAATAGTATAAGAGAATGGAATAAGACTAAAAACCATGAGGAGGACCACCAAGTGTTAATATAGAATAGTGATTCAATATATATGAAATATTTAAATATGTTGATTAGAGTGGAAAAATCAAGAGGGGGTGATTTCAGTATCCAATTAATTTTTTTTGTTAAAAACAATTTTAGATCTAAAATCCCCCAATATGATATATAATAATAGTTAAAAATAGTGTAATTTTATAATTTTATATTTCTAAAACCATCTCAAAATCATTATCACAACATAATTGAAACACTTTCCAAAATAATATAACCTTTGAAACTACTTTACTCATATCAAACACAATATAAAAAAAACAAATTTAAGTTCACAATCATAGAAATTTATTTTAATAATTTAGAAAATAGATTCCTATTTTATTTAAATTAGTTGTAAAATAAAAAATATATTAAATAGTGGAATTTACATGAGGGGTTCCATATCAAGACGAACCCTAATCACCTCTTCTTGGAAGTCAAGTCTTACTAATAAGTTTATTATATAATAAATTGATCCATAACCTATATCGTGTTTTACAAAAACCTATACTTAGATATTCTAGGATATACAGAATCTTATTCCATATTTCTTCATGGGATAAAAGATATAAAAGTCACGCATGATCTCTTCTATAGTTAAATTTGGGAGAAAAAATAAAATATTTAAAAGAGTTTATCGAGCACCCTCTAGTTTCATATAGGAGAATTTGTTTTATAGATAAATAGAGTAAAACAAAAAATATATATAAAAATCATTATAAAATGGAAATAGTAATGAAAGAAAGATGTGAAGTTGTAGGGAAACTTAATAAAAAAAGCTTCTGTTATCAAGGAGTCTCTGAAATTTTATTTTAAAGTATTCAACCTAGATTATATAGAATTTGAATAAAGACATAGTCTCATGGATGTCCTAAAATCATTTTTTCTTAGTCATTCCATTGATTTGTTTATTTCCACAAAAATGTTTCTGGAGTGTATTTTTTGTGTAATTATATATATGAGTCTTTGACTCTAAATTCCTTCAGACATATGCATATATACATCACTGATTGGGGAATATCTTCTAAATATATGGCATTCGAACTGATTCAATAATCCATGAGAAGGACAATAATAGAATAAGAATAATACTCATACTGAGAGATATATATATGGAAAGTTAGACTCATCCTTTAAAATATACATTTACTTTTCTAAGAATAATCATTCTTAATCACGCATGCATCCTACTCGAATTTAATGCACAATCAAGCCATTGGAGAATTAATTTTTAATTTAATTCTAGTAATATATAGTAGAAAAATATGTGGTAACTCTAGTGGTAGCCCTGTCTTATGATGATAGCAGCACTCGGTGTTAGATTCTATTGGTGAACTAATGTTAAATTCAATTCATAGTCAAAAAACTTAGATGAATCCCCATTTTATGTTAGATTATTCGGTGGTAGTGGTAGCTCAAGATGGTATACGTACTTGGAGGGGCACTAGTTCCACTCGATTGTAGTATAACCTGATGGAAGACTCTAGAGGATGAAGAATTGTACTAGCTATAGCATCATGAACTATTGGTACCTTAGAGCGGTATCTTGTGATGATAGCTTATTTCCACTAGTGGTAAATAATGATAGTGGGATAAAGAGTTAGGAAAATTTTATTATTTTATACAGTAAATAATTGACTAATATATAACATTTAAACACAATAGTAATATAACAAACATGATTTTAGTTTAATAAAATAATGTGGGGTTTATATTAAGTTAACAATATCCCCAATTTTTTTGATCATAAATCATGGTATTCATAATTCTCTAAAAAATAACATATAAATAATGTGAACAAAATATCTTTAATATTCAATGTTTTTATGTAATGCATAAAATTCATATATATTCCACTAATCCCATCTTTTGGGATTATTAAAAACCTGGAATAAACAATTAATGTAAAAAATATACATGGATGAATAAAAATATAGAATTTTAATTTAATAATTAAAGGTAATAAAGTACATTATGAATTGGAAATCAAAAAATGAAATCCATATCAAATCCTAATTAGAGTCTAAATAAGCTCTGGAAACCAGAGTAAAAGATGGATCCACTGGGCATTTACCTTTTCCAGCAATATAAGTGGGAGGAGTGGAGGCCGTGGGAGGTGAAAGAGGCTAGAAGATAAAGGGTTTTTGGGGATTTTCATCTCCCACAAGTGCATTTCTAAAACAACTAACTACAATAACACTGGTCTATAGGGGTACTAATAAGTTTCATGAAAGGAATAAAATCATAGGAATGGTCAAAGGTTCAATGAAAGTAGTCCTAGTGGTATAATGTAATGGATGAATCAACTTAAAAACTAAGAAATCACCCAAAATAGATTTTTTATAGATCTATAAAAGTTTATCATATTTTCCATAAAACACAAGAGTATGGATACCAAAGTCTTCAACTGGGTCCCTTGCATCATGAAGGCCCTTATCACAGGTGGAATTCCATGATTTTCAGCCAAGAACATAAATTGATAATTAATTTCATGATTGGTAAAATGATTAAAGATATGGTACTTAGAAATTGTTTCTATATCACTTATAGCCTCATTTAGGCATTATATTACCTACTTTTAAATGTGATCACCATGGTATTTAAGCTATAAAATCTCATCTTGATGATAAGTAGAAATATTACCCAAAAAAATAATTTATCTCCACTCTCAAAATATATCTGATCAATTCATGATCAGCATTAGTAAGTGTAGAGGGAGGTAGAGCTGTGCAAGAAGAATCTCCAGCAGTAGGTAATAACTGCATCCTTTTGAAATGATGAATACCACTATGTTTTTACATTTCTCTTATTTCCACCTAAGATGAATAAATGGAAGTCCCCAAATCCATTATCCTCTTGTTCTAAATTTCGATATCTCCCATCTTGATCAACATTCATGGTTAGAGATGAGCCCCTTCCAAAGATACTATCATAAATATATCATCCTCATAAATCTTATTTTCTTGAGAGGAATTAAATGTGATAACTCTATTTATATCTAATAATAATCTTTCATTATAGTCATCATGATTGTCTCTAGTCAAATAACTGATGTTGGTGGAGAATGGGGGGGAGGTGATGATTTCTCATGTCTTGTCCCTAGATAAACCTTATAAACATGTTCCACATCATGACCACTAGAAGTAAAATCTTAAAAAATATTTTTCACGTAAATATGTTCAACTAATGACATCTTAAGATATTTCTCAGCAACTGATATGGTAGGTCTATCATGATCAGGTGGACTTCCCTTATCATCATCAACATCATCACTACTTCTATAAAAATTAGAATAAGTGATTCCTATCAAAGTATATCATAAGGATTTATCCCCATTAGATGTTTCTTCATCCTCATCTCTATCTGTATAGAATAGATCAACGTGGATTCTAGAAACCTAACCATTAAAAGATGTTGAATCATCTCTATCACCAAATTATTGACTTGTTGAAGAAATTTGTGAAGTGCTCTACCAATATACACTAGAAGACCAACCTGACACAATGATAGTCTAATAGGTATTATACTATGCATCCTCATCTCCACCAACAACATCATACTCTGAATCATCATATAATACAAACAAATCCTCTAGAATCTCTGAAGTAAATCTCTTAAATTGAGAACTATTTGAGGATTTATTTTTTTCTAATTATTATTCTTCATCAAACATGATTTATTTGGTAAGAATAAATAGGAGTAGACAATGAGGTCTATATGAAACATTTAATATATTAAAAATATATCGGTAACTTCCCTCTTCCACATAAATAGGTACAGACACCTCTCCACCTTCACATTATTACACTCCATCAATAACAACATTCTCAACTTCTTCATTATAAGAATATACTACAACCTCATCCGGATCCAAGACATGACTAAATATATTTCTTGGACATAAAGGTTTATTCACAATATTAAAATTCTTATTTAGTTTATCATTATCTACAACATATATTTTCATCAAGGGATTCTTGTTGACTCACATTCTTTTTCAAGTTACTTGGATAAGACAAAAATAGTCACGTTTTAATAACTTCTACTCTCATTCAATAAAAATATGGTTATCCTATTATATAAGCAAAATAATCTTATGGTATATAGGAAAGTGTTTTCTTAATTAAGACTTTTCCAGTCCTATCATATGCATCATAAATTATCTACACAAATTTATTTTACATCATATTTTTATAATAAAAAAATAATATTTCTTGATACCTATTATTACTAAACTCCCCCTTCCTAGGATACAACATACACTTAATAAACATGAACAAAAATATGTATTCCCCATCTAACTTTAATATATAAAGTATTTTTACCTTTGAGATCAAGTTGATCATGATAAGATAATCCTCAATGAAAAAGTTCTCAAAATTGATTGTAAAAGATACTTGATAATCCTCAGGAATACATTTATGTTTAACATTTATAAACTTATCCCACTTACTTGAACAAAATATAAGGTATTTTGTGTCCATAATATTTTTTATAAAATAATTCTTATCTTTAATCTGATACAAGATATGAAATATAAATTTAAAATAAACCATGGGTATAATGGTATATCATTCCTTGAAAAAATTCAATAAAATCCTTAGTCCTAAATCATGTTCCAAATAAGAAACTTTATCAAAGTTGGCCAAAATCTATCTCTTTTCTTCATAGGTAAGACTGTAAGATGAATGTTGTGGATTATTTGGTTCAATAGCTCATATAAAATATCCAATATACATCTTCAAATGATGATCCTCATCTAGTGATCCACCAAGATGCTTCAATAACACTACTTATACACTAGTTTGATGGTTTAATGGTGAAGATATTGGTTTTTGGGTAGATAGGGAAGACGAAGCGGTTTCAGAAGAGGTGCGTGAGAGAAAATTTCCCAGACTCCTAAATAGGTAATTATTATCATTTTTAGATTTAAATATTAAATATATATTTTAAATAAATATATTATTTAGGATAAAATTTTAGAGAAATATTAATTTTAAATAAAATGATATAAATGGTATCATTTAAAATGGTAGCTTGCGGGTGGTAGATCCCAACGGTGTATCTCTATTTGTAGAATAGAGTCGATAGCATACCAATGATATATCACCCAATGGTACCATGTGTAATAGTAAAATATCTCATGGTATCCTGACGAAAGGAATATCATATTGGTAGTACAAGTCATGTGACTTTCCACATCCATAAAAAAACTATATTTAAGAATAAAATATTAACAAAAAAATTTCATTATAATTTCAAGTATGATATAGCACATTATATCAAAATTTAATGGGTTTGGGAATATTTCAGAATGTTGATGTTCAGTTCCAATGAATTCAACAGTTATATCACCTTTTAAAAATTGTCTCTTATAAATTTATTTCTTATATTAATATTTTTTGACATATAATGATACATGGGATTAATAAAAAAGGTATATCACTTGTATTGTAACAATTTATATCAACATGTAAAAATTGATATCCATAGTCTTGGAAACTATTTTTATTCTCTAAAATAAATGCACAACAAATTCCTACACCATTGTACTCGAAATCAGTAGTGGAAAATGAATTATATATTTTTTCTTATTGTACCATGAAAATAGGTGTTTTTTCAAAAAGTGAAACATTTCAAGGTATATTGTTTTATTCGTATTACAATAACAAAAATCAACATATGAATAACTAACTAGATCTAATTTTTCTCCCCTATAAAAAAATTTTCCAAATTGTTTTTTAATTTTGAGGTATTTGAAAATTATTTTCTCATAAATGAAATGTAATTCTTTTTGGTTTTATTTAAAACAAGTAAAGATACACACACTAATCATTTTATCATGTCGAATAGTAGTTAAGTATTGTACGTTTCCAATCATACATCCATAAGTGGTTTGATTAACTGATTTCCCAGTTTTATCAAGATTCAGTTTACAGATTATACTCATTGGAGTATCACTACAATTAGTAATATCCAAACCAATTTATTTTTAAATGTTCATTATGGTACTTACTTTTATTTAAAATAATTACTTCTTTATTTAGAAAAATATTAAATCCAAGGATTAATTTTAACTCAACCATCAAAACCAATCCAAATTTCTTTTGTGCCATATTTGAAAAGTTACTACACAAAGAAGTTTTTAATTTCCCAATGATAATATCATCAACATATATTTATATAACTAAAAATAATTTGAAATTGTACTTTTAAATAATGTGTGGTTAACTTTTCCTTTTGAAAAAACATTAGAAATCGAAAATGAGTTGAGCCTATCATACTAATTTATAGGATAATATTTCAAACCATATAAATCCCTTTTCAATTTAAAAACATGCTTTGGAATGTGAGGGTTTTAAATTCCAGGGGTTTTTCAACAAATAAAACCTCAACTATGTAACCATTTTACAATGAACTATTGATATCCAATTAAAATAACTTGAAATCCAAATTTTCACAATTTTAAAGAAAAATTATAATATATTCTATTATACATACTATTGAAAATGTTTTCTCACATTCAATACCTTCCTCTTGATTATAACATGGGAAACCAGTCAATATTTATTTCTAATTATAGTGTCTGACTCATAAATCTTGATTCTATAAACCCATTTACTTTCAATAGTTTTGAAGTCCTTTAATTCATCAACTACTTCCCAGACTCTATTTCTTTCAAACTCATTCATCTCTTCTTGCATTTATATTACACAGAATTCATCATTTATTGTTCAGATGATGTACATAGGTTCATGTTTTTATAGTAATGCTTGATCTTCAAATGGGTTTCTAAGAGATGGTCTATTTCATTTTCATATGTTTATGTCTCCTAAAATAAAATCTAAGGGATAGTATCTATTAGTCTTGATGGATATAGTAGTATAATTATTTTAAACATCATTTTTATGATGTTTCGTGTTCAAATAGTTCCCCAAAACTGGGAATATTTTCAACAATTTTAATAGAATTATCACTAGGTTTAGTGTTACTTTCCATGTTTGAAATCATACCCGCTATATTTTCTAAAGGGGTCTTAGGTTCATATGGGTATGTTTCATCAAACATTATGTGTAAATATTCTTCAAGAATCATGTTCTGTTTATTGATCACCCAATATTTCCTACTAAATATTATATTTCCAAGAAAAATTCCTTCATTAATTTTGGATGAAAATTATTCTAAATTCTCTATTTTCTTGAGTATAAATACATTACAACAGAAAATTATAATGTAATTTACCTTCAATGTTTTCTTTCATTCCTTAAATCATAATGATTTTTGATTAAAAAAATTCTAATAATAACTCTATTAATTATATAGAAATTTTTATTTATGGATTCATACAAAAAATAAATAGGAAGTTCATACTCATTAAGCATCATCTATAAAATATATTGAATGATTATATTTCTCCTCTCTACAACATCATCATGATGTGGGCTCCAAAGAGGATAAAATTTAGGACTATATCTATATTGGGAACATAACAATTCAAACTCATTATTTTAAACTCATTACCATCACCCCTTCTCAAATATTTAATAGTAATTCAACTATGATTCTCTACATATTTTTTATACTTGGAAACATTAGATCAATCTTCAATTTTGTAATCTATAAATAATACATCGATTTATCTATAAAATTAATCTACTAGAACATAAGCATAGTTAAACCCATTTAATATATAAAATATATAGGTTACAAGAAATTCCATGTGAATAAACTATAGGTGTTGAGAAGTAGAAAATAATTTATTTAGTTTGAAATAGATCATGTTTCGTTTCCCTTATAGGTAGGGATTATATACTTTGTTGGAAATTCTAGTTTAGGTAGATACTTGGTTAATCATTTCCTAGTTATATTTCTATGAGAGTATAGGTTGTAATGGCCTAGTATTCTATGTCAAATCCATGTCACTCTATCAAAGTCACTTAAGAAAGAAATGTTTTTTTGGAAATAATGAATTGTAATCAACAACATATATATTTTCATTTTGTAAATAAGTAAAAATTAAAATATATTTTGGAATCATGAATATTGGAGGTATTATTTTCATGTTTTATATAGTAACCATCTTCAAATAAGTATGGTATGTTAATCAGAATATTTTTTAATCCATCTACCAAAAAAATATTGGAAATTTTAATAGTAATAGAGTAACTGATTTGATAAAAAAAGTTGTTTTCCCTTTGGCATTACCAACAAAAGTGACATGTCCACTATCAACATTGTTGAGGTTCTTGAAGATAGAGTAGTCCCCAGTCACATTTCTGTAACATCCTCTATCCAGATACCATATGTTTTTACTGGTACTCTACAAGTAGGTTTCCAACTATAAAATTTATACACAAAATAACTTCGGTGACAATAATTTATTGGGTAGAAAAATATTAGTAATAATATATATAGGAATTCAGAACTATTTAACTTGTTTTATGTAGGAAGATATTAGATGTTCATAAATAAAAAAAATTAGTTCCATAGGAGTAAGAAGAATTTACAGACTTGGTAGAACAATAACTTGGTATAACTTTATTTTTATAAATCCTTATCTATCCATGTTGATAACCAAACCCTGTGGTATATTTAGGAGTGGTTTTCTTACCAATAATTATAATGAGACTTTCCTTACCATTGGTGAAACTATCTATGCCCTTATTAAGTTTCTCAGTTTACATTTTGATCCCACTTTTTCCTTTATCATTTGATAATTCTTGTCCTTCTCTCCATCCAAATCAATTTTAATGTGAGAACCCAAATCATGCTATTTCATTAAACTTTTATATTTATCCTTTAACAAATGAAGTGTTTCTTACAATATATTATAGTGTTTGAATAAATCCTCATAGAACATATTTTCATTACTTATTTAATTTTTATAAAAATCAGAAATATGTTCAAAAAGATGCAATAAAAATATCTGTTAACTGACAAGTGTTTTTCAGGAAACACGTATTTTCCCTATAATGTTTGTCTCTTTGCCTAGAATCAAAATCTCTTGATCATTCCATTGAGTCACTCCTGCTAGATTTCAGAGCCAATTATATATTATAACTTTGTCCTAATATTTTTTATTATATTTTAAATTGGTACAATCACCTTTTATATCTACATTAATTTTACACTCTTATAAGGTTATTTCATTAGTTGAATCTTCTTTTTTTAATCATTTGTCTAATTTCATCTACTGTCAAACACACCTCTATAATTTGATTTCTTGAAAAAAAATAGTTGTATTATATAAATTTTTGAACCATCAATAAAAATTATCCATTTCTTAAATACTATTATAGGTAGATTCACATTCATTTGAATTGTTATCTTTCACCTTTTATTTTAGCTTTAACTCTAAATTCATGATGTTTACTCACTTATGTTTGGGTTCATCTTCCTATTCTTTGTTAAATTTCAATTCCACTCCATACAACTTGTGTTTTCCAATCAGTCCTTCCACTTTAAAATTACTAATTTCATAAGATTATCCTATGGAAACTAATGTTACTCTCCACCTATCATTTATAAATCTTTGTAGTCTCGTTATGTGATCATTTTCAGTAATTTTCATTCTATGTCCATGCATCATGTTGAATATATCATTAAAACCAAGAAACATATGTGAAATAGATTCATCAGGTTTCATATTAAAGGTATGATATATAATAGTATAATTATTTAATAATATTATTTAACACTTAATTTTCTTTCAATAGAGATAGCAAGAGTGTCCCGTATTTCAAAATCTATTGAATGGAAAGATATCCTATGAAATTAAACCTCGCCTAGTGAATAATATAATGCATTCATTTTCATACAATTATAATCATATGCATCATTAGTGTCATTACTCCAATGTATTCCATGAGACATAGGTATCTCATATTAATACTAAATAGTTGTTCAAATATTCAACACAATTCACTCTATAGGGATTTTCATTTAAATCTACTATTGGGTATAGTTAGTTCTATTAAAATAATTTGGTCGATTAGTGATTGTTTATTTTTATCTAATATTATCCATAAAGAATTAAATTTTGATCTAAAAGATATTTAAGATATTTAGAGAGAAATTAGATCATGATAAAAAAAGTAATTTGAAAAGCATGTGAAACCAAATTTTTGTCAGAATGGGAAACTCAAGAAGGGGGATAATAGAGTTTCCAATTGAAAATTTCTATTCAAAACAATTTTAAATGTTAAATCCCCCAATTTGATAAAAATTACCAACTAAAATATATTATAATTTTATAATTTTATCCTTAGAAAATATTTTTAAATTATCTATCACATCTTCGTTAAAATACATTTGAAAATACATTAACATTTGAAAATAATTTTCTCATATTAAAAACTATATATAAAACCATTATTTAAGTTAACTATTAGAGTATTTTTTTAATAATTTATAAAATAGAAAATATTTTATTTTAAAACAATAATAATATCAAAATAATAAAAAACACAATGGAATTTAAACAAGGGGTTCTATCTCAATCTAAGAAATAATCCCTTCAACTTGTAAATCACATTCTGGAAAATATTTCATTATGTAATAAACTAATACACAACATAGATTGGGTTTTACAAACAACATTACACATATAGTCTAGGTTATACACAACCCCCTTCCATATTTATCTATGGGATAAAATAGGTACATGTCACACATGACCTCTTCAAGGGTTATGAATGGGAAACAAAGGAAAATATTTTAAAGGGGGTGTCTACCATACTCTAGTTCAATGTAGGATACATTGTTTTATAGATAAATAGAGTAAAATAAATACATATCTTAAGGGTAATCTATAACAGAATAATCATTGAAAAGGGGACGTGAAGTTGTACTGAATCTTAATCCGAAGATATTCTATTGTCTAAGAGTCTCTAAAATTGACTTTGAAAAATTTTAACTAAGATTTAATAGAATGTATATAAAAACAATGTGTTATGTATGTCTTAAAATCCTTTTCTCTCACTCAGCTGATTGTTTAGCTGTTTTCCAAACATATGTATCTCTACATTATTTTGTGTGTCATAGGATATGTGAGTCTATTTATATATATTCCCTCACACATATGAAAACATTAATCCATGAAATAGGGGTGGAGTATGAATATATATCATTCTAGCTGATAAAATTATCCATTAGTAGGGTAATAATAGAATAATATGAATCCTCATACTAAGGGACTAGTTTGGATTGTTTATCCTGTCCTTTAATCTCTCAATGGGGTTGTTTGAGAATAATTATTCTTAATTCCATATAAATAAAAATTTTATTGATTGATTAATCTATCAATTGGAAAATTAATTTTGAATTTAATAGTAAATAGATATGATAGAAAAATTGGTGGTAACTCTATAGGTAGCTCAGGATTATAATGGTAGTTGAACACATCAGTATATAATCTTGGTGAATTGGGTGTAACTTTATATAAAAATTACATAGCTTTTCGATAGAACCATTTAATGGTAGATGAACTGATATTAGTGTTCGCTCATTATAGTAGATGTACGTTGAAGTGGCGGTAGTTACACCTAATGGTTGCACAATAAGAGAAAATATCCTAGCTATCAAATAATTTCAATAGCATTAGTATCTTCAACTGATGATTTCCTAGAGTGGTATTCTGTGATAGTTGATCGTTTCTACTAGTGGTAGATGATGATGGTAGGATCTACAGTTATCAAAATTTTTATTTCATCCAAAAATTAATTTACTGATATGAAACATGTAAAATAGTTAGTAATGTAACAAATATGATTTGAAATCAATTAAAGAACAAGGTTCATAGAATAAGCTTATAATCTCAACACACCCAATTTCTAATCCCAAAAGAAAACCAAACACATCAACACACTAGATCATGATTAGAGGAAACACATCTACCATAGTGACAACTTCTCTTGAGGTGATAATGTTCAGAAGTAAATAAGGGTTAGGGAATGTAGTGGAGATCCTTTGATGGTGACATTTCAAGTTGTTGGATTATTTGGAAAATGATGGAATGTTTCTTTTTTAGTTCACTAATTATAGGTCGGTGGTGACTTCTTCCCTTTTGTACTATTATCATAGAGGTTATATTGGTATTGGTTTCTCTAATGAGGTGTTTTTCCAATAGTGATGAATATTTTTTATGACTATAATGAGAGTAGAGGAAAGGGTGACTAGCACAGTGGTGAGGATTTCATAGCGGTGTCTCTTGAACCACATTTCTTAATGAATTAATGATTACATTTTGGGGGCCAAGAACTATGATCCTTTTTAGGTTGGGATAGGTACTATTTTTTCATCTATAAAATTTTATATTGTTTCTAGAAGTGTTTTTTGTGTGTCACTTCTTCTTATGTTCCTTTTTTCCTGGTTATAGCATATCTTATATTTTGTTCCCACATAAAATTAATGTTTCTATTAAAAAAGAGATTATGGATTAAAGAATATTTTATTCAAAATATATTAAACAACACATCCATAAAAATGAAAAAATATCATTACCATTACTATAAATCTAATGGATCTTAAATCCTTCAAAAGAAATATGTAATATAAATAAAAAATAGTGCATCTCAGTATCTAATCCTCATCATATATTTCCCTATAAAAAATTATAGAGTCAAAATATAAACTATAACCCACTTTTACATACCCCATTAAAGAAAAATTGGTTTTTGGGGTTTCCAATAATATATTCCCCTCCTCCCTCGATACATCTAAACATAACATTGAAAAAGGATAAATAATTGGATAGTTATATTTAAATTCTTAAACAATATCAAGCTATGTTTTCTTCCCTAGAGAATCTTTAATGAAATTCCATTTCTATAGATATTTTATAATATTGAAGTCCTATTTCTGACAATATGGAACCCATTAATATATTAAATATTCAATTATTACTAAAAAACAAATACTTTAGGCTTTTATGATCTATGTAGAGAACAATACATAAAAATTATAAATAATTCCACCAATTATTGTTTGCATGAACCGTATCTTCGAACTCAAGTTTATATTTGTGATAATTCCTCCCCAGTGGTCTAAGTTTTCACGAAACATTTTTCTTAATGAGACCTTACAATATTGGTAAGAAATCCAATCTAATGATAGATATTTTATAACCAAACTCATACCAGTAACTTGACCCATGTTAGATAAGAATAGTGTAGAGGTAAGTCTATTTTTTAGTTCTAAAAACACATATTACCACATTTCTTCCAATTGGAACATCACTATTTTTATAGGAAATATAATCATCAGTACATATTAATGGAATACATCTTGTAAAAATTGATTGAAATACCTATAAATAATGATGAAAATATAAATATTAAAAACAATATTGGGTGATTCCCAAGGTATAAATACCTCCACCATTATAGGATTCAGGTATATTCTAAATATAGAATCAAAATTCCTATGTAGTTTCATCTTAGTCATCCAAGAATGGAAATTTTTCAAATTACCATAGACTTTGTGATAACTCTGATTCTCTTACACTATATATAAATTATCTCTATTCCCCATATACAATCATTAATATAAAAATATTTTATTAATAAAATTTTTCACAACTGAGTCTGTGTGGGATTGAATTACTTGATTTATTGAGGCCATGAAAATATCTGGAACATTCACTACTCCAAAGGTAATCACCATGAATATAAAATGAAAACATTTTAGTTCGAATGTTTTATTTGATAGAATTTATTTTTCCACTTAGATAACAATTTCTTAAATTATAATTGATTAGAGAAAATAAATATCCCTTATAAAATAATCAAAAATATCAAATTTCAAATGTAATATATAATAATTCATAGTTATTACCATATTCATCCTTCAGTAATAAGAATATAACTAAAAAATTTAATTAATTGTTTGGGAAAAGCACCAATAAAACCCATGCTGATGCACATTCCAAAATAAATAACATTGATTCAATACATTCAAATACAATTTTCAATTCTCTCAATATAGCTTGACACATATGGTAGGGACGATTGGGAATGTATGTTGTAATGAAAACCATATCTATCACAAACATCACCCCTCTCTCTCTCAAATAATTTCTCTAAAATATTTATTAACCACATCCTAAAATAACTCCACCATTGATGGGAAAATTATATCATCATTACACCTAATTGACTCAAGGACTATTCCCATAATCAGAGAAATAATAGTATTTAACTATTCCAACACAATGTTGGCCCTACTGTTAATAAAATCCCATTCTATGGAAAAATATAAAACTCATTTTAATAAGTACAGAATGCAGCATGCCTCTAGTTTGAGTCAATATGATCTAAAATAGTATCAGTTAATTCATTCCTTAAGTCACTTCAATTTTTCATATGTGGGACAAAGATATAAAAAAGATGACCACATCCACTAATAGAAATTATATAAACTAAACAAAATATGATGGAATCTTCTATTATTCTTCATATAGTATTTATATTCAATAACCATGTAATAACATTAAGAACTAAATAGAAATTAGTCTCATTTAATAAAGAGACAAATTAATGAGAACCATGGGTTTGAAATATTACATTAGAAAATGACCAAGATCATTTTTTGTGTACTCCACTATAAAAAATTTATTGATACTTATCCTATCAAACTAACCCTATATATATTAAATCCAATAATACATGTCTCTCCACAAAATTTTTCTCTAAGAATAACTATCGCTATTATAGTTATATCTCTTAGAAGCAATATTTCTAGTAATTTTATATTATGAACTAGACCATAAATGAAATATCTATGTGAAAATAACATTTATGCCACTAACCTTATAGTTTTCCCTTGAGTAAAATATTTAGATATTTCTTTCATTTTCATAAAGTTTGTGTTACTTCAGTTAATGATGATATAGATATCAAGTATTACCTTTATATCTGCACTAAAATAAATCATATAGCACACTACCTCTAGAAAAATAAGAAGAATGACTTTTCCTCTAACCACTTTATCACTCAAAAACCTAATAATAATCCACGATCGTTTTGTTCTCACTACTAGTAAATCCTCTAGTTTACAATAAATTTATACTTTCTTATAAATTTTTATCATCCATCCATGATTTTTTACCACCACTATTATAGTAGAAAAATAAAATAATATAAACCATAAGAAAATATTAAATTTCAAATAATACAAAAAATGATGATCTTTAAAGGACACAACACCACCAAGAGTTGTAAATATAATAATAATACTCATAAAATTTACTACATAATATCCAACAAAACCGTCACCTAAATTTATATTCAAGATTTCCAATCCCTGGTATATCTTCGGTATCATTGAAAAAACATATATAAAAAATAAAACAAAAAAATAAATCCATTAGTAGGTCTTCTATACTCTTCTCATCAACTAGAATGTGAATTCAATATCATTTTATCCCATCAAGTTTGAGAGAGATCATGATTCAACTTATTCTCTTCAATTGAATCAATTAAAATGAAAAATCTTGCAGATTCCATCAAACCATTTTTTTATAAATCATATTCCAACATCTCATATAAACATAATATGATATTATATTTTAAAATCTCATACTATATTGATTATTGAATCCACTACCTATAATGGTCTTCTATCTAATCTTTGAGGCACCAAGTGAAAATGTTCTACAATCCTTAATTCAACATAATTTCATACTGCTACTATTGGTTGGTCATGTTAAGACTCTCCTTCCATATACCCCTTATCATATCCCACAAATTCTATCATTTATTCATTATAATTATTAAAAGGTGTCTTGAATACCCTAATTCTTCAAAATTAGAAATACCTATAAAATTCATTACTTCCTACATATATATAATTAAATTAATCAAATAAGAATATAATACTCATCTCATTGACTCTAGTTAGTGAATTAACTATTTATAAAAAATATTTGAAGACATTAACTAGTTTATTAACAATTAAATCACTTAATTAAAATATTTTTATCAAATAAAATCCCAAATCAATAATATTTACATGATCAAATATATGTGCTGGATATATATGAAAAAATAATGCACAAACATTCAATAATTTACTCCCAATCCATTTTAATTAAATACTCATAAATCCAATTTAAATATAATCAATCAAATCACAAAATACCCTAGAACCATGGACTTCTAATATAGTTGTGTTATCCATGCACACATATATAACATTCACACAATGCCCTAACTTCTAACATTATTTATATTAATTTTTCAAATATCAAAAATCATTAAAAAAATTACTCTACTGCTATTTTTTAATGTCCTTAAAACAAGATCATGTATCTAAGGAAAAAATAAAACATGGCCTCAAGTATGTTAACCCATTATAAAAAGATCATGGCTAGTGTTGAGGGTCTTTTAGTATCACTTGGGTAGTGATATACCCTTATATGTACCATCATATAAAATGTAGAACATAATACAGTCAAATAAATCATAATTTATATGATGAAGTAAAATTATTGATAATAAAAATTAAATTTTTATTCTAATAATGCTCTATAATATCATGTAACCAACAAAGTTTCAATTAAATATAAAAAAAATGTATATGAAATTATATAGAAATGAATCATAAGAAATGGTTGAAATCCATACTCCACCAGAATCTAAAATTATAATAAACTCATCTCTTTTATATTTCCTAACATCTACTACCATTTAAAAAAAAGTTCAATATCCTTACCATTCTTCACTACCAAAATATATGCACACACATGAGGTGAGGATGTACAATTTGTAAGAAATAATATCTATAGAATAAAACATCACCTGAGGCATCACATGGATACTAACATGTTCTAATGAGAGTGGTGTGATGATATTAAATTGTTTCTATAGTCATGTACACAAACGTTGTAACGAATTAGATGATAACCCAACTAGCCAATTATTTTTAATCCTATATTATACAATTTTCATTGATGGTTAGAATATAAATCATGTACCTTCATAACTATACACATTATTAGTAGATAAAATTCGGAAAACATAAAAATCATGGTCTATTTTTAAAATCCATGGTATATCTAGTTCTTTTTATTAACACTTTAGAAATGTACTTTCATTGATAAAACCATGAAAAAAATATTACAATCAAGGTATAACACAATAATTCCTTTTATAATTTTTAAATTCATGGATCTTGTATCTAAATAATTGATGTATCACAATATCAACAACACGTTTTCAGTATTTATATAATAGTAATTAATTAATACTCAACAACATATAGGATTGTTTGATTCATAAAAAACTAGAAAATATATACTCTTATATAAAATCTGATGAATTCCCATTTAAACACATAATATAAAGTTAAAAATACACATTTTAAACACATGTTAATATATCATAATATTTATTTTCTATGGGATTTTATTTTTAATCAATGAAATAATTTCGCACAATCATCATGTGATCTAAAATAAAATCAACAACATTCATTATTACATTAATCGAATAAAAATAAAACATCCAATAATAAAACTTCATTATTAATTCCTTAAATAATGATAAAATTTCAATTTTTCTTTAATTATCTTAGTTCCCAAAACATTAAACATTTAAAAAATATTGAAATATAATTCCATCTATATTCTAGAATAATTTTATATGATTAGAAAAGATTATTTATACTTTTTATCTCTACATTATAAATAATTCCTTTCTCATTCTCTCATGATGGAATATTAGTAATATCATAACAAAAATACAAAATTTACATATAAATAGTCAATAAAAATTCAGTGCAATGAACGAGGTCACATAAATAATGTTTATCAATCAATTTATACAAATAAAAAATTATTAATTGATCCTGAACCAGAAAAATTCCATAAACTTTTCAACATGTAAGTGAAATATTGCATTTTCCTAATATAATATCCAATCATCGATTCATTCAATCTTCGTGTTATGGTAAATGAATCTCCTACATCAAAGATCGACACCAATATCATATATTTCAAAACCATTATCAATTAAAGAATAAATTACCTTGATGATATTCAAATAGAAATAGAGATCATAGAGATATAAATTCAGTTATTTATTATTCATATCAATAATAAACCTCATTAAGAGGACCCAAATAAAAAGAAAAAGTTACCCAAGTTAAATTTTTGTTGTATAAAAAATCACACCAAGGTCACTTAAACCATTTCATGGTTTCTCAAAACCGATGAATGAAGAACAAAATCCAGGTGACTTTCTTCAGTTATAAATTTATGGAAAAATCTTCCCAAAACCTGATAGTTAGAAAACCATGTTGAGATTTAAATAAAACATGTCATGGTTTTCTAATATTTAGAACAAATGAATAGGTTTACAAATACCATTTTATCCTTTCTATTTTTATTCCCAATTAATTTAAAATAATCCTAATTAGAAAACTATAGGTGAAAAAAATAAACCATTTTATGGTATCCCTTCCTTGTGGTCTCTAAAAAATATTTAACTTTTTTAATAGGGGAACATCTGGTGGTAAAGATTATTTTTATGTCGATAAATCATTTTACCAAAATATTTTACTATGTCACTAAATTGTTGTTAAAAACATTGTTACTAAAAGTTATTATGAAAAATAAAATACTTGTATTGAAATTATTATAATACCAAAAGATAATAAATATGTTGGTGAAAATGATTTTCAATATATTCATATTACAAATTTATCTATTGATACAATTATTTTCGCTTTTATAATAAATACAAACAATTAATTTCTATTTGTAAATTATATTTTCAATTAAATGTTATAATTGAGTATTCCAATATTAACATCTAAAATATAATATTATATTTATTAATCTAATATTATATAATATATTCAATATATTCATTACAAAATAATAATAAAATTAACTTATATGTAATTATATAAAAATGATGCTATATTTGAAAAACCATTATTCAAACATAATTTAATTACATATTCACACTCCAAGAAAAGGAATGAATCTCAATGAAACATTTTAAAAGAAATTCTTAAAATGATCATGTGAGATTACATGGATTTTCGTAAAACATAACCCAATATGTACTTCTCTCAAACATCATCGAAAATCATCATGGTTCACACTAATGGTGGTTTCCTTGCATGTAGTTCTTATACTGAGTCATAACATGATCCCAATAGTGGTGATCACATATATTAGGATCACATTAACAGTGTGAGGTAGGTCATATCCTATTTCAGAAATACGTGGATAGAAGAAGCTTTTCATACATACTCATCTACATAGGTCCCCTTTAATACATTTTTTTGATGAAATTATTTATTCACCAATCACAATGGTAATAAGAAAATGAAGCAGAAAAATAAAAAGTGAACATACATAGAAGATAGTATCAATTTTTTTGCACAAAACATATTAAAAATATAAAAATTTACACATAAATGGAAATAAAAAATTTAAACTACATAGTTTAAAAATGAAATGGAGGTTAATAAATATATCTTACATTATCATTTTTTGTTAAGAAACAATTTCAAAATCCGTTACGACAATTTTATCCAGTAATATGAATTTTTACGAAAAACAATTCAGCTCAATTGGCACTAGTAGAATACTAACCTATACCAACGGTTTGGAACCGTTGGTATAGGCCTCCAAACCGTTGGTATAGCCTATACCAACGGTTTGGAGAACCGTTGCGAAGTAAGCCGTTGGGATAGGTCTATACCAACGGTTTTCCCAAAACCGTTGGTATAGACCTATCCCAACGGTTTACGAAACCGTTGGTATAAGTAATATGAAAATCTATTCCAACGGATATAAAACCGTTGGTAAATGTATTTCAAAAAAAAACATGTGCTGGGATTTGATCCCACGACCCCTTGTTCATAATCGAACGACTTAACCACTAAGCTAACGTCACTTTTGTAAACATAATTTCATAAATATATATATGTATTATCATAATTATTTAAAATTTAGATTTATATAATGTTCTCGGGTAGCAGACCTGGAAGAAATGAAAGAATCTATCCCAACGGTTCTCAAAACCGTTGGGATAGGTCTATCCCAACGGTTCTCAAAACTGTTGGGATAGGTGGAAATCTCCTGGAGGGTGAAGGTTGGTTTTGGGGTGAGTTTTCCCAACGGTTCTCTCAAACCGTTGGGAAAGGGGGGGGGTCTTTCCCAACGGTTTGGGAGAACCGTTGGGAAAGGTTCCTCAAAACCCACCTTTCCCAACGGTTCTCTCAAAACCGTTGGGAAAGGGGGGGTCTTTCCCAACGGTTTGGGAGAACCGTTGGGAAAGGTGGGTTTTGAGGACCCTTTCCCAACGGTTCTCCCAAACCGTTGGGAAAGACCCCCCCCCCCCCCTTTCCCAACGGTTTGAGAGAACCGTTGGGAAAGGTGGGTTTTGAGGACCCTTTCCCAACGGTTCTCCCAAACCGTTGGGAAAGACCCCCCTTTCCCAACGGTTTGGGAGAACCGTTGGGAAAGGGTATATATAAGTGTTGGGAAAGATCCGATTTCCAGTAGTGTGGGTCTATTTGACAACACATATTTGAACCCCTTATATAAATTTTAATGCTTAATAAAAACTATTTCGATAGTTTACAAATATGAAAATTATTACTGAAAAATAAGTATCCCATATTCTATTTCTTATTGATTATTTTTCCAAAATCAATTTTTAATAACCAATCTTGAGACACTTATACATAAGTAGTTATTAAAATTGGTAAGTGGTCTAGGTATCTTTAAAAGGTGGTATCATAAGTCCCTCAAAACCGTTATATTAATTTTAAATTCATCATAAACGTTATAATACATGAGTTAGATCATCATAAGTAGATGATAATTTAAATTAGAAATTAATATTTTCATGTAGAATACAAACAAATTTCACAAATACTATTATAGATAATAGATTATCAGAAATGGTAATATCTACTATATCTACTAATCCTGGGTGTATCCTTGTTTATGTGTCACCTCCTTAATACACCATGTCATTGAAATACCATTTCCAATTACCATTACACCCTCTACTATCCTCTCCCACCCACGCATTTCCACTCCATTTTCGTCTCCGACATACGCATGACCCCAACCCACCGTCGGGATTAGGTTCCCGCTGCTCTCCTCAACTCCCCTCTCCTGCTCCCCTCCGCGACTCACCTCTCCCTCTCCCCTGCACGAATCTCCTCTCCATCTATGCCTCCACCTCTATGTGCTCCGTCTTCAGCTCCTCTGTCTTTGGATCCTCTACTCCACCCAGGGTTCCCGTATAAAACCAAATGTTATACCTCCTGTTGATCGGCCTCCAGCTCCAACACCTCCTCATCCGGTTGCTCCACCTGCTCGGCCTCCACCTTCTCCCTCTACACCGCATCTGGTTCCTCTGGATCCTCTCATTCTATATCAGTGAGCACAACTTAAAGTGGATCTCAATATTCTTCATGATTCTATTATTGGCATCGGCTAAGGGTTCTTTGAAAATGTTGGTTGTTGATGTCCCTCAATCGAAAGGTGAGGATCTCTGCATCAGCTAAGAGCTCGACTAGGTAACCCGTTTCTCGGATCCCACTACCTCCTCAACTCCCCTCAACATTTTCATCGGATTTCATATTCTCTGATGTTTTTGGTTTGGATATCATCATAAACACTCAATTTTTCTCACTTCTTTATTTCTTCTTTGTTTAAAATTAAATCCATGGAGAGATATGTCATGGATATTGATTTAGGTTTGTCTCTATCCCGAAAAACTTCACATATCTATATGTATCTGTTCATATTTTTCATTTACAACTTTATGCTACTAACATTTTGTGTGAGGATTTTTATATTGCAATGTGAAACCAAACCAAACCAATGAATTTAATCCGGTTCTGCAAAAAGATGCTTTTCATCTCCAAAAAGATCAATTCCATACTACTGTAGTAGTTGTTCCTCTTTTTAACTGGTTCTATTAGAGTACGTTTTCACGTTTCAGTTAATTTTCCCTCCATGATATCATGGATACATTGCCACTTCCAGATTTTACAATACAACTATCCTTTTTGTTTAATGGAAGGGAATAAAAAATTGTTAGTTCTTGCTATGGAGAAAGGAATTATGTTGCGGGAGAAAAGTATGAAGGTTTACCAAAACTACTACCATGGTGGAATAATGAAGTTAGGTTTCATTAGAGAGGTGAAGTTTTTTATTTTTTGATTGATTCTTTTTAATGCACCATCCAGTGTCCCTTTGAAATATAAAATGTGATATTTTACATGGTAATTCACTACAAAAAATGCATCACTTCCGAATATGTGTTGGCCATTTAACAAACTTATCTATATAACTATTAGTTTATCTACATATTTTTAGTATACCTGCATAGATGATTTATTGAGAACCCTGTGTTTTACCTACTCTCAACTAGTAGTCACCCAACAATAAGAATACTCTCCCTATGTATTTTATTTTCCACACAAAATCTATATTCCTTGGAAAGTCAATGATTGTTGTCTTGGATATGTATTTACTAAATATGGGTTGGTGGTTAATGAAATGGTCATTTATGGGTAAAACCGAGCCACTCATGAGGGGTTGTCTTTGTAACAGTGATGAGCATGGAAGAAATAAATAATGAATTTTGTGATCTTGATAACCAGGTGATATGATTGTCCCTTTTTTAATTTCTGGTTGGATCGAGAACACTTTGCAAGGCTCTATTTGGGGTGATATTTTTATAATTGGAATTTTTGTGTAGGATTTAGGTGGTAAGAATATAAGAGTGAGCATTTAATAGGGTCATTTATTAGTAAAAAACGAGCCACTCATGAGTGGTTGGCTTTGTAACAATGATGAGCATGGAAGAAATAAATAATGAATTTTGTGCTCTTGATAACCAGGTGATATGATTGTCCCTTTTTAAATTTATGATTGCATCGAGAACACTTTGCAGGGCTCTATTTGGTGTGATATTTTTATAATTGGAATTTTCTTTGCAAGATTTAGGTGATAAGACAATAAGAGTGAGCATTTAATAGGAGTGTCCATGGCATGGTACCTTCTTTTGACAACAATGCTTAACCAGCTTGATCCTTTTTAAATCTCCCATGGTAAATATAGGAAATAATCATTACACCATTGATGGAATGTCACATATGTTATGTTGTATTTTTCTGATGAACATGGAACATGTTCAACCAGTTGATGAATATGGGTGGCGAGATGAATTATGTTTTCCATATTTTGTATAAATTTTCTCTCTTCAACTATTTTTTCATTTTTTAAATTAATCTTTCATTTAGAGTCCTACATGAAATGGTTTAATCCCCTAATCATAACCCTTTATCTCAGTTCCCCCTCTTCTCAAATTGCTTTTTTGATACATGAGAATCTATACAAAAATAGAACAAAGTGATAGGAGACTCGTACTATCAAATTTTTTTACTTTATAAAGGGTTTAAAAAGGTAAAAAGACAGGAACATGGCCCTACAGTGTTATTCTTGAATTTGTAGTGGCGATTTTAAATTGATTGAGTTATATCATACTCTATATAAATAAATCTAAATGTTTGTATTCATTTTTTATTGAGTTTCATCACTTCCAAGTCCCAAACTAGAAAAAATATGTGCATTTCAAATCGATGTATTTTTATCATACATCATAATTAAAATATATTTTCCATTTCCTGGTTTATTATTCTTTTCATTTACATATTTGAAGATAAGGCAAGCCTTTATAGAAAATCAAATCAATGAAGTGATTTACGTTGATGTCAATGCCAAAGAAGTTGTCTTTGATAGTTTGAGAAATAATCCTAAAGTCAAGTATAATGGGAAGTGATTCGCCTACAAGGTACATGATATATTTCATGCTATTAGAAAGGGTAATTCCAAACATGTCTAAACAATTGTTTTTGATTTTTTATAGTCCAAGAACTATCTGGAAGACAAAGAAAAATTACTCCATTTAATTTAGATATTTCTTAAAGGCATTATTGTCATTGATCTCAATGATGCATACCCAACTATGATGGAGGATTTGAAGGTTTGTGTATTCTTATAATCTGTTGGTTTTATCATTTTTTAAATCATTTTAACTTATTTTTTAGTGATTTCCTAATCTATTTTTTCTTTTGATGTTTAAACCATTGGAAGAATGTAAAACAAATTATGAATCATTCAGTTCTTTTATTGGTTTGAGGAAATTGATTTATATGTTAACTTTTCATTTGGTTTCTACATTTATATTTAACCTTTCTTATGTATTGTTTATAAAATTCATTTAAAATGATTGGTTATTATATTTATGTTTTAACTTTCTTAAGTATTGTTTACAAAATTCAAATAAAAGGCATTGGAGGGGTTAGTATGTTTATTATCATTGAATATTTATTTAGACAACTCTTACAGAGTATGGTTTTCCAAACATTTCTTATTTTCAAAAAATGAATTAAAAAAATGTTAGTAAGGTTTATTTGGAATGTAAATGAAGACTAGAGGTGGAAATTTGGGTTTATGGGATGTGTTTTTATCAGGTTGACTGTCTTGTGATTTTATTTAAGATCATTACCTGACCCATTTAAATAAATGGTCTGACCTGATCCAACTCAATAACCTAACAAAATCCAATTATCTTGTCTTCATTTACTAAAGTTGGAATTTTTCCCATGACGTGTCACATTACCACGTTTCCAATAGATAGAACAGTTTATTTTGACCATCATAGGAATGAATTTGATTTATTTGAATCATTTTATTTCATTTTATGAAATAACAGAAACCACAATTTTGTAAAATTTTTTTTGCTATTGTGTTATAGGAACATGAAAGCTCTGGATGTTTAGGAGTCAGCAACAACACCAACCGATGATTTGTTACGACAAGTAAAACTTTTTCATACACACAGGTATTAAGATTTATATCTTCATTGTCTTATAGTTTCATTACAACATTGGAGTAGACATTACTAACATTTTCAAGTTTCATTTACATTAACTGTATCATTACAAAAAACTGCATTTCGTATTCTCAGTTCAAATTGGTAAACATCATATTCATGCTATCTATTGTGTGTGTTCCTTGAGCTAATAACCACTATTTTGTGACAAATATTTCAATATTTTGAAGTTATTGTGTAGTCTTTATCTCGTGAATTTGTTTTTTGTTTCATATTAATCTCAACTATTGAAATTCAGTCTTTTTTCTGTCCAAGTAACAAATGGATCACTTTTGGGATTGGCATAAAATTAGTGAAAACAATTTCATAAGTTCTTCCTGTTATGGGTATATTGATGTAAAATGTATCTATAACCATCCTCCCATCAAATTCAAGAAAACCCAAATGTTTGGACCCTTTTAATTTGTTTTCCTTTGATGATGATTACAATTCCTTATAATTTGATTCCATTTTGTAAGATCAGATTGACTAAACCAACCAGATTCATTATAGCATTGAACCTTAGATCTCCACACCAGCCTCCATAGTCCCAGCAACATGAGAGCTGAATAAGTTCAGGAATTGTCTCTCTATCTCAATTGTTCTATTTTAGTTCATATAAAAACATGCATATGAGCTTAGAGAAAAATCCAATCGGGTAATTATTCAACGTCATTATACTTTTTGTATTTCGATATGAGTTACAAGATTAAATTGATTTGACTATCTAACTTTCAGACCAATGAAACAAAAAATATCATAATTTTTAAATATTGTTCAACTTACAGAGTAACATCTAACACATATACTTTATTGTTTTTATTTAGGTTCAACAAGATTCAATTATTTTTACTACTGTATATAACAGAAATCATATCCACCCATACTAACTATTGCAGGGATTCCCAACACTATCAACCCAACATCCAAAATGTGGGATTCAATACAGAAATGAATCAAACGAATACTATCAGCCTTTTACTTACAAGGACATGCAGTCTCTTACTAAGAGGGATATGGATGAAAGTTCTCTCTAATGAACACACAAAAAACTGTTAAAAGCATATTCTGTTTGAGAAAAACACAACCTTATTTTCTGAAATAAATCCTTTTTTGTAAACATTTAGTTATGTTAACTTTTTTCCAAACTATCTCTTTTCCGGATTGGTTGTACAATTATTTCCTAATTTCTCATAGAGAGTGTTTTAAAATATTTCTTATTCATAATTGTATCCATATTGCATATGAAAAACTGTACCTAAAACAGCCATATTTCACACAAATCTCATTCAACAATTTGACCTTTTATGGGTTTCTCTCATATGATTTTATGTTTGTTCTCTTGCAGTACACTGATCAGGATCTGACCCAATCACAATGATCTACACATTTGGCATACCAAAAATAGCATGTAAAATAGCCATATTTTAATAAAATCTCAATCAAGGATTCGAAATATTTGTATTTTGTCCAAGGATTATTTCTATTTATATGAAAATAGGCCTCTTAGGGTAATCTAGTCTAACCACATTGTCTGTCACAGATGGTATAACACATACTTCACCTAAAACAACCATACTTAACATAAAAATTTTTCATCTTTGTGACCTAGTTCATTTTTTATGCAGCTAGGAGGGCCCTATATTCCACTCAAAACAGAGATAAGATATGGAAGGAAAGAATATAAGATATGGTAGCTCAATTATCTAGGAGGTCCCCATACCCCACTCAATACAGGGAGAATAGATGGAAGGATGATCAGAGCGGAAGTGGTAGAACTATTCCTTCTAGACCATAATCAGAGAATCTTTTTTGTTCGAAAGATTTTTGGATGAATGGGCATCGATTCCCCTAGAGTCGTCACATTTTTATGTAATATTATATCATATAATCATCATCCTCATAAAACCATGGAAAATTTCTCATTTGGGATGATCAGTTGTGACCTCGTGCTATTGCATTTTCCTTTTTCAACTGTTTTGGATTTAATTGGGGTAGGGGATCACTGTGTCGGGAGGAATTTAATGATAGTTTATGTTGGGTTTTGTTGAGTTATAGATTTTTCTATATATATTTCTCCTTGAATGAGCAGGAACATTGTATATTTGATTAAGAGAGTTCCTTTAAATATTCAATATTAATTCACGATTTCATTCATGCATTCAATGTGACAGGGTTTAATATAACTAGATTTTGGTGATATACATAGCATAATAGAACAGAGAAGAGTATGGGGGTTTATTTATTAGTGGATAATTTTCTTTTCTTTTAGTTATTAGTTTCATTTAACACTTGTGACATGCGTTTTTTAAAATAGGATCATGTACTATGTGAAAATTTTTAATATGACCAGTGGATTCTTTTTAAGATCATTAGAATATGTATTTTATGAAACCTTTTTTTCAAGTAATTTAATGGTGTCTATTTTACCTACTCCCATTACATTTTTATGCACTAATACTTAATTATTAAAAAATATTCAACATTACTATTTGTTAGTAACATTTACAAATATCATTCTATTATTAAATAAAAACCATTAATTCAATATGTCGTGCATACGCACGGGTGAGTATTAGTATATAATAAATTATAGATATTAAGTATAATGTAAATCAAATTAAAGTAATTTAAAATTTACCCCTAAATTCATTTCAATTAATGAGTATTAAAGTAAATTGCTTAAACCATTATATTTATGGTTTATTAAGACCATTTTTAATGATTTAACTCTAAGGAATCAGAAATCAATTTAAATACAAATGAAATACTCAAACACTAAAACATATGCCACATATCCAAATAATAAATGCCAAAAAAATAGAATCATACATTATCAATAATGGGGTTTATATTAAAATAGGGAATCAAACAATAAAAATGTATATTTCATGAAACAACCTGCCACTAAAAAAACATACAGTAATGGAAACAAATGGTTCTATATTAGTATAAATTAAAATTATGATAACTAACCAGACAAGAATCCTTTGTGTTGAATTTTTAATTTGCAATAAACATTCCATCTAATGAGGTACGCATAAACACAAGGTACCAAAAATTAGACTATCATTGGAAAATGAACAACGACTAGGTTAAAATGACATCAACTATAGAACAAACAAATTCTCAGACACAATATGAAAATTAATTCATCTAGAAAACCAAAATTTTTAAGAACATTAAATCGCAAATATTTATTTTATAGAACAAGAAAATCATACATATAATATATCATACATTGTAGTTTCTAATAACTACTTATATAGTAATAAATTACTCCCTTGTTTTTTTCAAGAAAACCATATATTGTCTAATAAGAAACCATTTGAATGAATTGATGAAACCTAGAAGCCATTAAATCTATATAAATTCATCCTAATTGTATATATACATGATTTCAGTCAAGATCATCATCCTAAAATTTTAAGCATAAAAAATTAACAATAAATTAAAATGATGTATCAAAACATATAAATTCTTCCCAAAGAACGAAAAGTACATGAAAATTGAATATTTGACAGTCATCTAGGTGTGAGAAATACAAAAAAACACAAAAAGAATACATTTTATATTTCCAAAAAACACATTGGTTTTAATACCTACAGAAAAATAAATACTGATCCATGATAATATAAAATATTGACTCTAAATGAAACTAATTACAATAATATAAAATAAGGGGAAAGAAATGGGCATTGGTTTCCTAGTTTAGTTATAATCAGGGATAGGTGAGATATTTTAAATTACTGAGTGTGAGTAATTTTCACATTTTTATAGAAATGTATTTCATTTTATAATGAAGGATTCTTCAACCTAATAACACTCATATGGTTATCTACATAGGGTTTTTGATAGGTGATTTTTCAATGCTTATTCCAAGTAGTGGAAATGAAAAAAATCAAGTTGTTGTCGAAATACTATAGTGGTTGTAATGTCACATTTATAAGATATAAATAATGATTATGGCCATAAGAGGTATAAGTATAAGCACTTTATATTGATACAATTATGGTTTTTAAATTAGTTTTTGTTAACATATTTTTATGTTGGTTTTATAAACATTAGTATGTTATATGAAAAGGAATCTTGTAGGTGGTTGAAATAAAACATTCATTTATGTTTACATCTATAATTCTATTGAAATTAAGAGAGAAAGGCCCTTCATGTTTTTATTATTCACCTCAACGGGGAATTAAAGAACCCTATATTTTTTAGAAATAACAATTAAGGCAAGAAATATATCGATGTCAAATTTTTTGACATACAAACATACAAAAATTTATATCAACTAAAAAAATAAGAAAAAAATTGAATTTTATATAGCTTACCACTCATATTTTCCAAAGAGTTAATAAGCACAATACTCCTTTCACATTACATCTATATCGACCAAACAACCATACCACGCATAGAAATATAAACTACAATAATAGATAAAAGGGGTAGTACACACTTGATCAAGGCAATTAAGATAGAATGGTACTTGGTATGGTATCATATACATTTTCATCCACCAATGTAATCTTAAATGAAATTAATACACAATTTGGATCATCAATCCCTTTAAAAATTTTGGAACAAGAATATATATACTGGTTTTGTTAATATGAGTAAGATAAAAGAATAAAATTAATAATATACTCTATTTTCAGATGTTTTTGTTTTACACTCCAATTTAAAAAATTATCAATTTGTAGAATATCTAGTTATTCCCATGGAAATTTTCTAGAATAAACAACTGACATATATTTTGAGAATAGTTTTTATTTCATACAATGAACTGAACATTTCATGAAACCCTGAATGGTATAACATGACACATTTGAACATAAAATCACATAGAATAGTTGAATAGTTCTATTAGATTGTATAACGATTCTTGGATTATGTAATTGAGAGATGAAAACCAAGATAAAATCGAGAAGAACATATGTGTAGATATAATGCATATATAATATTAGTTCTGATGAATATATAATATGAAAAAAATAGTTCTGATGCATATATTTTAATAGTAGTTCGGATATTGCAATATCAAAACAAATATTGTGATCAAATATATATTGATCAAAATAAATAAATTTAATATATTTTATTATAAGCATAATAGTTCTGACATATGTCAGATCATATTGTTAGTTATAAACTAATTATTTTTCAAAATAAAAAATGAACCTCAATCTAATAAGAATTAATCAAAATACATATATGTTCTGAACCAATATTAGTTCTAAAATTCAATTAGTTCTAAAGTAATATTATGATAAATACATAGTGCTCTAAAAAATACATATCAATTATGCATATTACAAATTAGATCTCAAATAAAATACTTATATGTGATATATAATATTTGTTTACAGCTAATTTGATATTGTATTTGTGGTGTGGAAAAATTAATATTTGTTTTGAATCATATATTGATCACAATATATGTGTTTTAATTTTATTTTACATACATTTTTTATATATGTTATATTATAATATTATTTCATAACTAACATGTATTGATCCTAATTAATTTACCTAATACTTGTTGATCAAAATACATATATTTTTTGAACAAATATTTGTTTTCAAACTATTATTGTGATTAAAACATATTAGTTGTGATAAATACATGCTAGTTTTGTCTTATTTTATTGTTTAGATGATCTTTGTTGGTTCCAAGAGAGGTAAAATTTTGTTCATTGCACAAACATCAATTAAAATTAAAGAAATGTAAGAATATTCACTAATACATTTAATGTTGGTTTTATTTTTTTTCATCAAGGAATAATCTAAGATAATGAATTACTGGGAAAAGAAGTATTATTAACTATTATTATTGAAAACCTAAACAAATTTAGTGAAGAATACTTAATATTTAACACACATTTATTCTAGATTATACACATATTGGGAAACATTATTAGCTGATAGACTATAAAAATAGAGGGATTATTCAGTATTTTTGTTGGAGAAACAGAAAACCTTGGTAGTGATTCCCTAATAGTTCATATATAATGATTACAGATTATATACATATTAATTTACATATAGTTATGAGAATTTATTTTAATATATTTATGTTATATTATAATTAGAGATAGTAAATAAGAAAAAAATTTCATTTTTTGAAATGGTTAAATAGATAAAGAAAATCATGAAAATATTTACACGATGTACAATAACAAAATACAATTGTAATATAAATTTAATATAATGACTCAAAAAATAATAATTTTAAATATTAATCATGTATGAAATATGGAAAATGACATTAAAATATGACTATATAGGATGAATTGAAACTGAGGTTTTTATATAATAACTCAAGGGAGAATCCTAACTTGAAAAATGAGTTATAGCTGAAAAATAATAAGTAGAAATGGGTCTAATTAAAATAGAAAAATATTGGTAAAAAAATACACAATGCCTTCTTTAAAGAGGAATCCATTATAATTTATATAAGTGAAAAATGAATTAGATACAGTTTATATGGGGAATAGTAATGACATAAATTAGGGACACATAATTAAAAAGAATGGATAAGATCAAAACACATCTTGGGCAATAGTATTAGAACTCTAATATGAAAATTTAATTTATTTAGGTAATGAATATAAAAATGAGTTCTATAAAATGAAAATCAAGTCTGAGAAATATACATACAGTAACATATTTATCAGAATTTAGGGAATTGGATATCATAACATGGAAAAAATTTCCAATAGTTGCTAAAAATAGGGATATAACATCTAATATAAGGGAATTTAAAACTTGAAGAGTTCATGGAAACACCTCCTATTTCTAGGATGAAAATTTCTTCTTATAATATGAAAAATAAATTTGTTATACTTTTTTTAAAAAAATTAATTATTATAAGATAAAATTTTAGTGACTAGAATATACAAAAATGAAAATTTTCATCAAGGATTGGGGGAGTACCACTGGAATATAGGAGACTAAAATCATGTACCTTATATTTCATTATACACAGACTAGAAGATGTTTGGGAGGTAGTTGGGTTTTTATGAGTGGAATTAGGGATTTCCCATAGCCAAAATTGAAACTATATTCTCTGATGGGGATTCTAAAATTTTAGATTATCGAATATGTGAAGAACAATTCCTCAACATACTAAAAAAGGATCATCCACTAGGGTGTATGGTGAAAGGAAATAGGAAAAACTCTCCATTTGAAGGTGGATCAATATTATTATTGCTTTTAGAGATATCGTTCTAAATGTATTTGTTTTAGATACTACTACTGGGGGTTGGGATTGAATCTATGGGTGGGGAGAGGTATCAATGGTGGGGTTTGGGATCAAATACAGGGGTATAGTAGGTTGGTGGGAATTGAAAAATAGTAAAAACATATATAAATATATTAAAATTTTCAAGTATTTGGATTATTTTTTTATAAAAATTATTTAAATTTATTAAATGAATAACATTAAAAAATACAACTAATGTTTATATTTAGAGAAAATTTAAAATTTAAATCGAATAATTTGATATTTTTAATAAAACCCCATTAAATTGATACTGACTATGGACAACAAATAAAAATAGATATAAAAACCCAATCACTCTTAATTAGTTATTGACAAAAAATTTGTAAGTATTAAATGGTTTAATGTTAGTTTTTATTCTTAATGAAAAATGATTTATTTGTAATAGTTATTATTAAAAATAGATTCATGTGTTAGTAGGAAATGTGGGTGTTGACATGACAGATATATAAAGTTAACTACTATTAAAAGGTTTTTTGGAAAGATCAATATAAATAGATAAAATATTGGTATAAAATAAGTATTGGTACGTGAAATTAATAATAGTAAAACATAATATATATTATAATTTCTCAGTTTTAATAATGTGTCTGTCATTTATAAATAAATTTTTTATAGTCTAAATAACTTTTTTAAAGTGGGTGTACATGAATTATATTAAAAAATGAATTCTTTAAAAAACTTCTAAAATGAGAATTTTCACAAAACCATGAAAAATTTATAATTCGGAACATGTTTTTCTACATTCGGAACATTAAATACAATAATAAGGCAAAATGTTATCCTTATATAAAAGTGAAAAAAAACCATTCCCAATTACAATTTATCCCATTGTGTTTACCCCTTTAGTAATATAACTATGTTTTCTCCCTATACCAACATATTGTTTTCCTATTGAGGTAACGTTTAACACCATGGGTTATAATTCACTCTAAAATCTAAGTTTTATATCACCAAAAATTGAAACATGAATTTTAATAGATAAATTTTAATAAATTTTAATTCATAATTCATACCTAAAATCTTTGATTTGTTATATTTAGGATCACATAATTCAAAATACTTTATTATATAAAAAATAAAATTACATAGAAGCTTTCTACAATTTTCTCAAATAATTCTTCTAAAAAGGTTTATCCCTTATATTGTAGCTCCTTCAATTTTTTTTTACAATATTCATTATTTTTTTATGAATAGATTAAAAAATATTAAAATGGTAAAATGGGTACCTTTGAATCATCCTAATGCAAATGAATACGGTTGAAGAAGGTTAACTATCCATTTTCTTCTCACTATAATATTTTCATTGCTTTCCTTCTATAAAATTGAACTACATTGAGTAATAAAGATAAAAAAGAATATTTCATGAAATTAGTTTTTATTCTGTTAACATCTTTAAGCTATGTATTCCCATTTATAGTGACATTTAACCTAAATTAAAAATTCACTGTTATTGATCGCATTTATTATCTCCCACTAACTCAATATTTCACTCCTTCATTACCATCATTTATTATTAATTATAATTTATTATAACCATATCATTTATGTTTACTATAAGGGTTGTTTCTTATTTATTTAACATTAAAAACAAATTCTTCATTCTCTAATATGGTTCTTGTTCATATGCATCCATTGGAACATTTTTCTCTCCTATATTCCTTATATTTTAACATTCTACCAAATCGATGAATATATTTTTCATAATAAAAAAATTTGTTTCCAAAAAAATGTGATTATTCTTTTATATATAACTAATTAATTCCTTCTCATCACCTTTTAATGTGAAAAAATATCCACAAATATATAAATTTCTTTTACAAACAATTCTCACAATGATTCTAATCCTTTTATATTCATTTTTTGGAGGATATGAACCAATAGTTTTTCATTTATTAGGTAAATTCATTACCTTCAAACACACATCAATGTTATTTTCTATGTCACCACAATAGTTTCAATTCATTTTGATTATTTCTTATAGATTTTCATTTATAGTTTTCATAGTAAATATTAGCATCATCATTTATTCTAGTTTTAAACGTAAATAACTTATACTTATTAAATTCTCATTGTGAAAATCAATATAGTATAAATTAACTGCTTCTTCATAATTATAGTTTATCAAACTTGTAAATCAATTAATCATTCCCCATCAATTGATCTATAATAATTTTAAATATTGATCATTTTTCATAGTTAAAATTTACACATTTTATAATTTTTATCTTGATATGAGTTATTTTAAATTAGAATAATCTTTTGTCAGTTGTTAGATCTATTAGTTTGTGCTCAAGTTCACATAATAAAAAATTTTCTGCCATCATATTTGAAATTATTTTTACTATATACCCTATCTAATTTTACTATACTTGTTTTTAACTATATGTTTCTCAAAATAATTCAAATATATGTATATAATTAACCCCTTACTTATTTCATTGATGATTTAAATTTTCTTGTATCATCAGGATCATTTCATTAATTTATTGAACCAACACAATTCAAATTCATTCTTGAGGTAAAAAATTGATATTGGTCCTTTATTCTTCTCAGTGACTCTATATGTTTCAATAAATATAATGGAATTATAAATATCGTATCTAAAAAATATATCTATAGAGAAATTTTGTTTATATTTAATATAATAAATTTTATTTAAATTTATTAGACACTTATTATCATTGGATTCCTTTTTTTTCTTCTAATTATGCTTCTAATTTTACATTTTTACACTAAGAACATTTAATCAATAAATTTAATTTTAACACTTTTTAATTGGATCCAAATATCATTGACATTTATTTCTCATATAAATTATTTAATTTCTCTCATATTTAAAAATTAGAATCACAAAGAAGAGTTTTTAAAAATTCATCATTAATACATTCAGATTATAGAATTTTATTTTCTTCACCGTCAAAGAAAATTTTCTTGGGATATATAAAATAATTATCATAATAAATATGTTCCAAAATATTATCTCTAAAATAACATATATATTTACAAATCTCTTAATTTCATATTTTATAGTGAACATCATGGAAATAATAAGCTTTACATTAAAATAAAAATGTTTAAAAAATATAACAAAATATATCATTGATCAAATTCAATAAATATAATTTATGAATTATAATATTTAGAGCTTCTGCCCTTAAAACTCTATGAGTGGGCCCTCAATCAATAATTTATATAGTAAAAAAATTATTCCATTTATTAATTCTTCTAGATCAAGTTAATAGGTTGATAAGAACATCAAATTCATCTCAAAATGATTAATATGGACATCTAAATAAATGAAAAATCAAATCACATCAATCATAATAAAATATATTTCTTTACTTGGATTAACTAAATGGGATACATCAATGAATAATACATCTTGTACTGTACTTATGTGCCAATATTCACTATACATTATCTTTAATTTGTTTTCATGGCTATGTTCATTCTACATAAAGGATCAAAATATATATATAAAGGATTACAGGTCACTTATAATTATACAAGTAAATCCCCCTCTTTCACTCTCCCTTCTCACAACTTTGAATATATCCCGAAAAAAGTATATTTTCAATTTTCTACTCCAGATAGGTATTTTGAAAATAATATTCCTTTTACAATAACTCCAATATAATTTAATTACATATATATCTAGAATATAATCATGTTGTGTGAAAGTATTAGGCCTATAATAATCCTCTCTATATTCAATTAGAAGGAAACTAGTGGAGGGGTCTATAATCATTATTATGGAGACTATATCAATATTATCTCAACATTTCAATAATAGATAAACTACCAAAAATCAAAGACAAAAAATAAAGGAAATACATATAAAATTATAGTTAAAAGGATAATAAAAAATTAATGTATACAACATCATCATATAAAAAGATTAACCCAGATTGGTTATATATGAAGATACGAAAGTGTATCACCCACAATTTTGATCATATAAAAATAAATTAAAAAATTAAAAAAAGATACAAAATAAAAACAATTAGGGTGTCCTCAATACTATCAATAATATCATTCATATTCATTGGTATGATCCCCTATATAAAATGTTACAACAGTTTCATGTCAGATAAAATGACTTCATGCCCACTATGTTTTACATGTAATTTTTGAGCATGACACTCCATATAAAACCACCATTCAAGACCCCAATATATTATATAATATATGAGATATTCACAATGAATATACATAACAAAATAACACTGAATATATAGTAAATCATGTTAGACCTTCATCTACTAACTAGAAAACTATGACACCTAATGCAACATTTTTCACCCAATAATAGTTAATCATTTCTATCATACCCTCAAATGAGTTTACGTTTCAAATTATTTAATCCATAATAATGAATATTGAATTTTAAATTGGGAATTTTTTAATATCCGAACAATTTAAATTATAATTTGGGTAGTAGATAAAAACATAGGGATACCACTAGGATCTCTAAGTCATTATAAGTATCTATGTAGTTGATGAAAATACCTTGATATTCCAAGAATCTATACATATATATGAGAATCTAGGAGTTAAATCACAAGAAAATGACTCCCCTAAAATCTACACTGCTCTATGGAATATGGATTCAGATTTATAATATATAGATACCCCTAGAAGATCAATATCATAATCATATGAGTTGAAATAATTTCATGATACATAATCCTCACTAAGAATATGGTCTTCACAATAGGAATCGAATTGACTAATTTGAATTATATATAAGTGTAGTGAGGATCAAAAAACATTATAAAAATTGAAACATAACATAAGGACTTTCAATTTTTTAGAGTCGTCCTCTACAAATATCTCATATCCTGATTTAATATGCAATTCTCTAGTCATCCCTAATATAATCCACATTACTCATTACAAAAATCTCTATTAATTAATATGATCATATTTTCAACCAACATAGTCATTATCAAGTCAATATAATATATGATACAAAATTCTTATAATGTACATAAAGAATACCTTGTCACCATATTCACAAGGATCATACCAACCTATTCCTATTATCCAACTCATTTGAATCACAATTGTGGGGATTATAAAGTTCATAGATTATACCCAAACTAGTTTCCAAATACCTAACCAACACTAACATTACAATTCATCCTTTTTAAATTATTACCATAGTAGTTTTGATAATCAAGATGATGTTCAACACAAAATTACATAATAAACCAACTGAAAAACTGTCACTTAACATGCTTCCTATATTTCCGTGAAGATGAAAACTCCATGATTCTCTTCATGAAATAAAAAATACCCCTTAAGGATTATTCATTAATAACCCTAAATTTTCTATATAATTTAAAGATAGTAACACTAAATTGACTTTCTTTGCATAACCTTCAGTGGTATCTGTTAGGAGGAACCATTATTGATCCAAAGTCCCACTAACCACTCTTAAAAATCCCCCTCATGAAGGTATATAAAGACTCAATATTCTTGTATAAATCAACTATTATTCCCATGAATCTATTAATCCCATAAATGGGGGTTTTAAAAAATATATAACATCAAGTCACCATTTCACTAACCATTTGATAGATATATTCTTGTTAAACCCATTTTACTTTACTAATAAATCCCATTCTTGGTTAGTAGAAATTTATGACAATCCAACATAATTAATTTGGGTTTACCATATATCTAAAGCATGTATCTACATAATTATATGTTAATTAAATTTTATAATTTTTCTATCACATAATAAAAGACCCCTATTCTAAATATTGGAACATCTACTAGGCCTAAGAATATATCAAGAACCATTACAGTCCCAATACTACTTTATCAAAACCAAACCCATAATAAAAAATAACATAGTAACAGATGAATATAACTTAATATATATGGGACCACATTAGTGGTACACATTTAAGTTTTCACATCTTCCATTTCAAGATGATTTGGCTCTGTCAGCTAGAAATTTTGAATGTATATAAATACAACCAATTTTTTTATTTTTTATATAACACAAAAAGATACATGAAATAATGACTAAGGTTGGATGGAACAAATTAAACTCATTTTTATGAATCGAACACAATAAAAGGGTTTTCAATAGTCCATCCAAGCATAAGTAAATAGATTGAAGAATATGAGGGAGAGGGTGGGTGTAGAGTGGGAGGGGTTCCCATTGTTATGTGACATCAATAGAATGGAAAGAATTATTAATTGGTTTTAATAAAATAATTTCATTAATTTAAACATATTAAAAATATATTTATAGATTACAAGATACCTTGTTGTTAACATAAAGTACCCTATGGGATAATAACCCCCTTCTGGTCATCCACTAACCACTGGTTTGATCACATGGGTGCATTGATCTGCCACTAACACCACTGATTAACAAATGTCCCACCACTAGGTACCTAGTGGTATCTTTAGCATAAAATTTTTATTTATAGCTATATGTTTTTCCATGAACACATAAAATTACTCATGATACCTTGTAAAATTTATAAAATCACCCTCCATATATATAGTTAATTTCAAAAATCAAACCTAAATAAAAGATTTTAAATCTCCCCTATATCATATTCTCTATAAAAAAATTATGTGTCCCCACTTTCAGGTAAAAAAATAAGCCATTAAACATTCCTAACTATATGTATTCTAATTGTTTATATTGATCTACAAGAATTTATCTTACCTTTTCTAATCCATTGAAATCCAATACCATAACTCATTTCAATTTCTAAACTAGATACCATAATGTGATTTAAACACCAGATATATAAAAAATAAATTTTTACTAATAAAACTATACTCTGGTAGATAACCAAAATCTATCATATATTAAATGACACAAACAACACCAATTCACCATTCTAGACACAATTAACTATAAATTTATTGGTATATCCTCTTTCATAACATCAATATCGTAATTCACTTTGGACCCCTCAATAATATGCATAATTCCTCATCTAAACCATGATTCCACTATACTACTGATAAATTGAAAATACTCAACAACTCACATGATTGTTTAACTGTATATAATAGTTTATTTCACATAAACTCTATTATATTTTATAACACCTTTAACATACTCTCTCTTTGAGAATTTAAATAATTTGAATCATTTTTTACATAATCTATTCCTCAAATCACATAGTATTTTTATCACCAAAATGCTGGTTGCATCTAGTTTCTATAGACGATTCATCAAATCTGGTCTTTTCAAGAAATATATATAAATATTCCTTTATACACCACAATAATAGTTTTGAAATACCTATTATTAACCATTAGGTTTTACTAAACATGAGTATCACAATTTTTTATAATCACGTGTATGGAAAGGCTTCATACCATATTGGGACACAAATGAAACATTTCAATATTTGATTTTTCATGTCACTTACAAATCAATGATAAAACAATCAATCTCTAATATCCAAATTGAAAACTAATAAAAATAACTTATAAAATTAATTTAGAATTCCCTTCCCAATGAGTCTTTATCTCAAGTTAGATACACCATGGTTATTTAAGAAACCACTGCTAGAAATTTATGATCATCCAAATCCAAAGAATCACATCGTACTGGTTACTAAGTTCCTATATTTTAATCATTGATAGAATATAATTTGAAACTAAAAATAACACCCATGTAAACATATCAATAAAATTATTTAGTCTTTTACCTAAAGTTCCATCTAGAAAAAATATACCATCTCACACACATGTAACAAGAAAACTGTAACCATCTCTAGTTTTAGTTCATATAACCCATCACATATGATATTCTATACATTCTTATAAAATGAATGTTTTACCATAAAAAATATATGGAATGCTACACACCATATGATTTCACTTTAGCTATGTCTCAAGTATAAAGTTTCTCATTTCTACCCTTACCCGAGTATTATACCCATGATCTATGTATATTTCCTTACATAAAAACACACACAAAAGTTTATAATACAATCTATGAAATTTTATTTCACCTCATAATCACATTCTAGGTATATAAATTACATATTTACCCATCATTTTCATTTTATTGGACTTAATGTAAAACTAAGGAATATAATCTTTTTCTAATGGCTCCATAGTCTATTTACATTTTAGAATCCATAAAATTCCTCTAAAAACATTTCATCCTTACTATTTCCTATCCATATATAGAAGGAATCACCCTCAAAAATTCATTGATTGGGAAGGATGAGAAGACGGGGTAATAGAGTATCATCAGAGAATAAGGTGAAAGGGGAATTTAGTACTCCCCCTCATTATGGATAAATATTTACTAGATAGGAGGATAATATGGTGTTATACTCTTTGATTACATAGAAACCATATTTCAAACCCATGATGTAATTTTATGGTATGAAATGTCTCATTTATTGAGTTTTACCCTTACCCTTTATTTCCAGATATTTTCATTTCAAATTTGGAAACATGAGGACATTTCCTCGCACACAGTTAGTGCAAGATTAGTTATAACCATGTATAAATCATGAAAAAAATTATAATTATATATGAGTGGTGATTTTTATTATTTTTACACAATGTTAGTAACTGTTTAGCCAATATGTGTGACTCTTTAGGTGTTTCAAGTTCCACCTACATAGATGAATCATAGTTTGGAAAACTATATAGCCAAAAATGTATCATACTAAGGATTTTGAAAAAATGAAATTATGAAACTACCCCTAGTATACATAACTTTTATATCCCCTAATTTTGAATCCTTGTCGTACCTAACACCATTATCATGATTAAATGAATGTATAGCCTCTTTTAGAATTTTGCTTTGTTGAATTTCTCTTATTATTTTCAAGGAGGTCATCAATTAAGTGCCTCCCCTTCCCCCTTTGGGTTTATCCTCATCCATTTCATGGATTTAATACAACCATAAATTCATAGTGAACTAGGATTCCACTTTATTAAAATTTATGGTATGTGTTTTGATGTTTAGGGTCTCCCTTTTCTTCCTAGGGTCCTTCCTCTTATGTTTTAGATTATAGAAAATTATCAAAAATTTCACTTTAATAATGTTTTTGGTTCCGTATTTCTATTTTATAGGTGGAATTATTTGGTCATTACATTTAGAAATTCAATTTTAAGAATATTTGGGAAAATATATTATACCCTTTTTTAACTAATTTGAATGAAATGTAATGTTTGGTTAATATCTTCAATTTCGGTGATGGATTTATCTTTGAAACAAGTTCATATAAAAATAGAAATTGTTATAAACTTTTAATATGAAATACCCTATTTAAAATAATTACCTAAGTAATTAAAAATCAAGGAAAATCTAGTTTTCTTAGGTAAGAAAACCTAAAATAGTCATAGGTATCGCCACATTAGTAACGAATGTCTCCATAACTAGTGAAGTAATTCCCAAAACATCCCCACTGGAATGTTAATTCATTTTATATCCTTCACATTAGTTAAGGGTTCTACTCTATCTGTTAATATTATTCCACCTGTCGGCCCTAACATTAGTGACCTTAAAGTGAACTCTCATTATTTTAAGCTTTTAATGAATGTTCATTTTATAGTTAAACTAAAATAACTTATTCCTTATTCAACACATAATTTTCGTTTTTTTAAATTCATTTTCTTGAATTTAAGATGATCATTTTTGGTTAATAATTTCAGAAAATGCGTCATAAATCTTATTTCAAAAACAAAAAAAAATGAATCTGGAAAATTTATCATAGTATCCATTTTTCCGATAATAAAAATTACTCAAGTTTTCATTTCATGAAAAATAATCATGATTTTCAACTTGAATTCATCTTTATGAATACTCATCCATAAATCCAATATAACATTTGAAAATGTAGGGTGAGTATAAAAATCTCAATAAGGTACTTATAAAAAGTAACAAAGACACATGTTAGACCATTTCAAAACCATGATATCATATAATAATGTTTTCCATTAATATATTAATCTTTAAGATAAAATATTAATTTAATTACACTTGAAACTTTAAGTAATACACATATTTTTTCCATAAAAACTTTTCTAGTAAACAAATAGTTATAATCATAAACATCGGGATTTCATTAAAAAACATGAGAACCCATGAAAAACATCTTATTAAAAACAAAACTTGTGTCTTCACTCTAAAAGGGAATAACTATTCCCTTAAAAAATATCTTTTTATTACATTATAAAGTAAAATTATATCTTTGAAAATATATTATAAAGAATAAAAAATGAATTTATGTGGCTTGGAACATATTCTTCATGTAAACCTTAAAAGAACCGTAAAAATACCACTTATAAATGGAATAACCTACTCAGACAACTATAGTATTATTCTCTTGAGAACATAATAATTATTCAAGGCATTGAGGATCTATATCAAGTTAACCCACAATAATAAACAATTTTTTAATGAAATAACATGCATGAAAAACAAAAAATATTTGATTTCCATAATCAAACACATAATAAATATACTTTTGAACCCATATTATAAAAAATATAGATATTGCGAAACCCAATTCTCAAAAATAAAATAATCATAACAAATGGAAGTATTATTTTTCTTTGAAGAAGAAATATAATATTATAATTGAATCTAAACAACAAATAATTTTTGTGATGATGTGAAAACATGTTGATGTTTTGTATGTTAAAAAATAATCTTCCTTTTGTCGTTTTGTAAAAAATGTCAAAATGATTCCAATAAATTATGTAAAAAGATTACCTCTAAAAACATCTTTTAAAAAATAAAAATTGACATAAAATTTAGATTATAATTCATATATTTCCATATAAATTAATCTACAAATGAATTTTAAGAAAATAGATAGGGAAGATAATGATTTAAAAAATCATTAAAATATAATAATTGAGGTTTTGATGTAAATATTCTTATATCATGGGTCTGAATTTTCAGTTACATTCTATATCTTAAAAAATAATAATCTTATGTTAATTATTTAATTGTTAGTTATATGTTTTAACTTTATTATTCCTTTTATTTCATAGAAATCAAGGTTATACTTAATTACTCTCTTAACTAAGTTCACGTCAGTTGTTTTGGGAATATCTGAATTACAAGTAGGAAATGGATTGGGTTAGTTATTTGTGGTAAAAAGATTCATTATTACATAAACTAGAGAATATTAATCATGAAAATATTGTAATTTATATGAATTGAACACAATTTTAGTACTATTCACAAAAGTTGTTCAAGAAGAATAAATCACATCGCTTCATGGAAGTAGTTGTCCACACATACGCAGGGACGATGTTATCATTTTTCAATGGTTGGAAAGGTAATAAAGTAGATAATATATTTTATTTAAGGAATATAATTATGTATTAATATCATATATATTAATTAAATTCAACATAATAACCATCATTATGAGGTGGTGGTGCAAAAAAACATATTACTTCATGGAGGTGGTAATACACACATTTGAATGACAGATGATTTCATTTACTATAAGAATGAAAAATGGGATGAAAAGGATTGTAGAATGATCATGATAAAATTTAGTATATGGAAGATAATGATATAATTTTTTTATTATATTTAAATAATATTTTGAGGTAGAATAAGAAATAACTTTAATTAGGTCGGTTAGAACTTATACCTTTTCCTAAGATAACCTCATTGGATTACACATTAATATTTCTTGGTTTGGTCTTCTGGTTATGAAAAAACATTTAATACATAGGTAGAGATGTTGGAGAGATACATGGGTAAGGATTGGTAGAACCATAATACAAAAAACTGTGTGAGGAATAGAGTATAGAAGTTGAAGTTTTATTTGTAATGGTAGGGGAACTCTTAATAATGAATAAAGTAATAATTTAATATAAATTAATCATCATTTTGATATAGAATTAAATGGAAATGTTCCAAATATATTATTATGAAAATTCTAAATCGTATCGTCCAATTAATTTTAGAAAATTTACTTCATTTTTCAAGCCCTATCTCTAATTTTTAACCCACCATTATCCCTTTTGATAATTACTATGATATAAATGTTTTTATTTTTTAGGGGTCAATAATGTTACGATAAAAGGATAGGAAACCCATAAATGAAAAATAATTCACATTATTTACCATATCTCATTCACTTGGATAAGGATGTGATTTTTATGTATTTTAAATTCTTAAATAAAATATTATTTAACATAATATATCATTAAAGTCATTTATAAGTCTATTCACATTTTTGACTTTAATGGCATCAATATACTGATGGAATTAAAATAAATAAATATAAAAACATAATTAATATGTAATGTTTATCTAAAAAGTTCATGTATCATAATGATTCATCCAAATTTTATTATGTTAAATGTTTTTTTAATACTTGATTTTTCTACTACTTGAACAAGCTCTATACTGTAATTGTGTGTGTACATAACATAATTATTCCAACACTAAAAATAAAAAATAAATTAATATGATAAAAAACATATTAATTTTCAAAATTGTCTTTTATAACTTAAAATTACTTATATTATCATACTGAAAAAATATTATAGATATGAAAATACAGTGAGTGACATTTTTTTCTACATATAAAATCACATTAAGGTCATTATTAAAGGGGAGTGGAAATAAATTTCCAAATTTTTGAAATATGGATTCTTATAGAAAAACAAACTTATATGGTAAACTAAATAAATTTTTTAGGGTGATTTTTGGGCCTTACCACAATCTTTTAACCTTGTTTTACCAGTTTTACCCTTATAGAGTTGACAAATATTTACAAAAGATACTATTCATAATGATCAAAAATAAAAGGGGCCTATTTAAAAAATTTTAACCAAATGATTATTAATATAGAATTAATTTTTTAGGGTTCGATATATATGTTTCAAAAATTATTCTTAGATAAAAATTTAAAATGCAATGAAAGAAAATTTTTAGACAAATGTGTTTTTATGCCAAAAAATAAACTTCTACAAAAATCATGTATAGTAATGATTCATATGTAATTAATTATAATATTTATAACTAAAGGGTTATTATATTAAAATAATACCATACTTATAGAATAAATATACATTAAATGAAATGAAATTATAGTTTTACAAGAAATTGTTTCTTCAATATTTACTGAAAAATCAAAATTTTTATAGAAATCAAAATAATCCACCATAATATAATTTTGATGTGCTAATTTAAAAAATTAATTTCACTTTTTAAAAATTTATTTACAACTTTTATATATTAATATATTATATAAAACCATATAAAAGATGAAAAAAATTTGTAAGAATAAAAATATTTTCTTTTTTAATAAACATGTATTTCATATTATTTTATAGAATATAACCCTAAAATTTATAATTCATGAATGTATATATGGAAAAAAATATAATTGACTACAAAAAATAACCAATTAATTACACTCTTTCCCCCTTTTGTAAATTTTACCCTTGTAATTTTCTTCATTACATAAACAGATGGGATATTTTTCATTCATCGCATTTCTTGATTATTGTGTTTCTTATTCAATCATATCATTTTTCACAAAGAATTTTCCTACTGAATTCCTTTATTTGGAAAAACCTACTCTTGGAAATAAATAATCTGAATAGTTTTTTCCTCATAGGAAATTTTCTATTCTAAATAAACTTATTCATGACTCAAAACAAGAGAATAATTTGGCACTTACTTCATTAATAATAAAACGTGAAACCCAATAAGTATCTTGGATAAAATAGAATTAAGATCCAATCAGTATGAAACTGATCCATCCTTCTCCAAGATTTCATATGTTCTAATAAACTATTTAATTAACATTCCCTTCATAACGAAAAGCCTAACACTTTTCCATGGAGACACAATAAGGAAAAATTATCACTAAGATTAAACAAAAGATCATTCGTCTAGTTATCTGGATAAATATTTCGTTGTCTCTAATATACTCTCATGTGATATTGAGTCAACTTTTTCTTTTAAACCATTTCCTATAAAAAATTTATTTCAAAAACTCGCTTTCTTAAACATTATCCCAACAATATAGAGTCTAAAATTATTTTCATAAAATGCTTCAAAAGGTGCCATCTATATAATGGAATTAAAATTTTTATTATAATAAAATTAAACTAATGAAAGCTGAATGTCCCAACTATCATAGTAATACATTGAATAAGATCGAATAACTTCAGCCAATATTGGAATCATTCTCTTGGATTTTCCATTATATTGAGTATGAAAAGATGTACAAAAAATTAATTCATTACCTAATGATTTTTAGGCTTTTAAAAAATCATAGTATACCTAGGATGATGATCATATGTAATATAAAGAAGGACCCCATGTAATCTAATGATCTCTTTAAAAGAAATTCTAATAACATTGTCTAAATAAATACTAACTCAAAAAGAAATTTTTTTTGATTTAGTAATTAAATCAATAACAACATATATTTCATTATTACCTCAGGATTTCTCTATTAATCTAGCCACAAAATCCATGGATATAATCTCCCATTTCAATTTTGGAACTAGAAAATAATTAAGAATCCTCATTTTTAATTTTCATTATTCTTTAACATGTTGACAATTTAAATATTTCATGGTAAATTATGAAATATCTATTTTCATTCTATCATACCATAATATTTACTCATGGTATTTATATATCTTAGTGATGCATGGATAAATGAAAAATGGAAAACTGTGAGCTTCACTCAACAATTATCTCTTCAATATAGAATTACTTGGCAAAATAAGTGCTCTATAAAAATCTCATAAAACCTTATTTGTAAACATTGAACACAAGAAACTTTCATTTCCTAACAAATTCTACCACTATTAGTAGAAAATGTTCCTCGTTTTTTGCTTTATTAACTCTGTCTAAAAATGAAGACTATACTGAATCACAAAACAAAATAGAATAATTTCATGTATGAAAATTTTCAATGCTAAAATTCATCAAATCATTTACTAAAGTATCTTGTTGTAAATTTAACATAGTTAACGATGAATTATCATTCTTACGTAATGCATAAGCTACCCAATTTTATTTTTCTTGGATGGTAATGATTCACGTAGTCATAATCTTTAATCAGTTCTATCCATCTTCTCTACCTCATGTTCAACTCTTTTTAAGTGAATATATCATTAAAACATTTATGATCATTATATATTTCACACATTACTCTATAAAAATGATGTCTTTGTATTTTTATAGAAAAAAACACAACATACATTTAAAGTTCATTTATATGATATTTTATTTCATGATGTTTCGATTTAAGTAAAGTTTAAAAAATTAAATAATCATTGTGTATTATAACACACCAAAGGCCCTTCATAAAATAATTATTATATATAAATAAGGTCACCATTTCAAGATTGTAGGGCTAAAACTAGAGAATTTACTAATATTCTTTTCAATTATTTTAAAAATTCATCATATTCTTCTATCTGAATAAATTTAACTCCTATTTGTGAAAACATAATTAGTAAGATAGTTAACTGAGAAGAAGTTTCAAAAAAACCTTCAAAAGTAACCATCTAATCTAAGATAACTATGAAGATTTTTGATATTTTTAGTACTTATAAAAACTTCAACCACTTTATTTTGAGAAAGATCAATATTTTTTCAATATTTATTTATAATATATCCAAGGAAATAAATATATCACAACCAAAATTAACATTTTTTAAATTTTAAATATTACTTAATATATCTTAGGGTTTATAGAACATCCATGAAATATTTCTCATGATCATTCTAACTTTTAGAATACATTATTATATTATCAATAAATATAGCCATACATTTATCTAAGAACATATGAAAGAATATATTCATGAAGTCCATATATATATATGGGAAATTTTTCAATAAAAAGGGAATAACCACAAACATCTAATACTTATACCTAGTCTAAAAAACCATCATCAAAATTTCACCTTCATTTAACTTCATCTAATGGAACCTAGACCTGAGATCGGCCTTTAAAAAAATAATCTCCCCAGAGCTAATCAAACAAGTCATCTATATGAGGTAACTAATACTTATTATTAAAATTGATGTTATTAAAATATATATAATAAAATTAAATTCTCATGGATCCATATTTATTTTGAACAAACAATATAGGATCACAATATGGTAATGTTATAGGATTAATTATTCTTTTATAAATAAACTCTTGTAGATTATTTTTTAATTACAAAAGTCATGATTGATCCATTTGATAAGGAGGTTCTAAGATTGTCTTAACATCAATAATAAATACAATAGTAAATTAAATCATTTGATCAGGTATAATACCCTGCAATTCATCACTAAATACTTCTATATATACTTTTACTGTATGAATAATACTAATTTGGAAAGTATCTTTTTTCTCCAAAATATTTGAATGAAAACATTCATTTACATCTTTATCCAATTAGTCAAATTCTTGACATGTTATCAAAGGAATGAATTTATACACTCACACAAATATAAATTAATTCCAAAAAACAACTTTTTAGATCTATAATCTATATTTTCATGATAAATTGAAAGCGAGTCCACACCCAAAATAACAACAAACAATAAAAGGGGGAAACATGTCTATTTTTTAGGTAAATCATTTAAAAAAAATAAGAATAATATTATCAATATTTCTACTAAACATAATATTTCCTTCATGTTCTTTTGATAAATTTTTTGGTTTAATTTTACGAGGTTAAATATCCAATTTATCAATTATTTTTTCAAAAATGAAAGACCATGTAGACCCTAAATGAAAATACACATTGGCATACTCTATAAAAAACAATGTACTTGAAAATTGAATGCTAAATAGTCCAACATATTCCAAAAAAGTCACAAAGGATTAAGACACACCTTTATATTGGTGATCTTAAAATTTACCAATATTTATTCTTGTCTTTATACAAGGACTCATATAACTTCCATCTCATTATAATTAAAAAATAAAACTATTTTATTTTCATTATTATCATGGTCATTTTCTTTACATTTATCATCCATATGTAAAAGCTTTCTAAATCAGAATAAAATCATATATTTTTTAAGACATTCCCTAGGGTCCTTTTTACCACAATTATCACAAGATGGATGTTTATTTTCTTGCATTCAAATTTCATTAGTGGGTGCTTCCCCATGGCCTAATATTTGAACATATTTTTTTTATTTCCATGGAATAGATGATCATTGGAAAACACTATTTCTCCCTTCTCATATCATCAAAAAAATTTATAATTAATTTTGAATTCTAAAGAATCCAATAACCATTGATATCCTAGATTCCCTCTTTTGTAAAACAATTTAATTGCCTCTCATTGTCCTATATAAAATTTAGTTCATTCCATTCCAAGATGGTAAATTTTGATTCATATATAGTTAAACAAAATTCTTCAATATTCCTCTATTCTATGAAATTCTATTATATCCTCAATCAAACAACCATTGTAAAATATTTCTCATGGAGAAGATTATTAACATCATCCTGTTAAATGGCATAAATATCTTCCATTTCCATGGTAGTCTTTAACATTGACCCCCACTAATCTGTTTAACATTCATTATGGTAAATTGATAGAGTTAAATTTTTATTCTTTGGTCACCTTATTAATTCAAATATCATTTTTAAATCTTTACTCAATACCTCAGTTACTATTGGGGTAAGAGGTCCCCCAAATACAACCTTTATAGACCTTGTCCTTATTCAACCCATAACATCATTTTATTTAAACAAGAATTCAGTTTCACTCATTCCCAATGGTATTTTTAGGTTTAGTGTTTTAGATAATTATTTGATTACTCTAACATAACAAACCCATACATTATATAGAAGACACATCCTATTTTTATCAATTTTACCATAATAAAAAACTCTCAAAATGAATCACATTTTATTTTCTTAAAATCTATAATGGATTTTAGCTTCACTTCATCATTATTCCTAATCACACTTAATCTAGAGGAAATTTTTTTTCAAACATGGGATGACAACAAAAAATATCAGTAAGGGACATATTAAAATGAATAAAAAATATTTCTAGTACATTTAAAAAACATAAGATCTTGTAAGAGAGTATTCCACTAACAAAATAAAATTTTATCGCTAATAATAGTTTAGGTACTCATAAAATTATAATTACTAAAAAAATTGTTTTAAAAACCATTAACCATAAAAAATATAATAAAAAACATAATCATGATTCTTTTTCAAAAATATCATAACCTATGAAAACAAAGTCTAAAAATATACTTTTTTAAAGGGTATAATCATCCCTTTATACAAGTGATAATTACCTTACCTTATGAAATAAAAATACTTCCATGAAAAATAATTATAAATTATAGAAAATTAATGTTGGTTCCTTAGGAAATCAAATTCATATAACCATTTTAAGAACACTTACAATAACCTTAGAAATTAAATAAACTACTCAGTTAATTCAAATATTATTCTCTAGAGAACATAATTATTAACCAATGTATTATAGAGACATATTAGGCAGAATAATTATCATAATAATTAACGTGGACTATAAAATTCATAAAATAAATAAAATCTTTCATTTACATCATCAAACTCAAAAAAAATGTAATTTTGAACTAATATGGAAAGAATTTTTTAATTTTGATATATCTGTTTCTATTAAAATCCATTTTTCAAAACAAAAATACCCATAACACTGGAAATGAAGGTTTTTTGTTAATAAAAAAATATAATATTATAAATAAATCCAAAAAATGGTACTAGTTTTGGGGAAAATTTTCAATATGTATACATTAAAACAAAACATTTCTTTTTTCCTTTTTTCTAGGAACCTCAAAACGTTCCAAATAAAATTAGTAAATAATATTCCTTTTGAAAAAATATTCAATTAAATTTAAAAACTACATTATAATTTTATTTATTATTCATTTATTTGTTTATCAATTAATTCCTAATATATTTTTATGAATATGGACATGGAATAAAAAATTTAAATAAATCATTATAATATTTAAAACGTGGTTTTATGGTATCGTGTTCTTTACCTTGAGTATGAATTATCATGTATGTTATTTATCTTCATTGATAATAAACTTATGTTAATTATTTAATTTATTAACAAGTTTTTTCAAGTTTATTATTCCATTAATTTCACTTATATTAATGTTATACTTAGTTACTTTATCGAATATGTTCACATTAGATGTTTTAATGATATTTATCTTCTACCTAAAAATGGATTAAGTAGGTTGACTATGGTCAACGGGTTTATTATTCCATAATCTCCAAAATCTTAATCATGAAATTATTATCATTTATATAAATTATAATAAATTTTAGAACCATTCATTAAATGCATACATACAAAATCAATCACATAACTTCGTGATGGTGGTAGTCCACATGTACGGACGAATGACATTATCATCTATCAATGGATGAAAAGGGAAATAAATAGATAACATATTATATTTAAAAATGATAATTATATCATAAATATCATATATATTTATTAAATAATTAATAATAACTATCCTTGTGAGTGGTGGTGAAAAAATGAAAAACATCTCTTTGTAGAGGTGCTAATCCATATGAACATTCAACCAATGTTTTCATGATTGATATGATGGAAAAGCAGATGAAAAAGTTGTAACATAATCATAATAACATTTAATTACACTTAAGATACTGATTTTATTATTTCACTAAGGTCAAAGTTGAGTTGAATGAGTTAAAAGAAGATATAACATGAAATAGGTCGGTTAGAACTTATACCATTTCCCTAGATAACATCTTAGGATTACACATTAATCCTTCTATATTTAGTCATTTAGGGATAAGATAACCTATATATAGTCGGACTAAATTTTTGGAAGTGGTTTGGGTAGGTATTAGATGAACTAGAATGCTCAATTTGTGTTAGTAAAGAAGGAGAGGAGGTTTGCTTCTGTATATGATGGGTGGGGTACTCTATGATATAGTTAATGTATTTAATTAATATAAATTAATTTCTATGTTCAAGTGGAACCAAATTGAGTTATTTCAAATATAGGATGAGTGAGGGTGGAAAAAATATTGTCCAATAAAATTTATACAATTTTTTGGTATGTTTCATCCCTTATCTCTTTGTTTTAACTCACTCTTATACCTTTTGACGACTACCATGATACCATTGTAATTAACACTTTTGGGGATAAGAAAATTACAAAATAAGTAATAGGGACCCATATATAGGGAGGGGTTGATTTTATTGATCATATCGCATTAAGATGTCCAATTATATGATTTTTATGAATTTTATATAAAAAAATATAATATTATTTAACACAATATAGAATTACAGTCATTTTACAAACAATCCATATAGTTTGACATTAATTCCTTCAATATAGTTACAAAATTATATTCTAGTATTTTAAAATTTTGTTTTATATTTTATATATTTATATAAAATTATTATAACATAATAATTCATAGAAATTGTTTTACATTTAATTTTTTTTCAAATGATTTATTTTATTTTTCAATTACTTGAATGATAACTCTGTTGATGTTGCATAAGCACTCAAGGTAATTATTACACTAATAAATATTAATACTTAATTAGTACAACAAAAAAAATTCATATTTCAAATAACCATTTATAACTACACATAACCTCTATCTATCACTATGAAAAAATATTATTAGTATTCAAATAAAGTGTGTGACATTTTGTTTTTTTTTCTTCAATTAAAATCATATTAAGGTATTAATCAATTGAAAGAGACATGAAATTGGAAAAAAATTATACTTTGATTTTTTATGGTAGAATAAAAATTATCCCATAAAATAATGAAATTTTTTAGGGATATTTTTAGGTCTTATCTCATATTTTTAACCATATTTTAATCCTTTCACCTTTACTAAGGTGATAAATATTTACTACGGTTACTATTCATAATGACTAAAAATAAAATGAAACTATTTATCAAATTTGAACCTACTAATTCCAAATATGGAATAAATTTTTTCAATATTCAATTTCTTAAAGTGTAATAAATTTATTTAGGATAAAAACACAAAACATAATAAAAATAGTTTTTAGAAAAAAATTGTTTTAAGTGAAAAATAAACTTATAACAAAATCATTAATAATTTGGATTCCGATGTAAATATTTATTTTATTTATAACTCAAGGATAATTTTTTTTAAATTAATATGATATTAAAGTCATAATAACTTCCTATGAAAATAAATGATATTTTTAGAAAAAATCTTTACTTTCAATATTTGCTGAAAAATCAACATTTTCAAAAGAATATAAAAAATTTACAATAAGATAAATTTGATATAAGGATTTTAAAAATGAATTAATTTCATTAAATAAAATTATATAATTTAGAAATTAATATTTTAAATAAAATCATATAACATATGAAAAATAATTTGGTAAGAATAAAAAAATTATTAAATTTTGTTATTATTATTATAATGAATATAAATTAATAAAATACAATTCATGAATATTTATAATGAAATAAGTTGATATATTATCAACATTACCTGGGTTTATAAATCAGCATTATTTATATTTGATAAAATAGATGTGAAATGATTCTTGTTTTTTCTTTAAAATGCTCAAAATCTAATTTAATATGTTTACTAAGTAACTAGTATGCTTTCGTTTTTATATTAAAATTTTTACATTGAAAACATGGTGGAATACTACTAGTAAGGATATTATTACACCTTTTTTAAAACAATGGTGTATTTAGAACTTATTTTATCTAATGTTTTAAAAGGAAAGTGACCTCATGTAGGTAGTGGGTTCTCAGTTTTTCTACTGTCATGATATGGATGTGATATGGTAGGATGATTCGATCGTGTCACATAAACATGGGTAAAAATTATTATTTTTTCCTTTTTAGATATTTTATATTTACATTTTGTATCCAATTTGGCTTCCCAACCAGATAATTTTTTTATTATGAGTTGTTTTAGTATAGATATTTATTTTGGGTATGTGTTTATGATTCATTGCATTTTACATTATTTATGTTATGTGTTGAAATGCTCATATATGTGTGTTTTATTAAGATAATGACCCACAAATATATGGTGTCGCACTTCTAGGTTATCTATTAGAATGCATTTATTTTATTTCATTGGGAAATAATTCCCCTAGAGTGACATTGATACCCACACACTAGTTCCCCACATGTGGTGATCAAGAATTCATGTTAGTTAATTTCTAGAATACTATTAGGCACTAAGATAAATTTCATCTCATGTTCATTTATGATAACATGATATCACATCCTACATTAATTTTTTATTTGGAAGGATATGGTAGTTGATAGATAATACTTTCAAGACTTAAGGGGTAGGTTTTGAGTGACTGTCTAGACAACACTCATCATGAAGTGTCATAATCCACCATTGAATGCTGTGAATTTTTTATTTTGAGGTGTATTTAAATTTTATTCAATATTTTTGATATTTTTTTATCATAATGGGTAAATAATGAATCATATTAATGGGTTCAAAATTTACGAGCATGAGCTATAGGCCATGTGGTATCCATGTGACACATACTGGACAATTACCCCAGTGAGCCCTATAAAGATAATGCATGGTTTTCCAGTCAGGTGGATAAACCATGTGAGGTGATAATTTTGGGTAATTACAAGCATTTATTATTTTAAATAATATATTATGACTCATTTAATTTTTTAGTGATTTTTTTTATTTAAATTGGATTTAATTAGTCATTTTGATTGTTTTCCTCTCTTTTTCATTTTATATTCTTAGCAGCATGTATCCTTAAAGATCCCTAGTGAACTATCTTGAAGAGGTAAAAGATAATTTTACCCAAGAAAAATATCGTATATCAAAATTTGGTTAGGGAAGTTATAATAATAGGTTGTGTTATGGTGCATGGAACGGGACATAGTCCTGACCAACTACAAGTGGAAGATCAATTTCCAAGCTAGGATAAGGACATAACCATAGAGTTATATCTTCACCAGTCATTATCTCTCTATTTTAGCAATAAACCTCAATACATTGATGATATTTTAGAAAATATACATATGATTTTCAAATACCTAGAGACAAATATGGTTATTAAAGTAATATTCACCTCATTTATCATCCAGTTCCCTGCTCAAAAATATTGGGGATTGGTTTTCCAGCCAAGTTAAATTATATTATCCACTAAAAATAATTTATAGTTATGTTAACCTATAGTTTTACCCAAACACATTGGATCATTATATATTTTTGGAGTTTAAAATATTGTATTAATCTAGTCAGACCATTCACGAGTATGTGAATCGGATTACATATCTTCGTCGTTTTTTACCAGATATATAGTTGAATGGTTTTGGAAGGCTTGCTGATTTAAAATGGGTCTGTAAAAATTGATTTTAACTCATTTTTTCCTAATTAAACTCAAAACTTATGATGAAGTAGTATATTTTCCATTTTTATATAAATTTTAAAATTTGAGATATCTATGATACATGATATCACTACCATGTCGAGTGGTAGTGTGGGTCCCCCTTTTAAGATGAACAGAATGTGGGATGACTGTAGGAGTGGAAGTAATATTTTTTCATATCATTATCCTTTTCTATATTCATCTCCCCCCCCCAAGAGGAAGGACTCTAATTTTTCACTAGTATGGAAAGGAAGAAGATACAAATCCCTCATCCCCATAAAGTCTAAATTCATTCCATCTATGTGGGTATGTGTAAAACCTCTAGGGATTCTATTGAACTAATATTATAGTGAGAATTAGTTTTGAATCCACATATTCTATTGGTTCTTGAGCACATTTTGACTCTCCCATGTTTTCTAGGACTCATTTTCAAGGATGTGGTGGTAAATGAAAATAATAATATGGTAAAAGTAATCTAAAAACTAATAACTAGTTCAATGATAGACCTTATACCATAGATGATGTTATAAAGCTTTATTTTTTTGATAAATTTCCCATAGAATCTGTGGAAAGATCTATAATAGTTAGAGGTATTATTCTTATTCAATCGTTGAATTTTAATTCTTTTTTTGTAACACCAATTATTCTAACATATTTATTTTCTCTTATACTATGGAGTCATTAAATCTTACATCATAGATTATACTATATTTCATGAAAATATAAACTCTCCTTAGAAAAAAATAGAGCATAGATTCTAAATAACCTCTTGTGTTGACTCTATATCTGAATTGGAATTATCATGGGATTTACTCATCCATGAAATAAAACTTTTTTATATCATTTTAAAAATGAGATTGTCGATATCCCCCAAATATCATATTAGTTATTTTCATTGAATGGTGTATTTCTCTACCCATATGGTATTATTCATATTTTCTAAGGGTATTAGGACCCATAGTCCAATGGGGAGACCCCTCCACTATCTAATTGTGGTAGGCTCATATGACAAGCTTTATCCTTATTACTAGAATCTATTGAAGGGAATTTTATAAATTTGAAACATATTATATTCTAGGACATATTTAATTAATTTATAAATTATTTCCCAAAGTGTTCACATGAACATGAGGTTTTTTCTCTATCGATTTACTTTTATAGATGCAACTAATATCCTTTCTATCATATCATATGGATAAATTTGATTTTAAGGATTTAAAATTCTTTTTAGATGTCTTGGAGGATAATGGGTTTCTTTTCTCAAGATGGTATTAATGGGAATCACCAATTCTTTTTTTCAAAAGGTGTATTATTCTCTTTGGCTTTATGTTAACTATAAAAGGATGAATCGGGTCACTATTAAGAGTAATTTTCCCTTGAACCAGATTTTTTTACTTGATATATTAATGGGGAACAATGGATCCATATGTTTAATCTTTATTCAAGTTCTAAGAATATTAGGGTGAAAGAAGCTGGAATTCTAGAAAAAACATTCCAATGTGAGTATGGAAACTATTAGTATCTTGTGATGTTGTCTCTCTTAAGTAATGCTCATATAGGGTTTATGGAACTAAGGAAATAGATATTCTATTTGTATATTAATATCTTTTACACCATGTTTGTTGATGATATCATGGTTTATTCTGATACTGAATAAAATAAATAATGGAATTTTAGGAAAATATTGGGAATTATTTAAGGTTATAATATCAATCCTAGGTTGACTAAGTGTATTTTCGGGATCTAGGTTGTAAAATTCATTGCAAATGTGGTGTATAATCAAGGAATTCAATTTTACATAAAATAGTGGGGACTATTATGTCTTGGTAAGATCCCAATAATGATTCGGATATATAAATCTTCTATGGATTAGAAATATACTACTAACACTTAATTTTTAATTTCTCAAAGTTTTCTTACATCTTAATCCCACTCAATAAAAAATGGGTGAAATTTTTATAGACTCTAAAATGTCATGCCTCAATATATGATCAAAAGTAGTCATTTACCTTAGTTACAAGGTTGTTTAGAGTTATATTTTTTTTTCTATAATTGATTATCCCCCACAAAATAGAATTATATTAATTATTTAAATTATTATTTTTAGGTTCTTAAATGTTTATCAACAACGGTATTTTTTAAATTTTTAAATTTGAATTTATTTTTACTTTATAATTGTAATACTTTAATAAATTAATCTAATACTGAACACATTTTTCAACACCCTATAATGAAACCCCATTTGTTTTTTTGGATTAAATGTTTCATTATCAAATCACAAATTTTAAGATGAATTTTTTTTATTATGGATAAATTATAGGATCATAAAGGATGATGAACATGTTGGGCCTCAAATGCATAAATTTATGTAGAATGTATATTGGAGCATAGTCAAATAAAACAGATTGTATCCCACATTTTATTTTCACTAAATTTATAATATTATTTTAATTAGAGTTATTAGTAATTATTATTTCATTAAATAATTTTCAAGGAAAATTATTTCTTTTCGATAGTAACCAAGACATCCCATGTTGAAGTATTAATTTTTAGATAGATTTCAAGGTCCAAAACGTCATCTATCCATATTTTGAATAATTCCATAATGGTAAATTTAATTTGGGTAAACTTTATATTTATATATATATCAATAAATATCGTTAAACATTATCATGCTGATATTTTTCCAATTCAAGGTCGTTCTTGTGTTTCATGCTGAGGAATGCAAGCTGGATCAAATTTTCTTGGTCAAAGGATGAAAATTATACATTCCATTTTATTTCTACCCATATATGTGTACCATTATTAATTGTTAAAACGTTAAAAAATGGGGGGTCAACCCAAGACTCCATGAATTCTTATTTATAGAATATTTTGTAAAGGGGTTGAGGGGATTTGTGTTTGTTACAACTATAATGTTATGTTCTGGTCGTGTATATGAAACAAAATTCCACTAGTAGGTGCAGTTGAATCACTTTACTTTATGTATACTGTTTCTTATTCTTATTTTATTTTAGTATTATTTAACACTATGATACTAGTTAATCTAGGTGTAAAATTATTAAGACTAAAAACATTGAATCTATTCCCACAACAGTGGAGTTTTCATTATTTATTTATGTTATCCAATTCAATTTCATCACCATGAGTCAACTTCTATCTCCGTATGAGACCTTTACATAAATGGTGGTTTAAACCTCTAATGGGATGATCAAAAAATAATCATGTGGATGAATTTGATTTTATTTCTATCTATATCAATGTTTAATAATTTCTTTTTATTTATCTTTTAATTGAATGATTTCTACCATCCTTATACTAATTTAATATTTAAAAAAAAATTCAAGGTTCTAGAATGATATTTTACCTCATAGTGCTCAGGAAAATTATACTTATAGTGTGTAAAAATCTAAACTATAGAAATCCATATGATCTAGTTATATTACATTATTAGAACAGAATACAAGAGTTCTTGAAGGATCAAAAAACTTAGTAGTTTTGGATGACTAGATACATACATGCATTACATTTGAAAATATATGATATAGAATGAACAATTTATGAGAACATTATTAGTCATTCCATTATATCTGTTAAAATTACACATAGTTATTTTATCTATTTCCTTGTGAAAGGAAAAAATTGTGGGATTAGATGATATGTAAGGGATAGAGAATTGAATTAGTTATCGTAACAGAAATTTTGAATAAATGATAATTCAAGGTTAAGTAAAAAACATTAATCCATAATTAAATAATACAGAGAGAACAATACATCCATGTATAGAAATTGAAAAAAAATCACATGGATAACATCAACTAGTTCCATATTTATGAAATGCATAATTTTGGATAGTAAATTATGTACTAGAAGCCAAGACATCATGATCTTAGAAGTCATTATTTTACTATAAAGGAAACATATTTTATTGGTAGGAGTACACCTAAATACCCAGACATGTTTGTCTCATGAGACCAACCAATGCATCGAGGTTCTATATAATTTTGGTCCCCACGAATCAATTTTTTTATGTCCAATGCATTCATTATATGAGAAAACAATTAAAAATTTCACAATCAACTTTTCCAATAATCATCTATATTATTATAAAAATATATATAATTCTAGTAATTATCCATTAGGTATAACATTATCATAACCCATCCATTAAAAAAAGGAACATGGTTAAATAATACATATTCAACATGCAAATAATCATTCAAACATGAATAACAATTTTCAGAATTCCAATACTGTCCCCCATGTCAATAAAATGGATGACATGATCATAACCTAACCAAATAAATAAGATTAATGATTGAATAATACATATTCATCTTTCCAATAAGGATTCATATTAGAATAAAAATATATTTAATGACACTAATTTTACCCATGTAAATAAATGATATGGCGTGAACATGATCCATTTGAATAAATATGTTTTATGGTTAAAAAATACATAATCAAAAAAGAAACTATAGGGTATTCTTAATTTAAATGGAATTAGAATCATCCAAAAAAAATTAGATAAGGTAATATAGAATAGTGATTTAAATGTGTTGGTTTACTGATAGAACATATAAATTGATTTCAATATTTTTCTCTAGTAAAATATTATATAAATGGTAGGAAAATTCTTCCATAATGGATTATAAAGAGAATGTGAGTATCCTAAAACATATCACACAATGGTGTCTATCTAGGTGTGATGTATTAATCCAACTCATCATATATCATGGTGATGGTTGATTCAATACTTCAACCAAAACTTTTCAAGGTTATTACTTGTAGGTGCATATGTGGCACCTCCGTATCCACTTTCTAGTATCTAAATAGGGATTTCATTTCAAGTAAAATCATAATATCTTTACTTTCCCAAAACTTTAGACTTTTGAAAATTATGTCATCTTCGAAAAAATATTATATGATAAGAAATATATTTTTTATATATCAAATTTGTGATAATTCAATATAATTTCAAGCATTATAACAATACAATAATGGTTTGTATCTGAATATGAAAGGGGTGGAATGAGAGACATGTTTTCGACATAATAACCACTTTGGAAAAATTCTATAATTAGATGTAATAAGTATCCCCTCATTAAAAACATATCAAATGGGTTCTAATACCAAGAAACAGAAATCAATGAAATATGTGTAAATGGTATTGTAGCAATTTAATTTCAATTAATATGGTAGAGAATGATTGGAAACACTATCCTTCTATGTACATTATTAAAAATTGGAAGGAATACATAGAGCCATAGAGACTCCTTGGGAGAGATATAAAGAAGTAGATGTAAGGTATATTCATGATAAATACCTTGGGGTGGAGTGGTTATAAAAAATGGGTGGGAGTGACCTCTTTTTATATGTGAAATAGAGTGTATTTTCATGGAAGCTTATAGATACCATTCCTTTTCTTACATTACTATTAAATCATTTTAAACAAAAAAAAACATAATAGTTCTATATATCCTGAATACAATGGTTTAGTGTCTTGGTAAAATTAATAATATCCATAACATTTTCATAATATATCATAAACATTTATTTAATTCCATTATCTCTAAATTCTTATGGGCCCTCTTGTTCTTCTTAGTACAAGTATTCACCTAAGGGTATACATCCAAATAAAGGGAGATCTAAAAGACCAGTAAGAATATGAATATGAGACACGAAACATGGGTGAGCATAATATTCATCATCATGATATTATAAAGGTATCATAATATTAATCATGACAGGAAACATTAGATCAATCCATGTAATCTTACAATGCATGAAAATGAAACAGCATGTCTTAGTAGTCAACTACCACACATAGTTGTGAACAAAGATAGCATCATGTTCACATATATTTAAATTTATCTCATTAGATTCATCACATTACCCAATTAATTAGACTGTAATGCAATTCTTGGTTCACATATCACATTATAACATTTACATACACTATATAATTCCAGGTGCACCCTTCACATTATAACATTTATATTATCATGAATCCCATATAGAATGAATATAAATCATGGAAAAAAATGAACCATGGAAATGAAGGGGTTTCATTTCACAAATAATACATTAAACACCATTGTGGTTCAGAAATTAAAGATGGAACATACTTTGTATACCCTTATCAATCTTGATTGAAAAATAAACAATCTCCCGATAAGTAAAGGATGTATTTTTAAAAACAAGAGTTCGTCAGGAAAAATCCATGATTTTTTCATATAACCAGATTGTAAGTATGGATATCCAAAAAAATAAAAGCCAATGGTATGTATATGAAATTTAAAGAACATTAATGTAGAATCCTCATTGAAAGTGGAGTGAAAGGGGAAAATCCAAAGGTAGAGTGTTAGGTTCGATAATTCTTTTTAAATTATGTTTGAATTATTTCTTCACATTAATATCCTAGATAATGAAATTAAATTTATAAATTGAAAAATAGATAACCTTTTATACATTAAATTTATTCATTATATATTTTTATGTTCATTCTTTTCTTTATCATGTATAATGGAGTTCATTTTTATCATTTGGGTGTGTTCATTTTTCTTGGTTTTCATGGTCAGTTTGCTTGTTTATAAGTATGGCAGTTCATGTACAATTGGAATATTTCTCCTGAATAGAAATTATAGGTTATTAATGATAAAATGGAATTTTAAATGTTCACATATATCATTCTGTTTTATGGTATGTGGATGAATCATTAGATAATACATTAGTCGTAATTGTTTAGATTATTATGGCGATTTTTGACCACAACAAAATCGTTTTATTTTATCATTTAGTATTATGTAAATATGTTACTCAAAAAAAATACAAAGTGTTTTAATAGAAATTATTAATTAGGTTTCAACCATTATAATTTTTTTATGACCGAAATTGGCAGTGGTGATGGAAAACGAAAATGTGTTGTCCTTGAAGGTGATAAAACAACACCTCGCAGACAAAATTTCAATTTTTAAAATAAATGGGAGAGGGGATGGTGTATGAATATTTATTATTCTATTAGAATAATAAAAATATATTATATAAAAGATATTGGAGTTATCATGATACTTGGATAAGGGGAGGTTAGGATAGAATAAGAAAATATAAGAACATAAAAAGAAATTAAATGAAAAGAAAGAGGAATTTACCTTTTGAATCATTCTAGTTGAGAACCACCTTAAGGAAAATGGTTTGGTTTTTTTATGAGAAAATATCTCTTAGAAGTGGGGGAGTATATTGAGAATAGTATTTGGTTGAATTTGGAAAATACTCAATACTTGGAATGTGTGGGGAGTAGAAGTGGTAATGTGTGATACTTATAGGGAAGGAGATGGGTGTTTTCTGATTATTTTATTCATTAGTTTATTATTTTGTCACACGACTATTACTTATTTGATAATTGTCAATAAATATATTAAAATAATGAATAATAGTATGAGATTTTTTGTTTACATCATACATACATCATTTATGATTCAATAATTCATGTATTTAGCTTTCATCATAAATTATCATATTTTATTATTCATTAAAATTCAAATATTTTAGAACAATCACAAAAAAATCACCCTAACCATTTTTTAAAAAGTGTAATTTAAAAATTACCTCAATTATATAAAAAAACATTTCTATATATTTGAAATTTAAATTTTAATTAAAATAATCATTTACTCAAAAAATACAGATATTAAAATTACAACTAATTTTATAACACTTTGAAAAATTAAATCATGTCTCATAAAAATATCCTAAAATAATATTAACAAAAATTATTTTTGAAAAAAAATTATGAAAAAAGACTTTTAAATTTTTAAATTAATCTTAAAATTGTAATTAAATATTAATTAGTTACAAAAATACCAAAACATATTGAATAATTTCTAAAACATTTATTTTCTTATACTATGATTATATCATACATTCATTTATAATATGCCTAAATTTTACATATACTTTAATGGGAGAGGGTACAATTCATTTGGTTGGTTTACTATTCATAAGGGCCATATTATTATTCATAAGTTCAACTTACTCTTTCACCATTATAGGTTCCTTAACATCTATAAATACTTTTTATTTACTTAATTAATCATTTATAAAGTTTGTATTTTGTTCTAAAGTTATTTTATGTGGTTTATACTATATGACATATTTCAAAGAAGGTAATTTCCATTGATGAAATTATAGTTCATCACATTCTTCCCCCCTTATGAAACTTTACACTAATAAATTTATTTTACATTATTTGTTGAAAATATTTGAGGGTACTTCTGATTCATCACTTCCTATAGTTCCCATGTTGCCTCTTCATACTTATTCTTTCTCTATAGTACTTCGACTGGGTCTGTATTCTTGTAGCATAGAAATTTATCTCTATTATCCAAGATCTTCACTGGTTTCTCCTCGTAAGGGAGATCATTTTCCAAATGTACCACCTCTATTTTCAGTACATGTGATGGATCTGATATGTAATTTTTTAGTAGGGATACGTGTAATACATCATATACTTGAGACATGGAAGTTGGAAGTGTCAGTCGATATGCCACAGCTCTAATATGATTATGCATCTCAAATGGGGTGATGTCATTGGGACTCAGCTTTCTATTCTTTCCAAATATCATGATCTTATTTCATGAAGATATGTTAATTAATTCCATTTCTTTATCCTTAAAATCAAGGTCCTATAGATTATTTTATTCATAGCTATTTTTTCAACTTTGGGCTTCCTTTATGTGCTTATGAATGGTTTTAATCTTTTCCACCATTTCATTATCCATTTCTAGTCCACGTAGCTTAAGTTCACTAACTTCATCCCAACATGTCAGTGTTCTACATCATTTCCTGTTGAGGGCTTCATATGGAGCCATTTAAATGCTCAAGTAGAAAATGTTGTTTTAAGAGATCTCAAAAAGAGGTAGATGTTGGTCCCATTCTCCATTAAATTTCATAGAACATGCCCTAAACATGTATTCTAATGTATGAATAGTTCACTAATATTGGCCCTCATTTTGGGGGTGATATGCCCTAATGAATTTCAACTCAGTGTTCAAAGCATGCTGGAGACTTCTCCATAACATCGATCTGAATCAAGAATCTTGATCGGATACAATCGATTGTGGTACTCCATAAATCCTTACCCCATCCCTAATGTATATCTATGCAGTTTTATCTAGTTATAAGTCATCACCGACTGTGATAAAGTGTGATTTCTTTGTAATATAATCCACAACAACCCATATAACATTTTTTCCTCTAGATTTCTTTGAACATATTGTGAAAAAATTCCATGGTGATGTTTTCCCATTTCCTTCATAGTTTGGTTAATGGTTTAATCATCCTATTAGACCTTTTTCTTTCATACATCACATTCTAACATAGTAGGAACTATGATTTATAATCAGTGATCCCCTTTTACATATTTTCCCAAAAGCTATCCCAGATATCTCAATACTACTTTTTGCTCCCTAGGTGAATAGAGAAGGTTGAGATATGTGTGTCATTAAAAATATCCTTCTTTATTTTGGGAACAAAAGTTATATATATTCATTTCCAAAATATTACAACCCCTTACTCATCAATTTTAAACTCTGAAGATTTTCCCTTATTATAGCTTCCACCTTCTTCTGAATTTACACATCATTTCTTTGAGCATTCTATATTTTCTCTATAAGGGATGTTTGAGAAATAACTTGAGAGAAGACTTAAGTTGTTAATTCATTGATGATTCATATTTCCATATTATGAAAGTATACGAATATTGGATCCTTCTCAATTCTCATCATTGATAATGTTGCAGGATCCTTTCAACTTAGAGAACTATCCACTTTATTCGCTTTTCCAAGATGGTAGTGGATTGAGCAGTCATAATACATGATGAGATATAACCATATTCTCTGGAGAAAATTAATCTCTATTAGTGAAAAAATATATTTTATCTTATTATGATCAAATATATATCTCACACTTCTCCCCATAGGGATAATACCTCTATATTTTTATTATATAGAACACAACTTCCAATTTCACATCATGTTTGGGATAAATTTTCTCATGAATTTTCAATTTTCTTAAGTCTTAGGCTATCACATTATCATTTAGAATTATTGCATATCATAATCCATTCGTATAATCATCAATATATACAATAAAAAGTTACCCAATTGTCTGAAGTGTGATTACTGGTGCAGTGATAAGACTTCTTTTTATCTCTTTGAAGCATTATTAACATCCAGTGCTCTAAAAAACATTAATCCCTTCCGAGTCAGCTTGGTTAGTGGGTTTGAAAATTTTGGGAAGTACTCGAAAAAAATTCTATAATACCCGGATGGACCAAAGAATCTATGGATCACCGTTACATATGTTCTCTTGTGTTACTCTTTGATTTCCTTTGTCTTGGCAGGGTCCACTAATATTCCTTTATGGGCAATAACTTTCCAAAAAAATGATAAATATTCAATCTATAACTCACATTTACTATACTGTGAATATAGTTTCTCCCTTCACAAATTGTTAACCATACTATTCAAATGCTCCTCGTGTTCCTCCTTACTCTTGGTGTATTTCGGGCTATCATCCGGAAATACTACCAAAAATATGTCAATGCAATCGCTAAAGACTCCATTCATTAAGTCCATGAATATTTTTGGAAAATTATTGAGTCTGAGTGTAATCACTATGAACTCATATTGTCCATAACTCGATCAAAATTAAATCTTTGGAATATCTTCCTTTCTCACCTTTAATTGGTGATATCCTGATATAAGGTCCACCTTAGAGAAATACATGGCCTCACACAATTGATCGAATAATTCATCTATCTAACGAAGGGTATACTTGTTCATTATTATGATTTCTTATGATCATGGTATTAAATTTAGAGGTTCATTGATCCATCCTTATTCTGGAATAAGATGACTGATGTACCCCATGGTGAGGCACTTGAGCATACGAAACCCCTATCCAAATTCTTTTGTAACTGCTTCTTTAGTTCCTCTAAAACAATGGTAGTCTTTTATAAGTTCTTTTAATATAGGTAGATATCTAGGAATAAGTTCAATTGAGAAATCAACCTCTCAATCAATAGTAAGACTAGGAAACTCTATTAGAAACACATTAGTGTACTCCCCCGTAATGGGCATGTATTCGAGCATGATTCTCTCCTTTGTCTCAATCATTTGAACTATATGTTCCTACTCACAACAAATAATATCCACACATAATATGATAGATAAAAATATGATTCATCACAATCCTTACACTTGTATAGAATTTGATGATGCTTTAGGTCATGAAGAGTGATCTCCCTTTTCTGATAATTAGTGTTAGATTTTTATAAAGATAGTCAATCCATGCCCAAAATAGAATCAAACTCCACCAATGGTAGTAAGACAAGATTTTTTGGGATGTTCAATCCACAAAAATTTATTGGGGAGGAGTTATATACTTTGGGTGCAGTAATTGTTCTATTTTATATTCCCATAGATAATTCAACCTCTATATTTTTAGGGGGTGTTTGAATAGTTCTGCTAAACATGCATAATGTGAAAGAATTCATAGAACCTGAATAAAATAATGTGTTTGCAATTTTTAAATTAATAACCATCTTACCTGTCACCGTATCATTTTCTGGATCCACCTCAGCAGTAGTGATTTCATAATCCTTCCCTTGATCTTTTGTCTTTGGTGGCTGCTAATGGTGATTACCCTCAAGGGCTCTAGGTTTAGTGAAATTTTTTGCATAGTTTACTTTCTCCCTATAGTTGAATCTTAGAACTGTAGGTGGTTCTATCCTTTATTCAACCACATTTTCCTTTTTCATTATGTCTTTTTGATAATTTTGATCTTGTGGCCTTATATCCAATGTTTGTAGCGTTTCTACAACCATTTGTGATAGTTCCTATGATGTATCTTCCCACATTTTTGACATGTGGGTGGTTGAGTTTTCATTCCAACATCTTCATTAGATCCTATAGCATGAAACTCCATCTTTAGTTTCTTATCTCCATAGCCATGGGACCATTCTCCAAACTCCATCTCCAATTTGAGAGCACATAAAACTAATTCTTCAAAACTCCCAAAGTCTTGAATTTATAAGGAATTTTGAATGAGTGGTTTTCAACCAATTAAAAATATATCAATTTATCTATCATTATTGATAACAAAACAAGAATCATACATTCAAATCCTTTTGAAATTTTATTTGAAGTTTGTGATAGGTTAACCTTCCTTTTTCTTCAACTCTATGAATTCTATCTTCATCTTTTTAGAAATATTTTTAGGGAAATACTTGTTATGAAACATTATATTAAAGTCTTCCCACTCTCTCACTTCAATTTTTTCATTCAACTTGGTGTTCTTAACTAATTTCCACCATTGGTCATCATATCTATCTAAAGATAAATCGTTAGAATCACCTTCTCAATCTCAGAACATCAAAGTAAAAAAAATATCTTCTCCCTCGAATTGACAAACTTTTCTGCGAATAGTGCGTTAAAAGATCCACTAAATATTGGTGGTCATTGACACATAAGATACTTGACCTTAAGCTTATACCTCTTAGGTTAAAGAGGATGTTCCACATTGTTTTGGTTATTGTTTACAGCCTGAGATAGCTGGGTAAGCATCAACGTGAAATTTTGAACTCTACCTCCCAAGTAATTAGCTATGGCGTTAGATAAATCGATGTGTTTTCCCTCAAATGGGTTCTTATACTAGTTTCTCCTAGTTCCCACAATTTTCTAATGTATAAAATATTGGTACGTAACATAATTCAACAATTAGCGATTCACTTATTCCTTTGTGAAATTAACTCTAAAAGATTATCTTATGGAATCCTTATGTTTAACATTTTATTAAAACTAGTTTTATTGGGTCCTTACTTATACAGTTTCATACTAAAGGTTTTCACTATGGTTCCCTAATACTAATTCCCAAATTAACCAAATGATGCTATAATACTAACTATAGAAACCCTTATTTCTCTTACATTACTATTACACCATTTAAAAGATAAACTTCAAAAATAGTGATTTAAATATTAGATCCAAAGTTTTATTTTCATACGAAAATTATGACCATACATGAAATTTAAATAATAAAACATAATCATTTATTCAATGTCTTCTTCTCTAGCTTCTTATTGGGCCTTATGTTCTCTTTAGTACAAGTATTCACATAATGATATACATCACAAGAAGGGGTGATCTAAAATCCTAGTAAGTGGATAAATAAGAGACATGACACATGGGTAATAATAATCCTCATAATCATGATATAATAAAAGGATCATAACCATAATCATGAGAGGAAAAATTATATAAAAGCATGGAATATAGAAATGCATAAACATGAAACATCATGTCATAGTGGTAAAATACCTCACAAAGTTTTGAACAAATATAGAATCATGTTCAGTAATATTTCACTTTATATCATGAGATTCAAAACATTACCCAATGCATTGGGATGCTATATAATTCTGTGTGCACCCATGACATCATAACATTTATATTATAATGCATTCCACATAGAATGTATATCAATAATTGACATAAAATAACCCATTCAATGTAATGGGTTCCACTTTAAAAAGAAAGAATTCATAAACTTTGGGGTTCCAAATTGGAAAAGAGAATAACATACATGATATAAGAGTCATCAATCTTGAGTGAAGAAGAAATAATCTTCCGACAAGTAAAAGCTGTATTTTTCGAAATAAAATTTATTTTGGAAAAATCATTGTATTTTCATATAACCATATTGGAAAAAATTATATAAAAAAAGAAAAGGTAAAGTTAAAGAGAATATATTTTAGTAAAATTAATTTATAATCCACACTGAATATGTCATGAAAGAGGAAACACCCAAAGAAAGAAAGTTGGGTTCGAGTATTCCTCAAACCTTACGTCTGAATGCTTTATTCACTTTAATATACTTGATAATCAAATTAAATTAATTAATATAAAAATCCAAAAAAAAATTATATTTTAATTTGATTCGTTATGATTCTATTATGTTCATTTATGTTCTTCTTAATAAGTTGTAGATTTTAACTTTATCATTCATGAGTGTTCTATTTTTCGGTTTTCATGATCAGTTTCATTATTTATAAGTATGGAAGTTCATGTACAATTGGAATAAATATCTAGTGTTTAAATTTTAGGTTATTAATGACCATAAATAATTTTAAATAGGTATATATATCATCTAATTATATGGTATGAGGATGAATCATTATATAAGACATTAGTGATAATCATTCAATTTATTATGACATTTTTTTAACACAACAAACTCATTTTGTTTGATCATTCAGAATTATTTAAATATGTTAATTAAAAAACATAAAAAGAGTTATAATATAAATTATAAAGTCTTTTTCAATCATTAATAAGGATTTATGGTTAGCCTTGAAGGTGGTGATGTAAAATGAAAACTTTTCATCCTTGGATGCGATAAAACAACACCTCACAGACAACGTTTCCATTTTTAGAATAAAATGATGAGGATAAGGGGTTTGATAATTGATTATTAAATTATAATAAGAAAATAATATTTATAAAGGATAATGTATTTATCAGGAAACATGGATAAGGGTAGGTGATAAGATAATAATAAAAGAAAATAACATGAAAAGAAATGAAAGATGAATTTACCTCTTGAATATTTCTCCTTAAAAACCTTCTTAGAGAAAAGGGTTTGGTATTTTGATGAGACCAAGAGCCCTTAGATGTGTGGGAGGGGATTTAGAATATTATTGTGATGAATTTGATTGAGTCTCAAAGCTTGTAATGTGTGAGGATAAGAGGTGTTGAGGGGTGTTATTTATATAGGGGAGAGGGGTGTTTTATCATCATTTTATTCATTCGTTTATTATTTTGGCTCAAGACAATGAATATTTATAGAATTATCACTAAATATATTAAAATAAAGAAGAAAAGTACTATATTTTTTTATTACATCATCCATACATCATTTATAACCGAATAATTCATGTACTTATCTTTTATAATAAATTATCATATTTTATTATTCACAAAAAATTAGAGTATTATAGAAAAATCCAAAAAATTCCCCCTTCCCATTTTTCAACATGTATAATTCAAAAATCAAATATATTTTTTGAAATTAATTTTCTTAATAGGCTAAATTTAATTTTCATTAAAATCATCATTGACTCGAAAATTTTAGATTTTAAAATTTTAACTACTTTTATAACACTTTGAATAATTAATGAAGGTGTCAGAAAATTATTCTAAAATCATAATGAAATAAAATATTAATTTATGAATATATTTTATGAAAAGAAATTTTATTTTAAATTAATAAATTAATCATAAAATTGTAATTAAATATTTAATCCTAAAAAAAATATAGACACTTAACTAACAATTTTTAAAAGATTTATTTACTTATAAAATGATATAATTATATCATACTTTCATTTATAAGATGCCTAAATTTTATTAATAATTTAATGGGTAAGGTTACAATTTATTTGGTTAGTTTATTATTACTAAGGGTTATATTACTATTCTTGAGGTGAAGTTACTATTTCATCATTATTGGTTCCTTAGCTTCTAGAAATACTTCTTATTTCATTCATTCTTCATTTATAAAGTTTTTATTCTGTTCTCAATATGATTTTATGTGGTTTACACTATATAAATTAATTATAAGACGGTAGTTTACATTGATCAAATTTTTCATCATTACAAAGCTTATGTAAGGTAAGGGGTGAAAATGTAATCTAATAGTTGTTAGGTGGGATAGTGGAGTTATATGAGTTGGGAGGAGAAATGAGTAGTGAGACATGTTGGCATTAATTTCATATATAACAAGGCTTTAATGAATGTGTATGGGACGTTTTAATTATTAAAAATTTGAGAATATTCTTTTTCCCATTATTACCCTTACTAATATTGATTAAAAATTAACCATTGTAATTATTTTATTCATTAAAATATATGATTATAATAGCCCAGAACCCACACTCATAGATCATATGCTAAAATCCATAACATTATGTCTTTGAATTTGATTCCAATAATTGTGAAGAAAATGTTTCATCTAAACGATACAAAAATAAAAGGAAAACGTGGATCACTTACATGATGGGGGAAATTTAAGGTTTATAGTTTTAGATAATTCGTAAAAACTCATATATAAATAATTCAAATGACATTAAATGATATCTTCTCCTACTTCACCCTAATTTTCTTTAACACATAAATACATTGTTGTCATACATATGAAACACCTTCTAGAAATAACTCTTCAAACATAACTTCTTTAAAACCTAGGGAAAAGTAAACATAATACGGGTGACATAAAATTCTCATTAAGGTGAAACATAAGCATTAAAAAATAATCTCATCAGTAAGAGTAATATTATATTAGGTTATGATGAAACAATCGAAGTGCATGAGAAATTCATAAAAGAACTCAAACCCATCAATACCTAGATCATAAAATATTAAAACAAGAAAATGAAAGCATCCAAAAAATAAATACTATATAGTTATGTGATATCAATATAAATAAAGAGAAGCATTATAAAATTATACCATGAAATTAGAACTCTTTTTGGAAACATGGAGCATCACATTCACTATAACCTTTCAAAACCCTTTCAATTGGAATAACTATATAGATGACATATAATATATCATTTTTTAATGCATTGGATAACTATAATGGGATCACCCAATGCTCTCTAGGATACCCAATAATATAAGTTGTAATGGGATCACCTGACGCTATCTGATCCACCCCATCGTGTAAAATGTGAAACTTCCACAACATGAATAAAACTCATAGAAACAATCATTATTCTATTTGAAACTTGATAAATCAATCTAGAAGAATTGGGTATCATTTAAATTTCTTGGAAACATTATTAACCCTTGTAAAAAATAAGTTCCATAAAAGATTCTTTGAATCATGATTAGCTCATGAGAAAGAAATGGGTTCCCAAATAATCTATTTAAAACATGATTAACCCATGGAAGGGAAATGGGTTCCTTAATGATATCTTTGAAACAATCATAATTAATCCAATGAAATAATGTGGATGATATCAATACAAATTATTCTCATTAGAGGATATGTAACAATAAGGTTTTTTTTTAAATTTGATGAATCGAAATTCCCTTAAAATCTAATTAAAAACATTCTTGAGGAAAAAAAATTTAAACATTCAAAGTGTCTTATACCACATTGAATCATTTGAATCAAAATCCCCATGAAAGCAATAACATTAAATTAAACTTATAATATCATAACAATAAGTATATTAATGATATAACATGTCAAATGGATCAGTATATACGCCTCATTAAATAAAATAGGTTTATAACATAACAAATGTCTCAAATAAAGTAAATTGTGACAAAATTCCATTATCACTTTGGAAAAAATGAAACCATAACCCCCATGAAATAGGGATCATAAAATGGATATATATATATACCACAGTAAATTAAATCATGAGAATAATATAATACATTCATTGGATATATATACTCCACATAATAAGAATAAGTGGTGAATATATAATATATCTCACAAAAATAAAAATGTGACGAGAAAAACCATCACTACTTGAGTAACTTTTGAATAATGAAATCCCTGAAATAATAACATCAATTGAAACTTTGAATATCATGAAATAAATTAACTATTGGATTTAGTTCCCTATAACTAGCATCTTTTTACTTTATGATATACATGTATTCATTGTTTTTAATATTAATAAACTAATTATCACATCATGATTGTTATTGTTTATGACATAGTATGTGATAATGTTCAAAGAGTAATTGTTGCACTAAAATGTCATAGTAGTTCCATGCTATGAGGAGAATTGGGAAGTGATCATACACTATTCTATAATATATTTTCTATAGATGGATGAAATATTTTTAGGGACACAAATGATATAGGCTATCAGGGGTGGTGAATCATAGGAATTCGATGAACCTTCTAATAGTTTATGCCATTGGTAATATCTAATAGGATATTTTGAAAATGAGATTCACCAGTAGTAAATCCACATTTATATGTTTCATTAGATGTTCCTATCTGTGGACATGAGTATTGGTTCTTATTCATTAAGATTTTTATTAATTAATTTTATGAGTTTCTTAGTTTTATGTATTGATGATAACCAGGATGAATATGTCCACGGTGAGGTAGGATACATTGGGTGTGTCATGAGAAATAATGCATTAATAATTAATAAGAGAAAGGATTTTCCCCTTATATTCTTTAACAGATGTAAATATCTTATCCCCTTTTATGGAAATGATATATCATAAATCAATCCATGCACATGGTGTTTTATTGGAAAGTTCTATTTCTGTAAATTCAAGGAAAAATATAATCAAACAAATAGGTTGATGGCCCTTAAATGCAACCTTCTTGTTTAGAGATATTATGATTAAATGATTATTTTATATAGTTAGAAACTGTATGAGGTGACATATCATTGCACCATTAAGTTATTTCTCTATGGGTGTCCATTCAGGTTTCTAGATGCTAACATTGTATTTTAAGCTACTTCACCTAATTCCATTGAGAAATAGGCCAAGACAGTCACACACTAATTGTATCTAGAATCTATGTTAAATAATATATATTACTATTTATTATTTAATAGGTTGAATAAGAATTATTCCCGTACATGGTTTAATAATTATTCATGTTTGATTGATCGAATATGAATATTTATTTTCCATTTTGTAAATATAATATTTATTTATTTATAGGTGAATAATAAAGTGATATATATTTAATAAATTAATAGTCACCATTAAAGGTCCAATAAATATTATTGTGGAATAGAGGACTGTGTTTTAGGTATGATAAGAAATACTGAATACTGAATACTATTTTATTAAGTAATATTAATTTGTAATTTTTAATTTTAGTGCATGTAGAGAAGTAATGATATTATAATTATTTTACATGGGGTTTTATAAGATTAAATTAATAATTAAAGGAACTTGTGCAATTACTTTATTTTAACCCAAGTGATATATAAATCCAATTATATTATCTTCTCATGAAGCCAATTTACCTATCTTCATTATGTGCAACGGGTTTGGAGAATAATCTAAATTTTAAAGAGCTCCCTTTTCCAAGAACGCTTCCAAGAATAGAGAAAAATCCCCCTCCATCAGATCAAGGATAATGATTTGGAAGCGGTTCTCAAAGCGATCGAAGGAGGACAATCCAAGCACAAGGATCTGTTGTGATAGAACCCGTAGATTTATTCAAAGATGTCTAGATATTAGATTAATATGTTTGGATCAATGCTAGATGATATCTACACTTTTTTTCTACAATGAAATGATGGTGTACCGCAGATCTATAGCCGTATTAAGAAATGAAGAAAGAATTTAAAAAAAATTAATTCATTAATTAATTAAATTAATAATAAAGAATATGCAATGATCTTCTTTCTCTGTTTCATTTTACTGCTTCATTATCTATTTATTTGACTCAATTCCATGGTTCAGGACATTCATCATCATATAGATATTGGAATGATCATTGATTATGGAAAAAAAATAATGTTGTATCTCACCCATTGCATGCTTCCACTATGCTCAGAACCTAAAAGTGGTATCATAGAGACCACATAATTATTTATAATTATTTATGATTTTTGGTGATTTACGCATTTTAATTTAGTTTTTTAAATCAATTTTACTCATTATTTTAATATAAATTGAGAGATCTATTTCTTCCTCCTTCATTTCATATATATCTAATGAAATAATTTAATTTTATGATTAAAATGAAGTATAGGAATTCATCCAAAGGGGCCAAGGTTTCTAGCTGTAAAAAACAACACTACACCTCTTTTAACAAGAGTAACACGTTGTGTATTCATATTCCATGCATCATAATTGATTCAGAAATCAATTAAATGTTATGAATTTATTATTGGATTAATTAAAAAGTTATTTCATTGTGTGTTGACCTGAATATAATGGTGCATGGTCAGTTGGTATACACACCATGTAGCCCACATGCACGACATGTAGTCCCTTTGGGTCATAGATATGCCATTTATTCCATACACGGCATGCATGATAGGTGACCATGTAGCTAGGAGTTCACATGACATGTGGCCCATTGGACACACCATGTACTCTAAATTTTATGAGTCACATACTACACACTGAGTCCCTAGGTTTGTGTCTTAGATAGATGGTGGCAGATGCACATTCCATGTAGATCAAATATACATGTTGTTTACTTTTACCAACTATAAAGATTTAAAATTTACATATTATATAGTGTAAACCATGATATAAGTTCTTGCATGTGGTCATAATGATAGGTCCCATCATTTGATTGGTTTTAATATATTTATATATATATATATATATATATATATATTTAATTGAAATTTGTGTAATGTCCAGATCTTCATATCATGTATGATTTGCATTATAAGTTGTTACTCTTCGTGCATTGGAGTATAACACGTGACTAAAAAATCATGTAATTTATTTAATCATCAGTGAAGTACATGTTGTTAATTTATATTATAATTTGTGTCTTCCATATGTCATAAGAGTAAAATAGTATTCGAGTGTAATACATGTTGGGTATATTTGGATGGGTAATAATTGTGCTTCCTTCAAGGTACATTTATGTACAAAGTTAATTTAAATTAATTTATTTTGTTTCAAGTTATAATGGATGAAAATATCAAGGAAATTCTGATCATAATTAAGATAAAATAATTGATTAATTAAAGATGATAGTTAATTGATTTTAGCATGATTTTTCTTAAATAAGAATGATTGAGAATTGAATTCTAGTTTTATTACATGTGTAATTTATTTCATGTATTTGTATGATCTTGAGAATATACGAAGACTTTTCAATGTGATTCTTTTCATTTAATTTATTATTAAATTAAATTTTTGGTTGGTGTGGATTCTATCATCTTATTATGTAATTACCAGAATTTTTGTGGTTATTTTATATAAATCTTTTCCCCTCACTTTTGTGTGAAAAAAATCATATGTAATAGATGGATCACCCAATATAGTGGAGGCAGTTCCATTTTGGATTTGTGGAAAAACCAATCAAAGGAGATACATAGGTGGACAGGAGGAAAGCTATAAAGAGAACATTAATTTGTTCTTGGTGTTTTCTCCATATGTTAATGGTTAGTTCATCAACCACTCGTAATATCTCATGAGCATGCCACATTATTTTTTTTCTTTCAGTTTCACGGTTATTTCATTATGGATGTCTTATCACAATCACATAATTAATGAATTAACAAGCATACAAGATTGATCTAAAATAAACCATCTCATTCATAAATTTTATCTAAGACATGGTTAATCACTTAATAAATCCCACTTAATAATAAAAATAATGTAATAAATATAATAATTTTAAATTTATGCATAAAAGGATAAAATTACCCAATAAAATAAAAAATGGTATATCCTTCCATTACTTCGGTTATAATCGAATCATAGCTCAAAGTGCTTGAACATCCAATATTGTGGTGCTATCAATTATCGAGGAATTATAAATTGAGTTTTTGGGTTGAAATTGTAATGACCAAACCCCAGTTACCCAGAATTGGAGCATTATTTCATTAAATTGGCATGATACAATGAATCGGGTCCCGAAAGACCGATTAGTTTAGTATCCTTGGAAGTACCAGATACATACATAAGTTTTACGTTACATAATGAAATAAATAAAAAAATTCCCTTTTGAACACTCTCATATCCCTTATCTTATTCTTTTAGGCTAATCGTAATATAATTCTTCACATCCTAGGAAAATAAAATATAAGGAAGAGGTGAGCTCAGATGCTCTATAAGGATAACAATATAGCAGAAACAATCATAAATAAGAACAAACATTTAAAGCAACATATAAGACTAGAACACAAGACTTTTAAACATAAACACCATCATAATAAGGAAATGATAAATCAAATAATGCCATTTATTTATTCACATGGATATTCTATTAGTTGAATAATCACATGTAATATCAATAGACAATTTCATAATGATGGAATGCATATTTCCGGACTTCATAACCACGTAGTAAAGGACTTGTGCCAAGACTACAAATAACATTTTGTCATGCCCTAGTGCCAAGACACTAGTTTTCTTCATGAGACCTACCGATGCATCGAGGAGATACGACAGGCTCCACCCGTCACTTACAAAGTCCAATTCATTCCTCATATGAATGTGTGAAACATAATCTAAACATTCGTATTAAAACTAGCACACAAAATGTCAATACTTTAACCATAAACAATGAATGGTATAAAATGGAACATATACAGTCAATCATAACTCATTAAATACAATATAGAAGATTTTATTATAATAAATTAACCTCAATCGATAATAATGAAGGATATTGACATAGATGAAAATAATCATCAAAACGATTTTAGAGGAATATCTCCCTTTTTCTTGAGAACATTCAAAAGTATAACTATTTATAAAGAAGATATTTAAAATAGATTTTTGAATCAATGTGTCCCATACCACTTCGAAAAATTTAAAAGGGATTTTAATTTTAATACATTAATGTTTATATATATAAATCCTTAAAACCATTTTTAAAACATGGACATTAATGAGAAAGAATTAGAAGAATAAAATTTTAAACCATTTAAAATGATATTTTAGATATAGTTCTTAACCAAATGAGAGACACTTGAATAAAAATAATTGAGGTAATCAAAAATTAATAATATCATGAGAATAAATTAATACATTATATGTTATGTAAAATTATATTATATACACCAAATAAAAGTGAATTGGTGCATAACAACACAAGAGTCTCAATGGAATGTAAGTTGAGATGAAATCCCTTATAAAGACTGTATCTTTAGGTTAAGGATAAATCAATGAAATAATTATGTGTGAAAAATATAAATACACTAATTATGATCGGATATTCAGTGTAAAACAATCATAGTACATTCACACATATTCTTGTAACAACAACACCAATGACATGCATGTTTAACTCAATGAATGAAAATTGAGTTTAGATTGCTCTTATCAAGTTTATATCGACGACATGAGAATTTATCAATGGACTGAATATGTGTATAAAAATAATAACCACACAAAGGGGAGTAGAAATTACTATATAAATAAATAAATAGTGATTTCACACATAATCATTGAGTAAAATAATCAATGAATTTTGTGTGAAACCTAATGAGTGGAAATCGAAATTAGAAATTCCCTTACCGATTTGGTGACATAAGAAACATACACCCCATGAAAGAAGGATCATACAATGAAGATTTAAATACCAATAAATTAAATTATATTACATAAGAAATACAATAATTGGTAGTACATACACCAAACAAAAATAAATAGTGGCAATATAGCATGAATCTCAGGGAAATAAGAAGGGGGGTGAAAACACCTTACTATGTAGTAATCAATCGAGTCGTATGACCAAAAGTTAATAACCACCCAATGAATCACAGAATAACATGAATATAAAGATAATAATCATAGTATATATCAAATGTCAGTACACAATACACCACTTGCAATAAATAAGTGTCAAACAATGGAAATCTCACAGAGTTAAAAGTGAGATAAGAAACAAATTACCTTGCACTTTCCTTTGGAAGAGGGTACATTTAACCTATTGTATAATGACCATAGTATGTTATTCAATTATATCATAACCGTATTAATATTTATTATATCACACATGACTTATTTATGAATTTATACTACCCATTTAATATTGATTTCCATGTTAAATTAACATTTTGGGTTATAATCACTTTCTTTATCGTACGTGTTTTAACTTGTTATTCTTGATCGTATCATTTAGACCAGGATTTAAATAATTTAAGAATATAAAGATTTATTTATATATTATATATATTTAGAATATAATTATTTATAATAGATAGATATATGAAATGGAAGGCACCATTTAATGGGACGGTAGGCCGTACGTACGCATAAACGATGTTTCCGTTTTCATATCGTATTGAACGGAAGTAAGTGAATAAGATATATATAAATACACACACACACACACACACACACACATATATATATATATATATCCAGTAGAATTATTATTTCATATAATAAATACTTATTAATAATATATATTTTTATAATCATCGTTGAATGATGAACATTTGAAAGAATCTGATCGCGTCGCGGAGACGGTAATCCGTACATACGCACGAGCGACAATATCACTATATTGATGGTGTAATCATATGTAATTGGATGGTATATCATATATACAGAATAATTAACATGTTATATTTATTATTTACATCATTTATACTCATTATTATACCCATCCAAATAATGAAGTGTTTGAATAACAAACTACACCACGACGTGGATACGGTAAGCCGTACGTACGCACATATGGTGACTTTGTCATTTATAGGATAGATAGAATAATGAATATGGTTGAACAATTGTTATAATAACATCTCAGAATTTATTATTCACTGGAGTTATTATTTTGGTATGGAAAAAACAAAGAGAGAGGAAGTGGAAGAGGAAAAGAACTCGAAAGAGTGTAGTGAAATTATTACCTCTTCTTCATGTGTTTCCTTTTGAGTTGATCGAAATGGATCCTTAGGTTGGCTTTCTAGTATAAGTAAGTAATATTGGGTGATTTAAGGGTAGTTGTGAGGATATTTGGGTGGGGTTTGTCTGATCCAAATGTCTTTGGAGGTGTGATTTTGAGAAAAGGGGAAGTTCCCTTTTATAAGTGGGGTCAGGGTCACTTTAGGATAACCTTGAAATGTTTTTTTATAATAAATTAATTTTCAGTTTATAATGGCTCCAAAATGATTCATTTAGAATCTAAGGTGGGTATGGGTAAAAAAACTCTCAAGAAATAGGTTTTAGACATTTTTATTTTATCATTTTAACCTTATCTTTTAGATTTAACTCTTAGTTAAATAGTTTAACTTTTACTGTGTCTTCTTGTATTCTTACACTATATGGTTAATAAACATACTCTAAACTTCTAATATAACCTCAAGTGGTTCATTAATGACATATATAATATTATTTAATCAATTTTTCTTAACCTTTGATTTTTTGGAATATTATATCAACCAATAATATAGTATTTGTTTTAAAAACTCATTTATGTCAATTTTGACATTATTTAGTATTTGGTTTTTGTGGAAATTATAACATCACGATTACATAAAAAATTATTTAATAAATACTAACAAGTTATATTAACCTATAAAATTAGTGGAATTTATCAAAAGTCTCAAATTACATTTATTAGGATATTTATAATATTAATTATTTTAATATGTCATTAATAAGGTAATTACTGCATCATCATTGTGTCATAAAAAAATTAATTATTTAGTGTCTAAAAATTATAAATAAAATACAATTATATTGAAAATATTTTTATCTTTCTAATGAATATTTATAGTTGAATTTATCTTATGTATAACCCTATATTAGAAATTATTTAGTTATTAAACATTGAATTTAACTCTTTTAACTCTTCTTTAAATAAAATAATAATAAATTTCCAAATCTAATCCAGGTAGACCTAATCGGGTCATATTTTATTCCTAAAGTTGTTTTTTGTCGAATTACACTTATCTAATTGAATTATGACATGTGTTAGGGTAAGTATAATATCATTTTTACCCTTAATTACCCAATTTACTTTTAGCCGTGGTAAATTAAAGTCAAAAGTTACTATTCACCAAAAAAAATCATCTTATTAAACCACATTTTACATACCGATGTCAACCGTGTCTCTTGGATTTTTTAAATTCAACTCATAAAAGCGGTGAAATTATGTTTTGTGAAAATTTGAAAATGCTCCTAGAAGGTGGGTAAAAGACGGTAAAAAGTTCAATACAATTTTATACATCTAATTTTATTATAAAATAACTCCAATGAATTAAATTAAACTTATATAGGAATTATATATCTATTTTTATGTAAGATAAATTTAAATATAATAAATAATTATTTAAATAAAAAAGTCAGTTTTAAACTATAGAGCAATGTTTTACACTATTCGTCAAAAATTTAATGTTTTCAGAAAAAATACCAGAAATTCACCCAAAGATAATTTTTATATTTTTAATTAAAAAATGAATTATATTTTACCAAATTCAAAATCTACAAGTTGCATTAATTAACTTAAAATAAATTATTATTGTCGAAACTGAAAAGCATGTTTTTAAAAAGTAAACACTATCAAAAGATTAACATGTGTTTATGTAAAATTTATATGTGAAATTACTTATAATGACCTAAATTGTATTAAATGATAAAAATATAATCTAATTATACTTCCAAACCATTAAAATTCATAATTTAACCCTACAAATTATTTCAATTAAAAAAGTTTCTTTCAATTAAAATTTAGTATTTTTCAATATTCATCAAAATATGAATGTTATCAGAAAAGTACGTCAAATTTATTCAAAATAACTTTTTACTTCTGCATTCTAAAGAAGAATTTAATTTCATTAAATTTAATATAAAAAAGTTTCAAATAATGGTTTCAAAAGGGTTTTCCATCAGAAGGTGGTAAAATTTCATTTCTTGAAAAATACTTCTTTTACCTGAAAAAAATTAATTTGTTCTTATATAATGTCTAAGAAACACATAATATGGATTCTAAAATTATATAGAGTATATAAAATTTAAAATTCAGTCAATAATATTCATAACCTCTTTTGAATGACTAGTTTGGTAAGTCGTGGTGCGCTCAAACTCGATGTTGCGTGTTGCACAAGATATTGAATTACTTTAAAGAAAATAACTTACTATGAATTCTTGGGGTGTTACATTCTGCCCCCCCCCCCTCTATTTGAAAATTGTGTCCTTGCAATTTCAAAATTGGGATTCGGAACTTCATTGAAAGTCCCACATCAGAAAAAGAGTCAATAAAACTATCAATTTAAAATAAATAAAGATAAGTACAAAGGTAACCCGAGATAACCCACACTAGGATTCCAGGTAAAAAAACATTGATATGGAAGATAAAATAAGTGTCAAGTTTTGAGGGAGAGTGTTAGAAAACATGATCAGGAGAAAGTTAACAACGAGAAAACCACAAAGTTTTGATGGGATAAACAGTCATTAGTTCCCCAGTAGGAAAAGTAAGCGGACAATGTTTTTGTCGGTTTATATTCCATTTCATAAAGTTTAGAAATTCATTTTTGAGATTGACTAAGAACATAAAGATATATACTTACTTTTTAAGTATAGTTTCATCCTTTAATAAATTTCTACCACTAACTCATATTTTTTTCCAACGATGAGTATTCAAGATGACTTGGTCACACCTAAAGCACTAGAATCAACTTCTAGATTATCACAAGATCCACAAAGGATAAACTATATATTTACTTTGTCTTGAAAGATTAACCAAAAAAATGGTTAGTAAAAGATCAAATGATCTCTAAAAAGGATAATCATTTAGAGAAAGAAATATTAATCTTAATTTATCAAATTAAACCAACAATACACAAATATTAGTAACTAACAATCAAAAACAATTGTCCTTAAAATCCTTCAATATAATACAAACTAATATTGAAGCCCAGAAGTTCGAATAAATTGATTACATAGTCTTCCATATAAAATTGTATCTATAAATAACATCAACTACTCTTAAAGTCACATACATAAAGTAATTAAACTAATAACATATTCTCTATGATAGGTTAATCATTTCCATAAATAACCCAAATCTCTATAAATCCACAATAAGAAAATACATAAAAAACAATCATTACTCCTCAAATTAAATCTCATAGTATTCTATTTTCCTTAGGAATATAGTGTTCCCAACAGAGCAAACGTCTTCTAAATAAATTTTTTCACTTAATCACCTAATCATATTCCTATACTAAGGATATCCATTTGATAAGATATAAGATCCCAAATAAACTTATTATTGATAAATAAAATCATTAAACTAAAAAAATTAGTCACACTAACAAGGGACTTCACGTAGTCCAGCGGTATGTGATAAATCCCAATCGCACTCTAGTTGTGGGTTTGATTCCTGCACCTTTTTCTGATGCGATGGGTTATCATATGGTCTATGTGTTGTCCTTTTTCAAAAACAATAATTTATAACATTCCCAAAATAAAAAAATTCTTCCAAATAACCATAAAATTATTTCACCACAAATGATATCTCATTCCTCGCATTTTCATCCCAAAATTTAATAACTTGTAATATCATTAAATTCAAGGATAATGTAAACCCAAATGGTTTTTTATAACTATAATTGAAAAGATAATTCTTTCTAAAATAGAATTTTTAGATAACAAACTGCAGGGTTACACTTACAAGAGAAAATTCTTCCAAAGTAATCCCATCAAAAAAGATCACCAATACTTTTAAACATTTCTCCATCCATTTTTTTACAAAGGTTCTTCCTTGCCCAAGCGGTTATCTTAAATAATAGGGCATTCAGTCGGTTAATGCCCAGGTCCCCAACATTTATGGAAAATTACTGTAAATGGATTCTTAGAATATTTTTTATTTTCTTCCGTAGTACTCTTCATTTTTCTTTGGATATTTTTTACTTTATGTCCTTATTTCCCAAATATAAATCATTTCCTTGTTCCATTGAGACACTTTCCTAGATTTCTATTTCCACATTTCCCGCATGATGGAAATCGAGCTTTCTTTTCTCCATGGTCACCACTGTTGGGGATCTTATTATTCACAGCTTTTCTCTTCTTTGTTGAGTCCAAGAGTTGGTTAATATATATATTTTTATCATAATTTCAGAAAACTAATTCGGCATGAACACGATATCTTTTACACCTATCAAAAATCCATTTCGTTGCTCATTTACACCACAGTGACTACATTTTACATCATGTTCAATGTTACTGTGACTTCCCTGGAATCCATTCATTGACTAACACAAGAAAGCATAATGTGAGTCATAAAATAATTTATAGAATATCATAAATATTTATTTTCAATCTAAAAAACCATAGGATTAACCTAGTTTCTTTATTCTCATCTTTTATTAAAATCCTTCAAATCAGTTTGTAAAGAAAATGTGAATTATCCTAAGCATATCCCCTGGGAGTGTCGTAACCAAGATTGTAGCAAGTCCTGTTGTCATGTACCCAGATACCTCGGGTCAAGCCCAAATATCCATGTTGGAGTTTTCACTCTATGTACATCTATGCGAGATCCACCTCTACTTTATCATATCCAGACAGGGATGTATTTCTTGGAAAACCCACATAATATTTACATTACCAATTTTTTTGGATGATCTTCTATACTAATCCTCAATGTCTATATTAGGGTAGTGTTTCTTAATCACAGTTTTTTTTTCTAAATCTAGCTTATTTGGTTTGTACTAAACTTTCTCTGATACCAAAAGTAATTCTCTGACCCCAGTTACCTAGAATTGGTGAATTATTACATAACATGGGCATGATACAAGGAATCATGTCTCAAAAGACCGATCAATTTAGTAGCCTTGGAAGTACTAGATATATACGTAAGTGTTAAATTAAATAATGAAATAAAAAAACATTGTGTCCCCTTTGAACACTCTCATATCCCTTAGCCTATTCCTACAAGTTAATCGTAATATAATTATATGCATCCTGGGAAAAGTAAAACATAATAAAGGGGTGATCTCATATGCTCATTAAGGATAACAATATAAAAGAAACTATCATAAATTAAAACAAACATTTAAGGCAATGTATAAGACTAGAACACAAGCCATTTAAACATAAACTTCAGCATAATAAGTCAAAGATAAATCAAATAATTCCATTTACTTATTCACAGTTATATTCAACTAGTCTAATAATCACATGTAATATCAATATCCAATTACATAATGATGGAATGCATAATTCCAGACTTCATAACCACATAGTCAAGACCTTGTGCCAAGACAACAAATAAGATTTTGTCAAGGCCTTATGCCAAGACACTAGTTTGTCTCATGAGACCTACCGATGTATCAAGTAGCTATAGCGAGATCCACCCGTCACTTACTAATTCCAATGCATTCCTCATATGAAAGGGTGAAACATAATCTAAACATTCATATTAAACCTATCATATGAAATGTCAATACTTTAACCATAAACCATGAATGGTATATAAATAGCACATCCACAGTCAAAAAAACTCATTCAATACAATATGGAGGATTGTATTAAAATAAATTAACCTCAATCGAGAATAATTAAGGATATTTATATAGATGTAAATAATCATCATAATATTGGAGAGAAATATCCCCTTTTTCTTTAAAACATTTAAAAGTGTCACTATTTATCAAGAAGTTGTTTAAAATATATTTTTAAATAAAAGTGTCCCATACCATTTTGAAACTTTTAAAATAATTTTAATATTAAAACATTAATGTCCATATATATAAATCCATAAAACCATTTTTAAATCATGGACATTAATGATAAATATATAGAAGAATAAATTTTTAAAACATTTAAAATGATATTTTAGTTAGAGTTCCTAACAAAATGACAGATGCTTGAATACAAATAATTGAGGTAATAAAAACTTAATAATATAATGAGAATAAAGGTATTCATGATATATTATGTCAAAGTACAGTATATACACCAAATAAAAGTAAATTGGCGCATAACAGCAAAGAAGTCTCAATGGAATATAAGTTGAGATGAAATCCCTTATAAAGACTGTATCCTTAGATTAAGGATAAATAAATGACATAATTATGTGTGAAAAGTATAAATACACTATGTGTGACTGGAAATTCAGTGTAAAACAAATATAGGAAATTGACACATATTCTAGTAACAACAACACCAATGACTTGGATGTTTAACTCAATGAATGAAAATTGATTTAAGATTACTCTTATCAAGTTTTATATCGATGACTTGAAAATTTATCAATGGTTTGATTATGTGTATCAAACGAATAACCACACAAAGGGGAGAGTAAATTACTACATAAATAAATAAATAGTGATTTCACACATAATCAAGGAGTAAAATAATCAATGAATTTTGCGTAAAACCCAATAAGTGGAAATCGAAATTAGAAATTCCCTTACCGATTTGGTGACTTACGAAACAAATACCCCGTGAAATTAGGATCATTCAATGAAGATGTAAATATCCATAAATTAAATTATATTACATAATTAATACAAATATGGGTAGTACATACACCACAGAAAAGGAAACAGTGGTAATATAGCATGAATCTCACGGAAATAAGAAGTGAGATTAAAACCCCTTACCATGATGTAATCAATCTAGTCGTATGAACAAAAGTTAATAACCACCAAATGAATCACAGAATACCATGAATATAAAAATAATCATGATAATATATATCAAATTTCTGTACACAGTACACCACATGCAATAAATAAGTGGCAAACAATAGAAATCTCACGGAATGAAAAGTAATATAAGAAACCCCTTACCATGCACTTTCCTTTGTTAGAGGGTATGTTTTACCTCATTTACAATGACCATAGTATGTTATTAAATTATAAAAAAACCATATTCATATTTATTATATCATACATGATTTATTTATGACTTTATACTACCCATTTAATAATGATTTCCATGTTAAATTAACATTTTGGGATATAATCGCTTTCATTATCGTACATTTTTTAACTTGTTATTCTTGATCGTATCATTTAGATAAGCATTTAAATAATTCAAGAATATAAAGATTGATTTATAAATCATATATATTTATAATATAAATATTTATAATATATAGATATATGAAATGGAAGGCACTGTTTATGGAGACGGTTGGTCGTACGTACGCATAAATGTTGTTTCTGTTTTCATATTGTATTGAATGGAAGTAAGTGAATAAGATATATCTAAGTACACACATACATATATATATATATCTAGTATAATTATTATTTCATATATCACATACTTATTAATAATATATATTTTTATAATCATCGTTGAATGGTGAACATGGGAATGAATCTCATCACGTTGTGGAGACAGTAATCCGTACATATGCATGAGCGACAAAATCATTATATTGATGGTGGAATCGTATGTAATTGGATGTTATATTATATAAACATAACAATTAAAATGTAATATTTTTTATTTAAATCAGTTATACTCATTATTATACCCATCTAAATAATGAAGTGTTTGAATTACTAACTACACCAAGACATAGATATGGTAATCCGTACTTACGCACGTATGGTGAATTTTTCATTTATAGGATGGATAGAATAATTATTATGGTTTAACCATAGTTATAATAACATCACATTATGTAGGAGGTAATGGAGGTATTATTTTGGTATGGAAATAACAAATAAAGATGATGTGGAAGAAGAAAATCACTTGAAAGAGGGTGGTGAAATTATTACCTCTTCTTTAAGTGTTTCTGTTTGAGTTGATCAAAAGGGCTCCTTAAGTCGGCTTTATTATCAATTTAAGGAATCTAGGTTGATGTGAGAGAAGTTGTTATAATATCAGGGCATGGGATGGCCGAGCCAATTGGCTTTAGACGTGTGATTTTGAGAGAAGGGAAATTTCCCTTTTATAAGAGGGGTGAGGGTTACTTTAAGAAAACAATGAAATATTATTTTACAATCAAATAATTTTCGGTTTCTAATGGATATAAAATGATTTATTTAGAAGATAAGGTGGGTATAGGATTGAAACCTCTCAACCAAAAGGTTTTAGACAATTTTGGGTTAACATTTTAACCTTATATTTTAGATTTAACTCTTAGTTAAATAGTTTAACTTTTACCATGTCATCTTGTATTCTTACACTATATGGCTAATAAACTAACTCTAAACTTCCAAGAGAACCTGAAGTGATTAATTAATGAAATATATAATATTATTTAATCCCTATGTCCAATCATTAGATTTTTAGGAATATTATATCAAATAATAATATAGTATTTATTTTAAAAACCCATTTATGTCAATTTTGACATTATTTAGTATTTGGTTTTAGTGAAAATCATAAAATCAGGATTACATCAAAAAAATTATTTAATTAACCCTAAAATTTCATATTAACCTATAAAATTAGTTTAATTTATCAAAAGTCTCAAATTATATTTATTTGGATATTTATAATATCAATTATTTTAATCTGTCATTAATAAGGTAATTACTGCATCATCATTGTGTCATAAATAAATTTAATTATTTAGAGTCTAAAATTCATAAATAAAATACCATTATGTAGGAAATATTTTAAAATTTATAATGAATATTTATAGTTTAATTTATCTTATGTATAACTTTATATTAGAAATGGTTTAGTTATTAATCTTTGAATTTAACTCTTTTAACTCTTCATTAAATAAAATAATAATAAATTTCCTAATATAATCCAATTGGGACAAAGAGGATAATATTTTATTAATAAGGTTTTTTTGGGTCTAATTACACTTATATAATAGAATTAAGACATGTATTAGGTTAATTATAATATTATGTTTACCCTTAATTACCCTACTTACTTTTAACCGTGGTAAATAAAAGTCAAAATTTATTATTAACTAAAAATTATTTTGATCTTATTGAACAAAATTTTACTTAAATATGTCAACATTATAACTCAGATTTTTGAAATTCAACTCACAGAATCAGTTAAATTAAGTTTTATGCAAATTTGCAAATGCTTCTAGAAGGTGGGTTAAAGACGGTTAAAAGTTCAATAAACTTTTATACATCTAATTTTATTATAGAATTACTCCAATGAATTAAATTGAAATTATATAGGTATTATATGTCTATTTTTACTTAAAATAAATTAAATTAAAATAAATATTTATTTAAATAAAAAGTCAGTTTTGAACTCTAACGTAGTGTTTTTCACTATTCATCAAAAATTGGATGTTTTCAGAAAAATACCAAAAATTCACCCTAAGATAATTTTGATATTAAGAATTGAAAAATTAATTCAATTTTACCAAATTCAAAACATATAAGTTTCATTAATTAATTTAAAATAAATTCCTGTTGTCGAAACCGAAAAGCTGGTTTTTAAAAAGAAAAGATAATCAGAAGATTGACATGTGTTTATATCAAATTTAAATGTGAAATTACTTATAATGAACTAAATTGTATTAAATGATAAAAATATAATCTAGTTATATTTACAAACCATTCAAATTCATAATTTAACCCTATAAATTATTTTGATTAAAAAAAATTTCAATTAAAATTTAGTTTTTTTCAGTATTCATGGAAATATGGAAGTTATTAGAAAAGTACCAAAAATTTATTCAAAATATATTTTTATGTCCTAATTATAATGAATAATTTAATTTCATTAAATTTAATATATAAAAATGTCAAATATTGGTTTTAAAGATGGTTTTCCATTAAAAGGTGGTAAAATTTCATTTTTTGAAAATACTTATTTTACGTGAAAAAAATGAATTTTTTCTTATATTATGTCTAAGAAACACATAATATGAGTTTTAAAATTATATGGAGTATATAAATTTTTTAATTCTGTTAATACTATTCGTAACCACTTTGAACGACTAGTTTGGTAAGTCATGATGCGCTCAAACTCGGTGTTTCATGTAGCGCATGCTTTTGAATTACTTTATTGAAAATAACATACTATTAAATCTTGGGGTGTAACAGACATAACTTAGTTGATATCAAGAGTTAACTGAGAATATAGTGATTGGTTTAAATTAGAGGAAAAGGTTGATGAAATCTAAATTAATGATTTCAGGATTGTAGAGTCCACTCAACAAATCAAGTAAATGTGAGTTGATGCAATTGGAATTTAGAATGCCCACCTAAAACAATTCGAGTTTCTTGACCAACCAAATTTGGGGTAACAAGAAGGGGAATATGGATCCTTGCCAAAAGAATATATGACCGATAATATATTCCAAATACAATGGTGAAGGCTATTGGGTTTCAATCAAATAATGGGAGACTAATAAATATAATATTTATTTATTTATAAAAAATTTATCAGATAAACTAGTAAAAATATGATTATCTTAATTTATAGAAACAACAATAAAATGACATCAAAAATGTCATTTTGTTCCATACATGATAAGGAAAACCTTCTCCCCAACACAAATTTACTATACTATGTATGGTGCATACGTGTCACACTTCTCCATGAAATGAAATTTTATATTCTAGAAAAACCTTTACTAGTTGTGTATGGAAATGAGGAAAGTGATGAAGAACTATCTACCTATGAGAAAAATCTGAATGATGCAATATATATTTAGTACTTCATGTTATCATCTATGTCCAAGGATATTTTCAAGAAACATGAGAATATGTATGCCTATAGAATAAGGTCTCACCTTTAGGATCTCTTTTAAGATAAGTCGAGTAAATAGAGGTACGAGTTATCCAATTCTTTATTTAGAACTAATCTTAGACTTTCTAGACCAGTGGGGCCATATGTATTCAAGATTTTCAATAACATTGAATGATTAAAAATTTTAGGGATTAAATTCCCAGATGAGTTACGTACAGATCTCATACTTTCATCAATTCCCAAAACAGTATCCATTTTTATTATTAATTATAATATAATAAACAATGGAAAAGGTGTTTCATAACTTATTACTTTGATTCACCAAGTGGATAAGTACATAGGCAATGAAAAACATACGGTCCTTATGGTGAATAAAAAAAGGAAGAACAAGGAAAAGTGGGCCAAGACTTATAAAAATTCTAAAGATCCTATGCATCATCCTTCCAAGAAGAATAATCTATATAGGCAGGTCAAGGAAAAGGAGGAAGTATGTTTTCCATGTGGCAGGCTCGAACACTGAAGGAGGAACTGCACCCAGAATCAAGGGGAAGCTATAAGTGTGTTAATTATCGTGTGTAATCTTTCTATATCTACATAATGGGTATTATATATAGGTTTTGGTTCTCACATCTATATCCAAATGCAAAAAATGAGTATATTTAGAATGATTGTCAGAGGAGAGATGGTGATGAGAGCTGTTAATGGTGAAAGGATGCCTACTTTTCCCATTTGTGACTACCACCTTTCATTTCCAACAAGGGTGATTTTGATTTTGAAAGATTTTTATTATTTAACTACAGTTTCCAAGAACATAATTTATGTATCATTCGTAGATTCAAATGATATTTTTTTCAAGTTTAGATATAAATTTTATTTTATACGGACAACGTATGTTATGGTATGTAAAATTTAAATAATGGTATTTATGTATTAAATTATGAAAAACAAGTGTTAGAAATTGATAAAGAATCATTTTCACATGACATATATAAAACCCAACATCGGTATCACCATCTTGGTCATATAAACTAGGAGCATTTGACAAAGTCTATCAAGAAGGTTATTTAGAATCTTCTTAGCTAAAACCACTTGAAAGATGTCATGGTTGTTTATATGGAAAGATAACGAAACCTTCATTTAGTGGATATGGTGAAAGGTCCACACATCTTCTAGTATTGGTATACACTAATGTGTGTGGACCATTTCTAGTAGAAGCTAGAGGTGTATATTATTACTTCAAAAAATTTACTGAAGAATTGAGTATATATGACACTATCTACTTGATTTGGAAAAATTCCAAGTATTTTGTGACATAAATGGAATTCAAGAATGAAGTTGAGATTCAAATTGGTAAAAAGATAAAAATTATTTTATTGGATCAAGGTGAAGAATATATTAACCAAGAGTTTATCAACTTTCTATGGGTGTTTGGGATACTGTCTCAACTCTCATCACCTTATACACCACAGTGGAATATTGTTAGCAAATGGAGGAACCTTACCTTGTTGGAAATGGAATGTTCGATAATGAGTCCTAAAAATCATCCATTATCCTTTTGGGAATATGAATTTCAAACTGTGGAATACAGATTAAACCAAGTACCAACTAAAGTGGAAAATGTAATTTCCATCAACTTATGGAGTGGAAAGAAAACCATTTTTTCTCATAAAATAGTACGGGTTTGTGTGGGTTTTTAAGGCCTTCTTAGGAAACAATATAGCACCCTAGGGCACGATGTGTATCCTTATAGGGTATCCAAAAGAAACAAATGGTTACTACCTATAAAACCCTCAGACAAGAAAGAGACTATCTCCAAACAAGACATATTTTTTAAGAGAGAGAACTTCCTAAAAACAATAGTGGTAATATATTGACTTCGATGAAGTTGATGCTCAATATACACAAGAGTTAGTATAGGAACATTTTACACATGTCCTAGTGGAATAATTAGTTCATGAAACACAAGTACTATGTAGGATTGTATGAGATGTAAGAGAACCAGAGAGATATTTTTTTCTAGTCACTATAGATGTTGATTCATTTTTGGTTGACAATGATGATCCTCTCTTCTAAAAAGAGGTGGTAGAGAGCTTAGAATCTTCAAGATGGAAAGAATATGTGAATTTTGAAATGGATTCCATGTATCATAACCATATTTGGGTTCTGGTTTATGTATAAAGTTATGTAAATCTAGTTGGATACAAATGGTTATTCAAGTGGAAAATGGACATGGAAGGTAAAGTAATTACCTATTGAGCAAGGCTAGTGGATAAAGGGTTTCAATAGTGTCATGGAATTAACTAGGATGAATTATTTTCACCAGTTTCCTTGTTTAAATCCATCATAATTCAACTTTTCATATCATCTTACCATGACTATGATATTTGGAAGATGGATGTCTAAATTGCATCCCATAATGGGAACCTTTAGAAATGTGTCTATAGGAAAAAATCAGAAGTATGTTCTACTCCAGGTGATGATAAAATGATTTTCAAGTTTAATAGATCCATATATGGATTGATATAAGCAACTAGGTTATAAAACATATGGTTCAATGAATCCATAAAAGAATTTGGTTTTATTAAGAATGAATGTGAACCATGTGTTAAAAAGAGATTTAGTGGGAATGCATTCGTTATCCTATTAGTATATATTGATGATAAATTACTTATTGTCAATGACATACCTGTCATGCAATCTATTAAAGAGTGGTTAGACAAGTGTTTCTCCATGAAGGAATTAGGTTATGCAGCCTATATTCTGGGGATCAAGATCATTCGCGATAGATCTAAGAGGAATCATGGACAATTTCAAAGTACATATATTGACCAGATACTAAACTGATTTATAATGGAAAAATACCAGAGGGGATTGGTTGAAGTGTCACATGGTTTATATATTTAAGAGAAAATATTTCCTCAAACATAGCATAAGAACGACAGAATGAATATGATATCATACGCTTATATGATAAGATCAATTATGTATGTCATGTTATGTATTGGACTTTATATTTCCTATACATTGATTTTTGTAGGTAGATATCAATAATATCTAGTAGAACAACATTGGATTGATGTTAAAGCCATCCTGATGTGTCTGAGAATATCTAAGGATATGTTCCTGGTGAATCAAAGATATGAGGAGATGGTCTTTATGGGTTATACTCATGCTAGTTTTCAGATTGATTAGAATGATCTGAGGTCGCAATCCGAATATTTTTTCTGTTTAAACAGAGGAGCTATGAGTTGGAGGAGTTCCAAGTAGTCAATTGGTGATTCTACAGTAGATTCTTAGTATATAGTGGCTTCAGATGCTGCCAATGAATCCGTTTGAATTTTAAACATTTTCCATGATCTTTATGTTTTACCTAGAATTAAACACTCTATAATAATGTATTGTGAAAATACTAATGTAGTGGATCTTTCAAAAGATTCAAGGTCACCCCAACATACCAGGAACATACTCCAGAATTATCACATCTTGAGGGATTTCTATCTAATGGGTGAAGTTACAGTAAGGAGAATACCCATAGAGGAGAATAGTGCTAACCCATTGAATAAAGGACTATCTCAGTAGAATAATGAGTATCATATGAGAGCTACTGGACTGAAGGTTGTTAATAATTAAATCTAGTGTAAGATGGATTATTTTAGAGTTGGTAACCTAGAACCAACTAGCCGATACATTATGATAAACATGTATTCATTGTTTTGAATATTAATAAACAACTTATCAAATCATGATGGTTCTTATTCATGACATAGTATTTTATAATGTCTTAAGAGTAGTTATCGCACTAAAAGGTCATAGTAGTTCCCCGCTATGATGAGAACAATGAAATGATATGACACTATTATTGAACATATGTTATACAATCATATTATATCATTTTAGGGACACATATTATATAGGATATCAGTGGTAGAGAATAATAGGACTTTTAGGAACCTTCCCATGGTGTACGCCCTCAGTAATATCTAGTAGGATATTATGAGAATGGGTCCTGCTAGTTGTAAATCCATATTTGTTGGTGTCATTGGATGTTCCTATAATTGGAAATATTTATTGGTCCTTATACTATGAGATTATTATTAATAAATTGTATGAGTTCATGAAAACTATGATGATAGATGTTCACAACGGGGTAGGATACATTGGGTGTGTCATGAGTACTATTTCATTACTGAATAATGTGAGAAAGGATTTAACCCTTCTGTTATTTAATGAAAGTTAATATATCATCCCTTTTAGTGGAAATGATATAGACTAAATAAATCCATTGAAATTGTGTAATGTGCTTCTCTCAAGACCCATCAAAGTCTAGAACACATGCTCGTAGTATATCCTCATGGAAATTTATAGTACACTCATATTACCCATATTTATGTGGTTAGAACATCATTCTCAACCAAACATGTATACCCAACAACTTCTATAATCCCTCCCAGAAGCATGAAGTAAAATTTAAGTTTCATTATGAAACCATACACTAAAGCACCTCGTGTATACATACTATCTCCCAAACCTACAAATCTCCCAGTTGGTCTACTGAGAAATTATATCATATAAGCATAAAATGTGATACCTTTATAGTTCTATCAATAATAACTCAGATGTCATCATTATTCTGAGGCATCCTCATGAGAACTACCAAAAACTCCATGATGACATCATCTCACTTCCTTTCCAGAATGGAAAATGGATGTAGTAATCCACCAAGTCATTTATGGTCATCCTCCACCTACTGATAGGTGTATCATAATTTCATGAACCCTGTTATCTCATTTTTCATGTCCAAACACCAAAACTTTCGACATAGTCCATGGTTCATTTTGGTCACACCTAGATTTACAACCCAATGTGATGCATTAAACTCATGTATTATCTCCTCCTACATGCTCATAGGTACAATAACTTGATCCCTGATATATATGATATCATCGTCCTCTATATTCCACTTGGAAGGTGAATCCACACCTTCATGGTTTTCCCTCAAGGATAAACACTCTATATCTTCATAATTAATGCCACTAATACATATAAAAAGTGTAGAAACCACAAAAACAGATACTAGAGACATCTTCTCCTGAATCTCTTGAACCACAACAAGAATCTTATATAGTAGAGGCATCATATCCCACCAGCACTAGAATCTTTAACACCTTGATTCTGAGTTTTCCTGCTTAAAACATCAGCAATACTATTTCCTTTTTCAAACATATATTCCATATCAAATTCAAATAACTACATATAATCAACCAATCTCCAATGTTTGATATTCAAATCTCACTGCAAAAAGGTGTAATTTAAACTCTTATGATCTATAAAAACAATAAACTTTTCTCCTAATAGGTAATTTCACCAACACTTAAAATAATAAACAATTGCTAAAAATTTGAGGTCATGTGTAGGGTAATTCCATTCAAGTGGCATAAAATATAGATATCCATATGCCATATATCAATCTATCTTCATCAACATGACTCCAAACCCTATCCTAGAAGCATCACAATACACCGTATACTCCCCACATGTCTCAGGTAAGATCAAGATTGTTGTTGGTTTCAAGATCTTCTTTAACCCTTATAAATCACTCTCACATGATCCAAACTAGTCAAAATTTAACCTATTTTTGGTCAATCCTAAAAAAGGAAATTCTAATTGAGAAAATTCATGGATGAACCTCTGATAATTTCCATCCAACCCCAAAAAGATACTAATATTGAAACATTCTTGTGATGATCCCAACGAATCACTACCAAAACCTTCTATGGGTCTACATACACACCTTTCTATGAGATGATGTTACCAAAGAAGTGTACCTATTCAATAAAAAACTGACACTTATATTTCTTGTCTTATAGTTGATTCTCTCTTCTATATACTCAAGATGATATCAATATGTTGGGAATGATCATAATGAGTCCTGGAGTACACCAAGATTTCATCCACAGACACTAAAAACTTTTCATGCAAGTATGGATGTAAAATTTCTATTCATTAATGACATAAAAACTACTAGTAAATTCATAAACCAAAATAGAATTACAAAAAACTCAAAAAGGCCAAAATGGATTCTAAATGCAGTCCTTGGTATACCCGAAGGATAGACTCACAGCTGATGATACCTTAACCTCGTGTATATATATATGAAAAGTCACTAGATCCTCTAAAATTTACAAATAAATCATTGATATGTGGAAGTGGATACTGGTTTTTTACTGTCATTAATATCAATTTCTAGTAATCAAAACATAAGGGCATATTACCATCATCCTTATTTGAAAATAAGACCGTATAACCACATGGTGATGTAATCGGTCAGATAAACTATTTACCCTCCAAATCCTCTAGCTGAGTCTTAATATCTTGAATCTATTTTGTTTTCATTCTATACAGTGGAATATAAATTGGATCATCCCCCGACATGATCTCAATATTAAATTCCACATCTCTCTTAGGTGGTAGTCCATAGAAATATTCAATAAACACATCTTAAAATATGTCCACTATAGTTGGAAAACATCATAATTTACACATCCATCATCTAGAAACATACTAAAGACCTAGGTTGCAAGCTATCCTAGTTTCTGAGTAATTGACCCTACTCATCCTACATGTATATCCCACTCTCCCCGATGAATATACTTATGACCCTTAGGTGATGTAAAATTCACTCTCCTATGGTAACAATCTATGTCATCTTGGAATGATATTAATCAGTCCATACCAATAATTAAGTCGAATCTTGAAAAGTTAAGAATGTATATATCCAATATAAAACAATACTCCCTATCCTCGAGATAACATCTCTTGCACAAGAAGGTGTCTATGGAATTTAATCCTAGAGATGTGTCTATCATTAACACCCCGCTCATAAACTCTATTTCCAGACTCAACCCATTTACAAGTTTTGTAGATATAAAAGAATGAGAGGCATCCGTATGAAATATGGAACTAGCTAATGTAGAAGATAAAATAATAGTGCATCTCATTATAGATGGTATAACCTCGCTATCTACAAGTTTATGCTGAATTACATGCAACTGTCTTTCCTATAATATATGTAAAGCAGTCTGACTCCCCTGAGTTGCACCACCCAGTTAATACGGGAACTCTTTCCCAGAATCACCATGCCTAACTCCTCTACCACCAAAGCTAGTAGATTTCCACCTTCTCGACTAATATAGTGTAGAAAATCCCCTTCTCGTACCCTGGTTTTGTCTAGATCCTCCCTCACTACCTATCTATTGTGGGTTATTATAGAACTTTGGTAGATGTACCATCTTTCCACAAGAATGACACTCTACTAGTGGTTAGGGGAAGTGTCTCTAGAAGTGTCTTAAATTTCTACAATGGTGACAGATCAAATTGGGTAGGCCCTATGAAACTGAAGCTTCTCCCTTCCTACTCCTATTTCCATCGCCCTAACTAACATTCTCATAGTGAACCTTCTTGTTCTAAGAATATGTACTTTTAGATCATCCATAATGAACAACCATCTCTATAATACAATCCTTCTTTAGGTTCCCCTCATCTATGTGAGCCCAATCCACCTATTTAGGAAAGTTATTTAACTGAAAGAGGTTAACATGGAACTTAATATCACAATTAAGCTCATCCTAAAAATCCCTCATTGTAGCTATCTCATCCCCTTCCATTTCTAGAGTAAAGAACTTCAAATCAATAAAAAAATATCATATTCCATCACATACATACTTTCGTGATTCAACCTCATGAACTCAATTGACAAATCCTGCATGAGGTCCTCTGGAAAGAAGTTCTCTAGAAAATTCTCTTATAAGTCCTTCTATAACATCCCATTCTCATATCTAGTCTACACCTAAATATACCACCATATCTTCATTGATCCTCATAGAATATAGGTGAAAAAATTGACCTTGTTATCATTCAAAGTTTCCAAATGGTCAAGTATGGTCTGGATATACTCAACCAAGAACATAGCTCTCACGGGTCCACCTTATCTAATAATAGTCGGAGGGTGATAAAACTGAAACTCCATCAGCAGGTCAGACATGCCCTTCTCAACCCAATCTAGGTCTCTTTTCATTAATTTCATGAAGCGAGCAAATTTATCTCATAATAGATCCCCTACTTTATCAACATGAACTATTAGTGCCTTAGGTTCTACTGCTGGAAGATCATCTACATCCATAACCTCGTGTCATTCTCTCAACAAGATTCATTGTGGAGAAATATATCTATAATGAAAAACACATGTCTCAGGACATATAACATCACTTAATCATGGTTTCATAAGAACAAAACACAATAAGACAACACAGGTCTTTTCTCTAATCCCTACCACACAATAAAAAATGAGTTTATATCACTACCTTTAATCATCATACATCCAGGTTCTAGTTAACAAAGGGTATCCTCATTCTCATTATTCAAGTTTCTAATTTAGAAACCCATTTATTATAGAATTACATAATTTTAAAATATTTATCAAATTTCATGTTAGGATCCATTTCAAGTTTAATTTCACAAGAAACGAAAAACATTTCAAGTGTAAAAATTTACCCATATCTTGTTTTCTCATGTGTGAATAAAATAAAGCATGTTAAAATAATATTTATTTACAAGACTGATTCATGAAAACTCATATATAATTCTATACTGGTACATGATTCAAATATCAACAAGTCCTTGAAACAATTATCACATCACATCACAAGTTCATCACCCTAGGTGAAACAACATCAATTGTAGCAGCAACTGGAAATAACAACAATCCCACCCTGGGTGCTTGGGTTTTCTTCCATACATGTGGTAGCTACTCTTATATAAGAGCCCAAAATCCTTTCTTGGATCTTCCTAGTCTCATATATAGATTTATGATATAGTAAGACAAAACAAAAGGAAAATTAAACACTTTTGATACCACATTGTAACGTCTCGACATGAGTGTCGCACACCAGTTCTCCAAGACGGTTTGTCACATGACCTCAAGCATGCATCCCCATACCCCAGAGGCTATTAAACAACAGAGAGGGTATAATACCAATCATGGGGAGACTATACCCTCATTATTAGAGTAATACAATAGAATAAATAAATAAACAATAACCAGGGAATGATATAACATAACCTGAATAAAACAGAATCACAGGATGACCAACACTATAAAATATAATATAAAAAGTAAATAGTTGATATTACATGATAAATTATGTGACATGTTTCCAAATGAAACTCAAAAATAAAGTTACTGAAAACTCTCAGGTGGGTCCAGAACTATGTTTAGTTCCCTTATCCATTATCTATCCCAAGTCATTAATCTGACATAGGTCTTTTGACCTTATCATGTCCTGCAACCATGAAATCTAATCGAGTACTGATCAAAAATCCTGAGTAGGGTGTGATTAAAACTTCATAGGCAACCAAAAATGGTGTTCAAAACAATATCTAGTCAATAATATATGTCGTTGTATAAATAATAAAACACAATAAAAAAGGTAAACAATTTACATTATTAAAATATTATTTCTTTAACCACACTACACCCCTGGGAACCCACGGACACCCAAATAATATTATTTGTCTAAATTTCATTATTACCATTAATAGTTCATAATTTAATGCCATGTTTACCATTTATTTTTCCATAATTCATGATTGGATGTCCATGTTACCATTCATCATTTAAATTCACATATATAACAATATCACAGTACCACGTATATCACCATGTTACATGTCTAAAAAAACCCACTAATTAATTCAACAATAAATTAATCAAATTTAGTAATATCATATTCACATCATTCCATTAATTTAATAATTAATTAATCATATTAATTCCATTAATTAATTCAACAATTAATACATCCTTTACATTAATCTCTATATGCCAACAATAAAATCAACAATTAGTAATTAAATTCATAATCTCCATATCACAAAATTAACTGAACAATTAATTATTTACTTTCATAATCACAATATCTCCTCAATTAATTAAATAGTTAATTACCTAAATTCATAAATCTCAATATCAGATAATTAATTCAAAAATTAATTATTATCGATTCACAATCCATTAATTAATAAATTCACCAAATTAATTAATTTAATTATATAAATAAATCTCTAAATGAACCCAATAAATTAAATAATTACATTTCTGTGATTAAAATCATGACTATGGGATTTGAATCATAGTCCACCTACCCAAATTTTGTGACAATGCTCTCCAATGGAAGAATCCTCAATTTGTACTGAATAACAGCGTATAACGAGATACAAATATAAAACCATAAATCATGATCGAACAATTAAAGATAACTTAAATATAGATATAAATATTAAAAATAGGTAAAAAAACCCTATAATGAAATGAACATTAATGTAAAGTGAAAGAAAACCTCAAGGGAAAAGATCCACTTACTAGGAGGGGTGAATATCTTCAATCTGGGCTTCGAATCCCTACGAACAGAGTTCACAGAGGATTGAAATATATTTGGGAGGCTCTTAAATTAATAAAAATCGATTATACATGGATTTAGGGAATTTGAGGGTATAATATGGTTTCTCATGAAATTTTCTAATAAAATTTGGGGGATAAAAACTTTGTATGCATAGTTTGCGGCTTGGGGTGTACAGTTTACTCTAACTATGTGGCTTAACCATACGCCTCTTATAGGGGGTGCATAGTTTCTTATTTCAGGGGGAATGGTTTGAAAAACTATGTTTAAGACAAGAAAACCCCTCTGTCTAGGTTTCCATGGTTTACTGGGCCAGGGTCCATGTTTAGAAAAAATTGTGCACCAACCGTGCACTGCCCTCTTTATTCCATTTTGTTTTCAAAATTTCACCCAAACACACCCAAAGTTAAAACCCAAATGAAAATTAATCAATACTAAGAAAAATATTAACTATAAAATAGCCTGATACATCTTCAAAAAAGGTTGGGTTTTACAATATACACTACATAAAAGAATATAGTTTTATAACATAACAAACATCTCAAAAAATACAAATTGTGACAAAACTTTATTACCTCTACGATAAATTTGAAACTATAAACCCCTTGGAAGATATATCATAAAATAGATATGTATATAAAAATAAATTCAAGTATAATAATCATATAATACATTCATGGAAAATATATACACCACAAAACAAGAATAAGTGGTGAACATGGTATGTATCTCATAGAAATAAAAGTGACATTAGAACAATAGTTACTACTTGATTATCTTTTGAATCATTAAATACATGAAATAATAACATCAATTGAAACTTTTAATAACATTACATAAATTAATTTCATGATATAACCTTTCATAGGTCAGTATATATTCCTCAAAAAAATGAATTTCATAATAACTAATAAGTCTCAAGGGAATGTAAATTGAGACAAAAACCCTTACAATTGTGGTAACATCTGAATCAGAAAACCCAAAAGTAAAAATCATAAAATGAAACATTTAAATATCATGAATATAAAATAATTCATTATATAATATATAAAAATGTTTATTAGATACACCACACAAAATAATTGAGTGGTGAATATGACATTTATCTCACAGATGTAAAAAAATGAGATGAATATCCCTTACAAAGATCATATCATTAAAGTGAGAATAAATCAATGAAATAATTATGTTTTTCAAATGTAAATCCTAAATATAAAAATATAAATAAATTATGAAACAATAAATTGTAATTTCATTCATATTCTTTTCATAACATAACCAATGACATCGAATTTTAGCCCAATGAATGGAAATTGGGTTAAGAAATCCCTTACCTTGAGTCGGATTTGTCTTGATTGTCCTATATCTTCCTCAATAATAAACATATATTAATTAATATATATCTTGAGAACCTTTTCCAATTTTATTATTACTTTTATTTCTCTTATATACATGTTATATATAATTAATTAGTCAACAATTTTTAATTCAGATGTTTTGGCTATATTTAGATTATGTGTCAAAGTTGACTTTGATAGGTTGACTATGGTCAATAAATTCATTATTTAAGCATATATAGAAGAATAATAATGACATAATCATTAAAAAATTTCTTCAATTATACTTTTAAAATCATACATGAAAGTCGGTTATGAAAAATGATCAGATGCTATGATCATGAAGACGGTAGCTCGTACGTATGTGTGAGTAACATTCCCAATTTTGAATGATCATTATGTAAAAAAGTTATGTAATATTTATCTTCATAGAAAGAAAATTATATCATATATAAAATATTATTTAATTATATATAATTATATTTCATTCTTTTGATGTTTCAATAAAAAATGAAGAATCGCATCACTTCGAGGAGGTGGTAGTCCACACATCCATGAACGAAATTTTTACTTTTTCCTTAACGGAAATGGAAAGAATAAAATTATATGTTATATGTATAGATAGATAATTATGTCATTAATATAATAAATATTTCATTTATATCATATATTTTTATTAAACCCATTCTTAATTCATTCTATGTCAATCATGAACGAATCACGTCGTTTTGAGGAGGTGGTAGTCCACACTTCAAGAAATGATGTTATTATATTATCACAATATGGAAAACCTAGAGGTACATCTTATATAATAATTAAATAATCATAAAAATAATATATATCATATATAAATATTATTTCAATAATAATTCCCAACCATGAAGGGTGGTAGAGGAAAAATGAACGACATCGTTTCGCGAGGCGGTAGTCTGTCGTACACACGAACAATGATTTTGTTACACGTTTGATGGAAATTTGTATACATGTACGAATAAACCATTGTAAAACCCCCATCCCTCCAAATATATCCCTCCTAAGTTGGAAATGAATAAAGGGATATAAATACCCCTTAGTCCCACTTTCAGTTGGCCCTGGGGTGGTGACATGCACCGAGGGTAAACAATCTCACAAAATGGGAGGCATTGACCTTTTTAAAGAAAAAAATATTGAGAGATAAGATGGTCCATCCCAAAAAAATGAAAATTAATATATATATATATATATATATATATAATAAATAAATAATCCATTCTACATTCATGTTCAAAATAAAACTGTTATGAATATAATGAAACTCTAAGTAAAATACCAAAATCAAGGCTAAGAAGTGATATGATAACTATTCGAACATCTGAGCAAGTAAGGTCTAACATGGTCCACATAGTCCTCCTATAAACTAGAAAATAGTTTTATATACACAGGGTGAGAATAAAAGTATACTCAGTATAAAAAACAATGTATCTCATGCACAATTTATAGAATAATATTAATACTCCCATGAGAAAAAAGTTGAACCAAACAGCAAAAAAGAAAGTATACTTATCACCCCAACCTCACTGGGGAGTTCACACCAAATAACACAAGTCAAGTAATGTAATATAGTAAATACATCTATTATTTGGGTACCATTCACCACATAACCCTATATTAGCCACTCTTGCCTAATGGAAAACATCCTCGCACTCCCTCCTCTTAAAAAAGTATCATGTCACAACATGCCCACAGACACATGGGCCTCATACCTAGTCCTGTCACCTGTAAAAATGAAGCACATCAAATCCTACCTAGAAACACATGGGCCTCACAACTACTCTCATCACCTAGGAAAACTAATCACATTACATCCCACCCACACACACCTAGTCTTCACATCTATTCCCATCACCTGGTAAAACAATGCAAATCACATCTCTCCCACACACACATGTGGTCCTCACACCACATATCATACCAAAGACACATGGGAAAGTACAACTCATCTCATCATGAAGACACTTGGGAAAGCACAAATGACCTTCACACACTTGGGTCTCCCCACTACATCCTTCAGGAAGAATATTAGGCTATGATCACCTAGAAAAAGGATCGGGGAATAATGGGTCTCTAACTATCTATTCTCCCACCAGAATGTTTGGGAAAAACACTCTCCCCTATGATGATGGGATTATTTGGAACATAGTGCTCAAATATGGTGGTTTGTGTATATAAAAAAAAGAAAAATAAATGTATACATAGATATAATACAAAACAATCCTTCCCAGCCTATGGGTTCTCAAGAAAACAACCAACACACAATACCCCCTTTGATGCTACCTATAAAAGCAAACCACACAACTAGCCACAAACTAAATTCATACCCCCCATCCAATTAATTTAACCAATAACTATTAATTATTAAACCATTATACCTAGGAAACTAATAGGAACAACACACAATATGGCATACAGTAAAAATCTCCCAGAGGAAGAAGAACCCTGGTAAATTAACCCACCTCACATTCTTCTCCGTTTAACACCCACACCAACCACTTCCATCACCATTCTAAAAAGTAATTTTTCCCAGTACATACTCTCTCTAAGGAAAACCCCAAAATCATAGCGACACCCATCATCCCATCTCATCACAACCATTCTCAAAATCCCTACTACATAACCACGCCATAATCATCACATCTAGCAATATAAACATATCACAACACAATCGTAGACCTGCTGCACAAAAATTCCCATTCATTCACTACTACAACCTGGCCCTTTATCAGTGCTAAAAACCGGCATTAATAGCGCTAGAAAAGCGCTGTTAATACCGGCGTAGATAAAGGGGGGTCCACTTTATCAGCGCTCCGAGAAGCGCTGATATAGGAGACCATTATCGGTGCTAAAAAAGCACTGATAAAGGACCGCCTTTATCAGTGCTTCTCTTAGCGCTGATAATGGTATTCTATATCAACGCTTCTCGGAGCATTGATAAAGGTCTCCTATATCGTCGCTTGAAGGAGCGCTGATAAAGGGTTCCTTTATCAGCGCTCCTCTAGCGCTGTTAAAGGTGTCCTTTATCAGCGCTAAAAAAGCGCCGATAAAGGCCCCATCGCCTGCACCTACAAAACAGTACCTGCACACCTGCACACCAGAATACCTGCACAAAGTAGCACATGCACACCTGCACACCATAGCACCCGCACCCAATATTTTGACCGACAACGGTATATACATTTACTTAACATCATGAATACAAAAAAACGCATTGCTATATACATTTCAAACATTGTTTTACATGGTTACATTTACAATTATTCAACAACAGTTATAAACATTCACGTTTCATCCTTTGATATCTGTGATCCGCTCTCGACGGTATTTGTTGCCGAACAAAGCATCCGAACTCAAGGAAAAAAATTCACCTATATAAGAAAACAAATATTATGTTAGTAATGAAATAATGAAAGAAATTAAAATAGTAATATGAAATAATACATTAATATGGAAATGTGAAACTAAAATATGAAATTTTAAACTCAAAAGTTTTCATTTTCATAACAATGAAAGGGAATAATGTAAAATCAATATGTTTTTGATTGATTTATCTCATTTAATAAATACTGATTCTTTATCTAATGAAAAGCTTTACCAGTCACACCGTGCATCAGTCGGATTGAGGTGCAGTCGATTCTTACACGTCACAAATGACTCGTGGATCGTTTTCCTAAAGTATCAAAACAATACGAACACGTTTGCTCGGTTTGGCGTATGTCATTGGTGTTGTTTTCCAAAGTTTATCTCAATTTGAAACTGATATCATACACTTTTAGCCATACCGGTCACACTGTGTGTCAGATTGAGGTGCGGTCAATTCGTACACGTCGCAAATGACTCGTGAATCATTGTCCAAAAGTATCAAAACAATCCGAACGCTTTTCCTCGGTTTGGCATATGTCATTGGTGTTGTTTCCCAAAGTTTATCTCAATTTGAAACTGATATCAGACACTTTTAGCCATACCGGTCACATCATACGTCGGATTGAGGTGCGGTCAATTCATACACATCACAAATGACTCGTGGATTGTTGTCCTAAATTATCAAAACAATACGAACGCGTTTTCTCGGTTTGTCGTATGTCATTGGTGTTGTTTTCCAAAGTTTATCTCAATTTGAAACTAATATCAGACACTTTTAGCCATACCAGTCACACCGTGCGTCGGATTGAGGTGCGGTCAATTCGTACACTTCACAAATGACTCATGGATCGTTGTCCTAAAGTATCAAATCAATACATACGCGTTTTCTTGGTTTGGAGTATGTCATTGGTGTTGTTTTCCAAAGTTTATCTCAATTTGAAACTGATATCAGACACTTTTAGCCATACTGGTCACACCGTGCGGTCGATTGAGGTGCGGTTGATTCGTACATGTCAGAAATGACTCTTGGATCATTTTCCTAAAGTATCAAAACAATCCAAACGCATTTGCTCGGTTTGGCGTATGTCATTGGTGTTGTTTTCCAAAGTTTATCTCAATTTGAAACTGATATCAGACACTTTTAGCCATACCGGTCACACCGTGCGTCGGATTGAGGTGCGGTCAATTCGTACATGTCACAAATGACTCGTGGATTGTTTTCCAAAAGTATCAAAACAATCCGAACGCGTTTTCTTGGTTTGGAATATGTCATTGGTATTGTTTTCCAAATTTTATCTAAATTTGAAACTGATATCAGACACTTTTATCCATACCTGTCACACCGTGCATCGGATTGAGGTGCGGTCGATTCGTACACGTCAAAAATGATTCTTGGATCGTTGTCCTAAAGTATCAAAACAATACGAATGTGTTTGCTCAGTTTGGCGTATGTAATTGGTGTTGTTTTCTAAAGTTTATCTCAATTTGAAACTGATATGAGACACTTTTAGTCATACCGGTCACACCGTGCGTCGGATGGAGGTGTGGTCGATTCGTACACGTCAAAAATGACTCGTGGATAGTTTTCCTAAAGTATCAAAACAATCCGAACGTGTTTCCTCATTTTGGCGTATATCATTGTTGTTGTTTTCCAAAGTTTATCTCAATTTGAAACTGATATCAGACACTTTTAGCCATACCGGTCACACCGTGCGTTGGATTGAGGTGCGGTCAATTCGTACATGTCACAAATGACTCTTGGATCGTTTTCCTAAAGTATCAAAACAATACGAACGCATTTGCTTGGTTTGGTGTATGTCATTGGTGTTGTTTTCCAAAGTTTATCTCAATTTGAAACTGATATCAGACACTTCTTGCCATATCGGTCACACCGTGCGGTCGATTGAGGTGTGGTCAATTTGTACTCATCAAAAATGACTCGTGGATCGTTGTCCTAAAGTATCAAAACAATCTGAATGCATTTGCTCGATTTGGTGTATGTCATTGGTGTTGTTTGCCAAAGTTTATCTTAATTTGAAACTGATATCAGACACTTTTAGCCATACCGGTCACACTGTGTGTCGGATTGAGGTGCGGTCGATTATTACACATCACAAATGACTCGTGGGTCGTTGTCCTAAAGTATCAAAACAATCCGAACATGTTTTCTCAGTTTGGCGTATGTCATTGGTGTTGTTTTCAAAAGTTTATCTCAATTTGAAACTGATATCAGACACTTTTAGCCATACCGGTCACACCGTGCATCAGATTGAGGTGCGGTTGATCCGTACACGTCACAAATGATTCGTGGATCGTCTTCCTAAAGTATCAAAACAATACGAACGCGTTTTCTCGGTTTGGCGTATGTCATTGGTGTTGTTTTCCAAAGTTTATCTCAATTTGAAACTGATATCAGACACTTTTAGCCATACCGGTCACACCGTGCGTCAGATTGAGGTGCGGTCAATTCGTACATGTCACAAATAACTCGTGGATAATTTTCCTAAAGTATCAAAACAATCCAAACCCGTTTCCTCGGTTTGGAGTATGTCATTGTTGTTGTTTTCCAAAGTTTATCTCAATTTGAAACTGATATCAGACACTTTTAGCCATACCGGTCACATCGTGCGTCAGATTGAGGTGCGGTCAATTCGTACACATCAAAAATGACTCATGGATCGTTGTCCTAAAGTATAAAAACAATCCGAATGCGTTTGCTCGGTTTGGCGTATGTCATTGGTGTTGTTTTCCAAAGTTTATCTCAATTTGAAACTGATATCAGACACTTTTAGCCATACCGGTCACACGGTGCGTCGGATTGAGGTGCAGTCGATTCGTACACGTCACAAATGACTCATGGATCGTTGTCATAAAGTATCAAAACAATACAAACGAATTTTCTCAGTTTTCCATATGTCATTGGTGTTGTTTTCCAAAGTTTATCTCAATTTGAAACTGATATCAGACGCTTTTAGCCATACCGGTCACACCGTGCATCGGATTGAGGTGCGGTTGATTCTTAAACGTCAAAAATTACTCGTGGATTGTTTTACTAAAGTATAAAAATAATCTGAACACGTTTTCTTGGTTTGGCGTATGTCATTGTTGTTGTTTTCCAATGTTTATCTCAATTTGAAACTGATATCAGACACTTTTAGCCATACCAGTCACACCGTGCGTCGGATTGAAGTGCTGTCAATTCTTACACGTCAAAAATGACTCATGGATCATTTTCCTAAAGTATCAAAACAATCCGAATGATTTTGCTCGGTTTGGCGTATGTCCTAGGTGTTGTTTTCCAAAGTTTATCTCAATTTGAAACTGATATCAGACACTTTTAGCCATACCGGTCACACTGTGCATCAGACTGAGGTGCGGTCGATTCGTACACGTCAAAAATGACCCGTGGATCATTGTACTAAAGTATCAAAATAATCCGAATGCGTTTTCTCAGTTTTCTATATGTCATTGGTGTCGTTTTCTAAAGTTTATGTCATTTTCAAACTAAGTAGTAGGAATTCACTAATCTAAGGATATGAAACATAAGAAAGGGAGATCATAGATTCTCAATAAGTGTAAAGGGAGATATCAATGACCATATAAAGATAACATAAGTATTAGGAATTCACCTTCATTGTCCTATTTGTTTACATTCTTCCATCAGGTACGATGCCCATTCATTTCTAAAGACATTTATATCATCTTATGAATATGAGTTTTTGCGACAGTCCTAGTAGTACTGGAAAAATATAAATACACAAAGGATTAATAATTATTTTAAATAAATTAATAATTATTTTCAAAAATACCTCTTCAGGGATGCTAGTTTGTTCGTGAAATATGATCTCTTTCGTAAATTTACAAACATAATAACCGCAGTCCTTTTCATTGGTTTGTTTCGGACACTACAGAAACATCGAGAAAAATAAGTAATTTGTTTTGATATGTATTTGGATAGTGAAATATAATTATATATACCCAGATAATTCTCCATTTGTAGATCATGTGGGCATTGTCGTCCTTATGCCCTGGATTCATTCCAGCCTTTAGACGATATTCATGCACCACCCTATCATAACAAAATCCTCATTAAAAGATAATATAAATTATATAACTAGATATTTAGTTCTAAAATGTTGGATCTAGTGTATTACAAATTGACAATCGCCATCATGTGTGGTTGGTTAGTTGGATATCCATGTAGTGAATCTAGAAAATAAATCTTTGGAGTATCCAAATTGATTGCAATGAGCATCCAATGTTCCCTAAAAAAACAAAAAGAAATAAGTAATGATAGAAATGAAAAAATAATTGATATGATTAAAATGTAGAGTTTTAACCTTGCATCGTTGGTATTAAAAAGATCATGTCAGTCGTAATTCTTCTTTGAAACGTTCTGAGGAGATTTGACATCAATTCAGCCTGAAAATTAGAATCTATTTCTGTTCGTTGTGTAGAAATGGTGTGAGGACTAACGAGTCCAAATTTGTATTCATGGGAAAATCCCTTCAATTGTTTTTCATATATACTCCTGTGAAAAATATGAGATGTATTTATCCATAATTATCAAAGTATATCAGCTTCTGTAAAATCAAATCATGAAAACATACCTCATGTATACATTTATAACTGAGTCGCCTAGCCAGTCGTATGTGATGATCTCAGAAACAGCGTCTGCACTAACAAAATCTATTGTTTCCTCTCCATACATATCATTTTCACAAACAATTGTATGACTCTTTCCGTCTTTCATTTTCGTATCCACATGATCTTGCAATGATATTAAATGTGGATATAGAACGGGCGGGGTGAACGCGCTCTCAGTAGATCGTTTTGATCGGTTGGTTGATCCAATGTTGGTGCCGATCTTTAGTTTTAGCTTCTCCATTTTATCCTTCTGTAATAACATTCATCAGTTCATCCATTTTCTAATTTAATGTTAAAGGTTCTGCTTGAAAAATGATCTGGAAATGAATACCTCCTACTTGACATGTTTTTTTACAAGATTCGACGGCCATGCAACGAATGTTCCAACAGCATTTTCCACCGTATGAATGTCGTCATCATCATTTGGAACGGGTAGCTCGGCGCTCGGCTCATGAGCTACGTTAATCGACACTTTGAAATGACCGGTTGGAAGTGGTCTGGAGTGTAGCGTGTCATTCTGCATATTGAACACCATAGCCCTCGCTACAAGGCAATGGGTGGGAGTTGAAAGATATAAATCACAGTCATTTTCACCCTGCAGAATATCATTACATGAAAGGTATCAGTGTCTATGTGATTCACATCTCACAAAAATGAATATTATAACATTGATTACCTCAGTTAAGTCAGGTCTTTGACGAGAATGGCTCGCCTCAAAGCTGGTGAGGGGTGGATCTTCTCGCGGGGGTTATTCTTGAGTTGTTTGTTCTCTTCGCCTCTCCTCCATCAAACTCTTTAGCATCTCTCCCTGAGTTTGGATTAGTTCTTCCAGGGTAGCTACTCTATCTCTCATTACATGCAATTATTTAGTTTGTTCATCGTCTTGTTTTTTTTTCTGAAAATATGTCCGGGGTGACACCCCAAAACCCACACCTCTGACGCGGCCATACTGTTCTGGCTGTTTCAAGGCTGTTGAAAGTATGTCTGCATCCGGTGCGGTTGTTGTTGATTCCTGTGACTATGTCAAATAGAAAATATGAAAATATAAGTAATCATCGTTATGTAATAGTGATTTAAAGAAAAACAAGTTTATATTTTGTCATACTTACACATGTTTCCCACACTTTTTGTGTGTTTTCATCTATCAGTTTCCCCTCTTTATTAACACGAGCCTCCTTCCATAGCACATGGCGTGGAATGGAAGTGACTTGAGATTTTGCTTCATCAATCTGCATATAAACATAGAAACATGGTTACAGTGTTGTTTTATGTCACATAAAATTATTACAGTACTTTTAAAATACATACCAATTTTTTTTCAATTGAAGCGTACCCCATCCTTGCTTTATGGTAGGGGTACACTGGTTTTGCTGCCCGTTCCTTATTTTCAGCACTCAGTTGTTGTTTCATAAATAAAAACCTATCAATCAACGTGATGAATAGAAGCAACATTACACAATGTGTAATCAAACACAATGTACCTAAAAATTCTATTCCGCACGACGGTTGCAAAACGCATCCCACGTTCCTTGGGATATCAAGTGTGCATAAAGACGAGGCGGGTGCGGCTTGATTTTCCCTTCAGCATCTTTCAGATGATGTTTTGTTAAAATGGTGCGAAAGCCTCTATGAATCATTCCTGCCAGTCTGAAAACAATTATTTGTGCGAAACATATACTATAAATGCACTCTGCAAGAGATGATGAAGGGTTAGTCAATATTTCAATATTTTATTTTATTTTTATAAATTAAATAGATGATATCGTAATGTTACCATAATATCTTCACACATTAATGTTTTCAACCTGCTGACAACATGGTGCCATGACTCTACGTCAATCAGCACGCGTTGTTGAGTGACGATTCCAATGTAGCTACTAAACATGGCTTTGTTGGGGTTTACATGTTGGCCTAGTTTATTCCATCCCACCTCATATTTGATGCCTTTTTCTTTTGCCTTAAAGATTTTTGCTAAAACTGTCAAACTACAGTGCACCTGTTTTTTTTTGTCGTTGGGGTTTCATCGCCTACCATTTACTCAGTATATGCATCATCATTATGTTTCTCCGAAGCGCTAGCATCGACACTGACACCAGCTGCAATAGGTTGAGAGACCTGTTGTACGTCAGTAGTGGGACCAGCTGCAACAGGTTGAGAGACCTGTTGTCTCTCATCAGTGGGACCACCTGCAACAGGTTGAGAGACGTGTTGTGTCTCAGGATTGGGTGCATCAGCAGGTGAAGAAGTCATTATCTGCAGAACTGGTTTAAAATTTAATTTAGATCACATAAAAGCAACAGCGAATAGATAATAACATAATGTAACACGATCTATATTACAATAAAAATCAATAACCTGATTATTGAACACCCTTTTTTTTAAAGGCTGAAGGGATTTGACCCCTCTATCAACTATCCATATCCATTCATTGTGGTCTCCTCTGACATACAAAAGGTCGTCTACATTGGGACCACTGCGAAATGATTTCGAAGTCCCAATGAAAGGTTCATCTTCCGTTGAATTTTTATCTGACCCTTCAGCTGTTTTGGTCGATAACAGAACAATTGACCAGTTTCAGTTTGCGGGATCTAGAACATAAAATACTTGAACTGCCTGTGATGCCATTATAAATGGTTTGTCTTTCTCCTCTTCCTTACTGAAATCAACTTTCACGAATCCCAAATCATCTATTTTAACAGCACTCTTGTTATCAACCCACTTTCATTGAAATATCAGAACTTGAAATTTATTATAATCCAACTCCCATATTTGTTTGATGATGCCAAAGTATGACATATTCGCATAAATTGGATTTCTGTCCTTAGCACCGGAAACATGCATCACTTCAGCCACAAGTGTAACCCCACTATTCTTCATGGTACTATCTTCATCATGTTCATTAGTATAAAATGTATAACCATTAACTACATAAGCATTGTTAGATAATTCATACACACTTGGTCCTCCGGCTAGCCATCGAAGTCGTTCTAAAATTGACTTTGGATTTTCATCTGACTTCTTAAAAATATGATCTCAAAACCATCCTATAAACTGTCGATTATGTGTATCTGATATCCATTTTTCAGCCCTTGATGGATTTAAATGCCTAAGAATTTCATTGTGGATTTCAACATATGCGTCAACGTCGAAACAGTTATGAAAAACATAAAGGTGGGCCTGCTCCCAATCTGTAATATTGATTGTGACAACCTTTCTTCCAGAAATTCCTTCACCCTCAAGCCGCCCAGTGTGACGAGATTTTGGTAAGCCAATTCTTTACACACCAGAAAAGTATTCGGTATAGAATTCAACGGCTTCCTTAACAATATATTTCTCTGCAATACAACCCTCTGGCCGACTTTGATTTTTGACATACCCTTTCAAAATCTTCATATACCGTTCAATGGGGTACATCCATCTGTAATGTACATGACCACATAGTCGAATCTCTCTCACCAAGTGGACCATCAAATGAACCATCATATCAAAAAATGAAGGCGGGAATTACATTTCTAATTCACATAATATGACGGCAATTTATTTTTCCATAGCTGGAAATTTTGCCGGGTCTATAACTTTGCTTCATATAGCTTTGAAGAAGAAACACCATTTCATTAATGTATGGCGGACATTCTTGGGAAAAATGCAACGTAAAGCAATTGGAATGAGATTTTTCATCAAAACATGACAGTCATGTGATTTCAGACCTTTTAACTTCAAGTCGCTCATTGACACAAGGTTAATGATATTTGACGAATACACCTCTGGAACCTTTACGTCATTCAAGAAGTTGAAAAACTGATATCTCTCCTGCCTGGAAAGAGTGTAAGCAGCAGGAGGAAGAAATGTTCGTTTTTCACCCTTCACTAGTGCCAACTCTTCTCGTATTCCCATCTTAACCATGTCCAACCTAGCCTTAATTCCATCTTTTTTTCCAGATGTATTTAGCAACGTGCCGATAACACTTTCAAATACATTTTTTTCTACATGCATAACATCAATAAAATGTCTTACATACAGACAATTCCAGTATTGTAATTCAAAAAAATTGATCTCTTTTTCCAACCAATTTTCGTAAGGTTTTTCGAAGCCGGTTTACCAAAAGTAGTGTCCACATTTTTAAATTTCTCAAACAATTGATCACCTATTAGTGGAGACGGTGTTGTACGTTCTTCTGAACTTACATTGAATGATGTCTTCCAAGAACGGTACTTATGCCGTCGCGGTAGAAATCTGCGATGTCCTAGAAACACGGTTTTCGATGAATGTTTCAACCTAATTGATTGTGTACCTTCTTCGCAAACAGGACAGCCTTGAGTTCCTTTAATGCTATATCCTGAAAAATTTCCATAAGAAGGGAAGTCATTTATCGTCCCATACAACATGACTCTCAAAGTGAAATCTTCCTTTCTGTAAGCATCATACAATGTAACACCTGAATCCCACAATAATTTCAAATCTTTGATCAATGGAGCTAAATAAACATCAATATCATTACAAGGTTGTTTTGGTCCTGATATAATCATAGATAACATGATGTATTTTTGTTTCATGCATAACCACGGTGGTAAGTTATAATTTATCAACATAACCGGCCATGTACTATGACTGTTGCTTTGAAAACCAAAAGGATTCACTCCATCTGTAGATAACGCAAGACGAAGGTTTCTCGACTCGTTTCCAAATTCAGGATACTCATGATCGATTCTCTTCCACTGAGGAGAGTCTTCCGGGTGATGTAGTATCCCATCTTTAATTCTTGTATCTGCATGCCATGTTAATTGTTCTGCAGTCTACTCACTTCAATATAGGCATCTAAACCTTGGAATGATTGGAAAGTACCATACAACTTTAGTAGGACTGGATTCATCTTTCTTGTATCGAGAAGCACCACACTTTGGGCATTCTTTAAGTGATTTGTGGTCCTTGCGAAATAGTATACAGTCATTCGGGCAGGCGTGTGTTCTTTCCGAGATCATACCCATAGAGTGTAGCATTCGTTTGGCATCGTATGTTCAGCTCAGGAGCTCATTATCTTGTGGGAGCATGTCATTCAAGAGGAAAAGTAGTTTCATAAAATTGTCGTCACTCCACCCGTTATCTGCTTTCAAATTATACAGCTTCAGTACGGCTGAAAATGCTGTATATTTAGTGCAACCAGCATACAATGGCGTCTTTGCACAACTTTTTAACATCTCAAACAATTTTGGGCAATCACGAAGTTCATCTTCGAAGGTCCTTGTCATTTTCTCAATACGATCTTCATCATCATTCACATCTGTAATCACATCCTCCATACGGTCATTTTCATTGTTCATGTTTGTAATCATATCAGATGATCCATAAAATGCAGTGTCACCCCAGTCACTACCTACATTCGTTGTTTCCCCGTGTTTATTACAACATGTATAACTTTGATCTATTCCGTGACAGATCAAGTGTACTTCCAACTCATCTAGACTAATTTGTTTTGAATAACAACAGGGTAAACACGGACAATGGATTTGAGAAGAGTCACATGCATGATCTTTTTCAAACTTGATAAATTCTTTCATGCCTTCTTCATATACTTTTGTCAACCGATTGGCATTCATCCATTCTTTATTTATATTCATCCTATTTGAAATCCATAGGATGAGTATATAGGTTAGAGGAGAAGGAATATGAGTATAATTTAGATAAAAAACAAGATACTTCAAGAAAATAATGTGACCATGAAATGAATAAGTCTAGAATGTTGTGGATCTTGAATACATTCTTTGACTGATTTGGAGAAATGACTTCTCGAACCTTTTATAGATAACCTTGAACTCCTTCCAAGGAAATAATGTGACCATGAAACAATACCTCTTAAACAAAATATGGGGAATTTATAATGTTGTAATAAAGACAAATCTCTCTAAAAACACCCAAAATAACCTCCAGATTATTGGACTACTCCTCCTATATATTGTAATACACCAAGAAGTATTCTAAAAAAACGAAAATGGAGGTGTCTAGAAAGATATTAAAGATCTAGTTCATCAGTTCCATGAAATAGATAGAGCATTGGTGATCCCAAATGGAATTCATAAATACTTTAAATTTCCATATCGACTTTAAAAATCTATCTTTTGAGCATCCTCTTCCCAAACCCTCAACTGTTGGTACCCTGATCTCTAGAAAATTTTCAAAAACCAATAGAACCTTATAATATGGTCAAAAAAATCATCAATTATAGGCAATATGTAATTATTCATTATTATCACCTGGCTTTGACTACGGTAGACTGTTAAAATTAATAGGCTATGATATGACTTCATTGAAAACAGAATTGGAAAATCCCATAGTGACATGATCATATAGATAGAACCATTTCCCTAAAGATCTTCTAGCTGATCTTTTAGCTCCTCTAAATCGACCAGAGCCTTATGATGTGATGGAATGGAAAATGGGATCGTCCTGTGAATCAAATAGATAGAAAACGCAAACACTCATTGGAAAGGTTATCCCATGAAGTCCTCTAGAAATAATTTTGTGTACTTTTCCATGACCATTGGAATTTCACATGAAGAACACTTCCCAACAACCCCAAGTAAAACCTTGGAAAAATGACATGATATGAACCATAACATAGAAGCAACTAGTCATACCCTACATGGTTATAGATCACAATCTCCAAAAAAGACATGGAATCTCCTGTTAAGAGTAAGTAACTGAACCCAATGGTGATAATAGTCATCTAGTGCACTAAATCCAATAAAAAAATCCAAGACAATAATGAGGTCAGAAAAGACCAGGTCTAAAACATGGAATTCCGAAATTTCCTCCATGCCAAGTACCACAACACAACTCTCAAAGAACATGAAACCATGACCATTTTTCCTACCCAAAAGGGTTAGCCAATACATGAAATAATTCATAAACTCTGCCGTCATACCCAAGTAATAAAAAAATATGTGTAATTAATGACTAGGATTCACCATTTTGAAATGAAACCAATACTATAGAATAATTAAAAAAATTCACCTCGAATTGTGGTTGGCCAAGATTATGAGTCCTCATGAATGACCTCTACTGCATTGATTTTTTCTTGATTAGACTCGTCTATGTATTATTTCCCTATTAAGAATCCCCCTTTCTTTTAGGATGTGATCCTCTGCCATTTGAAGCCTCTTATTTTAACTAAGATCCCTTAAAAAAGTGGAGCCTACACCACTCCCATTAGGATCCAATTGAAAAAATCACAAGATATTCCCCGGCTACCCAAATAGGTGGAACTCCCTCAGAGTCTCTGGTAAAATCATCCAGATGTTTCCCACATTTCTAATCTGATAAAAAAATAGGTCCATTGTCCATAGAATCCACATAATCTATTCATAAAGACTACTCAAATCCATTTCCACTACTTCTCTAAGACTCATCGTGCTTTAGATTTTATCCTCAAAAATAACTATGGATACCACCCATTAATGGAACACCATTGAGACCAATATTTCAATTAAAATATGCCTCTCACATTAATACCTTGGGAAACACCTAAAAATAGGTTGGTAGACTTAGAACAATAAGAATACATCTGATATATTTCCTCAAACCCATCTCAAAATTAATAGCCATAAGATAATCGTTCGTGGGGAGATAAAGAGATGCATGAACCAAATTACGAAATCTAGTGGCATAATCCATGACTAAATGACCACCATACTCTAGCTTTAAAAACACATAGTCATTCATCAATCTCAAGGTATCTGGGTAGAACCTCTGAAGAAATACCACTTGGAAAGTGGTAAAAGTGAGATCCTCTCTATTCCTCGAAATAATCATTGAATCGCACCACATTCAAATAAATTATTTTAAAAAGGAACCAAAAAATAACACTTTAGATGTCTTAGGGGTTTTCAAAAACTCTAAGATCTACTTCATACAGTCCAACTACTTCTTAAATTACTTGGTTTTCTTTTTAGTAAGGAAAAACACTGAATTATTCTTTGAAAATTCTTAAGTGTGGTCCATAGTTCATGTCTTATCATGGATACCAATTTAACTCACGTTTTTGAAATTATAAATCATTGAATCCAAAAAAAATTTGTATCAATGGGATGGTTCCTCTTTGGGGTACTCTAGTTCACACTCTCTATGCTTCTACATGGTCATTCTAGGAGGTATTGTCTACAAAGAAACATGAACAACCTCCATCAAGGAAAACCAAACATCAAATCACAACAAAAGAACTAAAACATAAGAATAAATAAATAAATCTAATGAAGTAGTGGGAAATCATAAAAACAACCCATAGTCAGGATCAAAACATAACCACAATCCCAAACCACCCATGGAAACTGAAGATTCAACATGAAGAATAGTTGGCCAAACACTTACCCATTCCAAACATAATTAATTCATGAAAATTAAATTTGAATCACCTTAAGGAGGAGGACCCGGTGGCGGAGGAGAAGGAGGTGTCGACAGCGGAGGCACCAGAGGCAACGGAGGCAGCGCGGAGGCAGGGCGGAGACAGGGCAGAGGCATCGGAGGCAGCGGAGGAGGAGGAGGAGGAGGAGGCCGCGGTGGAGGAGGAGGCAGCGGAGTAGGCAGAGGAGGAGGAGGAGGCGCCGGTGGAGGAGGAGGAGGATGAGGCCGCAGACTAGGAGGAGGAGGAGGAAGCGTCGGTGGAGGAGGAGGAGGACGAGGCCGCGGTGGAGGAGGAGGAGGAGGCGGCCGGAGGAGGAAGAGGCGGCGGCCGGAGGAGGAGGAGAAGTAGGAGGCGGCGGCCGCGGTGGAGGAGGAGGAGGCGGCGGCAGCGGCGCAGAGGAGGGCTTCCGTGAGAGCTTGAATGGGTGCAGGGAGGAGGAAGAGGACCCGCAGGTTTTTAACAAATCCGTGTCAGCCTTTATCAGTGCTAGTAAAAAGCGCTGATAAAGGGTGTATTTATCAGTGCTAAAATGAAAAGCGCTGATAAATACAACCTTTATCAGTGCTTTTTTAGCGCTGATAAATAAGCCCTTTATCAGCGCTTTACCATTAGCGCTGATAAAGGCAGGCGCATGCCTTGCCCAGTTTTGTGGTAGTGATTCCACACACAACCAATATATCAACATGATATTCAATTACACCACCCAAAATACACCACATCACATATCCATACCCACAACCCTACTACAACATAAGTTAGAACAATCCCACACACAACACACCACTGCACAATCCAAGGCAATGCATATTCAGATTTAATAAGCCATCTGTTCTCTAATTCCACTTGTTAACTTCTAGGGTTATTATATAAGGTATGATCTTGGGGAATCCTTTTATTAGATGAGTATATGTGGTTAATAGATTCGATGTATTTTTTAATGAGAAATATAAAAACATTCATTCATAAACATTCTATGTGCAACCATGGACCCCCAATGACCACAATTTTTAGTAGGCATATAGACCATACAATTCACAATATTGATCAAAATATTAATTAAATATTATGATCATACATCACTTTCCCCACCCCCAATTTTTTGATTCACAATAGATTCGATTACCTTTATTAATTTTTGGATTCATTCATACTCACAAGGATACATTCATACACCCACCCCTCATGTCACTCAATTGAGAGAGATAAAGTAAAACCGACTTCGAAAAAGAAGTGATCAACACTTTTTTAGTTATCCAAATCATGGGGTGCATATGTAGTAGGAACATACACTAGGGAATAGTAGATCTGAAAGCTTCAGTACAACACACGACTCCTTGGGGAAGAAAGGTCATGGGTTCATCTGATATCAAGATAAATGAGGTGGAATGAATGAAGGGAAGGCCCCCCGACTTAGAAGGATTATATTTGAGACTCATGGGATATGAAATGGTTTTGAATTTTAGTTAATGTTGAATCTTAGAAAAACACATGGTTTGACCAATTAAAATACCCATGAATCTTAAATATTTAAATATATGACTCATAGCACTTGAAATGGCTTCAAACCCACATAAATATGGTATTAAACTCATTTCATGTCAAAAAAGTTTTCAAAACATCAAGATTGCAAAAAACATGAGAAAGGAAAAACATTTGAAAATGAATCATCGTTAGATGAGTCACTTCTATTAGTAAACAATGTGAGTCACTGGTGCCACTCACCATTTGGTGAGCTACCATTACAACTCACCATACAGACTCACTATTCTGACTCACCGTTCCGACTCACCATTCTGACTCACCGGTCCAGACCCATCATTCCAACTCCCCAGTGTGAGTCATTTTTCCGAGCTACATGTGTGAGTAACCATTGCGAGATACCAATGGAATTCCATATTTCAACTCATTGTCACTACCTACCATAAAAAAACTATAGGTGGGATTCACTGTTTCAAATCACCGCTACGATCTACTATCAGAGACCTATCGTTGCAAAACATGAATTTTAGAAAAATCCAGAAATGAGTCATCGTGAAATCGAAAAACACTTCAACCACTGGATGTACATAATGTAATGGACTAGAGAGGTCTCATCCATTAAAACAATACCTATCATATTATTATCACCTTCATGAATCTGAAACAAATCCCAGAAGAAATAGGGTTCTAAACAAGCACTCCAAAAGATACCTCTTAAGGATCCCGCTACACTTGAAACACCGCTTATGTCACATCTCGTCCCTCGAGGCCCATGTCTTGACTACCCCAAGCATGCCTTACAATGGCCAGGGGATGTTGACTAGCATCGGAAAGGAATATCCTTTAAATGGGAAGGCATTTTCTTTTTTAATCTGTAGAGACACATAGTCCTAGAACACAACAAAAAGCAACCACACAGACTAGAATGCAATAAGATGCAACCAAAACGTAAACTGTTTTAGTAAAAGAGTGTTGAAAGTATAAATGGGCCAGAATACAAGCCCAACTGTAAAAGTACAAGTATGAAAGGAAGTACTATACAACTAAAAGAAATTGGAAAATAGATACTAGGTATTCCTCTGAGGTTCCTAACTATAGGGAATGTACAGATCACCTCATCAGCAGTCCATGCCTGTCAGTATCCTCTACGTCATGTCAGGCCGAATGGTCCACCTCCGAGCACCATCCAATCCTAGCTCCCTCATCCTCGATCAATGATGTACTTCATCTACACCAGACACAACAAGGTGCGGGTGAAGCCCGTGCATGGGTGAGTATAACAATACTCAGTAGGGACCCCAGGACTCCCGTAGGTCTCCTAGAGTTCCACAAAGGAAAAACCACAAAGAAAGACATCAACTATACTTAGGTATATGCCCGTACATATACCTAAGTTATCAAGATATACTCATCTCATACAAGAGGGAAGGACACCACATAGGTAACACCACGAAGGTAGATGTACCACACCGGTAACACCACGAAGATAACACCACGAAGATAACCCCATGAAGCTAACTCCACCACTACGGGAAAAATGGATAATAGCGACGGGTTATTTGTGACAGGACTTATTCCCATCGCAAATACCTTACGGAACGGGTTATTTGCGATGGGAAACTATTCCCGTCGTAAATAACCCGTTATTTGCGACGGGTTTCTTTTACCCGTCGCAAATGGTTTGGCGCGAAATTTATTTGCGACGGGGTTAGAGCCCCGTCGCAAATAACCGGCGGCGGTTAAAGAGTATTTGCGATGGGTTTCTTTTAACCGTCGCAAATGGTTTGGCGCGAAATGCGCGCGAAACTGCGCGAAGTTTATTTGCGATGGGGTTAGAGCCCCGTCGCAAATAACCGGCGGCAGGGGTTATTTGCGACGGGTCCCGTCGCAAATAACCGTTTTAATGCCACCCATAATTAAATGTGGTCGGGGTTATTTGCGACGGGACCCGTCACAAATAAGCCCGTCGCAATTAATCTAACTTATAAATACTGCCAACCGTTACAGTTTTTTTCACTCTGAACTTCTTACGGCGATCGGTTGTAAGAAAAAAATTCGATTTCGAGGAGTCAGTTGGTGGTGTCCTACAACTACAGCGGCTCGACATTGACATCAAGTTTAAGGTTTTTATCTGAATTTTAATTTAATATTTTTTTTATTTTTTTTTTATTTTAAATTTTTATAATTTTTTTTTCTGATTCCTAATGAGAAATAATTATGAATAACTATTAATAATTAACAGTAATTAGAGACAATTAAACACTAATTAATTTAAAATAGTTAGCTGTAATTACAATTAATTAGCTGTAATTATGAAAAATTAAAATTAATTTGAATTAATTAATAATAATTAGAAATAATTAACAATAATTAGTAATAATTAATAATAATTAACAATAATTATCAATAATTAACAATAATTACCAATAATTAGTAATAATTAGTAATAATTAACAATATTTAATAATATTTACCAATAATTGTCAATAATTGTCAATATTTTTCAATAATTACCAATATTTACCAATATTTACCAATAATTGCCAAAATTTACCAATAATTGTCAATATTTACCAATAATTGTCAATATTTACCAATAATTAGGAATAATTAACAATAATTAGGAATAATTACCAATAATTAGGAACAATTACCAATAATTAGGAATAATTACCAATAATTAGGAATAATTATTAATAATTAGGAATAATTAGCAATAATTAGTAATAATTACCAATAATTACCAATAATTACCAATAATTAGTAATAATTAACAATAATTACCGATAATTAGTAATAATTAACAATAATTAGTAATAATTAACAATAATTAGTAATAATTAGTAATATTTACCAATAATTCCCAATACTTGTCAATATTTACCAAAAATTCCCAATACTTGTCAATATTTACCAATAATTAGGAATAATTACCAATAATTAAGAATAATAAGGAATAATTACCAATAATTAGGAATAATTACCAATAATTAGGTATAATTACCAATAATTAGGAATAATTACCAATAATTAACAATAATTACCAATAATTAACAATAATTACCAATAATTAAAAATAATTACCAATAATTAGGAATAATTACCAATAAGTAACAATAATTACAAATAATTAACAACAATTACCAATAATTAGGAATAATTACCAATAATTAGGAATAATTACCAATAATTAGAAATAATTAGCAATAATTACTAATAATTACCAATAATTACTAATAATTACTAATAATTACCAATAATTACCAATATTTACCAATATTTTCCAATAATTACCAATAATTAGGAGTAATTACCAATAATTAGGAATAATTACCAATAATTAGGAATAATTGCCAATAATCAGGAATAATTACCAATAATTAGGAATAATTACCAATAATTAGGAATAATTAGAAATAATTAGTAATAATTACCAATAATTACCAATAATTACCAATAATTACCAATAATTAGTAATAATTAACAATAATTACCAATAATTAGTAATAATTAACAATAATTAGTAATAATTAACAATAATTAGTAATAATTAGTAATAATTACCAATAATTGCCAATAGTTGTCAATATTTACCAATAATTCCCAACACTTGTCAATATTTACCAATAATTAGGAATATTTACCAATAATTTGGAATAATTACCAATAATTAACAATAATTACCAATAATTAACAATAATTACCAATAATTAGGAATAATTACCAATAATTAACAATAATTACTAATAATTAACAATAATTACCAATAATTAGGAATAATTACCAATAATTTGGAATAATTAGCAATAATTACAAATAATTACCAATAATTAGTAATAATTACCAATAATTACCAATAATTACCAATAATTACCAATATTAACCAATATTTACCAATAATTAGGAGTAATTACCAATAATTAGGAATAATTACCAATAATTAGGAATAATTACCAATAATTAGGAATAATTACCAATAATTAGGAATAATAACATTATTACATTATTAGGAAATTTTATTATTAATATTAAAATAATATAATTTTCTATATTATATACAATTCTCCTTTCATCTGTGTGTTTTCTGTCTCCACATGTAATATTTTCATTCTTTTTCAAAATTATCAACCTACTCACCAATGGAGAGGTGAAAGTGAATGAAAATATTACATGTGGAGACAGAATGTTAAACACAAAAATGAAAGGAGAATTGTATATAATATAGAAAATTATATTATTTTAATATTAATAATAAAATATACTAATAATGTAATAATGTTATTATTATATAATTAATATTTATGAAAAGAAAATATTAGTATTATTAAAATAATAAAAAATTTATATAATATTAAAATTATCAATATTTGTAACAGTTTTCTTTATTCTTAACATGTCCAATTCTTAAAGGGTCAATTTTTAGGTCTATCCCAATAAAAAGTTTGTGTCAGTCGTGTATGATGTAAACTATATAATTATCCTTGCTTGAGTGTTTTTTCTAACAAATTATTCAAAACCTGTAATGCTTTTATATTTTATAGAGAAATATAGAACAACGAGGTCGTCAACAGTCATTATTAGATGACCACATATGGATAAATCAACGTAGAAATCCAAATGGTTCTGGTTTAAATCCAGTATATATAGAGGGTGTGGAGACTTTTTTATCATTTACGGCATCAAATACAGAATTTGTTTCAGAAGGTACAATAAAATGCCCTTGTAGAAAATGTTCATTGATAATGTTTGACACATTTGACAAAGTGGGGGAACATCTCTTACGTTTTGGTTTTCAACCAGATTATGTTTTTTGGTATCAACACGGTGAACGCAGTTCCAGAGTAGTTGATACCAACTTGATTCTGGATCCATCCTAGTTTCACGATTTAGTACATGTTGTTGCAGGTTCATCTGTTCAACATACAGAAAATCCGGCTGATATAACTTCAAATCCTGAGTTGGCACCGTCTGAATTTTATGAGTTGTTGAGGTCTGCTGAGGATGCATTATATCCTGGCTGCAAGATGATCAAATTAGAAGCAGTTGCAAAATTTATGGCTATCAAATCAGATAACGGAATGTCAAACACCTGTTTTGACCAGATATTTTCTTTCCTTAAAACACTGTTACCCGAAGGAAATGTTTTGCCTGCAAATTACTATGATAGTAAGAGGCTGGTTCGAAATTTGGGACTTAATTGTCAGAAGATTCATGCATGTTCAAATGACTGTATTTTATATTCTGGGGAAAATGAGTCGTTGGATAGTTGTCCCACATGTGGGCAACCGAGATATAAAGAAGGGAAACATGGGAAGTCTGGTTTGATTCCTGTAAAATAGTTGATATATTTTCCTCTTACATCCAGACTATAGCGTTTATTCATGTCTAAGAATACAACGACAATGATTTCATGGCATAAAGAAAATATTTCAACCGATAAAAGCATGAATCATCCAGCTGATGTTGATTCATGGAAACATTTTGATAGAGTTCATCCATCCTTTTCTTTAGAAGCTAGAAATGTTCGACTGGGCCTTTCCACTGATGGTTTCTGGCCGTTCGGATCTTATGGTAGTCAGTATTCATGTTGTCCTGTTTTTTAAACTTCGTACAATTTACCTACATGGATGTTGATGAAGGAGCCCTATATCTTTTTGACTTTACTAGTTCCAGGACATCCGAAGAAGAATATTGATGTTTATTTGAAACCATTGATTGATGAATTAAGTTTATTGTGGAGTACTGGTGTCAGTACATATGATGTTGCTACGAAACAGAATTTCATACTGAGAGCAGCATTAATGTGGACAATTAGTGACTTCCCAGATTATGGGATGTTATCTGGCTGGAGTACACATGGTCAAAAACCATGTCCTTACTATATGGGAGAGAACAAAGCATTTATGCTCATTCATGGAAAGAAACCTTGTTATTTTGACTGTCATCGCAGATTTTTTCCAGCTGATCATCCTTTTCACAGAAATAGATCTCATTTCATAAAAGGAACAGTTGAAAGGGATGGACCTCCAAAAATACTATCAGGTTCGGAGGTAAAATCAGTTTTATTTTCATTACCTCCCATCACTTTTGGTCCCACAATAAACCAACAAAAAATTTCTGGTTTTGGGAAAGAACATATTTGGATTAAACGTAGCATATTTTGGGATTTTCCATATTGGTCTGATTTGTTGGTCCGCCACATGTTGGATGTCATGCATATTGAGAAGAACTGTTTTGATAATTTGTTTCATAGAGTTTTGGATATGTCAGGAAAGAGAAAAGACAATGTAAATGCACGTTTAGATCTTGCCCAAATTTGTAAGCGTCTAGAACTGGAACTATTTGATAATGTCAGAACAGAAATGTTACTGAAACCAAAAGCATCTTATACACTGTCTAAAGAAAACCATTTATTATTTTGTCTGTGGATTGCATATTTGAGACTTCCAGATGGCTGTGCTTCCAATTTGGGTAGATGTGTAAAGAATGGTCATATTACTGGATTAAAAAGTCATGATTGTCATGTTATAATGGAAAGACTTCTACCCATTGGATTAAGAGGTCTGTTTAATTCTGTGATTTGGGATTCCATAACAGACATGTCATATTTTTTTCGGGATATTTGTGCGGCTACAGCAGATTATGATGCTTTATGCAAACATAAAGAAGATGTTGTTGTAATTATATGTAAACTGGAAAAAATATTTCCGCCATCTTTCTTCGACTCAATGGAACATTTGATATTACATTTTCCATATGAAGCCAAATGTGGAGGTCCAGTATAGTTTCGATGGATTTACCCATTCAAAAGATGCATGAAAAAATTGAAAAGAAAATTATGTAACAAAGCATCTGTTGAAGGATCTATTGCAGAAGCTTATTTGCAAGAGGAAATATCTTTTTTCTGCTCCCATTATTTTGAATCTGAGTATCCTTAAAAACACAACTGAATGGGATGGAACGAGAAGAATGTTGATGGAATCTATAATCAATTATCTATTTTCAACCAGTCAGAGCTTGGTTTTGGTGGAGTTCATGAACACTGGCTTTCGGAAGATGAACATCACAGAGCACAAACGTATATTCTTCTCAACTGTGAAGAGATGACATCAGTTGTACTTTAATTGTTTATATCACTTATTCTATCATTTATGTTACAGTAAATAACTTTTTTTATAGGTTGTATGATAATTATATCAAGAAAAAAATCCCACAAATTACAGCAGCTGCTCTCGAAGAACGCCGACAAAAAAATTTCTCTCATTGGTTTCAAAAACTGGTAACATAAATTCTTTATCTTTTAGCAACTCATTCAATGTATAGTTTACTATATTCATAATTATTTCACAAATTTTCAGGTGTTTCGACATGCTGATAAAATTGACAAACGGCTGTGTATATTGAGTAACCCACCTTCCAAACTTGTTAAAACTTATAATGCATATGTGGTGAATGGATTTCGATTTCATACACATGCATATGGGGAATAAAAAAACAATGAACAGTGGAGTTAGCTTGAGAGGATCTCATTATTGAGAAAATGAAGTTGACTTTTATGGCATGCTTGATGAAATCATTGAACTCTGTTATCTTGGAAAACATTACATAACCATGTTCAAATGTCAGTGGTTTGATACAGAGAGAGGCGTGTGTGTTCATCCGACTCATAGAATCATCGATATTAAATGTAAAAGTGTTCTCGCAGTAAATGAACCATTCTTATTGGCTCAACAGGCACATCAAGTTTATTATTCAAAGTACTGTGCTACGTCAAAAGACTTGACTGATTGGTGGAGTATAATAAAAATCAAAATTCGAGACAATCAGTTTAGTCAAAGTGAATATGCTTTCACTGATGTGAAAGGAATTGAAGTTTTTCAAGAGAGTACTCAAAATCAATCTTTTTTACAAAGAGACATGAGTATCGATGACAAAACCCCACATTTAAGAGTTGGTGATGACGATGATGTTAATGATGTCACATATGAATTTGAAATGGTAAGAGATGAAGCAACTGGAACTCGAATGGATATCGATGATGTTGAGGAGGAATATGAAGATGACATTGACATATATGAAGATGATGATAAAGATGAACACTGATATAATTCCATGGTAGTTATATATAATCATAACTAATATATATGTATATATAATAGTAATTATCAATTATTTGCTAACAACATTAACATTTTCTGTTTCAGATGGACGAAGATGCATTTCGTGATTTGGCGGATGTTGACCTGTCTTTCGATGCAGATGAGTTGCTGGCAGATGACCCTCAGCCTGTAGGCGCTTCAGGGAGTACGCGGAGGGGGCGCGGTCTTGCACGATTGATGATTCCTGACCCCGTCCCCAAGCGACGTCCACGTCTTGGGTTTGATCCATGCACATGGAGGTGTGATAACCTATGTGATAACCTATGAATTTGACTAAAATTTCATTAATCTATTCACATAATAAATGTTTATTATTTTTACAGTTTTCCGCATATAGTAGTCAGATAGGACAACGCTATTTTGCGCAACTATTTCTCTCAGCCTTGGACCACATGGGAGAAGATTCCCATTGATGTGCAGAAGGCCATGTTCGGCCATTGGTTGGTACGTACGTAAATAAATAATTTTTATTTTGAAAATTATTTCATTTATAACTTGATATTTTGATATATTTGTAGGGTTTATGGTATCCGATCGAGGATACCATGCGTAGCTCCATCCATGATGCATGGGAGGTGGTCATGCGTGATCGTTTTCGTCAGTTTTTGCACAACTTGAGGAGAGCGGCCATGAAGAAAGCAGGAGTATCCATTTTTGATGACTCCTATAGAGCGCACCAACCACAGTACATTTCATCCCACGTATGGGATTGATTATGTGCGCACTAGTTGAGTGATGCCTTTCAGAGGAGATCATCGGTGGGGAGGCAGAATCGGGGGAGACAGGAGGTGACTCATCGAGTTGGGAGTCGAACATTCAGTACTCATAGACAACATCTGGTACGTACATTATTTATAAATATTTTATATAACTATAAATATTAATAGTTTATTTTTTATTCTTATAGGCTGTCGAGCACCCCGATATTACGGAGTATGACCTATATCGGAGGATGTATAGTGATCTTGCTACTGGGGAGCTCAGAGGTGATCGTCAGCGTCACATCGTGGTCAGTATTATTTGTTTTCAAGTTTAAAAATTAACTGCATATAATATATTCACAATTTTAATTTTAAATTGCAACTATAGGAGTCATATGAGGCCGCAGCGTCACAGACACAGCCTGAGAGTCAGGCCGAGTCATCAGATTAGACCAGTGGCCATCAGTTTGATGAGGCAACATGGATGCAGGCCACCCAGTATGCCTTCGAGAAGGGCCAGGTAGTTGGTATCAGCTCTCGACTGACTCCATGAGATTATTATGGCAGTGTTGCGATGTCGGCATCCAGCTCGAGAGGAGCTCATGCGTCTTCTTCTGCTACACAGTATGAGGATCAGTTGCGATCTCAGACTGCACTGATAGAGAGTCTCCGACAGGAGCAGGAGGAGATGCGTCAGTAGCAGCAGCAGCATGAGGAGGAGCGTCGATGCCAGTAGCAGCTGTACAAGGAGCAGATGAGTCGGTGGCAGCAGCAGCAGCAGGAGCAGATGCAATACATGCGCCGACTCACTCGTGCTTTAGGGATGGAGCTTCCTCCACCAGCATCTGCAGATCCCCCCCTCCCCCCATCCCCCCTCCTTCAGATTAGAGTTTGTTTTTATGTTATAAAGTTTGTTAAATCAAAATATGAATTTTTTTTCTATTCGTAGTTTCTGTCTCATTATAAAATATAAATAATATTATATTTTGAAATAACTATATTAATATGAATAATAATATTATTTATATTTTATAATATTAAATTATATATATATATATATTAAAATTTTATAATATTATAATTTAATAATATTTTTTTGTAATACTTGAATTATTTTAATATTTGAATGTAAAATAATTCTATTATTTTTATATTAATTAAAATAACTTATTAATATTTTTTTTATTTATGAATTATAATTCTAATATTATTATATTAATTAAATCATTTATTAATATTCTATTATTTTTATATTAATTAAATCATCTATTAATATTCTATTATTTTTGGTGATTCATGGAAACATTTTGATAGAGTGCATCCATCCTTTGCTTTAGAAGCTAGAAATGTGCGACTGGGCCTTTCCACTGATGGTTTCTGTCCATTTGGATCTTATGGTAGTCAATATTCATGTTGGCCTGTTTTTTTAACTCCGTACAATTTACCTCCATGGATGTTGATGAAGGAGCCATATATCTTTTTGACTTTACTAATTCCAGGACATCCGAAGAAAAATATTGATGTTTATTTGAAACCATTGATTGATGAATTAAATTTATTGTGGAGTACTGGTGTCAGTACATATGATGTTGCAACGAAATAGAATTTCATACTGAGAGCAGCATTGATGTGGACAATAAGTGACTTCCCGGCTTATGGGATGTTATCTGGCTGGAGTACACATGGTCAGAAATCATGTCCTTACTGTATGGGAGAGAACAAATCATTTATGCTCATTCATGGAAAGAAACCTTGTTATTTTGACTATCATCGCAGATTTCTTCCAGCTGATCATCCTTTTCGCAGAAATAGATCTCATTTCAGAAAAGGAACAGTTGAAAGGGAAGGACCTCCAAAAATTCTATCAGGTTTGGAGTTAAAATCAGTTGTATTTTCATTACCTCCCATCACTTTTGGTCCCACAATAAACCAACGGAAAATTTATGGTTTTGGGAACGAACACAATTGGATTAAACGTAGAATATTTTGGGATTTTCCATATTGGTCTGATTTTTTGGTCCGACACATGTTAGATGTCATGCATATTGAGAAGAACTGTTTTGATAATTTGTTTCATACAGTTTTGGATACGCCAGGAAAGAGAAAATACAATGTAAATGCATGTTTAGATCTTTCCTAAATTTGCAGGCGTCCAGAATTGGAACTGTTTGAGAATGTCAGAACAGAAAGGTTACTGAAACCAAAAGCAGCTTATACACTGTCTAAAGAAAACCGTTTATTATTTTGTCAGTGGATTGCATATTTGAGACTTCCAGATGGTTGTGCTTCCAATTTGGGTAGATGTGTAAATAATGGTCATATTACTGGATTAAAAATTCATGATTGTCATGTTATAATGGAAAGACTTCTACCCATTGGATTAAGAGGTCTGTTGAATTCTGTGATTTGAGATTCCATAACAGACATGTCTCATTTTTTTCAGGAAATTTGTGCGGCTACAACAGATTATGATGCTCTAGGAAAACTTGAAAAAGATGTTGTTGTAATTATATGTAAACTGGATACAGAGAGAGGCGTGCGTGTTCATCCGACTCATAGAATCATCGATATTAAATGTAAAAGTGTTCTCGTAGTAAATGAACCATTCTTATTGGCTCAACAGGCACATCAAGTTTATTATGCAAAGTACTGTGCTACGTCAAAAGACATGACTGATTGGTGGAGTATAATAAAAATAAAAATTCGAGACAATCAGTTTAGTCAAAGTGAATATGCTTTCACTGATGTGAAAGGAATTGAAGTTTTTCAAGAGAGTACTCAAAATCAATCTTTTTTACAAAGAGACATGAGTATCGATGACAACACCCCACATTTAAGAGTTGGTGATGACGATGATGTTAATGATGTCACATATGAATTTGAAATGGTAAGAGATGAAGCAACTGGAACTCGAATGGATATCGATGATGTTGAGGAGGAATATGAAGATGACATTGACATATATGAAGATGATGATGAAGATGAACACTGATATAATTCCATGGTAGTTATATATAATCATAACTAATATATATGTATATATAATAGTAATTATCAATTATTTGCTAACAACATTAACATTTTCTGTTTCAGATGGACGAAGACGCATTTCGTGATTTGGCGGATGTTGACCTGTCTTTCGATGCAGATGAGTTGCTGGCAGATGACCCTCAGCCTGTAGGCGCTTCAGGGAGTACGCGGAGGGGGCGCGGTCTTTCACGATTGATGATTCCTGACCCCGTACCCAAGCGACGTCCACGTCTTGGGTTTGATCCATGCACATGGAGGTGTGATAACCTATGTGATAACCTATGAATTTGACTAAAATTTCATTAATCTATTCACATAATAAATGTTTATTATTTTTACAGTTTTCTGCATATAGTAGTCAGATAGGACAACGCTATTTTGCGCAACTATTTCTATCAGCCTTGGACCACATGGGAGAAGATTCCCATTGATGTGTAGAAGGCCATGTTCGGCCATTGGTTGGTACGTACGTAAATAAATAATTTTTATTTTGAAAATTATTTCATTTATAACTTGATATTTTGATATATTTGTAGGGTTTATGGTATCCGATCGAGGATACCATGCGTAGCTCCATCCATGATGCATGGGAGGTGGTCATGCGTGATCGTTTTCGTCAGTTTTTGCACAACTTGAGGAGAGCGGCCATGAAGAAAGCAGGAGTATCCATTTTTGATGACTCCTGTAGAGCGCACCAACCACAGTACATTTCATCCCACGTATGGGATTGATTATGTGCGCACTGGTTGAGTGATGCCTTTTAGAGGAGATCATCGGTGGGGAGGCAGAATCGGGGGAGACAGGAGGTGACTCATCGAGTTGGGAGTCGAACATTCAGTACTCATAGACAGCATCTGGTACGTACATTATTTATAAATATTTTATATAACTATAAATATTAATAGTTTATTTTTTATTCTTATAGGCTGTCGAGCACCCCGATATTACGGAGTATGACGTATATCAGAGGATGTATAGTGATCTTGCTACTGGGGAGCTCAGAGGTGATCGTCAGCGTCACATCGTGGTCAGTATTATTTGTTTTCAAGTTTAAAAATTAACTGCATATAATATATTCACAATTTTAATTTTAAATTGCAACTATAGGAGTCATATGAGGCCGCAGCGTCACAGACCCAGCCTGAGAGTCAGGTCGAGTCATCAGATTAGACCAGTGGCCGTCAGTTTGATGAGGCAGCATGGATGCAGGCCACCCAGTATGCCTTCGAGAAGGGCCAGGTAGTTGGTATCAGCTCTCGACTGACTCCATGAGATTATTATGGCAGTGTTGCGATGTCGGCATCCAGCTCGAGAGGAGCTCATGCGTCTTCTTCTGCTACACAGTATGAGGATCAGTTGCGATCTCAGACTGCACTGATAGAGAGTCTCCGACAGGAGCAGGAGGAGATGCGGCAGTAGCAGCAGCAGCATGAGGAGGAGCGTCGATGCCAGTAGCAGCTGTACAAGGAGCAGATGAGTCGGTGGCAGCAGCAGCAGCAGGAGCAGATGCAATACATGCGCCGACTCACTCGTGCTTTAGGGATGGAGCTTCCTCCACCAGCATCTGCAGATCCCCCCCTCCCCCCATCCCCCCTCCTTCAGATTAGAGTTTGTTTTTATGTTATAAAGTTTGTTAAATCAAAATATGAATTTTTTTTCTATTCGTAGTTTCTGTCTCATTATAAAATATAAATAATATTATATTTTGAAATAACAATATTAATATGAATAATAATATTATTTATATTTTATAATATTAAATTATATATATATATATTAAAATTTTATAATATTATAATTTAATAATATTTTTTTGTAATATTTGAATTATTTTAATATTTGAATGTATTATAATTTTATTATTATGATATTAATTAAAATAACTTATTAATATTTATTTTATTTATGAATTATAATTCTAATATTATTATATTAATTAAAATCATTTATTAATATTTTATTATTTTTTATTTTTGAATTATAATTTTATTATTATTATATTAATTAAAATAATTTATTAATAATTTATTATTTTTATTTGTGAATTATAATTATATTATTATATTAATTAAAATCATTTATTAATATTTTTTTATTTTTTTTATTTTTGAATTATAATTGGATTATTATTATGTTAAATAAAATAATTTATTATTATTTTATTTTTTTATGTTTTTATATTATTTGCGACGAGTACTATGCCCGTCGCAAATAGTATTATTATTATATTAATTAAAATAATTTAGTAATATTTTTAAAAAAATGTTTTTTAGATATAACGACTAATATTTGCGACGGGAAATATTCCCATCGCAAATACTACTTTTAGCGACGGGCCCGTCGCAAATAATTGTTGTTGTGACGCCGTTTTCCGCAACGGGCTATTTGCAACGGAACCCCGTCGCAAAAGCACATTAGCGACGGGATCCCGACGCAAATTCCCTGTCGCAAATATCCTTATTTACATTAGTGCACAATGGTAGAAGTACCACATGGGTAACACCACAAAGATAGAAGTACAACATAGGTAACACCATGAAGACAACACCACAAAGGCATAAGTACCACACAGGCAACACCACGAAGAGAGAATTACCACACAGGTAACACCATGAAGACAATACCACAAAGGAAGAAGTACCACACAGGTAACACCATGAAGTTATAAATACCACACAGGAAACACCACGATGATAGAAGTACCACACAGGTAACACCACGAAGACGATACCACAAAGGTAGAAGTACCACATAGGTAACTCCACGAAGGTAAAAGTACAACACAGGTAACACTGCGAAGATAGAAGTACCACACATGTAAGACCACGAAGACGATACCACAAAGGTAGAAGTACCACAAAGGTAACACCACGATGCTAGAAGTACCACACAGGTTACATCATGAAGATAGAAGTACCACCCAGGTAACACCATGAAGATGATACCACAAAGGTATAAGTGCCACATAGGTAACACCACAAAACTAGAAGTACCACACGGGTAACACCACGAAGATAGAAGTTCCACGCAGGCAACACAATGAAGATATAAGTACCACATAGGTAACACCACAAAGATCTAAGTACCACACAGTTAAAATAATCATCTCATAATCAAGAGTGGAAGAGCATGAAGATATCTTTTCAAAAGATTTTTCCTAGATTGCCTCCTAGAATAGAGAGGGACATCTGCTTTGGCTATGTACTACTGAAGATTTGTACCCGACTTCTCCAAGGTAGCATCACCCCTGTCATCTTTGACGAAAAAGGGGGATCATTTCCTATGGACGGAGAAGTGTCAGTAGAGATTTCAAAAGATGAGACAGAGAATAAAAAGTAGAACTATTCCACCCATGACTTGGAGTTAGTAATAGTGGTATTTGTACTAAAGATGTGGTGGCACTACATGATGGGTGAATGTTTTACAGTCTAGTCTAATAACAAGAGTCTCAGGTATATATTCTCTCAGAATGACCTGAACCTAAGACAGCGACGATGGATAGAGTTCCTCCAGGACTATGGATTTCAGATAGTCTATACTCATGGGAAGGGGATTGTGGTAGCAGATGCACTCAGCAGGAGGTCTGGTCTGCAGTTGTTGAGTGAGGAGACAGAGTAGCTAGCCGCATTGCAGACATCCTTCATGGATACAAATGGTGTAGCTTACCTCTAGTATATGACAGTCACACCCCCACTCATTTAGTGAGTCAAGGAGGCGCAACTTGGGGACACTGACTGTGAGGCTCGATGTGCATAGATATCCTCAGGCCAAGCACCTAATAGATTTTCTGGAGGTGGGGAGCATGTCATCCTCTTCAGAGGACGTACCATGGTACTAGTAGCACTACAAGAGGAGGTTCTGAGGGAGTTCTATACATCTCCTATGGCGGTACATCCTATAGCGGCAATGATATACTAGGACCTCTGACGTCAGTACTGAGGACCAGTGAAAAAAAAAGCAGTGGAAAAGTTTGTATCACAATTCTCCACTTGTTATCAAGTAAAAAATGCTCAGAGTTCACAGAAGTCTTATGCCGAATAGAGGATGGAGACCATGTATTTCTATTGTTCTCACTTCTACAATGTTTTCATAGACTTTTTCTTGGCGTAAAATTATCTTTGAGGTTCATCAGACCTTTCTTGATTCTCAGTAGAGTGGGTGAGGAGGTATACCATCTATCTCTTTCCCAACAGATGCATCTGGTGCATAAGTTCTTCCATGCGTTGCAGGTGATGAGATGTGTGCATGATCCATCACACGTTATTAATTAGGGAGAGTTATACCTTGGTGATGGGTTGAATTTTACAGAGTTCCCGGTGGAGTTTGAGAATCGACATAAGATGGTCTTTCATGGGTGGTCGATACCTCTGGTGTGCATTCGCTGGCAGCACGAAAACCTCCAGGAGAGCACATGGGAGCGGGAGGCTCAGATCCGGGCTCAGTACCCCCATTTGTTTCCTTAGTCTATGTGGAACCTGCCTTCTATATGCCAGGGGATGGAGACTATAACCAGAAAGGTGTATCCCTTAAACGAGAAGGCATTACCTTTTTAACCTTTACAGACACACAGTCCAAGAACACAACAAGAAGACACCACACCTACTAGAATGCTATAAGATGAAACCACAAGTAAATTGATGTCGTAAAAGAGTTCTGAATGTAAAAAGGGGATGGAATACAAGATCAAATGTAAAAGTAAAAGTATGACTAGAAGTAAAATTCAACTAAAAGAAAAGGGAAAATAGCAACTGGGTCATCCTCCAAGGTTCCTACCTGTAGGGTTGGTACATATCACCTCCTGAGCACTCCACATCTTTCAGTCTCCTCTGCATCATGTCACGCCAAATGGTCCACCTCCGAGCACCTTTTAGTCCTATCTCCCTCCGCCTAGATCAACGTAGTAAATCTTCAGCACTAGAAACAACAAGGTGTGGGTGAAGCCTGTGCAGGGGTGAGAATAACAACACTCAGTAGGGACCCCAGACCCCGGTTGTCTCCTAGATTTCCACAAAGTAGAAACCAAAAATCAAGTCATCAACTCTACATAGGTATATTCCCAAACATATACCTAAGTTATCAAGATGTACTCATCTCATACATGTGGGAAGGAAAACACATAGGTAACACCACGAATGTAGAAGTACCAACCAAGTAACACCACAATGATAAAACCATGAAGGTAACTCCACGAAGGTAGAACTACCACACAGGTAACACCACGAAGACAATGCCACTAAGGCAGAAGTACCACACAGGTTAACACCATGAAGATAAAAGTACCACACAGATAACTCCATGAAGATAGATATACCACACAGGTAACACAACGAAGATGATACCACAAAGGTATAAGTACCTCACAGGTAACACCACGGAGCTAGAAGTACCACATAGGTAAAAGACTCATCTCACAATCAGGTAAAACTTAAGTACAGAAGTATAGATGATTAGTCATAATTTAGATCATCATATTCTGTTATGAATTACTGCTACACACCCACACAGGATTGATAGGTAATTAACCCCTGCTGACCCACACAAGATTGATAGTTAACTAACCCACGCTGACCCACACAAGATCTGACCAACAAAGGATCGGTATGCGTGGACCCACACAGAATTGTTGTGTGCTGACCCACACAATATCTGACCCACACATGATTGATAGATGCTGACCCACATAGGATTGATATTCTTTATTCACATTGCAGTCCGCCATAGGATTCCTCGCACTCGGTGCACACAGGTTCCGTAGAATCTACACCTTGAGATATCGGTCACACTTATACCACCCATAAGTTCCAAAAATGAGTAACCCAAAGAACCTCCATGTCTTAAGGGTTCTAATGCAATAGACAGTGCATCAATCAGACGTCCAGTCTGTGAGTTATAAGCGTTTTAGCTCTTAGGGTCCTGTTGTTTTCGGGTTCAATCCAACCCGGTCGTACTCGAACATTCTTCAAATCTTATGTGGAGTATAGCTAAATGACCATCTCAATCCAAGGATCCCAATGTTGGTGACGGTTCATCAAAATAACATTTAGTTCTCAAGATATGCCCCCTTAAGTGTTCCTGGGTCCGCTTAGGGCCGGGTCTGGTCCGACCCCGTCAGACCGACCCAGTGCGACTCGGTCTGGTGTGGGCTGGGGTGGAATCGGCCCACTTGTCCAATGTACGGTCCAGCCCATAAGAGGGGCATACCAGCTAGAATAGGGCAGACCGCAAGGGGGTGGCCCACTGGGTAGAGGCCCTCATGGGCATCAGCCCTGTCGGAGGGTGACGACCCGCTATGAGGGAGGCGGCCCTGTCCCAGGGCGGTGGCCCGGTCCCAGGGCGGCGTCCCGATGCGAGGGCGGTGGCTCGGTTCGGTCTGATGTGGGGGGTGTAACCCCCAGTTTCCACACAAACACATGGTCCCCACCCACATGCATGAACGGTTCATCTGACTAATCATAATCCCCACAGGCCAACACATGTCCCTTACATTGTGTTTTGTCCTCACTCACACACACCATGAGAAAATTCCCATAAGGTCACCATCTAGATCACTACATTAGGCCAAGAACACATAACTGTGGAGTTCTAATCAGTCAAGCTCCCGAAATGGAATGTGCACATTGTTGACATGAGTCATATCAGTTTTTCATTTAACCAATTATCATTCTGGGGTGTCACAATCACCTCCCCCCCCCCACTTAGAGCATAACGTCGTCATTGTAGGCCCTAAATATCAACCCAAGCAGTGCACCACACATAAGACCAGGTACCACCTCTAATACCACTTTGTTACGACCCATCCCTCGGGGCCTGTGCCCTGAATACCCTAAGCCTACCTTCCATAGGCCAGGGGCTGGAGACTAGCACCGTAAAGGCATATCCCTTAAATGGGAAGGCATTGCCTTTCTAACCTGTACAGACACATAGGTAACACCGCGAAGATGGAAGTACCACACAGGAAACACCACAAAGATTGAAGTACCGCACAGGTACAAGACTCTGCTCACAATCAAGGTATAACATAAGTACAAAATTACATATGATTAGTCGTAAACCAGATCATCTTATTATGTTAAGAAGCATTGTTGCTGACCCACATAGGATCGATAGGTAACTAACCCCCACTGACCCACACACGATCGATAGGTAACTAACCCCCACTGACCCACACACGATCTGACCCACACAATATCCGTATGTACTGACCCACAAAGGATCACTAAGACCTGACCCACACATGATCTGACCCACACAAGATTGATAGATGCTGACCCACACAGGATTGATGTTCTTTCTTCACGTTGCAGCCTGCTACAGGTTTCCTCGCACCCGGTGTGCTTGATTTCCGTAGAATCTACCCCTTGAGATATCAGGCATGAATCTACCATCACTAAGCTCCACAAAGGAGCAACCCAAAGGATTGCCATGTCCTAAGTGTTCCAACACGACAAACAGCACGTCAATCAGATGTCTGGTCTGTGAGTTATAAGCATTTTAGATCCAAGGGCCCAGTTAGATTCTGGTTCGATCAGACCCAACCGTACTCTAACTTTCTCCAAAACTCAATTAGAGTATACCAGAAGATATGTCTCGATCCAAGGATCCCAACATTGTATATGGTTCGTCAAAACAGACATATGGTTTTCAAGAAATGCCGCTTTATGTGGTTTGGGTCCGGTTGGGCCCGGGTCTAGTCCAACCCGGTTGGATCGTCCCGGCCCGACTCGGTATGGGCTGGGCTGGGGTGGACCCGGACCACTAGGATGGGATGGACACGGCCTGCTGGGCCAATGTCTGGTCTGGACCACAAAAGGGGTGTCCCGCATGGGTGGCCCTGCCAAAATAGGGTGGCTCGCAGGGGGGGCGCAATGGTGGACCAACCAGAATAGAGTGGCCCGCAAGGGGGCGGCATGACCTGCGTGGGGCGGCGACCAGCTAGGGTGGCGGCCCGACCAGAATAGGGATGCTTGGAAGGGGGTGACCCGGCCCACGTGGGGCAGTGGCTTGCTGGGGAAGCGGCCCGCATGGGCGGCGACCCACTCCAAGGGAGGCGGCCTGCTCCGAGGGTGGCGGACCGCTCTAAGGGCGGCAGACTAGTTCGGTCAGACACAAGGGGTGTAATGCCCCGGTCAACTGGATTCCCAAATGACTCGAAGGCCGTTTGGTTTTACCTATAATTTTCTCTGAACCAGCTTGAATTTTTGCCTCTTATGCATGCAACTAACCACTCCCAGATCCCCTAACCCTGTACTCACGACTTCCTTCACGACCACACTTAAATTGAGGTCCCATAAGAATAGGTAGACATCAGCCCCTAACTGTTCCATCTCCCTTCAGTGGATAATGAGTATGTTGTACCTACTACTAAAATGGATTATATGGAAACTAATGTTGAGACTGGAACTGACCCTTCCCACCTCCACAATACTAATATTGAATAGCCATTAGTAACTGGCCTGAAGATACCCATGGATTCCACAAATTAAACACCTTAGTCCCAAGTTCCCAAGAAAGTCACATGGACCAGAAGGTCTAAATAGAAATTGCTGAGGTCAACTCCATAATAGTCGAAACCTTGAACAACCTGGCACTTGAGACCTGATCCTGTTAACCCTTCCTCTCAAAAAACACTATTGGATCCCCTCTCATGGTATACCTCCTCGTGAGTGCATACACTAAATCATTATCACATTCTTCATAACCACCAAGTATGTCGGCAACACAAAGGGTGTATCCACATACTGGATAGAAGGAATAAGTTCATCTTCTAGGAATCTCGCATGAGACTCCTCATTTGGAATGTGATATAGGGAAGAAAGGAGATCCTTGAACTTAATCCTCAACTCAGGTACCAACATACTCCCCTACTTGAGGGAGAGTAACTCCTTCCTCTTCCCAGACTTCATGGTTGATGAAATGAATTCTACTTATAACTCCTTCTTGAAATCGACCCATATAATGTTTTCCTCCTTTCTCACCCCTAGGTAAAATTTACACCACTAATGAACAACTCCCCGCATCTCTCTTACTGCCAAAGAAACCCAGTACTTCATTGGAGACCTAATCAAACTGAAGGTGATCTCAAGCTTCTCTATCCATCTTTCCATATACATGTCCAAAACACTACCCTCATAATTTCCAAAGGCCTTTCCCTAGAAATAACGTAACGTTCTCTCCCACTTGTCGTCCTCCTCTACTAGATTAACCATCTTCCAATCAACTGGATCGGCCTACTGAGCCTCAACTGCTCAAACCACATGTGGATGATGACTAGGTGTTATAGTTGAAAAAGGTAAACAAGGAACTCCTAAGACCAAGTAGTAAGGACTTCTATTTAAGATTCATTTTAACTCATTTAACCCATTTCATTATCCATTTCAAATTCCCCAAAACAACCCAATATAGACAAGAACACAAGTCATTAGGATGAATGTACCTATCCTAGGTTCTCTAACCTACAAACAGTTTAGCCTCTCTTGGTCGTTATGTAGACCTAGATTCCTTGCATCAGAACACGGGGGATCTAAAATCATGTTTCCTAGATAGTCTTTCCGAGCCTATGTCAATCATTGATGTCACCTGACACTATTACCATTCCAACCTATTAAATCATCACCGTTTCTAACTCCAAAATCTATCCAATCTCTCAACCATCACCTCTGATACCATTCTGTCATAATCACCTCCATACAAAGATTACCCTCCTAGGCTGGAAATGTAGAATGAAAGATAATGACCCCCTGAGTCCCACCTTCAGTAGGCCCTGGAGTGGCGACCAACACCAATGGTAAACAATCTCCAAAAATGGGAGGTGTTACCCCTATTAAGTAAAACAAGATTAGGAGATAAGATGGTCCATACCAAAATAACTCCAAGTACTATATATATAAAATAAATTCAAAATTAATCCTATATGTGTTTTTAAAATACAAATTTTATGAATACAATGAAATTGAAATGTAAAATACCAAAATCAAGGCTAAGCAGTGATATAGAAACTGTCCCAACGTCTGAGCTAGTAAGGTCCAGCACTGTCCATGTAGTCCTCTAAGAAACCATAAAACAATTTGATACATCTATGGTGAGAATACAAGTATAATCAATAAAAAACCCAGGTCTCTCATGTATAAGTGATAGAAACATACTAATTATCCCATGAGAAAATAGCAGAACCAAACAACACATAAGAATGTATACTAACCACTTGAACTTCACCAAGGCACACTCACTAAATAATGAAAGACAAGTAAAGTAATATAATAAGAATATTGATGATTTGGATACCTCTCTGTACTTACAAAGGGTTTATCTGCTCTTTCCTAATGAAAAACATCCTATCTCTCCCACCTCTTCCAAAATTACCATGCTACAACCCGCTCGCACACACTTGGGCCACACAGCTAGTCCCATAACCTAGGAAAAAAAGCACATCACATCTCACCCACACACACCTAGGCCTTACAGCCAGTCCCATTACCTGGGAACATGAAGCACATCACATCCTGCCCACACACACCTGGGCCTCACAGCTAGTCCCATCACCTGGGGGAAAAATCACATCAAATCTCACCTGCACAATCCTAGGACTCACACCATATCTCATCCTGGATACACTTAGGAAATCTCAACTCATCTCAGCTCGAAGACACCTGGAAAATCACATCTCACCTACATAGACCTAGGCCTCACCCCCAAAACCTGCCCAAATAATATTGAGTTTTGGCCACCTGGAATAAGGAGTAGGGAAGAATGGGGTGACAACCGTCCATCCTTCCACTAGGATGTTTGGAAAAACACCCTCCCCTGTGACGATGGAGGTGTTTAGAACATTTCTATAAACAAGGGTGGGGAGTGTATTTAAATCAATATGTAAAATACATGTATTTATAGATATAATACAAACGACTCCTTCCAAACCAATGGGATCTCAAATAAATAACCATCTCACAATACCAGATTTTCTACTACCTCCAAATTCAAAACCACATAACCATCCAAAAACTCAATTCATACCCTTAGCCAATTCATTTAACTAGTTACCATTATTTATTAAATAATACATTTATTCATTCCTTCACTACCTGGTCAACTACTAGGAACAACACACAACTATCCATGTTGAAAAAAGTCACACAGAGAAAGAAGAACCCTGGTAAATTAAACCACTTACCATTCCTCTGCATTTAACACTCACAATAACCACTACCATCATCATTCCTAAAAGACATTTCACCTAGTCCATCCTCTTTCCAAGGAAAACCCCCAACTCATAGCCACACCCAAAAGCACATCACATCACAACCGTTCTCGGTATCCCTGCTTCATAACCACACCACACTCATCACATCCAGTAGCACAAACATAGACCAACCTAATTGTAGCCCCACTAAATAGCATTTCCCATTCATTCCACAATCAACCAATCTCCCATCATGAGATTCCATTACACCACCCAAACTACCCCAAATCAAACATCCATTCTCACAACCCTACTAAAAAACAAGTCAGAACAATCCCACTCACATCACACCACAGTAATCAAGTCAAGGAATATTTAGATTTAACAAGTCGTCCATTCTTTAATTCTACTTGTTAACTTCTATGGTTCTCAAAGAAGGTATGATCTCGGGGAATCCATTTATTGGCCACATATACGTGGTTAACATATTCCATTTATTTGTTTAATATGAAGAAAAAACATGAATTCATAAACATTTTGTGTGAAACCAAGGAAAACCAATGGCCATAATTTTCAGTAGACATATAGCCCATAAAATTCACATCATTGATCAAAATATCAATAAAATAGTATGATCATATGCCACGTTCCCTAGCCTTTTTTTATTTATTCTCATTCGATTTTATTGTATTTATTGAATTTTGGATTCAACCATATTCACAAGGATTCATTAGTACACCCACCCCACATGATACACAATTGAGAGACATAAAAGAAAACCTACTTGTAAGAAGAAGTGATCTGCACTCCCTTATTGCGCCAATGTAGGGGATGCACATGTAGTAAAAAATCCTCCAGGGGAGACTAAATCTGAATGATTTAAAAAAAATCATGACTCCTTAGGGAAGATAGGTTTTGGGGACATCTGGTATCAAGATAAAGAAAGAGGAATGAATGAAGGGAAAGACCTTGGCTTAACAGGATTAGATCTGAGACACATAGGATATGAAACTATTTTGAATTACCAATGAAGCTAGATCTCAACAAAACTTGGTGGGTTGACGATTTAAAATCCCCTAGACTCTTATGGATTTCAATATATGACTCATATACCTTAAAATGCCTTAAATACAACTTAAATATGGTATTAAACTCATTTCATGTCAAAACAGACATCAAATGGTCAAAACTAGAAAAACTAGAAAATAGAAAAACTATTGGAAATAAGTGCCCACTGTAGTTCACCGGTGCGAGTCCCTAGTGCAAGTCACCAATGCCACTCCCCATTCAGCAGGCTACTGTTGAAAGTCACCATACAGATGCACCAGTAAAACTAATTGGTTTGACACACAATTCCAACTCACTGGTCCTAACGCACTATTCCAAATCAACGGTGTGAGTTACTATTATGAGCTACAAGTGTGAGTCACTATTATGAGCTACCGGTGTGAGTCACTATTACAACTCACCATCACAGCCTACTAGAGAGAGTCACCACTGAGACTTAAAATCATGACCTACTGTCAGCGAACTACTAGTACAAGTCACTATTAAAACTCACCATCATAACCTACCATCAGAAACCTACCATTAGAAAACTAGAATTTTGGTAAACTCTTGAAATGAGTCATCATGACCTCCGAGAACACTTCAACCACTATATTTTCTTAATTTAATGGATCAGAGAGGTAATTTACATTAAAACATTAACATAATAACATATAATTATATTTTGGTTAATGAGTATTTTATATAAGCATGTAATAAGAATAATTTATGGGGTGTACAAATAAATAAAACTAAACTTTTCATTGAATATCATTACCTCTTCTTCGGGTAACATCTTTTTGTTTACACCAAAGGAATTTGTTGGTTTCCTTTACACCCAATGTTTAGATTTTATAATTAGAGAAGTAATGTTTTGAGGTTATTTTTTTAGTTTTTTAAGTGACAAAATTATTGACATGTGTTAAGAAGTGGGGATAGTGAGTTTTTTTATAGTGTAGGGGGAGTGGCATTCTTGTAAATATAAAAAAAATGAACACTATTGGGAGGTATCACTTACATAATATGACTCAAATAATGAACCCAATTAGATAGAAGTGGGGATATTTTTAAAATATTGACATACAATGGGGTTTTTAAAGGTTTCTAGGTCATTTTCACCATTATGATTAAATTTTTACCACTAAGTAAACTCATTTTTATCTTAATCATTGTAATTAATTTTAATTTATTTCACTAATAGTTTTGGTGAAAAAACTAATTTTAACACATTATAAATTATATATTATTCTTATTCTAAATATATAATCCATTTTTAAAAATTCAAATCACAGAAGTTGCATAATTTAATTTAAAATTAATCATGTCGATGAGACGAAACAGCGAGTTTTTAATGTAAAAAGTTTGAAAGTTTGAAATGTTTTTATATCCAATTTCAATATTAAATTGATTCTAATGACATAAATTGGATTTATTAGTTTATCATTGAACTAATTAGACCATAAAATAAATTTGAAATATAATTTAATTGTATAAATAAATAATAAAAAACTACAATTTTTAACTAAAATTTAGTGTCATTCACAATTAATCAAAATATGAAAGTTCTTAAAAAAATACCAAAAATTATCACAAAGTAAATTTTAATATTAAAGTTCTAAAAAATAAGTTGATTTTGTAATGTAAATTTTATTATATTTTTAAAATTTATTTTCAAAACAAGTCTTACATTAGAAGGAAACATAACTGCCTTTTAGAAAAATACCGCTTTTTATGATTAAAATTGGATTTATTATTATTTTCTGCCTATAAAACTTATTAGATTAATTTAAAAATATTTTATTGAACATATAAAAAATAAATTGTATTATTATGTATCACTAATAGTGATTAAATTAAATTATTAAGATAAAAAACCTTTGAGGGAAAAAATTATTTTTTCATAAAAACACATCCTTTTTATTCAATTAGTTTTTATTTTCATTTATAATTAATATTTTACCAAAGGAATCACTATATAACTATTTTTATACCATATATTCATAATCTAGTTATTTATATTCATTCCCTCTATTAAAACAGCAAGGTGATAACTATCAAATAAAATAAAATTATTAATAGTAAATTATTGTCTGGTAAGACCTGACCTTGCATATTACATGAATTATCAAATAGAATCGATGATTGGGAAATGAAAGATAATTTTTGTCTTTGTAGTAGATGATAAACCATATAGTTCATATAATGAAATATTTTAAATAATATAAATTAATTTTAAAGAAGACTTTTCATAAAATCTCAGGATGTTACAAGGATGAACTCTATTACCAAATATTTAAATTTTTAATATTAATTTATAATTCATTTAATATAATTAGACTTCTAAATGTTGGAGAATAAATATTAAAATTAAAAAATAATATATAGAAAAGACTATTTATAATGGGAAATGAATATTTTTCCATTAAGTGTCATTATTCTCAATTCCAACCAATTATTACATGAATGCATGTTTATATTTTTTGTATGTTTAAAACCCATATTATATTAAAAATTTATAATATAATACTCTAATTTATTTAGATGACATTTATATAACTCTTATAAAAAAATTTCATTGAAAGAAAACATTTTACTTTTACCATGGTAATAAATCTCTAATCTATGTAATTTTTTTTCAATGCCTAAAAATAATACTTGCCTTTTTGAATAATTTGTAACTAATTATTATTAATATAATTCCCATTTTATAAAATAATATAAATATTTTTATGTAGAAATAAAATTAATTTTAAAATTGGAATGAGTAAAACCCACATTTAGAAAAGATATATTTTTTAGCATAATAATTATGTTCAGGAAAATATTATCAATTATGATGACTTTCATGAAATAAATTAGTATATAATAAAAAAAATATCATGTGGCTTATAAATAAGGCAAAAAATGAATCGTAAAAAATATTTAATCAAAAGAAAATTCCAAAAAACATTCATTCAAAAATATCACTTAAGTTCATAAAATGTTAAACATAAGATTTATAATTTAAGAATAGTATTTCATAAAAATATAGTTTTACACCTTAAATGATGGATTATAAATTTTCAGTAAATGAATGATGGCTCCACTAGCCTAAAAATAACCATAACCAAATTTTCTATATATATATATATATATAGGGTCATCATTAATCATCATCATGGTATAAACTCCATAGTCCCTCCTACTCAATACATTATCCAAATTTTTGGCCTTCCCATGGTGGTTGTGTATCAAGAATAAAATTCCTTGAGTTGTTCCAACTATCTTATTTTCCGCTTGTTGATATTATTTTGAGATAAACTTCAATATCTTGTGCTCCATATATATATATATATATATTGTCTTCAGTTTGTCATATCTATTCACTATTAACTTATGATAACCATGGTGAAGATAAATCTATTAAAATTATCAAGATCAATGAATTTAATCAAATAAGTCCTCAATTTTTGGTAAAGGGAGCTTATTTTTTATGGTAATGGTACTGATCTCCCTATAATTTATGCACAATATCATAGAACCATTCTTATTTTTCTCAAATGAAATAAGGGATCTCTATAGTAAAAAAATAGAGAGTATAAATCCCTAATCATACAACTCCTATAGTTATTTATTCAAATCCAAAAACTCTACTGGTTATATTATATAGGGAGTTTTATATATAGTACTTATATCAAGAATGATTTCAATGCATAATTCAACATCACACTCTAGTGGATTACTGGGTAATTATTCTAGAAAAAGCATAAATTATTTTTTATACCATTGGTACATCCACTATTCTTAGGATATCATCCTTATACATAGATAATTATTGATCTTCCAATCTTTTGAGTAATTTATGAAGGAAATATACAAGAGATGATATGGAAAAGTTTTTGATAATGATGTATCACCTATAAGGAAAATAGATTCCACCACACCTTCATGAATCATAATCTCCTTATTATGTAAATAATTTTTTTCATTATACAATGAAATACAATCTATACCAAGGATAATATCAAAGTCAACCATGGGTATAATAACTATGTTTTAAAAATAGGTTATATCTTTGCATGGTAATTGGAACTGACTAATATATCTTTGTTTCAATAATAATTCTACTCATTGTATTAATTAATAACTCCCTAAGAACAGTTATGGAAAAATATATTATATTTTTTTTAGAATCATGGAATATATAAAAGAGTTTGAAAATCTGAAATCATAGAAAACATTAGTTAACTTTGAGTCCAGGATGATAGTGTCTCCCAGCACATCATTATGAACTCTTAATTCCACCATGGTAATCACATAAGACTTAAATTTATCACTTGGCATTTTTTTGAGAAAAATTACCTTAATTATTGGGGAATTGGTTGGCATAATGTACGTTCTACTTATAGTTGAAGCATTGAATATCAATAGCTTCTACCATGCCTTTTATTTTATGATAATGATGGAATTTTTCTCCACACTTGTAGAAAAATATTTTTACCTTCCTGTAATCTTCAAGGTGTTTCTTCCCACCGTTGTTATATGTGTGAAATAGTATCCTTCATTTATTGCCCTCTGTCAACTTTTCTTCCCATGATTCTCAAATGGTCTATTCTCATCCTAATTTCCCTTGAATACATGCATCCTAGAGGGATAATTTTCTATATTAACAGATATTGAGACAATGTCCTAATATAAAGAAATTCATAATATGCGGATGCACTTTAAATGTTCAAATTTAAACTATCAAATAGTGGAAAATATTTTTTTAGTCAATATATATAGTCCACAATTTTTCAATAAAAAATTATATTTTTATCCTCATACTCAACAATATTTTCCACCTCATTTTATATATTATAGAGGAATTTTCTTTCAATTTCATCTCTTTTCTAATGAGGGAATTATTTTTTATAGAATATATACTTAAAATTTCCTTATTGCATGTTCTATATCTCATTTTTTAGGTTTTTAGATTAGTAACCATCATTTTTTCACATCTCCCTTCAGAAGACAGGCCACAATGTTAACCTTTTCTTTTTCACTACATAATATGTAAATTATGATCTTATCTTGGGATTTGATCCATTTTTTAGCTACCAATGTATTAGTATTTTGACCACATGATAGAGGTTTTTTCATATAAATATGTCAAACATAGTTAAACCATGTTTTGAATCCACAGGTTAATCTATGTGGGCAAGATTATTTTTCATAACATGGGTCAACTAGAAAAAAATGGTTATTATCTAATTTTCCTTGACTATAGATACATTTATGTGGTCCAGGGAAATATACATACATTGACTATGAATGCTGATATAGTTATCTTCCCTCCCATTAGTCTCTATCTCTCAACAAGGGAATAAACATAATTATATCCTTATATTGAATTGTAAAATAAATATATTATTATATTTTATAGAGTGTTCACCTTAAATATTGAGTTTTTATCTATAGTAATTATGTTATCTAACTCAGTTACACTAATTATATTCCCCAAGGCTCCAACTAAACTTCCTTTGATACCAACTATAAGAACACAAACTCTATAAACATATATCTAGTAGTTATATTACATTATTGGTAAATAATACACGATTTCATTAAGGATCCAACATCTTAGTAGTCTTTTAAGATATGATACATACATACATTACATTTGAAAACATAAGATACATCATATACACATTGTTAGAACATTATTGTAAAGACCTGGAAATTCTGTGGAATTTTTTTCTTAAATTCATGGGATTTTTACGAGCCCGTGAAAATTTACAGCGATTGATTCTAAGGCCTGGTGTGCTCAGAATCAATTTCTGAAGTTTTTTTCGGGTGTGTTCAGTAAACGTACAAACGGGATTTTATAACTTTTTTTTTGAACTCTCTATGAGATGGTTATTTTAATAATCCTAAATCATTTTTGTATCTATGAAAATCTAGTCTTTTGTTCAAATTGTTCTAAATGTGTTTATATTTGTTTAATTCATGTTTTCATATGTTTATCTATGTTAATTTATGTTTTACTGTTGACCTGGAAGTATTCTGGAATCAAACAGACACTTTGTAAAAATTCCATGTTTTGTCTCACCGTTAGTTATATTCTGGTCGCACTGATGAAGGGCAAGTCACCGATGAAAACGGTCACACCGATGAAGGGAAAGTCATCGATGACAACGGTCGCACCGATGAAGAGAAAGTCACCGATGAGGAACAGTCGCACTGATGAAGAGCAAGTCACCGATGAGGAATGGTCGCACCGATGAAGATAAAGTCACCGATGATAACAGTCGCACCGATGAAGACCAAGTCATCGATGAGGAACGGTCGAACCGATGAAGAGGAAGTCACTGATAGCAACGGTTGCATCGATAGCAATGGTCACACCGATAGCAACGGTCACACCGATGGATAATGAAGATCGAAAGAGCTACCGATCATGAGTCACTGATACCGATGATCAAGAGTCACTGATACCGATGATCATGAGTCACTGATACCGATGATCATGAGTCACCGATACCGATGATAAATGAGTTACCAATGCTGATGCCACCGATACTGATGCGGATTCAAAATGACTCATCGATCTCATGACTCATCGATAGTCATGAAAACTGTTTGAATTTCTATAAACTCTTATTTAATTCCAACGGTCATATTTGATGTTTTTAATTCAATTAATGATATTTAATGTTAGTTTTTGGCATGTGAGGGGACCATACCTTGTATCTATGAAAAGGTAATCATTCCCATTGCTGGAGATCATGGAATAAAAAGGAATATTGAGCTACAGTAAAGAGTGCACATTTGAAAAAGCATAGAGATAGAATTCTTCCATACATACATGAAAAGAAGAACACACAAGGAACTTGAAGAAGACATTGAAAGATCTTCAATGTAATCTCATGCATGCAACCCAGCACTACTGAAGAACACATGAATAACACTGGAAATTAGAGAACATACTCATTTGTGGAAGACACCAAGCTGAACCACGATACTCTGTTTTTCAACAGAAAAACCAGAGAAGGACTCAGAAGTATTTCTACTGAATCCAACGAGTCCAGAGCTGCACTTCTAATATCTAGACCATTTTCAACTCTTACCTACACTCTATAAGTGATTCATTTATTTACATACTGAGCAATGTGTGTACTCTGTATACTTTACACACACACTCTCTCTCTTGTGCTGAACTAGAGGATACTAAATCCTTATTCCAAACTCCATACATTATACTGTATCCCACTGAGGATAGTGGTAGAGGTCAAGTGTGACCTGGACAACCTGTGCATTGTTGTCCTTTTTTCCCCGCGAAGAACTGTGGTAGAGGTCTTAGGACCTAGATAGTATTGTACTATTGTTAACCCCGATCCAGGGTGTGGATCAAATTTATATATAAATTTGATAGGACTAAGTCTCTTCTTGAGACTGAACCTCTTGGTTATATGTGCTATGTTTTTTAGTATAAGTCTAAAGTATACTACATATATATTACATATTCTTCTGCTAGTTACTTTGAAATAAAAAACTATTTTAAAGTTACTTTGATAGTTAAATTAGCAAGTGTTTGTAATTATTGTAAACCAGTATGTTAGTTTCAAAATTTAATTTAATATTCAGATTAAATTTACTAATACCTAATCAATATTTGAGAAACTAATTGAACATTTACACTCTGTATAAATTCACTATAGTTTAACTTTGTTTTTTTTTCAATTGGGGGATTTTAAGAGAAATCCTTTTAAACAGAAATTTTAATTGGAACTCAATTCACCCCCCTCTTGAGTATCCACTCCGACCAACACTTTTGAACCAATGCTCGGAACTGAAATCTGAGGGCACCGTTGAACTCGCAACGCCGGTATTCACTTAAGAATACTTTCACCTCGATGGAAGTTGGTAGAGAATGGAAGTTAGTTTTTGAGTTTTTAAGATTAATTTAAATAAAAATAAAGTGTGACTATATTTTTATTCTTGGTGGTTAAAATCTCCAAGAGGAGGTTAGAGGTGGGGGTCACCACACCATAACCTCCCATGAGAGGTTATGGTGGTGGGGACCACCCAAACATAACATCCCTTGGGAGGATAATTTTGGTGGGGACCACCCGTGCTTGTAACCCCTTGGAACACCCCCCCCCCACACACATTTAAGGTGGAGAAACTCTTCAACTCCCCTTTATTTAATTTTTTCCAACCCTCTTCACTTAATTGAGCCAACTCCACCCCATTAATTAAATGAGTTGTCTCATTTAATTACACACCACAATTTGAATTTTTGTGCCAACAAATAATAAACAATGCTTTCTTATATTATTTTTTTCCTTTGGCATTTTGGTGGAGTTTTAGAGAAGAGATAACTCTATCCAACGAATACCGCTCTTCAACTAAGAACTCTCTTCCAGCAAAGAATGCTCTCCCGATGAATAAAACTGATGAGGTACGCCTTTGACTAAGAAGAACGACCCCCTCCGACCTTCTTCCATGGACTCCTTCGGCGTGGGACGTGTTCGTCTTCCACAGACTGACGACCGTCTTTCCGCAATGTCAACAAATGAAGACCAGAGAATCAAATGTAGGGGGTTTACTTCGAGTAATATACATTATCTTTTTCTCACCTTCGGTTGAAATGGAAACGTTGTAGAGATTAAAAATAACAATTGAAAATCATCTTCTTACTTCTTGATGAGGTGATTGTTACCAACCTAAATGCTAAGGGTGTGGGACAAACCAACATGGCCTGATCCCTCTACCAATCTTGATTATGATGAACCTCAGCCTGGAAATAATATGACGAAACAAGAATGGTTGCGCTACCCGTGGCCTCTGCGAATCGCGTCGCCCCCGTGGCGCACCGAAGCTCCCAGAGCCCTGCCTGGTGTGCGGCCCGCCTACCCGCAGCCTACCCGGCACCCTGCTCGGCCCTTTCTGCACCCTAACCGGCACACCTGCGGCCTGCCCGGCATCCAGCTGGCTAGCCCGCGCTCTGTGCTCTCTTCCCGCGGCCCGCCCGTGCCTCGAGCCACGCCCCTCACGGTGCTGGCTGAACTAGCCCCGACCTTCGGGCCGAGCCGCCTACGTGGCGGAATCCGAGCCAAACTGCCCTCGTAGTCCGCTGGGCCGGTCCCAGCGGACCGAGCCAAACATAACGGGCTGACCCGCCCAACAGACTGGGTGAGACCCAGCGGGTCTGACCAGGTTTTCCTAGACTGGGTTGGGCCGAGTCGGTCCGACCGGGTCAGACCAGGCCTATTCCCATTATAGACCCCTTTACTTTCTTGGAGAAAATCCGTCCATTTGAGAGTACCCCACTAGAGTTTGGGGTATAGTTGAGTTACGGTTAGGTTAGATCATACATGAATCCAACTAGGCCCCCGGGACAAAAAGACTAACAACTAAAAGACCGAGCATCTGATTGACGCACCATCTGTTATGTTGAGAACCCTATAATGTGGCAGACCTTTGAGATACTTGTTCGTGGAAATTCATGACAGTTGGGGTATTTACTAGTATCTTGTGGAGCAGATCCTTCTAGAGGCGAGCAGAGAGAGTACAGAGACCTAGTAGATGGCTGAGACCTAACGATTGCTTGACCGATTCGACTCAGAGTGACTCGACTAGCCATGTGGGGAGCGCCTATGTGTGACGCGGCAGACCCATGGTGGGGAGCACCTCTGTGTGAGCGCGGTAGACTCATGGTATTAGATAGGAGGAGTATATCAATGGGCTACGAGGGAGAGCGCCTCTATGTGAGTGTGGCAGACCCATGGTTGGGAGAACCTCTGTGTGACACAAGATACACACGGTACTTGATAGGAGGAATACCTCAGTAGTACAAGGATAGTGGGAAGAACCTCTGTGTGACATGGTAGGCCCACTGTACTCGATAGAGGAGGAGTACTCCACCAGCCGTGGTTTCGATAATAAAAATTCTGGTTTGAGCTGAGTCAATGACATTTGTGTTGTCCTCATGATTGATAAGGGTTACTAGATAACATAGGTATATGTATGGTCATATACCTAAGTAATGGATGCATGTTGATTTCATACTTTTTGGTTTGTCCTTGTTGGATTTTGGGAGACCTTGAGGGTCTCGAGGACCCTACTGAGTATCATTATACTCACCCCTGCACGGGCTATGCCCACAACTCATTGTGTTGGTTATGGACGACGGACATCGCAGACTGAGGCAAAGAGTAGCAGGAACAAATGGTACATGGAGGTGGACCACTCGGTGTGATGGTACATGGAGGAGACAGAATAATATAGAGGGATGAGGAGGCCGTCTTTACCTACCCTTCATGTAGGAACCCCGAAGGATGACCCAGCAGTTGTTTTACTTTTCTCCAGTTATACTTGCTTTTCAGTTGTACTTGTACGTTCCAATTGGGCCTGTATTTCCAGCCCCTTTTTACTTTCCAGCACTTCTTTTGTATATAGTTTTACTTGGTGATTTGCTTCCAATTTAGTACTCTGATTTGTTTATTTATAGTTATAAAGGAAATGTCTTCCCAGTTTGGGGATTTACGCCTTTGGTGCTAGTCGCCTGCCCCTGGCCTATGGAAGGCAGGCTTGGGGTAGTCACGATATGGGCCTTGGGGGACGTGTCATGACAAATTGGTATCAGAGGAGTTGGTTCTACCGTATAACTTAAGACTCTGATCATTATTTTCTGTGAAGCAATAGTGTTAAGGGTACTAAGTGTGGTTATCAGTTCAAAGATTCCAGTGTTGGTGTGGGTGGCCGACTTATCCATACACCAGGACCCTGACTTCTGATTTCCGACTCAGTGCACGAAAAAACCGATTGCGTGGGTGTTTTCAAAAGTTTTCTTTAAGTCAGCTCAACCAGGTCATCTCACCAGGTATAATCTTTTGACCGTGTCACATCTGTTTATTTCAGGATCCCTCCCCATGGATAACCAGTTGGATCCTCAAGAGTCATACGTACTGATAGCCCACCGAGCGACGAGGCCTCGGTGTAGGGCACTTTTCCAATGGAGGCACCAGCGGTACCACTCCCCATTGGGCCACTGATTCCACTAGCCCCAGAAGAAGATGATGCACACCAATTGAGTGTGTTACAAGAGTTCGAGTTCCAGAGGACGCCCAGGTTCAGGGGAGAGACGGACCCATAGGTATCTGAGGATTGGCTGGAGGCTATAATGAGAGTCTTCAGACTGGTAGGGATACCAGCCGACTTCATGGTGATCCTTGTAGCGATTTTCTTTTAGGAAGCAATAGGAAGATGGTGGAGCCTAATGCTTAAGGTGCATGATGAGGTGACACTTCTCTGGGCCGACCTCGAGATCCTGTTCCGGGCGGAGTTTGTTCCAGAGACCCTACGATCGGTGCGAATATAGGAGATACTACATCTACAGCAGGGTAGCATGACTGTAGATCAGTACTCAGCGAGGTTCAACGAACTCTCACGCTACTCTATAGATATGGTACGTGACCCATTCTTCAGGGCCCGGACCTTCGAGAAGAGGCTCCGGTGAGAGATCAGATCTCTGATGATCTCAATTAGCATCCCGATATAGATGGGGGTGGTAGAGAGATCCCTCTTGGTGGAGAGTTTCCTTGCTAAGAAGTCTCCAGCAGTGAGACCCACCACTAGCTGACACACAGCAGAGTCTTCTGCAGCTGGCAGTAGACAGATGTCACAGAGGTCCAAGAGGACCTGACCTATAGGTGTTCAACCGCATGACTCAGGATCAGTTGTGCGGGGCACACAGAGAAGAGACATGCATGCCAGTAGCAGGCAGTGTTACTGAGGTGGTGGGCAGGGTCACATGGCTCGTGACTATCCAACCCTCCATTTAGATGACCACTAGACAGTTGAGGGACCTCCCAGGAAGAGGCATAGGTTCAAATGAGGCGGTCTGTATAGAGCAGGAGGACGTGGAAGAGGAGCTAAACGTGCAGCTGGCGGTGGACAACGTTAACAGGTGTTACCACCACCACCACCAGGAGTTCCACCCTGACCGCAGGGAGCGGGTGGACAAGGGAGAGCTCACCTCCAGGTAACTGAGGCCTAAAATCATGGTGCTCCAGAGTTGATTCGAGGTATAATTTGTGTCTACTCCACCTTAGCTGCTATTATTATTGATAAAGGTTCCATCCACTCTTTCATTACCACTGCCCTCATTCGGAGCTCGGAGATTCCGACGGAGCCATTGGATCGATCCTTATTGCTAGAGACTTCTATGGGAGATGATTCGATGATTATGCACTAGTGTCGGCAATGCGAGATGACTCTAGGAGGCGAGAGATTCTGCTGGGATCTCCTAGTAGTGGCGTTGAGGGATTACGACGTCATCTTGGGTATGGACTGGTTATCTACAGTCCATGCTGAGATCGACTGTATTCGGTTCAAAGTGACGTGTGTCCGCATGGATGAGACTAGGTTTACCTTCACCGGTGAGAAGGGAACCTTTGCAGCACATGACAGACTTACTTGGAGGAGGGTACAGTCGATCACTCACCAGTTGGCTTGCCTTACCCTCGGAGTAATTGATGTGGAGAGTCCGACTTATCCTTTAGTGTTGGACCAGTACGCAGATGTTTTCCCTAACGATGTCCCGGGACTACCTCCTCGCAGAGAGGTGGACTTCTTCATTAACCTGTACTCCGGGATGGCACCGATATCTATGCCAGCATATCCGATGGCTCCTGCTGAGCTTTGTGAGCTGCGGGTATAGCTAGAGGGCTTTTAGGGGAAGGGATTCATCTGGACTAGTGTTTCTCCCTAGGCAGCCCCGATTCTGTTCGCCAAGAAGGTGAATGGGAGCTTGAGGCATTATTTTAACTACCATCGCCTGAACTAGGTGATCGTGATGAACAAGTACCCACTCCTGAGGATTTTTGACCTCTTTGATCAGTTGAATGGAGCTCAGTGGGTCTCGAAGATAGACCTCATATCAGGCTATCACCAGCTCAGCGTTCGAGACGAGGATGTGTAGAAGACAACCTTCAAATGTTAGTACGGTCACTACGAGTTCTTGGTTATGCCCTTTGGTGAAACCAACTCTCCAACTATGTTCATGGGACTCATGAACAGTATCTTCTAGCCTTACCTTGATCGCTTTGTCGTAGTCTTCATTGAAGACATACTGATCTACTCGAATGCTGAGGAGGAGCATGCCTACCATTTGTAGGTAGTACTGGACACACTCCGAGAGCACTGACTTTATGGTAAGCTCTCTAAGTGCCAGTTTTGGATTCGAGAGGTTCACTTCTTGGGACACATCATCTCGGAGGATGGATTTGCAGTGTATCCAACGATGATTGAGGTGGTACTTTCTTGGGAGCCACCCAGGAGTGTGATAGAGGTACGAAGTTTCCTGGGTTGGGCTGGGTACTATCGGAGGTTCGTTCTAGACTTCTCCAGAGTTGCAGCACCACTATCAGCCTTAACGAATAAGGGGAAAACCTTCGTGTGTTTGGAGAGATTCTAGTAGAGCATTCAAGAGCTAAGGCAGAGGCTGACTAGTGCTCCCATTTTGAGGCTTCCAGAGGAGGGCATAGGGTACATAGTTTACTGTGATGCATCAGGGACCGGACTTGGGTGTGTCCTGATGCAAGAGAGAGCAGTGATCACTTATGGTTCTCGGCAGCTGGTACAGTATGAGTAGAACTACGCTACCCATGATCTTGAGTTAGCAGCAGTGGTCTTCACCTTGAAGATGTGGAAACACTATCTGATGGGTGAATGTTTTACCCTGTACTCTTATAACAAGAGTCTCAAGTATATCTTCTCTCAGAAGGACCTGGACCTGAGACAGCGGTGATGTCTTGAGTTCCTCCAGGACAATGACTTCGATATAGTATATACTTCTAATAAGGGGGATGTTGTTGCTGATGAACTCAATAGGAGATCTGATATACAGCTTCTAGGAAAGGCGACATAGCAGCTGGCTGCTTTACAGATATCCTTTCTGGATAGAGATGGAGCAGCATTCCTACAGTCTCTTATGGTCACTCCCCTACTTCTTCAGTGAGTTCGGGAAGCACAACATGGGGACGCAGAATGTGAGATGTGACGTGATCAGATATCCACAAGACATGAACCTGATGAATTTTCTGAAGGTGGGGATCATTTCATCCTCTTCAAAGGATGTACCTTGGTACCATTTGCAGTTCAGAAGGAAGTGTTGAGGGAGTTACACACATCCCCTATAGCGGTACATCCAGAAGTGGCGAAAATGTACCAGGACCTTCGACGACAGCACTGGTGGCCAGGTATAAAGAAGGCAGTAGCAGAGTTTATCCCATGGTGCATCACTTTTCAGCAAGTGAAGGCAGAGTACCAGGTACCAGCAGGCTTGGTTCAGCCCTTAGAGTTCCCAGAGTTGAAGTGGTATGGGATATCCATGGATTTTGTGACGGGTTTTCCATGTACATCCATGGGTCACAACTTGATTTGGGTGATCGTCGACCGAATCACCAAGTCGGCCCACTTCATACCGATCATAGAGAAGGTATCAGTAGAGATATTGGGACGCCTCTATGTGAAAGAGATTGTGCGGCTACATGGAATACCTTCTTCTATTGTCTCTGATCATGATACACGCTTTACTTCCTAGTTATGGAAGGGGTTGCAGGAGGCTTTTGGGATGAAGCTTCGTCTGAGCACCTCCTTCCGTCCTTAGATAGATGGTCAGACAGAGCGGACCATTCATACCCTCGAGGACATGATGCATGATTGTGTCCTCGACTTCGGTCACAGCTGGGAGGATCACTTGCCTTTGGTGGAGTTTTCCTACAAAAACATCTATCACTTCACCATAGGGATGGCACCTTTCAAGGCGTTGTACGGGTGACCTTGCAGATCACCTTTGTGCTGGACAAACCTTACAGAGTCAGCACTGGTGGAACCAGAGATGGTATGATCTAGCACAGAGAAGGTGCAGATCATCCAGGAGCAGATGAAGACTGCACAGAGAAGGCAGGAGTTGTACGCTGATAAAAGACAGAGACCTATGGAGTATGAGGATGGTGACCATGTCTTTCTACGGGTCTCACCTCGACGAGGTCTACGGATATTTGGATGAGGCGGCAAGTTATCATCGAGATTCCTCAGACCATTCCAAGTCCTAATCAGAGTAGGCGAGGTGGCTTACCGCTTAGCTCTTCTACCTCAGTTGCATTGGGTGCACAACATCTTCCACGTATTTCAGCTGATTAGATATGTGCCCGACCCTTCCCACATCATCAAACTCTGAGAGATGGACATCAATGATGGGGAGATTTTCACAGAGGTTCCAGCGGAGATTGAGGATCAATAGGAGCGTGTCCTATGTGGATGATTTATACCTTTGGTGCACGTACGCTGGCAGTACGAGAACCTCCAGGAGAGCACATGGGAACAGGAGGCTCAGAAGCGTGCTCAGTACCCCCATTTGTTCCCTTACTTCGAGTTGTAGATTATGTGGACGTAAATCCCTGAGGTGGGGAGAATGTAAAGACCTGGAAATTATGTGGAATTTTTTTTCTTAAATTCAATGAATTTTTATGAGTCCGCGAAAATTTACGGAGCTTGATTCTGAGGCCCGGTGTGTCTAGAATAAATTTCGTAAGTTTTTTTCGGGTACGCTCATTTAATGTAAGAGCGGGATTTTATAACTTCTGAACCAGTGCTCAGAACTAAAATCTAAGGGCACCGTTGAACTCGTAATGCCGGTATTCTCATTATAAGACTTTCACCTCGACGGTAGTTGGTCGAGAATAGAAGTTAGTCTTTGAGTTTGTAAGATTAATTTAGAATAAAAGTGTGGATTTATTTTTATTCTTGGTGGTTAAAACCTCCAAGAGGAGGTTAGAGGTGGGGGCCACAACACCATAACCTCCTATGAGAGGTTATGGTGGTGGGGCCCACCCGAACATAACCACCCATGGGAGGATAATTTTGTTGGGGACCACTTGGGATTGTAACCCCTTAGAACCCCCCTATTTAAGGTGGAGAAACTCTTCAACTCCCCTTTATTTAATTTTTTTCAACCCTCTTCACTTAATTGAGTCAACTACACCCCACTAATTAAATAAGTTCTCTCATTTAATTAAACACCACAATTTGAATTGTTGTGCCATCAAATAATAGACACACTTTCTTCTATTATTTTTTCCCTTGGCATTTTGGTAGAGCTTTGGAGAAGAGAGAACTCTCTCCAACGAAGACCACTTTTCAACGAAGAATGCTCTTCCGGTGAAGAACTCTCTCCCGACGAAAAATGCTGATGAGGGACGCCTTCAACTATGAAGAACGACCCCCTCCGACCTTCTTCCTCTGACTCCATTGAAGTGGGACGTGTCCGTCTACCACAGATCGACGACCATCTTTCCGTGACGTCAACGAATGACGACCGGTGAATCAAAGGTAGGGGGTTTACTTTGAGTAATATCCCTTTTCTTTTTCTAACCTTCGGTTGGAATGGAAAAGTTGCAGAGATTAAAAATAACAATTGAAAATCATCTTCTTACTTCTTGATGAGCCGATTGTTACCAACCTAAACGCATAGGGTGCGGGCTAAACCAACATGGCCCGACCCCTTCGTCGATCTTGTTTATGATGAACCTCGGCATGGAAATGAGGTGATGGAACAACGAAGGTAGCGATGAATGTCACGCTACCCATGGCCTCCTCGAATCGCGCCACCCCCACTGTGCACCAAAGCTCCCCGCGCCCTTACAGGCGCGTGACCCTCCTGCCCGCGGCCTACCCGGCACCCTGTCGGCACCCATGTGGCCTGCCTGGTGCCCCCGCGGCCTTCCCGGCACCCTACTGGTGCCCCCGCAACCTGCCCGGCCCCTGCCATACCCTGCTCGGTGCCCTCGCTCCCTACCTGGCGTCCTGCCGGCACCCCCGCGGCCTCCTGGCCCCTGCCGCGCCATACCAGGCGCACCAGCAGCCTGCCCGACGTCCAGCCATCCTGCCAGCGACCCACGCACTCTTCCCCTAGCCATCCCACACCCTGTGTGGCCTGCATGCTAGCCTTCTGGCCGACCGGCTCTCTCTAGCCGAGTCACCCGAGCCGCGCCCCTCGTGGCACTGGCCGAACTGGCCCCAGCCTTCGGGACAAGCCACCTACATGGCGACATCCGGGCCAAACCGCCCTCGCAGTCCGCTGGGATGGGCCGAGTAGACCAGGGCGAACTTAACTGGATGACCCTCCCACCAGATGAGGTCAGACCCAGCGGGTCTGACCGGGTTGACCCAGATCGGGTCGGTCTAGACGAGGTTGGGCAGAGTCGGTCCAACCGGGTCGGACTGGGCCCATGCCCATTACCGACCCCTTTACTTTCTTGGAGAGAAGACGTCCCTTTGAGAATAACCCATTGGAGTTCGAGGTATAGTTGAGTTACGATCAGGTTGGATCATACATGAATCCAACCAGGCCCCTGGGACAAATAGGCTAATAACTAACAGACCGGGCGTTCGATTGACACGTCGTCTGTTGAGTTGAGACCCCTATGACGTGGCGGACATTTGGGATACTTCTTAGTGGAACGTCTTGATATTTAAAGTATTGACCAGTACCTCATTGAGCGGATCCTTCCAGAGGCGAGCAGACAGAGCACGGAGACCTAGTAGCTAGCTGAGACCTGAAGACAGCTTGACCGATTGGACTCGGAGTGACTCGACTAGCCCAGTGGGGAGCGCCTCTGTGTGAAGCAGAAGACCCACGGTGGGGAGCGCCTCTGTGTGAGAACGACAGACCCAAGGTATTCAATAGGAGGAGTATCTCATTAGGCTACGATTGGGAGCACCTCTGTGTGAGCTAGGTAGACCCATGGTGGGGAGCCTGTCTGTGTGACACGGTAGACCCACAGTACTCGACAGTAGGAGTACCTCAGCAGTCCAAGGATAGTGGAAAGCGTCTCTGTGTGACGCAGCATGCCCACTGTACTCGATAGAGGAGGAGTATGCCACCATCCATGGTTTCGATAATAAAAATCCTACTTTGAGCTGAGTCAATGACTTTTGTGTTTTCCTCATGATTGAGATGGGTTACTAGATAAATTAGGTATATGTATGAGCATATAACTAAGTAATGGTTATCCGTTGATTTCATACTTTGTGGATTATCCTTGTCGAATTTTATGAGACCTTGAGGGTCTCGAGGTCCCTATTGAGTATTGTTATACTCACCCCTGCATGGGCTATGCCCACACCTCATCATGTTGGTTGCAAACGATGGACAATGCTGACTGAGGTAGAGAGTAGCAGGACCGGACGGTACCCAGAGGTGGACCACTCGGTGTGACGGTACACGGAGGAGACAGACATATGTGGAGTGTTGAGGAGGCCATTTGTACCTACCCTTTAGGCAGGAATCCTGGAGGATGACCCAGTAGTTGCTTTACTTTTCTCCAGTTGTACTTTCTTTTTAGTTGTACTTGTACTTTCCTATTAGGCTTTAATTTCCAGCCCCTTTTTACTTTCCAGCACTTCTTTTGTATAAAGTTTTACTTAGTGATTTGCTTCCAGTTGTGTAATCTAATGTGCTTGTTTACAGTTATAAAGGAAATGCCTTCCCAGTTTGGGGATTTATGCCTTTGGTGCTAGTCTCTAGCCTCTGGCCTATGGAAGACGAGCTTGGGGTAGTCACGATACAGGCCCCAGGGGATGGGTTGTGACAATTATTATCCCTTCTAACATATCCCAAACAATTATGTGCATCTCTCAATTATGTATCCAATAGAAAATTAAAAACAAGGGTGAGATCAGATGTTCAGTAAGGGGAAAAATACATAAAAAACTACAATATCATATGCTTTACACAAGTGATATTAAAGGAATACATAAATAACATAAATCCATAATCACCTAAAACTAGAGTGTAATATATCCATGTAGACAATAAAAAATAAATAGATCATAATGATAACAATAATTAGATTCTTAGTGATGAAATTCATAATTTCAGATAGATAATTCAATATCATAATCCAAGACATCATGATCATAGACATAATTATCTTAAAATCGCGAAAACATCTTGTTTTGGGTAGGCATACCCCAAAATACCCAATCATACTTTTCTCATGATAAGTATCAATGCATCAAGGGGATATATGTTGTAGAATACCACCTATTACTTATTAATGTCTAGTACATTTATCTAAGAAATTGAATAATCAATTAATAGTTAACTTTTCCAATAGTCATAGATATTGGAATAATAATATACATAAGGTCAATAACTTTAACCATGTTAATAAATGAAAGAATATGGGTGGTTAATAAATACAAATTTAACTTTGAAATATTAATCTTTATTTTAATTAGGACATACCAACATCCAAAACTTTTCTATATGCCAATAAAATTGATAACATGATCATAACCAATCTTGAAAAAATGTTGGATGGTTAAACAAAACATAGTCATCATAGAATCTATGGGTTTTAATCAATGAAAAAGGAATAATACATCTCAATTAAATAAATTTAAACTAGTGGATAAGGGAACACTCAATGTGGTTGGTAATTAATAGAAGATATTATTTGAGTTCCATATTATTCACTGGTAAAATACAAGAGAAATGGTTAGAAATATCCTTCATCATGGTTCATAAGGAGCTTGTGAATATCCCAATGTGTATCCCCCATGGGTTTCAACAAAGTTGTATTTTATTTGTGAAAATCGTCATTGATCATATTAATTTATATTTTGATTCTTCAACCAAACCTTTTGGGGTGATTACCCTTAGGTGTATTTCTACCACAAATGAACTTCCTTCCTTGTATCTCGGCAAGGATATAATTTATAGGATATTATACACTCTTTACATTCCCAAAATTTAGGATTTCTGGTAATTATGATGGAAAAGTAAAAGTTTTTAATGAGATAACATATCATTTTAGACATATCAAATGGATGATGATTCAATATAATTTCATTCATGATGGAAATACAATAAAGGTTTGTAATTGAAAATTGATGTGGTGGAATGGAATCCCATATTTCGCCATATTAATGATACAGGAATAAACCTATATTGAAAGGGAATAAGTATCCTCTCATTAAACACATATCTAATAGGAGATAATACAATGACAATAAAATTAAGGAAATATGTGTAAATTGAATTATAATAAATGAATTTCAATTAAAAAGGAATATGAAGGATTTAGAACTCTTCCATTTCTAAGTAGCTTCATAAATCATGGGATGACTCATTATAACCATTAAAACACATTTAAATGGATTTAAAGAGGGATATGGAAAGTAAAATCATGATAAATTATTTTGGGGTGGAGTGAGATAAGAGAATGGGTGGGAGTGATCTCATTTAATAGTTAAAAAGAAGGGGATTTTCTTAAAAACAAATGTTAGGAAAGGGGTAGGAATGGAATCACCATGGTGTTAGGTGGGTTAGGTGAGTTAGGAAAAAAAATTTAGGTATGAAATTTGGGTATTACTTTCCTACCTATCAAGGATTTTAAGAAGGATAAAGTGCCCTTTAAATTATTAAAAATTTCAGATCCTTTATTCATACCTTTTTACCCATTTTAATATTGATTAAAATTTACTCGGAGTGATTATTTTTTGAATAGAAATATATGATGAACGATATTAAAAAATTTTGAATTTAAGAATCCAAATTTGGACTCCATTATTATAATTAAACTTCTAAATGTGATAAAATCATCTTTTAAATTAAAACATAATATATAGGAACGGGCAATTTTATAGACAAATATATTTTTATAAATTATGTGTTTTTATTCTTATTTCCTATTATTTATTAATTGAAATAGAATTTATATAATTGTTGATATTTTTAAACATACTATTAGAGACATAGTTTATAATATATGAATATAATTTATTTATATGAAATTTATATAACTCTTATAATATTAATTCTTTAGAAATAACCATTTTTCTTATACCATGTTAATTTATCTTTAATCTAAGTAATTTACTTAAAATTACAAAAAATAAGAATATATTTGTGAAATAATTTTTACCTATTGATTCTAAATATAATTTCATTTATAAAACAAATTTAATATGTGTAGTTAAAAATATATTAATTTTAACAATAGCCCAAGTAAACCCATTTTTAGTGAAAGCGAATTTTTAAGAATATGAATTATTTTTAGGATAAAATTCCCAATAATTTTGATTATAATTACATAAATTGGTTTATTATAAAATAAATAAATTTTATCTCTCTTCCAAATAAATCCAAAAAACAATTTACAAAAAAAATATTTTATTAAAATAAAAGACCAACAACCATTCTCTTTTGTTTGAAAATATTAGTCATGTTAATAAAATGTTAAAAATTGTTCTTATAATTTAATAATAGTATATCAAAAACATATAATTTTACTATTTAAACACATATTTTAACTTTAATTTTTTTTAAACTTCTAGGGATCCTATATAAATAAAATTTATAATTTTGGTAAGAATAGTAATTTTAACTTTACACATAAAAATAAAATATTTTGGGAAAAAAATATCTTAAGATAATTTATTTATGAGGAGTTCCATCATGAATATTATTTTATTTCAACAAATTCTAAGATTCATAAATCAATCTATTAAATATACTCATGAATAAAGTCTCTCTAGAGTGTGCAATACATGGTCGTTTAGGATTTGGTGTTTACATGGTATAGTGGGGTGTTGGTTGTTATTAACATTATGGTGGGTAGGTATTGAACTAGTTTAAGATAAGTCCAGTTTGATTTCATTAAATTAATACCATTCTATTTTAAGGAATTGAAATCATTTAAAATCAAATTTTACCAATTTACTACTAGCAATAACCTAGGATCTACCCATCCATATAAATTAATTTCAATCGAGTCCTTTACTTTTCTTGTAATCCAATTAAAATCAAACCAATTTTTTACATTATATCCAAATATACATGAAGTATGTTAAAGTGTCTATAAATAATTTTTAGGCCTATGTGAATTTAATATCCCCATCTGTGTTATTGGGAACTACTTCAATATAATGAGTGAATTTGGGAAATTCCAACATTTATCAATTTTTTTGGGACCTATGTAATCTTAAAATATGGTTTTATTATCATGCAAATTCTCTATTTTCACCCCAATTTCTCTAATTTTTTCACCTTTTATCCTTTTATGTCTGGTATTTCTTATTTTGATGACCAATAAAACTGATTAGTTATTGTGGACATTTCTAAGGTTAGGGAATCATTTGAAATGATATATTTTCATCCATTAGATCATAATCCTAAAAAAAAATTAGATTATAAACTTGAGTTCAATCAAATATAAGTTCTTCTACGAAACCAAATCATAGAGACGATTATGAACAAGAATTAAAATTAAAATGAATTACTCCATAACTTGGGGAATACTGTAGATCAGACCATGAATGAATAACTCAGACCTACCTAGACTAGTGTACTCTTTTTTAGGAGACATTCTTCCTTAGTATATTTACACTATGTATTCGAATGCCTTGTCTTAAAATGCCTTCCAAACATTCATGGTATGGTGTCATTGATTTTATATCATTATGACAAGAAGTTGAATGACATTATTCATAAATTTATCCCATATATAAACTTGAGTAACAATATATTATTCTATTTCATTTTTCCTAAAATGATTGGTCTAATAATTGGTTATACAATTTGATACCATTATCCATCCACTCTTGGGAAAAAATATAAGGAGATTTTGTTAATAAATTCTATACCAACCACAAAAAAATTCACAATAAAATTATATCCATTTTTCCAAATGATAGAGAGTAATGTTCTTAAACATGGGAATGGTGTATAGACACAGTAAACATAGTAAAACACTGTTTTATTCAATCAAAAAACTTTTTTGAGTTTTTTATAAAGGATTATGGAAATGAAATAAAGAGTTTAATGAAATGATGTGTAAATAAACCTTTAAACAGAATTCATCAAATGGTTCTTATTAAATTCCATTCTAAACCAATCCAAACATGGTAAAACTCACCCTACTATGAGAATCCTCAATAATATTATTGGCTACAAGATCTATTGGAATAATAATGCTTTAAGTTTAAACATTAACCCCTTATAATAATGGTTAGGGAGATTGAACTTAATAAATTATAATATACTGAAACAATAGAAATTTTTTCTATAATTTATGACAAACATAACTATATGACTACCAATTTCCAAACCATTCCTTTTATAAAATATTTATTTTATGTAGGAACACCAATGGAGTTTAATGGTCCTAGATTTTAGAAGAAACAATACCAAAACACTTTCAAACCATGTTATAATGAAAATATAGGAATCTTATAGAACTATAACGAGCAAGAAAATTAATATAAAGGTAAAAATACCTACAATTAAAAATAATTTTCAATACACAGAAATTTTTTTCAATAACTTGTCTAAGATAAATAAATCTTGGTCCAATGAAAATAATATATCCAAAAATATAAATATTCTCATGGTATAAACTGACTATCTCAAACTCTAGCATAATTTTCCCCTATAAGATTACATGAAAAACAAGAAAATAAATGAAAATTTTGAATTTTGATGTTTCATCAATAAAACATGGATTGAAAACCATTAAAACTAGAAATTCACCTATTCCCACTAAGGTTGTCCAACCCCAAACTTAAGGGGATATTACAATTACTATTAATCTTCTCTAAAACTTCTCAATATTTTTATTGTCTTTGGAAGTGGGAAATCCATTGGGAAACTAGAACCCACCATTTGAAAACCATTTAAATATGCAATCAGTCATGTAAATACTAATGATTGTCGATTTTGATCTAAAAATTTATGTTAATGTGGATGAAACCCCACCTCCCTAAATAGTATAAAACCTACTAAATATCATAAAAAAAGTAGGGGAAACCCTTAATCCAAGATCTATAAAACATTAGGAGAAGTATTTAATCAAGTGAAGACTAACAACCCACTTTATAACACAATATAAACCATACCTAAAAAATAAATGTTCCTTAAGGAGTAGTGTACATTTAGAAATAAATTCTCACCAAAAAACTCATTGAATTTTTATATTAATGCAAGAAACATAATCTGGGGAACTATGTCATCTTAGTTTATAGACCCCAGTTTTCAATACATTAATTTGTAAATTGAAATAAAAAATGTTTCCAAGGCCTTTCATGGTATAGTATCTAGTGTTAACCTCATTCCATATGTGTCATATTTTAAATTATGGTTAGAGGAGCTCCAATAAAAATATACCAATCCTAAATATTTTGATGGTAGTGTTTGGGTTTTTATAGGTATCTGAAGGGATATACTAGTAATAGTTGAAAAAAATCATTAATTATATAGACTTAAATTTCATTTAAAATAATCAAAACATAGGCATTATGGAACAAAGAACTGTGATCCTTAGACATCCCTTCTTAACAACTATCAACTCGGTCATCTAAGTAAGGATTGGGAATATTACCATAAACATTGGGAATATGATACTCTATCTAAAAATTTACCATGGGAACTCTCAAATCATGGATGATGATGATATTCATGAGGGGAGTTGGTTAAGTGGTGTTGAAATTGAACTTGAAAAATATTAATGAACTATTAAAGTATGTTCATTCTAAGAAGAGATTTATTTTCTTTGTTCAATTGAGGGAAATTTTTCTCCTTAGATTGAATTTTTTCATATGGCCCCAGGGATAATTTTTTATGATCTCAAATTTGTGATCCTTTTGAGGAAATCATAAAGGCTGAGTCATTACCCATTCCAAAAAATTATCATTCCAATTTGGTGGTTGAAACATTATTTTAAATAAACCTATTCTACCTAGTATTCTAAAAAATAAAACATTGTTTAGTTAAAAATCTTGATCTTCATCTAGAAGTTTTAATCATCCCAAAATAAAATTCAAGGTCCTACCTTCTTCACCCAAACATGATTTTTTAAGGGAGAATGAAAAACTTAATGTTGTGATTTCTTCTTCTCTACAATCCAATAATGAGATAAATTTTTTTGGGAAGTATGGAGAATTAATAATAAAGAAATTGGATGTACCATGTTTTACATTCTTGGGACTATCCAACACAATGGGACCCATAGGATTGTTCTTGAAACCCATTAAAAACCATTTCTCCAACCCCAATGGATAATCAATCCTAATCACTATGATATGGTACATAAACAACTCCTTATATTATTTAATGATAATATCAGTTATCCTATTTTTTAGAGTTAGTGGGTAATTAAATTCCAAGTTGTTAATAATAAGGATAAAATTATTTTGATTGCTAATGATGATGGATAACATCTCCCCACAAGGGTGAGTAGTGGATAGAGGGTGTGAATTGACTATATAAAGTTGATCTCATGTACAAATAAAGATTATTTCCCTTTACCATACATTGATCATTTACTTGAGTGATTAGTGGGGAATGAGTTTTACTACTTCCTAGATGGGTATTCAGGTAATAATAAAATTGATGTATCTAAAGAGGATCAGGGAAATAAAAACATAACACATCAATTTCGTAAATATTTCATTCAACAAAATTCCATTCAGGTTATGTAATTACCCACGAACCGTCCAATGTTTCATGAAGGGAATCATATCTATCATGGTGGTAGATTTTTTAGTTGTCATTATAGATGATATATTCGTATTTGGGGATACATTTTCAGTATTATTATGAAATTTTTAGATTCTTTTGTTAAGAATTGTACATTAAAATATTTTTCTAAAATGGTAAAAATTCCATTTCAGGGTAATTGAAAGATAATCCCTTGGAAAAAAATGAGCTTTCATATAGACCAATGGATTAAGTTAATCTCCAAATTTTGAAACATAGGGATGATGAATCTATATTTGTTTATACCACATTGGGATATTAAATATCTATTTATTGTATTTTTAACTTGATATGTGTTGGGTAAACTCGAGATGATGCCTGATTATGTGAGGTTCACTTGGTACCCTATGGTCTTTATGCCTGGGAATCATCGGTAAAGTCATGTTATAGTAGAGGAATATATTTCACAAAATTTCACTATAATCAATAAAAAATAGGATAAAATTGAATACTCATATTAGGATTTAAACATTATTATCACATTGAGATTATAATTTATTATCGATAAAAAATGAACCCCCATATCTTTTATAATGCTCAAGACATCATTATGATTAATTTAAATTAGATAAAATATGGTGATGAATTTGAATTAATGAAGGTAATTGGGATATTATTTTGAAATTTGATTTTATTAAATGATTTTTATGGTTCCATGATTGTTTATGGTAATGCCTAATAGTGTGTATTATATTTTAATTGGAATTTGGAAAATAGAATTCAGTTTTCATCTTTTTGAGATAGTTCTTTCTCAATATTAGAAAAAACATGTGGTGATGTGTGATTAGGAACCTGAATAGGAAAATATTAACTTTTTATATTTTTATTTTCATGACTCTGATTTTTTATAAACATAATTATTAGTGAATTTTACCATTTGAGCTTCTTTTCACTCCATGATTTTAATTATTACTTAAATTTCACTAATACTCAATAAAATTATAAATTCCTTATAAAATACCCTTTGGATTGGTTTGGATTTAATATTTAATTATCATATTACCCATATTTTGAATAATATTCTTTAATATTTTAAACATGGAAGATTCACATAAGAAAATGGACATATTGAGCCTCAAATGTAGATTTTGTTTTTGAAAAATAGATTAGTACTCAATCCAGTTAAATCAATCTATAATTTTTCTTAATTTTCAATGAATCTAAAATTTTATATTAATATGGTGGAATTAATGAGGAGTATTTCATTAGAATATGGATGATGGGTATTCTATCATTTATAATGTGGCCAAGGAAGACTGTGTTCAAGTATAAATTATCTGCTTGATTTCAAGGCCCAAATTTTCATATAACCATTTTAAGAATAACATCAGATTGATAAATAAAATTGGGCTACATTGTTTCAATAATTTATTGGACATCTTTGAAAAAAAATATATTTTATTAACTGGCTGAACTCACTTAAAATCAAGGTCTTTCAACTTATTTATTTGGAGAGAAGTGAGTCGCCTCTAATTTTTTTAAGTTATAGGTTGAAAATTTCAATTTCTATTAAGTTTCCACCCACCATTGACTACCCTAATTAATTGGGTTGACTTTAACTAATTTGAATTTAATACAAGGTTTCATGGATTCATATTTAAGGTGGTAGTGGTAAAATAATTATGGACAGTTCTCATTTGTGCAAATTGTAATGTTATACTACTTAATTGTCTATACAATTTTTTTCTACATATAAGTGGAAAAGATCACTATAAAAGCATAAATATGTTCATTTTATTCTTTTATTCTATAATTATTTAAAATTTAGATTTTTTTTACTCTTCATATAACGATGGAATTTTTATTAATTAATTATTTTCTTCTCTTCAATTATGACATCATTAGTCAACTTTTCTCATAATTTGAGAGTGGTAGATCAATTTTGGGATAAAACTATAATGATTTAATCCTAGGAAGTTATAAGGGGTTGTATTTCATGTTATTTATCACACCATTAATGTTTAATAATTTATTTTAATCGTGATTTCTATTTGAATATTTATTCCTTCCTAATCCTTATTGATTTTTACTTCCAAATATTTTAAGTGATAATATGTTCATTTACCTTAGAGTGCTCATGAAAATGGTCCAGATAGTTTATAAGTGATTGCCATTTGGTTTTGTAGTTATTAAACCATTATATGATAAGGGTTGTTTGATTTATATACATTAATCCACCTTGAATTTCTAAAATTTAAATAATATAAAAGAAGGTTCAACCAATTTAACCCTAGAAATAACCTATTATCATTACATTACATAAATCAAGTTTAATTTGGTCTTTAATTATTCTTGAAATACAATTAAACTTAGCCTCAAAGTGGTATTAATTATTTTTAAATCTCCTCATATGATGTTAAAGTGTATTTAGTACATGTCTTACATTTTAATGGATTCAATAAACTTAGATGTGTTTGTGAAACCATGGCCCTTGTATAAATGAAGAGTTGTTTATAATTTTCACAACCTCATGTAACAAGACACGATTGAGGTGTTTTTTGGGTTATAGGTAGTATTAATGGAATTCTGGTAGACTTCTAGGAGGATTTAGGGATGTGACATGTCATTGTTGTATTGTCCAGTCAGTACAAACCCATCAGCTAACTAGTGGACTTGGGTAGCAACCTTATATGCGTCATAGGATCATAGACAATGATATAACCTAGGGGAAAAAACTAATGTACAAAAACCCATATTTTTTACACACTAATTTCATGATATTTTACATTAATATACATAAAGAAATCCCAAAATATAGAGAGGTCTATTTTATTTGGGGAATTAGATACATATAATAATAACTTGAAACATGGATACAATGACATTATTTAATAACTTCATAATATTCAATTAAAATCCAATAGTTATCTAAAACTAGATAATATAACCAAGGGAAATACATAATAAATGGGCGAGCTATATATCCCAATAAGGGAATAATAAAATAATATCATAAATTAAACCAATAATTATGAGTCAATTGGAATAACATGATGAAATCATAGTGTAAGAATCATAATCATGAACATAAAATCCTGATATAATATGATAACATCATGTCATTATAGGAATATAGAAATGACATAAAATATGACATCATAATAAAAATTCCTATCTAACCACTAATACATCCTATAATAGTCTATTTTGGTTGACCACCTAGTCACCAAATAAGGTATCTCATGAGATAAAAACATTAACTATTGTATCATATAGATATATAATTCTTCTCCCACCCATCACATTCATTTTATGTACACTTATTTTTTTTCTACATAGATCATTCAATATAAGTATCCCATTAATCAATTTTAATCCCACATTTTAGGAAATACATGGAATTATAAAATAAATTAATTATAGGTACAACTAGGTGAATACCATAGAGTAGAAATGGGTATTGGTATTCACAATATAATATTTTGGCATTTGAAATCATGGGATATTTTCAGTATCATAACGGGTGTACAAAAAAGTTCATGGAAGGGATAAATGAGAGTAAAATGTGGAATCTAATTACCAGTTCATCACAAGGATCATATAAAGGATCTATAAAAAAATATTCCAACCTAAAAAACTGGAAATCAAATGCCTTAATACAAAGAATTTACTCGAATAAAGTGGATGTGGAAGAGAATTTATTACCTTGATATGGAATTTCTAAAAGATTCTAAGGATATTCTTATAATATTAATAACACTTTGGGAGGGATTTATAGTGTTATAGGTAGAGTAAATTCATTCTCAATAGTTTTTAATGAAGAATAGTGGTGTGTTGGGAGGGTATTTGTAGAAAAACGAATTAAAATTATTTATTAATTTCTAAACATGGGTTTTGGACTCTATGTGTAATGAATCAACCTTAAATATTACATAATATAGAATCTTTAGACTAGATATAATTTTATTTCATTACTGAATGTATTTTTGTTTTGATGTTTTAAATAGTTAGGTCATAACTCTTAAATAACAGAACCATATTTAAAAATTGGATGCTTCTAATTAGTATGCATTTAAAAAAAATAATTTTAAAAAAATCAGGATTGAATTTCATGAAAAATATTTATTTCATTATATATTACTTCTTCTGTTACAATAATAATTGTTAAACCCTGTGATATTATTTTTAAAAAGTGGTATGATCATAAAAATCGTAGTAAAGGACATAAAAAATCTATTAGTCCAACAAAAACCATGAAAACATATATAATGCTTAAACCATTTCTCTGACCCTACGTTCTGATCCCTCGGTCTCTTGAACCATTTCTCTAACGCTACGTTCCACTGCTCTGATCCTATTCAAATCTAGAGTGGGGGTTACAACGGGGTTTTGGGATGTGTGGTTCGACGACCATCAATGTTCCAAGTGCGAGCTCCTCGATGTTGGATTTGGTTTTTCAGTTTTCTTATCCATGCTATCAGTGAAAGGTTTGTATGCTTATTCCCAGTCGTCGATCTATTTTATGCTTGATCAGTGGTTTTCCAATTTGTGGTTCGGGTTTGGTTTCAACGTCGATGATGGGTTTCTTCTCGGCGGTGATGATGATGACTACTCCTCCGCGATGATGGTCTCTGATGGTTTCTTTCAACAAAGATTTTGTCGATGCTCTACAGTGATGACGTTGGTTTTCTCAAAAATGATGGGGGTCTGTGGTGGTACAACGATCCGATGGCTTCGGTGTCATTGTGTGAATCTCAAGGCATTACTGCTTCGACGTGATGATGGTTTACTTCTTTGAAGTGATGATGGTTTACTACTTTTTTATTTTAAAAATTTGAAATGGTTTTTTCGGTGGTGGTATTGTTGTGTCTATGCGGGTTTTTTTGGATGTTGGTATGTTTTGAATTTTGAAACATGTTGCAACAGAAGTTAAGGCGCGGTGCATGGTTGGGTTTTTATTTTGAAATTTCTCTCTGTAATTGGTGTTATGAGGTTGTGTCTTTGGAGGAATGGTTATGCTGGTTCCCACTCACCCTTAAAAGTGGATTTTCAATAAAATTAAAAAAATGGATTGTGGCTTAAACTTATCACATTAATCTTTGATATTATGAAATAAATCATTTCCATACGAAAAATAAAAACTTATTTCTCAAATAAAATAATTAAACCCCATAGAGATAAAATAAAACCCCCTTTTTAAAACATAGAGAGTCAAATTCATAAGTCATTTTAAACTTGTGTTTGAAATAACTCGATCCTAGTTAAATCAAAAGGAGAAACCCTTCAGTAACTCCCTCCTTCTTTCATAAAAATAAAAGGTACAATACCTAAATAATTGGAGTGATATTTAGGCACACCTAAATCTATAATGGTCTCACCCATCTCTATTTGGGCGCACCAAACTTATAAGTTGTATCGGGATCACATGTGAGCTATAATGGGGCCCAAACCTTCGTATAAGTTACATCTTGCACACCGATTTTACATTTAATACTCAAGTATAATATTCTTGAGAAAAATAACCTTTTCACTTTTAGTAACATCAAAGTATTTTATCATATAAGTAAAATTATTTTGAAATATCACTTGAAACATATCTTGAGAAAAATACCTTTTCCTATTTGGAAATCAATTATTTTAAAAAACCATTCATTTATAAAATTAAAAAAAATATTTGAAAATAATCTTGTAAAATTTTAAATTAATATTTAAAAAAAATTAATTATAATGGAGGTAAAATCCGTTCATTCCTCATAAGTTAAAAAACATTACTTCCATAAATTTTTCTGATTAGTAATGTAAAGACCCGTAAAATTCAAGGGAAATTTTTTTCTTAATTTTCTTTGGAATTTTACAGGAACGCGGTTTCTGACGGCACCTGATTCCGAGGCCCGGAGTGCCCGGAATTAATTTCCGAAGTTCGGCTCGGGTACGTTCAGTGAATGAACGAGCGGGAATTTCTAACTTTTGATCCGGTGCTCGGAATTGAAATCCGAGGACACCGATGAACTCGCAGCGCCGATATTCGCTTAAGGAGACCTTTTCCGAGGTTGCGTTTATTGCGGGTTGAGAGTTAGTTTTTGGGTTTTTAAAAGAAGTTAAATAAAAATGTGGAAACAATTTTTATTTTTAACTTGTTGGTTATTTTTCTCCCAAAGGGAGTTAAAGGTGGGACCCACATCCACTTAACCTCCCTTGGGAGGATTAAGTGTGGTGGGGCCCACCCGAAGCATAACTCTTCATCTTCACTTCTAAAACTCCCTTAACCTTCTCTTTTAATTAACTTGTCTAGTTGGGTTATTAAATGGGTTGTGTTGTCTTAATTAAAACCTTTGAATTTCAAATGGTTTGGTTGAGTAAATAAAATAATCCCTTAGCTTATTTTATTTGGGTTAGAATTCTCTAGCCTCCTTGAGAGATTTTGAAGCCTTCTTCTTCTTCTTCTTCTTCAAGCTTTGACGAAGAACGCGAAGAACCTTCGAGCTTCGACGAAGAACGCCACGTTCTCGGGAACCGTCTTCCGCGACGCCATACCCGCGACACCGACGACGTTCTCTTCCACGTCAACTCTTCCGTGACGATTTCCCGCGACGAAATCGTCTTCAAAGAACTTCGAATCCTCGCTTCACGACATCGACGTCCTTCTTCCGTGACGCCGAACACCGCGACGCGTCTTCCGCGGGTCGTTGACGATCAACGATCTTGAAACCGAGGTAGGGGTTTAATTATTGCTTTTGTTCATGATTTATACCCGAGAATATTTCTTCGTGAAATTTATCCAATTGTTAGCAATTAACGAGAGGGGGTCGGACCGTACGAACACGGCCGACCCTCCTCCTTTTCATATTGATTTTTGTTGTGGATTGAGACGGGTGAGGCGCGGTGCCGTCGCACCGCGCAGGATCATACGACAAGAAATGTGTGGCGCCGTCGCGCCGCGTTGTAAAATAATGCAAGGTCGCGACGTCGTCGCACCGCGTCGAAGAGAGTTGAAGGCGCTGCGGCCGGAGCGGGGCCGCGGCGATGGGGCACGGTGCCGTCACACCACGCCGAACGACGAAGGCCGCGGCCGGTTCCAGGCCGCGGCGGGACGAGAGGACCGGCGGCTAGCCGGGCCGCCGGTGTCGGAAGCTGGAAGGGGGGACCAGCCTTGCCGGTCCCGTTGAGGAAGAACCGGCCGACCATGTTGGGCCGGCCGGAAGGGAGAAGGACCGGGGGAATAAATTCCCCCGGCTGGCCAAAACCGGCCCCCCCATAATGGGGGGGCCGCGGTTACACCAAGGGGGGGGGCAGCGCCCCCCCGTTTTTTTTCAAAAGCAGGCCCCCACGAGGGGGGGGCCGGTTTCTCCAAAGGCGCAGCTTTCAGCAGCGCCGCCAGCAGAGAAGCGGGGGCCTTGCCCCCCGCACGTGGCACCCGAGCGGCGCCCAGGCCGCGCTCCCACCGGCCGGGCCATGCCGCCGCGCCGGACCGCGCCGCTGCGCCGGGCCGCGCCACCGCGCCGGACCGCGCCGCTGGCCGGGCCAGGTCGGCCCGGACCCGGACCCCCCGTTTTCGAATCGACTTCGGTCTTTTGGCCATAACTTGAGCTACGGACCTCCGATTGACGAACCGTCAGTGGAGATGTGATCCTTGGATCGAAACGGTTGATTAGGTATATCGCACTCAAGGTTTCGAAATACTTTGTGTTCGGCCGGGTTGGTTCGTACACGAAACCAACCGGCCCTCGGAGCGGAAACGCTCATATCTTGAGCTATGGACGTCCGATTGACGTGCCGTCAGCTTTGTTGTGTTCCTCTTAGTGAGACAGATCTTTTGGCATACTCCGCCCGAGGTTTGGATGCAGGTGGAGTACGGTCGGGTTGGTTTTTCCTTAAAAAACCAATCGGACCCTGGGACGAAAAATCCAATAACTCTCAGACCGGGCGTCCGATCGACGCGCCGCCTGTTGCGTTGAGTTCCTGTTGGCGATACGGAACTTTTGGATACATCAACTCTGGACTTTGTGACAGTTGATGTATCAGCCTCTCGGTTCGTGGAGCGGACCCTCCTGAACGAGCTTGCTGTGTGCGGGAACCCTAGTGCTGGCTGCGACTGTGACTGCTACTGCTACTGCTACTGCTACTGTGACTGCGACGACGACAGTACAGAGATCCTGTGTGGATTCGACGACGACTACAGCACTCAGCGATCCTACGTGGATCAGTGCTACAGGTCCTGTGTGGGCCCGATCTTGTGTGGGTCCGATCCTGTGTGGGTCTTTGCGCTCAGCGGTCCTATGTGAACCAGCGCCTACAGGTCCTGTGTGGGCCTGATCCTGTGTGGGTCTTTGTGGGGGTTAGTTACCTATCGATCCTTCATGGGTCCGATGACTTAGATGGATCAGAGATCATCTTTATCGTCTTTCGAAGAAGTATACCTATGTGAGCTGAATCCTGTTGCTTTCCTGTGTGGATTGTGTTGTGCTATCCTGTGTGGATTTTGTTTTGCTTTCCTGTGTGGAATACGTATACTTTCCTGTGTGGACTGAGTTGTACTTGGGCTCGGAGGTTGGAGCGTATTGGAATTGATGACTTAGGTATATGTATGGGCATATACCTAAGCAGTGTCCGTTGTTACTTCGTGATTGTATCTCACCTTTGTGGTTTATCCTTTGTGGATTTTGGGAGACCTTCAGGGGTCTCGGGGTCCCTACTGAGTATCTTATACTCACCCCTGCACGGGCTATGCCCGCACTACTTTGTGTTGGTTGCATACGACGGACAACGTTGATCTTGGATGAGGCTTGCAGAGCAGGACTGTACCTGGAGGTGGACCACTGGGCGGGACGTGTTCGGAGCCGGACGGCGGGACCCGAGGAGCAGTGGAGTTATCTGTACCCACCCTTCAGGTGGGATTTCCAGTGGACAGCTTGGAGTAGCGGCTTTTACTTTACTGTTGCTGTTTTCCCTTTCGATTTGTACTTTACTTTCAGTTTGGGTTTGTATTCTGGCCCATTTACTTTTCCGCACTTTCAGTTGTACTCTGTTTTTACTTAGTGTTTACTTTTCCGCTTACTTACTCTGTGGTGTTTTTTTACTTTTCAAAGGCAATGCCTTCCCTTTTACTGGGAATTACGCCTTGGTGCTAGTCACCAGCCCCTGGCCTATGGAAGGCGGGCTTGGGGTAGTCACGGCACGGGCCTCGAGGGCGGGTCGTGACAAATTGGTATCAGAGGAGTTCGGTTCTACCGCGAACTCTGATCTTTTCTATGTGAAGCAATAATGTTTAGCGTATTGAGTGTGGTTATCGGTCCAGGGAGTCCAGTGTTGGTGCGGCGGCCGATGTATCCGTACAACAAGACCCTGACTTCTGATTTCCGACTTAATGTACGAAAACATTGATTGCGTGTGTGTTTCAAAGTTTTCTTTGTGATTACTTTATATCATCTCACCAGGTATAATGTTCTGACCGTGGTGCACCTGTTTCCTTTTGAGGATGGCCCCACGACGATAGACAACTAGGGTTCCGAGGGTCGAGTGTGACGAAAGCCCACCAAGCGACGAGGCCTCGGTGCAGGGCCCTCTGTCAGCAGTGGCACCAGCGGTAGCTCTACCCGCCGAGCCACCGATGCTTCCAGCACCAACCGCTGACGACGCACGTCGCCTTGGAGCTCTGTACGAGTTACATCGCCAGCGACCACCCAGGTTTCGTGGGGAGACGGACCCCCAGGCAGCAGAGGACTAGCTGGAGGCAGTGGTACGAGTTTTTAGGCTAGTGAGGACACATGCAGACCTCATGGTGATCCTCGCTGCGAGCCTACTGCACGCAGCAGCAGGAAGATGGTGGAGCTTGATGCTCCAGGTGCACGATGAGGCATCTCTACTTTGGACGGACTTTGAGAGCCTCTTTCGCTCGGAGTTCGTCCCAGCCACCCTTCGTGCGGTGCGTATTCAGGAGCTTCTTCAGCTACGACAGGGAAGCATGACGGTCGCTCAGTACTCGGCGAGATTTACTGATCTCTCGTGCTACTCGACCGACATGGTACGGGACCCATTCTTCTGGGCCCGGACCTTCGAGCAGGGTTTGAGACACGAGATCAGGGCATCGCTGATCTCCCTCAGCATACCGACTTAGACAGGAGTACTGGAGCGGGCCATTTTGATAGAGAGCTTCCTTGCTGAGTCTACACCAGCGCCGAGACCCACCGCAGGGCGGCACGTGGCAGAGTCATCTGCAGCAGGCAGTCGATGGATGACTCAGGGGTCCAGGAAGACCAGACCTTCAGGCAGACGACCTCAGGACACTGGCTCAACAGTGTGGGGCACACAGCGAGGAGCCAGTCTTTCGAGAGGCAGATAGTGCTACTCGTGCGGCGGGTAGGGCCACATGGCTCATGACTGCCTGACCCTCCATGCAGAGGAGCAGCAGACGGTTGAGGAACCACCTAGGCAGAGGCAGAGGTTTGATCGTGGTGGTCCGCAGGGAGGAGGCGGACGAGGCAGAGGAGCTGGCCGAGCAGCAGGTGGTGGGTGACGCTTTGAGGATCTACCACCACCACCACCAGGAGGTCCACCCCGACCTCAGGGGAGAGCATGGCTTCAGGCAGCTGAAGCTTACGATCATGGAGCTCCGGAAGCGGGTGGACTAGTGCGGGACTAGCTCCAGGCATAGAGGCCTTTGCCCATAATGCCTCTAGCTTCGTAGTTTGTGTTGCCTTGTGTCCTTGTTCTTTGAGTTGAAGTATTAAATGACACTTTCTTTGGTGACTTTTGCTTTCTTGTCTTTTGTTTGTTTTTACTAAGAGGTGTCGGTTAAAAACTGTTGAATTGACCCTCACTTGTGAGATTCTTACTAGAGGAGACCCAGTGACCACACACTGATGCCGACAGTGTGACTCAACCCTTGGAGGCGAGAGTAACGGTTGGATCTCTTGGTAGTAGCGTTGAGGCCTTACGACGTCATCCATGCCATGAATTAACTAATCATGACGGGATTGACTGTATTAGGAAAGGAACGTGGTTCATCCAGGGGATGAGACCGGATTTCACTTTTCGGCAAAGGAGAAATCTTTTCAGCTTTGTTGTACGTTAAGGAGGAAGGGGAAACCCTTTGTGTGGTCAGATAGTTGTCAGCAGAGCTTCCAGGAGCTGTGACAGAGATTGACCAGCGCACCGATCTTGAGGTTTCCTGAGGAGGGAGTAGGGTACGTAGTCTACTGCGATGCATCAGGGACCGGACTCGGATGTGTTCTGATGCAGGAGCGGGCAGTGATCGCCTATGGATCACATCAGTTGAGGCCGCATGAGCAGAACTACGCTACCCATGACCTGGAGTTAGCAGCAGTGGTGTTCGCTCTGAAGACATGGAGACATTACCTGATGGGCGAGCACTTTACAGTCTTTTCTGATCATCAGAGTCTCAGGTATATCTTCTCACAGAAGGACCTGAACCTGAGACAGCGGCGATGGCTCGAGGTCCTCCAGGACTATGACTTTGAGATAGTCTATACTCCTGGGAAGGGGAACGTAGTAGCCGATGCCCTCAGCAGGAGGACGGGCATTCAGCTACTTGAGGAGGCGACGGAGCAGCTAGCCTCTTTGCAGATGTCCTTCATGGATAGAGATGGAGCGGCCTTCCTTCAGTCTCTCAAAGTCACCCCTCCACTACTTCAGCGGGTCAGAGAGGCACAGCGTGAGGACGCTGACTGTGAGACACATCGTGCACAGATATCCTTGGGACATGCACCTGATGGTTTCTCCCTTGGAGTAGAGTACGACATCCTTTTTAGAGGACGTACCATGGTACCAGTCGCTTTGCGAGAGGAGGTTCTGAGAGAGTTTCACACTTCTCCTTTGGCGGTACATCCTGGAGTGGCGAAGATGTACCAGGATCTCAGACGGCAGCACTGGTGGCCGGGCATGAAGAAGGCTGTAGCAGAGTTCGTTTCTCAATGCCTCACCTGCCAGCATGTGAAGGTAGAGCATCAGGTACCAGCAGGCTTGGTACAACCCTTGGAGGTTCCGGAGTGGAAGTGGGACGACATATCTATGGACTTCGTGACTGGTCTTCCACGCACATCCAGAGGTCGCGACTCCATTTGGGTGATTGTTGACCGACTCACCAAGTCGGCACACTTCTTACCCATCAGAGAGAAGGGCTTAGTGGAGAGCTTGGGACGTCTCTACATTCAGGAGATTGTGCGGATCCACGGTGTACCATCATCTATCGTCTCTGATCGAGATGCTCGCTTTACTTCCCGGCTTTAGAAGGGGTTACAGGAGGCGTTCGGGACGCAGCTACGTCTGAGCACAGCTTTTCACCCTCAGACGGATGGTCAGACGAAGAGGACCATTCAGACTCTCAAGGACATGCTCTGCGCATGTGTCCTCGACTTTGGTCGTAGTTGGGAGGACCACCTACCCTTGGTGGAGTTTGCGTACAACAACAGCTACCACTCCACCATCGGGATGGCACCGTACGAGGCGTTGTACGGCCGACCTTGTAGATCTCCTTTGTGCTGGACAGACCCTGGGGAGTCAGCACTTGTGGGACCGGAGATGGTCCAGGCCACGACAGAGAAGGTATAGGTCATCCAGGAGCAGATGAGGACAGCTCAGAGCCGGCAGAAGTCATACGCTTACAGGAGGTGGAGGCCACTAGAGTTCGAGGATGGTGACCACGTCTTCTTGCGGGTCTCACCTCGACGTGGTATATGGAGATTTGGCCGAGGCGGAAAGTCATCTCCGCGCTTCATCGGACCCTTCCAGGTCCTCAGCATGATTGGCGAGGTGGCTTATCGCCTGGCTCTACCACCTCAGTTGCACCGGGTGCACGACGTCCTCCACGTATCTCAGCTGAGGAGATACGTGCACGACTCGACGCACATCATTGACTATGGGGAGCTTGACGTTGACGATGGGGTGACTTTTACGGAGGTACCGGTGGAGATAGAGGATCGACAGGAGAGGGTCCTATGTGGAAGATCGATTCCTCTTGTGCGCATCAGATGGCAGCACGGGAACCTCCAAGAGAGCACATGGGAGCGGGAGGCTCAGATGCGTGCTCAGTACCCTCATTTGTTTCCCTAGTTTTTGCGGTATCTTTACGGGGACGTAAAGCCCTGAGGTGGGAGTAATGTAAAGACCCGTAAAATTCAAGGGAATTTTTTTTCTTAATTTTCTTGGGAATTTTACAGGAACACGGTTTCTTACGGCACCTGATTCCGAGGCCCGGAGTGCCCGGAATTAATTTCCGAAGTTCGGCTCGGGTACGTTCAGTGAACGAATGAGCGGGAATTTATATCTTTTGATCCGGTGCTTGGAATTGAAATCCCAGGACACCGATGAACTCGCAGCGCCGATATTCGCTTAATGAGACCTTTTTCGAGGTTGCGTTTATTGCAGGTTGAGAGTTAGTTTTTGGGTTTTTAAAAGAAGTTAAATAAAAATGTGGAAACACTTTTTATTTTTAACATGTTGGTTATTTTTCTCCCAAAGGGAGTTAAAGGTGGGACCCACATCCACTTAACCTCCCTTGGGAGGATTAAGTGTGGTGGGGCCCACTCGAAGCATAACTCTTCATCTTCACTTTTAAAACTCCCTTAACCTTCTCTTTTAATTAACTTGTCTAGTTGGGTTATTAAATGGGTCGTGTTGTCTTAATTCAAACCTTTGAATTTCAAATGGTTTGGTTGAGTAAATAAAATAAGCCCTTAGCTTATTTTATTTGGGTTAGAATTCTCTAGCCTCCTTGAGAGATTTTAAAGCCTTCTTCTTATTCTTCTTCAAGCTTTGACGAAGAACGCTAAGAACCTTCGAGCTTCGACGAAGAATGCCACGTTCTCGGGAACCGTCTTCCGCGACGCCATACCCGCGACACCGACGACGTTCTCTTCTGCGTCAACTCTTCCGCGACGATTTCCCGCGACGAAATCGTCATCAAAGAACTTCAAATCCTTGCTTCACGACATCGACGTCCTTCTTCCATGACGCCGACCACCGCGACACATCTTCCACGGGTCGTTGACGATCATCGATCTTGAAACCGAGGTAGGGGTTTAATTATTGCTTTTGTTCATGATTTATACCCGAGAATATTTCTTCTTGAAATTTATCCAATTGTTAGCAATTAACGTGAGGGGGCCGGACCGTACGAACACGGCCGACCCTCCTCCTTTTCATATTGATTTTTGTTGTGTATTGATATGGTTGAGGCGCGGTGCCGTCGCACCGCGCAGGATCATACGACAAGAAATGTGTGGCGCCGTCGCACCGCGTTGTAAAATAATGCAAGGATGCGACGCCGTCACGCCGCGTCGAAGAGAGTTGAAGGCGCCGCGGCCGGAGCGGGGCCGCGATGGTGGGGCACGGTGTCGTCGCACCGCGCCGAACGACGAAGGTCGCGGCCAGTTCCGGGCCACGGCGGGATGAGAGGACCGGCGGCTAGTCGGGCCGCCGGTGTCGGAAGCCGGAAGGGGGGACCGGCCTTGCCGGTCCCGTTTAGGAAGAACCGGCCGACCATGTTGGGCCGGCCGGAAGGGAGAAGGACCGGGGGAATAAATTCCCCCGACTGGCCAAAACCGGCCCCCCATAATGGGGGGGATGCGGTTACACCAAGGGGGGGGGGGGGCAGCGCCCCCCCCGTTTTTTTTCAAAAGCAGGCCCCCACGAGGGGGGGCCGGTTTCTCCAAAGGCGCGGCTTTTAGCCGCGTCGCCAGCAGAGAAGCGGGGGCCTTGCTCCCCGAACGTGGCACCCGAGCGGCGCCCAGGCCGCGCCGCCGCCGGCCGGGCCGGGTCGGCCCGGACCCGGACCCCCCGTTTTCGAATCGACTTCGGTCTTTTGGCCATAACTTGAGCTACGGACCTCCGATTGACGAACCGTCAGCGGCGATGCGATCCTTGGATCAAAAAGGTCGATTCGGTATATCGCAGTCAAGGTTTCAGAATACTTTGAGTTTGGCCAGGTTGGTTCGTACACGAAACCAACCGGGCCCTCGGAGCGAAAACGCTCATATCTTGAGCTACGGACGTCCGATTGACGTGCCGTCAGATTTGTTGTGTTCCTCTTAGTGAGGCGGATCTTTTGGCATAATCCACCCGAGGTTTGGACGTAGGTGGAGTACGGTCAGGTTGGTTTTGCCTTAAAAAACCAACCGGGTCCCTGGGACGAAAAATCCAATAACTCTCAGACCGGGCGTCCGATCGACGCGCCGTCTGTTGCGTTGAGTTCCTGTTGACGATACAGAACTTTTGGATACATCAACTCTAGACTTTGTGACAGTTGATGTATCAGCCTCTCGGTTCGTGGAGCGGACCCTCCCGAACGAGCTTGCTGTGTGCGGGAACCCTAGTGCTGGCTGCGACTGTGACTGCTACTGCTACTGTGACTGCGACGACGATAGTACAGAGATCCTGTGTGGATTCGACGACGACTACAACTCTCAGCGATCCTACGTGGATCAGTGCTACAGGTCCTGTGTGGGCCCGATCCTGTGTGGGTCCGATCCTGTGTGGGTCTTTGCGCTCAGCAGTCCTGTGTGAACCAGCGCCTACAGGTCCTGTGTGGGCCCGATCCTATGTGGGTCTTTGTGGGGGTTAGTTACCTATCGATCCTTCATGGGTCCGACGACTTAGATGGATCATAGATCATATTTATCGTCTTTCGAAGAAGTATACCTGTGTGAGTTGAACCCTGTTTCTTTCCTGTGTGGATTTTGTTATGCTATCCTGTGTGGATTTCGTTTTGCTTTCCTGTGTGGAATACGTATACTTTCCTGTGTGGACTGAGTTGTACTTGGGCTCGGAGGTTGGAGCGTATTGGAATTGATGACTTAGGTATATGTATGGGCATATACCTAAGCAGTGTCGGTTGTTACTTCGTGATTGTATCTCACCTTTTTGGTTTATCCTTTCTGGATTTTGGGAGACCTTCAGGGGTCTCGTGGTCCCTACTGAGTAGCTTATACTCACCCCTGCACGGGCTATGCCCGCACTACGTTGTGTTGGTTGCAGATGATGGACAGCGTTGATCTTGGCTGAGGCTTGCAGAGCAGGACGGTACCTAGAGGTGGACCACTGGGCGGGACGTGTTCGGAGCCGGACAGCGGGACCCGAGGAGCAGTGGAGCTATCTGTACCCACCCTTCAAGTTGGATTTCCTGTGGACAGCTCGGAGTAGTGGCTTTTACTTTACAGTTTCTGTTTTCCCTTTCGAGTTGTACTTTACTTTCAGTTTGGGTTTGTATTCTGGCCCATTTACTTTTCCGCACTTTCAGTTGTACTCTGTTTTTACTTAGTGTTTACTTTTCCGCTTACTTACTCTGTGGTGTTTGTTTACTTTTCAAAGGCAATTCCTTCCCTTTTACTGGGAATTACGCCTTGGTTCTAGTCGCCAGCCCCTGGCCTATGGAAGGCGGGCTTGGGGTAGTCACGGCACGGGCCCCGAGGGTGGGTCGTGACAAGTCATAAAGCAACTTTTTTGGAAAATGATAATAAGATTCCATTCAAATAGTTTTATAAATATTAAAAGATGGGTAAAGGTGAATTTTAAAAAATAATAAGATATTAATAAAAACCATTTTAAAAACATTTCAAGGATATATGGATATGTAATAAAAATATATTTTTAAGGGAAACATTAAAAGAGGGGTTTTTAAAATAATATTTGATATTGACTATGACTCATCATGTACGTTATTTATCTCCATGATTAATATAATTTGGTTAATTATATACAAACATAATAACATTTTTCATGTTTATTATTCCATTTCTTTTATTTAATAATATTATATTAAAAATAACGTAATTAATTAAATTCACATCATATGTTTTGATGATATTTGTTTCATAATTCTAAATTGGATTCTATAAGTCGAATATGGACAAATAGGATAGTATTAAATCATATAAATGATAATTATAATGAAATAATTATCATTTTTATATAAAAATTATACTTTTAAATTCAACCATTAAATATGGTTATAAAAAATTAACAATTTTACAATCATGGAGATGGTAGGTTGTACGTTCGTGTGAGTAACGTCTCCATTTTTCAACAATTATTATGGAAAGAAGGTAAGTATTATATTATATTTACATAATTATCATAATATAATTAATATCATATTAATTATTTAAATATAATTATATATATCATCCATTTGATTTGGTGACGAAAATTGAATCACATCGCTTCATGGGGGAGGTAGTCCACACGTACGCCCGAACGGTGTTACAATTTTTTTTGTAAATAGAATGGTCAGATATTAAATGATATATTATATTTCAAAAGTGAAAAATATGTAATGAATATCATATATAAACATTAATTCCATAATTATAACCATTCTTGAGAGACGGTAATGAAAAATGAAATACATCAGTTCGTGAGGTGGTAGTTTTCCATAAACACGAATGATGGTTTTGTTTCACATTTTATGGAATAGAATATATACTTAGGCAATTAAATTAAAATAATTACATAATATTATATTTATTATATGTTTTTTTTATTTTTTCATGGTTTAAAAATATTTAATTATGTGGGATAATAAATAATACAAAAACATACAATTAAAAACTGTACATCTTCATTGAAAAACCTCAATTTCATAACACCTTAAACACTCTAAAAATGGTATTATTCCTACAAATACCTCCACAATGAGGTTATGGATTAAATTAATGTATTTGGTTAGGTAATGGTTGAAATAATATGTTTTTTGAAGTGTGAGGAAATGAGGAGAAGAGATTCTAATATATAAATTAGGGGATAGGTACTCTTGGAATTCATCAAAATAATAAATTAATATAAATTAATTTTCAATTGAAAATATATCCAAACTTATTTATTTTTATGATAAGATGAATATGGGAAAATATTCTCATAAAATAAAAATTATATAATTTTAAAAAAAATTCCTTATATTTTGGTTTTAACCACTCATTAACCCCTTTCACACATATCGTGACAATAAGGTATTTTTTCTAAATATAGGTGATGATAATTACAATAAATGTAAAAACGTGATATAAATGGGCTATGGTGAATATTATATACCATATAAAAATAATTTATATTAATATAATATTTTTAGGAATTTATATCATTTCATAAAATATTATTTATTATAAAATATCTACAATTTAATTTTTTTAGAACTATTTGTTACTTTGAAATTAATAATTTAGATACAACACTTATAATACGATAAAAATATTTCAAAACATATGCAAAATTTTGTTTTAATATATTAAATTTATGGATAACATTAAATTTGTCAATTTATATTTATTTTAATATTTTTATTATCATTTATTTTATTTTTCCATTAATTTAATAATTACAACGTCAGCGATGTGTAAGTATTTGTGGTAATTATTTCTTCACTAAAATTTAAAAGTAAATTAACATAATGAAGATAAGTATTTTATATTTAAAATTTAAATTTATAACCGAAAATATCCTCTGTTAATATTTATGATAAAAATGTTTATAATTAGTAAAAATAAGAGTGTGAAATTTTTTACATTTCATTAAATAAAATATTAAAAAGGGCATAATCTCATCCAAATGGGAAATATTTTCCATATAAATGAATCGGGGATGATTATGGACTACCTTAAATCAAAAAATAAAATTAAGGAAATTGTTATGGTTAGTTGATATTTCATATAATTTTAGGAATTAATTTACATCCTATAATAAGAACATAAGGGAATATACTTACTTGTCATGAATAATTTCATCTTTTAATCAATTTCCACCACAAACTCATATTTTTTATCCAAATGATGAGTATTCAATATAAATATTTTTGTGCCTAAATAACTAGAATAAATATCTAAAGGATCATATATTCCATAAATGGGTAACATTTTATTCCTCATGTGATTAGAATTTAACCAAAACCAAATGGCTAGGACAAAATAAGATAATTACTAAAATTAATAACCCTTCAAATGAAGAAAAACTATTTTTATTTCAAAAATTCAACAGTAATTCCAAAAAGTTCAACCTAGATCATTCAATAAATAACAATTCGTAAAATTCCTCAAAATATTTCATACTAATATTGAAACCCCAAAATAATAATAATTTGATCACATAGTCTTCCAATATTAATTTAACAATTATCTTCAAATAACATCAACCAATCATAATGTCTCATTCTGAAAATTATATGTCCTAATCATATATTCTCCAAGATATGCTGATCATTTCCATAAATAAAATGAATCACCATAAAGACACATTAAAATCATATATGATTCCAAAATATAATTCAACCTTTATTCCTCAATTAAAATACCATAGTATTACATTTACCTTAATCCTTTAATACTCCCCAAAAATATTGTAAGCTTTTTCCTAAATAAAATTAATCACTTAATCACCAAATTAATTTCTAATTTTATGTTTACCTTTATTATAAAAAATATATTCCAAAAAAGATGTTAACTTTTTTCTATCAAGACATTCAAATAAGTGAAAATAATTACATACTAATCAGGATATCATATTGTCTAGTGATAGGTGATTCTACCTTTTCACCCTTAGGTTGTGGGTTCAAGACTCACCACCTTACCAGATGTTACGGGTTGTCACCCATCCTAAAGGTTATACATTTTTGAAAATATGATCCCTATTAAACTCCCAAAAAATTATAAGCAACCTCAAAAAAATAACTATTATATTTAATATTGATGAAAAGTTTCATCCTCAAAGGTTATCTCATGCATTTTATTTTACATCCCAAAAAGTATAATAACCCATAATTACATTAGAATCAAATATCAAATAATCCCTAAAATTTATACCTATCTTTAAACTTATTTCTGTGAAATGAAAATATAATTCTTCCTTAAATAAATTTTTTCAAATTTTAGACTTAGGGGTTCCATGTAACTCAAACATTTATCAAAACTTAACAAATTACTCCCAAAAATTATATCATTTTTTATAAACTAATTTTCAAAGTTATCAATTTTATCTAATATATGCTTCCCAATTTTAAAAAAACATATATAAGATATCCTTTAGGTGTTTCATGATTCTCATAATATTTATAATATATTATAATATCATTGATAAAAAAATCTGTTAATCACCTTCTTTCATAAGCCTTTAGCCATTATTTGTTGTCATATTCCATAATAATTTATTTTCATAAATCAAAGATATGAAATATATCCTTATGATCCATAAATATGAACCCAAAATGTTTCATTTATAAACACATAATTTACTCAACATCCTTCATAAACCTTCAACGATGATTTATTGTCTTCTTCCATAATACTTTACTTTTATGAATCAAAGATATGAAATTTATACTTAATAGCTATATATATCAACTAGAAATATTTCATACACAGAGAATAAGAAAATAATTCATACCTCAAATTGATACACCAATGTCTTCTTCTATTCTATTGATATATCCTTTATCTTCCAAAAAATAAATATTCTAGTCCTTTGTGGTATTTCCCTTATTAGATAAGAAGGATAAATTGAGATTTTGAAATATGATAAATTTAACTCCATGATTCATTGTAATTTTTTAAAATAAAATTTCATAGGATATATCAATTAGTTTCTTACAAGTGATTTAAATTTTCAAAAATCTTTGAAATTCATTCAAAAAACATTTTCCAATATAGTGATGATTATATCATCTATTAGAGATTATAAGGTTGTGTGTTATTATTTCAATTTCATATTAATGAGTGATATTTAATCTATAAAAAATAATATCATTAATACATGAAATGAATTACTACATGTTAAATTTAAAATGGTATTTTTAAATATAACACCCTTAGAAACTTTGTAATAATTTTACCTTAAAATCCTTTTTACCTAATTTGATTTCCCTATAAATATAATCTCCAAAAATATCAGTAATCACCTCAAAATCCGTCACTTTAAACTAAAAATGAGGTATCTATAACTATGAACTTATAATCAACTTTAAACATATAACCCCATGATTGTATGTGTAACTCTTATAAAAACCTCAAATAAAAACATACAATTCCATAAATTTGACTAAGCATTCATCTAAGGACAACAAAAAGGACCAAAAATTAACAATTACTTAATTCAATTTCTTTAGAAATAATTTTATCTTCTTTAATTCCCAAATATCTTTTAGTTTTATATTTTTAATGAATTAGGTCATAAATGTTACATAAAAACATATTTATAAGGTAGACACTTCAGAAAAGTATACATTTTTTTCATAATATAATACATTGAAAATAAAGAATTATTTATATTTATGAAAAATATTGACATCTTTCATCTTAACCTACTACTTTCCCTTAACAATTCTTAAACCCCGTGAAATAAATTTAAAAAACATGGGATGGGAAAAAAATCCTCAGTAAGGGACTTAAAAGAGATAAATCTGTTAGTCTAGTGAAAAACATAAAAACTCATAAAATACTTACCTTTATCGTATTAATATTTGAACTTATGAAACAAAATCATTTCCCAATAAAATATACACACTTAGTTCTCAAATAAAACCATTAAAACCCATATAAATTAAATTAAAGCCCTTTTTGTAAACTTAGAGAATCACATCCATAACCCATTTTAACCTTGTATTAGAAATAATTAGTGCCTATTTAAAACCATAGGATGACCCCTTCGGTAACCCTATCCTTATTTACTCAAAAGAAATATTACATAACCCAATTCATTAGATTTCTATCTAGGGAAACCCAAATCTATAAAGGGCTAACTCTGATCTATCTAGTACCAACCAACATATAAGATGTATTGGGCTCACCTGTGATCTATGATTGGGCTCAAACCTTCATATATTATGTATTGAGCTCATCCATTTCTCATATAATTCTCACGTACCATATTAAATAATTTTCTATACACCTTTTTATCATAAAGCTTTGAAAAACTCCATTAAAAACATATGAAAAAAAATTTGGATATCAAAATAGCCTTTTATTTTAAAAATGCATTTTCAATACCAAAATACCAAGAAAAAGTGAAAGTGGTTTTTTCTTTGAATAAAATATAATTAAAAATTTCTTTACTAAAATAATTTTTTCACTTTTAGTAACATCAAAGGAGTTCATCTAATATGTTAAATTATTTAGAAATATCACTTAAAACATTTCATGAGGAAAAAACCTTTTCCCAAATTAAAATCTATTATTTTAAAAAAATATGGATTTATAAACATGAATTAGTTGTTTAATTTCTTCATAAATTTTTTAATGTTTATATTTATTTTTTTTATTTATATTCTATATTAAATTATTCAGTTAATTAAATTCATGTTTTATGTTTTGATAATATTCGTTTTGTAAGTCCAAAATGGATTCTTTAAGTCGACTTTGGTCATATATTACAGTGTTACATCACTTCAAGAATAATAATCATGACATAATTGTCATTTTTATACATAAATAATGAATTTAAATCCAATAATTAAATATGGTTATGAAAAATGAACTGTGTTATAATCATGAAGATGGTAGTCCATATATACGCATGAGTGAGATTTCTATTTTTCAATGATCATTATAGAAAGAAGTTAAGTATTATTTTATCTTTAAATAATTATAATAATATTATTATTATCATATTAATTCTTTAAATAGGCTTATATATATCATCCATGTGATGTAGTGATTAGAAAAAAATCACATTGCTTCGCGGAGCTGGTAGTCCACACCTACGCATGAATGATGTTAACATTTTTCAGTGAATGGAAAGGTAAGAAATTGAAAGATATGCTATATTTTAATAATGATAAATATTTCATGAATATGATATATAAACATTAATTTCGTAATTATAACTAGTCATGATATATGGTTATGGAAAACAAATTACATCAGCTCTTGAGGTAGTAGTTCATCATACACATGAACGATCGTTTAATTTCCCATTTGATGGAAAAGGAAATTGATATTGGTAATTTAATTAACATAATAACACTAAAGTATATTTATGATACTATTTTTATTATTTTTTCATGGTTTAATATGATTTTAATGAGCAGGAGGATGAAATAAACCTAAAACAATCAATTAAAATCTATACCACTTCTTTGGAAAACCCAAATTTGTTAACACCTTAAACACTCTTAGGTTGCTATTTTTCCAAAAATAAGAATTAAATAATGGGGGTAGGGATTCTAAGAATGGATTTGGGTAGTTATTGGAAGAACAAATATGGTATTTAGTTTTGAATAAATGAGAAGAAGAGATAACCTTTTCTAAGAGTGGGGAGGGGAAGTCTTGGAATTCCTCAAAATATTATAACAATATAAAATAATTTTCAATTAAAATTATCTTAAAATTTATTTATTTTAGACATTATATGGTTATGGTTCTAAATATTCTTAAAAAATAAAATATATAAAATATTTGAATATTTTTTTACGATTATATTTTGGTTTTCACCCCTAACTAACAATTATAACACTTATAGTGACAACAAAGATTTTTTACTCTTTGGGTTGAGATAATTACTATAAATAGAAAAATATGATATAAATGGAACATGGCTGATATTATAAACAAAATCTTAATCACTTGTTTTAATCAAATATTTTTTGGAAATTTATATAATTTAATAAAATATTATTTATTATAAATTATAAATAATCTCAAATTTAGAACTATTCATTACTTTAAATTTTATAATATTAAAAAAACATATAGAATTAAAAAAAAATTAAAACATCTCAAAAAAGTTCATCTTCATCACAAAAAAATTGGATCAGATTAATTATCTCAAATTATATTTGGTTTAATAGTTTTAATATCATTTATTTTATTTTTTTCATTAATTGAATAATTATTTCATCAATGTTGAGTAAGCATTTAAGGTAATTCAATCTTCACTAAAGAGTAAAATTAAATTAATATGATATATATAAATATTTTATATTTCAGAATAATATTTATAACTGAGCACATACTCTGATAACATCTATGTCAAAAATATTATAATTATTAAAAAAACATAGTCACATTTTTTAATTTTCATTAAATAAAATATTATAAAGGTTATAATCTCATAAAAATTGAAAAATATTCCATATAACAAAATACTGTATGAGTATAAAAAAATGGGGTGATAAAATAAAATTATGACAAGTGTTATGGTTATTTTATAGTTCTTATCATTTTATTTTTAACCCTGAATTAAATGATTTACCCTTTACCGTGGTAATAAACATTACTAAGGTTACTATTTATTTTAACTAAAAATAAAATGTTTATATTTACTAAATTTGGACATTTAGATTAAAAATATGGCATACATTTCCCATAATAGAAAACATATAAGGGGAATAATTTCATTTAAAATTAAAATTTCAAAACGTGATGAAAAACTTTATTTTTTCAGAAAAATGACCTTTTAAAATATAAAATGTTTTTATACTTAAATAAAGTATAAAATCCATTTAAAAAACATAATTAGATTTTTTTTAAATAACAATCAACTACATACATTTTAAGATTAATCAAAAATAGAATTGGACTTTTTAGATACTTTAAAAGAAATTATGGTTTTCAATAAAAATCATTATTTTTCACTATTTATTGGAAAATCAATATTTTCAGTCAAATCTAAAAAATTAATACTATGATAATTTTGGCATGATAAATTCTGAAATAAAATTTATTTTGTTAAATTCATTTTCTAAAATTTCTAGAATATAATTATAATATTCACTCATAAAAATAAATAAAACCCATTTTTCATGAAAACTTATTTTTAATGAATATAATGAAAATACTAATAAAAATAGGTGATTTTTTTCAATGAATTTAACAATGAATTTATATTGAGTGGTGAATTTATATTTATTTCATAAATCAATTATTCTTATTCATATCCACCAATTTAATAGCTTGGTTATAATGGTTACATTTAATTAATAATTATCTGTTTTTTGTTTATACATTGTTGCATATCTTTTATGTTATCGAACATAGTATTTGATTGTAAAACATCAGTATATTAAACTATGTAATAAAATAATAAAATCTAAGAATCTTCTACGGTTTTGTCCTAAGTTTTCTTCTAAAGGAGAGTGGTTTCTAATATTTTATTATGTTAATAAAGAAACAGCTAAAAATAATATAATTCATGATTTGGAAGTGACTGAAGTTTATAAAGAATAGTTTTTAGAAACATAAAATATAATATAGGTTATATAGGATTAATTTTGGGTTTTTAATATTAATAAAATAAGTTGAAAACCCATTATCTTAAAATGGAAACCCTAATTTTTTCATTGATGCCTTTTATTACATTAATTACATCAATTTGTGGATATTATGATGTTATAATACATGCCAAATTTAATAATATTATTATAATTATTATAATAATATAACTTAAATTAAGAAATATTCTCTAAAATAAGGGTATAATATAGATAGTACGAATTTTTCACTCCCAAATTTATTCATCCAAACTTCCACCGTAAACTTATACCCCATGGGAAATTAAAATTCAAAATAATAAATATATAAAATTATTAAAAACCAAACTATACATGAAATTTAAGAACACATATTTTTCAAATAAAAAAAACAAATATTTATAACATCATCAATTTATTACATGAATATATTAAAAAAAGTAAACAAATATAGACACAATCTAGTTGGTTTATTAAAACGAATCTTTCAAAGTCTAAATATGAAACTAGAAACATTGTGAAATATTTTAGGGTATTACATAATTAAATAATTTATTCATTTAAAATAATAATTTTATGGTGTTACAATATGTTATATATTTAATGTGTCTCCTAGAATTATTAAATGTTAGATATTGAGCCTTCAAAATAATTATTTCCATATTACAGTGGTATAAGTACATAAGTAGACTCATCTATCTTGATCAATTTAGAATTTTACTGGTAAACATCCCCATAAATATAAAGAAAACTAACTTATATCCACCTCATAGACTCTCATATCCAGAAAAAATGTGGATTTTCTATTTTCTTATGTTAAAGAGTTTTTCCCTTACCAAATTTAAAAATATGAGAGTTTATAAATGTGATTTGAAATGGGAAATTTTTTATTAATATATAAAAATTTTCATAATTACATTTACACTAGCTATATTGTATACATAATGATCATATTTATTTTTGATGAATCAAAACCCTTTTATTAATTATTAGAATAATGATATTATGCTTATAAATATTTCTTATATCCATAAATGACCATATAAATATTTTATAACATTTTACATTTTTTTAATCAATTAAATCCTTGAGTAATATCACATGAACCACCTTGATTAATTTATTATTAATAAAACTTGACGTGAAATCTACTTTTAAATCTCACTATAAATGATTAAAATAGTAAAATTGGATGAATTTTATGGATTTAATTATTTCATTATGTGAGATTATTTCATTATAGTCAAATTAAATATTTTCCTAGCATCCTTTCACAGCCTATTAAAATTTATAGGTATGTATTGTACCATGGGTGATAGTATTACATTTTGATTACTTAGATAAAACTTATGAGTTTTAAAATAATAGGTTAATCAATAAAACATGGTTGGAAGAGATAGATTATGTATCATAAATTCTAGATTCACTAAATATATCTGAATATAAACTATGAATGTCTTCCTTATTTTTAGTATGATTATTTAATATGAATAAAATATCATCATCATTTTCCAAAATAAATCATTATCTCTCAATATTTTTTTGAGTTGTATTAATCATTCATGGTTCTAATTCATATTGTTTAATTTAATTATCTAAATATTTTTATGAGGATAAAATATTTATCTTATATAATATGGTTCAAATGAAATTATGCTTCATGAAGATATATTTATCTCTCACTATATATCATTGAAATAAATAAATTTTTATGACCAATAATGGATAATATTTTTAAAATTGGGGCCTTGATTAATTCAATGTATGTTCATAATATATGTCTCACAACTTAAGATATTTATGAAAATACTAGTTACATCACTTTCCATTAAACGTCATATATTTTATATATTTAATCCTTACTTGGAAACCAATTTGATACAAGGAATATTTTTTTAGAGAATAATAATCAATTGATTCAATTTGAACTATCATCTATTAAATCAATTATTATAGTTATTGATTTATCATTTTGGTCACACCATTTCCATAAAATGTTATTTGATTGCTTTATTTTGAAAAACTATCCAAATCCATCTTTTAATTGTGAGATTAATATGTAAATTACTCAAATCCATAATCAAATATAGATATATTTATAATAATCCCAAGTTGATTTCAAAAAATATGTGAATCCCTTAATCATTATAAATTATGTACTCAGGAGTACCAAAATCATATTCTCAAAAATTTCACATTTATTATAATGTAAATGTTAAAATAATCTCTTAGAACTATATATATTCAAGGATTCATATTAATCTTACCTTTGCAATAATACTCCTAACAAATTAATTATTCATAACCATATAATTATAATACCCAACTAGAGTAGAGATTACAATTTTGATTCTTATTTACATCGCCATGGAATGAAATACATAAAACTAAAGTAGTAAATAAATATATGGACCCATTATTTATTTTATTATATATTATAACTTATGTTTTATTTTATAAAAATATATTTCATATACTTAATTCCAATAAACATCATTAATATTAATTAAAAAAAATTATGTATGAATGAAACTATTCATGGATATCATATTTCTACATATAATGGATATACTCATGTTCTTATGGATATGTATACTTATTATATAGAATAATATTTTTTCATTTGTTTATGATAGAATTTTTTTTACTCAATATGAAATATATAAATTAATTTTTATATTATAATAATTTTCTTAATATTTTTTGAGATACTAACATATTATGCATATTGTTACTAATTTTCTAAAATTTTCCATAAAAATTTTATATTATATAATTTAATACTTATTCACAAAATAAAATTAGTTTTTTAATTATAAAAAAAGACAATATTGTGTAAATGTCCCTCATTATAGTCCTTTTAAGACTTTAATTTCCTTTTATATGTAATATAAAATTTAATATAAAATATACTATTTTGAATATTACAAAATGTTGCATCATTTTTTATATTAAATAGTTGTTAAAATAATTTTGTATCCCATGTAAAAATTATTTCATAATTTTTATAAAAAATTAAAGCATATTAAATACATCTGTTAACGTATATAGATTCACAATATTGGAGTTAATATAAATGTAACAGTCTACGTCATTACAAAATAGAAATTCCCATGAAAATTTTAACTTTTCATCCAATGAACTTTTTTTTCAAAACCATCACATGAACTGGAATATATGTATTTTAAAATCTATTAAAAGTTATTCTAAATTTTTTTTGAGAACTTATAGAAATTATGGGGATTCAAGAGAGCATAAAAGGAAGGATAGGAGGTCGAGACTACTAAAAATAGTAACAACAGACAATTCACAATGTGAATCTATGGTTCACACCATGATTTTTCAATATAGTAATCTAGGGAATCTCATTCCCTTGGGGTGCATGATGTGCACCATTGTTTCAGGAAATGAATTTGGAATTATTATTTTAGAAAAGGGTTCAAACCATTTTTTTCTCGGAAGGAGGGGTGCATGTGGGGATGGACTCATTTGGAAATCCCGCACTCATCTCACCATCCAACATTCATGATAATCTTTAGTGTTATTATATAGTTTTTATAGTTAATTTATTCACCCCCTTCCCTCATTATTGATTTAACTTATTCATTATTGATTTTGGGTGATTCTATTTTAGGTTTTATCACCAATTCCACAAGATAATGCTGTAATCAACAACACATGATGGGGATTTTTCTCAAACTGTATTGAAGAGGACCTAAGAAATTGTTTTTATGTCATATCATGTCATTTCAAAAAATGAGTATTGTTTTATGAGTCTTCATAGTTTTTTAGTTATTTTTAGATAAATTTTCCATTTGAATAGAGATATTAATTGTGTCTTTTTTGTGCCTTAGGTTATGTTGTGTATTGGGGGTGGAAAGCACCCCATTGATCAAGGTTATAGAAAAAGGATGATGATATGTGAGTTTTTAGGAATTATTACTGTTTAATTTAAATATATTAATTAAATATAAATTATTTATAGTTATTTTCAAGTGATTCTAGGAATGAAACAGGATCCCAAGAATTATGATGGGATTTGGTTGACCCAGATGAGGCTCAGTGAAGCTCAATGAGGGGTTAACACCATGTTTAGGGTAGGTTTATTCTGTGACACAAAATCATATGCTTGTTTATTTTTTAGTATGAATTCATGAATATTTCATTGGGTCCATGTAAATATTTTCCCGACCAATGGTTCCCTGGATAGAGAAAATAATGTTGAATTAATCACCCCATGCTTTGTATAAGTGCTCTTTATCCCTTGGATGAATTGACATTTCTTAGAGGATATGTCACCAAGGGTAAAATACTGTCATTGATCTAACATGAAACTATTTTTTTCCCATCGGTTTGAGATGTGTATAAGGATACCCTAGTCTTCCATCCTAGAGGTAGTGAATAAGAAATATAGGATTGAGGATGTGTGATGAAAAACGATATAATTATATGTCTCTAAAGTGATTAATAAATTGTTTATAATGTAAGAGGAGAGTATTGACATGATATTAGATTGATAAGAGTCTTTGGGACAATGAATTGTAATTTTAAGGGGGTATTGTTCAGGTTTTAGATCCCGCCTATTGAATCCAAGTTCAAGTAAAACATGATGGATTGGGATATTCCCTGGGTAGAAATACCATGATAGAAGAGTCACATTGAAAAGTTGGAATGGACCATTAAATATAGTTAAAAAGATGCATTGGGCTATGATTTCACAATTTCATTATGATCCTATGATGGTATTGATGATAAGTGATTGTTACGGAGGACCAAGTGGATTCCCTAAGGGATGAGGTGATATGTGTCATGATGAGGTGTTGGGTCTCAAATGACTAGCGTCCTCAAATTAGCTAGAGATATGTGTGATTGAATGTGAGCTGATTTAATTTTTTTCCATACATAGAATCTATTGGGATGATTCAATAGGATTTCACATCCTTATATTCTACATAGAGGGGTCGGTGTGATTGGACCTACCTAAGGCCTATTAAGATTTTTTTGTGGGATGTGGCCTCCTCAAAGTCTAAAAATATGGGTCAGTGTAATAACCACTCCCCAAAGAGGGTATTGGGTCAATGACCATTCTAAACATTCCTTGGGGTGGTGTGAATGAATTGAGACTTTTCTTGAGCAGGTTTGGTCAATGAAAAACCTATATTCTAGGTCATGGTACAATCTAAGAAGATACCAATAGACCAAACATGAGTGAGATGGAATATATCAAGGCTTATGGGCATACGATCATACCTCATGTCTATGTGTATCGGGTTGTGGTTTTTGATGTCTCCCTACCATGATATTTAGGGTATATTTTGGGCATCAATCCTAGTGTCATAAGGCTATGATTGGTTTCCAGCATGGTGATAAATTAGGCATAGTTAATTTCAAGGTATCTTGGTTAGAACACAATTACCTAAGGAGTCTGTGTACCTCACTAAGTGTCATGGAAGCTTGGTTAGGGAATAAAGAATTTACATGCATGTTTATTTATTGTATATTTTTCTTTTTAAAACACATGCATATGATAGATTATATTATGAGGGATTTTTTATACCCCACTAAGTTATATAGTCACACCCTATATAGGAATCCCAGTGTACATGTAGATGGTATAATGTTATTTTAGGTTAAAGCCTGGGAGGTGTAGTGTATCAGGCTAAAGTTACTCTGCAAGTACATGGAATCATTATGGAAGAGTCACGGGTATAGTAGTAGCGATATTGTGACGTGTTTATTTTTTTTTGGATTTTCCTATTGGTTAATCAGTTGTATTTTTTATATAACAACATCATGTATTTTTTCATGATTATTAATTATGTGTAGTTTGATGATTGTTTAATATTATTGGTCTCTTCTATTTTTATGAATCTTATTTGAGGGAATAATCTCTCTACTGCATGGATTATACCCTAATCTCTAGTCCAATACTTCTAGCATACAAGGATATGTGCTTGAGGCCACATGGTGATCTCCAGCCCAGTTACTATTGGGTGGCCCTAAGATGGGGAACAAAAATTCATATAAGATAAATATTCTATTTTATGGTTTGGGGAGATGGTAAATAGTTGTTATAGGAATGTGTCAGAGGTTATAATGGATATCATATTAGGGTATCAATTGCACCTTTTTCAATAGGAACTCCAATTTATCAGGGTATGGGATTGATATTCTCGGTTTTCAATGTTATAGTTGTACGATTTAACCTTGAGTGATGCACATGAGTTATGATTTTAGGATTTGTGATTTTTTGTCTCATGGAAAATTAGAAGGAGGATGTGTTCACGCATAATGGTAGGCACGTTGGATGCACATGACCGACATGTTTCTTCCTATGATTTTTTTCTAACGAGTGGTTTGGTTGTTTAAAGTTATAGAAACATATTATATGGTTTTTTCATATGTAAAATGTTTGTGGAATTCTACTAATATGGTACAATATGTATTTCATTTTATGGTAAGTAAATGGATCAAAATTACGAGGTTCTCTAGTGACGGTACTATATTACCTTCATTAAGGGATGTATGGAGACCCAACATTTGTTGCTATGGGAATTGATTCCCTCGTAATTCTTCAATAAGAACATGATTTTCTTGAGAGTTTATATGAAGAAATGAGTTCATTTATTTAAATTCCCAATAACAACAAATATGTGTTTCCCCAAATTGATTCTTGGTGGAATACTACTTAATCGGACAGGGTAGGTTTTTAGAAACCCTAAGGGGTTGTGGAAAAATGAATTGAAAATGCCTTAGGAATTTTAAAGTGAAATGACTAGAGTGTTTATGGTATACTAAATTATTTCAAAGATAGTGCCAATTTGTTTTGGCCAAATAGTTATTGAGATGAACTTTCAGTGGAATTGTGGAAGAATGGGAAGATATGATTGGTTTTGGGAATTATTCTAGTGTGGTGGGTGGTTGTGTGGTTAGTTTTATCGTGAGAGAAAACTTGGGCCACTTTTTTGTGAATACATTCATTTTTTTCATGGTTAGTGGGTTAGGAACATGATATAGGTTAAATGGAATGTGAATCATGAGTTTTTTACCCCATGTTTTTTATCAGGTTTCGTAGGAGTTTACTTTCATTTTGTTTAGTTAAGATAATGTATGCTCATGAGAGGGAACCAATAAGAAGTTTTTCAGTGGATCACTCTACCTTATATAGAGAAGAGTGATAGTTTTCATGAATTATAAAGGAAAATTCATGGTGTGTGAGTGTAGGTGAGTAGTGGGTATGTGAGGTGCCCAATTGAATTGAAAATCGGGGAATAAGCTATGTGTCAGTCCATTAATAATTTTTCAGGTTACGGTTATACCTAAGTCATGTATTAGAAGTTGTGTTGTGGTAGTTTTTATTAGGGATCACTCCCAATGTGAGGTACTAAATGTGTTTAGTGAGGAATTCACAGGCACAGTGGCCCAAGGTTTGATGAAATGGTATATTTCTTCAAAATATGGAAGGTGACATTGACAATTGATAAAGGTATCATGGTACAGTTAAACCGATTTTATTGTTGAATTTCTTAAAGATCATAGAATCACTATGTAGGGGGTCGAATCAATTTTCATCATTTTAAAATTTTCCATCATTAATAAACTTAACACCTACATCTTGTTAGATTTATTTACTTATCACCATTTAGTAAAATAACTTTCATATAAATGAATTAAACTAAGAAAGACAAACTAGACTTAAAAGGTTTTGTATTAGTGTGAAAACATACATCTTTTCCATGGCCACTCCCATGGGTTCATGGAAATTATCTAAGTGAATACAACTTTTGTACCAACTCTCATTGGTATACTTTTATCTACCAATTGGTATGATTATACATCATTCCATAAGTTTACAAATTTTTCTTACAAAATTTTAGGCACAAAAAAAATATGTGACCTTGTGAAATATTCTCAAAAAAATTATAATAAAAAACACTGCTTGATAAGACTATGTTTGATGGGATTAGATATGATGAAATATTTCTGATTCACCTTTTCTAAAATTATTCCTTTTATTAATCCTTTATTCTTTCTAATTATGAAAATCGGTGCCTTATAAAACATATTCATGGAAATCACTATCCAGTTCACTATTTGGTAAACCTCTATCTAGTAACTCAGACATTCTACTTTCCGATCTTCAAATTTTAACCTATGTCTGAATATTATACTTCAACATGAAACTAAAATTTAGTTGGAAACTAACACATGAAACAAAATCTAAAAAATTACTGATTTTATTTACGGATGAACAGTCTCTCTCTCATGTTCCATTTTAATTTTTACCTGTATTTTTAGGTGTTTCTAGAATAGAGAAGGTGGGAAACCAAAACATTTTTCCTGCTCACTCAAATTCATAAATACTATGTTATCAAATATTTGAAATTCATTTCAATTGTTTTAAAATATTATCAACTCATATGGATTATTCAGAAATATTTAATAATTCTCCATAACTATAACATTTTCCTTATTTCTCATCTTCAGATCATTTCAACTTTATATAATTTTTTTTCCATTACTTATCTGTCTAGAAAAGTCGTCATATTTTTTATCCTCTTGACCCACTAGAAACACACTCTAACATATAAAAAAGGTTCCATTGAAAACATAATTTTTGTTATCTCACACTTTGTAAACAAATTCTATCTGATGGAAATTCTTAAGAAACATAATTCCATTGAACTTTCATTACTAGAGCTACCAAATATTTCAAAACATTGATCTTTATCCTTCATCTATGAGACGGTCTTGAACCACTACAGTAAATCATTCTTAAAACAATGAAAAAAACTTTTACCTATCAATTAATTCATATTAAAACTTATTTATAAATCACTATCTAGAAGAGTTTGTCTAGAAATTTGTGTCTATAACCACATATGATCTCTCCCTTTGTTTTCTCAAAACTCAAATTCACTCTTTATTAGTTAAAAAATAATCCCTTATCTTACTAACTATAAACTATCATCCTCATTTTCTCACGTTTTCTAATAACGTCATGACATTCACTAACTCATAATTTACACAAAAATATTCATTTGAACATTCTATATGGAAGGTTTTTTTACTAATCACGATTGATCTTTATCAAAATTCATCAAGATCACACTTCTATGTTTCATTTAGTTTCTTTTTCTAGATAAATGTTTTCCAAAATATGAGTGTGGAAACTTCAAATTTTAACAAAACTCTGTCTGAAGTTATTATTTCTGTAAATCTATGCATGAATCTCTACATCTTCCATGATGGTTCTAGAGGACTATATTTAGAGTTGGGTCATAATATTTAGGTCTATAAAATAGCATCTAAACCACTGTGTCTGAATATGTTTAAGGATATGTGTCATATTCCTTTGTAAAAAAGCTATTTGTTCAAACATAGACATTCAAATAGAAAATTAATCCAATGGTTTGTCTGATTGATTGATTGATTTGTAACTTTTTAATTCTTTGAACTTTAGTAAATTCACAATTCTATTTTTCTAACAAATTATGCGTCCGCTACTTCTTTGTTTAATATTTTTTGATGAAATAACTTCAAATTCACTTTTCATCAAAATATTGTATCGTGATATTTTTTATAACTCATGGAAAATTGATATAATCATAACATCATTTCACTCAAGATTATAAAGATAATAAATTTATAACATACTGACATTTTAAAATTTCTTCCCCTTTAGAAACATTTTATAAAACTTTTTGTATCCAGAATTTCTACAACTTCAGAAAAAACAACCTGTAGAAACTTTCACCCCATTTTCAGAAAACATCCTTTACAAAAATTTAGATTAAAGAAGAATAAAAAATATCAAAAAGGATCCTCAACCTCCCCCTTTGTATTTGTTGACAACATTCATTAAAAACTTTTTCAACTCATCATTTTTTAATACTAAAACATTCTCACAACTCATTTTTGTAAGAACTTAAAATTTTAAACTTTTATCAAAACATTTCCTTTCTAAAAAGATATTTTCCTGACACAAAAATACTAGATAAAGTAATTTTTTTAAGTAATTTTGTCCCACTATGATAATAATTTTTTTTTCTATGTTAATATAAATGCCACTTACATTTATCTTCTCCAATTTTGTTACTAATTTCCACCTCACAATTTTTCACACTATCTTTTTTTTGTTTATCCCCCATTCTATGATAGCCATAGTTTCAAATTAATTAATGAAAGAAATTAAAAAACTATCTTACAATGTTTTTACTTTCCCTCCCCCCTTTTCAAAAAAATATAAAGAATAGTGGGGGACTCCCTTGGAAATTTTATGATTTTATATGTAGAGGATAAACATGAAGTTCTAGCCACAAATCCACAAATATTTCTTTTGGAAAAGATTTGATAAATATATTGGAAATTTTATATTTTTTAGAAATATATTCTAAAAAAACATATCCACCAAAAAATATCTATTTTATTAAGTGAAACATTTTATAAATGTGCTTTCATCATGAGTGTTGGATAGGGTTTCTATAAAGATTAATTGTTCTCTAATTATCAATAAATTCCTTATATATTGTATAAAATTTCACTTTTAAATCTTTTAGTTGAAATTTTGTCCAAAACATTTGAGTATAATCCTAGGTGGATGCAACATATTCTAATTATTAGGTGCTCAATGTCACTCAACTGTGTTTTTAACTATGATAAATCACACAACATTCTTATATGTAAAATGTTTCTCTAGAAGTATATTTTCTATAATTGTAATCTGCATCCCAATCAGCATCAATATAACCATGAAATTTAATACCATAACTTCTTTTTTTATAATAGACCATGTGATTTTTTTTCTTAATCATATCTCATAAATATCTTTTCTTCAAATATATGATTTTCTTTTGGATCACTCTTATATATATGACACAAAGTTAAAAAACAAATTATATTTGGTCTTGAAGCTATAAGACCATGAAAACATCCTATCATCCTTTTAAAGTCTTTATAATATTTATTAGCTTCATCTTTGCTCAACATTATGCTCACAAAAATTAGATTAGAAAATTATTTTGAATATTCCATAGTAAACTTTTTTATAATTTCCTTGGTATACTTCTCTTGAGATAGGAAAATGTATTTTTATTTTTTTAAATGTATAAACCCATGAATAATGTTCATTCTATTAACATATGCATTTTCAAAAAAAATATTCATTTCTCCTACAAACTCATTACAAAAATATTCTCTATATCTAGTAAAATTTACACTATCTACATAAACAATTTCAATCTGAGTTATAGAGTTTACCTACTTCACGTAAAAGTTGTTTTTAAACTTCCCTTTAGAAAAATTTAGCCTTTTTAAGAAATTATCCATTTTTTTGTACCAGGAACATAGATCTTATTTCAAACCTTATAAGTATTTCCTCAACTTAAAAACCATTCTCCATCATTATCAAGTAGAAACCCAAAGGTTTTCTCATTGTAAAATTCTTCCTTGATCTTCCCTTTTAGGAAAGTGGACTGTACATCCATTTGAAAAAAATTGAAATAATGATTTGTAACTACTTCTAGGAACATTTTGGTTTTTTATAATATTTATATAGGGTAAAATTTTTATTCAATGTCATAATTTTCCAAGTATAAATATCATTTTCACAAAAATTAAGCTAAGTTTTAAATTTCTCAATGCTCATTTAACTTGTTTCTTTAAACCCACATTGTTCAAATAATTTTATTTTTTCTAGACATGGAATAAGTTTCCAAGTTCCATTTTTCTAAATTTTATCAAATTCGTTATTAATAAAATTGACCCATTTTTTATGTTCAACTACTTTTGAAACTGATTTTGGATCAATCTACGTGAATAGTGATGTTTTATTTTCTAATATTTATATTCTTCTTATCTTACATGGGGGTTTATAATTCCCAATAATATATTTTTTCGTCTTGTTTCTATATAATATGAAATTTTAATGTTTCTCTCCAAGAATCACATTCTCCATCACACAACTCTTCTAATTCTTCAAACACATGTTGTGGGTCACTACCATATTTGAAAATATTTGATTTAACTTCCACAACATTTTAAATAACATTTTTGGTGGAATTTGGATATTCAATAACTTTCGTATCATAGGAATCAACCAACTTTTATAGATATTTTTTCCAACATTTATAACTTATTCCTTTAAGAGAATGTCCCATGAAAGTTTATTCTTTATCTTTTTCAACAAATTTTCAAATATTTGGTTTATTTATTCTTAGTAAACAAGGATTTCAAAAAATGTTGTAATATTTCAATGACTTTTTCTATAAAACCTTTCAAAGGAATTATTATTGGATTCCATCCTTATAAAATATATATTCTGTATATGTACAATAGTTATTACAACTTCACTCCAGTATAACTTTAAAAGTTTCTACTCTATTATCATATATATTCCCATTACCACAAAAGTATTAATTTTCATTTATGAAACTCCATTTTTTGTGGTATATGGAGCACTATATTTATGTTTAATTCCATGCATCTTTAAATAAGATTCAAAAACATTACAAGTGATTTATGTTATATTATCAGTTCTCAAATTTTTTAAATAAACCTCAATTTCTCTCTCAACATTTCTTCTAAAAGATATAAACATTTCTATAACCACCAATTTGGGATTCATAAATATTATTTTGGTAATCAAAGTGAAATCATCAATAAAATTTATAAACTATAAATAGTATTGTATTGATTCGTATCTCATCAATCTAAAAAGATCTGAGTGAATAAGATCAAGAGGTCCAGTAGATTGGACTTCTACTTTCTTTTGGCTTTTACTAACGATGTTTATTTTCTTAAAAGTTATAAAAACATCATCTTCTCTTCTTTTCTATGTTGGAAGTTATTGTACATAATCAAATTTAGAATATTTTTTCATAATTTTCTTCCTAATATACATGAGTCTACAATGTGAAGTTTTTTTCCTTATATTTATAACTCAAGTAACATGAGCTATTAAGTTCTATAATCTGAAATAAATTTACACTTGTTATTTATCCTCTTGAAAAAAGTTCTATATCCTCCAAAATTTTGATTGTTCTATATTATTTTCTGAATAACACTTATTTCCTATCATCATAAAGTTGACTCACACATATAAGGTTTTTCATGAGATCATCACCATATAAAACTTCTTAAGATTTTAGTTTCTGGGGTTCTATATTAGCAGTTCTTAATCATACATTTTTTATGAATCTATGATTACTGTACTTAATTTATCATCTATCATTATTTAAAATATCATTCAATATTTTTATATCTATTGTTATTCGTAAATAAAGATCACCATCAATAATCTATGGTTAATTTTTTGGATTTTAGATATGTCTCGACCACAAAATCATTTTATTTTTTTTCTTATTTCTAGTCTCCTTTTATTTCCTAGCTTTGGAACTTTTCCCTAGAAGCATAGTCATACATTCTTCAAAAAAAGATAATTTTTTCATCACATATTATGAAAACTTCCTCGAGGAAGTTAAACTATTTTTTCATTGAATTTTTCTAACATATTGTGATTTCACTTTTCTTACTTCGTGTGTCTTTGAAATGTTACTCTTTATTCTCCCAACATTTCTTCCCCTTAGTTCATGACTCTTTCTTGGAAGTGACATGTTATACCAATAGTTTTAATCACTAATACCATAAATTACATAGCACTAGAAAAACCATAAAATATTGGTTTTTGGTAGAAGTATAATTTCTCTATAAATAAACTTTTAGAGGTTCATAACTTATTTTTGTTCTCACTATCTCTAGGTGGGGGCCATCATTCCTATAGATGTAATTTTCAAATTCAATGGATTTTATTGGTTTCTCACATACCTTCTCAATCCATGTTCTCCCAATAAATTTTTTAATGCCGAAAATACTGTAAAAGTAAGATACTCTTAGACATTTAGTAGGTGAATATTTCACCGGATTATTGGAGTGAGTTTTTTTATATCTTTAGATGTTTCATATTTTAATCCCCAAGGCTTTATAAAATTTTCATTAAACATTTATAATGTACTTTCAACATCAAGAAGTTTTTATTTAATTTTATTAACTTTTTCTTCATTTTCTTCAAACATATTGTTGAGGTCTTCAAATATCTTTCCTTGTTCATAAATTCTCAGTTTGTAATTTAATATTTCCTATGTGTACTCTTCTTCTTGAATAAGGAAGTCTTTTCTTACTTCCAAAAAATTTCCATCTTCTTTCTTAATCCTTCTAATTTTATTCTTGAGTTTTTGGATTTTCTTAACACATGATGCAAGTTTGGATCATATCTGATACTCTCTATAATATTATTCACATTATTTTTCATAATTTTTTAAAATATTCCTTTTCTAAAAAAATTCAAATAAGGTTTTGATTTTTTCTTGACATTCATATTATGATAAAAAAATCCCATTAAAGTTATATTTAACTTTCATAATCAGCATGGTTCTTCTATTTCAAGTGAAATTTTTATTTCCATTAGTTTAATTAATTAATTACTTAGATTTATTGTTTATATTATTCCATAAGGACCTTTCATTAGGGTGATCTTCATATTCACTATCTTTATTTATATGGAAAATCAAAGAAAACTCCCCAATTCCACCACACTCAAAACATTTTAGAGGAATTTTTCCTCTATACATTCTTCTCCTTATTCAATAATTCTTTGAGATAAGAGACATTATTTTTTCATTCAACTCATCACCCTACTTATCTTTACAATAACAAGGATTACCATCTTCAAAATCTTAAATTTTTATATTTCTCATGGTTTCAAAATCCATTTCATCATTGATATTCTTTTTGAATTCTAGAGATTTTATCATTTAACAGGAAATAAGAAAGTTATGCAATTCTTCAAGTGGTAAATCTTCTTCATCTTCTAAATCTTAGATTATAGAATCAATGCTATCCATAAATTTTATCATGAGTTTCTAAGAAATTTTATAATATACCAATAAATCTTGAAAACATTTATATTGCATAAATATTCATTCACGCTGGTGAGGTACTCATCAATAGTTTATTTATCTCTCATTATTATGTACTCAAACTTTGTATTCCATTTTTTATCTTCTCTTCCTTCACTTCAGTATTTACTTCAAAAATACATTCAAACATTCCCACATTATCTTTTTGGTTTTTGAGACCCATCACAATCATGTAAATATCTTTTGATATATACATATGAATATTTTTTCTAGTTTTCCATAAGCTTTGATGTTTCTCTTTATAGAAAAATTTAGGGGAATATCTTTCTCAATGTGTGGAAACCCAAAATTTTCTGTATCTACAACCTCAAAGCCAAGAGATATAATATAGTGTATAATTATATTTTTCTATCCATGATAAATTTACCTATAAAATGTAGGAATCTCTCTAATGTTGAAGTAGTTGATATTTTTCATGATAATGATTTGATAAGAAAACATGCCTCTAATATCACTTGAATTTCTTAAAGATCATATAAAACTTGAGAGGGTATAAATTATTATCTTTTGGAAAATTTCATGTTTTTTGAAACTTAACCAATAAAAATTTTTCTAGTATTTATTTATTTACTTTTAATAAACTCAATTTCATGAAAATGAAGAAATATAATCAAGGAACACAAGATTTAGAAGTTTTTTCCTTAGTGTGAGAACATACATCCTTTCTAGGGCCACTAAAAAGGGTTTTTATAAATTCACTATTAGAATTAATTGACTAAAACTTCTAAGACAAATCTTGTTGTTCTCATTCTATATTCAAAAAGGTATGATTATACTGACTCATATCAGTTTAAAAAAATACAAAATTTGAGACACAACAAAAACCCATGTAAAATCTACTTCAACACAGGTACATCTAGAAACTCTATCTCATGTGATTGCATTTGATGGGCCTCAGTCCGATGACCACCACCTAATGAACATTTTTAGAAATTGTGCCTTTTACGAAACATATGATCTCTCTGTTTATAAAACTCAATACCTCATAAAACTTATGCATGGAATATATCGTTAATTCACCATCTACTAAACCTCTTTTTTGAAATATAGACATATTAGTATCTGATCTTCCGACTGAATCCTCTATCTAGAAACTCTTTTTCAAAATGAAACTCATATTTAGTTGGAAACTCTATCATGGAAAAAAAATGTAAAGTTTTTTCAAATTTTATACATGGGTTGAATGTCTCTCACACAAAAACATACCATTTTACTTTTCACCACTATTTATAAGTTCTCCAAGAATAGAACTGTTGGGAAACCAAAAAAAATTTCCCGCTCATCCAAATTCATAAATCCAAATTTCTCATAAATTTGAACTTCATCTAAATTCTTATAAAATGTTCTCAACTCATAGTAAGTCTTATTAATATTGTATTCTTATCTATACCTTCATCATTTTCAATATTTCTCCTCTTCAGAATAATATGACTTTCTATAAAATAAATCTAGATATACTTTTATATAGCTTATCATTATGGAAAACTCATCATCTATCTTATCCTCTTGACCCACTGGAAAAACACTCAAACATTCAAAAATGGTACTAATGAAAACTCCATTCTTCTTATCTCACACATTATATACAAAATTATGATAGAAATTGTTATAAATAATTTTTCTAATATATTTTTTGATGAAAAGATCATCTGATGGACTTTATTAATCATTTCTTAAAAACTTCACAACATTGAACTTCAGCCTTTATCCATCAGACTCTATTGACCTTTGAAGAAAAAAAACACTCAAAATAAACGAAGAAAAAATTTATTTATTCATTCATGTATATCTAATCTTCTTCAAAAATATCTATTAGAATGTGTTCATCTAGAACGTTGTGTCTAGAAAAAAAAACTATTTATCCCTTTGTTTTCTCACAATTCAAATACATTCTTTATCAGTGAAAAAATCATGCCTTATCAGCCTAACTGAAAAGTAGTATCCTTATTTTTATACTTCAAAAAAACTCCAAGACATAAAAAAAGTGAAACTTTCCACCAAAATACTTATCTGAATGTTATGCATGAAAGGTTGTGTCTATTCAGTGAGGTTGAACTTTGTAAAAAATTAGCAATATCACACTAGCAACTATCTTAAAGTTAATCTATCTAGGTAAATGTTATATAAATATGAGTCTATAAATATTAAATTTGAACAAAATTGTATCTAAAGTAATTATGTTTAGTAATCTAAGTTTGAATATGTACAACCTCCATGCTACTTCTGATGGTCCTCATCCAGAGCTACGTTTGAAGCTCTATATCTAGATAATTACATCTATACCACTATTTCAGAATCATTATGAAGATCTATGTGGCTTCTTTTGTATCAAATTTACATTATATAATCTAAGACTTTTTAATGAAATATTTGACCAATGGTTCATCCAATTATTAACCTATTAGTATCTTACCAATTCCTTAAACTTTATAAAATTCATAATTCAATTTTTCTATCAACTTTCATTTCTAGTGCTTCTTTTTCCAATAAGTTTCTTCTGGAATACATGAACTTTAATTTTCCAAAAAATCATGTATCCTGATACTTTTCATAACATAAAGCACTTTGAGACTATCATAGAATCATCTAACTAAAGATTTTAAATATAAGAACCTTCTAGAATGATTCCTTTCTCACTTTATTCATCTTCATCTAATTTTCACAAAACTATCTATGTACGGACATCCAATAACATCACAAAAAACATACTTTATCAACTTTTACCTGATTAAAAAACATTCTTTAAAAAAAGATAGCTTTCAACAGAAAACTAGTTTTTTAAAAAACATAAAAAATGATCTTCACATGGAATATTAGATAAGAATGGTATTATAAGATAGTAGAAAATAGAATATCTTTTATGGAGCGATGAGCATATGGTATTGGGACCCATTTAGGTCAGTTCTTAAGTATCAAAGTAAGGAAATACAACTTGTAGAGAGTGCACCATTTTTTTAGTGGTTGGTGGGGTTATATTTTAGTGATCCAAGAGTGTGTAAAAGTTGTTATTGTATCATTTTGGAGATCAGGTATAGGTGGAGGAACCACTTCAATTCATTAAGTTCACTAATTAATAGAGCATGGTCCATGAGGAATAGTATTTTAGTTTATTATAGTGATGATTATAAGACTTCTATGGGTAGATTATCGCATATATCATGGCTGAAAACCCCTCACATTGGAAGATTTATTAAGATTGTGAGACAATTCAGAGAGACAGTCAAGGTAACCCCATGATATTACTGTGATATGGTATCCACTGATATATAGTTCCTTGGGTAATTTCAGATTTAATGTTCGGATCAAGTGTTGGTTGGAGTTTGTGTATTGTCATTGCGGTTGGTCTAGTTTTGGTGTTATTTGAGGTTGATCCATGTGGGTGAGTAATGATTCATCGCATGTTTTAGGAAGTAAAATTTTCTTTTATCACAAGGTTCATTGGGTGAACCAGTGATTCATGCCATAGTTCAGAGGGTGGACTAGTTTTTTTGTATGGTTCATGGAGTGAACAAACTGAATGAGACATTGTTCAGGGGATCAATCTGTTTTAATCATTAATTTAGGGATATAATCATATAATAAAACTTAGTGAAGTCATTTTCTCATAAGAAAATTATTGATAATGCAAGGAAGGTTTGTGTCACTTCTCTAGAAAAGAGAAAGACCCTACATGTTGAGGTCATTAGTGGGAATGTTGATTTAGAAGGGGGTATTTATTTTAAAGGTGTATTAGTGAATGTGACCTAGAATTATCAAAAGGTCATCCTGAGGTAGTCTGACCATGGTTTATGTGGGTTTAAATATGGTGTGGTGATAACCACATCAATAATATTGTATAGTCTAGATTTATTAGGTCGATTGACTAATGGAAACACATTTTCCATAGGTGATTCCTATGGTTGGGGCCACCATGTCCTAGAATCGGCCCTGTTGTGTTGGATCATTATGTGGTGGAGAACCATATGCCTCAATTTGAATTAGCAGAAGATACATTGGTTTTCATGGGAGATAGGTGTGGGTGAGGGTTATCTTAGTGTTGGTTTAGGAAGAAAGTGGATGGTTGGGCATCTGGTGATTAAAGAGTTTAGTGTTTATAGTATCATAGTATAAGCGTGGTTAACATTAAAAGTTTGAATGTAATGAACTCTCAATGAATTGGTGACTATGGAAAGTTGATATATGTGGTTCAAGGATTACCATGATTTTTTTATGATGAGATGTTTTATATTGGGGAGTATGTAAAGAAATGTGTTATTTTAGGTTGTAAAATCCCAATGATAATTTTATATTTTTTTCTAGTGGAGGTATTTTTATCAAAATAAGGACTCATGCCAAGTTTCCAAGTTGTAATATATCCTCTAATAGTGTTTTTATATGTGGGTTGAGACTTATTATCTCTTATGAGTGTTCGGGAGAGCATCAGATGAAGGATGGGAGGTCAGGGATGTTAGAAACAACATCAATAAAGGGTTCATGGAATGGACCAAGGGTACACATCATGAGTTGTCAGGATAAAGGATATGAGGGTCCCCTTTCTATGTGGTTTAGTTCATAAATCATCAGTTCATGACATAAATGGGGTAGGATACCTTTTAAAAAAGGGACTTAGCCTCTTTAGTTTTTGGAGGATGATTCATGCATAGGGAAGGTATCAATCATCTCTCCAACCATCTTTTGATACTCCCCCATTTAGGGCAATCATGGGTGAAATTCGATGTCATTTCAAAGTATTTTCTTAATCCCACATCCTTTTTTTTTGTTTTCCCTTCATACCCATTTATTTTGGGTGATTATTTTTTAGGGTTTGGAGTCGATTCCAAAATAGTATAGTGGAATAAATTTCTCATGAAGGATATTTCTTTTGGCTTTCATATAATAAGAACCAATATACTTTATTCAAACCTTCATACATCATTTCAATGAAGGTATGTCACTGTAAAAAATTTCATTGGATTTATAGATATTTTTTTAGATAACATTTATTAGGACTGTGATATTAATTTTTTTTCTTATGGAATAATTTCTCATGCATGTTAAGAGTGTACCACACCCTGTTACTCAAGGTTTTGGTGAGAGGATAATTATTGGTTAATTTTTAGTCATTGTATCTATTTAATTCAAATTTTTAAAATAATTATAATTTTTTTATAATTACTTTTTTGTGATTATTATTGTGAGAAAGGTTCTCTAGAGAGGGGGTGGGACTTGGTTGGCTTGGATAAGGCTTAGTAGAGCTTAATGAGATATTAACACCATATTTGAGGTTGGTTTCCCCTGTTATAAAAAAACATATGCATGAATATTTATAATTTTCCATGTTTTCATATTTAATGGGGTTTTAGGAAAGGTTTTAGGGAACATTTATTCCCTAGGTAGATGGAATAATGTGTCGTTAGGCTCCCAATAGTTTGGGTAACTCGTCATTAGGACTTGGTTGAAATCAAGTCACTTAGAGGATATGTGTCCAATGGGTGAAGTGTAACACAATAAGATTTTAAAAGAACGCCCTTTTTGATATTATATATAATAAGAAACAATAATCATAAAATAAATATGAAATCTAATAATTTTATAACCATTAAAAAATAGTCATTTAATTGGTCAGTGTCACACCCCAGCTTCCGAGTACCCGGAGCTGGTGCCATACAAAGGATCGAATTCGATTCAGGCTCTAAGAAACCAGCTACTTCTGAAAAAATTCTTTAGTAAAACCCCATACATGAAAAATTTTAACCAAAAACATAGGGTGAGCTTAAGAATGCCCAGTAAGTGGTTTTAAAATAAACCTATATAACTTTTTTAAAACATTCTTTAAACCATTTCATAAAACAATCTTCTTAAATAAAAGTTATAGCATATGTAACATGCCATAAAATAAGTTCTTAGTAAGAAAAATGCTAGCAGAATTAACAGGACACACGATTCGAACATAGGCACACTGAATGAAAGAAATTATAAACATGTCTGTCGTGAGAATATGTAAGAACAAATTAAATAGGTGAGGGTAATGAATAATCATAGTTGCGCATATAAATAACAACTTAAATTTCATACACTGAATACTAAGTCACTAAGTTCTAAACATAGGTCATGCCATAAATATACAGGACATTCTAAAACATTTTATCAAGTCCTTGGCCAAGACATCTAATTATTTAAGGCCTCGGCCGAAAATCCATAACCTATTTAACCAAATATTCTATTAGTCAAATATTTTTCTGCTTAATTAAATTACATATTCATAATGAGGGAAGTGCATATGCCGGACCGTGTCAGGGCCTCGTGCCATGACCTAGGTGCTAACTGTAACTAGACCCCAACCTGGAGAGCCTCTGTAACCAGACTCCAAGCCGGAGTGCCTCAAATAACCGGACACCAGGCCGGAGTGCCACTATAACCGGACACCAACCCGGAGGGTCTGCTATAACCGGACCCTAACCTGGAGGGCTTACTTTTACCGGTCCCCAACCCAGAACATACTACGTCCAATGCATTCCTCATATCTCTAAATCAATGTGCACGTACCACTTTGATTTATTAAATCACTTATCATTTCAAGTACACATATTACGTGGTTTCTCATTTCACATTATTCAAAGTGTCCCATACCACTTTGAATAATTAAATGCTTATTTTAAAAATTATCATGAATATTAAATTATTTTATTATCACATAAAATAATGACTTTACAACTCTTCCATTGAAATAAACTTTTAATGCATTAAAATACATGTTCATTGCTCATGCTCAATTCATGCGCTGATAAAAGGAATTGGAAATTGACTAAATTATAATATTCCAGTTACTATTTAGATAACATTTTTCTCTACGACATGCATTAGCTAGTATACAAGATTTGTGCATGTAATATTGATTTAAAACACACCAGTAGTGAACAAATGAGGTTACCACATAAAATGATAGTTCCTTAATTTTCAGAATCCATGTTTTATAGAAATGGAAGATTATAGTTTAAAATGAACAATTTCTAATTAAGATAGATGTTATTTGTACACATGCATGAGTTATTGAGTACCACTTTAAACAAAATGGAAAATGAAACCATTTGATCCAAATATACATAATATAATAGATTACATTAAAAATGTAGTTATTTCATTAAATCGAAGGTATTCATAGTTTATTAGACATTCTTTCCACATGAGACAATTACTGAAGTATAAAAATAATGGATAAAAGGGTTGGAAATATAAAATTATGACAAGGCTAATAACATTAAGTGTTCTTTATCTAAAATGAGTTTGACATAGGACATACATATTTAAAAACTAATTTTTTTATTAATATTATAAATCAACTTGAGCATAAAACTATATTCTCATCCATGAATTTATTTAATAGTTGTAAACCATCTTTGTTAGCATAAAATAAAACTATATTGAATTATGTGTGTATGTCTAAATGTAACCTAAGTGTACAATATAAAATAATTATAAATTAAAATAACCCTAAACTCATGTACACATAATAAGATATACTTGTGTATATATAAATATATACACACACACATATAACAACTGAAATTTGACCAAATTATACTTTTATGTATACATATACTAAAAAAACGTTATTTATATAATAGATATACATTTTTAAGAACATACATAATCAAGTATTAAAGTTTCTTTACAAAATGACTCCATGAATTTTGGCTTTCCATTAACTCAACCTTGGAAAATCTTTAACCCGGGAATATGATATTTATTCAAATTTGAGGGTTGTGTATATTAAACTTATATATTTTTATATATATACGTATAGGTATATAATTATATATGTGTTTAAGGCAAAAGAAACAAAATAATTAAATTTTCATGGGATGTTCATTCTTACGGTTATTAATACATGGTAACTCGAGATCCCGCAACTTTAAAAAATTAATTTCTAACCATATGATGATATATATTGATTTACAAGTATATGTATATATATTTTCATACAAGATAAAAACCAAAAGTAAGAAAAGGGCTAATCCCATACAAATCATATGATTTAGAAATAAAATTTTAGTACAAGAACATAGTTCATATATGCGTTTTAAAATAAAGATATATGAACTTAGAAAAATATAAATATTTATATGTATACATATTTTTCCGCAAAGTATATAATCAAAAATAAATAAAAGTTAGGCAAATTATAATAAACCCTTATTGAATGAATTAACCTCAAACTGTGAGGTGATGTATCTTATATCACAAATGTATATACATATATATATATATATATATAACTTAAAACCACACAATAAATAAAAAATAACCCTTAATTCAAACATGGTTTTAAGAAATCAAACATAATTTAAATAAATTAAAAATCTTACTGAAATAGTAATGGAATTGAAAAAAAATTATAAGAAAGTCCCTTACAACTTTTATATTATTCAAACCCAAAACCCAAAGGTCTAGATTCAACACAGAAGAATTTTTAAACTAAACTGCATGGTTATACTTTCATGAGTATATATATATATACGTATATACTCTCAAAGAAACAAAATAAGGCAATTATAAATCCCTTACCTTGATGGATCATGATACTTGGATACACTAAGCAATGTTGTGGAAGCCACGTATGAAATAATCTCAGAAAAAACACAAAAATAAAACACCAGAAGGTAGTGTAGAACTCAACCATAGATGGACCTAAGAAATTGAATTCTCTAGTATATATGTACACTCAAAGAAGCTTACCTAAGAAGGCTTTGAAATATGGTAATAATAAAAATTATTAACATAAATTCAAACGTAAAAATATATAGTCCGGTTGATATTGACATCAACATATCAAATTCATTTCCGGTATTTTTATAATCCAAGAAGAAAAAAAAGGAGGATGACAATCCATCCATAAACAAAATAGGTGTGAAGTTCTTTCAATGAAAACCATAGAGAAAAAATCAATAAACAAACAAACACAAGTTGTTCAAAGTCCAAAATTAAGGAGGAAGGCGGACCCCATACTGATAATAACAAAGGAAAAATTAACAATCTAAAGATTAAAATACTTCAATAATTTCAAAAAATGGTCTATATCTAATAACCCTACCTATTTAGGTTGAAGAAGAATAGAGATCTAGATACTACCCATGACTGGACAAATTGGAACTCATACCTCGAACAAGACCCTTCAACGTCACTCAGAAAAATCATCTTCTACCCCCAAACGAAACCCCATCATGGATAAAACCCAACTCCACTGGTCTGGAGTTATGCATCCTGGTTGCGCGACTCGGAGACCTCGACCAACTCGACTCCGTGCGACTCCACCAAATCCACTCAGCCTACTCCACTCTGGCCTTGGCGCGACCTTGCAGACCCGCTCGAGACCCCCGACGCCGGTCTCCCTTATGATGCAATGAAACCCTTCGTACGGCCCGACCACCCTCTCTCCCTCTCCATTGCGCTACACAAACGCGGATAATCAGAAACCCTCTATCAAATTCCACTTTTTTTCTTCTTTTTTTATTTTACTAATTTTCACCTTTTTTATTGTTGTTTTATTTTCCTTTTTTGTTGGTTTTTTTGCGCCTAAACCTAATTCGGGTCTCCTACGGGATTCCTCCCTCTTTTTCTGTCTGATTTCATTCTATATTCCCATTATAATATTGATATTATTATATGTTATTCTTTTTTTATTATATCATATATTACATTATCATTATCTTTAGAAACAGTCAAAAGTTAAAACAAAATTAATAATCTATTAAACTTATTTATTAATAGTTTTTTAAAAAGTAAAATTTATTGAATTCATTTATTAAAAAATATATTTGTATTCATCATATTATATGTTTGTAATGTTAAAATTAAATTGATATTTGGAATTGTATTATCCTATTTTGTACCACGTATTTTTAATTTTGAAACTTTTAAATAAATGTTAATATGTTATGATTATAATTTTATTAAATGTTCATATGTACAATTTTAATCATTATATTAATATATATATATATGTATGTATGTATGTATAATTTTATTAAGAAAAATTCAAAGTGTTAATTATTCTAATAATTATGTATAAATCCCATATAATTATTCAAATATTAAATTAAATAATTGTCTGCAAATTATAGAGTATATATAAACATATATTATTTTCGAAAATATATAAAAGTCATATATTAGATTAAGTAATTGTTCGCATATTTAAAATAGTTCACTTTTACATAATAATGGCATTAAAATATTTTAAAGAAATAATCCTCAATGTCATATATAAAATTATAATAGTAGTTTTATATAATTATAATTCAAAACTTGTTTACATATGTGTATATATACATGTATGTATATGTTTATATAAATCATATTTGAAAAACAAGAAAATTAGTTATATTATCATAGTTATTATTTAAACTATTCTATTAAATAATTATTCGACAAGAATACATTATGTTTTACAATAATAGTTATTTTTATTTTTTAAACAAAGTGGGATAATATTTACATTGATGTTTGTACTTTTTTGGATAAAAAAATAAAACCTCAATATTTCTATTACACGAGAAACAAGTTTTTGGTGGCATTACATTGTTTCCCCTATAAATAATTGTGTCCTCGCAATTTATAAAATGATTATACACAAACTACAGTAACACCAGACACACGTCACTCCCGAGGTCCATTTATCAGGAACACCATCGATGGTAGGGTGCTGACGACCTCAGGTGGATTCTTAAGGTAGTATTCAGCTTCTCGATCTCTTTGTCCCAGACACACTGTGAACAACTGGGGTCGTACCTATGCCTAAAGAACTTGGCCTTCCATAGTGAATCACAAGAAGTGTGGAGGTCAGAAATTTCAGTGTGGACTAAATCCCTATAAGTCCTACGCACCACGTCGTTCTTGAAAATATTTATGTCGTAGAGTCTCCGTACATACTAAAACTCAAGAGCTGGAATAGGTAGGCCTCTCGATGGTCTACATCCAAAGCAGATTCAAGAAATTTACCTACAACTCGTTAGTTATCAACCAATGTGAAACATAGAAAAAGAGCTTCATGAAACTTCCCTCTTTTCCTATATGCTGCGGACTGTGCAATTGCTATATTTTAATAGACTAGATTTCTTATTTGGTAAATATGTAGAATTTTTGGGCGATTCAACACCTAATGTAGTTGTTTACAGGATAAACTAAGGTTTTCGAAAGTCTCGTAGTCCCCTGAACATGACTTTACTACTATAGTTTCGACTATCTACGTTGGGAGAGACGGACGGCGTGATGGATCAGCCATCTAAAAATTTAAGGAAACTACCGTTTAGTAACACGTAACCAAGTTTTTAGTATTTTTATAATTTTATCAGATGTCTCCAAAGAGACATAAGACTAATATTTTTTTCCAAGAACATCATACTTAGTAATGCTTAAATAACTTTTTCTTTGTTCAGTTTTGGTTTTCCAGCGTTATCTAAACTGAATCCTCTGATACCAATTGTCACTCCCCAGCTTCCGAGTACCCAGAGACGGTGCCATACAGAGGATCGAATTTTGTTCAGGCTCTGATAAACCATCTACTTCTGAAAAACATCATTAGTAAAATCCCATACCTGAAAAAATTTAACCAAAATGTAGGGTGAGCTTAAGAATACCTAGTAAAGGGTTTTAAAATAAACCAATATAACTTTTTAAAAACATTCTTTAAAACATTTCATAAAAAAATATTCTTAAATAAAAGATTTAAAACATGTAAAATGTTGTAAAATAAGTGCTTAGTTAGAAACATTCTAGAAGAATTACCAGGACACACGATTCAAACATAGAAACGCTGAATAAACGAAATTCTAAACATGTATGTCGTGAGAATATGTAAGCACAAATTAAACAGCTAAGGGTAATGAATAATCATAGTTGAACATAAAAATAACAACTTCAATTTCATGCACTAAATAATAAATCACTGAGTTATAAACATTGGTCATTCCATAAATATACAGGACATTCTGAAACATTTTATCAAGGCCTTGGCTAAGACGTCTAATGATTTAAGGCCTCGGCCGAAAATCCATAAGCTCTTTAACAAAATATTCTACTAGTCGAATATTTTATTGGTTAATTAAATTACTTAGTCATGATGAGAGAAGTGCATATGTCAAAACATGTTACGGCCTTGTGCCAAGACCTAGGAGATAACTTTAACCGGACCCCACCCCGGAGAGCCTCTGTAACCGGACTCCAACCCGGAGTATCTCTAATAACCGAACACCAACCTGGAGTGCCTCTGTAACAAGACACCAACCCTGAGGGTCTGTTATAACCAGACCCCAACTCGGAGGGATTACATTTGCCGGTCCTCAACCCAGAACATACTAGGTCCAATGCATTCCTCATATCTTTAAATAAAAGTGCACGTACCACTTTGATTTATTAAATCACTTATCATTTCAAGTACACATATTACATGGTTTCTCATTTCACATTATTCATAGTGTCCCATAACACTTTTAATAATTAAATGATTATTTTATAAATTATCATGAATATTAAATTTTCTTGATTATCACATAAAATAATGACTTTACAACCCTTCCATTGTAATAAACTTTTAATTCATTAAAATACATGTTCATTGCTCATGCTCAATTCATGCACTGATAAAAGGAATTGGAAATGGACTAAATCACAATATTCTAGTTACTATTTAGATAATATTTTTCTCCAGGACATGAATTATCTAGTATACAAGCATTGTGCATATAATATTGATTAAAAACACACCAGTAATGAATGGATGAGGTTACCACATAAAATGACAGTTCCTTAGTTTTCCAAATCCATGTTTTATAGAAATAGATACTTATAGTTTAAAATGACCAATTTCAAATTAAGATAGATGTTATTTGTACACATGCATGGGTTATTGAGTACCACTATAAACAAAATGGAAAATAAAACCATTTGATCAAAATATACATAATACAATAGATTACATTAAAAATGTAGCCATTTCAATTTATCGAAGGTATTCGTAGTTTATTACACATTCTTTGCACATGAGACAATTACTGAAGCATAAAAAATAATGGATAAAATGGTTTGACATATAAAATTATGACAAGGCTAATATCATCAAAGGTTCTTTATCTAAAACGAGTTTGACATAGGACATAAATATTTAAAAACTAATGTTTTGATTAATATTATAAATCCACTGGAGCCTAAAATTATATTCGCATCCATAAATTTATTTAATAGTTGTAAATCATCTTTGTTAGCATAAAATAATACTATATTGAATTATGTGTGTGTGCCCGAATTTACCCAAAGTGTACAATAGAAAATAATTATAAATTAAAATAACCCTTAACTCATGTACACATAATAAGATATATTTGTGTATATATAAATATATACACACACACATATGACAACTGTAATATGACAAAATTATACCCTTATGAATACATATACTAAAAACTAAGGTTATTTATATAATATATATACATTTTTGAGAACATACATAATCAAGTATTAATGTTTCTTTACAAAATGACTCCATAAATTTTGGATTTTCATTAACTCAACCTTGGAAAATATTTAACCCGGGCATATGATATTTATTCAAATTTGAGGGTTGTGTATATTACACTTATATATTTCCATATATATATATATATATATGTATAGGTATATAACCGTATATGTGTCTAAGGAAAAATGAAAAAATTAAATAAATTTTCATGGGATGTCCATGCTTAGGGTTATTAATACATTGTAACTCAAGATCCAGCAAATTTAAAGAATTAATTTCTAACCATATGATGATGTATTTTGATTTACAAGTATATGTATATATATTATCATACAACTTAAAAACTGAAAGAAAGACAGGGATAATTTTTAACAAATCATATGATTTAGTAACAAAATTTTAGTACAAGAACATAATTCATATATGCGTTTTAAAATAAAGATATATGAACTTACATAAATATAAATATTTATATGTATACATATTTTCTGCAAAGTATATAATAAAAAATAAATAGAATTCCTATAAATAAAAGTTATGAAAATTATAATAACCCCTTATTGAAGGAATTAACCTCAAACCGTGAGGTGATGTATCTTATATCACAAATTTATATACATATAAATATACAAAACCTAAAACCACACAAGCAAGAATAAATAACACTTACTTCAAACATGGGTTTAAGAAATAAAACATAATTTAAATAAATGAAAAATCTTACTGAAATAGTAATGGAATTGCAATGAAACTATAAGCATGTCCCTTACATCTTTTATATTAGTTGAACCCAAAACCCGAAGGTCCAGATTCAACACAAAAGTATTTTTAAACTAAATTGCATGGTTATACTTTCTTGAGTATATATATATATATACGTATACACTCTCAAAGGAACAAAACAAGGCAATTATAAATCCCTTACCTTGATGGATCCTGATGCTTGGATACACTAAGAAAAGTTGTGGAAGCTGGGTATGCAATACTCTCAACAAAAACACAAAAATAAAACACCAGAAGGTAATGAAGAAATGAACCATAGATGGACCTAAGAAATTGAATTCGCTAGTATATATATACACTCAAAGAAGCTTACCTAAGAAGGCTGTGAAAGAAGGTAATCATAAAAATTATTAACATAAATTCAGTCATAAAAATATATAGTCCGGTTGATATTGACATCAACGGATCAAATTCATTTCCAATATTTTTATAATCCAAAAAGAAAAAAAAAGGAAGATGACAATCCATCCATAAAAAAAAGGTATGCAATTATGACAATGAAATCCATAGAGAAAAAATCAATAAACAAACACACACAAGTTCTCCATAGTCTTAAAGTAAGGTGGAACGTAGAACTCATACTGACAATAACAAAGGCAAAATTGACAAAATACCGATTAAAATACTTAATCAATGTCCAAAACGGTCTATATCTAAAAACCCTAGCTATTTAGGATGAAGAAGAATAGAAATATAGATAATACCCATGACTGGACAAATTGGAACTCATACCTCGAACAAAACCCTTCAACAACGCTCAGACAGATCATCTTCTACCCCTGGATGAAACCCCATCGTGGCTCAACCCCGACTCCACTAGTCTGGAGTTATGAATCCTGGTTTCACGACTCGAAGACCTCGACCAACTTGAATCCGTGGGACTCCACCGAAGTCACTCAGCCTGCTCAACTATGGCCTTGGCGCGACTATCCAGACCCGCTCAAGACCCCTAGCTTCGGTCTCCCTTGCGACGCGTTGAAACATTCGCACAGCCCGACCACCCTCTCTCCCTCTTCGTGGTGCTACATGAATGCAGACTCCCGGAAACCCTCTACGGAATTCCACATTTTTTTCTTTTTTTCTAATTTTCCCCTTTTTTATTGTTGTTTTATTTTCCTTTTTTTGTTGGTCTGTTTGCACCTAACCCTAATCTGGGTCTCATATGGGATTCTTCCCCCATTCTTTTCTGATTTCGTTATATATTACCATTATAATATTGATATTATTATATGTTATTCTTATTTCATTATATAACATATTCCATTATCATTAGCTTTAGAAAAATTCAAAAGTCAAAACAAAATTAATAATCTATTAAACTTATTTATTAATAATTTTTTAAAAGGTTAAATTTATTGAATTCATTTATAAAATATATATTTGTATACTTGATATTATATGTTTCTAATATTAAAATTAAATTGATATTTGGAACTGTATTATCCTATTTTGAACCACATATTTTTTATTATGAATCTTTTAAACAAATGTTAATATGTTATGATTATAATTTTATTAAGAGTTCATATGTACAGTTTTAATCATTATATTAATATATATATATATGTATGTATGTATGTATGTATAATTTTATTAAGCAAAATTCAAAGTGTTAATTAATTGAATAATTATGTATAAATACCATATAATTATTTAAATATTAAATTAAATAATTGTCCGCAAATTATAGAGTATATATATACATATCATATTTTCAAAAATATATAAAACTCATGTTTTAGATTAAGTAATTGTTCGCATATTTAAAATAGTTCACTTTTACAAAATAATGGAATTAAAATATTTTAAAGAAATAATCTTCATTGTCATATATAAAATTATAATATTAGTTTTATATAATAATAATTCAAAACATGTTTACATATGCGTGTATATATATAAATATATAAATGTATGTATATGTTTATATATATCATATTTGGAAAACAAGAAAATTAGTTATATTATTATAGTTATTATTTAAAATATTATACTAATTAATTATTCGACAAGAATAAATTATGTTTGACAATAATAGTTATTTTTATTTTTTAATCAAAGTGCGATAATATTTACATTGATGTTTGTACTTTGTTCAGATATCAAAATAAAACCTCAATATTTCTATTACATGAGAAACAAGTTTTTGGTGGAATTACAGTCATTATTAATAGGATTAGCTACATTTTTAAATATATATAAAGGTCTGACTTCATAAAAATGTATCTATTAATTATTAGGAAATAAGAACTCAATTTTTTGTAAAATTATTTTACTCCTCAAAATATTTTTTCTTTCAAAATTGTTATTATGATTTTTGTGAGTGAATATTACAATTGATTTCTAAAACATTTGAATTTCATTTTGATAAAAATAATAACATTCTCAAAAAAATAAAATCAAAATTATATTAGGGTGATTTTTTGGGATTTTTTTAGGAAATTAATTTTTTATTAAATAGTAAACAAAAAGAGTTTTTATATAATTCGTTATTTTTTATGAAAAAATAATTATTGAAAATTATGGAATGAAATTTTTATAATAATATACAAAAAATATAAAACAAAAAATTAAAAAAATATATTGATTAGAAATTATTTAATTATAAATATTAAAATCATTTTCAGGGTCGATACAGTGCTTGCAAGACACTGGATAAATTATATTTTGTTTCATAATTATTATATTTGAGAAGGATCAGTATTTCTAGAGACATGGTTATAAAATTTGACATATTATTGATGATTTTTATGGATATATATATACGAAATTTTTAGATATATAATAAGTGACTTATCCAAATTCTTTTTCAATTATTGTGAAAGGCTAGAAAATTTATGATAGAATATAAAATAATTTCTCATGAAATATATGTGAGTATATTTAAATATTGAATGAATATAAAATTTTATTTTCAAATTAATTTATTTATTTCTTTGGTGTTAATTTTTTTTTTAAATTTTAGTGATGAAATAATTACCATAAATTCACACGAAACGTCGACACAATACTTTTGCAAGCAGTAGAAAAATAAAGTAATTTATTTTTAATGACTATAAAAGTAATGTAACAACCCAGAATTTTTAAATGATAATTATTTACTAAAAATGTGTGTTATGTTATATTATTCATAACAAAACCTTGTCTTTTTTAATGAAGTGAATTTAAAGGGCAGTATGGACATCTAGATTTGACCGTTATATGATTGTTAATCAATTTTGACCATTGGTCAATATGAGTGTTGGGAACTATACACTTGACAATAATATTAATATTAGATTTTATAAGTAAAATTTTAACAAAGGAAAAATGATACAGAAAGAAGACTCAGTGGCCTGAACTAGTAGATTCGTTCCATTTGAAGCCCATATGTTGGAACTTCCATGGAAGGTAACATCATTGGGATTCTCCCTTTACCACATCCTATCAAAGATTTAACAAGTTAATATTGAATGAAATTTTCTATGGGAGACGTTTAAGATACTAGAGATTACCACTCGGCCGATGTTAGCTATGACACCCCAATGAAACTACCATCTTTGCACACCTTATTGTTATGGAATATGTGGGGTGTAATAAGGGGTTATTTTTTGAGGTCCGAGTTACGTAAATTTTAATTCCATTGTATAAATAAAATTGTTATTTCATCTTTTCTATTTTAAGAATAGCTTTTCTTAATAAATTTGAGATGGAATTTGATAAATTGATTATTAGACTAGATATTGTACTTTTTAGAAAATATATAATTATTATAATTAACTAAAGTATTAATAATAATACTTATTTTAATTAAATTGTATTATTAAAACCCTCTTATTTAAAAATAAATGATAAAATAGTATTATTTTTTCAAGTGTTAGAAATTTTAATATGCATTTTAATCCACTATTATTTTTAATAAATAATTATTTTAATATTTAAAAGTTAAAATTTTCATATTTATAGAATTATTATGATAAAATAAATATCATTTTTGAAATCATCATGTTAAAATTAGGTTATAGTAAATTTATGATAATTTTTTAAAATGTTTTTTTAATAGTAAGAGTATAGTTTGAGATTTTTGGTATGTTAATGACATCATAAATATGTCACAGTGGTGTAATAAAAAATTAACCATAATACATGACTTAAAATATTTTATTTTATTAAAATCAAGTATTTTAATATATTTTAATCAATTTGCAAATATATAATTTAATTTTCCAATTCTAAAATGGAAACTTTATCTTTAGAAATGTTATTTTGTGAAAACTTTAATTTTCATTTACAAAATAAGTAATATAAAATGAAGTTCGAATATTGAGGATTAAAATAAAATAAAATTTTTCTCGAGTGTCCAATACCATGGGAAATCCCATGGTTTTTCATTTTCCACAACCTACTTTTCCAATACCCATATTTGGAAACTAATAAACCAATCCAACACTTGTGTTATAATTACCCACCCATTTATCAATTTACATTCCCTCCCAATTCATTCTCCACAAATATTTGATATTTTTACCTCCCAAGGAGTCCTCCCAATGTGTCCTCAATCCCCCAAGGTCCCAATCCCCAAGTTTTATGAGTTACTCTTCAAGGTTTGAGATATATCCTTCTTTTCTCTTCGTTCTAAACTCTCTTTTTTGTATATGTATTCGGAATGTTATAGTTACTCTCTCTTATTTTTTATTAATTCCATTACTGAAAAATTATTTCATATCAATGGTAGACCACTTTCCCCTCCCTTTTTAACCTTTTCTAAAACCATGTTATATACCCTTTATGTTTACAATTTTACTTCTCCAAATTTCTATCTTCTCCTCAAGAATTTACCTTTTATTTTATTATTGGTAATACCCAAACCAATTTATTTCCTTAGGGTATTAACCAAGAAGTAAAAATTATTTATTTGAATCTATTTTTTGACATACATAAAATATGTATTCTCCTTCTGTGGGTTATGAATGACATAATGATAATGTCTTTAAATCACTTTTGAAACACCATGATTTTTATATGAAACATGTTTTATTTTATTATCCATGGTTTATTTATAAAATGATTTATTTAGATCCATGTGTCTCACATGAAAATTAATAAATGTGAAGGGTATACCCTTATAGTGCTCTAATGCATTGGGTGAATAATTTGATCTCTAGAGATGACATTTTATACGATACCTTGGTAAACAACCTTGGAAATATTTATGAAACCATGGTGATTATCATTGGTGATATTTTGATGAATGAATGAATTAAATGTTTTAAAAAAATCCAAGTTATTATTATGTTATTTTTACTATTATATTCCTCAAGTCATAATGACATTTTTCATATTCTTATTGATATTCTTCAAGATCAGTTGTTAACTGTTTCCTTTTCTAATTCCCTTAAAATGTCTTATGATTACCCTTTCCTTTAATTTAAATCCTTAAAATATGAGATGTATTAAAATAAATTAGGATGATTTAATGAATAATAAATTCACATTTTTTATAAGAATATTTTATGTTTTCATGTGTTATGTACCATGTATCCAAAAAAACTAAACTTTAAACGATCCTCTATTTTTTAAAGTGTAATAAAAAAATTATGTAAAAACCTTTAGGGTGAAATAGTTGGTATCAAATGATATTTTAGTTATTTATGGAAATTTGGATTTGATAACATTAAGAAGAACCTTAGCAACAAGTTAAAATATAATAAAACATCCTAGTATTTTAGATAATTATTAAGTGGTTTTTTAGAAATGAAATCTCTGTATGGATATGAATAAGTGAATGTAGATCTAGTATAGATGTATCAAGGGGTAAAACTTGAAAAACCACCTCTAAGCTAGAAACGGATGGGAACTAGTTCATGAAAATGAGTCTTTCTTCACTCCTAGTTTTGACAATCTTTGGGTATATGTTTGGTTAATCACAATCTTTTTATTAACCGTTATAAACGATATATAGAAAATGTAATTTTTGTTAAAGAATAAAAAATTTGATAAAGATGTTTCAATAAATAAAATTACTTTATAATTATTATATTATTAGAATAACTATGTTTCTCAGTATGTTTTATTCTTTTATAAAATGGAGGGAAGTATGAGGAACCCCATAAGTGTTTAGCGCAATGGACCATGTGTAGATGGTCTTCTGATGGAAGTCGTAATGGAAAACATCATGAGAATGATGAATCAATTAACATGAGCTATTAGTAGTAACTGGAATAAAACTGATAGACTAGATTTTCCACAAATGGAACAATATCCCATTGAGCCTTGTATGAATCAACTAATAGATTATTTCAGTGTATATACTGGACCATTTATTTCTGAACAATGGATAAGATCTAAAGAAAATATATTTTTGTACTCTATTGTTTGTAGAAATATAAATTCACCCTAGTTGTGTACCTCTTAGATGGAGAAGTTGATCAGTGGTGGAAAATTGTTAGAAACATCAATTCATGATGGGAGATTAATTCTATGGAGTTAGAAGATTTCAAAAGAACGTTTTCCAAAAAATATTTTCTTGGATCAATGAGAATGAAATTGAAGAATGAATCACTATAGATGAAACAGAAGGAAAATGAATCTGTGGGAAGCTATGAAATGAAATTTACAAGGATTTCTCACTACACCTCTATCATTTTCATGAATCCTAATGGAATGTTTGATAGATACTTTGGTGGAATAAGACCCAATTAATGGAAGAATATATCCAATCTACACTATGACAGTTATGAGGAGATAGTGTGAGGTGCTATGAAGGTTTAACTAGTGTTTGAAGAGATGCAGTAGTCCCATATATTTAATGAAAATAAGAGATCAATGGATACAAGATTAGGGAGTAACATTGATCATGGAAGAGGAAGAAAAAAATGAAACATCCCATATGCAAAAAATATGGAAATAATCATTTTTGGAACTACTTTCTTGAGATCCAGAAATTTTGCAAGTATGGATGAGAAGGTCATATTTCTCAAAACTATTTTCGTGAGGTGAAGCCTCAACTTCTCAACACTAAAGATAAAGGTAAGATGGTGTAGGCCTATCTAAAAGCCTAATTATTCACATGTGGAAAGCTTGGGCACTTTTCTAATCACTATTTAGTTAGAAGATAGATAAGGGGAATCACCATAAACCTCATCATAGTACAAGAGAGAAAGATCATTATTTTTATATCCTAATAGATGAAGTTGAAACACCAAATTATGTGTTAGATGGTACTCTCATTTTTATTATGAAGAATCTATAAATTACATTGTTTGATTTTGGTTCTACTCATTCTTTTATTTCCTCTAATTTTCCAAAGAATATATATTCAATATCTTAACTTCCCGAAGTAGATCAACCATTCAAGACTCCTAGATGGATTATCTAAGAATCAATCGTGTTTAAAAACTCTAGTATTTTCTTTGACCAGAATAATCTCATAACAAATATAGTAGTAATTCCCATGATGGAATTCGACATTGTACTAGGAATGGACTGGGTCTCAAATTATAATGCCAAGATTGACTATAGAATTAAGGAAGTCTCATTAATCTTAAATATAAAACCTACATTTGTTTTCAGATGAGTGATATCGCGACTTGATATTTTTCTAGAATCACCTCCCATAGATTTATTAATGGAAATTATAGGTGAAGATGAAGAAGGAAATGAATGAATATAAATAGAAAACTTATCCATCATTCAAGAATACATTGACGTATTTCTTAAGGAGTTACTTAGACCTCCCCTAGAAAGAGAGGTAAGTTCTCCATTGAACACATGCATGGATCTAAACAAGTATCAAAGACCCTATATATAATGCAAAATGAAGATCTAGAAGAATTAATGAAACAACTCTAAGATCTTTTGGATAATGGGTTTACCAGGCCTAGTGTGTCTCTTTGGGGAGCTCATGTTATCTTTGTGAAGAAGATTGATGGATCCAATTAGCTATGAATTGATTATTGAGAACATAAAGGGATCATAGTGAAGAATGAGTACCCTCTTACAAGGATTTAAGACTTATTTTACCATCATGATGGGGCTTAATTTTTCTCCAATATTGATCATTGATCTAGTTATCATATATTGAGGGTGAAGAAATAAGATATTTTAAATAATTCATTATGATCAAGATATGGGATTTATGAGTTTGATGTTATTCCCTTCAGATTGAATAATTCTTCTTCAATATTTATTGCTTGGATGAATAAAGTCTTTAAGGAATAAATTGATAAACTTGTAATAGTTTTTATTGATGATATGATTATATAATCTAAAATTTTTGGGGATTATGAGGATCATCTAAGGGTTTTATTGAAAACTATGAGGAAGGAGTGGCTATTTTGAATGTTTATAAAATATGAATTTTGGTTACAACATGTTTCTTTCATAGGCTACGTTATAACAAATGAATGAATCTCAGTTAACCCTGAGAAGAAAAAGGTTATAAAGGAGTGTCCTCATCCTATTACAGTAATTGAGATTCGTAGTTTCATTATTTTATTATTATATTATAGGAGGTTTGTGAAAAACATCCCATGACTCTCTAATCCACTAGCCAAGTTTAAACGAAAAGGGTCAAATTTCATCAAGACAAAGGATTTTGGACAATGTTTCCAAGATATGAAGAATAGATTGGTTTCTTCACCTATGTTAATTATACCCTCTATTAGATAGAGATTCATTATTTTTACATATTCTTCTCTAAAAGGGATTGGGTGTGTCCTCATGAAAAAAGACAAAATGATTGATTATAAATCTCAATATTTGAAGCCTAGTGAGTAGAATTATCCTACACATGACCTAGATCTAGTTGCGGTTGTTTTTTCTCTAAATATATGGAGGCACTATCTTTATGGGTAAAATGTGATATATACTTACACCATTAAAGTTTAAAGTATATTTTCCCAAAAAAATTAATTAATCATGAGATGGAGGATATGGATGGAACTTCTTAAAGTCTGTTACTGTTAAATTCATTATCATCCCAGAAGATAAAATAATGTTACTAATTCATTAAGTAGGAAATACCTTGTTGAGTGAGAAATGGTGAGGATTCAAGGAGATCCTTTGACCAAATATCTAGTAAAATTGTACATGGAAATTGTAAGGGAAGGGACATCATCAACCCTATCTAGAATGATTTATCAACAATAATTAAAATATATGATCAAGAAATATCAATAAGAATATCCTTTTTTATAGAATAAGATAGAGGATATGAAGAATGGTAAGATTCCTGAGTTCAATTTTGATCAAGAATGTGTACTAAAATTCCATACAAGGTTATGTGTTATATCTATTATAGAAAAAAGGATATAATTAATGAAGCTCATATATCTGCATTATCTATAAATACTGGAAGAATTAAAATTTATAGGGACCTATGAGATCATTTTTGGTGGGATAACATGAAAAGTTATATTGTTGACTAAACAACAAGGTTTTTTGTGTGTCAACAAGAGAAGGAAGGGAGAAAACATCCAAAATGGGTATTAAAACCACTACCATTACAACATGGAAGTGGGACAATATCACTATGAAATATATCACTGGACTACGAAAAACATCCAAAGGAAACAATGAGATTTATGTTGTAGTGGATCGTCTTAAAAAGACTTCCTAAGTCATCATAAGTTTGGAATATTTCTCTCTTTAACAACTTTCCATGTTATACATGAAGGAGGCGGTAACGTTGAAGGGGTACCAGTCTCTATATTATCTGATCATGATCCAAGGATCGCGAAAAATATTTATAGAAGTATTCAACATGATATGACCACTGAATTGGATTTTAGTACGACCTATGTCCCCCACACTGATGGATAATTTGAAAGAACTATTTAGACGGTCGAAAATATGCTGATAACATGCTCAATTGAATTTATAGTTGGACGGGATCAAAATCTCCCATTTATTAGTTCTCATACAATAACATCTTCTATTTCAGTATCCAAATGAAATCGTATGAATCTCAATATGAGAAAGTGATGTAGAACTCATACTTTTTGGGATAAATTTGGTGAGATAAAGTTTCATGGGCATGATCTTGTGCAAGAGATGACAGAAAATGTTCATGCCATCCAACAACACATAAGGGATTCTCAGAGTCGGAAAAATATCTATGATAACAACCATTTAAGGGACATATAGTTTTGTTTTGGTGATAAAGTGTTCCTTTTAAAATCACCTTGGAAGATATTCATGAGGTTTGGGAAGAAATTGAAGTTTATCCCCATGTACATTGGCCACTAGGAAATCCTTGATCGCATAGGAGTGGTGGCTTATCGTCTAGAACTTCCACAAATTATAGCCCAAGTTCATGATGTATTCCATGTTTACATCTTGAGGAAGTAAATATATGTCCCTTCACATGTACTGAATCCTGAGGTGGTACAACTAGAACATGACCTCTCTTATAAGGAGAATCTTGTGTAGATCTTGGACCGTAGACACAACATTCTACGTAACAAGACTTCCCACCTCATCAATGTGTTGTTGAGGAACCATAAATATGAGGAAATGATGTGAGAACCAGATGAAATGATGAGGAAGAAGTACCCACACATTTTCTCAAATGAGAGGATGAGTTTAAATTTTGGGGATAAAATTTCTTAAGTGGGGAAGAATGTAACGACCAAATTTTTTTGAATGATAATGGTTTTCTAAAAATGTGTGTTATGTTATATTATTCAAAACAATACCATGTATTTTTAATTGAAGTGAACATAAATGGAAATTTGACTATCTGGATTTGATCATTATATGACCATTAGTAAATCTTTAATATTGGTCAATATGATCATTGAGAACTATACTCTTGATAACCATTTTAACAATAGAGTTTATAAGTAAAGTTTTGAAAGAGTAAAATTGATACCAAAATAAGAGTCGATTGCCTAAACCAAAAGAGTCATTTTACTTGAAGCCCATCTTTCAAAACATGGTAAGGAGGTATCATCATTGGGGTTCACCCTTCACTAAGACCATGTCAAGATTCAACAAGTTAAGCTTTAACTAAATTGCATACAGGAGAAGTTCAAGTAAATAGAGATTACCACTCAGCCAATGCTAGTCGAGACACCCCAAAAAACTACCACCATTGCAAACCTTACTCTTAGGGAATATGCTAGTGTAATAAGGGTTTATTTATTGAGTCCCTAGTTAACTAAATTGTAATTCCATTTTATAAATAAAATTTTTATTCCATCATTTCCATTTTATGAATATTTTTTCATAATAAATTTGGGATGGAATTTCATAAATGGATTTTTCAGATAAAGATTTTACTTTTAAGATAATATATAATAATTATAATAAACTAAGTTATTATGAATTGTAATTATTTTAATTAAAAAGTTTGATTAAAACACTCTTACTTAAAAATAAATGATAAAATAATTTTATTTTTTTCAAGTTTTACAAATTTCACTATACATTTTCAATCCACTATTACTTTTAATAAATAAGGATTTGTATATTTAAAAGTAAAAAATTTCATACTTAAATAATTATTGTGAAAAATTAAATAAAGTTTTTTAAATATTCACATCAAAATTATGTTAGTGTAAATTTATGATAATTTTCCAAAATATTTTTTTTGAAGGTATAGTAAAAAAAATACTGTTTGATTTTTTCATTATGTTAGTGACATCATAATTATGTCATAGAGATGTAATAATTAATTAACCAAAATCCACAGAATAAAATATTTTAATTTATTAATATTAAGAATTATAATATATTTTAATCAATTTTCAAATATATAGTTTCCTTTCTAAATTCTAAAATGGAAACTTTAACTTTCAAAATGGTATTTTGTGAAAACATTAATTTTACTTTCCAAAATAAGTAATAAAAAATGATTGTAGAATATTGTGGATTAAAATAACATAAAAGGTGTCAAAATTTTTATATATCATGGGAAAATACAATGGTCAAGCCTATGGTTTTTTATTTACCACTACCTTGGTTTCCAAGGCCTATATTTGGAAACTAATAAACAAATCATCCACTTTTTCTATAAATACCCATCCATTTATACATTTCATTTCACTACCAACTCATCATCCACAAATATTTCATATTTTTACCTTTCATGTAGTCTTACCAAGGTGTCCTCAACCGCCCAATGTCCCAATACTCATATTTTAGGAGTTACTCTTCAATGTAAGGTCAATATCTTTCATTTCACTTTGTTTCAAGAATCTATTTTTGTATATGTATAATGAATGTTATGGTCACTATCTTATTTTTTTATTCATTCCAGTGCTTCCAAATTATGTTTTATCAATTGAATACCCCTATCCCATATTTTTTTACCCTTTTCTAAAACATGTGCTGATAATTATGGGATGTAAGTTGATATGCCCGATCCAATGTGGGAAACAAGTGGTGATACCTGATACACTATGGGAAATAAATGTTGATTCCTAATAATATATGAGATATAGGTTGTTATTTCTGATCTGTTAGAATATGAGAAACAGATATTAATTTATAATTCACTGTTACTAATTATTCTTGGTATTTAACAATGATATATGAAATGGTTTCTATTCCAATAATGGAGACACAGTTTTATGATATGATTATGATCTAAGATTATGGTGAATGTTTTAATTATGGATTTTTATGATTTAAACATACCTTTCATGATTAATTTATAATTTTTATCACTATTATGAATCATTTATATTGAAATAAGAATGTTTTATTCCATGAATAATGTTTATGATCTATGAAATATTGGGTATGAACATTGTATGTTATGTTTATAATCTCAACCCTTATTATTATATTATGAATTCATATGACCATCCATTAATATCGCCCATGTTTTTCATTTAACAATTATTTGAGATCCACCTTTTTTATGTTTCCTTTTCCCATGTTATTAATATAGGTTTTAGGTAGAGTACATCATGAGGGGTACAAAGTGAGAAAAACTCGATTAGAGATATTGAAGATTGTACATCAATATGATATTCATGTATCTAGTATATAAAGACACTAAACCTTTATGGTTACTAAATGGATCATAATGTTATATATAGAATATTATTATAAAATGATTTAATATTTATATTTGAAATTCTTCTGTAATTATATGATGACTTGGGTTTAAGAAATGAGATACCTCAACAAGTTACATGGATATGATATGAGTAGCAGGATAACCTAATCTTGGTGATGAAAGCTAGTGGGCAGGCATGAGAGGCTTGGAGTTGGGTGATGATGGTTGAGGTGGTCGTACACATCACAATTAATGAGGATCTCCCGCCTAAGGTTTACAGAAATATGTGATGTTCTCTTTGAGGGATAATACACTTTATGGCTTGGTGTGGGGAAAATAAGTGAGTTTTGGTTGGGTTTTAGACCCTATCTATTAATACTAGGTTTAGGTCAATCAAGATGGCTTATGAAAGACCCTAGGTAGTAGGATGAGGATTGAAAATAGAAATTGTGAGGTTTTACCCGATCTGGAGGTTTAGGTTGGGCAGATTTTGGGTTTTGATGCAACCATCGGGTGATGAAAGCATGTTGGAATCAATGATCAGGGACTATGATAGTTCTCGGGGACCCAATGGATTCCTTGGTGGGTGAGGTGGGATGCATTGTGATGAGGGGATGGATCACAAGTGAGTAGAACCCTGATATCATCTGATGATTTGTGTGATGGGTAGCATTTATATGTGCTTTGTAAGCTTCTTGGACCTCCACAAAGTCATAGGGGAAGGGTCGGTGTGATTAGAAATCCCCATAACGTACAGGGATGGGATGATACAGTGATCCTTCCCTATAAATATTATTATGTTAATGAAATTTCAATACATGGATTAGATCAGTGTGAATGAATTGGACCTTGACTTGAGTAGGCCTAGTTAAAGGACCTCCCTAGGTGTTTATCATGTTATGATGTGAGATGAGACCGCTATACCCCCTCACTTTGAGTTAGATAAAATGGTTCAAGTCTTATTAATGTATGGTTGTAAGCCATGTATATCGAGACTAAGTCGAGGTTTTGAACACTACCCTACCCAAATTATTTGGTTATAGGTTGAGAATAGGTCATGATGGAACATAGATACGAGTGGATTATTGCTTTTCATAAAAGAATGTATGGTTTGATTTTGGGTGTCCTGGTTAGTACCTAATGACCTAATGGAAATTTTTAACCCTTTTCAAGTTCCATAGAGGCCTAGTTATAATATAATGACTCTAAGAGAAGTATGAATAAGAAATAAACCACTTAGCTTATTTTTTTCAAAACAATCTATGGATATTTTAATGAATGAAAAGGATTATTATTTCATTTTAGACCAATATTGAAATAAGGGTTATTCCTATATAATAATATTTTTTAAAAGGATATAAATGGTTAAAAATATTTTATTAATTTTGTTATTAACATGAAATAATAAATTTAAAAGTTCCTTTAAATATGGTTCACTAGAAAGAGATAATTTTAAAGGTAATATAAAACATGTATTATCCCAAACAAATAATTGTATAGTAAAATAGGTATATACTTAAGGAATATATAAATAGAATATTGAATAAATGAAAGAGAATAAGATAGATTAAAAGGGATTAAAATATGTGTAATTTATAACCCACTAATATTGAGGGTGGTTCAAAATATCTTTTATAAGCTTTAAAATACCATTATTGAAACCATAATCATTAAAAGGATAAGAAACCATTATTTTGAAAAGGGGAAAGGAAATTATTAGGATCACATGAGATAAAATATATTTGGGTTCCCAAATATGAATAAATAACATTGGTGGGAAGGGAAAATATGAATATGGATGAGAAAAATTCATTATAAAGGATGATTATTAATCCTTGAAATGTTTTAACTTTTAGGAAGAAATAAACCAATGAAATTTTATTTATTTTAAGAAGTAATTTTCTATAGGGAAAAATAGGATTTTCTTTATTGAATAATGAAATGAAGGAATGATATCACATAGAAAATAATAGTAAATAATGATAGATTAAAATCAAAATAGAAAGAATAATTGAGTCAATGAACCACTTATGACTTTGTTATCTTTTTGAATAAAAAACACATAAGGGTTCCCATAACAACGCCTTTAGTATTTGAATGGTTTTCGATGGAGATAAAAAATTGTAAGTAAATTATAATAAAAAATTGAGTCATATTAGTAATACTATTATTATTACACCTTCATGTATTTAAATTATTTTATAGTGTAAAAGAATAATTGAACTAAGAGTGCTTGGTTTAGAGCATTACCACTTCCTTTGGATGTTCTTCCATGGGTAACTTTTTAAGGATCCCTATCTTGGTATTTTGTAAAGTCCAAGGATTATAGGGATTAGTGATAATGTTGAAGAGAGAATATTGAGAGTTTTGGTATAGCTAAATATTTTTTATGTATTTAGAAATTTTCTGGAATAGATCACCTTTTATAAGTGAAGAAAATTGATCTTTTTTAAATACCCATTTTGTTTACAATGATGGAATGACCCGATTCAAGGGTAAATGGATCGAAAAGGGAATATAATTAATTGGAAGATTATGTAAGGTTGATGAACCATCCAAAATTAATTTTTCCCATATTTTGAGCATGTTTTTTGTCTTTTACTGTTATGTTTTTATCTTGTACATTTTTATATTTTACCTTGGTAACTAGTTTTTACAAAATTAATTTATATTTTAAAAAAAAAACAAGGTAAACCTGAAAAAATTGATGTTATAAATCCAAATTTAATATTAATAAAAAATTATTCAATATAAGATTAATATACAATTAACTTTTCAATTAAAATAATAAATATAAATAAAATTTATTTTATAGAAAAATGTTGTTTTATTATTAACTGTTCTTCATCTTACACAACATTAATTACCAATTACATGAGTGATAATATATTTTTATGTTTTTGTAAAAATAATATCAGCATTATTATATAAAATATATCAATATTATTTATTAAATAAAAGTTACATGACATTAATAAAACAATTCTTTGAAAAGAACTCTTTTCCTTTTATCAATATCATTAATATTAATCTTAGTAATCATAAAATTTGTATGAAAAATTAAATTAAAATTATTCAATAATATAATAGATAATTATCTAAAACATTATATCAATTTTTTTTGGATTTATTTATATTTTTTAAAAAAACTAATTTTTAATATATGTGAATAAAAAAAATTTCATAGTAAAATATCACTCTATTTTACCAAACATTAAACATGAGTTTTATAAATTAAATATAGTATTTTCAAAATGATTTATTTTACTTTATAAATCTATTCTTTTGTCAGAAAAAGTTTTCAAATAATTCAAGCCATTATTTTATCATGACAATGGAATAAAATGGATGATATCATCAAAATCATGTTTTCACTATTTACTTAGTGATCAATTATTTTAGAAAAAACTCAAAAGATCATCCAAATATAATTTTAAAATGTTGAATAAAAAACAATTTGATTTTTAAAATTAAAATAATTTTATCTATTAAATTAAAAATATGATATATAATGGTAAAACTCTATAATTTAAAATAGCCCTTTCAAAAATTTTAGATTTATTAATCATGTTTTTTATGAATTTATAATTTACTATAATATTTTTCTACTATATGGTTTATCACACTTAAAATTTATTAATAATGTTCATATAATGTATCATGACACATGTTATTTTTTTGTTTCATGTGAACCAAACTATCATACATAGTAATAATTTAGAGATAAAATATATTCCAACATATTTGGATTTTATATTAGATTTATATTTCATTATAACTTTAGTTATTATTTCACTTATATCAATATAAATTCTTTTTTTCAACAAATTTAGTCTATTAAAATATCATATTTAACTCATGGATAATTTATTAAAAAAACATCTTCCATATCCATGTCCTGATTCCTCACCTTTATCTAACTACTCATATATTTTTATCTCAATTATCACAAATAATTAACTTTTATCTTTAAAAATTTTCATTAGATAATACCATTATTATAATACATTAGTAGAAACCAACAATTATTTACAATGATTAGTGTGTCGATGGATTAAATAATTATAATTAAATTATCATCTAATATTGTTTATGGTGATTTAATTTATATAACCACTTTATAAATATTTAATTCAATGAAAATTTTCATTTATGAAATTTTATCATGTGTGTCTCATGTGAATATTCCAATATCATAATGTGTTTATATAGAAAATTTCATTAAATTTCTTTTATATTACATAAATATTAACATTATAATTTATTTATTTTTTGATGCATATTTGAATAAGGACATTAGTAAGAGTTATTAGAGAGTGTATATTTTTATTTAAGTAGTCTATAAATAGAATATTATTCCCAAAAGTTCAAGGAGAAAAATTAAATTGTATAGAATTCATATATATATATATTCTATTATTTAATAATCATACTTTTATCTATTAGAAAAACATTTTGATTTTGCTAAAATATTTTTAAAATATAAATTGATATTTATTAAGTTTTATAATATTTAAAAAAAATTATTGGTATAGAAAATATGTTTTAATAGTGAAACATTATATTCTATCTTATATAACATAAAGAGAACATAAAAAGTATATATCCTTTTTTGGGTAATTTGAAAATTTTTTAAGGAAATAGATCTTGAATATATTTTCATGTGAAAACATTTCAGATAATTAAGTATCATATATAATATTATAATTAGAGGAAATCTTAAATATTTGTGAAAGCTTGAAATAACCTTAAAATATATAATATTATAATTAAATTATGAGGAAGTGGTTCAATTACCAGTTACTACAAATGGAAATTTTACATTTCTTTTACTACTCCATTGAAACTAAATAATTGTAAAACAACCCATCTACCTCTATCATTCATCACATTAATAACATGAATATTTAGGTAATATTCCTCAATGTATATTAGAAAATCCCATTAATTGGAAAAAAATTATCCATAATTTTTATAGTAAGGATGGTGTCTCTTGATTGGGCCACCATTTAATATCACCCAAGGTGTATAATGACCACCATTATTCTATTATCTACTATAATCATGTTTGAGTGTGATAAATAGATATTTATAATATTTTAAATGAATCTAATTGAAATTTATCATTGATAATCCATGAGTATATTGACTATTTTTATACAACTCAACCCAATAGGGTCACACATTTCTTTTTAATCTTTTATTTATACAAAGTTTTATATATAACTTCTAAGTAGATTAATATCATTAAAAATTTAACTAATGACCCACCCATAATAATTTCTATACAAATTAATACCCTATTTACACAAATTTGAAAATGTATATTGATACTTTTAAGTATAAAATTATTCATTCCAGATGAGCCTCAAATATGAGAACAAATGACATATTTCTTACATCTTAGTTAAAATATATAAAATAATATCATATTAATGTCCATTTTTAATTTATAAATTCATATAATAATTGTGTTATATTCATCCACTAGAAACCCATAAGCCTAGTTTCTTTAAGTAATATTGGAAACATGTTTTTCTAAAGAAAAAAATCATCATAACACTTTAATTCCTTAATAGTTCATAGTTAGGGAAAAAACATAGTGTTTTAAATACCCAAATTTATTATTATCATAATATATATATTTCTCTACATTAAATAGGTTATTATATATAGTAATAATAGTTGAATAAATTTTTAAATAATTTATCTTATATATGATATAGCTATTCTCTCAAATAATTATTTCATGATTGGCCGCTATTGAACAATTCAAGAACATTAAATTATATAAGTAAACATATACAAACAATAAAATTTATCCAATTTACATCATTCACAAAACTTTGATGTAATCTTACCCCTTATAGGTCCTCTTAGTCAAGTGATGAATTTAGTGTGTAACTCCCCAAGGCCTCTTTCAATCGATTAAAGAGTAATAAATGGCGTCAATAGTATGAATTACACTAACGTGAGGAATTTTTATAAAGAAAAAATGATTCAAATAAATTCATCACTCATCTAAAAAAATAAAATAAAAATCCATATGAAATAAAATAATGGAAATAAAATATCTGATTTTTTTTCAAATTTAAGCCATAACTGAAAAAATTTTTGGAGAAATATGAATATCTTAAAATAAAATAAAACAAATCATAATTAAATAGATGGAAAAAAATATAAATTATAGCGGATTTTTAAAATATTATACTTGAGGTTAATGAACTAAAAAATTATCAATAAATCTCTAATATATAAAATCTCTAAAAATTTTATTCATATAATTATATTTCATGCTAAAAAATATGTATGATCTAAATTCATTAATGTTATTTGTTTTTTTCATCACCAAAATTAAATAACATACAAATTAGTTAATGTAATAAAAAACAATTTTTCATGGAAGGGGTGTAGCGACCCCAACCCCAACAGCCCAGAGCCAGTGCCTCATACCATTACATTAGAATAAGATATATGGAATCACATCCCAAATGATTGATTAGTTTAGTAGTATTAGTAAACAAGATTCATATATGAGTCTTACATTACATTTGAATATGCAAATTAAAAAATAATTTATTTTTGAGAAGATATTAATTCCATCTACAATATCCCTGCATATCAGTCATATTAAACTTCATGGAATCCTTGTGAAAGGAAACAAAATAAGGGTGAGACAAAAATACCCAATAATGGTTAAGTATAGAGGAAGAAATAAATAATCAATTATAAAAATGAATATGTAAGGGTAAATAATTAAACACACATTCCATGTAATCAATAAACTAAAAAAGAAGTTTCTAAACAATATTTCATGCTAAATAACTGAAAACACATTCCATTTAATAAATAAATTGGCTATCATAACTGTATAAGGCATAATTGAAATGAAGAGGTAATTAATAGAAACAAAATCCATTTAACTAACTGAGAGTTAAATTCATCAAGATATAAGGTCTTAATGAAAATCTCCTAGATAGAAATAATGGAATATTTAATAAAGTAAATGCTTAATTATTAGACATTGTGTTCCCTAGGTATATGGTACCTTTACCAAAAAGTCCTTTAACGGGATGGTTTAAAACTTATTTGGAAAAATCCAATTTAGCTGAGTCTATCAAAGTGATTCTCCTCATTACACTACTGATGTATTAAAGGCATTATGGTAAACGGTCCCCATCCCACATCAAACCAGTCCAAAACATTCATAATATATAAACTAATTTATTTAATTCATAATCAATGTGCCCTCTCCAATTCTCATATTTATTAAAGAATAATTAGTTATCAATATTTTTCTAGATAACCAAATAAAATTAAAATTTAACATTGTATGGAAAATGTTATATGATATAAGAAATAATAATATCCATAATAAATAATGTACAATTTTAGTGGAAATTTAATATCTTATGATCAAAGGAAATTGAACATTTCAATGGAATGTTGTTGAGAAAAAATTAAGCAAGTGAATATCAATACTTTAATTTTTTTAGAATTAAAATAATATATATAGAGGAAGAATAATGATGGTTTCAATATTACATATACCAATTTATGTAATAATAAATAGTTTTTGTCATTGATGAATAAAAATATCTTTAAAATTGTCCATGAGTAAAATATCTTTTTTGATTTTGGAAGAATTTTTTAAAATACTTTTTTTTTAAAATCACATTTAGATATATTTTCACTAAAAATTACATCTTAAACATTCATAGGGAGTATCAAATAAATTATGGTTATTTTGGTGGGTGATTCTTTACATGCCATAAAAAACATTACTTTTTTATGGTAAAAAGGTTAGAAAAGTGACTTGTTAAGAAAGAGGCAAGAATATTCCTCTGAAAACATTTTTAAAAAATAAAATAAGGGAAAATTATCTTTTAATAAATTATATTTAAATGAATAAATAAAATGAAAACATTTATATAAAGCATGGTTGTGTAAGAAAACATATTTCTGGCCAAAAAGAGAAATGAATTCAGATTTTATTAAAACATTTTATCAATAATTTTAAGTATCAAAGAGTGGGAAAATGATGTTATCCCTTGAAAAATATCATGAATAACTAGATTAGAATAAAATTATAGTGTTAAATAAACAATGATAATATAAGTTTCTTTAATTTAAATTCAGGAATAAATACTCTCAATTAGAATAAGATTGTAGGACAATCCCTTAAAATTATTATAATTTGAAGTGAGAATTAATAAATGAATATATTATGTATATCAACTATAAATCCAAATAAATCATGTGGAAATAAAATAATATATCATCAAAATTCATTACACACCTAATCATATAATTTTTATGACAATGAAGAATTAATATAACCCAATGAAAACAAATTGGGTTATGAAATTTCTCTACTACTTAGAAACATTAATCTCAAAACCCCATAGATGAAATAATTCAATTTTAAACATAAAATATTCCTATTAATTAATTATTAATGATATAACATGTCATGGGGGTATGTAAAACATATAAAATAAATTAGAAGCATGCAATTACAATGTGCCTCAATGAAATGAAATTGAGACGAAATCCCTTACATCATACTTTCTTTTTGTTCATAATTAAATTAACTTCTTGTATATTTTTTTAACATGTTATTAACTTATAAAACAACTATACTAATATTTATTATGTCATAATTATCCTTTTATAACATATTATCACATTTTTGTTAATAATCATTCATTATTTTAATTGTTTTGGGTGTTAATTGCCTTGTTTTTTAATATGTTTTGGCATGTTATTATTTTTTCATATTACTAAAAATATAGTTTAAATATATACAAGATGTAAACCCTGATTTAATTATCAATTATTTTAATTATATTTTCATTTATATTTATCCATAAAATTTGGTGACAGTAAATGAAATACACCATTCATGGAGATAGTAGGTAGTATGTACACATGAAAGTTGTATCCATTTTGTTGTCATATTGGAAGAAAAGGAAATGATATATATAATTTCATTACGGTATCATTTTTATTTTATATTTATCACATATTATTATTAAATCCAAACTTAATACATTCTATATAAATATTTAATGAATCACATTTCTTTGTGAGGCGGTATTCCACTGTACAAATGAGCAACATTATCATATTCCCAAAAAATCGAAAGCAGTAATGTATGTGTGATATACTAATTATAAAAGACTAATAACATCAAATATATAAAATATATCATATATAAACTATAAAGTCGTAAATATTTATAATGATAAAATGTGGTAATGGAAAAACAAATGACATCGGTTCGCGAGGTGGTAGTCCTCCATACACACAAATCGTGATTTTGTAACCCATTTGATGGAAGTGTGTAAAGTTTTAGGTATTAACCTTAGCATAAAAAATCTAAATATTTTTAAGATATTTAGGTAATTATATAATCATGTTATAATATGAATTTAAGGATGTGTAGAATGAAATAATATAAAAAAACTTTTAGAAGAACATTACCTCCTCTTCAGGTATCCTCCTTATGTTTTCAATAAAAATTTCAAATGATATATTCCATATTAAAATAAGGATTCTATGATTAGTTTAGGGAATTTTTCAATTTATTTGGGTTGGTATTTTCTGATCCAATGTGTTTTGAATGTGTGAAGTGGGTAGGATATGGGTGGCCTTTTATAAGTGGGGGAGAGGACACACTTGGTATGTTTTAAAAGTATTGAGTTTTCCCATGTCCTCTCCATGTAAATTGGATCCCACAATAAAAAAATATCCATAATTTAAGGTATAAGGTTGAAAAATGTCCATAAAATGAGTGTTGTAAAATTTTATAGGTCATTTTGACCTTTGATTTAAATGATTAGTCACTTGGTAGACTTGTTTTTCTCTTGATTGGTGTAATTAATTTTAACTATTTCATTAATAATTTTGGTAAAAATTTTAGTTGAACTTATTATAAATTAGAAATTAATTTTATTATAAATATTAAATCCATTTTCCAGATTTAATCCATAGAATTGGAAAATATTAATTTAAAATTAATCTCTCAGAAGTAGTGAGAAAGCGGGTTTTTAAAGTGAAAATGTCCAAAAGATTACAATGTTTTTATATGAACATTATATATAAAATTTATTCCAATGACCTAAATTGTATTAATAGATTTATAATTTTACTATTTTTAGTTTAAAATCAATTAAAAATATAATTTATCATTATAAATTAATTAGAAGAAAAATCGGTTTTCAATTAAAATTCAGTATTTTTCACTATTCATCAAAAAATAAAACTTCATATAAAAAACCAAAAATTCACCCTAAGATAATTTTTATATTATTATTTCACAAATAAAGTTTATTTTCTAAAATAAAATTTATAAATTTTTTAAAAAAAATTAGAATAAGCGTGTCATTAAAAGGCGACAATACTGGCTTTAGAAAAATGTATTTTTTTATATGTAAAATTTAGTTTGTTATAATCTTATTCATATAAATTATATTAGATGAATTTAAAAACTTTTTATTGAATATATAGAATATAAATTCCTATAATATCATTCATTAGAGTAATTAATTATATTTATTATGATACAGCACCTTTTGACCCATAGAATATAGTTTTTTATAAAATAATTTCCTTTGTATTGAATTAGTTTTTATTTGAATTTATAATTAATTAGTAACTAATGAATTGAAACATATTTTTTAATAAGTTATTTAATCATATTCACAAACTCCAAATTATCATTTACGAAATAATTTTCATTTTAAATAATAATATTAATAGTATTCAGTAAAACATTGTCTTTCTTATAATGCAAGGCATCAAAGAAAGTCATTGTTGCACGTAATGAAATCTAACTGAGTATTGAATGAATTGAAATATATATAATATATTTAATTTTTTTGAAATATTAAAATATTTTAATTTCTTGGAATGTTATATTCCCTTTTACGCTTTGTTTTTCTATCATACAAGAAATCAAATATGATCTTCATATTTTAAAATTACGGGGTGTTTTATTCTACCCACCTTAAATAAATTTCACCATTGAAGTTTATTCTTAATTTATATCATCAGAGGTTTGAAATTTGAAAATAACAATGTTGAAAATCGCAAAATCATAATTTTTTTTATAAAATAACATCTTAATAATATATAATTGGATGTATAAATATCATATGGAATAAAATCTAATTTGGTTTCAAAGTAGGATAGAATTAGTTGCATGTGAAGATATGGAAATAGAGGAATCTCTTAAATATTTATAGAGGGTTATTGTATTTATTGATGATAATAAATTAAACTATTAATGGAATTTTGAGGGCCTCAAATCTATAAATTTAATAGGTGTAAAAAGGTCATTTATATATTTATAAATGATGGTAATAAGATAGCATTTTATTTCAAGATCCTTTTTTCTAAAGGTAATGAATTCTTTTACTATCTAATAATATAAGGTAATATAATATATGATTCTTTTCTATTTAATAATAAAAATTTAATCCTTTGGTTTTTATTTGATCAATTTTCAATAAATCTCTTATTCTAAAAAATAAATATCCAAAAATGAATTATTTTATCCCTAAATCAATAAAAATTCACTTTTAACAGACTGTACGATCCATAGAGAGTGAAAAATATCTCTATTTGTCTCTAACTATTTCCAAAAACCCAATATGGTTAATTCATTAATCACTAAACCTCAAAGGTAATACAACTAATTCATAATTAATATTTATTCATCAAATTTTTAATCTAAAAACAATAACATATTAACCAAGATATCACATAGTCCAATGGTGAGATTAGAACACTTATCATCCTTCAGTCATGGGTTCAAACCCTACTACCTTTCCAGATGCGATGGTTATTCACCCTTCATGTGGGTTGTACTTTATATATACTATATTAATATAATTCTTATAATGTTCCAAAAAATATTAGGGGAATACCTAAACTATAGTTAATTATTAAATAACCATTTTACTATGGTTTTTAGTACATCTTTTCATATATATATATATACATATTTATAGAGTCTAATAATCTTATTTGAATGTCATTAATGATCATATGAAACCTAATATTTACTAATACCTTTATAATTATTTCTATAAAATATAAATTCATTATTCTTCAAATAAATTTTCTACTAAAACATATTATAGCCATAATTTTCTCCCAAAATGTCATTTATCTTGAGACATTACTACCACATACAACCAAAAAAAGAGGTGTTAAGAAATTTTAACTTATAATCAATCGTAACCTCATTAACCATGATAGTATATATAACACTTATTCTAATGAATACCCATTCACTTATAAAATTTAACACAATCCTTATATGTTTCATAATTCATATAACCAAAATACCACTAGTAAAATACTTTTACAATTTAATTCTGGAATACTAATATATAAATACATCATCCATTTTATTTCCACATAGGTCCTTACATCATCTAGGGTTTAGCCATATAATAATTATAAATGTCAAAATCATAAAAACATATCTTCAATAAAAGATACCATAGGTTTAACCAATGACATTCATTATCGTCATCTATTCAAATATATAATAATGGTTTGTAAGGAAAATTTGAATTATCCTAATAATATCCCCTAGAAGTGTCAAAAGATGTGCACAATAAAGGCCATTTGCATGTACCAGGTTATGCTCAAGTCAACCCTGAAACACTATTTTCAGAGTAATTACTCTGAGGTACATCTATTTGAGAACAATTTCAAATTATATTATCTGGAACATGATGTATTGAAATTAAGAAAAACATAATCTCAATCTTACCAAAACATTAAGATGTTATTATATACTTTTCCTAAAATTATATCTTAGGGTTATGTTCCCTCCATCTATGTTTTATTAAATATAGTACCAAAGGTTTCTACTAAAATTGATCTAATTCCAACTATAGTGACCCTAACCCCAGCATCCCTGAGTCGATGCCTACTACCATTACATTCACATAATATTCATGAAATCACATACCAAAGAACTGGTCAGTTTATTAGTGTTCTTAAACTTAACACATACACGAGTATTACATAACATTTGAAAAAAAATACAACATAATTTTTTCAAGAGGAAATTTATTCAATCTATAATATCTCTACATATAAATCATTATAAATTTTATTGAAACATAGGGAAATAAAAAAAATGGGGGTGTTCACAAATGATACGTAAGGGTTAAGTACAACGGATGAAATAATGAATCCATTAGAGTAATTAATACGAAATGTTAAATAATTGAACGCATATAAATTGTAATTAATAAACTGAGAAATAATTGAATAAAAAATATGACAAGTTTAACGACTGAAAACAAATGATATTTAATCAATTACTTGACTATTATAACAAGATAAGTCATAATATATTTGGAAAGGTAATTAATTTAAACGTATATCATTTAAAAAATGGAGACTAAAATGCATTCAGAGAAAATTTCATGGTCAAAATATCTTGGATAGATATAAATGAGTACTAAATGAAGGCAATTTTTTATTATTAGAGTTTAGGATTCCTAGGTACATTTTACCTTTACTGTTAAGAACATTCACAAGATGTTCGAAAACATATTGGGTAAAATTCTATTTAGCTTTGGCTAGTCAAGTGATTTGTCCCATGATACTGTCGATGAATCTAAGAGATTAATTTAAATAGTTCCCAACCCATGTCAAACTAATCAAAAACATTCATCATATATCAAATAATTTATTTCATTCATAATCAATGTGGCTTGTCAAATTCTTGTATTGAGTAATGAATATGGATTTAACAAAATTTCCCTAAATAATAATAAAAATTTAAAAGTAAACACCATATGTAAAAATGGTATTCAATTTATGAAATAATCATATCCATGAAAAAAATGTGTATTTTTCGGGGAAATTTAATGTCTAATGATTATAGGAAGGTTAACATTTCAACGGAAAGATATTACTAGAAAACTAATTAAGGTAGAGAATATCAATACTTTCCTTATTCAGAATGATCATAAACCATATATAGGAAGAATAAGTATGGTTTCAATATATCATATACCCATTAGAGTAAGAATAAAGGGTTTATTTCATTTATGAATAGAAATACCATAAAATATCTTTAAAAAAAATCATGAGGAAAATATTCTCTTAATTTTTAAAAAAAAATTTAAACCCTTTTCTTTGAAAATCACATTTAAATAATTTTTCTAAAAAAATATTATCAAAAAAATTTAGATTAAACATCAATTTAATGGCGGTCATATCAAAAATTAATTCCTTACATGTTGTAAATAGTATTCCTTTAGTATGGTAAAAAGGATAGAAAAGTGCCTTGTTCAGAAAGTGATAAGAAGTTAAATTTGAAAAAAAATTATAAGAAAAAAAATGGGTATAATTTAATTTTAATAAATCATTTTTAGAAGGATAAATAAAAATTTTGAACACATTTTTATAAAATGTGGTTTCTTAAGATAATGGATTTCCGATCGAAGAGATTAATGAAGTCATGTTTTATTAAAAAAATATCAATAATTTTAAAAACCAAATAGTGGGAAAGTGGTATTGTCACTTGAAAAATATCATGAATAACCATAGTAGAATACAATTATAGTTTTTATTAATTAATTATCATATAATTTCTTTTAATTTAAATTAAATTATAAAGAATCTTGATTAAAATGAGATTGGGAAATAATCCCTTAAAATGATCGTAACATTGAAATGAGAATTAATCAATAAATAGATTATGTGTATCAACTATAAATCCACAAAAAATTTATATAAAACAATAGATAGTAAAAATTCATTATGCACAGAATCATATAATATCGAGGACAAAGAAGAATTAATATAACCTAATAAAAAAATTGATTTATGAAATTTCTTTACTACTTGACACCTTTAATATAAAATCACCATAGATGAAATAATCCTATTTGAAACATAAAATAAATTTATGAATTAATTATTCATGATATTACATTTCAATGGGGTAGTATATACACCATATAAAAGTAATTAGGTGTATATCATTATAATATGCCTCAATGAAATAAAATTGAGGCGAAATCTCTTACTTCACGTTTTCCTTTTGGTCATACTTGTGTTAACCTCATGTATAGTGGTTTTAAACATTTTATTAAAAATTAAAATAACCATATTAATATTTATGATATCATATATTATTCTTATATAACATATTATCACCCTTTTGTAAATTAACTTTAATTATTTTCATTGTTTCGGGTGTTAATTGCCTTGTTTTTCGAGTATGTTTTGGCTTCTCAATTTTTCCTATTAATTAGATCATGATTTAAAAATATATAGAATTTATAACATTATTTAAATATTATATAGATTAAATATAAATGTATTTATATTAATCCCTAAAATTCGGTGGTAGGAAATGAAATACAATGTTCATGGAAATGGTATGTTATACGTAGGCAAGAATTTTGTTTCCATTTTCTTGTAGTATTGAATGAAATGTAAATGATTTATATATATTATCATTATAATAATATTTTTTTCATATATATCACATATTTTTATTAAATTCATACTAGATACATTCCATGTAAAGCTTAAATGAATCACATTGCTCTGTGAGGTGGTAGTTTTTTGTACATACAATTGATGTTATCGTATTCACGAAAAATTGAAATAATGATGGTATGTGTGATATAATAATTCTATAATACTAGTAAAATAAATAATATCATATATAAACTATAAATCTTTCATTATTCCCAACCCTGAAAGGTGGTAATGGAAAAATGAATGACATCAGTTTGCGAGGCGGTAGTCCGTCGTACACAGAAATGATGATTTTGTAAACCATTTGATATATGTGTGTGAAGTTTGTAGTAGTAACCATAAAATAAAACATATTATTATATTTAATATAATTGTGTTTTATATAATCATGTTACAATAATAACTGAAGGATGTGTAGAAGGAAATAAAATAAAAATGATTTGAGAATAACATTACCTCAAATTTGGTTATCCTCAATAGGTTTGCACTAAAATAGTAAAAGGTTTTCTTTATGAAAAAAATAAGGCTTATTGGATTATTTTAGGGTATTTGATAATTAATTTATGAAATTATTGGATGAACCAATGTGGTTTTAAGGTGTGAATAAGGGAGGATAGGGTGTGGCATTTTCAAATTAGGGGAGACTTGATATTTTTAAAAAGTATTGAGTGATCCCACGTTTTTTTATATAGTAGATAAAATACTGAATAAATATCAATAATATAATTTATAAGGTATAAATAATTAAATATAATTTGTTTTGGACAAGTTTTTTTTCATTTGTACCCTTATGTTTAAAGTTTAGTTCATTGATAAACTCATTTTCCCCTAAATTTCTATAATTAATTTTAACTATTTTTCACAAATCATTTGGGTCAAAAATTAATTTGACCTTATTAGAAATTATATATTATGATGATTCCAATTATTTAATAATTTTTGTTACATTAAATCTACAAAATTAGAGAAAAATAATAATAAATAAATCCAAGAAATTAGTTTTTTGAAAAGAAAATGTTCAATAGTTTACAGTGATTTTATATCAAATTTTCGTAACACATTTATTCCAATTAGCTATATTAGACTAATATATGTATAATAAAACTAATATAAATTTAAACCAAATTCAATATATAATTTAACATTATAAATTATTTAAATTAAAAGTTATTTCTCAATTAATATTCAATATTTTTTACTATTAATAGAAAAATGAAATTCTCCAAAAAAACACCAAAAATTTACCCTAATATAATTTTGAATTTCATATATAACAAATTAACTTTATTTTTTTAAATAAAATTTATAGTGGTGTAAAAAATTTAGTTTTAAATCTAGTGCACCATTAAAAGGAGGAAAAACAGCCTTTAGAAAAATAGGGATTTTTATGCGTAAAATTGGATTCATTCATATCTTCACTCTATCAATTCTATTAGACGAAATTAAAAATATTGAATATATAATATATAAATTTCATTAATAATATTCACTAAAATTGATTAATTTAATTATTTAGGATAAAATTACTTTGGTGTATAACAAAAGTTTCTTTAAAAAATCATTTATATTCAATAAAATTTTATGTTCATTTCAAATTTATTGGTTACCAATGAATTCAAGAATATATTTTCATAATTTATTTAATCCTATTCGTAACCAGTAATTTAATAGGTAGGATATAATTTTAATTATAAAAAATAATATTACTCATATTTGGTAAAACATTATCTTTCATGTAACGTAAGCCATCAAAGAAAGTCATTGTTTCATGTAATGCAAGATAACTCAGTATTGCATGCATTGAAAGATATAGAATATATTAAATTTGTTTAAAATAGTATATGTATAATAAAGTCTTTAGATTTTATATTCACTTCAATACTTTTTTTCCTGACATAAATTTTATCGAATATTATTTCTATATTTTAAAATTTAAGGCTGTTATATTCTCCCTATATTAAATAAATTTGGTCCTTGACATTTATACATGATCTTGGTAATCAAGGGTTTGATATTTAAAAATAACATCATTTAAAAACCCACATTTTAAAAGGTTTGATAAGATATCTTCTTAATAAGATAGAATGTCATTTACAAACATCACATGGAATAACATATAATTATATTTCAAAGCAGGATGACATAGTCGAAATGTGAAGATTTAGACATAAAGGAAAATCATAAATAATTATAATGATATATTTAGTTTATTTATCATAAGAAATTTAATGGTCAATATAAAAGGTGAGGGCCTCAAATACATTAATATAATACGTGTGAAAAGTTCATTGATATCATCAGAAATTATGGTAGCATGATATAACTATATTTTAATATCCTTTTTATAATGTTCAGTAATTCTTCTACTATCTAAGAATACAAGGAAATATACATACTTGATACGTTTTAATTTCATAAGTACAAATTCATACTTTTCTTTTTCTTCGATCAACTTCTAATTCATCTTTTATTCCAATAAATAAATATCCAAAAATGAATATTTTTATCTCTAAAGCACAAAAATTGGCTTTTAATGAATCCTAAAATCAATAGAGTGAAAAGTTTCTTTATTTGTCTTTAACTATTTCCCAAAAAATATGAATAATAAATTAATCTCTAAAACTCAAATGTAATACTACTAGTTTATCATTAATATTTATTGAAAAAAATTTCAAACTAGAAACAAAGATATATTAAAAAATACATCATGTAGTCGAGCGGTAGTCATTAAACCCTTATCATCATTTAGTAATTAATTCAAGCCCCCCCACCTTATAGAATGTGATGGGGTTGTCACCCTACTTGTGGGTTATCCTTTTTATAAACTATATTAATATAATTCCAATGATGTTCCCAAAAATATGATGGAAATAATTCAAATAAAGCTAATAATTAAATAAAATTTTTTACTATGGTTTTCATTAAAACTTGTTATATATATAGATTCTTTTTCACACAGTCTAATAATCATATTTGACTTTCATTAATGATCATATCAACCTTAACGGTAATAAATACCGTTATAATTATTTCAATAAAATGTAAAGTTATTATTCCTAAAATTACTTGTAACATCTAGACTCAGCTCACCCTTGAACTGGTGGCCAGACCGGTCGCCACATGAGCTCAAGGGCATCTCCCCATACGCCAGAGGCTGCCGACTAACAACGAGGGTGTTAGGAGTTGATAGTGGGGAGACAATACCTTCTTATCAGAGTTGCAAAGTGGTATTCCAGAGTAAATAACAATCAATTGTGGAAGCAGTAATACATAATTGACAAAGCATCGGAAGACGGATTTCATATAATAGATGAATGCATGACAAGTTATTGATACATTTTTGGATGAAGTAAACAAAACAATGTGTTTTACATCTTAGTACATAAAAAATAAAAAAAAACACTCACTCCCCAAGGGATATCTCCTTAAGAATCCCAAGCTTCTGCTTGGTCCTCTGCTCTTAGCTCCTAAGTATATGCAAAAAACACAATCCTGCGACCAAATAGAATCTACTCGAGTACCCCAATGCAATGGCGGCCTGAGTAGGGTGTGAGATATAAATCATATTAGGACGGGACCACTGGTGTCTTCCCCAAATACATACATTCAATAAATAATCTTAATAGTTTGATAGTATGCATAATTAATGTAAGTAGTACAATGTAACTATATACTCAAGTACCTGCTTCATCCCTCAGCTGGTGTTCGATCTTTTATTATACATTTTTCATGCATACACACCAGTCATTACACATTCATTTTAATTTATCATTTATTTAAACCTCATTAAATTATATAAATCTTTATTTCTGGCATAAGCTCGACATCCTCATATAAGTCACTCACAACAGATGTCTTTAAAGATCATCTAAGTAATCAATGTAAATACCAAATCCAGGCTTGTGATTTGGATTGGATAACACGTCATAAGATGTAAAATTTAATCATTCACGTACTATGTCCAAGCCTGTCCACTAAAAATAGTGATTCTCTCCTGGGTCCTTCCACCAAACATTGATTCACCCAACTCATAAACAAGTCTGAATCGTTTCTCATATTCAGTTCACAAATCATTATGTCACAACTGCTTTAATTAACCATTTAACTCATATCATGTATGACCAATTGGACTCATAGTCCAATGTCAATTAATAGGTGTAGAAAATATTGTCTAGAACCCTCGTGAGTATTTAGAGCCTCAGTCCTTATCTCACATCCCCTAGGTATTTAAAGCACCAATCCATGTCCAATAAAAGAATATTTCCTTGAAAGGTTGGTGTAGAACGTCATGTCTATCACCCTGTGAGTATTTGGAGCATCAATCGCTGTCTCAAAACACATTTATCATCCAAGCATATATTTTTATCATTGATGTCACACCCATATTTTCTAATTTATTTATTTTATTTAATTTCTTTGCGTCAGGTAGTTCAGGTCCAAACCTGACAAGTTTTTTTAGTTCGTTGTGTTTGGGCCTTGTTTGCGACCAGCGCAACGTGGTCGAAGTGCGGCCTTGCTTGGTTTGTCGCGCGGCCCCGCCCGGTTCACCGCACGCCTTGCCGATGTTTAATTATTGAAATAAAATGAACTAACAATTGTCTTGATAATAATAATCATAATAATGTCATTGAGATTGTTATTATTATTATTATTATTATTATTATTATTATTATTGCTTTAGTTTTATTATTATTATTATTAGTTCAAATTATATCTTTATCTTTTTTATTTATTTATTTTGTTTTGTTTTTATTTTTTTTTCTTTTATTTTTTTTCCTTATTAGGGTTTGGCAATGCACCCTTTTTTTCTCTCTTTCGCTCAGGCCGCCCCTTGTTTTTCTCTTCTCCCCGTCGCGGCACCCCCACTCCCATATCCTTCTTCTCCCCATCGCGTCGCCGCCTCCTCCCCCTTTGAGTGCCCATCGCGCTGCCTTCTCCCTCCGGACAAGCCAGAAGACCCGCGCCTCCCTCCCACTGCCTGCCGCAGTCGAAGCAGCTTCCTCTTGCTCCTGCTCGGACTCACGCCGCACCCCACCTGGTTCAACTCTCCCTCTCCCGGAGACCCTCGCCAGACCAGCCATTACCCGGCTGAGACCTCCATGACTCCCCCTCGGCCCATCGCAGCCTCCTCCCTCTAGCGCCCCGCCTCCCTACACCAGCTGCGACCCCTCTTTGCACCACTCCCCTTATTCCCGTCGTCCGCCGGAACTCTCCATCGGTGTACCGCTGCCTTGTCTCCCTTTTCCGGTGACCCCGCTGACCGGCCAGCCCCCTTATCCTCTGGATGATCCTTTTTTTCCTTCTCTGGCATGATGCAACACTGCGACAACTCCCCTGGTCGTGACTCCCTTGGTCGCGCCCTCTTCCGACACGGTTCCAGCCGGCGCGACACCTTCTGGCACTATACATCTTGCTCAGACGGCTCTTCGGACCATTCCTATAGGTGCGAAATACCTCTATTGGTAATTCATTATTTTTGTTTAAGTTGTATAAAGGGGTTCTGGTTCAGAATTTGGTTCAACTTTTTTGTAATTAGCTTGATCTTTTGGTGTTAGTTTATTCGAGTTGATTGCGGCGATTTTGATGCGCGTTTGGAGCATTGCTATGATATTTGAGGTTTTTTGATGCTGAGGTAGGTGGTTCCATTCCTTTGCATCATTTATATAATTTAATTTGTTTGTTTAGTTTAATTTAATATGTTCTATGAATTAGTTGCATGGTGCGATCTATGTTTATAATGTTTTGGCGTGTTCGTTTGATGAAAATTGGGTTTTCGAAATAGTATGCTTTTGTTGTCTATATGCGTGTTGTTGTATAAATGATTTGTTGTGTTTAATAGGCTGTGCGAAAGGAATTTTAAAAATTGTTTGACATGTGTGCGTGATGAAAATTTCACTCTTTAGAAATGGTTATGTTATTTTCCATTTCGATCCTATTGTGGAAAATTTTAGAAGTGTTTAATAATTTTTTATAGAGTGCCAATGAGGTTTTAAAAGGTTCAATTTGTGAAATTGATTTTTTAATGGTTTATTTTTCATGCGATATGTTTTATAAATTGAGGAATTGTTTATTTAAGTGGTGTTTTGAGTGAGAAACATGGTTAAAAGTTTTTTGAGGGTTGTTTGGCAGGTGCCAAAGGTGTTTCCAAGTCACTTTTGGTGTTTGTGTTTTTTAATAGATATTTTCAAAGTATATGAATCACTTTTGGTGTGTTTTCCTTGTTGTGTACTTTTGAAGTTGGAATGCAAAATTGTTTGAATAATGGAAAACAAGTTTTGACATGGTTACCTCGTGTATCAAGTTTTAAAGTGACGCCTCTATATAAAATCAAGTTGTTTTTGGTGTAAAGTCTTCTTGTTTTTTCTTGAAATGATTTCAATAATAACTCAAATGATTTATTGGTACATTTATATGACGCTAAAATGGTGCTTTGTAGGAGTTGAATATGCATTCATTTTTAAAGTGGTTTATTTTTATAAAATGAGACATGTCATGTGCGTGTGTCTTTGAAATAGTTCTTTGGTATGCAAATGGTGACTTTTGGGTGCAATATCTTGTTTGGTATGTGATATGAGAAAGAAATATACTATGTGAATGTGAAACTTTTTTGAGCACATGGGAAAACCCTGTGTATCTAGGTGGCCAAACTAGAACTAGTGCGCTAGTGAACCGGATGGGTGTCATCCCTGTTTCACTTAGCTAGATTGACGATTGCAACACTAACTAAACATATGATATCTGAGGGTCGTGGCCTTCTAAGCCACGTGTTCTGAGGGTCATGGCCTTCTAAGCCACGTTTTCTGAGGTTCGTGGCCTTCTAAGCCACATTTCACCGAGACACGGGGTTCTAGGGTCCCACTCGAGCTAGATGATCCTTAGGGGATTTACCCATAGTGCTCTACCATCGATGGCGTGGTGCCTTCCGTCGGCATATGGAGGACCACTTGGGTGTGTGTGTGTGTGTGTGTGAGTATGTGTGTGTGTGTGTGCCCATAATGAACCTTCCTCTTCCTCTTTAAAATCGTGTTTGTGAAATGAGTTCTTTTTAGTGTTTTCCATTAGCATTTGTTTTGTAGATGTTTTCTTTAAAAGAATTTCGAAAGTATAACTTGAATAAGCACATTAAATTGTCCTTTTGATATTGTATCATGGAACCTTTTTATTTGGTGACGTCCTGCTGGGCCTTTCGCTCACACCCTGCATACACCTTCGGGTGTATGTAGAATTTTTTTCTTGTGTATTCTAGGTTGTGACATCGTGCTCAGCGATGGTGGTTCGAGTTTTTAGTGGCCTTCTCATGCAGGTTGGTGTTGTGGCGTGCGGATTCTACGCCACTCTTGTCGCTTGGAGGTTTGAGTTATAGTTTTAGTCTCTTTTGTTGTCGTTTTTTTGGACGTTGGTTCTAGTTGTAAACCTTTATATTTTGATTTCAGTTTTATGGTCTCTTTGGTTGTTGATTCCTAGTTTCATTTTTATTATCTTGTTAGTGTTTGTGTATACCATTTTGGTTAAACTGTTCACACAGGTTACTCTTGATACCCGGGCACTTGTGCCAGCCCGTGGGGATCGGAAATGCCCTTCGGACCTTACTGCGGACCGGGTTGGGCGCCGGGTCGGATGGTGACCCAAACTAGTTCGGGACAAAATGGTATCAAAGGGGAAAGTTTTTCTCTCTTGGGTCGTTTTCTTTTGGGATAGAGTCATGGTATTCTTGAGTTAAAGTTGTCGGGACTCGAAATCCTGGCTACGAGGAAGGTGCCTGGCTAGCACAACTCGTGGCGGGACTCAAGTTACCAAAGTATGCTGAGGTTTGTCTGAGTTTTTGGTCCTTGCGGTTAATCTTGTCTAAGGGAAATGAAAAAGGGGTAAGTTCAGTGGTCCTAGTGAGCTCGCAGGGCCTGGAAAGCCATGCGGAGCTGGTGACGCTGTCCTGGAATACCCTCTGTGGTAGTGGTGTGATTGGCGTATGGCCGCCAACCATATGTTCCAATCACCCGCTGACACAAGTTTTTCCTTGCGTCATTTCTTGTCTCTTTGTTTTGGATTCGTGGAAATTTGGGTTTTTATGTAAAAAAGTTTTGGTCATGGAAAAATGTTTTCAAATGAAGCACTTTAAAAATGAAATGGTGTGTGAGGTTTGATAAGTGTGGTTTGGATGTTTTGGTTTTGAAAAATGAAAAGGTTTGGTTTTGATCCTTGGCGCTCTCATGGGCAACCACATGCATGAGTGTATGCGAAAAGGGAAATGGTTAATGGCACGAGCGGATGAGTGAATGGATGGACATGAGGTGTGTGCCGGTGCAGCATGAGAACATGCATGTGCGAGGCTCATGGGACGCCATTGGTGTTTGTGCAACCCACTGGGTTTGATTATTTTCAAAATGTTTTGTTAAAGGGGAAAAATGGTGTTTTAGCAAACGGTGTTTGTGTGGCATGTACTTGTGTTTAGGAAATGTCGGATGTGAGGCGTTTTGAGACGAGGATCCTTTCTGAATGATTTTTGTCCCGATTTTGAGTCCTTATTTGTATGTTGGTATGCAAGCATGTGGTTAGTAAATTCCTTTGAAGAGTATCGGGGAGCCCTTGCAGTGGTTTCCCCTACACATTTGCTGTTTTCTTGTGGTATGTCTTGACCGTTGGAACAGTTTGGTTGAGTCCATAGTTTTCTTTCTTGAATAGTGTATGCCCTTCCCCACCCATAAAGTGTTGGCATGTGATTGAAGTACGACTACGGGGAATTCCCCATTGGCTGGCACTCTAGTTGATCGAAGGACTCTCTTTTTGAATTCTAGAATTGAACCCACCTCTCCTTTTTACAACTATGTGGATCCTCTCGCAGCGGGATGACAGATGCGAGGGGAGTTGAACAGATTTTTGGATTCTTTGAGTTGTCTGAGTCGTCGAGTATGAAATTTGACGTCGTTGCGCTTGAAGGGTTCCCCTAGAAGCAGCGAAAGGAAATCTAGCGGGGAAGGATGAAGGCGGTTCAGAATTTTCAGTGTTGACCAGTGCCTTGAAGGGCTTTATAGTATTTTCATCGGTTGCAAGGGTCATGTTCGGCAACGTCTTGCAGTGTAAGTTCTCTTTTATTGTCAAGGGTGAAGTTTGACCTCATTAATTTGAATGTTATGTTTGGAAATGGTGAAGGAGATTCCAGTGGGGAGAGGTGGAAGCAACCTAGAGTGGTCGGTGCAGGCCACTATTCTAAATGACCTTTGGTCCTTTGTTGGTTTCATTTGAGAAAGGGTCTACGTTAGGCCACTAGTGTGGTAGACCCAGTCACATGGGGATGCTATGGTCAACTGCAGGAATCACGTGTTGTTTAAGACGCGGTTTGAAGTCCCTCTCCGTATAATGTTCCTCTCAACAGAAATGGTCATGTTTAGGTGACGATTCGTGGTGTCGTGTTCTCATCTAGTGTGAAAAAGGTTGATGTGCATGCACCATTAAAGCTCTTGTGTTGGTGAATGTTCATTGTACGATCAGTTGGATGTCGTAATGTGTTGTGGTTGCTGCTGTTTCCTTAGTTGTAGTGTGGTTGCATGTGACACCAAAAGGAGAAGCTCCATTTTGGAATCTTCAATTCCTAACTACGAGGCAGGAGATGCTTCATACATCAGGGCTCCAGCCATAGGCCTCGGAGTGAAGCTGGCACGTGGTCAGGAACCTCGAGATTGTATAAAACCGCGATTTCATTTCTGTTATCGGTGTTGAAAGTGAAAGCAGCTTAAATTGTTTTCTATGGTTGTTCTGTTCAAATGAGTCGTCTGGTTGCATAAGGTTTTCGTGACCATGTGGAGGAGTGTTCGTCTCATGCATTAAAGTCATGGGAGTCACGTTCCACTGGATGTAATCGCTTTAGTGGCCTTATGGGGTTTGTTGAGTAAATCTGTCTCAAATGTGAATAATTCTCATCCAGGAATGTGGAAGTGCTGGTTTGTCTTGGGTCGTGCTTTTGACGCCCCGGTAGTCGGGCCCCTCCCTCCCCGCCCCTTGTGGTGGGGTGTTTGGTCACCATTGAGAATATTTTTTCTAAAGTTTTGTACCTTGTGTTAGTTCTAATGTCGGGGAGACCCACATCGGATCTCGCATAATGATCTCTGGAATAAATCGGTGTTGTCTTTTCTTTAATGGTGGGGAGTCCGGCCAGACCTCCCCATGTTGGTTTTCTACTCTCACCATGGGAGTAGGTAGGTTATTAATGGTGTAGAGACCCACATTGGGTCTCACATGAATGTCTCTAGAATAAATCAGTGCTAGACTTTTCTTTATTGGTGGGGAGTTCGCTTGAACTTTTCCGTGTCGGTTTTCCAGTCTCGTTTCGAGCGTTAGTGACTTCCTAATAGTGGGGAGACACTCAGGCCCCCCCATGTTGATATTTTTTTTCAATTTTTCAATATGGCTTGGTGATAAGTGATAAGAGTGTTCCGTGGATAGGGTTTGACCTTGTTGTTCATTCTATCCAAATGGTGCGGTTTCAGTTTAATAGTGCTTGAGGTGTTTCGGCTTGTGAAGTTGGTTTTTTTGGGTGCGAGAGTTCCTTTCCTTAAGAAATCAACTGGAGGTGTTCTAGCACTCTGGGGAAGGTGACACTTAGTGAAAAGTGTTTTATGGGTTCCTTGAGGTTGTCATTTGAGTCACTTTCTCTGATCACGATGTTTTTTTTCTGTCTCCTTTATTGGTGTTTGTGGGGATCCTATTTGATCCTTAGTGGGGTGTCGTTTCCTAGTTTGGGTTTCTGCCTTAGTTGTGGCTTTCTGGGGACGGAAAGCTTTATGGTGGGAGGAATTGTCACACCCATCTTTTTTAATTTATTTATTTATTTAATTTCTTTGTGTCGGGTAGTTCGGGTCCAAACCTGACAATTTTTTTTAGTTCATTGTGTTTGGGCCTTGTTTGCGACCAGCGCAACGTGGTCGAAGCGCGGACTCGCTTGGTTCGTCGCGCGACCCCACCCGGTTCACCGCACGCCTTTCCGATGTTTAATTAATGAAATAAAGTGAACTAACAATTATCTTGATAATAATAATCATAATAATGTCATTGAGATTATTATTATTATTATTATTATTATTGCTTTAATTATTTTATTATTATTATTAGTTCAAATTATAGATTTAATTTTTTTCCCTTATTAGGGTTTGGCAGCGCACCCTTTTTTTTCTCTCTTTCGCTCAGGCCGCCCCCTTGTTTTTCTCTTCTCCCCGTCGCGGCACCCCCACTCCCATATCCTTCTTCTCCCCATCGCGTCGCCGCCTCCTCCCCCTTTGAGTGCCCATCGCGCTGCCTTCTCCCTTCGGACAAGCCAGAAGACCCGCGCCTCCCTCCCACTGCCTGCTGCAGTCGAAGCAGCTTCCTCTTGCTCCTGCTCGGACTCACGCCGCACCCCACCTGGTTTAACTCTCCCTCTCCCAGAGACCCTCGCCGGACCAGCCATTACCCGGCTGAGACCTCCACGACTCCCCCTCGGCCCATCGCAGCCTCCTCCCTCTAGCGCGCCGCCTCCCTACACCAGCTGCGGCCCCTCTTTGCACCGCTCCCCTTATTCCCGCCGTCCGCCGGAACTCTCCATCGGTGTACCGCTACCTTGTCTCCCTTTTCCGGTGACCCCACTGACCAGCCAGCCCCCTTATCCTTTGGATGACCCATTTTTTTCCTTCTCCGGCATGATGCAACACTGCGACAACTCCCCTGGTCACGACTCCCTTGGTCTCGCCTTCTTCTGGCACGGTTCCAGCCGGCGCGACACCTTCCGGCACTATACATGTTGCTCGGACGGCTCTTCGGACCATTCCTATAGGTGAAAAATACCTCTATTGGTAATTAATTCTTTTTGTTTAAGTTGTATAAAGGGGTTTTGGTTTAGAATTTGGTTCAATTTTTTTGTAATTAGCTTGATCTTTTGGTGTTAGTTTATTTGAGTTGATTGCGGCGATTTTGATGCGCGTTTGGAGCATTGCTATGATATTTGAGTTTTTTCGACGCTGAGGTAGGTGGTTCCATGCCTTTGCATCATTTAGATAATTTAATTTGTTTGTTTAGTTTAATTTAATATGTTCTATGAATTAGTTGCATGGTGCGATCTATGTTTATATTGTTTTGGCGTGTTCGTTTGATGAAAATTGGGTTTTCGAAATAGTATGCTTTTGTTGTCGATATGCGTGTTGTTGTATAAATGATTTGTTGTGTTTAATAGGTTGTGCGAAAGGCGTTTTAAAAATTGTTTGACATGTGTGCGTGATGCAAATTTCACTCTTTAGAAATGGTTATGTTATTTTCCATTTCGATCCTGTTGTGGAAAATTTTAGAAGTGTTTAATAATTGTTTATAGAGTTCCAATGAGGTTTTAGAAGGGTAAATTTGTGAAATTGATTTTGTAATGGTTTCTTTTGCATGCGATATGTTTTATAAATTGAGGAATTGATTATTTAAGTGGTGTTTTGAGTGTGAAACATGGTTAAAAGGTTTTTGAGGGTTGTTTGGCAGGTGAAAAATTTGTTTCCAAGTCACTTTAGGTGTTTGTATTTTTAAATATATATTTGCAAAGTATTTGAATCACTTTTGGTGTGTTTTCCTTGTTGTGTACTTTTGAAATTGGAATGAAAAATTGTTTGAATAATGGAAAACAAGTTTTGGCATGGTTACCTCGTGTATCAAGTTTTAAAGTGACGCCTCTATATAAAATCAAGCTGTTTTTGGTGTAAAGTCTTATTAGTTTTTCTTGAAATGATTTCAATAATAACTCAAATGATTTATTGGTACATTTATATGATGCTAAAATGGTGCTTTGTAGGAGTTGAATACGCGTTCATTTTTAAAGTGGTGTATTTTTATAAAATAAGACATGTCATGTGCGTGTGTCTTTGAAATAGTGATTTGGTATGCAAATGGTGAATTTTGTGTGCAAGATCTTGTTTGGTCTATGATATGAGAAAGAAATATACTATGTGAATGTGAAACTTGTTTGAGCACATAGGAAAACCCTGGGTATCTAGGTGGGAAGACTAGAACTAGTGCGCTAGTGAACCGGATGGGTGTCGTCCCTGTTTCACTTAGCTGGATTGATGATTGCAACACTAACTAAACATATGATATCTGAGGTTCGTGGCCTTCTAAGCCACATGTTCTGAGGGTAGTGGCCTTCTAAGACACGTTTTATGAGGTTCGTGTCCTTCTAAGCCATGTTTCACCGAGACACGAGGTTCTAGGGTCCCACTCGAGCTAGATGATCCTTAGGGGATTTACCCATAGTGCTCTACCATCGATGGTGTGGTGCCTTCCGTCGGCATATGGAGGACCAATTGTGTGTGTGTGTGTGTGTGTGTGTGAGTATGTGTGTGTGTGTGTGTGCCCATAATGAACCTTCCTCTTCCTCTTTAAAATCGTGTTTGTGAAATGAGTTCTTTTTAGTGTTTTCCTTTAGCATTCAGTTTGTAAATGTTTTCATTAAAATAATTTCGAAAGTATAACTTGAATAAGCACATTAAATTGTCCTTTTAATGTTGTGGCATGGAACCTTTTTATTGGGTGACGTCCTACTGGGCCTTTCGCTCACACCCTGCATACACCTTTGGGTGTATGTAGACTTTGTTTCTTTTGTATTCCAGGTTGTGACATCGTACTCAGCGATGGTGGTTCGATTTGTTAGTGGCCTTCTCATGCAGGTTGGTGTTGTGGTGTGCGGATGCTACGCCACTCTTGTCGCTTGGAGGTTTGAGTTATAGTTTTAGTCTCTTTTGTTGTCATTTTTTTTTGGACGTTGGTTCTAGTTGTAAACCTTTAAATTTTGATTTCAGTTTTATGGTCTCTTTGGTTGTTGATTACTAGTTTCATTTTTATTATCTTGTTAGTTTTTCTGTATACCATTTCGGGTAAACCGTTCCCATAGGTTACTCTTGATACCCGGGCACTTGTGCCAGCTCGTGGGGATCGGGAACGCCCTTCGGGCCTTGCCGCGTACCGGGTTGGGCGCCGGGTCGGATGGCGACCCGGCCTGGTTCGTGACAAAATGGTATCAAAGGGGAAAGGTTTTCTCTCTTGGGTCGTTTTCTTTTGGGATAGAGTCACGGTATTCTTGAGTTAAAGTTTTCAGGACTCGACGTCCTGGCTACTAGGAAGGTGCATGGCCAACACAACTCATGGCGGGACTTAAGTTTCCAAAGTATGCTGAGGTTTGTCTGAGTTTTTGGTCCTTGCGGGAAATATTGTCTAAGGGAAATGAAAAAGGGGTAAGGTCAGTGGTCCTAGTGAGCTCGCAGGGCCTGGAAAGCCATGCGGAGCTGGGGACGCTGTCCTGGAATACCCTCTGTGGCAGTGGTGTGATTGGCGTATGGCCGCCAACCATTTTTTCCAATCACCCGCTGACACAAGTTTTTCCTTGCGTCATTTCTTGTCTCTTTGTTTCGGATTCGTGGAAATTTGGTTTTTTATGTAAAAAAATTTTGGTCTTGGAAAAATGTTTTCAAATGAAGCGCTTTAAAGATGAAATGGTGTGTGAGGTTTGAGAAGTGTGGGTTAGATGTTTTGGTTTTGAAAAATGGAAAGGTTTGGTTTTGATCCTTGGCGCTCTCATGGGAAACCACATGCATGAGTGTATGCGAAAAGGGAAATGGTTAATGGCACGAGCGAATGAGTGCCTGGATGGACATGAGGTGTGTGCCGGTTCGGCATGAGAACATGCATGTGTGAGGCTCATGGGACGCCATTGGTGTTTGTGCAACCCACTGGGTTTGCTTATTTTTAAAATGTTTTGTTAAAGGGGAAAAAATGGTGTTTTAGTAAACGGTGTTTGTGTGGCATGTACTTGTGTTTAGGAAATGTCGGATGTGAGGCATTTTGAGCCGAGGATCCTTTTTGAATGATTTGTGTCCCGAGTTTGAGTCCTTATTTTTAAGTTGGTATGCAAGCATGTAGTTAGTAAATTCCTTTGAAGAGTACATCGGGGAGCCCTTGCAGTGGTTTCCCCTGCACGTTTGGTGTTTGCTTGTGGTATGTCTTGACCTTCGGACCAGTTTGGTTGAGTCCATAGTGTTCTTTCTTGACTAGTGTATGCCCCCCCATAAAGCGTTGGCATGTGATTGAAGTACGACTACAGGGAATTCCCTGTTGGCTGGCACCCCAGTTGATCGAAGGACTCTCTTTTGGAATTCTAGAATTGAACCCAGTTATCCTTTTTACAACTAAGTGGACCCTCTCACAGCGGGATGATAGATGCGAGGGGAGTGGAACAGAGTTTTGGATTCTTTGAGTTGTCTGAGTCATCGAGTATGAAATTTGATGTTGTTGCGCTTGAAGGTTTCCCCTGGAAACAGCGAAAGGAAATCTAGCGGGGAAGGATGAAGGCGGTTCAGAATTTTCAGTGTTGACCAGTGTCTTGAAGGGCTTTGTAGTATTTTCATCGTTTTCAAGGGTCATGTTTGGTGACGTCTTGCAGTGTAAGTTCTCTTTTATAGTCAAGGGTGAAGTTTGACCTCATTAATTTAAAAGTTATGTTTGGAAATGTTGAAGGAGATTCCAGTGGGGAGAGTTGGAAGCAGCCTAGAGTGGTCTGTGCAGGCCACTATTCTAAATGACCTTTGGTCCTTTGTTGGTTTCGTTTAATAAAGGGTCTACGTTAGGCCACTAGTGTGGCAGACCCAGTCACATAGGGACGCTACGGTCAACTGCAGGAATCACGTGTGGTTTAAGACTCAGTTTGAAGTCCCTCTCCGTATAATGTTCCTCTCAATAGAAATGGTCATGTTCATGTGATGATTCTTGGTGTCGTGTTCTCACCCAGTGTGACAAAGGGTGATGCGCATGCACCATTAAAGATCTTGTGTTGGTGAATGTTCAGTGTACGATTAGTTGGATGTCGTAATGTGTTGTGGTTGTTGGTGTTTCCTTAGTTGTAGTGTGGTTGCATGTGACACCAAAAGGAGAAGCTCCATTCTAGAGTCTTCAATTACTAACTGTGAGGCAAGAGATGCTTCAAATATCAGGGCTCCAGCCATAGGCCTCAGAGTGAAGCTGGCACGTGGTCAGTAACCCTGGGATTATATAAAACCCCGATTTCATTTCTGTCATCGGTGTTGAAAGTGAAAGCAGCTTAAATTGTTTTCTATGATTTTTCTGTTCGAATGAGCTGTTTGGTTGTATAAGGTTTTCGTGACCATGTGGAGGAGTGTTCCTCTCGTGCATTAAAGTCATGGGGTTCGCGTTCCACTGGATGTAATGGCTTTAGTGGCCTTATGGGGTTTGTTGAGTAAATCTGTCTCAAATCTGAATAATTCTCATCCATGAATGTGGAAGTGCTAGTTTGTCTTGGGTCATGATTTTGATGCCCCGGTAGTTGGGCCCCTCCCTCCCCGCCCCTTGTGGTGGGGTGTTTGGTCACCATCTAGAATCTTTTTTCTAAAGTTTTGTACCTGCAGTTAGTTCTAAAGGCGGGGAGACCCACATCGGATCTCGCACAAAGATCTCTGGAATAAATCGGTGTTGTCTTTTCTTTAATGGTGGGGAGTCCGGCCGGACCTCCCCATGTTGGTTTTCTACTCTCGCCATGGGCGTTGGTAGGTTATTAATGGTGGGGAGACCCACATTGGGTCTCACATGAATGTCTCTAGAATAAATCAGTTCTATACTTTTATTTAATGGTGGGGAGTCCGCTTGAACTTTTCCGTGTTGGTTTTACAGTCTCGTTTCGAGCGTCAGTGACTTCATAATGGTGGGGAGCCCCTCGGGCCCCCCATGTTGATATTTTTCTTCAATTTTTAAATATGGATTGGTGATAAGTGATAAGAGTGTTCCGTGGACAGGGTTTGACCTTGTTTTTCATTCTAGCCAAATGGTGTGGTTTCAGTTTAATAGTGCTTGAGTTGTTTCAGCTTGTGAAGTTGCTTTCTGTGGGTGTGAGAGTTCCTTTCCTTAAGAAATCAACTGGAGGTGTTCTAGCGCTCTGGGGCAGGTGAAACTTAGCGAAAAGTGTTTTATGGGTTCCTTGAGGTTTTCATTTGAGTAACTTTCTATGATCACGATGGTTTTTTTCTCTCTCCTTGATTGGTGTTTGTGGGGATCCTATTTGATCCTTAGTGGGGTGTCGTTTCCTAGTTTGGGTTTTTGCCTTAGTTGTGGATTTCTGGGGACAGAAAGCTTTATGGTGGGGAGAATTGTCACACCCATCTTTTTTAATTTATTTATTTTATTTAATTTCTTTGTGTCGGGTAGTTCAGGTCCAAACCTGACAATTTTTTTTAGTTCGTTGTGGTTGGGCCTTGTTTGCGACCAGCGCAACGTGGTCGAAGCGCGGCCTCTCTTGGTTCGTCGTGCAGCCCCGCCCGATTCACCGCACGCCATGCCGATGTTTAATTAATGAAATAAAATGAACTAAAAATTGTCTTGATAATAATAATCATAATAATGTCATTGAGATTATTATTATTATTATTATTATTATTATTATTCCTTTACTTTTTTATTATTATTTTTAGTTCAAATTATAGATTTATTTTTATTTATTTATTTATTTTGTTTTGTTTTTATTTTTTTCTTTTATTTTTTCCCTTATTAGGGTTTGGCAGCGCACCCTTTTTTTTCTCTCTTCCGCTCAGGCCACCCCCCTATTTTCCTCTTCTCCCCGTCGCGGCACCCCCACTCCCATCTCCTTCTTCTCCCCATCGCGTCGCTGCCGCCTCCCCATTTGAGTGCCCATCGCGCTGCCTTCTCCCTCCGGACAAGCCAGAAAACCCGTGCCTCCCTCCCACTGCCTGCCGCAGTTGAAGAAGCTTCCTCTTTCTCCTGCTCGGACTCAGGCCGCACCCCACCTGGTTCAACTCTCTCTCTCCCGGAGACCCTTGCCGGATCAGCCATTACCCGGCTGAGACCTCTACAACTCCCCCTCGGCCCATCGCAGCCTCCTCCCTCTAGCGCGCCGCCTCCCTACACCAGCTGCGGCCCCACTTTGCACTGCTCCCCTTATTCACGCTGTCCACCGGAACACTCCATCGGTGTACCGCTGCCTTGTCTCCCTTTTCTGGCGACCCCGCTGACCGGCCAACCCCCATATCCTCTGGATGATCCTTTTTCCCCTTCTCCGACATGATGCAACACTGCGACAACTCCCCTGGTCACAACTCCCTTGGTCGTGCCTTCTTCCGACACGGTTCCAGCCGGCGTGACACCTTCCGGCACTATACATCTTGCTCGGACGGCTCTTCGGACCATTCCTATAGGTGTGAAGTACCTCTATTGGTAATTCATTCTTTTTGTTTAAGTTGTATAAAGGGGTTTTGGTTTAGAATTTGGTTCAATTTTGTTGTAATTATCTTAATATTTTGGTGTTAGTTTATTCGAGTTGATTGTGGCGATTTTGATGCATGTTTGGAGCATTGCTATGATATTTGAGGTTTTTCGACGCTGAGGTAGGTGGTTCCATGCCTTTGAATCATTTAGATAATTTAATTTGTTTGTTTAGTTTAATTTAATATGTTCTATGAATTAGTTTCATGGTGCGATCTATGTTTATAAATTTTTGGCGTGTTCGTTTGATGAAAATTGGGTTTCCGAAATAGTATGCTTTTGTTGTCTATATGCGTGTTGTTGTATAAATGATTTGTTGTGTTTAATAGGTTGTGCGAAAGGCATTGTAAAAAAATTTTGACATGTGTGCGTGATGAAAATTGCACTCTTTAGAAATGGTTATGTTATTTTCTATTTCGATCCTGTTGTGGAAAATTTTAGAAGTGTTTAATAATTGTTTATAGAGTGCCAATGGGGCTTTAGAAGGGTCAATTTGTGAAATTGATTTTGTAATTGTTTCTTTTGCATGCGATATGTTTTATAAATTGTGGAATTGTTTATTTAAGTGGTGTTTTGATTGCGAATCATGGTTAAAAGGTTTTTTAGGGTTGTTTGGAAGGTGTGAAAGGTGTTTCAAAGTCACTTTAGGTTTTTGTGTTTTTAAATAGATATTTTCAAAGTATATGAATCACTTTTGGTGTGTTTTCCTTGTTGTGTACTTTTGAATTTGGAATGAAAAATTGTTTGAATAATGGAAAACAAGTTTTGACATGGTTACCTCGTGTATCAAGTTTTAAAGTGACGCATCTTTATAAAATCAAGCTGTTTTTTGTGTAAAGTCTTCTTGGTTTTTCTTGAAATGATTTCAATAATAACTCAAATGATTTATTGGTAAATTTATATGACGCTAAAATGGTTCTTTGTAGAAGTTGAATACGTGTTCATTTTTAATGTGGTGTATTTTTATAAAATGAGACATGTCGTGTGCGTGTGTCTTTGAAATAGTGCTTTGGTATGAAAATGGTAACTTTTGTGTGCAATATCTTGTTTGGTCTGCGATATGAGAAAGAAATATACTATGTGAATGTGAAACTTGTTTGAGCACATGGGAAAACCCTGGGTATCTAAGTGGGCAGACTAGAACTAGTGCGCTAGTGAACCGGATGGGTGTCGTCCCTGTTTCACTTAGCTGGATTGACGATTGCAACACTAACTAATCATATGATATCTGAGGGTTGTGGCCTTCTAAGCCACGTCTTCTGAGGGTAGGGGCCTTCTAAGCCATGTTTTCTGAGGTTCGTGTCCTTCTAAGCCACGTTTCACCGAGACACAAGGTTCTAGGGTCCCACTCGAGCTAGATGATCCTTAGGGGATTTACCCATAGTGCTCTACCATCGATGGCGTGGTGCCTTCCATTGGCATATAGAGGACCACTTGTGTGTGTGTGTGTTTGTGTGTGTGCGCGTGTATATGTGTGTGTCTGTGTGCGTGTGTGTATGTGTGTGTGTGTGAGTATGTGTGTGTGTGTGTGTGCACATAATGAACCTTCCTCTTCCTCTTTAAAATCATGTTTGTGAAATGATTTCTTTTTAGTGTTTTCCTTTAGCATTCAGTTTTTAAATGTTTTCTTTAAAATCATTTCGAAAGTATAACTTGAATAAGCACATTAAATTGTCTTTTTGATGCTGTGGCATAAAACCTTTTTGTTGGGTGACGTCCTACTAGGCCTTTCACTCACACCCTGCATACACCTTCGGGTGTATATAGACTTTGTTTCTTGTGTATTCCAGGTTGTAACATCGTGCTCAGCGATGGTGGTTCGAGTTGTTAGTGGCCTTCTCATGCAGGTTGTTGTTGTGGCGTGCGGATGCTACGCCACTCTTGTCGCTTGGAGGTTTGATTTATAGTTTTAGTCTCTTTTGTTGTCGTTTTTTTTGGACGTTGGTTCTAGTTTTAAACCTTTACATTTTGATTTCAGTTTTATGGCCTCTTTGGTTGTTGATTCCTAGTTTCATTTTTATTATCTTGTTAGTTTTTGTGTATACCATTTCGGGTAAACCGTTCCCACAGGTTACTCTTGATACCCGGGCACTTGTGCCAGCCCGTAGGGATTGGGAACGCCCTTCGGGCTTTTCCGCGGACCGGGTCGGGCGCCGGGTCGGATGGCGACCCGGCCTGGTTCGTGACAATTGATATAGAACTCCATTTCTATCACCCTAAAACCATCCATTAATTAAATCGTAAATTAATTAATCAAATCCATTAATTAATTCAACAACTAATTGACAACATAAATCTCTTGTAAAATAATTCTACAATTAATTAACCATTCAATATCTCAATAGTTAATATTTAATTAACAATTAATTCTTCTCAACCATAAGAAAGTCAACTAGATAATTAACTCAACATTTAATTATCCCAATTCATTAACCGAAAACATGATAAATAATTCACCTTTCAATTATCCATATACCCTTACTAAACTAATCGATTAATAAATTATAAAAAATCTATTAGTTAACCCAACAATTAACTAAGTACAAATTACCATTAATAAATCCTTAAATTAATTAATCTATAAGAAAAACACATCCCATAATTAGTTCCCAAAATTAATTCTCTAAAATATCACTTCCAAAGAACATCATTTAATCCATCATAAAAATATATCTCTTTATCCAAAAAAACGCATCACACTTAATCACCGGATCAATTATATCATTATAATTCCAATATTTCTTAATCAAAACCACCATTAAAAATATTAACAAAATATCATGGTACATATCCTTTAGCATTAACAATTCATAAATTAAATTAATGTATTCCAATTAATTAATTTCAACAATTAATTAATTTAATCACACCCTTTAATCATTTCAATAATTGAATAACCTTTCACGTCATTAACATGTAGTAATAATCCATCATTAATTATCTAGTTTTTTCCAAAAAAAAAATATAGCGTGATCAATCCCCGAATAAACTATCTCATTCTGCTAAAAAATTACATTATAATTGATCCTTTGATTTTATATCCTGTCTCAAAGCACATAATTAATATACAAATTAATTATCTTATCTTGGAAAAAAACATCATTTAATTATTTACTCGAAACACTTAAACCAATTAAGCAATACATGCATAAAACCAACAAGTTTTCATGTACTCATTTATCTCATGTGGGTAGCATCATTTAATCACATCCAAATTCATGCATCAACACACCACATTTCACATTTAGAAACTTAATCAAACGTACTAAATTCAAATTTTAATGGAATTCAATATAAATACTTCACTGCATAATTTAAATACCAAAAAAAGTGCAGCAAGTATTTTATTAATGCATTTATTAAAGTTGAGGACTGGAAGGGGGACCCTACCTCGTGGTGGAACCAATTAAAAATTAAGCGACTTGATATACGGAGGAAACCAATCTGCAACTGGTCTTTAACCACACACACATGCATTTATGTATGTATGTATATATATATATATGTGTGTGTTTGTGTGAATTCCCTCTATATTGATCAAAACTCACTGTAACATAACATATAATCAAAAAAATGCAATGACAAGACTTAACACACCTCAAATAAAGTACCATGGACTTGTAAAAACCAGAAGAACCTAAATTGGATGATTCAAAACAAAACAATAGTGTATAAACCTTACCTGAAACATCATAGGTGGAGAGAATCGAGACCATCTTCCTCTACTTTGGTGGTGGATGATGGATTATGGACCAATGGGTCCCAAATCAACATTTGCATACCCTAAAAATAAAGGAACATAACAAACATATTAAACTTGAACCTTAGGGTTTTAGCCGAGTAAACAAGGTGAGAGAGGTGTCAAATGTCCACTATGAATTACAATATATATGCAGAAGAACCCACATTGACGAGGCAGACAAGATTTGTGAAGAGACTGAGTGGAATTGTCACGTGCAAGGAGGAGTCTGGGTGTGGGGGTGGCACGCTACAGGTTTTGCCCGGGGGTGTTGTGTGTTGCAGCAGGTGGTCCATCCAGGAGTAGGTTATACTGGAGGTGGTGCGCTGTAAGGAGGAAGCTCCAGCCATGGAGGTAGGAGATGTGTGGAGGAGGTGTACTGGTGCGTGCCGACTAGGTTTTCAGGGGGGTCGCGCCTCCTGTGCGTGGGGAAGAAATGAGAAGCCCCTTCTTTTCTTTTAAAAAAATAAAACCCCCATTTTTATTATTAATTATAATAATAACCATAATTAATTTTTATGAATTTATTCAATTTCATTTATGATAATAATAATACTTATAAGGGATATGGATAATCATGACATTATTATTATTTCACTCTTTCATCAATTTCATTAAAACCAAACCCCCCAAATTGTTGAAAATCATTAAAATGAAATTAAGGATTAAAACTCCAACCCATTAATTTAGTAAAAATATTAATGATTATAATATTATATAATTAATAATAATTTCCATACGATTATTACTACACCCTTTCATTTATTAATTTTAAACTATAACCCCTAAATCAATTATTATTATTCTTTATAATAATAATAAATACAACTATAATTAAAAATGATTATTATATTAATGAAACTAAATAATAATAATAACCTCATTGTTATTATTTTTCAAACATTTGATAAACCCAAAACCTCAATTTAATAACAACACGCCTTAATTAAATCTGAAAATCCTTATTTAATTAAGCATTTATTTGAGATACCCAAGAGCCTCATTAAATTCACATAAGTATTACACCCCATTAAAAATTAAATTAAAATATTTTAATATCCAAATAATTTATGACACCATAATAATAATAAAATTATTATAATTAACACACTCTTTTATTTAAACACAAATCTCTCATTTAATATTATTTTATTAAAATAAATAAAATATTAAACTGTGTAAGCTGCATGGGTTGGATCACAACTGTGCGCAGCCCGTGTAGATCCACCTAAGTGGACTTTTTTGCATCTGGTGTTCCAATGTCTTATCAAAACACCCGTAAAAATTATCCAGTATTCACCCAAGTCCAAAAACAACACCTTTAAGTGTTCCAACACTCAAGAAAATGTTCTGGAGCTCGTTTTAAAAAAACTGACCCATCCATAAACGGAATACATTTTGAAAACCTTCTTATTTGAACTCGGTTCAAAAACACGGGACATTACAATCTACCCACCATAAAAACTTCTCATCCCCGAGAAGACATCATAAAATCCTATAATAGCATCTGACCTATCGAGGTTGAAAGTTTTCGTTTAAAAAAAAGTCGTTACATTTCCTAAAGCTAAAACCACTATTAACCAAAACATAATTCCAACTGATTAATTATTTAAAACATGAGCCAAATATTGCCAAAATAGAGCTTACATCCAAATCCATTATAGGGAATTCATTGAAGGAAGAGCTCAAATTTTGATTGACCAACAAAAACTGGTTGCGCATGATTTGATGAAAAGAAATTATTTTCCCAAAACCCACACTCACCCTTAAATTGATTATGTGTTTCTTTTAATTATTACATCATCATCCGCATGTAAAACAAAGTCCTTACCTGAACTCTGGTGAAATTACCAAGTCAAGAAATCACAAGGCTATTTAAAAAAACTAATGTGCCCCAACATGAATTATGGTGTATCCCGAAGAAACCACGCACCACATTTACAACCCAGATAACAACCACTCATCAAACCCAACAACATTTAAATCATTAGCACAGCGTAAGACCGACACTATCTTAGTGTCTTCTTGATGATGTCAAGATAGGGGAAATGATCATCAAATTCAGAAAATCACACTAAGAGAAAACAAAATTTCCTAAAAAGATTAGTCAAACTAATACTGGACGACTCTGTTCAAAAATATTAGTGTCACCTGCTGACACATTTACCGAAACCAATGAGACACTACCCACTATAAGATTTTCCCTCACGTCAAAATAAATTTTTATCTACATACTAGTGGTCTATTTTTGAAACACCTTAAAAACTCGTGGGACATTCCTTGAACCATGATAACCTCATCAAACATTCTTGCATGAAAGCCAAAATTTAAACCAACCGGCATGTCAAAACACCTGAGTCCCATAGGCTAGTCTATTATTAAAAATAAACATCAACCCTCTCTCTAGGTCATGAATAAATGATATAACTATACTAAAAAACCCATTTTTTATCCATTTAATTAGTTCATTTCAACCTTTAAACATTTTAATGAATTTCAATAAATGCACAATTACTTTTTTTTATAACAAGTCACTTGGTTTTCCAAAGAAATACACTACAAAAAATAGGCATCCTATCACAAACATCTTCTTTAATCATTTAAGATTTAGTGTTACCCAAATATAAAACGGAAATTTAGCATCTAAATTCCTTTTACCAAAAAGTCAACCTATGAGGGTCCCATTTTTTCAATCCGAGTTCTTCAAAAAGAAACCCAACAACAATTCATTTCAACCAAAACTCATCAGTTTTACATTTATAACCATTTTCAAACATACAATGGTTATATAAGGTTCAAACACATGGGTGTACATCTACTAGTTGATAAGGTTCCCATACACCTTACCGCTGGAATTTGGATCCCATTTGAGATATCCAAATTTTATTTAATATTTTTAACTTTAGCATCCCTTTTTAATTGTTTGAAAACACGGGTTACCCTTTTTCTCAGTTATAAGGCACCCATACACCATACAACTGAAAACTGTTTCCATCGTAATTGAAACCAAATAAATTTATCCAAAGAAACTGATCATTTATCAGCAAGATAACATTTCACTACAAGTAGCTAACTCAGATCAACATGCTGAAATCACAAAAACATGATATAACACAGAATAATGACACATAATTATTGCAAATTATCACTCAATCATAATAATTATATGACTAAAACATTATATCTAAAAATGCATTCTAAATAAGTACAAGACATGGCATATATTCAAGGCACACAATCCATATTACCAGGCATCCAACTAATGCAACTACATGACATGGTATATGTGCATGGCATGTTAATCTCTAAGTGCCTAATATGATGCATGTAATGAAACTTCCTTTCTATATCATTCCAAGGTATATTTTTTAAAATTTTCATAATCTATATGCTTTGGAAAAAACACCAATCACTCAAGGTGATATCATATTAACTGTAATATCTAAAAGCATGAACATCAATTTCCATCCCTGACCACTTGGTCATTTCCCTTGCATGGGGTGATCCGTACCAAGCACGACTATTATCCCAATAACCAACACTTTACTAGTCTCCTTTATACCAAAGAAAAATAGAAGGAAAAAAGTAAAAGAACCCTCTGATACCACTTTATAACATCCCGGCCCGGCTCACCCCTGAACTGGTGGTCGGACTGGTCGCCACATAACCTCAAGAGCGGCTCCTTGAACTCCAGAGGCTACCGACTAGTAGTGAGGGTCTTAAGAGGTGATAGTAGAGATATTATACCCTCTTATCAGAGTTGCGTAGTTGTATGTCAGAGTAAATAACAATCAATAGCGGAAGCAGTAATATATAACTAACAAAGCATCAGAATACAAGATTTCATATAATAGATGAATGCATGACATGTTATTGATACATATTTGAAATCAGTAAAAAAAACGTGTTTTACAACTAAATACATAAATAAAAATAGAAATAAACAATGACTCAATCCCCAAGGATGATCTCTTTGAGAATCCCAATCTTTCACTCGATCCTCTTCTCCAATCTCCCAAGTATATGCAAAGATAAAAATCCTACAACCAAATAGAATCTACTTAGGTACCCCGGTGCAATGGAATCCTAAGTAGGGTGTGAGATATAAATCTCAGTAGGTTGGGACCACTGGTGTCCACCCTAACTCCATACATTCAATAAATAATCATAATAGTGTGGTAACATGAATAATTAATGTAAGCAGTACAGTTTAACTACATAATCAAGTACTTACTTCATCCCATAACTGGTGTATGATCCTGCATTATACATTTTTCATGCATACCCAATAGTCATCTCACATTCATTTTTATTTATCATTTATTCAAACCTTGTTAAATTATATAATTCTCGAGTTCTGTCATAAGCCCGACATCCTTATATAAGTCACTCACAATAGATGTCTCTAAATATCATCTAAGAAATCAATGTAAAGACAGAATCCAAGATTGTGCTTTGTCTTGGATAACACATCATCAGATATTCAATTTAATCATTCACATACTATGTCTGAGCCCATCCAGTAAAAATAGTGATTTTCTCCTGGGTCTGTCCACCAAACTATAATTCACCCAACTCATTAACAAGTCTAAACCCTTTCTCATATCCAATTCACAAATCATTATGTCATAACATCGTTCATTAACCATATAACTCATTTCACATACGAACATTTGGACTCACAATCCAACGTCAATTAATGGGTTTCGAACATCATGTATAACACCCTCGTGAGAATTTAGAGTGCCATTCCTTATCTCACAACCCATTAGTATTTGGAGCATCTATCTCAGTCCCATAAAAGAATATTTCCTTGTAATGCTGGTGTAGAATGTCATGTCTAGTACCCCATGAGTATTTGGAGCATCAGTCTATATCTCATAACCTATTTATCAATCATGAACATATTTTTATCATTAATATAGAATTACAGGTCTAACACCCCAAAACCATCCATTAATTAACTCATAAATTAGTTATTCAAATCCATTAATTATTTAAAAAACTAATTAACAGCATAAATCTCCCATAAAATAATTCTACAATTAATTAACCAGTAAACATTTAAATAGTTAATATTTAATTAACAATTAATTATTCTCAAACATAAGAAATTCAACTAGATAATTAAATCAACATTTAATTATGCCAATTCCTTAACTGAAAACATGATAATTAATTAACAATTTATTTATACTCATTCCCTTAATAACCCAATCGATTAATTAAATATACAAAATCTATTAGTTAACTCTACAATTAACTAATTACACATTACCATTAATTAATCCTTCAATTAATTAATCTACATGAAAAACCCATCCCAAAATTAATTCCAAAAATCAATTCTACAAAATATCACTCCAAAAGCACGTCATTTAATCCATCATAAAAATATATCTATTTATCCAAAAAAATGTATCACAATTAATCACAGGATCAATTATCTCATTAATATTCCAAAATTTCTTAATCAAAATCACCATTAAAAAACATAACCTAACATCATGGTACATAACTTTTAGAATTAAAAAATCGTCAATTAATTTAATTCATGCCATTTAATTAATTTTAATAAATAATTAATTTAATCATACCCTTTAATCATTTCAATAATTGAATAAACTTTCACATCATTAACATGTAGTGATTAATCCATCAATAATTATATTTATTTTTCCAAAACAAAATATCACAATTAATCCCCGAATAAATTATCTCACTCAGTTTAAAAATATATTATAATTAATCCTTTGATTTTATATCCAGTCTCAAAGTGCATAATTAATATACAAATTAATTATCTTATCTTGGAGAAAAAAACATCATTTAATTATTTAATCGAAACACTTTATACAATTAAGAAAAACATGCTAAAATCCAACATGTTTTCATGCCCTCATTTATCTCACGTGGGAAGCATCATTTAATTACATCCAAAGTCATCCATCAACACACTACATATCACATTTTTCAATTTAATCAAACTTACTAAATTCACATTTGAAATTAATTCAATATAAAATATCTTACTACATAATTTAAATACCAAAAAATGTGATGCAAGTATTTTATTAATTCATTTATTAATGTTGAGGACTTTAAAGGGGACCCTACCTCATGGTGGAACAAATTAAAAATTAAGCGACTTGACATATGGAGTTAACCCATCTGCAACTAGTCTACAACTGCATGCACACACCATTAAATATGTATGTATGTGTATAAATATATATGTGTGTGTGTATGTGTGTGCACGCCCTCTACATTGATCAGAATTCACTACAGCATAACCTATAATCACAAAAAGGCAACGATAAGACTCAACACACCTCAAATTAATTACCAAGGACTCGAATAAACCAATATAACATAAATTGGATGATGTAAAACAAAAAAATAGTGTATAAACCTTACTCGAAACATTAGAGGCAGAGCGAATCGAGATCGTCCACCACACACTTGTTGGAAGATGCTAGATTATGGACCAATGGGTCCCGAATCAACATTCACATACCCAAAAAAATTGAGGAACGCAAAAATCAGATTAAACCTGAACCTTAGGGTTTCAGCTGAGTAAACAAGGCGAGAGAGGAGTGAAATGGAAAATGAGAATTACGAGATATACATATAAAAACCCCCATTGACGAGGTGGTCAATATTCATGAAGAGACCGAGAGGAATCGTTGTGAGAAAAGAGGAGTCTTGGAGAGGGGGGGTGTGCTACAGGTTCTACCCAGGGGTGTCATGCACTGCAGTAGGGGGTCTCGTTGGGAGTAGGTCGTGTTGTAGGTAGTGTGCCGTAGGTAGGAAGCTCCATCCATAGAGGTAGGAGATGCTTGGAAGAGGCATACTAGTGCATGCCGACCAAGTTTTCAGGGGGGGGGGGGTTGTGCCTCCTGTGTGTGGGGAAGGAAGGAGAATCCAATTTGTTTCATTAAAAAAATAAGACCCCTCTTATTATTATTACTTGTAATAATAATAATAATAATAATTTATTTTTATTAATTTATTAAATTTCATTTATGATATTAATAACAGTTATAAGGGATATGGATATTCATGATATTATTATTATTGCACCCTTTCATCTATTCCTTTAAAACCAAAACCCCCAAATTGAGGAAAAACATTAATATGATATTAATGATAAAAACTACATCCCATAAATTTAGTAAAAATATAACTGATTATTATTATTAAAAAATTAATAATAATTTCCATACCATTATAACTATACCCTTTCATTTATTAATTTTAAACCATAACCCCCAAATCTATTATTATTATTCTTTATAATAATAATTATTAAAAAACCATAATTAATAATAATTATTACATTAATAAAACTAAAAAATAATAATAACCTTGTAATTATTATTTTTCAAACCATTGATAAACTATACACCTCTATTTAATAACAACTCTCCTTAATTAAACCTGAAACTCCTTATTTAATTAAGTGTTTCTTTGAGATACCCAACAGCCTCATTAAATTCACATAAGTATTACATCCCATTAATAATGAAATTAAAATATTTTAACATCCTAATAATTTATGACACCATAATAATAATAACATTATTATTATTAAGACACTCTATTATTTAAACAAAAATCTACCATTTAACACTATTTTATTAAAATAAATAAAATATTGAACTGGGTAAGCCGCACTGGTTGGACCGCAACCGTACATATCCCGTGTCAATCCACCTAAGGAAAATTTTCTAGATCTGGTGCTCGCGATCCATATCGGGACTCCTATGAAAATTATCGAGTATTCACTAAAGTCCAAAAACAACACCTTTATGTGTTCCAACACTCGAAAAAATGTTCTGGAGCTTGTTTTAAAAAAACCGACTCGTCGATAAACGAAAAAAAAATAAAAAACCTTCTTATTTAAACCCGATTCAAAAAACATGGGACTTTGCATTAATTTTTCAATAAACATATTATTTCCATAAATTTCTCCCAAAATATCATTAATATTGTGGCATTCCTACAACATAAAACCTAAAACAATAAGTGTTAAAGAATTTAAACTTATGATCAATCTTAAACAATATGGAAAGGTAAATAATTGAAAACACATGTTATTTAATGAATAACAAGACTATCATAACTAGATAAGGCATAATTGATATGGAATTGTAAATAACTAAAACACATGGAATTTAAATAAATAAGAATGAAATGAGTCTAGAAATAATTTCATAGAAGAAATATCTTTGATAAAAATAATTAGATACTAAATGAAGTTAATGATTAATTATTAGATGTTATGTTTCTCAGGTGTATGTTACCTTAACTATCAAGACCTTTCACAAAATGGTTTAAAACGTACTGGGAAAACCCCCACTTAGATATTGTTAGCCAAGTGATTCTTCCCATGAGACTACCAATTCATCAAAGGGATTACTTTAAGAGATACCTATACTATATCATACTATTCCAAAACATTCCTGGTATATTGAATAATCAATGTAATTCATAAAAAATATGTCTTATCAAATTTCCGTACTGAGTAAATAATACAAACATATCAATTTTTCCTCATTTAATCAAATAACATTTAAAATGTACACCATATGTAAAAATGGAATATTATTTGGTAAATAATAATATTCATGATAAATAATGTGGATATTTAGTGGAAATTTAATCACTAATGATCATAGGAAAATGAAAATTTCCATGGAAAATTATTGATTAAAAATAGTTAAGGAGGTGAATATCATGATTTCCTTAGTCAAGATAATAGTAAATAATCCAAAGCAATAATAAATATGTTATAAATATAACATATACCCATTGTATTAATAATAAATAGTTTATGTCATATAAATTCCATAAAAATATCTTTACAATGTTCTTGATGAAAATATCCATTTCACATTGAAAAAAAATTGAAAATAATTTTATTTGAAAACCACATTTGAATAAATTTTATTTAAAAATATCATCATAAATATACATAGGATGATTCAAAGAAATGATTTTTGGGTTGGTGGGTAATTTCATATATGATGTAAAGAACATTTTTTTTGCATAGTAGAAAGGGTACAAATGTTCTTAATTCAGAAAGCAACAAGAAGATTCCTTTTTAAAAAAATCAGAAAGAAAAAATATGTAAAATTATAATTTATTAAATTATTTTTAAAGTTATAAATAAATAATTTATAAAACATTTTTTATAAAAAAAAATTTGTAAATAAAAGTGTATCTCCATCCAAAGAGAGAGATCAAGTTAGAGTTTACTAAAACATTTTCTCATTACATTTAATTTCCAAAGAGTGTACAAATAGTACTATCAATTGAAAAATATCATTAATAACCATAGGAGAATAAAATTAAAGATTTTATTATTCAATGATAATCTAATTTCATTTAATATAAATTCAAGAATAAATAATCTTGATTAGAATGTGATTCTGAAATAAATCCTTAAAATGATCTAACCATTGAAGTGAGAATTAATTAATGAATAAATTATGTATATCAACTATAAATCCATATAAAACTAGTTGAAATAAAGAAAATACATATTAAAAAATCATTATATACATAATAATAAAATATCCATGATAATATAGAAGGAATATAATATAATGAAAAGACATTGAGTTATGAAATTTCTTTACTACTCTGTAAATTTAAGCTTAAATCCCCACAGATAGAATAATTCAATTTGAAACATAAAATACCATGATGAATTAATAAATCATGATATCACATTTACATATATTATTATATACAGCATGTAAAGGTAATTAGGTGCATAGCATTTCAATATGCCTCAATGATTTGAAATTGAGACGAAATCCCTTACATCACGCTTTCCTTTTAGTCGTACTTGTACTAACATCATGTATAGTGGTTATAAAAATTTTATTATCAAATAAAAACCCATATTATTATTTATGATATAATATAATATTATTTTAAAACATTTTATCACCTGTCTGTTAATAATATTTCATTATTTTTATTGTTTCAGGTGTCAATAGCATTATTTTTCGAGTTTGTTTTGAATCGTTATTATTTTTTCATATTACTTAGATCCAGATTTAATAATATATGGAATCTAAACCATTATTCAGATATATTATAAATTTATTATATATTTGTTTAGAGTAATTCATAAAATTTGGGGATATGAAATGAAATACATTGTTCTTGGAGATGGTAGGTCCTACTTATATGTGAACATTGTTTCCATTTTCCAGTGGTATTGAAATAAAATTAAATTTTATATATAAATATATATATATTAACATTCCATTATAATTTTTATTTCATATATATTAAATATTTTTATTGAAATCATCCTTCATATATTTCATGTAAAGCCTGAATGAATCACATTGCTTCGTGAGGCGGTAGTCTGCCATCTACACGAGGGACGTTATCTTATTCCCAAAAAAGAGAAATAAACAATTTATGTGTGATATAATCATTCCAAAATAATTATAAAATAATTAATATCATATATAAACTATAAATCCATAATTATTCCCAACCTTGGAAGGTGGTAATGAAAAAATGAACATCTTCGGTTCGCGAGGTGATAGTATGTCGTACACACGAAGGATAATTTCATAACCATTTGATGGATGTGTGTGAATTTTTAGGTCATAACCATAAAATAACAACATATAATTATTTTTAAGATAATTAGGTTAATATATAAGCATGATATAATAGGAATTTAAGGAGGTGGATAAGGAAATAAAATGAGAACAGTTTTAGAAGAATATTACCTCATTTTCGGGTATCCTCCTTAGGTTTACACTAAATCATTAAAAGGATTACATTATTACAAAACTAATTATTATAGGATTTTTTAGGTAAGTTTTTATTTTAATTTTTCAGGGAATGGGTGAACCAAAGTGGTTTTAATGTGTGAATAAAAAAGGATAGGGCATGGCCTTTCATAAGTGGGGGATAGGACACAATTGGTTTTTTTAAAAATTATTGAGTGATCCTATATTTTTTTCATATAAAAGGAATCCAATAATGGTAAAATATAGATAATATAAGGTATAAGGTATATATATGGTCATAAAATGTGTTTCAGAAAAGTTTCTAGGTCATTTGGACCCTTAAGTTTACATTTTAGTCCTTTAGTAAACTTGTTTTTCTCTTAATTGTTGTAATTATTTTTAACTAATTTCACTAATCATTTTGGTAAAAAATTAAGTTGAACTCATTATAAATTATAAATTATTATGATTCCAAATATTGAATCCATTTTTTGAAATTAAATCTACATAAGTGAAAAAACATAATTTAAAATCAATCTCACAGAAATAGTAAAAAAGAGGGTTTTTTAAAGTAAAAATGTTAAATCGTTTACAATGTTTTAAAATCAAAATTCCATATTAAATAGATTAAAATTAAAAAAAATATTAATTGATGTATAATTGAACTATTTTTACTTTAAATCCTTTTCCAAATATAATTTAAATTTATAAATTATTTAGGAAAAAAATCATTTTTCAATTCAAATTCAGAACTTTTCACAATTCATCAAAAAATGAAACTTCTAAGAAAATACCAAAAATTAAATGTAAGATAATTTTGAAATTAATAATTCAAAAATGAAGTTTATTTTTTCAAATAAAATTTACAAAGTCTTAAAATTTATTTTTAAGGTAAGGGCACAATTAAAAGGCAGCAAAACTATTTATAGAAAAACACAACTTTTTATATATAAAATTTTATTTTGTCTTATCTTATAGATGTAAACTGTAACATATTGAGTATTTATTTTTTACCTTTTTATCAGTAAAATATTATTAAGAGTAATATTAAAGAAACAAATATTATTGAGAAATAATTTATCCAATAAATAAAGAAATTATAATAAATCTAAAATAATATTTAAGTTATTATATTAATTTATTAAATATTTTTTATTGAATTTTTGTTAATATCTTATTATGATTTTTTAATAAAAATAAATAAATTATATAAATTATAATATAAATTTTTAAATAAAAAAATACTTAAATTCATATGAGGTAATTTCATCTAGTAATTTTACTAACATTTTTATTTACAATTTGAAAATTATGAAATTATGATTAAGAAGTTAATATTAAAATTTAAATATAATGATATTAATAATTATTGTTATTGTTAAGACATATTATTGTTAAAAAAATTGGTATCAATATTTTAAATGTAATATATTTTATTATTAAAACAATAGGTAATATAATTTATTTAAGATAAATAAAATTGTAAACCCAACATTATTTAACTATTATAAGTTATAAAGTTTTTTGAATATTTTAATGTATGAAATTATAATGAGTATTATTAATTATATATATAATTATGTATTGTGAAATTTCAAATTATAAAATATTAAAATCATTTAAAATAAAAATGAGATATAAAATAAAAAAGAATTAATGAATCTCTTAAACCCCAGTTACCCTGAGTCAGTGCATTATTTTAATACACTGGCATGATTAAAAGGAATCAAGTCCCGAAAGGCTGATCAGTTTAGCAGTTTTGGAAAATAGATTACATACATGAACATTACATTACACATTAGAAAATAAAACAAAAAATAAATTACCCTTTTAGAATGCCATTAATCTCATAGCTTAACCCTGTTTATCAATATAATACACTTCCTAGAATCATGGGAAAATAAAACATAAGAAAGGGGTGATCTCAGATGCTCAATAAGGATAAGAATATAGCGAAAACATTCATAAATAAGCATAAACATTAAAGGCAATGTATAAGACTAAAAAATAAGCCTTTTAAACACAAGCTTCTGCATAATATAGCTAATGTAAATCATATAATACCATTTACTTATTCACAGGGATATTCTACTAGTCGAATAATCACATGAAATATCAATAGCCAATTTCATAAATATGGAATGCATAATGCAAGACATCATAACCATATAGTCAAGGCGTTGTTCCAAGACTACAAATAAGATTTTCTCAAGGCCTTGTTCCAAGACACTAGTTTGTCTCGTGAGACCTACTAATGCCTCGAGGAGTTATAGTGGGCTACACCCGTCACTTACTAAGCCCAATGCATTCCTCATATGAAAATTATTAAACATAACATAAAAATTCGTATTAAAACTAGCATGTGAAATGTCAATACTTTATCTAGAAACCCTAAATGGTATAAAAATAACACATCCACAGTCAAAAATATCTCAAAACCTTCAATAAAATATGGAAGATTTGAATCATAATAAATGAACCTCGATCAAGAACAATATCTAGTAAAGGATGTTGACATAGTTGAAAGTGACTCGTAAAAATATTTGAGAGAAAAATCCCTTTTTCATGAAATCATTTAAAAGTCACATAATTTATAAAGGAAGTCATTTAAAAGATAGTTTTGAATCAAAGTGTCCCATACTAGTTGGAAGCTTTTGAAAGGAATTAATATTTTAAAACATTCATGTCCATATAAATAAATTCTTAAAACCATTTTGAAAACATGGACATTAATGAGAAAAGTTTAGAAGAATAAATCTTTAAAAAATTTAAAATGATGTTTTAGTAAAAATTACTTTAAAAATAATCCCTTTGAAAACTCTTTTATGAAATAGGGACATGGATAATAAATATGTCCCAGTAGATACTTACGTAAAAACAACCTCGGATAATAAAGAGATTGTGAAATTAACACTTACCTTGCACTTTCCTTTGGTCGAGGATACGTTTAACCTCCTATATAATGACCATAGTATTTTATTAAATTATATCAGAACCATATTCATATTTATTATATCATACATGATTAAATGATGACTTTAGAATTCCTATTTAATAATGATTTCCATGTTAAATTAACATTTTGTGTAATAATCACTTTCTTTATCGTATATGTTTTAACTTGTATCATTTGGATCATGATTTAAATACTTATACAGTATAAACCATGATTAATATATTATATATATTTATAATATAAATATTTATAATAGATTGATATATGAAATAGATGGCACCGTTTATGGAGACGGTAGGCCGTACATATGCCTAAACGTTGTTTATGTTTTCATATCCTATTGAACGGAAGTAAGTGAATAAGATATATGTAAGTACATATATATATATATATATCCATTATTATTATTATTTTATTCTTATTTGTAGTATATATTTTTTTAATCATCGTTTAATGGTGAACGTGGGAATGAATCTCATCGTGTCGTGGAGACGGTAATCCATACGTATGCATGAGCGAAAATTTCATTATATTAATGGTGAAATCATATATAATTGGATGGTATGTAATATATACCGAATAATTAACATGTTATATTTATTATTTACATCAGTTATAATCATTATTTTTACACATAAAAATAATGAAGTGTTTGAATAACAAACAACACCACGACGTGGAGACGGTAATACGAACGTACGCACATACGGTGAATTTGTCATTTATAGGATGGATAAAATAACTAATATGGTTGTAACATATTTATAATAACATAACATTATGTAGGAGGTACTGGAGTGATTATTTTGTTATGGAAACAACAAGGAAATAGGAAGTATAAAAAGAAAAGAACATGAAAGATGTGATGAAATATTTACCTCTCCATCGGGTTTTACCATTTGATTTGATCAAAAGGGATTTTTAGGTTGTCTTTCTGATCAAAGTAATGCCTCTAGGATGAATGGAGGAAAGATGTGAGGATATTTGGGCAGGGTTTGGCTGAGCTAAAATGTTTTGGAGGTGTGAAATTCAGAGAAGGGGAAGTACCTTTTTAAAAGAGAGGTGAGGGTTACTTTAGGAAAAACGTGAAATATTATTTTATAATAATATAAATTTTGGTTTATAATGGATCCAAAATAAATTATTTAGAGGATAAGGTTGTTAAGGGTCGAAAACCTCCAAACCAATAGGTTTTAGATAGGTTTAGGTCCTCATACTAACCTTATATTTTATATTTAACTCTATGTTAAATAGTTTGACATTTATCATGTCTCTTTGTATTTTTATATTTTATGCTTAATTAACTTACTATAACAATCCAAGAAAACCCCATGTGGTTAATTATATATATATATAACCTTATCTGAGTCCTTTGTCTGAACCTTATATTTTTAGGAATATTATATCAATTAATAATATAATATTTGTTTTAAAAACTCAATTATGTCAATTTTGACACTATTTAGTATTTGATTATTTTTGAAAGCCATAAAAACTTTATCACTACGTATAAAATTTATTTAACAAACCCTAAAATGTCATATTAACCTAAAAAATTAGAGAAATTCTTCTAAAGTCTCAATTTACATTTATTTGGATATTTATAATATCAATTATTTTAATATTTCATTAATAAGGTAATTACTACATCATCATTATGTCATAAATAAATTAAATTATTTAATGTCTAAAATTTATAAATAAAATACCATTATATATTAATTTTTATTAGATTTTAATGAATTTTTATAGTCTAATTTATATTGTGTGTAACCCTATATTAAAAATTGTTTAGTTATTAAACATTGAATTTCACTCTTTTAACTCTTCTTTAAAATAATAATAATAAATGTCCTAATCTAATCTTATTGGATCAAAGAGGGTCATATTTTATTCCAGAGGTTGTTTTTGGTCTATTTATACTTATCCAATAAAATTATAACATGTGTTAGGTTAATTATGATATCATTTTTACCCTTAATCATCCTATTTACTTTTAACCGTGGTAACAAAAGTCAAAAGTTACTATTCACCAAAAGTTATTTTCATCTTATTGAACAGAATTTTACTTATTGATATTAACTATGTCTCTCTAATTTTTTAAATTCAACTCATATAAGCGGTAAAATTGAATTCTATGCAAATTTATAAGTGCTCTTAGAAGGTGGGTAAAGGACGGTAAAAAGTTCAATAAAATTTTTATAAATCTAAACATAGTATAAAATGACACCAATGAATTACATTGAACTTATATAGGTATTATGTATCTATTTTTACCTAAAATAAATTTAAATAAAATAAATAATTGTTTAAATAAAAAGTCAGTTTTAATCGATTACGCAGTATTTTTCACTATTCATCAAGAATTCAATGTTTTCAAAAAAATGCCAAATATTCACCCTAAGCTAATTTCGATTTTCCGAATTCAAAAATGAAGTCCATTTTGAAAAATAAAATTTATAAAATTCCAAAAAGTGGATACTACTACTCATAATAGCTATTTTGATTGGTTGTGGTGTGTTTGAACTCGAAGTTGTGTACAACACAAGTTATTTTATTATTCAAAGGGAAACGTACCAAGGGAGCTTAGGGTGTTACATTCTCCCCTCCTTAAAATAATATCAACCTAAAAATTTCAAGAATATTACCGCATAAAAATATTTGGGTGGTTCTTCATCATATGTTCCTCGGATTCCCACGTAGCATCTTCCATCTTATGGTTTCTCCATAGAATTTTTACCAGACGAGTCATATGGTTTCTCCGAACTTGTTCTCTTGTATAAATAATCTTGACAAGCTCTTCACAATAAGAGAGATCTGGTTCCATATCAATTTTCTCATAGGTGAGTACATTTATTGGGTCAGGCATGTATTTTCTCAATAGTGATACGTGGAACACATCGTGAAATTTGGAGAGACTTGGTGGCATTTCCAAATGGTAAGCTATAGCCCCAATTCGTTTTAGAATTTTTAAAGGTTCGGTGTACTTTTGAATTAACGTACCCTTCTTACCGAATAGTCTACCTCCCTTCCATTGAGATACCTTCAAGAAAACATGATCTCCTACCTGAAATTCCAAATCCTTCCTTCAGTTATCGACATAGCTCTTCTGCCTACTTTGAGCTGCTTTGATGTAGGTTTGGATAACCTTCACCTTTTCCATCATTTCTTCAACAAGTTCAAGGCCTATGAGTTTTCTTTCACCAATATCATCCCAACAAGTTGGTGTGCGACATCTCTTTCTATATAACGTTTAATATGGTGCCATATGAATACTTGAATGGAAGCTATTGTTATAGAAAAATTCTACCAGAGGTAAATATTGATCCCACATACATTGAAAGTCAAGTGAGAAAGATCTAAAAATGTCTTCTGAGGTATGCATAGTCTGTTCTGATTGTCCATCGGTTTGAGGGTGGTAGGCAGTTCTCAAATGAAGTTCAGTATCCAGGGCCTTCTAAAGACTTTTCCATAATCTTGATGTAAAATGGGGATCACAATCAGAAACAGTTGATATAGGTGCACCATGGAGTCTTACAACTTCATTAATATATAGTCTTGAAAAACGTTTTAGTGGTAAATCTTATCTTATAGTAATTTTTTTTTTGACATGGTAAGACGATCAACAATGACCCATATTAAATCATTCCTTCTATGAGTCTTTGGTATCCCCATGAAAAGGTCTGTCGTAATATTATCCCATTTCCACTATGGTATGGGAAGATGTTTCATAACTCCTCCAGGTTGTTCCCTTCCAGCTTTCACTTGTTGAAAAACCATACATCTTGACACAAATCAGCAATCTACCTCTTCATGTTGTCCCACCAAAAATGTTCCTTCAAATCTCTATACATCTTAGTGCTACCAGGGTGTATAGAGAAATTGGATCTATGAGAATCATACAATAATTACCTTTTTAGTTCAGGTATATCGAGAACACAAAGTCTCTTCCCAAATTTCGAAATTCCATCTTCATATATGTGGTCACTCAATCTACCATCACTTAAATCTTTAATATTCTTTTGAAACACCTAATCATCAGTCTGAGAACGCTTTATCCTTTCTAGTAAATATGGTTTGGAAACCATTTGAAAAATTATTTATATTTCACCTTCCATGGTTATTCCCATATCCATATTTACTAGATCCATTAAAATAGGATCCCTTTCAACTCTCATCTTGTTCAAAACTCCATGATCCTTTCTACTCAAAGCATCTACCACCTTATTTCCCTTTCCCGGGTGGTAGTGTATAGTGAAATCATAATCCTTGAGTAGTTCAAGCCATCACCTTTGCCTCATTTTGAGTTCTTTTTTTGAGAAAATATACTTCAAACTCTTGTGATCAGTATAAATCTCAAATTTCTCACCATAGAGATAGTGTCTCCATATTTTCAAATCCAAGATTACAACTGCTAACTCAAGATCATGAGTATGATAGTTTTTCTCATGAATTTTTAGTTTTCGTGATGCATAGTCAATAACTCTATCCTTATACATAATGACACAACCAAGTCCTTTCTTTGAAGCATCACTATAAATAAAAAACCCATCGTTCCCTGATAGTAGAGTCAGGATAAGAACATTGACTAATATTATCTTTAGTTCTTCAAAACATTCTCCACACTCTTTTTTCCAAAAAAATTTAACCCCTTTATGAGTGATCTTGGTTAATGGGTTAGCCAATGGGAAAAATTCTGAACAAAACACCGATAATAACCTACTAATCCAATAAAACAGCATACCTCAATTAAACTCGTTAGTGTTGTCCATTCTTGGATTGGCTTGGTCTTTGAAGGATCAAAAGAGATTTCATCCTTATAGATGATATTTCCAAGAAAAGAAATCTTCTGAACCCATAATTCACCCTTGCTAAATTTCCCATATAATTCATTTCTTCTAAGACTCTTTAGAATACTACACAAGTGATTTTCATGATCTCTGTAGCTTTTGGAGTATACCAAGATATCATCAATAAATACCACTAAAAATTCATCAACATATTCCTTGAAATTCTATTCATTCGGTCCATGAAGACAGAGGGTATATTAGTCAATCCAAAACACATTACTGTAAACTCTTAATGCTCGTACCTGGTTCAAAATGGTGTCTTCAGAATGTCTTCCTTCTTCACGCAAGACTTATGGTATCCAGATCGAAGTTCAATCTTTGAAAAATATTGATCTCTATGAATTTGGTGGATTAAATCATCAAGGAGAGGTATGGGATACTTGTTCTTTATTATTATAGCATTGATCTCCCAGTAATCAATGCACAACCTCCTAGATCCATCTTTCTTCTTAACAAAAAGGATAAGGGCTCCCCATGGAAAAACACTAGGGCGAATGAATCCCTTATTACTCAATTCCATTAGTTGTTTCATTAGTTCTTTTAATTCCACATTGTACTTTCTATTAGGGGTCTTTGATATGGTCCTTGAACAAGGAATTAAATCAATGGAAAACCAAATTTCTCGCTCTGGTGGATGTCTAGGTAAATCCTCTGGAAACACATCAACATATTCTTAACTAATAGGTACATCCTCTATTTAAAAATTCTTTTCCTCACCCATAGTTATTTCATTCTCTTCCTCCCCAATAATTGAATTTAGTAAAGCTATTGGGGTGGATCTAGATAAGAATCAGGTGGTGAAGTTTCTTCTCTAAAGATAAGATACTCTTTATCATCATTAAAAATTGTAACCTCCTTCTTACAATAAATTTTTACATCATGGTATAAAATCCAATCCATTTTGAGGATTATATCCAATACAATCATGGGTATGACAATAAGATCAGCAGATAAATAATAGTTATATTCTCCAATGGGAACTAATTCACAAAACTTTGTTGCGATGATACTGCCCTAAAGTGTTTTGACTGAAAATTCCCTTGTTAGGTCAAATTGAAAATATCTAATTTTCCTAGAAAAAGGGGATGATATTAAACAATGTGATGATCCAGAATCAAATAAAGCATTGGATAAACTTGAGGAAACCATTAAATTACCTACCACCACATCTTTCAAAGCTTCAACCTTAGCAGTAATGATCGCATAAACTTGTCCATTCTCCCTTGGCATTTTCTGATGTATGTTCCCTTGTAGTTTAGGACATTCATTTGCATAATTCCCCTTTTCTCTACGATTATATCATTCAACATTGACAACATTTTTCTTCCCCTTGCAATCACGAGCTTGGTGTCCTTTTTCACCATGCTTGTAACAGACTCTCATTCCCTTTAAGAAAGTACCGGGGTGTTTCTTCCCACATTTACCACAGGATGGATATTCAAAATTTCCCTTGTTCCCCTTATTTCTATTTCCAGAGTGTTCAACAGATCTCTTTTTCTATTTCTTTTCTTTAATGTTGTATGACTTAGATAATTCCTTTTCTGTATTGATAGCGCATGATACAATATTTTCGTACAATGAGAAGGATTATAAGAATGATTCTCAACAGAGAAATGGTTTAAACCCATCAAAGAATCGATCAATATTACCCCATGGGTTATGTATATAATCTGCAATATGCCTTGGTAACCATGTAAAGTTAGCCTCATATTTTGCGACATTCTCATCCTCCTTTTATCTCAAACTCAAAAATTGTCTTTCTATATCTTCTCGATGGTCATGAGGAAAATAATTTTCTAATAAAATCTCTTTAAACTCCCTCTATTTCACATTATATACTTCATCATATTCCTTTGTGTTTTGAATCAATGACCATCATTGATCTGCATCTCCCGTGAGGTGATAAACTACCATGAAAATGTTTTCCCTTTCGCTACTCCCTAAAGCATGAAAAATTTTCTCTATAGAACTTATCCTTTGCTCAGCTACAAATATATTTTTAGTCCCATTGAATTTTGGTGGTTTTTTCCTCATGAAGCAGTCTAACATTGATCCTCCGCATTGTGGATCAGGGTGCTCTATATGGGTATGGTTATTATTCATAACATGTGTGAGTTGTCCCAGTATGGTTATAATATGATCAGCACTAGTTTTATCACTAGCTCTACTATAATTATCTTGAGTAGGAGATAAATCCCTATATGGATTACGTGCATTGATACGGCTTCCATTCTTTTCACTAAGCGCCATTTCTAAACAATGGAATACACTAGATTAGTTTATGAATCACAATACATAATTCCAAACTTGTAAAACACCTAACATAAATTGAACAGTTTATGGATATAATCCATAATCATAAAAATGTTTTCTTTGATGAAGTATATACTCATAAACTCTTCATAATGGTTTTTAAATAAAATGAGAATTCTTCTAAGCATGTCCCGCAAGAGTTTCCTAACCAAGAGTGCAACAAGGCCCGTTGTTGTCCACCAGTTCCCATTCGAGTCTAGATCAAAGCGGTGTTTTTGGTTTTTACCACAGTGTACATCTGTGCCAGAGCCGCCTCTACCTGCTTGTATCCAGACAGGGATGTATTGCTTGTAAAACTTACAAAATCTCTACAGTACCAAAATTCTAGAAAGTTTTTCTATACTAATCCTCAAAGTATTTCATAGGGTAATGATCTCTTATTAGAGATTCTCTAAATCTATCTTCTAAGGTTTCTACTAAAATTCCTCTGATACCAAATGTAATTCCCTAACCCCAGTTACCCAGAGTCAGTGCATTATTTTAATACATTGGCATGATTACAAGGAATCATGTCCCAAAAGACTGATCAGTTTAGCAGTCTTGGAAAATAGATTACATACATGAACGGTACATTACACATTAGAAAATAAAACACAACATAAATTATCCTTTGATAATTCCATTAATCCCCTAGCTTAGCCCTGCTTATCAATCATAATACACTTTTTGGAATCCTGGGAAAATAAAACATAAAAAAGGGGTGAGCTCATATTCTCAGTAAAGATAAAAATATAGCAGAAAAATTCATAAGTAAGCATAAACATTTAAGGTATGTATAAGACTAAAAAATAATCCTTTTAAACATAAAATTCTGCATAATATGGCCATTGTAAATCAAATAATTCCATTTTTTTCTTCACATGGATATTCTACTAGTCGAATAATCACATTCAATATCAATATCCAATTTCATAATGATGGAATGTATAATTCCAGACTTCATAACCACATAGTGAAGGCCTTGTGCCAAGACTACAAATAAGATTTTGTCAAGGCCCTATGCCAAGACACTAGTTTGTCTCATGAGTCCTACCAATTCCTTGAGGATCTATAGTGGGCCCCACCCATCGCTTACTAAGTCCAACGTATTCCTCATATGAAAAGGTTTAAACAAAACATAAACATTCATATTAAAAATAGAATACTAAATTTAAATACTTTATCTAAAAACAATGAATGGTATAAAAATAACACATCCACAGCCAAACATATCTCAAAACCATCAATACAATATGGAATATTTGTATCATAATAAATCAACCTCGGTCAAGAATAATATCCAGTAAAAGATGTTGACATAGTTGAAAATGATTTGTAAAAATCTTTGAGAGAAATATCCCTTTTTCATGAAATAATTTAAAAGTCACATAATTTATAAAGGATGTCATTTAAAATATAGTTTCGAATCAAAGTTTCCCATACCACTTTCAATATTTTGAATGGAATCAACATTTTAAAACATTAATGTCCATATAAAAAATCCTTAAAACCATTTTGGTAACATGGAAATTAATGAGAAAGGTTTAGAAGAATAAACCTTTAAAAAATTTAAAATGATGTTTTAGTAAAAAGTCCCTTAAAAATAATCCCCTTGAAAACTATTTTATCAAATAGGGTCATGGAAAATAAATATTTCCCAGTAGATACATACGTAAAAACAACCTCGGATAATAAAAAGATTTTGAAATTAACCCTTACCTTGCACTTTCTTTTGGTCGAGGGTACGTTTAACCTCTTGTATAATGACCATAGTATGTTATTAAATTATACTATAACCATATTCATTATTATTATATCATACATGATTCATTTATGACTTTATAATTCCCATTTAATAATGATTTCCACGTTAAATTAACATTTTGGGTAATAATCGCTTTCTTTATCGTACGTGTTTTAATTTGTATCATTTAGATCATGATTTAAATACTTCTAGAATATAAACCTTGATTTATATATCATATATATTTCTAATATAAATATTTTTAATAGATATATATATGAAATGGAAGGCACTGTTTAGGGAGACGGTAGGCCATATGTATGCATAAACGTTGTTTCCATTTTCATATCGTATTGAATGAAAGTATGTGAATAATATATATGTACGTACATATATATATATATACAGTAGAAATATTATTTAATATTTTTTTTAATATATATTTTTAGAATCGTCGTTGAATGGTGAACGTGGTAATGAATCTCATCGCGTCGTGGAGACGGCAATCCGTACGTACACACGATTGACAATATAATTATATTGATGGTGAAATCGTATATAATTGGATGATATATCATATATAACTAATAATTAACATGTTATATTTATCATTTACATTAGTTATACTCATTATTACACCCATCCAAATAATGAAGTGTTTGAATAACAAACTACACCACGCCGTGGAGACGGTAAGCCGTACGTACGCATGTATGGTCACTTTGTCATTTATAGGATGGATAGAATAACGAATATGGTTGTACTGTATTTATAATTAAATCATAGTATATAAGAGGTATTGGATTTATTATTTTGGTATGGAAAAAGAATAAAGAGGACATGGAAGAAGAAAAGATCTTGAAAGATGTGATGAAATATTTACCTCTTCTTCGAGTTTTTCCATTCGATTTGATCAAAAGGGCTCCTTAGGTTGGTTTTATGACCAAATTAAGGCCTCAAGAATAAAGGGAGGAAAGTTGGAAAGATATTTGTCTGGTGGTTGGCTGGGATAAAAGTATTTGGAGGTGTGAAATTAAGAGAAGGGGAAGTGCCATTTTATAAGAGAGGTGAGGATCACTTTAGGAAAAACATGAAATATTATTTTATAATAAAATAATTTTCAGTTTCTAATGGCTAAAAAATTAATAATTTATATGATAAGGTGGTTATGGGTCTAAAAATTTTCAACAAATAGGTTTTAGATAGGTTTAGTTCATCATAATAACCTTATCATTTAGATTTAACTCTTACTTAAATAGTTTGACATTTACCATGTCTCTTTGTATTTTTATATTATATAGTTAATAAACTTACTATAACAAGCCAAGGGAACCCCATGTGGTTAATTATTAATATATATAACCTTATATAAGTCCTTTGGAATAACAATAGAGTTTTAGTAATATTATATAAATTAATAATATAGTATTTTTCTTAAAAACTCAATTATGTCAATTTTGACACTATTTAGTATTTGATTATTTTGAAAGCCATAAAAATTGTATCGCTTAAAATAAAATTTATTTAACCAACCCTAACATGTCATAGTAACCTATAAAATTAGTGTAATTCATCCAGAGTCTCAATTTAAATTTATTTTGATATTTATAATATCAATTATTTTAATATTTCATTAATAAGGTAATTACTGCATCATAATTATGTCAAAAATAAATTAAATTATTTAATGTATAAAAATTAAAAATAAAATTACATTATGTAGGAAATATTTTTATATTTATAATGAATATTTATAGTTGAATTCTTATTGTGTGTAACCCTATATTAAAAATTGTTTATTTATTAAACTTTGAATTTAACTCTTTTAACTCTTGTTTAAATAATATAATAATAAATGTCTTAATCTAATCTAAGTGGACCAAAGCAGGTCATATTTTATTCCTAATATTGTTTTTGGTCGAATTATACTTATCCAAAATAATTAGGACATGTGTTAGGGTAATTATGATATCATTTTTACCTTTAATTACCCTATTTATTTTTACTGTGGTAAATAAAAGTCAAAAGTCGTGATTCACCAAAAATTATTTTCATTTTATTGAACCACATTTTACTTAATAATATTAGCCATGTCCCTTGTATTTTTGAAATTCAACTCACATAAGTGGTAAAATTAAGTTTTATGTAAATTTTCAAATGCTCTTAGGAGGTGGGTAAAAGACGTTAAAAAGTTCAATAAACCTTTTATATATCTAAACTTAATATAAAATGACTCCAATGAATTACACTGAACATATAAAGGTATTATGTTTATCTTTTAACCTAAAATAAATTCAAATAAAATAAATAATTATTTAAATAAAAATTTGGTTTAATCAATTACGTAGTGTTTTTCACTATTCATCAAAAATTTAAAGTTTTCTGAAAAATATCAAAAATTCACCCTAAGCTAATTTCGATATTCCGAATTTAAAAATGAATTCAATTTTGAAAAATAAAATATAAGAAATTTCAAAACGTGGATATTACTATTCATAACAGCTAGTTTGATTGGTTGTGGTATGTTTGAACTCAAAGTTGCGTACAACAAAAGTTATTGTATTATTCAAAGGGAAACGTATTGTGGAAGCTTAGGGTGTTACAAATGAAGTTAAGAAGAATAAAAAAAATTAAATAAAAATAGTATAAGGAATATGATGCCGATCAAATGGGGGTTCGACCCCAATTGGGGAAAACGAGGAAGTTGTTGAAATAAAGAGGAAGTGATTCAATGCCCAATTACTGCAAATAGAAATTTTACTTTTCTTTTACAACTCCATTGGTAAAAAATAATTATTAAATAACCCATCTACCTATATCATTCATCCCATTATGAATATGAATATTTAGGTAATATTCCTCAATGTGTATTACAAAATCCCATTCATTGGAAGAAAAATATCCCTCATTTTTATTGCAATGATGATGTCTCTTGATTGGTCCACTAATAATTATCACCCAAGGTGTATAATTATTATCATTATTCTCTTATATACTATAATAAATATTGAGTGTGATAAATAAATATTTTTAATCCTTTAAATGAATCTAATTTAAATATATCATTGATAATCCATGAGTATACTGACTATTTTTATACAACTCAACCCAATAGGATCACACATTTCTAATTAAGCTTGTATTTTGACACAATTTCATATATGAATTTTATGTAGATAAATGTTATTCCAAATTTTACTGATGACTCACCCATGATAATTTCCATGAAATGTAATACCCTATTTAAACATATCTGAAAATGTATATTGAATAATTTTAAGAATATAAGTTTTCATTCCAGATGAACCTCAAATATGAGAATAAAAGACATATTTTTGACATCATAGTTCACATCCAAAAAAAATATCATATTAATATCAATTTTGAATTTATAAATTCTTATAATAAAGGTGTTAAATTCATCCACTAGAAACCCATAAGCCCTGTTTGTTTAAGTAATATTGGAAACATGTTTTTTATGAAAAAAATTCATCACGACCCTCTACATCCTTAATTGTTCATAGTTAGGGATAAAACATAGTGTTTTTAATAACCTAATTTATTATCATCATAATATATATATTTCTATACATGAAATTGGTTATAATATAGTAATAATAATTGAATAATTTTTTAAATAATTTATCTTATATATGATATAGTTATTCTACCAAATAATTATTTCATGATTGGTTTCTATAGAACAATTCAAGAACATTAAATTATATAAATAATCACCTAAAAATAATAAGATTTATCCAATTTACATCATTCACAAAACAATGATGCAACTTTACCCCTTATAGACCCTCTTAGTCAAGTGATCAAGTTAGTGTGTGAATCTTCAAGGCCTCTTTTAATCGATTAATGATTACAAACTAGCATCAGTATTATGAATTACAAAAATATGAGGAATTTCCCTAAATAAAACATGCTTCAAATAAATGCATCACTCATATAAAAAAATTAAAAATTAAATATGAAATCCAAAAAATCTGAAATAGAATATCTTATTTTCTTAAAATTTAAGACATAACTGTATTTTTTTTGAAGAAAATATTAATATCCTAAAATAAAATAAAATCAATCCCAAATAAATTGATGTATAACAATATAAATTATAGGGTATTTATAAAATATGATACTCGGGGTTAATGAACAAAAAAATTATTAATAAATCACTAATATATAAAATCTCTTAATGTATAATTATAATTTATGGTAAAAAATATTTATGATCTAAATTCATTAGTGTTATTCATTTTTTTCATCCCCAAAATTAAATAACATACATATTAATTCATGGGATACAAAAAAATATTCATAGAAATGGTGTAGCGACCCCGACCATAGTATCCTAGAGCTAGTGCTTGATACCATTACATTAGAATAAGATACGTAGAATCACATCCAAAAGGATTGATTTGTTTAGTAGTATTGGTAAACTAGATCCATAAATGATTCTTTCATTACATTTGAATACACAAATTACAACATAATATTTTTCGAGAAGAAATTTATTCCATCTAGAATAAAATAGAATATCATTAATATTAAACTTTGTGGAATCCTAGGGAAATGAAACAAAATAAGGGTGAGACAAAAATTATCAATAAGGGTTAAGTATAGTGGAATCAATAATGAATGAATTTAAATAATAAATATATCAATTTAAATAATTGAACACACATTCCATGTAATACGTAAACTAAAAACGAAGTTCATAAACAATATGTCAAGGTAAATAACTAAAAACACATGTCATTTAATCAATAACATGTCTATCATAACTTGATAAAGCATAATCGATATGGAAAGGTAATTAATAGAAATACATTCCATTTAAAAAAATGAGAGTTAAATTCTTCCATAGATAATGTCATAGTGAAAATCACTTAGATAGAAATAATGTAATATTTAATGCCGGAAATACTTGATTATTAGAAACCATGATCCCTAGGTATATGATACATTTTCCATAAAGACCTTTCATGAGATGGGGTAAAATAAACTGGAAAAAATACCATTTATCTGAGTTTATCCAAGTGATTCTCCTCATTATATTACTAATGCATCAAGGGGCTTATGTGAAACTATCCCCAACCCATGTTAGACCAGTCCAAAACATTCATAATATATCAAATAATCTATGTAATTCACAAACAATAATCCTTATCCAATTCTCATATTTATTAAAGAATAGTAATTTATCATTATTTACCCAAATAACTAAATAACATTCAAAGTGAACACCGTATGTAAAAAATGGAATACGATTTAGGAAATAATCCTATCCATAATAAATAATGTACATATTTAGTGTAAATTTAATGTCTTATGATCCAAGAAATTTAAACATTTCAAACGAACGTTATTGAACAAAATTAAGTAAGTGAGTGTTAATTCATTCCTTTTTCAGAAAGATCATAAATTGTATAAATGAATAATAATGATGGAATCAATATAACATATACCCCTTAGAGTAATAATAGATTGTTTTATAATTTATAAATATAAATATCCTAAAAATAACATTAAAAATATTCTTGAGTAAAATATAATTTTTTCATTTTGAAAGACTTTTTGAAAATCCTTTTCATTTAAAATCACATTTGGATACATTTTATTTAAAAATATAATCTTAAAAATTCATATAGAGCTTAAAATAAATGATTGTTATTTTGGTGGGTATTTCCTTACGTGCCATAAATAACATTCATTTTTCATGGTAAAAAGGTTAGAAAAGTTCCTTGTTTGGAAAGACGCAAGAATATTTTTTAAAAAAAATAAAAAAAATAAAAAATGGAAAAAAATATCTCTTAATACAAAATTTATAAATGAATAAAAAAATTGAAAACATTTTAATAAAACATAGTTTTGTAAGAAAATTGATTTCTGACCAAAAAGAAAAATCAAGTCATATTTTTTTAAAAGGTTTTCAAAAAAAATTAAATACCAAAGAATATAAAAATAATACAATCAATTGAAAAATACTATGAATTTCTAGAGTAGAATAAAATTAAATTGATTATTAAACAATGATTATTTAATTTCCTTTAATTGAAATTCAATAATAAACACTCTCAGTTAGAATGAGATTATGGGATAATCCCTTAAAAAGATCATAACATTGAAGGGAGAATTAATAAATGAATCAATTATGTGTAGCAACTATAAATACAAATAAATAAAGTATAAATACAAAAATATATCATCAAAATTCATTACACTCCTAATCATACAATTTCTATGATAATGAAGAAGAAATATAACCCAATGAAAAGAAATTGAGTTATGAAATTTCTCTAATACTTAGTAACATTAATATCAAATCCCCAGAGATAAAATAATTAAATTTAAAACATAAAATATAATGATTAATTAATTATTAATGATATTAAATTTTAAAGGGGGTATATACACCATATAAAATAAATTAAGATCATGGAATTACAATATGAATCAATGAAATGAAATTGAGATGAAATCCCATACATCATTCTTTCCTTTGGTTCATAATTAAATCAACTTCTTCTATATTGTTTTGAAACATTTTATTAACTTATAAAAGAACCATATTAATACTTATGATCTCCTAATTTTATGTTTATGACATCTTATCACACATTTGTTAATAATAATTCATTATTTTCATTGTTTTGGGTGTTAATTTCTTAGTTTTTTTAGTATGTTTTGATATATTATTATTTGGTCATCTTACATAAATTATGATTTAATAATAATAAATATGTTATCCTTTATTTAATTATATTTTATTTTCATTATATTTTTATTTATATTTATCTATAAAATTTGGGATAGTAAATGAAATAAACCATTCCTAGAGACAATAGTAAGTATGTTCGTATAAACGTTGTTTCCGTTTTTTTGTCATATTAGAAGAGAAGTAAATGATATATATAATTTCACAATTGTTTCATTTTTATTTCATATATATCACATATCCTTATTAAATCCATCCTTAATACATTCCATATAATTCTTAGATGAATCACATCGATTTGTGAGGCAGTAGTGCACTGTACAAATGTGCAACATTATCGTATTCCCACAAAATAGAAAGAATGAATGTATATAGGATATACTAATTATAGAAGACTAATAAACTAAAATATATCATATATAAAATATAAATTCATGAATATTTCCAACCATAAAATGTTGTAATGGAAAAAATGAATGACATCAGTTCGTGAGGTGGTAGTCGGTCATACACACTATTGATGATTTTGTAACCCATTTGATAGAAGTTTGTGATGTTTTAGGTTTTACAGTTAGCATAAAAAAATATCAGTATATATAATATATTTAGTTTATTATATAATAATGGTATAATATGAATTCCAGGATGTGTATAAGGAAATAATATAAAAACACTTTTAGAAAAACATTACCTCCTCTTGGGGTATCCTCCGTAGGTTTTCACTAAAACATTCACAAGATTTATTTATACCAAAAATAAGGATTATATGATGATTAAAAGGAATTATTGAAGTTATTTGGACAGGTATTTTTTTTAACCAAAGTTTTTTTATTGTGTTAATAAGTGAGTAGATGGGTGGCCTTTTATAACTAGGGGAGAGGACACACATGGTATTTTTAAAATGTATTGAGTTTTTTCATGTATTCTCTAGGTAAATTAGATACTATAATGTACCAATTTCAATAATTGAAGGTATAATGTTGAAATATGTTCATAAAATGTGTGTTGTACAAGTTTATAGGTCATTTTGACCCTTAATTTAAAAGTTTAGACCATTGGTAAACTTGTTTTTCTCTTGATTGTTGTAATTAATTTTAACTATTTTCACTAATAATTGTGGTCAAAATTTTAGTTGAAATTATTAGACATTATAAATAAATTTTACATTAGATATGGAATCAATTTTCCAATTTCAATCCATATAATTGTAAAAAAATAATTTAAAATTAATCTCGCGGACGTAGTGAGAAAGCGGGTTATTTAAGTGAAAATGTTCAAAAGTTTACAATGTTTTTATATCAAAATTCAGTATGAAATTGATTCCAATGACATAATATAGATTAATATATATATATAATTGAATTATTTTTACTTTAAACAAATTAAAAATATAATTTATCATTAAAAAATATTTAAACAAAAAATTAGTTTTCAATTAAAATTTATTATTTTTTACTATTCATCAAAAAATAAAACTTCTCATAAAACTTCCTAAAATTTATCGTAAGATAATATTGATATTATTATTTCAAAAATAAAGTTATTATTCTAATATAAAATTTATAAAATTGTCAAAATTATTTTTTTAGAATAATTGTGTCATTAAAAGGCAGAAAACCTAGCTTTAGAAAAATGTATTTTTTATACGTAAACTTGGATTTGTTATTATCTTATGAATATAAATTATATTAGATGAATTTAAAAAAAAATATTGAATATATAACATTTAAATTTTATTAATATCATTAACTATATTAATCAATTTAATTTATTTGGATACAATACCTTTGGGTGCATAGAATATAGTTTTTTATAAAAAAATTTCCTTGATATTCAATTAGTTTTTATTTTAATTTATAATTAATTAGTAACTAATGTATTAATATATATATGTTAATAAGTTATTTAATCCTTTTAATAAACTCCAATTTAACTTCTATGAAATAATTTACATTTTAGATAATAATATTAGTATTATTCAGTTAAACTAGGTATTTCTTCTAATGCAAGCCATCAAAGAAAGTCATTGTTGCATGTAATGAAATCTAACTCAGTGTTGCATGAATTTAAAGATATATAATATATTTAATTTATTTAAAATATTAAATATATTTTAATGTCTTGGGAGGTTATATTCTTTTTTATGCTTTGTTTTTATTGTCATACAAGATATCAAATATGATCTTCATATTTTTAAATTAAAGGGTGTTATATTCTCCCGACATTAAATAAATTGAATACTAGAAATTTATTCTTAATATCAGAAATAATCAGTTTGAAATTTGTAAATACCAATGTGGAAAATCCAAAATCATAAAATTTTTAACAAAATAACATCTTAATAAGATATAATGGTATGTATAAAGATCACATGGAATAATATATAATTATGTTTCAAAGTAGAATAACATTAGTGGAATGTGAAGATAAGGACATGGATGAAAAGCCTAAATATTTATAGAGAGTGACTGTCATTATTGATGACAATAAATTAAATGACCTATGGAAATTTGAGGGCCTTAATATGTGTGAAAAGATCATTGATATCCATATAAATGATGGAAATAAAATATCATTTTATTTCAAGATCCTTTTTTTAAAGTTGATGAATTCTTTTACTATCTATGAATATAAGAAAATATACTATATGATAATTTTTTATTAAATAAGAAATATTTTATCCAGTGGTTTTGATTTGATAATTCTATAATAAATCTCTTATCCCAAAAAATAAATATCCAAAAATAAATTTTTTTTATCCCTAAATCAATACAAATTCACTTTTAATGGATCATATGATCCATAGAGAGTGAAAAGTATCTATATTTGTCTCTAACTATTTTCAAAAAAACTGATATGGTTTATACATTAATCTCTACACCTCAAAGGTAATACTACTGATTCATCATTATTATTTATTTATCAAATTTTTAAACTATAAACAATAAAAAATTAACTAAGACATTACATAAGCTAGTGCTACGAGTGGAACCCGTATCATGCTTCGGTTATGGGTTCAAACAAAAATTTCATACCGGATGTGATATTTTTTCACATTTGATGTGTTTTTTCCTTTCTATAAACTATATTAATATAATTCATATAATTTTCCCAAAAATATTATTGGAATCCTTAAAGTAAAGTTAATTATTAAATAACTTATTTACTATGGTTTTGAATACATATTGTCATATGTATATATATATATTCATAGAGTCTAATATTCTTATTTGACTATCATTAATTATCATATAAAACCTAATAGTTATTAATACCTTTATACATATGTCTATAAAATATAAAGGCATTATTCCTCAAATAAATTTTCCACTAAAACATATTATAGCCATAAATTTCTCCCAAAATATCATATATATTGTAACATTCCTACCACATAAAACTAAAAAATGGGGTGTTAAAGAATTTTAACATATGATCAATCATAATATCATTAACTGTGATGGTATATATAACTCTTATGCTCATGAATTCACATGCACTTGTAAAATTTAACACAATCCTTATATGTTTCATAATTCATATATCCAAAATACCACTAGTAAAATACTTCTACAATTTATTTCTTGAATACTGGTATATAAATACTTCAACCATTTTATTTCCACATATTTCCTTCCATCTTCTATGGTTTAGCCATATAATAATTATAGGATTTCAAAATCGTGAAAACTTATCTTCAATATAAGATAACATAGGTTTAATCTATGTCATTCATTTTCATCATCTATTAAAATCATTCATAATGGATTGTAAGGAAAATTTAAATTATCCTAATCATATCCCCCAGGAGTTCCAAACTAGGTGCATAGTGAAGCTCATTTTCATGTAACATGTTATGCTCAAGTAAACCCTAAAACACTATTTTCAGAGTAATTACTCTGAGGTACATCTATTCGAGATCCATGTACCCTTATATTATCTGAAAAAATATGTATTGAAATGAAAACCAACATAATTTCTATCTTACCAAAGCTTTAAGTTGTTCTTCTATAATTTTTCAAAAAAAATATATCTTAGGGTTATGTTCCCTAATCTATGTTTTCCAAAATCTAGTTCCCAAAGTTTCTACTAAACTTGATTTGATTTTAATTTTAGTGATCCCAACCCCATCATCCCTAAGTCGATGTCTTCTACCATTATATTTGCATAATATTTATTAAATCACATTCCAAAGGACTGGCCAGTTTATTAGTGTTTCTAAAATGGATATATACATGAGTATTACATAACACTTGAATTCAAAAATTACAACATAATTCATTCCATGCAAAAATTTATTTCATCTATAATATATCTATATATCAGTCATTGTAAACTTCATGGGATCTTAGGGAAAGAAAAAAATGGGTGTTCTCAAATCCTATGTAAGGGGTTAGGTATAGTGGAACCAACAATGAATCAATGAGAATAATAAAAATAGAAAGTTAAATAATTTAATACATATGCTATGAAAATATTAAATTGAGATGGAAGTGAGTAAAAAATATGACGAGGTAAATGACTGAAAACAAATGACATTTAATCAATATCATGACTATCATAACAAGATAAGTCATAATAGATATGGAAAGGAAAATAATTGAAACAAATTCCATTTAAAAAACTGAGAATAAAATGCATCTAGAGATAATTTCAGGGTCAAAATATCCTCGATATAAATAAATGAGTACAAAATGAAGGAAATGCTTAATTATTGGAAATCATGTTTCCTAGGTACATGGTAACTTTACCATCAAGACCTTTCAAAAGACGGTCTAAAACATATTGGGTAAAATTATATTTAGCTGGGGCTAGTCAAGTGATTTGTCCCATGATACTATTGTTGCGTCAAGGTGATTACATTAAATGGTCCTTAACCCTAATCATATTAATCAAAAACATTCATCATATATTGAATAATTGATTTAATTCATAAACAATGTGCCTTGTAAAATTTATTTATTGAGTAAAGAATATTGATTTATCAAAATTCACCTAGACAATAATAAAAAATTCAAAGTAAATACCATATGTAAAAATGGTATTCAATTTAGGAAATAATCATATAAAAGAAAAATAATGTTGATATTTAGGTTAAATTTATTGTCTAATAATCAAGAGAAGGTGAATATTTCAAATTAAAGTTATTGAATATAAAATTAATTAAGGAAGTGAATATCAATAATTCTCTTATTTAGAATGATCATAAACCATCCATAGGAAGAATAAGAATGGTATCAATATAACATATACCCATTAGAGTAAGATTAAAGGGTTTATTTCATTTATGAATAAAAATACCATAAAAATATCATTGAAAAAGTTCATGAGGAAAATATCCTTTTTATTTAAAAAAAATAAAATCATATTCTTTGAAAATCACATTTAAATAATAAAATTAAAAAAATCATCATAAAATTTTAGATTAATCATCAATGAAATTGAGGTCATGTTGTAATTTAATTCCTTACGTGTTATAAATAACATTCCTTTAACATAGTAAAATGGTTAGAAAAGTGTCTTGTTCGGAAAACAATAAAAAGGATACTTTGAAAACACTTTTTAAGAAAAAAATGGTGAAAATTTTATTTTATTAAATAATTTTTAAAAGTATAAATAAGATTTTTTAAAACACTTTTATAAAATATGTTTTTCTAAGAAAATGGATTTTTTATCCAAGATATAAATGAAGTCGTGTTTTATTAAAAAATATCAATAATTTTAAGTACCATAGAGTATGAAAATGGTATTATCACTTGGAAAATATCATGAATAATCATTATAGAATAAAATCATAAGTTTTATTACTTAATTATCATATAATTTCCTTTAATGGAAATTCAGTTCTAAAAAATCTTGATTAAAATGAGATTGTGAAATAAACCCTTAAAATGATCATAACATTGAAATGAGAATTAATTGATTAATAGATTATGTGTATCAACTATAAATCCACAAAAAAATTTATATAAACCAATATATAGTCAAAATTCATTATACACATAATCATTTAATATTGATGACAACGAAGAAGTAATATAGCCCAATGAAAACAAATTGAGTTTTGAACATTCTTTACTACTTGGTAACATTAATATCAAATCATCATTGATGAAATAATTCTATTTTAAACTTAAAATACCTTTATGAATGAATTATTCATGATATTACATGTCAATGGGGTAGTATATACACTATATAAAAGTAATTAGGTGTATATCATAACAATATGCCTCAATGAAATAAAATTGAGATGAAATATCTTACCTCTCAATTCCTTTTGGTCATACTTGTGTCAACCTCATGTATAGTGTTTTTAATCATGTTATTAAAAACTAAAATAACTATATTAATATTTATGAAATCATATATTATTCTTCTATAAAATCGTATCACCCTTTTGTTAATTAAGTTTATTTATTTTCATTGTTTCGGGTTTAATTGCTTTGTTTTTCGAGTATGTTTTGACTTATTATTTGTTCCACTTAATTAGATCATGATTTAATTATATATATAATGTATAAAATTATTTAAATATTATATATATTCAATATATATTTATTTATATTTATCCAAAAAAAATTTGATAGGAAAAGAAAAACATTGTTCATGGAGATGGTAGGTCATATGTACACATGAATGTTGTTTCAATTTTCTTATCAAATTGAATGAAAAGTAAATGAAATATATATATATTATCATTATATTATAATTCTTTTTTTCATATATGTAATTTATTTTTATTAAACTCATATTATATAGATTCCATATGAATCTTTAATGAATCACATCGCTTCATGAGGTGGTAGTTTGCCGTACACACAATCAACATTTTTGTATTACCAAAAAATAGATTGCACAATGGTATGTGTGTTATAATAATTATAGAATCCTAATAAAATAAATAAAATCATATATATCATACATAAACTAAAAATCAAAAACTATTCACATCCTTGAAAGGTGGTATTGGAAAAATGAAAGACATTAGTTCGCGAGGCGGTAGTCCGTCGTACACACTAACGATGATTTCGTAAACCATTTGATATATATGTGTGAAGTTTTAATTATTAATCATAAAATAACAACATATTATTATATTTAATATAATTAGGTATTATAAAATCATGTTTTAATAATAACTGAAGGAGCTTTAGAATGAAATAAAATAAAAAAGCTTTTAGATGGATAGTACCTTTGCTTCGAGTATCCTCTTTAGTTTTGCACTAAAACAGTAAAAGGTTTGATTTTTGAAACATAATATGGATTTTAGGATGAGTTTAGGGTATTTGAGAATTTATTTTTTAAATTCCTGGAAGAACTAAAGTGGTTTTAAGGTGTGAATAAAGAAGGATAAGGGGTGACCGTTTATAAGTGGGGGAGAGGACACACTTTCTATTTTTGAAAAGTATTGAGTGATCCCAAGTTTTTTATTTAAAGTGGAAAAAATATTGGAAAAATATAAATAATATAATTTATAAGGTCTAAATAATTCCATCCAATGTGTTTTGGACAAGTTTCTAGTTCATTTAGACCCTTAATTTTAATGTTTAGTTCATCAGTAAACTCATTTTTCTCTAAATCTCTATAATTAATTTTAACTATTTTCACAAATAATTTGGGTAAAAAATAAATTTGAACTTTTTAGAAGTTATGTATTATTATTATCCCAATTATTTAAAAAAAATTAAATTCACTCCCCAAAATTGGAAAAAAAATTAAATTAATCTGAGAAAGCAGTTTTTTTAAAACGAAAATGTTCAACGGTTTTTAATGCTTTTATATCAAACTTATGTAAAACATCTATTCAAATGAGCTATATTGGATTAATATATGTATAATTAAACTAATTTTAATTTAAACCCAATTCAATAATTAATTTAACATTATAAATTATTTAAATGAAAAGTCAATTTTCAATTAATATTTAGTATTTTTTTATATTCACAAGAAAATGAAATTCTAAAAAAATACCAAAAGTTTATCCTAAGATAATTTTGAAATTAGTATATAAATAATGGAGTTTATTTTTTAAAATAAAATTTATAAAGGTGTAAAAATTTAGTTTTAAATCAAGTGCACCATTAAAAGGCTGCAAAACAGCCTTTAAAAAAATTGATATTTTTATGCGTAAAATTGGATTTATTCTTATCATAACTCTATCAATTCTGTTGGATTAATTTTCAAAACAAAATTTATTATATAATATATAAACTTCATTAATATTATTAAATAATAGTTATTAATTTAATTTATTAGTATAAAATTCCTTTTTGGTATAAAAATAATTTCTTAATAAAAACATTTCCTTTATATTGAATTGAATTTTATGTTAATTTCTAATTAATTGGTAACCAATTAATTCAACCATATATTTTAATAATTTATTTAATCCTATTCATAACAAAAAATTTAATATATAGAATATAATTTTTATTTTAAATAATAATATTACTCATATTTGGTAAAAAAAATTCTTTCATGTAACGTAAGCCATAAAAGAAAGTCATTGTTTCGTGAAATGCAAGATAACTCACTATTTCATGCATTTCAAGATATAGAAATGATTGAATTTATTTAAAATAGTAAATTTATCATAATGTCTTGAGATTTTATGTTCCTTTCTATACTTTTTCTCATGTCATACATTTTTTCAAATATGATGTCCATATTTTAAAATTTCAGGCTGTTATATTCTACCCATCTTAAATAAATTACATCCTTGAAATTTAAAATTTTTCTCGATAATTAAGGGTTTGATATTTAGAAATTACATTGTTGAAAACCCCACATTGTAAAAAGTTTAATAAGATATCTTCATAATATGAGAGAATCAAATATACAAAGATCACATGGAATAACATATAACTATGTTTCTATATAGGAAAACATTGTTTGCATGTGAAGATTTAGAAATAGGGGAAAATTGAAAATAATTATAAAGATTGAATGAGTTTGTTGATCATAAGAAATTGAATGGTCAATGTAAAGGAGAGGACCTCAAATCCATAAATATAATAGGTGTGAAAAGTTCATTGATATCATCAGAATTTATGGTAATATGATAGAATTATATTTCAATATATTTTTTATAAAGTGGTGTAACTATTTTACTATCTAAGAATAAAAGGAAATATACTTACTTGATACATTTATATTTTATGAGTACAAATTAATCCTTTGGTTTTACTTCAATTAATTTATAATTAATCTCTTATTCAAATAAATAAATATCCAAAAATGAATTTTTTTATCCCTGAACCACTAAAATTTAATTTTAATGAATCCTAAGATCCATTTAGTGAAAAATCCCTTCATCTGTCTTTAACTATTTTCCAAAACCAATATGGTTAATACATTAATCTCTAAACCTCAAATGTAATACTATTGGTTCATCATTGATATTTATTCATAAAAATGTTAAACTAGAAATAATGACATATTAACCAATACATCATGTAGTACAATGGTAGTCGTTAAACACATATAATCATTCGGTCATGGGTTTAATCCCCACCACCTTACTGGATGTGACGGGTTGTCACCAAACATATAGGTTATCCTTTTTATAAACTATATTAATATAATTACAATGATGTTCCCAAAAATAATATGGAAATCCTTGAAATAATTTTAATAATTAAATAACCATTTTACTATGGTTTTAAATAAAACTTGTTATATTTTTTTCATAGATTATAACAATCATATTTGACTTCCATTGATGATCATATAAATCAAAATGGAAATAAATACCTTCAGACTTATTTCTATAAAATGTAATAGAAGTATTCCTCTAATTACTTTTCCAATAAATAAATTATTTCCATAAATTTCTCTCAAAGTATCCATAATCTTGTGACATTCCTACCATGTAAAACCTAAAAATAGGTGTTAAGGAATTTGAAATTATGATCAATATTAAACTAACTAACCATTATGTTATCCATAACTCTCGTGTTAATGAATACATGTGATCTTCTAAAATTTAACACAATACTTACATGTTTCATATAACAAAAATATCATTGGTAAAATTCTTCTACAATGTAATTCTTAAATACTAATACATAAATACTTCATCCATTTCATTTCAATACATTTCTTTACTTATTCTAGGTTTTAACCATATAATAATTATATGAGGTCTAAATCATGACACCTTATATTCAATCTAATATACCTTGGGTTTAACCTAGATCATTCATTTCCATGATCTATTCAAATCATTCATAGTTTTTTTTAAAGAAAATATGAATTATCCTAAGCATACCCCCAGTACTTAAGTAAGTCCCATTGTCATGTACCATGTTATGCTTGAGTCAAGCCCAACGTGACTTTTTCAATGTAATTAATCCAAGGTACATCCATGCCAAAACCATGTCCACTTGTAGTATCTATACAGGGATGTATTATAAGAAAAAACCACATAAATTCTATCTTACCAAAACATTATGATGTTATTATATACTTATCCTCAAAGTATATTTTAGCTTTATATTCTCTAGTAAGTGTTTTCTTAAATATTGTACCCAATATTTATACTAAAAATTATCTGATACCAACGGTAGTGACCCCAACCCCAGTAGCCTGGAACCAGTGCCTAAAACCATTACAATGGAATAAGATACAAGTAATTGCATCCCAATGGACCCATATTTTTAGTAGACTTGGTAAACATGATACAAAAATGGGTTTTAGATAACATTTTAATAAACATATTACAACGTACTTTTTTAAGAAGAACATTATTCCATCTACAATATCCCAATATATAAGTCATATTAAACTTCCTGGAATCCTAGGGAAAAGGAAACAAAATAAGGGTGAGCTTAAATACTCATTAAGGGTTAAATATAGTGGAAGCAACATTAAATCAATGAGCATAATCAATATGAAAAGGTAAATAACTTCACACTCATTACATATTATTAATAAATTGAGAAGTGATTAAACAATATGGAAAGGTAAATAATTGAAAACACGTGTTATTTGATGAATAACATGACTATCAGAATTGGATAAGAAGTAATCAATATGGAAGGTAAATAACATAAAAACATGGAATTTAAATAACTACGAATAAAATGAATCTTGATATAATTTCATAGAGAAAATATACTTCATATAAATAATAAGATACTAAATGAATTTAATGATTTAGATACCAGGTTTATCAGGTATATGTTACCTTTACTATCAAGACCTTTCACAAAACGGTTTAAAATATACTGGGAAAACCCAGATTTAGATGAGTTTATCCAAGTGATTATTCCCATGAGGCTACCAATTCATTTAGGGGATTACTTTAAATGGTCCCTATACCATATTATATCATTCCAAAACATTCCTCATATGTTGAATAATTGATTTAATTCCTAAAAAATATGTCTTATCAAATTTTTGTAGTTAGTAAAGATTAAAGACATGTCAATTTTTTCACATATAGTCAAATAACATTCAAAGTGAACACCATATGTAAAAAATGTAATTTGATTTAGGAAATAATCAAATCCATGATAAATAATGTGGATATTTAGTGGAAATTTAATCACTAATGATCATAGGAGAATGAACATTTCAACGGAAAATTGTTGATTAGAAAATAGTTAAGGAAGTTAATGTTATATTTTCCTAAGTCATAATGATCATAAACCATCTAGAGGAATAATAAATTTGTTATCAATATAACATATAGCCATTAGAGTAATAATAAATGGTTTATTTCATTAATGAATATAAATTCCATAAAAATATATTTAAAAATGTTCTTGAAGAAAATATCCTTTTCACTTTGAAAAATATTTAGTAAATAATTTTCTTTAAAAATCACATTTAAATAAATTTTATTTAAAAATATGTTCATAAATATACATAGTAAGATTTAAATAAATGATTTCCATGTTGGTGGGTAATGTAACACCCTGACCCCTCTAGGCTGGAGCCGATGCATTACTTGTGATATTGGCATGGTTATAAGGAATGGGAACGATCAGTTTAGTAGTCTTGAAGAAACTAGATACATATATGTAACTCAAATTACATTGGAAAAGGTTACGAAAAACAAGACATGACAAAAACTAAAAACTACATCCATAAGAACTCAATAGATGATCTCATCTTCATCACTTGTTGAAGGTATAAAATGAAAGGGGTGAGCTCAAACACTTAGTAAGGGTTAAATATAGTGGAAGCATGAATAATATGATAAGTGAATCATAGTCAATCTGATATAATAAATATAGCATGGTGAATGAATGAAAAACTAAAACCATTAATAAACTGAAAATGAAACTGCATCCATAGGTTTTGTCATAGTGAAAAACTCAAGGATAATAACATTAACTGATAATGAATAAAGAGAATTATTATTAATTGGACTTCATGTATCTAGCACATGAAACCATAATACCATAAAAACAGTTTACTATTGTGGGTAGAAACCCATCTGATTTTTAGAAACTAACTCTAAGGGTTTTTCGCCAACTAGCATGTCTCATGAGACCTACCGATGCATCGAGGGGCTGTAGTGGGACCCACACACCTCTAAATCCAAATTATTCCTTATAAAATGATTCAATACAAGATCAATATTCCTTTTCAATATACTTATAGAGTATAGAATATAGATTCATCAATAACATCCTAAATATACATCGTATGTGAAATGGTATACGGTTTAAACAATAAACATATCCATGAAATGAGATTATGGATATTTAATAGAAATATAATTTCAAATGTAAAGTGATCTCAAATGGGAAGTAGGTACACCACATAAGGATTATTAGGTGCACAATACAAAGTTAGTCACAACAAAGGGGGTATTCTTGAACAAAAGTGAGAGAGAGGATCCCTTACAAAGATTGTGTCATTAGAGTGACGATAAATCAAGGATGTATTTATGTGTTACAAATAAAAATCAAAAAAATATAAGTGGAGATACAGTATAAAATAATCATTGGTCATTCACACATATTCCTAGAACAATGTAACCAATGAAATAGATGTTTAACTCAAAGAATGAAAATTGAGTCAAGCAATCCCTTACAATCAGACATGTATTTTGGAAACAGTTTTGAAAGTTTCTTTTAAAACAGGTAACTATCCATATAATAGGTAAGTATTCTGGTTGGTGTCAATATATAGAATACTCACATATAATTTATTTGGAGTACATAACAATACATAATAAATTCATTGAGGAAATTAGACAATAAAAGTTACCCGAAAGAAAATAGAAGTTCGGGTAGAAAACCCTTACCACAATGTAATCGGTCGAATCATATGACCAGAACTTAATAAACCACAAATGAATAATTGAATACCATGATTATAAAGAGAATAATGTAATTATATATCAAATGTCAGTACACATATACCACATAAATAGTTGGAGAACAATGGAAATCCCACATAAATGAAAGTGAGATGAGAAACCCCTTACCTTATGCTTGAAGGTGTTCTTGACTTGTTAGTAAAGACCTGAATAAAAAAATTTGATTATTAATTCATAATTCCAGAACCTATTTTATATGTAATTGATATGGTGTAACCTTATTAAGTTCATTAATGTTTTTTTTGTTGGATTTAAGAGATTCAATTTTATTGTTTTGGAAGCATTTTCTTACTTGGTTTCATGCTTTGTTTACTTGTATTCATGAATGGAAGCTGGTTTGAAATATGGTTAAACATCCAGAATTGTTAATATACATTATTAGTGAAATTAAATATACATAACTATATTATAATTATTCTTGGTTATATTCCATGATGATGACTCATTCGATGATTTAAAGATAAATGCGTGAATTTGGCTTGGCAGTTTTGTGCTAAATAAACATGATTTGTATTTTTATTCTATATTGTGAACGTTTAAATATTCCAGAACATTAATAAAGATAAAATACATGTATTATGACCTATTTCAACCATACATTTGGTTTCATGACCAGACTTGAAAGAATTAATGGAAATTGAAATCACATCGTCCATGATGTCGGTAATTCGACACATCACAGACAATGTTTTTATTCCTTAAATAATTGAGAGAGGAGAAGAATAATGATGAAGATCTTTCCATAAACATGAGAAAATCCAGAATATAAAAGATTCTGGAGCTTCCATGCCTCTTGGTTAAGAGGAGGTGAGTAAGGAATAAGAAAATAAAGAAATCCTAAAATGAAAGAAAACTTGATAAATTTCTCACGAAAATTTGGCAGCCTAACAGCGTCTCTTAAAAACTCATAAATAGAGTTTGATGAGATGAATGGAATATCTCATCATTAATACATAATATTTAAATTAAGGGGAAATATTTAATGAAATATACAAACACAAACCAAATGGAATGGAAGAAAATAAGACAAAATGAAAGAAAAGAAAAAAAATAAAGGAGGTTGTTTACCTCTTGATCTCTTCTCCTTGAGATCCTTCTTAAGGGCTTTGGTTTTGGTATTTTGGTGAGACCAAAAGCTCTAGGACGTGTGGAATAGACTTGAGAAGGGTAATTGGGCATAACTTTGAGGAGCTTCAAGGCTTAGAGGAGTGAAGAGAAGAGGTAGTGGTGGGGGGTTTTTATAGTGGAGGAGAGGGGTAATTTTTGAATATTTAATTCATTATTTTATTATTCACCTCAAGACAACCAATAGTATTGTTTCATGTGACCCCTAATAGTAATAATGGCATGTGAGTTCAAAAAAAGTGGGCTTACATCATAATTCCATCACCTATGATGCATTAAATCAAGTATTTATCATTTATCGTATTTTATCGTATTTTACTATTCATCAAACATTCTTGAATTTCAGAAAAATCCCAAAAATTTACCCTAACCATTTTTCGACGTGTAGAATTCAAAAATGAAGTCCATTTTTGAAAAATAATTTTCTAAATATTATTAATTTAACTTTTAAATAAAATAATACTTAATTCAAAAATTAACAGTTCTAATTCTACAGATAGTTCTTTATTACAATGAAAAATTAACCAAGATGTTATTATCTTCTAGCATTCAGAAAATAAAATAATAATAAAATTTACTATTCATTAGGGTCATATTACTATTCATATTACTATTCATAAGGGTATGTTACTATTCACCAAAAATCAAGTTTGTTCCATAAGACTCTAAATGACTTACTGGTCACAACTATAGATGACAGTTATTCAAAATTCCAAACATAGTAGAGGAAAAGTTGTGTTTAATGGATAGATTATAAAATTAATTCTATAATAAATCTATTTAAAAATTCTTGGGGTGTTACATTATTCCCTCCATCGAAGAATTGTGTCCTTACAATTCATTTCACAACCACAAAAGAATGCTCTCGGATGTTCTTACCACATCTCCCATCATAGAGGATCCTTAGGAGCGTTCAGCAGAAAACCCAAATTGATGCTCAACTCCTATAGTTCTCTTACCCAGACACACCACGGATAGAAGGGTTTGAACTCTTGTATCAAACACTCGGGTTTCCAGAGGGAGGCTCGAATGGTAGAAAGATTGGAAATGTCTAAATAGACCAACACACGAAGAAATCTCTGAACTATATCTCGACTGAGAACATCTAATTCGTAGATGTTGTTGTAGAGGCTAAAACTGAGGGGTTGGTACATGTAGGCCGCACAAAGGTTTCCCTCCAAAGTTTCCTCTTGAAAAAATAACCTCGACGTGTAGTTCCAGCCTAGGGTGAAACAAAGAAATAGCCCTTCGTGGTATTTTCCTCTTCGCCTATACTCAGCCAATTGTGCCATGGCTATGCGGTAGTAAATGGAAGCATTCCCTTGACAGGTCCGGAGAATGTCTGGACTGTTTGTCACATCATATAGTTGTTTACATGTTTTTCGCAAGTTTGCGAGAGGTAGATACTCCTCTTCATAGGTTTTGATTGAAATAATCTCCAGTACCTCCACAAGAAGAGATAACATATTGGTTTGTCCTTCCATTTGATATTTTATTATGAAAGTTCACTTAGTGATACTCATTCAAAAGTATAACTGATGGATGGATAATAAAAAGAAGAGACAACATGTTATATTCTTATATAACCACTGGTTCAAAAAGTAAAACTGAGATAATTGTTTCCCAAGTCCCCCAATACACTAATCCTCAACCTAGTTCAATGATTTCAATCTCGCAACACTAGACACATGTTACTCCCAAAGTCCCTTTACCAAAAACACCACTGATGCTAGGGTGCTGACAACCTCAGGTGGATTCCTAAGGTAGTATTTAGTTTCTCTATTTCCTCAGCCTAGACACACTACAAACAACTAGGGTTGAATCTGTGCTTAAAGCACTCAGGCTTTCATAGAGAAACATGTGAAGTGTGGAGGTCGAAAATTTCAGTGTAGACTAAATCCCTATAATTCCCACGCACCACATAATTCTTGAAGATATTGATGTCGTAAAGTTCTCCATACATACTAAAACTCAGGATCTGGAATAGGTATGTCACTCTATGGTCACCATCCAAAGCAGTTTCTAGAAATTTACCCACATCTCGGTAGTTATCAGCCAGAGTGAAACATAGAAAAAGAGCTTCATGATACTTTCCTCTTTTCCTATATACAGAAAATTGTGCATATTCAATATGGAAATACACCATATTTTTTCCTTGGTAAATATGGAGAATGTTTAAATGATTCGATACTCGATGGAGTAGTTTACAAGACAGACATAAATTGCCTTAGGGCTGGTCCTCTTCGGGGCATGTCTTGAAAATTATAGTCTCTAATAATTCGGTAGGTAGGGATAAAATATTGGTTGGTTGACTCATATCTTCCATCTTAAAATTATTAGTAAATCAACTTTCAGTATGGAAAATCCATTTTAATCCAACATATCAAATCAGAGAATAAAACATGATTCATTTAGACATGATTTATAAAACCCAAGAAATTACACAATCCCCTGCTCCCTTTCACAAAACATTAGTATAGACTTCCTGACATCCTTGGTGATGCCCTTCTACCTCCACCTCCTAAGGAGGATGGTACTATTCAACTCTAGTCCCAGGGAAGAACAAAGCTCGCAGGTCTCATCTTCCCAAATACACTCTCGATAATTTGGATCGTGGTTAAACCCAAGCTCTCGTTTAATACATGTGGTTTTCCAGAGATAGGCATGAGTAACATCAAGTTTCATGACATCCACTTGGATTTGGTTCCTAAATATCTTTTGAACCACGTCATATTTGAAGGATTCGATGAAAGATTCAAAATCGCAGAGGTCCCCAAGCATGCTGAAACACAGTATTTGGTATATAAAGACTGTGTGGAAGTCCAACTCCTTTTCAGCTTCTCTGAAAGCCGTGAAGGCCAACCATTTCCTATTCTGGGTGAAACTCAAGAAGAGTCCCTCACAGTACTTCCCTTTATTTTTATAATTCTTGAATAGTGCATTGGCCATTTGATTATACACAACTTCCGATCCCCGGAATATTAAAAGGACATTTGAGTTGTTCGACAATTGGTAAAGAAGCTTGCAGGATAGTCAGAGGTTTCCAAAGGGTTCATAGTCTTCCATACACGAAATAACAATTATAGTCTTGAGGATTTCCATGGGAAGTGAAAAAAGACTTTTGCCTTCATTTTCCATCTGAAAATTAAGAATACATCGCTCTTAGTATTATTTATGTAACTTTTGAATTGTTTAGTTCGAGTTTCTAGAGTTATTCAAACCCAATGCTATGAGTAAAATTTACATAAACTCCCTTATAATGGGTTGTAAAAATAATATGAATTATCCTAAGCATATCCCCCAGGACTGTTGTAACCAAGAGTGTAGAAAGGCATGTTGTCGTGCACTAATTCCTGTTTGAGTCTAGCTCAAAGCGGTGTTTTCGGGTTTTACCCCTAGATACATCTGTGCTAGAGCCTCCTCTACCTGCTCATATCCAGACATGGATGTATTTCTTGAAAGATCCACATAATATATTCCTTACCAAAATACCAGGATGTTCTTGTAATTTTATCCTCAAATACTGCCATAGGGCTATGTTCCCTACTATAAATTTCCTATTCTAGTTTCCCAGTGTTCTACTATAGTTTATTTGACACCAACTGTAACACCTCAACCCTTATAGGCTAGAGCCGATGCATTACTTGTGATATTGTCATGGTTAGAAGGAATTAAAATCTCAAAGGAATGATCAGTTTTGTAGTCTTGAAGAAACTATATACATAGATGTAACTCAAATTACATTGGAAAAGGTTACGAAATACAAGTCATGACAAAAACTAAAAATTGCATCCATAGGAACTCAATAGATGATCTCCTCTTCATCAGCTGTTGAAGGTAGACAATGAAAGGTGTGAGCTCAAAAACTTATTAAGGGTTAAATATATAGGATGCATGAATAAAATGATAACTGAATCATATTCAATCTGACATAATAAATATGGAATGGTGAATGAATGAAAAATTAAAACCATTAATAAACTGAAAATGAAACTGCATCCATAGGTTTTTTCATGGTGAAAAACTCAAGGATAATAACAATAACATATAATGAATAAAGAGAATGATTATTAATTGGACATCATGTATCTGTCACATGAAACCATAATACCATAAAAATGGTTTACTACTGTGGGTAGAAACACGTCTATTTTTTGGAAACAAACTCGAAGGGTTTGTTGCCAACTAGCTTGTCTCATGAGACCTACCAATGCATCGAGGGGCTGTAGTGGGCCCCACCCACCTCTAAATCCAAATAATTATTTATAAAATGATTCAATACAAGATAAATATTCCTTTTCAATACCCTTATAGAGTATAGAATATGGATGCATCAATAACATCCCAAATATACACCGTATGTGAAATGGTATACGGTTTAGATAATAAACATATCCATGACATGAGATTATGGATATTTAATAGAAATATAATTTCAAATGGAAATTGATCTCAAATGGGAAGTAGGTACACCACTTAAGTATTATTAGGTTCACAATTCAAAGTTAGTCACAACAAAGGGGATATTCTTGAACAAAAGTGAGAGAGAGGATCCCTTACAAATATTGTGTCATTAGAGTGACGATAAATCAAGGAAGTATTTATGTGTGACAAATAAAAATACACACAATATAAGTGGATATATAGTTTAAAACAATCATAGGTCATTCAAACATATTCTTGGAGCAATGTAACCAATTAAATAGACGTTTAATTCAAATAATGAAAATTGTGTTAAGCAATCCCTTACAATCGGACATGTATTTTGGAAACAGTTTTGAAAGTATCTTTTAAAATAGGTAACTATCCTTATAATATGGAAGGATTCTGGTTGGTGTAAATATACATAATACTCACACATAATTTATGAAGAGTACATAACAACACATAATAAATTCATTGAGGAAATTAGACAATAAAAGTTACCCGAAAGAAAATAGAAGTTTGGGTAGAAAACCCTTTCCACAATGTAATCGGTCAAATCATATGACCAGAACTTAATAACCCTCAAATGAATCATTGAATACCATGATTATAAAGAGAATCATGTAATTATATATCAAATGGATGTACACATATACCACATAAATAGTTGGAGAACAATGGAAATATCACAGAAATGAAAGTGAGATGAGAAACCCCTTACCTTATGCTTAAAGGTGTTCTTGACTTGTTATTAATGACCTGAATAAAAAAAATAGGATTAATAATTCATAATTTAAGAACCTATTTTATATGTAATTGATATTTTATAACCTTATTATGTTCATTAATGGCCTTTTTGTTGGAATAAAGAGATTCAATTTTATTGTTTCGGAAGCATTTTCTTACTTAGTTTCATGCTTTGTTTACTTGTATTCATGAATGGAAGTTGGATTGAAATATGGTTAAATATACAGAATTTTTAATATAAATTATTAGTGATATTAAAGTGACATAAATATCTTATAATTATTCGGGTTATATTCCATGATGATGACTCATTCGATGAGTTAAAGATAAACGCTTGAATTTGGCTTGGCAGTTTTGTGCTAAATAAACTTGTTTTGTATTTTTATTCCATATTATGAACGTTTAAATATTACAGAAGATTAATAAAGATAAAATACTTATATTATTACCTGGTTAAACCATACATTTTGTTTCATGGCCATACATGAAAGAATTAATGGAAATTGAAATTACATCGTCCATGATGTCGGTAATTCGACACATCACAGACAATGGTTTTATTCCTTAAATAAGTGAGAGAGGAGAAGAATAATGATGAAGAATTTTACATATACATGAGAACATACAGAATATACAAGATTTTGGAGCTTCCATGCCTCTTGGTTAAGAGGAGGTGAGGAAAGAATAAGAAAAGAAAATAATCCTAAAATGAAAGAAAACTTGATAAATTTCTCACGAAAATTCGGCAGCCTACCGACATCTCTTAAAAACTCATAAAAATATTTTGATGAGAGGAATGGAATATATAATCATTAATAAATAATATGGACAGTTAGGGGGAATATTTAATGAAATATCCCAACACAATCCAAAGGGAATGGAAGAGAATAACATAAAATGAAAGAAAAGAAAGAAAATAAAGGAGGTTGTTTACCTCTTGATCTCTTCTCCTTGAGATCCTTCTTAAGGGCTTTGGTTCTGGTCTTTTGGTGAGACCAGAAGCTCTAGGACGTGGGTAATAGACTTGGGAAGGGTAATTGGGCAGAACTTTGAGGAGCTTCAAGGTTTAGAGGAGTGAAGAGAAGAGGTAGTGGTGGGGGATTTTTATAGTGGAGGAGAGGGGTAATTTTTGAATATTTAATTCATTATTTTATTATTCACCTCAAGAAAACCAATATTATTGTATCATGTGACAACTAATTGTAATAATGGAATGTGAGTTCAAACCAAGTGGGCTTACATCATCCTTGCGTCACCTATTATGTAGTAAATCAAGTATTTAGCATTTATCGTATTTTATCATATTTTACTATTCATAAAAAATTATTGAATTTTAGAAAAATCCCAAAATTTTACCCTAACCATTTATCAACATGCAGAATTCAAAAATAAAGTACATTTTTGAAAAATAATTTTCTAAATATTATTAATTTAACTTTTAAATAAAAGCATACTTAATTCAAAAATTAACAGTTTTTATTCTACAACTACTTCTTTATCACAATGAAAAATTAACCAAGATGTTATTATCTTCTAGCCTTAATAAAATAAAATTATAATAAAATTTAATATTCATTAGGGTCATATTACTATTCATTAGGGTATGTTACTATTCACCAAAAATCATGTTTGTTCTATCAGACTATAAATGACTTACTGGTCACAACTCTAGATGACAATTATTCAAAATTCCAAACACAGTAGAGGTAAAGATGCATTTAATGGCTAGATTATAAAAATAATTCTATAATAATTCTATTTAAAAATTCTTACGGTGTTAAAGGTAATTTCTTATATGATGTAAAGTACATTTCTTTTTCATGGCAAAAAGAGTAAAAATGCCCCTTATTCAGAAAGAATCAAAATTATTCAATTGAAAAAAATAAAAAATAAAAAATAGGTAAAATTTTAATTTATTAAATTATTTTTAAAATTATAAATAAAAAAATTAAAAAACATTTTCTAAAATACATGGTTTTGTAAAAAAAACTATATTTCCATCCGAAGAGGGAGATGGAGTTAGATTTTACTACAACATTTTCTCATTACTTTTAATTACCAATGAGTGAAAAAATGATACAATCAATTTAAAAAATCTTGAATAACCATAGAAGAATAAAATTAAAGGTTTTATTATGAAATGATCGTATCATTTCATTTCATGTAAATTCATGATTAAATAATCCTGATTAAAATGAGATTGTGAAATAAACCCTTAAAATGATGTTACCATTGAAGTGAGAATTAATCAATGAATAAATTATGTATATCAACTATAAATACCCATAAAATATGTTTAAATGCAATAATAGATATTAAAAGTCATTATACACATAATAATTGAATATCTATGACAATATAGAAGTAATATAATCCAATAAAAAGAAATTGAGTTATAAAATTTCTTTACTATTTTGTAAATTTAATCTCAAATCCCCATAGAAGGAATAATTCAATTTGAAATTTAAATAAAATGATTAATGAATTAATAATGATATTACATTTCAAATGGTTATTATATACACCATTTAAAATTAATTAGTTTCATAGCATTTCAATATACCTCAATAATTTGAAATTAAGACGAAATCCCTTCCCTCACACATTCCTTTTGCTTATACTAGTATTAACATCATGTATTGTGGTTTTAAAATGTTATTAACTAACAAAAAAACGTATTAATATGTGTGATATAATATAATATTCTTTTATAAAATTTTATCACATGTTGTTAATAATCATTCGTTATTTTTATTGTTTTGAGTGTCAATTTTCTTATTTTTCGAGTATATTTTGAATTTTTATTATTTTTTCATATTAATTTGTCAGTATTTAATAATATATAGAATTTAAAACATTATTTAAATATAATATATATTTATTTAGATTAATCAATAAAATTTGCGGATAAATAAATTAAATACACTGTTTATGGAGATGGTAGGTCATACATACGCATAACCATTGTTTCCATTTTCTGGACATATTGAAGGAAAATAAATTTTATATATAAATATATATATTATCATTACAGTATAATTTTTATGTCATATATATCACAAATTTTTTATTAAAATCAACCTTAATATATTCCATGTAAAGCATGAATGAATCATGTCTCTTCGTGAGGCGGTAGTCTGCCATCCACACAAGCGACGTTATCTTATTCCCACAAAAGATAAAGTATATTTATGTGTGATATAATAATTATATAATAATTATAACATAATTAATATCATATATATCATATATAAACAATAAATCCATCATTACTCCCAACCTTGGTAGGTGGTAATGGAAAATTGAACAAAATCGGTTTGCAAGGCGGTAGTATGCTGTACACAAAAAAAAGATAATTTCATAAACTATTTGATGGATTTGTTTGAATTTTTTGGTCATAACCATAAAATAAAAAACATATAGTAGTTTTTTAGATACATAAGTTATTATATAATCATGTTATAATAGGAATTAAAGGTGGTGGATAAAGAAATAAAATAAGAATGCTTTTAGAAGAATATTACCTCCTTTACAGGTATCCTCCTTAGCTTTGCACTAAAACCTTCAATGGATTACTTTATTCCAGAACTAAGGATTATAGGATAAGGATATAAATATTGGTAATTTAATTTTTCAGGTCATGGATGAACCAAAGTGGATTTTAGGTGTGAATAAAGAAGGAGAGGGTGTGGCCTTTCATAAGTGGGGGAGAGGACACAATTGGTGTTTTTGAAAAGAATTGAGTGATCCCACATTTTTTTCATAAAAAAGTTTCTCCAATAGTAGTAATATATATATCCTATAAGTTATAAGGAATATATATGTTCATAAAAAGTGTTTTTGACAAGTTTCTAGGTCATTTGGACCCTTAAGATCAAAGTTTATTCCCTTGGTAAACTCATTTTTCTCTTAATCGGTGTAATTATTTTTTATTATTTTCACTAATCATTTTGGTGAAAAAATAAGATAAACTTATTATAAATTATAAATTATTATGATTCTAAATATTGAATCCATTTTTTCAAATTAAATCCACATAAGTAGAAAAACATAATTTTAAATTTATCCTGCAGAAGTAGTGAGAAAGCGGGTTTTTAAAATGAAAATGTTAAAAAGTATACTATGTTTTGATACAAAAATTACATATGAAATTGATTAAAATTTAATAAATTGGATTAATAGATGTATAATTGAACTATTTTTAATTTCAATATAATTTAAAATATAATTTAAAATAATAAATTATTTAGGTGAAAAATTAGTTTTCAATTAAAATTCAGTACTTTTCACACTTCATCAAAAAATGAAAGTTCTTAGAAAATACTGAAAATTAAACCTAAGATAATTTTGAAATTCCTAATTTCAAATTGAATTTTATTTTTTCAATTAAACTTTATTAAAGTCTCAAAAATTATTTTTAAAGTATGTCCACCATTAAAAGGCGACAAAACTATCTATTCAAAAATACAACTTTTTATGCATAAAATTAGATTTATTCTTATGTTATATCTATCAATTGTAACATCTAGAGTTTCAATTTTATATGTTTTTGTCATTTAAATATTATTAATAGTAATATTAATTCAAAAAATATTATTGAATAATAATTTATTCAATAAATATAGAAATTATTATGAAACTAAAATGATGTTTAAGTCAATATATTAATTTATTAAATATTTTTATTGAAATATTGTTCATGTCTTGTTATGATGTCTTAATGAATGTTAATAAATTATTTAAATTTTAATTTAACACTTTAAATAAAAAATACTTAAATTTATATATGGTAATTTCAACAAGTAATTTTAGTAAAAATTTTATTTACAATTTTACAATTAAAAAATTATGATTTAGAAGTTAATTTTAAAATTTAATGGTAATGATATTAATAATAATAATTATTATTATTGTTAAGACATATTATTGTTAAAAAAACAACAAAAATTATCATTATTTTCGAAGTTATGTATTTTATTTTTAATACTATAGGTAATATGTTTTATTTTAAATAAATAAAATTTTAAACTCAACATATTTTAACTATTATAAATTTATAATGTTTTGTGAATATTTTAAAGTAGGAAATTATAATTAGTATTATTAATTATATATATGTAATTATGTATTATGAAATTTTGAATTATAAAATATTAAAATCATTTAAAATAAAAATTAGATATAAAATAAAAAGAACTGAAGATAAGAATAATAAAAAAAATGAAATAAAAATAGGATAAGGAATATGATGCTGAAAAAATGGGGGTTAACCCCATTTGGGAGAAAATGAGTCTATAGGGATCCTGGTCTAGGAAATGGTGTTTGGTTTTTTGAAGGCTGAACAATCTCAGTTGAGCTCGTCTGTGAACCAAAGGAAAATCAGGGATTTTGATTTTAGAAGAACCGATGGTTTCAGGAGTAGAAGCCAAGTGTGATAGAGGTCGAGCATAATGGATCAAATCTGAGGTATTTTGAACGCTGGTGTACCATATCTGATTTCAAATTCCAAAAACAGAAAATGTTGAAGTTTATAAACATAGATGGATTCAGTAGTCTCTTCCTTATATTTTTTCAATATGATCTACTGTAGATAGTTTTGTATTTTTTGGATCAGTTGTAACCTATTTTTCATATTATTTTATGTTGTAACTCCATATTCATGGTTTACCTATATTTCTCTATTCGGGGTGAGTCGATATATTTTAATTATATGGATTTTTCATTTGGTATTGGGTTGCTTTAAGTTTTATTTTTCAATTCCCCAGCCCAATGTCCCTTTGGAATTATTCTTCATTATTCCTTCTTTACACTCACTAGATTAATTTTAGGTGTTAAGATCAAATAGTTTAGAAGAAACTCATTTATAATTCTACCTCATTCAGAATCTATCTCAATAAAAGTTTTTCTATCTACACAATCTATTTGTTTTTTTGGTTGTATATAAGAGTGAGTTGAGAGGTTTTTGTGAGAAATACTATCTTGGGTGGTAGAGGAGGGAAGCAATGTTTGTTTTCATTTCTCAGTATTCCAGTCAGGATGTATGAGAGAAAATAAGAAGAAAACCAATTCATTCAATTTATGTAATTAAATTTTATAAGGGAAAATATTATTATTTTCTAAAGCCTCTTATTTCAAAATTATACATGTTCTATATTTTTAAAAAAATATTTCCAAAGGATTTATTTCAAAAAAAAAATGTCTTGTAAAGTATTTATTTAAAAAAATTATATTCATTGAAAATTATGTATACATTTATAGCTTATTGTAAATTACAAAACACAATTATATGAAAATTATGTTCTTATTCAAAATTAATTATATATTAAATAATTATAATGTTTTATTTTTTTAAAATTAATATGATAAATTATTAATTATTTTAATATAAATATATATTTTATAATTTTAAACCATAAAAAATTGTTATTATTAAATTTTGTGTTAATTTTTTTGTTTTAGAATTTATATTTATTAAATCTCAATTTAATTTTTTAACTTTATCATTTTTATGCATATCATGAATTTTAATTTTTGAAAAGATCATGTATATTTGGATAAATTTCCATATTCAATAATTAAATATGACATTTCATTCATTTTTTTAATACAATCAATTGTTTAATTTTAATAAGTTTATGTTTATGTGTTTTAAATTTAGAAATTAAGTTGAAATACGGATTTCCCCTACTGGTTTTTTAAAAAGTGATTTATCAAATATGGGAAGTTCTAAAATTAATTTATACTATAAAAATAATTCAAGTATATATTTTGGAAGGGTTTTTAATGGGTTATGATTATGAAAGGTGGGGTCTTCTGAATGTTTTCTTAAAAATTAAATTCGGAAAGTAGGTATCAAACGAGTTGATGAGGTATGGGGAGTGAACTCACAACATCATAGGACATTTTCATACCAGTGATAATGCTTTTGGCCACATGGTTTTCATAGGATCTTCCATGTATCAGTTGAAACCATAAAACAAATTTTTATTTTCAAATGAATTGCTAAATCCAAATGATTTTCAAATAGTATTTTTGAAATGATAAGTATTTTTTAAAAGTTTAAAAAAAATAATATGTCAAATATATATTTTTGTCATAAAAGGTTTTATATGAGTTTTTAAATGAGTTTTTATAGAATTATTTTTCACTAGTTTTAAAACCCCTTACTAGGAAATTTTATGTTCATCTCATATTCTAAAAAAATCACTGGTACCATAAAAGTTATAAAAATGATGACATCTCTTTTGGAGTTAGTGCACACAAAATGAATTAGTTATTTTATTATATTTTTTACAACTTTGATAAATTGTATAGTGTTGTCTAGTTCTCCAAAATCTAGACCCGAAAAGGACTTTGAATGTAATATGTACTTTTTATTTGTTTAGTAATCTTTTATTAAAAAATACATAATATTTTTAGCACTGATTCTAGAAGCATGGATGTGAGGTCGTTACAGTTGGTATCAGAGCAACAGTTTAGGAAAAATTCGAGATTATGCTTTGTAATTTAAGGATAATCTAAGTGGTAGAGTATATATTTCTATAAATTCTAGTTTTTCTTAATTCTAAAGATGAAAATTCAAAAAAAAATTAATCATAATAAATGAATTGTGAGGGTACAATTCTTTTAATAAGGGCAGAATGTAACCTATTGAGTTTAATTTTTTTTTTCATTTTTTATTAATGAAATAATAATAATAATAATATGAATAAAAAAATATTAATGAATAATAATTTAGTAAATTAAAAATGAATTATAATTAAACTAAAATAATTTATTAAGCTAATATATTAATTTATTATGTTTTTTTACTAAATTTTTTTCATATTTTATTTTGATGTTGTATAAAAATAAATAAATTATATAAATTATAATTTAACACTTTAAATAAAAATACTTAAATTCATATAAGGTTATTTTAAGAAGTAATTTTTATAAAATTTTTATTTGAAATTTTATTATTAGGAAATTATGATTAAGAAGATAATTTTGAAATTCGTAAGTAATTATATTAATAATAATAATTAAATGTAACACATATTATTGTTAAAAAAAATTTTTGTTATTATTTTCTAAGTAATATATTTTATTATGAATAATAAAGGTAATATAATTTATTTGAAATAAATAAAATTTTAAAGTCAACATATTTTAACAATTATAAATTTATAAAGTTTTATGAATATGTTTAAGTATGAAATTATAATGTGTATTATTGATTTATATATATATATATAATTATGTATTATTAAAATTAAAATTATAAAATATGTAAATCATTTAAAATAAAAATGAGATATAAGATAAAAATATCCAATGTTAAAAATAATAAAATAATAAAATGAAATAAAAATACGATATGGAATATGATGTCGATCATATGAGGGGTTGACACAATTTGGGGAAAAACACTCACGTAAGGCTCGATATAGAGAAAAGTGTGATTTGTTTTTGAGTGGTTGAATGATCTCGGTCGAGCTTGTCTATGAACTGAAGGGAAATCAGGGGTTTTGATCTCGGAAGAACTAATGACTTCACGAAGAGTTTAATATAATTGAGATGGAGGCTAAGAACGATGGATCTAATTTGAGGGGTTTTGAACATAGGTATACCATATATGAGATTGAATTCTAGCAAGATCGAACACTGAAGGTTTCAAACTCATATGGATTTAGTCATCTCTTCGTCCTGTTTTTTTGATTTGATCTATTGCAGGTATGTGTGTATTTTTTCAGATAAGTTGTCACATGTTTGTCATCTTCTTTTCGGTAGGAAGTCCATGTTCATAGTTTACCTATTTTTATCTGTTTTGGATTAGGTCAATAGATTTTATTATACCGATATTTTAGTTGGTATTGACTTGCTTTAAATTTTTCTTTTTTGTTTCTTTAGGCCAATGCCCTTGTTGATTTCTTGTTTCTTGTTTCTTCTTCTCATTCACTGTATTATTTTTGTAAGGGAAAAGCTTATTATTTTTTAAATTCACTTATTTTAAAATTATAAATGTTATATATTTTAAAAAATATTATTTTTAAGCTAATTATTTCCAAAATATTTACAGTTTTCTAAGGGATTTATTTTCAAAATTTATGGTTATATTCCTTTACAATTCTGTATAAATTTATATGATATTATTATTTTCAATCAAAAATTATATTAAAATTATTTTCTTATTCACAATTATGTATATATATTTTATAATTATAAAGATTCATTTTTTCAAATTAATAATATAATTTGTTAATTAATTTAATCTAAATATATATTTCAAAATTTTAAACAATAAAAATTTATTATTGTTTGATTTTAAAGACACTGTTTTTTTAGAAGTATAATTTATTAATTATCTACATAATTTTTAAAATATATAATTTTATACATATCTTGAATTTTAACATATGAAAGTTTCATGTATTTTATTAAACTTTTCCATACTTCATAATTGCATATGATATTTCTTGCATTTTTTAATATTAAGAATTTTTTTATTTTATTTTTTGTTTTGTTTTTTGTGTCTTAAATGTAAGTAATTATTTAGAAATATGGATTTATCCTATGGGTTTTGTAAAAGTTATTTATAAAAGATGGTAATTTCTAAAATTACTTACTTCTAGGAAAATATTTCAAGTATATATTTTGGAAGAGTTTTTAATGGGTTGTGATTGAGAAATTTGAATCTTCAATTTTTTTTATTAAAATTAAATTTTGTACATTGGTATCAAATGAGTTTATGAGGAATGGGAAGTGAACCCAATAGCTCACGGGGCATTATCATAATGGTGATATTTCTTTCAGACACATGGTTTTTATAGGATCTACCAAGTATTAGTTTAATCTATTAAAATTATTTTTATTTTCAAATGAATTTTTAAGGATAAATCCAAATGTTTTTCAAATAGTATTTTTGAAATGATAAGTATTTTTTTATTTTTTTGAAAACTATTATATATATGAAATATATATTTTTGGTATAAAATTTTTTTAAATAGTTTTTAAATTTGTTTTTATAAAAGTATTTCTCACTGGATTTAAAACCATTTACTTGAAAATGTTATGCTCAAACCAAGTTTTAAAAATATTTTCACAAGTATCATAAAAGTTCTAAAATGGATGAATTTTTATGGAGATACCGTGCATGAAGAAAATTAGTTATTTTATTATATTTTCATTCAAATCTGATAAATTGTACAGTGTTTTCTAATTCTCTAAAACCTATACCTGAAAAGGTCTTGTAATGTAAGATGTACTATTTATTTTTTAGTTATCTTTTATAAAGAAATAAATAATATTTTAAGTACTCAATCCAAAAGTACGAGTTTAGGGATTTTTCATAAATTATACTAAATTAATTTGAAAACATTTGATTGAATATATAATATATAAATTTTATTAAGATCATTCACTAAAATTAATTAAATTAATATTTAGAAAAAACACCTTGGGGTGTATAAATATTGTTTTTTATAAAAAAATTCCTTTATATTTAATTTTTTTTATATTCATTTCTAATTTATTGGTAACCAACAGATTCAAACATATATTTTCATAATCTAATTAATCCTATTCATAACCACCAATTTGATGACTATGAGATAATTTTCAATTTAAATATTAATATTAATATAATTTTGTAAAACTTGGTCTTGCATATAATGCAATTCATCGAAGAAAGTAATTGTTGCATGTAATGAAGGCAAACATAGTATTCTGTGCATTAAAAGATATAAAATAGATGGAATTTATTTAAAACATTAAATATATTTTAAAGTATTTTGATTTTTTACTCCCTTATACGCTTGTTTTTTAATTTCATACATGATATCGAATATGATGTTCATATTTAAAAAAATATGGGTATTAAAAATTAGAATATAATTATTTAAGAAAATAGAATTTATAGTTAATAGGAAAACATTAAATCTAAAAAGATAGGTGATTAGGGAATTGAACCATCATTTCATGCTTTAGACAATCATTTCTCGTTATTACCCATTTAGAGTGAAAACATAAGAGGTATAGAGAATTTTGTTTAGTTCTCTAGTTATTGGATGACTAAATTTTTAGTTTGGGTTGAATTAGAATTTATAGGTGTTTTTGTCCTAATTGGGTTTGGGTCCAATTTATAAACCTAACATGGGGAATCTATGATTAGTCTAAAACTCATGTATTAATGTAAATATATCATTTTTAGAATAATGGAACATTCAAAATTTTAATTTAAATTAATCTTCCGGGGAAAAATATCCATTTCATTTTCATATTAGTAGTGAACAAAATGCATTACAAATTACACTAACAAAAAAAATAAAAAATAAAAATTGGCCTCCGCATGATCATATATTTTGAAATTTTATACCTTTGATAATTTCATTTAGTGTATATAAATGAAAGATATCTTGAAAATATATTGAATTAATTTATTAATAGTTTTATAAAATTAAATAAATAAAAATAATAAGTACCTTAATATAAAATAATGAACACAAAATAAGGAAAATTCTCAAACATCTAAGGGTATTGCATCATCATTGGAAACTATTAATGAAATTAAATCCCCTTAATACTTTCAAGGCTCTAAAAAACTGGGTAATAGCGTACCCTCAATTTTCTCCAACTTGATGGTCTTAAAAATGCACCTATGTCTCTATAATTTTTTACCCTTTTCAAAATTGAAATTTAAACCTTACACTACTTGTGATTGATAGTGGATTTATCTATAAATCTATAATACATGTAAATTTTAATAAATATTATACAATTATCATTATAATAGAAATATATCCAATGATGAACCAATATGGTTCCATCTATTATGCCACTCAATCTAGCTTTCCATTAGTTCTGAAGTGGTTCTCGATATCCATAGGTTGGCAATATGAATTAGAGCATCACACTAAACCATTTGGTAATAATTTCACTCTTTAAAATCTATCATGACTACTCAATGAATGGGACGTCCACACTATCAAAGAATCCATGTAAAGAGATAAAAGTATCCAAGCAGAGTATATGAAAGAATGAATAAAATACATATCATAAACATAGACACATATCAATTTATAAACAATAAAAATACATTATATACAAGATTTAAAATAGAAAAGAGCTCAAAATAAGACAAGGATGATGTGGTTGATACATAATATCCCAAAAAAACCAAAATCCCAAAATTCTATACATGGGATAAATTTATTGATTCTTTTTATCCACCATTCCAAACCAACCACGAATAATAATACTCAAGAAGAACCAATAAACTACATAATTCTCCTATATTTAATTGTTTTCTAAAAAATAAGGTACGCATACACTTAAATGATTACATAGGGTGTGGGGCCAAATCCAAGTAAGAATCCCCATGAATCTTTATAAGGTGTTTCTCTATTATAAAAAATAACTCTGGTTTTAAATCTATCTTTAAGAAAATTATCATTTAAAAATTCCTTAATAAATTCCATTTTCTATCTCAAAGACATTTCATATTTGAAAAATATGAATAGTCAATTATCAAAAATTAGGAATATAAATCAAATGTCATGAGAATAAGAATAACATCACCAAATATCCAATAAAGGGTTTTTAGAATAAATACATGGGTATCCAAATAAAAATGGTGAAACTAATAAGTACCATAGGATATAAAAAAAGGGGTTATGTTTGGAATATTACAAGACACGGTTCGCTAACTGGCTAAATAAGTAAAACATGTTTGGATGCTCTCTCAATCATCCATTGGTCATGAAATACTTCCTTGAGAACTCTCAGTCTATATGGGAAACACTCATTAAATGGGGTCCCTAATCACCATTGGTAACATTTATTTCATATTCTCCCTTATCCTCATGCATAACATTCTATAGCTAGTCCATGATAGAATCTATGGATTCAAGTGCCTAACTCACTCCAAAAACCAAGTTCTCCCCTATGATACACAATTTCAATAACCTAAAGCAATATAAATACTCTTTTAAAAAGCCTTATATTCTATTAGATAACTATATATCAAACATAAGGTAAAACCCTTTCCAAAATCTATTTTCAAATAAATTTGAAATCATAAATTCTCCTTAAAGTATTTTAACAAAGACGATCTATGAATTAAAACTAAATCCTTTTAAAAACCCACTTTAAACATTCAAAGTGACATTACATTTCATAAACTATAACAAACATTGGTAAATTAATATTATCAACATATTTTAAAGTTAGTTTTATAAAACCCAAAATAATGCTACGATATAAGGTAATCCAATTAAAATAACTCTCAAATAGAGACACCTACCTTATAATCAAATAAAAACTCATTAGATTCAATGAAAACCACAATAATCAAGTAGGTTGGGTCCTCATGAACCTAAAACACTAAGAAACAACATAAATCTCCCATAAACAATACTTGATTCATTTATATTGCATGATAGGTTTTTTTAACTCAATGAAAATAGAAGAAAAATGTGAGATAGGAGGAAAAGAGAAATAAAAACACAAGAAATAGATATTATCATGAAATAAAATACCAAAGATATTTGGTGATCCAACAAAATCCAAGGGGTTTTAAGCTCCATGCTGAGGGGGAGGATCTAGCTGATAGAGGATAAGTGGGGTCAAGGAGTAGAAAAATCCATCATGGAAAAAAGTTAATTTCCAAAATTTTAACGAGACAGACAACCCATATGATTTGGATATATGGTTGGGTAAACCTTATGCTAACCTTGTGGGAGCCACAACCTCCCAAAACATAAGATTCACAGTTTCTAGAGATCATTTTATGGTATGAAAAACTATGAAGTAACCATGTAAACCCACTTTAAATTCCAAAATTCATCTCTCACATGGTTAGCCATATGATTTCTCAAAATTGTGTTCCAGATTTGCAATATGAAATTTTCTTCAATAAATTTAAATTCCTGACCAACATCCCCTTATAAATCCATAAACATATATGTATAATAAAACTAAAAATAAAATGTACCAATGTAATGGAGTGTGTAACACATCCCCAAACCTCAAACGGTTCAATGAAGTTTGTGGAAAACTTATCCAAATTGTTTAATCTATGTTTCCCATACTATGGATAAAGCATTAAGATATCATGATATCCCTTATTCAAATATAGGGATATCCTTCTTTGGTAAACATAAAACTTATAATAACTATTCTCATACACTACTAAATCATTTGTACCTTACCTTCATGTTATTCACCAGGTTTATTTCATAGATAAAACATAACAAAACATTCACCTATCACAATAGTTATTTTTGTGGTCATGTGGAAATGTGGTCATTTAGTTCTATATTAATGGGTGAGTGACATTTCAGTAATAATATAAGTATTTAAACGGATAATTCTAGATCAATGATATATAAAACTATATAACACTTTCCCACTAAATTTACTTAGACATTTGGATTCTCTTCTTGATCTTCCCATGTGTATGTGGATGAAAATGATTTTGTTAGATAATAATAATTATTTAATTCTCACTGAATCTATTTCTATTTTCGTGATACATAATAAATACCCTAGCTATAAATAATAACCAGAGAAACATCTTGAAATATCACCAGACTCATCATATATATACATAATAACCTATTGAATAAGTGATTATCCCATAATATTAGATAAAATACTAAAATTTTATACTACTTGATGAAGGCTTATATAAAAACATTTACTTTAGTTATAGTTTTAAACTCAACTATAATGTCTATAAATATAACTCTAGAAATCCATATTGGAATAATACATGTCTTTAGCAACCTATTTTTAAAAAAATTGTTAATCCAACCACTCTTGATGAAAAGTGATGTGTTAGAAAAAAACTCTATTTCAACTCTATCCATCTCATCCAAAAATACTTCCTCCTCAATCCATGATATAGAGTTTATATTCTAAGAAACATTCCTTGTGGATAATTTTTAAACACTATTAACACTTCTTCCTATACAATTTGAGTAACCATAAATCTATCATATAACATAATCTAATGTTATCCAATTTTTAAAATATTTTCATGTGCATAAGAGTTTATAGAAATCAGTAATTGATGCTTACACTATGGATCCCCAGTATTACACTATAGGAACTATTATACCATAGTATAAAAAATATTATTTATTAGTGATAAAATTGATAGAAAACCTCGACATGGTTGGCATGAGACATTGGATCATGGATTACTATACTTAAATTATCCTAAATATAATTAGAAATATCTTCAATTGACTTCTACCCAACATAGTGGTTAATAAATCTATTTTTAAAAATTTATTTGTAATATCTAAATAACAATAATATTAAAAGATTACCCAACACCTTTTAAATATATTCAGATACCTTTTAGAAAATATAAAATATATTTTATTTTATGTGAAAAAAATAAATCATTCCCAATTTAAATAATCACTCCATATAGTCAATGTGAACTATGTTACAAAAAACTCCCAGCTAAGAGTTACATTTTTTTTAAAAATGTGGGTGCCTTGGTCAAAGACTAAAAACCCAAATTTATTATTAAAACAAGGAATTACATTAGTCTAAAATATGAGATTAATTTACAATCACTATAATAAAGGGGTAGTAATTAAACTGGAAGTTCCTCCAACCACGTGGTGACATAGTTTACTCCCATGTTTGCAAGACCATCTCCCACCCTGTTTTCTTCATGAAAGGAATGCGTAATAATGTATTTGAAGTCCATGAGAGAATGAAGACAGTACATCCAGTGTGTTGTAAGAGGCCACAAGAGGTGTATCACACCATTCCAAATGGCCTACAAAATAGTAATTGAGTCACTTTCAATCCAGATGTTGTTCCAACCATGTTTCTTAGTAAATGACATAACATAGATCACACTCATCATTTCGGCCTCCATAGCTAAGGATATGTCACAAGATCCATAAAAGCATCCAATAATCTTCCTGGAGTAATTTCTAAAAATTATACCGCAACCCAAAGGGCCCGAGTTGCCTTTAGAATCACCGTCAACATTAACATTGATCCAACCTGGGAGCAGAGCTTCCCAGAACACTTCAAAAGTGCATCTAGGTTGAGGATAAATACCATTAACCCCAAGCTGATGTAGAACCCCAAAGTCCTTCACTGTGTTGTTGCAAAATCCCTTTCGTATCGAAGCAGCTTCCCAAATATCAATGAGGATCCGCATATGGCCTTCATGTAATCTAAGTGATTAGTTGTTATGGATAATTACATTCCTATCATAATGGAGTATATACAAGAGTTCAGAAACATCAGTTAAAAAAAGGTTATTGGTTTTCTGAGAGGTTTCAAGATCCACACAACTTTGTAGCTGAGAGTTGATTGAATCATTAAGGAACCATCTGCACTCAAAAAGATCAAGAACATAATTCTAAAAATCTATAGCAGCAACACAAGAGAGAAAAAAACGGTTAATGTCTTCATGATGCTGCTTACAAAGACGATAATTAAATCAAATATATATCCCAAAAGACTGAAGGTAAGTGTCAGTGGGAATCCTCTTTTGAGTTACACCAAATCAGAGTGAGTCTCGAAGGTTTTATCCATAATTTATCAAAAAAAATCCAACTAAGAGTGTCTTCAGAATTAATAATACTATGATTGTAAAATGTTTTTGAGTCAAGAATTCCATTATGAGTAGGTCTCCATACTAAAAAATCATCAGTGTTGGAAAAAGGGTAGTTGTCAATGACATGATTGATATTGTCGAGAAAATTAAGGTTGTGAGAGCTAGTGTTAAACATGATGTCAGTGAGATCATGAGTTTGGTTAGGGGGGATCATAGAAATGAGAGGAGAACCAACCCATTTTTCAATCCAGAAATTCATGAAAGAGACTCTGCTCACAATCCACCTAGTGTTACACATGATGTTGGAAAAATAATTTTTAATGGAAGTCCAAATGGAAGAGCTCATGTAATTAAAATTTCTATTCTTCAGTATGTAAAGAAATCTATTCTTATGGAAGGCAATGGAGTCAGAGTTGTTATGAAAAAGATTCCAGGGTAGTCTAGATTGTAAGTCATTATTAAAGTGTTTGATATTTTTTATACTGATTCCACCCTTCTCCAGATGTTTTCAACAAGTTGACCAAGGAACAATCACCAATTTCTTTTCAAGCATGCTTCCACTCCAAACAAAGTTTTTTATAGAAACATTAATTTTTTTAATAAGAATGTAATTCCATTTATAAATTATCAAAGAGTATTCCATTTTAAAAACCTTTGTGTATTTGAAAAGACAAATCTTACCGGCTATAGATAGGGATTTTCCTTTCCAAGATTATAGTTGGTGAAGGATTTATCCAACCGTAGTAGAAAAGTAACAAGCTTTTGGTCTGCCCCAGAATATGGGAATGTCAAGATAAGTGAAGGGAAGGGATCCTTTTTTAATACCTAAATCAGAAATAATATTGAATTTTCTATTAGCATGAATCTTTTCCCCAAAAAAGGTAACGAATTTGTTCCAAATAATTATTTGACCATAAATCTCTTCATAGTGTGACAGGGAACATTTGATATTTTGGATATTCCATTTATCCCCTTGTAAAAAATAATAATATCATCTTCATATAAAAGGTGTGTGGGAACATTCAAATTCCTAGATGCCATAATCGGATTAATCTTGTTTTGTTTGACAAGGTGATTGATCAATCTGCTTAAGTAATCTTTTGCAATTGAAAAAATAATGACATATAGAGGGTCACATTTTCTAACACCTTTGGTGCATTTAAAATAACCCTTAAGAGATCCATTAACAAGAATGGATATGTTATCTGAGTTGAAAAGAGTTTTAATTCTACTGATAAATGAATTATTAAACCCAAAGTTCCAAAGAACCTTGAAAATAATTCCCTAATCCATGGTATCGAAGGCCTTCTAGATATCAAGCTTAATGGAAATTTTTCCTCCCTTATTAGTTTTATTTAAAAGGTTAGTGCATTCATAGGTAATAAAAAAACAATCTTGAATGGGCCTTCCCTTAACAAAGCCAAATTGATTCCATGAAATAATTTTATTAATAATAGAAGAAAGTCTATTGGAAATAAGTTTGGATATTATTTAATAAAGGGTATTAATTAAAGAAATGGTTCTGAATTGATGGATTTATATGGCATTATCCACTTTGGGAATCAAGGAGAGAAACTAGGTGTTCAACCCATGAGGGAGCAGACCATTATAAAAGAAATTCCCAAAAATCCTTAAAATGTCAGTTTGAACGACATCCCAAAATTTCTGATAAAAAAATTATTAAAACCATCAGGGCCTAGAGTACTATCAAGATTTAAGCTAAAGGCAGTGTCTCAGATCTCATGATTAAGCGGGGTGCTAGTAAGAAAATAGTTATCCATATCATTGACCACAACCGGGATGACATCAGGAAGATAGTTCTTGATAGAGGTAGGACCATTGAATATATTTTCAGAATAAGAGACAACATGATTGGAAATTCTATTCTCATTATCAAATAGGTTATCCCCCTCTCTCTAGAAGGTAAGAGGTCTATTATATTTTCTGATTCTTTGAAGGGAGCTGTTGAATTTCGTGTTTCTATCACCATCAGTGAGCCATTTGGTTTTGAAATTTTCTTTCTCATGTTATCTTTAAAGGTGAGAAAGGAATCAAGTTTCGTAGAAATATTTATTTTATGTTGCGGATCAGTGACAAAATTGGAGTCAGTAGTGATGTTTTGAAATTGGGTAAGTTCTTCTTCCAAATGAAGAATGTCTTTATAAATTTTATTGGATTTGGTGATTGGATTTGGTACTACACTAGCCTTTAAAAATCTATTTCAGATTTTTTAATTTAGTGGTATAATAAAAATCATCATTACAATGATGAATTGCAGCTCAAGAATGATTAATAATGTTAAACCAATCAGCGTCATGAGATCAAGTGTTTTTGAATCTGAAGGAAAAAAAATCTTCTAGTTATTGATAGAGAGATTTATTGGGATTGGATGGTGGTCATAGATTAGTTTTTGGAGGGTTGTGCTAGAGATGGTGTTCTACATATCTAGAGTTATATCATTTTTGAAAGCTCTGTCTAATTTGATAGCCACCTCCCTGTTCTAATGCTTTCTCTACCCGGTATACTTGGCACCGGTAAGAATAATTTCAACAAGGTTGTTATGCTAAATAGAAGCTTTAAACTCCCTTGATGATATAGTGGAGTTATTTGTTCCAATTTTCTCACTTGGAGAAAGGATAAAATTAAAGGCATCAACCATAAACCAAGGGTCAAGAAGACAATTTCCAATGTAAGAGAGGTTATTCCAAAGTTTTCTTCTGTCTTGGTATTTATTAATAGCATAGATAAAAGAAATAAAATGTGTGAGTGGGTAATAATAAAATCACAAGTGAACTCCTACTCCGATATATGGAAGGTATTGATATTTTGAAGAGTATAGTGAGTAAATATCCAAAGGGTTTCAATGGAAGAACATTTTTTACAATAACCTAAGAAGTTATAACCAAACTGACAAAGGTGATAAAAACAAGAGGAGAAACATATCTTAGTCTCATTAATTGCAAAAACATGAGGATGATGAGTATTAATAAATATTTTTAAAACAATAAAAGTGGCAGGGTTCACAATGCCCTGACAATTTCAAAACAAAATATTCTTTAGAACCTGTTTTTGGGGTTGGAACCCCCCTTTCTATTATTTCCTGAACCCTTCCTCCTGGAAGATCTTCTAGGGAATTTTTTCGAGATTGGATAGGATATCTTTCCCTGATTACTGCTAGTAACAACAAGAGAAATGTTTTGAGAAATGATATCAGAATCTTCATTAACCTTATAATTTTTAGTAACTTGATCTGTAGTTGATTCCTCGTAAGGTAGAGTGTCTACAATTAAATTACAGTGGATGAATTCATAAAGTTCAGTACATTATGGGTCATTATCTTCTCTTGAAGCCAAAATAAGTGGGATTTATGTGACCTCAGGAGAAGCAGGAACACTGTACTGTTTAATAGTGGGTTTTATCTCTAAAACAGTATCATAACTAGTGTTGTCATCCCTAGCCTATAAATATGTATGGTTTAATTGGACCTAAGAAAGACAAGGTCCCCCTCCCCCATTAGTTGTGTGCAGTGGGATATCGGCACACTATTCACCCAAACCAACAGGGAAAATAGGTGGTGCGGTTTTGTCCTTAAGATCGGTAGGTGTGTATGAGGAATCAGGGGACTACTTGGTAGAGTTAGTAGCCTTCATGTTTGACTCAGTCAGCACAGTTTCTAGCTCAAGTTGAGATTGTTTAATGATCTCCATAATGAATGATTATAATTCCTCAATAATTCAGTGTTCTTCAGCTGCTTGATCATCTTCTTAGACTAATTTTTTCCAATATTTTATTCCATTATTACCATTGGTATTCAAATTCTTTGACTTTTTCACCCATTTTTCAGTTTTCCTCATAGAGGGCTCTAGTTTATCAAGCGTATGACCTTTTTCCTTATATTGTTTTCTAATTTCAGTCCATTTAGATTTAATTGGTTGGGTGACTTGTTTCTTCACCACTCTCTAGTTTAAAAAAGAGTGTCTTATGATCTTACAAAGGTCACAAAATAGGGGCTTACGCTCATACTCAATTCTAACTTCTGTTCTATAGTCATTCGCATTAAAGGTGATACTCTGTGGGAGTTTAGATTCTAAATTCACTTTTATCATCACTCTATAAAAGAGACCTTGTTCACCATTCAATGTTCGTTGATCTATCTTAATGGGTGGGACTATGTAAGAGGATATGTCATTTAAAATTTTTGGGTTCCAAAAATACCAATTTAGACCATGAAATCTAACCCATATATGGGAAATAGTGTTCCTATGAGTGTGTGGATTGAAACTATAATCCCAATTAGAGAGATGAAGAAGATTAGGTTTGAGTTGAATGTTCCCTACTCTCCAGACTCAAACTAATTCATCCTGGGAGGTAAGCAGTATGTGAAAATAGCCCTCCCTAATGGTATGAGATTCTAGTTTGAAAAACCCCTACAATGAGATATGGGAATTTTAAGATTAGAGTAAGCCCAGGGTTTATCACCTTTTATGAAAGAGATACGTCCCATTACTGAGAACTTACATGTTTGGGCTCTTTGCTGGAGCACTTCAGGATCAGCCTCGACTAAAAATCCTCCATCATCTAGTTTTTTCACAAATGTGGTTTCAAAGATGATACCTTGAGAAGATATGATCCTTTGAGTTCCTCGAGGAAAGATATTCCTTTGGATTTATCAGTCGTAGAATGACTTGAAGTTTCTTCCTCATGGGGTTTTTCCTCCTTCGCTTCCATAGGCTAATGATCAAAAGTATGCTCCCATTCAGGGTCGAAGGATGGCATGACTCACCTGATCTAGCGAGGAGAGGAAAAATCATCACCAAATGTATCATCACACAAATTCTATGTGTATAAGAAAAAAAATAGAATATATAAAAAAATTCATGTCATGAATTAAATAACTGAAGGACGTATAACCACTATTGAATATACCTAATATAAATGATCATGATTGATTTATTATCCCTGCTAACGACCTCACCTACCAAACTCTAAATGTTTCTTAACTTCTACTCCCAAAGGATCTATAATTTCAAAATGCTAATTTCACCCTATTTCTACCAAACATCTATTGGCACACTCTACGCTGCTCCCATTATTTGTTTTTCATTGTGGATTAGAATGTCATTTTATTATTATGCTATGATTCATCCTTTATTCTATAAACCTATAATATAATGGATTTAGTATATAAAAATGGATAACACCTTTAAAATAAAAAACTTCTCATATTCCATATAATCCTTGGTGTATGGAAACATTATTATTGGTAAAGAATTATTACTAATGTTAGTAGTTATATTTGAGGGTTGAATCATATATTTAAACATTTTTACCACAAATTTATAGAGTAAAAAAATCAGGTATTGTTCTTCTCACTTCACCAAGAAACATATACTCATGCATATTAATGTGATACAAATGTTTAAATAAAAATAATTACATGGAATAATAAGGTTTACTTTTTTTACCCAATGTTGGATATTTCTATAGTCTATTCACTATTTATTTAATACATTGATTACTATAATTATATGTAGATTAAAAGAAGTTAAATAGATAAATTTCTATCTATCTATGATATAACAATCACAGTAGTACTCATTATCTTCACATCATTATACATACCATATGAATGGAAAATATGTAAAACAAAATTTTATTGAAAAGGTGATCAAATCCAAATAACTCCATTATCAAATATCTTCAAATTTCTTATTTTTTTAAAATTTATTTCAAAACTAATTATGCTTTATTATATTTTATTTGGTATATTCACTACCCTAAATATTTTTAATATTATTTTTGTCCCAACAACACTATCCACTCTATGTTTTTTGTGGTATATTTTGAAAATACTTGGAATTGTTTTACACATCTCGCTTTTCATGACCATGAAGTAATATAATTTAAATTTAAGTAATAATATAACATTTTTATGAAAATAAGAGCCAAAAATATATTTTATATGAATGTATTATAACTATCACATAATATGAATATTCTTCTTCAAAATCTCATCGAAAAAATTGGGCCACGTGATTAGAGCATGTGAAAATATTTTCCAATTTAAACTCCATAAAACATAATCATTCAAATTTATCATGATTACTTAAAAAAATCTATATATGTGAGGAAAAAATTTTAAAATATAGGATTGAATTATATCAAACTCATCATATCATAAATATAATTAAGTTTAATTATCACTTATGATATAACTATGACCTATGATATAGCCTTATCACTATTTATAAAATATCATCTTTCATCATTTTATCTAAAACATAATTTACATTATCACCATGTAACCTATAATAAAACAATATGCAAGGTTTCTCACCACCAACAACAATTTCTTGTCACTACCTATAACCCTAATATGGGTTGTGATTAGAGTGTCATGTCTATAATTATTACTTCAAACACAACAATGATCCTCCTGCTATTTATCAAATGGTCTAACTATATAGCATGTCATTTTCTTCCCCTATATCTATATCTATGACTCACTCACCACTAGTTATACCTTTTATCGCTTCATTTAATGGATTCCTTCAACGAAGTGTGGTCTTATGATATCTTCTTTCACAACCAAATCTTTTTTAAAAAATATACTATTGTACTCATGATCACTATCTATGATAGACCATTACAATATATATTGGGTAATGATATTTATCAAAAACTATTCATGAAACATAATTAAAATATGCATACCATTGCAACACCTTTTCATGGGTTTCAATATTATAGAATAATCTCTTATGATAACAATGTGGACAATAATATGACTTAATTGCCTCATTATTTTTCAATGTGAATAATGATATGACTGTATCACATCCTATGATTGGAAATACATTCCTTGGGCGTATATTTCACCTATCACATCTTTTATTGATTCACATAACCAAATAATGGGAAATTACATAAAAACTAATTTTATATTCATATTACAAATAGATATATGTATAAATTATATCCTATGATAAGATATGAAATATCATGCATTAACCAAAATTTTCATCCAAATAAAATATAGTAATTTTTACTAAATAATGACCATATATGTTTAAAATAAATCAAGTGAGTATGATTCCACCACCAATTGGAATCCAGTTTTCAATAAATTTGGTATTTTGGGGGATTTAATTAATAAAATTAAACCTATATATCCAGCATCTCTATCAAAATTTACCACATTAATTATAAACACAAATATTATTGAATTGAAATCTCAACTAATGAGACTTATGTTTGTGAAAGCCATAATATTTATAAGAAATGTTGTGTAATTTTCCCATCATGATCAACCTAAATGACTGTGACCTTGAGGGAACCATGTGACTGTAGGCCTGCCTCTTTATATGTTAGTGGTTATTGACTAGAAGTGAGGTTGTAATATATCATGTGGGGATAATATATCATCTAGTATAATCATAAATAATAACAAAAATAAATAGAAAAATCCACAATATATATCACATAAAATTGAAAAATATACAATTATAGTGGAAATAACACCACAAAATTGTATAAAATGTTATAACAATATATACATCCAGGTCACATGGTCATACAACATATACGAGACCACCCAAAGGTAGATAATATGAATTACAATGAAACTTAAAATAAAAAATATGGAGTACAAGACATTATCCTATATATTTATTTAAAACTATCTATATAATCTTGTTTAGCTTTCTCGACCCATGAATTAGTTCCTAATCCATTATCCATGCACATATGCTAAATATAATGAATTTTTGAATACAATGCAGATGATGCATGTCATGAGAATTAATCATAGTGGTCCACCACCAATAATGTGCCTAATAAACACTATTATATATTTCCATACATAAACAGAACAAAAATTATGTCATAACATTGCATTAATACACTAGCCACTCCATTGGCTAACCATGGAACCACTTTAATAGTCAACACTTGCCTACATCATCTAGTTCCAAAATTCAAAAATTATCTCATAGTCTAAACACAACCTAAGAATAAATTATCTATCATTACTTGTATCATTTCTTAGAAATAATAATTTATCCATATGTTATAACACTAGGGTGAATGTTACCCAAACACCATTCACAGGGAATGATACATCATCAACTAAAATTTTAGGCGAAATATATGTCACAATATTTCATCCAAGGTGGATAAGGTCCATCTAAAACAATATGGAGAATGATGCCTTGTATGTTGAATTTTTTGTTAACAACCACATCAAATGATGTATCACCCGATGAATGAGATATCATATACAACACTATGAAAAATTATTTATCACCATATGAATAATATATCACCAATAACATCAAGTAAAGAATGCATTTGAAAGTGAATTATACATCAACACCACCATTAGGGTTAATTGTTTATTATTAGTTGAATAATAAATCACAATCAAATCAATTACTAGGGGATAATCGACCACTACATCAGTCACTAAAGTGGATAAACCATAATCAAACATAACATTATGTGGATGGTCTACCAAAATAATATATACATAGAAAACATTGTATCACCATTTAATGAGGCATCACCACTTAAAAATAATTATAAATAATCATCATCGAGTGAATGATGTATTATAGGGAACTGGCCCTAAACATTACATACTCTAGTTAATTGAACTAGATTCACTTTATTACATTCCCAAATATATTTAATGTTTAGATAATTAGTTAATTAGAACCTAATTTATACATATAGACCCATAATAAGAGAAAATTTTTACTATTAAATCATTACCCATTTCTTTTATAATACAAGTGTTTTTAATAAAACATGAAATTTTTTCTTGAAAAATCTTCACAATATTCAACTTGGATTCTTCTTTTCTCTTATCCATCCTTAAACATTAGGAAATACATTTCAAAACTTGGGATGAGAAAAAAATCTCAGCAAGAAATGTAAATAAAAAAGAATGAAGATGTTAGTCCCATAATACTTATAAACATATAAAGATATACTTCTCACCCTTAAAGTAATAAATACTTACTTTTTGATAACATGATATTTCCATAAAACATAGAGAATATAAATAAAACCATAAAGTTAAATTATGTAATTAATTTATTAATATTATAACCCAAATGGATACCATATGATTCTTAACTCCCATGGATACCTTAAAATGTAACCCTCATGGCTACCTTAAAATATAACCCTCACTGCTACCTTATGTTGTAACCATCAAAATTACACTTAGAGTAACCATATAGTCAACCTCAACATAAACATACCCAATCAATTGGAGGGAGATATATGTCCCACCATTAATCAAAAAAATTCCCAATAACTATTAAATAATCATAAAACCATAATATTATAAAAACATTCCTTTTTAATTTTTTAAAAATAGAAAATTAAAAGGAGATTGTTTAAGGAAATCCCTTGCCTTGGGTTTTTCTTACTTAAAATTTGTTAAAACCTCCTGTATAATAGTTTAAATATTGTTATTAGTATATTAAATAACTATATTAATATCTATAATACCTTATATGTTCATTCTATAACAAATTTTTACCCATTTAATTATAATATTTTGTTATTTCCATTGTTCTAGGTGCGTTTATTTTATGGTTTTCATGGTTGGTTCATTATGGATTTTCTTATTGAAAGGAAGAAAAAATATATAAGTCAAATAAAATAGTTATAATATGTATCCATAATTTTAAATGGTACCGTATATCATTTTTCTGATATGAGAATGATTCATTAGATAAAACGTAATGAATATGATTTAATTTATTTTTTTCTATTTTTTACGACCATCAAGAACTCATAACATTTTATTTAATATCATGTTTATAAATTAGTTCAAGAATATTATATAAATTGTAATGTGTATAATAAAATCTTATTTAACCATTATAATGTCTTTAAGACCAGACATGAATGTATTAGTGGAAAATGAAAGTGTATCGTTAAAGATGACAATAAATCGACACTTCACGGACAATGTTCTAATTTTTAAAATAAAAGGGAGAGGAGAATGAGTTTGATAATTAATGTTTACATCAACATGATAAATTTATATTACATTTATAAGATATTAGAGTTTTCATTAGACTTGGACAAGGGTAGGTGATGATATAATAAAAAAAGAAAAGAAATTAAAAAGGAAAATAAAAGAAAATGAAAGAGGGTTTTACCTCTTGAATTCTTCTCCTTGAGAACCTCCTAAAGGTAGTTGGTTTTGGCCTTTTTGTGATACAAGAGGGTCTTGGACGTGGGTAACAGTCTTGGGAATGAAATTGGATAGAAATTAAACAATATACAAGGCTTTGAGGTGTGAGGATAAGAGGTGGTGAGGGGTGTTATTATAGAGGAGGAGAGGGGTTTTTTATTATTGTATTCATTAGTTTATTATTTTGGCTCAAGACTATGAATAGTTTTATAATTATAGATAATATATTAAAATAATGAAATAATATTATATATTTTGGTTCTTATATCAATTATTAATCATGGAATAGTTTATTTAACTTATAATGTATACATACCATAAATTACAGTATTTCACTATTCATAAAAAATTCAACTATTTTAGAAAAATACCAAAAATATACCCCAATAAATATTCATTGTGCAGAATTAAAAATTAACTCCATTTTAGGAGAATAATTTTCAAAAAATGATGAATTCAATTTTTAATTAAAATCAAAATTTATTCAAAAAATACCTATTTTAAAACTATAAATAATTTCACAACACATTGAAAAATTAATTAATGTATCATAAAATTATCTTATAATCATAAGATAATAAAATATTAATTTATGAATATATTTTTTGAAAATAAATTTTCTTTTAAATCATTAAATTAATTAAAAAATTATAAATAAACATTTATGTTTCACAAAAATACCAATAATTGATTTTTCACTTTCAAAATATTTATTTACTTATTCCATGATATAAATATATCATGTTTTTACAAATAAGAATCAAAAAAATTATTTATAAACTCATTTATGAGGATGTTATTCAATTTGTATAGATTCCTTAAATTTTATTTGTAATTATTATATCTTTATACATTTATAATGAATTTAGCTATTTAATTTCAGAATGAAAAAAAAGTTATTTCATAAGTAACTAGGTTATTACATTCAACCCAACTTCTAGAAATTTAATCCTCATAATTTTTATTTACTTATTAAATAAGTGAGAACACATTTACTACATAGAATTTTTAGATTCTCATTTTCTTCTTCAACCATGTGGTTTCTCCATAAAACATTAACCTAGTAGATTACCTTATTCCACAATTTCTGGTCACTACGATCAAGAATATGAACATGAATTCAATTCATGCGCCCATAAGGGGCTCTGCAATCTAGGGTTTCCCCACTCTACCGCCTCCTTCCTTCGTCTTGGGTTGGCATGGCGTCTGTCCTCGCACTCGGGAGCTCATGGCGGTGGATCCCTGTTGCGGTGGCATGCTCCGCGGACTCGGCGTCTCAACCTCTTTCACCATTGCTGGCCTGATTTCTCACCCAATCCCTTCTTCACCGGATTGGGTTCCCCACAGTGGCACAGTCATGGTACGCGGCCGAGATCCAGCTCCTCCGGCTTGAGATTTTCCACCTCGTCTCTGGTGTTTGTTTTTATTTTCGTCGTGGCTTCTGCGGGCGTTCCGGTTGGAAGCGACGAGTTCTGATTTTTGGTGGACTTCCTTCCGACGTGATTGGTGATGGTTTTCTGACCCAATTTTCTTTCCTATCATTGTTCATTTTGGATGCGGTTTGTGGTTTCTTCATCTGAGTTTGTGATGGCATGAGGTGATGTTCTGGTTAAGTTTGTGTTGTTGGTTTCGAGTTTTGGTTGAGGATTTGTTGTCGGTTGAGGATTTGTTGTTGGTTGAGGATCGGTTCCTTAGAGAATGTTTTTTGTGAGCTTCTGGTGATGCCGGTTATGACGATGAGTAGTGTTGAGGTTTCCTCCCTTGGTTTTGTTGTGTTGTTGAAGGTTTGATGGTGATGGTTTTAGGGTTTTCGTTTTCGTCTACTACGGCGGCGATGGTGGTTGTTGCCGGCGGTACAGCTAACGCTGTAGGGGTGTGGCTCGAGGTGACGTTCTGTCCAAGATGCCTCAGTAATCGCGTTTCAAGGATGGCATGGTTTTTGAATTTTGAATTTGGATGGTTCATTATGTGGTTAGGGTGGTTTTTTGTGATGTGGATTAGTTCTTGTATGGTTACCGATAACCCATAAACTAGTTTTGAGAAAATAAAAAAATGATTTCCAGCACTACGATCAAGAATATGAACAGGTTTCTCTTCAAAAGAGAGGTTCTCTTCTAGCTAAACTATTTATAGAATCAAAACATGAGATTAATTTGGCACATACTTTCCCAAAATTGAAACATGAAAAACATTATATACCATAGATAAAATCAAAGTCAAATCTACTCGATAAGAAAATGGTTCATCATTCTACTGTATTTCAAATGGTCAAATGAACCATGGACTTGGATTTACTTTCTCAACAAAATGCATTCAATTTTCCAAGGAGATATTCTAAGGAAAACATGATCACCTACTTTGAAAAAAAATCTTTCCTCCTATTATCTGCATAACTTTTCTTCTTACTCTGAGTTTTCCTCATGTGTTGTTGAATCAACTTCACTTTCTCACCACTTCTTCTACTAATTATGGTACAAAAAGCTTCATTTCCTAGACTTCATCCCAAAATGACGGAGTTCAACACAAATGTTGATATAATGCATAAAAATGTTCTATCTATACAATAGAATGAAATCTATTATTCTTAGAAAACTTAAATAATGAAATATGATGATCCTGACTTCCCTGATAATCCACTGAGAAATAATGTAAAATATCTTCCTATGTCTGAATTGTTCACTCAGTCTATCCATAAGATTGAGAATGAAAGGTTGTTCTGAAATTTAATTCAGTTCCCAATTATTTATAAAGGCCTTTCCAAAAGTTAGAAGTGAACATGTTATCTCGATCAAATAAAATGAATAGAGGAACTCCATGCAACCTAAAAATATCTTTGAGGTGTAGTCCAGATAGTTTATTTAGAGAAAGTGTGTCTCGAATATAATAGAAATGTGTATATTTAGTCATCAAATCACCAAAAACCCAAAATTCATTGTTACCTTAAGTGTTATTTGGTAGTCCCACTATAAAGTCCATGGATATATTTTTTTCATTTCCACTCTAGAACTAGAAAAGGATGAATCATTCCCTTTGGTAGTTGACACTCTCCTTTGACTTTTAAAAATGTAAAACTTTTCACCGTAAAATATATAATATCTCTTTTCATTCTATCCCACCAGTAATAATCCTAAAGGTCACTGTAAATCATAGATTTGTGAGGTTAAACTAAAAACTGAGAACTGTGAGCTTCAATTGAAAATTATTTCATTAGATGGTAATCACAAGAAACACATAATCTCCTTACATATCTCAAGACACAATCTTTATCAACATTAAATTCAGGAAATTTACCTTTCTTAACCAATTCTACCTTTTTCTATAACTCATGGTCTTTCTTCAACTCTTTATTAATTCTGTTTGAGAGAGACGACTACATTGAAACCTGAAACAAAATAGAGTAATATCCTACACCAACAAATTACAAGACAAATCTCATCAAATCATTAATCAAGGGGTCATATTCCAAGCATAACATGGTTAATAATGCATGACGTTTTGTACTCAAGGTATCTACCACTTTGTTTTCTTTTCTATGATGGTAATTGATTATTAAATCATAACCCTTAATCATTTCAATCCATATTCTCCTCCTCATGTTCAATTCCATCTAAGTTAATATATTCTTCATGATTTTATAGTTAGTATATATTTCACATTTCAATCCTTATAAATGATGTCTCCAAATTTTTAAAGAAAAACACACAACTACTAATTCCTAATCATGTGTGGGATAATTTAATTCATGAGGTTTTAGTTGTCTTGAATCATCATAAATTATGTGATCATTATACATCAGAATGAAACCAAGTCCTTTCAAATAATCATCAATGTAGATGACAAAGTCTCTATTTCTAGAAGGTAGGGTCATAACTAGATCATTCAGCAATCACTTCTTTTATTCCTGAAAACAAACATCACATTCTTCTGTCTAAATAATTTTAACCTATTTTTATGTTACATAGAATTGGTATAGATAATTGTGCAATGTTTTTACAAGCTTTCATTAATGTCCTACTAATAAACGAAAATTAAAAATATCGGTAAATTTTTTTAGGTCTTTTCTATTCATTAACCACTTTTTTGTGGGATCAACTTTGATTCCATCCTTATTTACAATGTTAACAAGAAAATAAAAAAAATTCAACCAAAAATAAAATTTTCTAAATTTCCCATTTGACTTCTTTTCATTGAGTGTTTTTAATAAAATACATAAATGTTTTTCATGATCCTTATAAGTTTTAGACAATACCAAAATATCATCCATAAAAAACAACAAACTTATCCAAATACTACTACAATATTCTCTTCCTAAAATCCCTAAATAAAATAGAGGTATTTTTTCACACCAAATAGCATAAAAACAATCTCATAATCCCTATATCTAGTTCAGAATGTTATTTTTAGAATCTCATACTCCTTCACCATTATCAGATGGTACCCAAATCTCAAGTCATTCATGGAAAAATTCTATGATCCCTAGAGCTGATCAAATAAATCATTGATATGTGGAAGTGAATACTTAAACTTAATATTAATTTTATTCAAATATCTATAATCAATGAAAAGTCTCATGGAACCATATTTGTTTTTAACAAACAAAATTGGAGAACTCCATGGTGAAGTGATTAGATAAATAAATCCTTTATTGAGAAACTCCTACAACTAATTTTTCAGTTCAATAAGTTACCCTTGATCCATTTCATAAGGGGGTCTAGAAATTGAATTTGCATCAAGAACTAATTCAATAGTAAATTTTTTCACCCTGTCAGGTATAACACTAGGAAACTCATCAGGAAAAACATCCAAGTATTCATTTACCACTAGAATATCATTAATATTAATAGTTCACCTATTTTCAACAGTATGATAAAGATAACTTTCATTTCTATTATTTGACATTTTCTCAGCTACCTGATATGTTATCAATTGAATGGGTTCATCTTTTCAGACAAACTGAAACTCTTTCTAAAAAAAACTTTTTTAGCTATGTAATAAATCTTAGCATGATAAATATAAAGCCAATCCATACCAAAAAATAACATCATACTCTAATAAGGTAAAAACAAATAAATTTCATGTAATTTATTTACACAAAATACAATAGAAAGATTATTATAATTCCTTTCTTGTGTAATATTTCCCCTTATTGTTTTAACCATAAACTCTGGTTTCATTTATTGGGGTGAAATTTCTAATTTATCATAAACTTATTTAGAAGTAAAATAATTTCTAGACCAAGTATCAAATAATACATTAGAAAAATATGAGTAAAAAAATAAAATACCTAATACCAATTAATTGGATTTCCCTACATCTGATGAAGTACTAGAAAAGGATTTCACTACACCTTTATTCTTATAGTTTACCTGCTTTATATCATTCAGATATTTATTTGGGTAGGTATTTGAATAATTCCCTATCTCACTGCATTTAAAACACTTTATAGTTTTCTTATCAGAATTAAAAATCCAACAATAATATCTTTTTTATTACAATTTTGGGCTATATATACAAACTTACCACATCAAAAACAGTTCCCATATTTGGCAAGTAATTCCCCATTATGTTTTTTATTTAACTTCCCACAAATTAGAGACTAAATTTTCTTGACTCTTGATTTATTTGATGGATAGTTACCAATTTCTTGCCATCTGGATCTATTCTTCTACTTGTTTATAATGTACACATGATCATCAGCAAACTCTATTTAAACTCTCTCAGTATGTCCAATAATTTTATTATAACTTTTTAATTCAAAGGAGACCAAAACCCATCATCATTTGTCTTTAATCCTAAGTAAAAATGATTTATTTTATTATCAAGATCGATAATAAGATTTAGAGAATACATTTCCAATCGAGTGAAGTTTTCTTCATACATGGACATTGAATCTTCATCCTTTTGTTTCAATTCAAGGAATTAATTTTCCATACTAAGTTGAATTACATTAGGAAAATATTTCTCAAGGAAAATATTCTTAAATTCTTCCCAATACAAGGCATAAATGTCCTCAATATCCTTGATATTCTTGACCATTGACAACCAATGGTCATACTCACCTTCAAAACTATAAATAGAAACACTATCCTTTTGATTATCTGAACACCCCTAGATATCAAATATCTTTTTAATGGATTTAATCCTACCTTCATCCACCACTAGGTCAGAATATCCAATAAAGGTAGGAGGGTGTTTCCTCATAAAATGTCCCACTATCTTCATGTCCCTTGGAGGTAGCTCTAGTTGTTCTCTTGCATGGATGCCACTATCATTTATATCCTATGTAAACTGATCCATTTCTATCTCAAACTTCTCAATTCCAATTTCCACTATTCCATGTTTTCGATTAAAAAAGATATCATCCTCTCGGTGTCTTCTTACATCAGCATCCCCATTACTTCTGTGGAATAACATTTTGAATATACATATTTTAGATGAATCAACATGGTAGTATTAAAATAAAATATCATTTCAACTTAATAATGAGGTACAACTCATTTATGGTATTCTACTAACATTATCCTGACCCCTACAGTTATGTAAATCCTTCTCTAATACCAAATATAAGGACCTGGAATTAAACATTAAATACTCTAGTTAATTCAACTAGAATTTACTTTATTACATTTCCAAATATCTTTTCAGCTTATATTTTTAGAGAATTATGAAATAATTCATACATATCAACCCAAAACCATAAAAAGTGGGTAATACTAAATTAGTATCAACTTCATATATAATACAAAAGTTTTTAATTGAACATGAAATCTTTTCCTGAAAAATATTCACAATATTTATCTTGGCTTCTTATTTTCTCTTACCCATCCTTAAACACTATGAAAAAGATTTTAAAACCTAGGATGAGAAAAATATTATTAGTAAGGGGAATAAAAATAAAGAAATAAAAATCTACTCCATGAATACTTATAGACAAACAAATATATACTTATCACCCTTACAGTGTTGTATACTTACTTTTTAAAAACATGATATTTCATAAAACCAAGAGAACATAAATAAAATCATAAATTAAAATTAGGGAATTACTTAACTAAGATTGTAACCTTAAGAACTACCATATTATTTGTAACCCTCATGGATACCTTATAATGTAACTCTCATGAATACCTTACAATGTAACCCCCAACAACTACCTTATTATGTAACCATGATAGTTACAATTGGAGTAACCATACAGTCAACCTCCAAAAAAACATTACAAATGAACTGGAGGGAGATATAGGTCCCACCCTTCATTATAAAAAATTAAAAATAACCATAAAATAATCCTAAAACAATAATATTATAAAAACATTCTTTTTGAATTTTGTAAAAATGGAAAATTAAAAGGGGATTTTTGAAGGAAAGTTCATTACCTCGAGTTTGGCCTACTTAAAACATGTTCCAAAATACTGTATAATGTTTTAAATAGTGTTATTAGTATATTAAATAACTATATTAATATCAATAATACATAAAATGGTCTTTTTATGAAAAATTTACACCAATTTAATGATGATATTTTGTTATTTTCATTATTTCGGGTACGTTTATTTCAATGTTTCCATGGTTGGTTCATTATGGATTTTCATGTTGAATGTAAGAAAACTCCAGAAGTGAAATGAAATTTTGTTAATATGTGTACAAAATTTTAAATGATACCATATATAATTTTATTTTTTGATATGAGGATGATTCATTAGATAAAACATCAATGAAAATGATTTAATTTATTTTGGCGTTTTTTTATAACCATCATTAACACATATCATTTTATTTAACATCATGTTTATATATTGGTTATAGAACATTATATAACTTATAATATGTATACTATAATCTCATTTAACCATAATACTTGTTTTATGACCATACATGAAGGAAAAAATGGAAAATGAAAGTGTATCTTCCACAATGGCAGTAAGTCGACACATCACGAACGATGTTCTCGTTTTTAGAATAAAAGGGAGATGAGAAGGAGTTTGATAATGAATTTTTCCATGAACAAGATAAAATTATTTTCTATATATATAAGATACTGGAGTTTTTAGGACACTTGGATAAGTGGATTTGAATAGAGAATAATAAAAGAAGCGTAATTTAAAAGAAAATGAAAGAGAATTTTACCTCTTTAATTCTTCTCCTTGAGAACCTCCTTATGGAACTTGGATTTTTCCTTTCAGTGAGAACTGAAGGTATTGTACATGGTAAAGAGGCTTGTGAAAGTAATTGAGAAGAAATTAAATAATCTACAAGGCTTTTAGGTTTGAGGAGAAGAGGTGGTAAGAGGTGTTATTTATAGTGGAGGGGATAGGTGTTTTTTTTATTATTTTATTCATTAGTTTATTATTTTGGATCAAGATTATGAATAGTTTGAGAAGTATCACTAAATAAATTATTATAATGAATTATTTTTTTCAATATTATGGTTATTACCTCCAAGATTACTCATGGAATAGTTTATTAAACTTATAATGTATATATGCAGTAAATTGTCGTATTTCACTATTCATAAAAAATTCCACTGTTTCAGAAAAATCCCAAAAAATAACCCTAACCATTTTTTAACACATGGAATTCAAAAATTAACTCGATTTTATTGAAATAATTTTCTAAACATGAGAAATTTAATTTATTTGAAAAATACCAATTGTAAAATAATAACTAATTTTATAACACATTGAAAAATTAATTAAGGTCTCATAAAATTATATTATAATCATAAGACAATAAATTATTATTTTATTAATCTATTTTATAAAAATAATTTTTATTTTGATTCATTAAATTAATTTTTGAATTATAAATAAACATTTATTTTTGACAAAAATACAAATACTTAATTTATCAATTTCAAAACATTTATTTACTTATTAAATGATATAAATATATAATTTTTCTCTTATAAGATACATATATTTTATTTATACTCTCATTTATGAGGATTCTATTCTATAAGTATATATTCCTTAATTTATATAAATAATACTTATTTCATTATACATTTATAATGAATTTAAGTATTTAATTCCAAAATAAAAACAAATTATTTCATGAGTACCTAGATTGTTACCGGTATCACCCATACATGATCTCCAAGGTAAATAATATATAAATGCCCATATATAAACCTAATGATAAATTTCTAATTCAAATGTCTCAAGATAGATGATCCTACACTGATACCACCCATAAGGTGAACACGACGACCCAACGAGAAAATAATTTTAGTGATTGAATAATCACTATGACAAGGTTTATAAACACTAGTAAATAGTTCGTTGACAGAACATGGGGAATCAGTAATTCATAAGGGGCTTCACAAATTTAAATATTTATAAAAACTCAAAAAACCTAACTACAGAAATGACGTAATTGGTATGTCTATTTTTTGAACCCACAAGGATGGTCGATATGGTGTAGAATAATTTTAGGAATTTAAAATTCATTTGATATATTTCTTTTAGGGAGATAAAGAAATAGAAAAATTATTCAAAGTGTTAATCAAGATGATATACATTCCCTGTTTTGTGGTTTTTAGTTTTGTGTGCTTAGGGACTTAATTAATTATGTTTTTACTCATATTTGTTTTTGAAATTAAATTTTTATAGATCCTTGGTCTGGGTACCCTTTAATAATCCAATAAGCAAACCATTGTTATGGTAAAATACTAGGTTTTATTGTTTCATTAGGAAACCAAAAACCTTATTTAGACAAAATTTTAGAATATTGGATAATTTTCAAATGCAACCCAGGGTGATTAGCTGGAGCTGAAGGAAGGTACTCTTCAAATCACATAGAAATGACCATTTAATATAATAATAATGAGATTAATAATTTATAAATAGACTTTAAACAACCCAAACATGAATTGAAAAATATAGATAAACCCTATTCGACACTCCCCCTACAAATAGCTTACTTGGAACTATGTAACTACTAACTCACGCTAATCATGAGGTGTAAGAAGAACATGGTTACCTGAAGAAGAATTGTGGTAACATCAAGGCTCCAACATAGTGTGCACTACCATCTTCTATCCTCTCCATGCAGCTAGCATATGATGTATCCCTATATAGTAATAGGGTTTCCAATTTATAAGGTTCTTCTCAAAAGAACCTCACATCGTTGAATTAAAATCTACATTAATGAAGAGTTTATATTGTAAATGGGATATTTAAAATGTAATAAGTGAGTCCAATATTCTCTAAATATTCACCTTCTATAAACTCACATCATAAAATATTGATTTATGATGTAAATTCATTTTTTGTGGCCTGCTGAAGTGATGTGAAACTCAGCATATCCTTATCCTACTTAATTCATGATGTAAATACTTTTTACAATGTAAAATATGATTCTTCCCATTTTTATAATTCTTAAACATCATAGTTTTTTTATCTTCTATATTTTTCTTCACATCAAAATCATAGTGTCACTTCATTCAGTGAATCAGTGTTGTGTGATGTTTCATTAGCATGAAAAATCATCACTTTCTGTTCCTTTTCCAAATATTTGTTTCAACCTAAAAAAAATCAAAAAATGAGTTAAATAGTTCAAAATTGGATTGAATATCAAATAAATTAAAAAAATTGATGTATTAAAATACCAAAATTATATATATGAAATGCATGTATCATTCATCACCCTATACATTGGTCTCATTAGACCAAAATCCATCTTGGATACTCACATAAACAATGTATCACACCGAGTACACATAAATAAATCTTGATCTAACATGGAATGAAACAATATCTCTTCTAACTATTGGTCTCATAAGGTTCATTCCATCATAACACTCATCAGGCCAATGCATCATCACAAAGGTCAGCTCAACAACTCGCTTAACAAATGCATGAGATTCTATATCAATTTAATACTATAAAATGAAACATAAGGATCCTAATATAATATAGGGACTATTTTAACCCCCATGGGTTCGATTTCATAATAAACTCATCACATTTCAAGTAATATTACCTAATGGTTGCTACATGGTCAACATAAAAGGTTCACGGGACCAACAATGTTCTATGGTGCCTAACTCATTACTCGTAAGACAAGGAAATCCCCTTTGGTTCCAACCAATATCATTCTCATAATCCCACTCAATTTTTTATCTCATATGGTCAAATATATAAAATTTAAATAGTCTCACCCCTAGCTACTACACAAGGTGTGCACAATATACCATTATATTACCCTTATAAAGTTATGAGTTCTACAACATAAGTAATAGACACAAATGATGGTTCTATATCTTCCTAACCAAGCCCCTAAAAATTACTGATTAGACATAAGTTACTAAATCATAAATATGTAACTTTCTTGTGGTTACAAGTAGCTTAATCGATCACCCCAAAATTACCTCTTGTGTAATAGGATATTGGTTACTCTTGACATACCCCTGACCCTACTTCTATCAAAATCCACCAAAAAACATGATTTTATCCTATATTAAATTTACAAATAGACAAACACCAAAAATTAAAATTGGAATGTGGAATAACAATAATAAAATGACACACAAACAAGAGTGGCCAACCCCCTTGGGAAATTCTTGAATGTAGATACAAAAGTCATATCATTCTTGAAAATGGATACAAAAGTCATATCATGATGGTATGATTTCACCATGCTATAGTTAAATCGTATCTCATATCTCTGGCCAATTCTAGCATAATTAGTGTGGGAAGAATAAAATAGGTAGGATAGGAAAATATGGAGATAATTGACATTAATTTGATGAGAAAAACACTTCTAACTCACCTAGTGTGTATAGTGAAGAAGTGGGTGGAAATTTGGTGTGTGGAGTCAACCTCTACCTTTTGTAAACATGGATAAACAATGGAACCCTGATTTAATTTCCAAAATTAAGGGGGGATCCTCCTCCCCATTAAAACAATAGTCTAGACTACCAATAGAACTATAATGGATACCATGGGTATTATAATGTTAGGTATATCATTATAGTACCACTTTCCATCCCACCAAAACATTGGTGCACTACCATTGAGGTTTTAGTGGATCTGTTTCACCAAAAACTAATCCACCTACATCTTCTTAAACTTGAAATCATGCTTTGGGACATTTTATCTTGAACATCCATCCAAAAAACTATTTAATATATTAGAATATGTCCATAATTATGTATTCTTGATATAAATATGAAACTCAAATTGCCCCCTAATTCCAAGCCTATTGGATATGGAATTTCCCCCACTCTGCCAACACCCAAAGAGAAGGTTCATTAAAACCTCCCCAATATAACACTTCTCATTCCCATGAAGTCTCTTTGTACATATTCTATAACCAAATCAATAATTATAATCAAATTCACATCTAATTTATGGTCTCTAACTTGTTATGGTAATGCCAATAATACACTCGATCCCGCAAAGCTCCTAGAATAGTAGACACCACATAACCCTATCTATCACACATGTCAGTAATTTCACAAATTACATGGTTATATCAACATAAATTTTATCACACTCAGTCACACATTTAATGATCTAACTAATAATCTATTTCACTAACTAAATCTGGAAACCCAATGACCCATGAATTTAAATGTTGAATAACACTATAATAATTCCCCATTATATGTTAATTTTTTCAATTCATAATTCACTAACATCACGTGTCAATGGTTTCTTATCCATAGTAGATCATTGCACACTTAATGACATACCCAAGAATCTCTTGACTATTCTTAATAGAAATAATAATCTCATACTAAAAAATATTATCAAAAGTTGAAGCCTCTGACTGCACATATATTTCCGTATTATATCCAAAGTACCAAATTTTTATAGACATAGTCACACTAAGATTTGGTTTCCAAATACATGGTCAAACCACTAAATTTTAACCTACATGAACATCTACCAGTTTTCATACATAGTAATATTTTCAAACATATAGGTACTGACACTAATAATATAACTAGACAAATTTCCTCTAATAATCTACACACAAACTTAAAAACTCTCCATTTAGGTTATCCAAATTCATCCCACCTAACTCTCACCACAATTCACTAGAAACTAGTGTCAAATATAATTTGGAATTTTGTTCTCTGCCCCATAAAAAATAGACTCGACATGAATGATCCTACTCAAAATCCACTATAATCCAAAAAATGATAATAATAATTCCTTCTCATTGTATCTTGATATAACTAACCCAGGAGTCATGATTTATAATCTATTCCATCATAGTACTTCACACCACAACTATTTTATTATACTGATAAATAGAAACTGAAATATTATAACACAATAGGATAATTAAAATCATGTGATTCAAGGGTTCTAACATACTTTAGACCCCACTTAAACTCATAAGTAGTTCAAAATCTCATTGGTTCCCAATTTATCTCAATTTAGGAACTCTATAGATTCCTTATAAATCATTCCAAGACACACTACCACCAAGAATCTCACTAGAATCAACAATCATTGTACTATATTTTTCATATGATAAGGGTCATTCTCATATCTCATATGAGTTGACCATTTTTTTAAAGTTGGATCCTTGGTGAAAAGACCTAATCAAGTTTATTGAATAAAAAATCAAGGTTAAAAAAGTCTAAAAGAAGGATTTATTTTACATTATTTTTCATGTAGGGGAGTCAAATCCATAGGGAGGTCATCTGACCAAGTGATTCCATTGTATACCCCCTTATTATAAAGACCATTTGCAACCATTTTAGCTTCAAAAAACACATTTTTAATGATATGATAAATCTTCATGATAGAGAGAATGAAAACCATCCATCGAGTTATGAGTGGCCATGAAAGATACACCACTCCATTCCATAAAGCTTGCACTATGGTGGTTGAATCGCTTTCAATCCAGATATTGTTCCATTATTTTTGTCTTAAAAATGTTATAACATGAATAACACTAAACATTTAATCTTTCAAAGGTAAATAAAATCCATAGGTTCAATTGAAGAAACCAAGAAACTACCCATGGTGGTCTTTTTACATTGAACCACATCCGGAGGGCCCCAAGTTACCTTTAGTGGCCCCGTCAACTTTTACTCTAATCCATCTTGGGTGAGGAAACTAACAAAACAATTCAAACATGTATCAAGGTTGACTTTAAGTCCCTTCAACACTAGGAACCACAGGATGTTGAAATCAGAAATAGAGTTGTTGCAATGAACCTGCTTAATTGTGGTGGCTCCATGTATGGCAGAAAAATTCTCATACATCCTACATGAAGACTGAATGTTCTATTATGATTTAAATAAAAATTTCTTCATACCAGATCATATGAAAAATCTCATCAACCATAGATAGAAAAAGGTTCTTGATCTGAAGAGAGGTGTCAGAAGCATCACAACGCTGAAGTTTAGAGCTGATTAGATCCAAAAGTAACCATCTATAATCAAAAATATCAACATCATATTTCTAAAGGGTAGATGCAGTAGCACCTTAAATAAAAAAATGATTAGTCTCTTCTCTATGCTGATTTCAATGATTTAATTTATAGAAAAGTTGGATCCAAAAAGATTAGAGATATGTATCAGTGGGGACCTAGTTGGGAGAAATTTTCTAAACAAGAGTAAGTCTGGAAGGATTTATCCAAGGCTTATCAAAAAATTAACTTTGAAAAATTGTTGTTAGTATTTCTAAAGTAGTTTTTTTAAAATCATTAGAGTCAGGAATTCCATTATGAGCTAGTTCCCAAATTAAAAAATCATTAGTGTTTGTGAAGGGATAATTATCAGTGTCATGTTTAACATTATTAGGAATATCAATTCTAGGAGAAATCAAAAAATATTTAATAGAGACATTGGTCTGTTCAGGAAGATGATTGGGATCAACCATAAAAATAAAAGGATAATCAGACCAATTGTATAAAAAAAAGTTTATAGAATATTCTTTGGTGACCATCCATCTAGAATTTTCATAATATTGGATAAGGCATGTTTAATAGAAATCCAAATAGAGGAGTCCATCTGATTTAGGTTACCTTTCTTCAACTATTCATGGAATATATTTTTAAGTAATGTAAGAGTAAGGGAGTCATTATAAAGTAAATTCCAAGTGAGTCTAGCTTGTAAGGCATCGTTGAAAATTTTAATATTTTCGATTCCAAGACCACCCTTACTTATATGTTTACAAAGGTTTGACCAAGGTACAGACGGTAATTTTCTTTCAAGAGTACTCCCACTCCAGAAAAAAAATTACGGAGATATTAATTTTCTTAAAAAGGCTCATGATCCATTTGTAGACTATCAAAGTGTAAACCATTTTTGGAGACAATTATAAATTTCAAAAGGTAAATTCTACCCACCATAGATAGGGATTTTACCATACAAATAGAAAGTTGATAGAGGAATTAGTCAACTATCTTAGAGAAGTAAATACCTTTAGTTATACCCTAAAATATTCAGACACCAAGGTAGCCAAAAGGGAAAAATTCTTCCTTTATACCTAGATTGTTAGTAATGAGGGATTTTCTGTTGGCGGGGAACATTTTCCCAAAAAAATAAAGGATTTTTACCAACTGATGGTTGAACATATATTTCTTCATAATGAGAAATAGAAGCCTTAAGAGTTTGAATATTTTTTTAGCTCCTTGTAAGAAAATAATGATATCATTCTCATAGAGGATGTGCGTGGGCGCAGTTAGATTTCTAGAAGCATGGATAAGAGTATGTTTCCCTTGCTTAACTAAATGAGTGAGAAGTCTGATCAAGTAGTATTCTTCATTAGAGAAAATAATGGAAGATATGAGATCATCTTTCCTTACACCTTTAGTGAAATTAAACTTTCCCTTCAGATATCCATTAATTAGAATGGATATGAGGGCCGATTTAGAAAGAGTTCTAATTCTGCTAATGAAGTGATCATTAAAACCAAATCCTTAGAGGACCTTGTAAATAAAGAGTTAGTCAATGGTATCAAAATACATTATGATGAAAAGTTTTATGGAAATATTACCTCTCCTATTCAAAATTTTTAATGGATTAGTGCATTCAGAGTAAAGAAAAATACTGTCTTGAATGGTTCTACCGTTGACAAAACAAAATTGATTCCAAGATACAATTTTTTTTTGTAATAATGGAAATTATAATAGAAAAAAATCTTAGTAATGATTTTATAAAGAGTGTTGATAAGAGAAATAGGTCTGAAGTTATGGATCTCAGAGGCATTATCAAATTTACGGTTAAAAGTATGGAATTGTGTAATAAGACCATGAGAAAGAATACTTGTGGCAAAGAAATTTTTAACTAACCTACAAACATCTGGCTGTAAAACATCCCAATAGTGTTGAAAAAAGACGTTATTGAATTCGTCAGACCCAGGGGCACTATCTGAATTTAAACTGAAGATGGTATCCTTGATCTCATGATCAATTGGAGTGATAGTGAGTAATGATTTGTCTTTATCATTATCAATAACAATAATAACACCAGGAATAAGGTTTTTATTGATGTCAATCCATTGAAAGTATTAGTAAAGTAAGAAATGATATGATTAGCAATACAATCTTCTATATTAATGATGTTGTCTCCATATTTATTAAAATAGAGGGACCTACAATATTTTCTTATTATTTAAATATAATTGTAAAAATTAGTGTTCCTATCTATATCCTTTATCCATTTACCTCTAAATATATTCTTCTGAATGTTATCCTCAATAGATAGGATAACATTGAGTTTGGTTGTAATATTTATTTCTTATTGAGGATCCATAGTAAAATTAAAGCTAGCAATGGCAGTTTGAATTTGGTTGAGATTTCCTTCCAAAGTGGAAATCATGTTCTCAATTTGGTTAGATTTGGATTTACACCATCCCTTTAGGTTTTGTTTAAATAATTTTAACATTATAGAGCAAGAGATATCATATTTGTTATAGATCTTAGAATAACAATAATTTTTGATAGTGTTATCAAAATCAGGTTCGGAAGTCCAAGAATTATTGAATCTAAAAGTAATAACAGGATTAAAGTTTCTAATAGAGATAGTGACCAAGATCGGATGATGGTCAGAGTTATGTTTTGAAAGAGTGTTGCTAGAAATGGTATCCAATTTTCCTAGGGAAATGTCATTAGTGAGAGCCCTATCTAGTTTACTAGTGACCACCATATTAAAATGCCTTCTATACCAAGTGTATTTATCCCCTACATGGTTTATTTCAATTAAATTGTTGTCTTCAATGGATATTTTGAATTATCTAGAGGAGATAGCGGAGTGTGTATGGCCCATTTTTTTACTTGGATAGAGAATTGTGTTAAAGTCCCCAACCAAAATCTAAGAATCATGAATGTTGTTTACTAAAAAGGAGAGATCAAGACAAATAGGTCTTACATCCTAATACAAATATTTAACTTAGAAAAAAGAGAACAAAATGTGATATTTCATGTAGGTTAGTTCACAAGTGAAGATATAGCCCGAGATATTATAAACACTAACATTCTGTAAATAGGTATGAGAAAATACCCAAAGAGTTTCAATGGGATAATTACTACTGCTATCACCAAGATAAAAATATCCTTTATGTTTCAAGTGAGAAAAATATGGTGAAAAGATAGTTTTAGTCTTCGAAATGGAAAAAAAATTGGGTCTATGAGTATAATGAAATATTTTTAAAGTAGTAACCATATCAGAGTTATAAATACCCTTACAATTACAAAATAATATATTCATTTAATCCTAAACTTGGGGTTGGAACCCCCCCCCCCAATATTTCCAGAGCTCTTCCTCTTTAAAGATCTTCAAACTGTTTGAGTCTTATTGGGGAAAGGAGTTAAAGTTCTGTCTCCCTATTTAACCATATAAGTAATAGTATGAAGCAAAATAGGAGTAGCTGCCCTTGTATTAGTGGAGGACATTAGAACATGACTATTGCTTTGAGTGGTAGAACCAAGGAAATATTTTGTTTTCTCAAGAGGTTATTATTGAGGGTTGTAGCCATTTCCAGTTTGAACATTGTGGTCAAGTTGTTGTTTGGTTGTGCTGATATTCATGGAGGAGGTTGAATCCCATTACTTTCTATTAAGATCCTCCAATGCATTCACTGAGGAGGCATCCCCAGCATTATCATTAGTGTCATCCACTACTTTCATTGAGGATTTAGAGTCCCCTGACTTGTCATCGACATTATCCAAATGCATGTAGAGAGTAGTATGGGCCCCATTCCTTTTCATTGGTAATATCCACTACATTTCATGGTGGTTCCAAAGGGGGATACTATAGTGATTGATCTCTATCAAGTGTGGTGATGGAAAAGAAAGCAGAAACTGTGGAAGTATAAGGATGTCTTTTCTCAGAATTATGCAGGTTGTTTATCTTAGATCCATCTGCAGGTAAAAATCAGTAGGATTATCATTATGCCTTGTTGGGGGCTGTGATATCACAAGTTGGTTCATAGAGATATTAGAATCTATTTTTTTAGCTTTTGAATCACATTTTTTGGAGTATGGACAAAAATTCTTCCCTATTTATCAACCAAGAGATAAACTCTAGTATCATAATCCAAGATACTAGATTCCAAAAGTGCTAAGGAAGGATTATCTCTATCAGGAAAACCATGATGAGGGAATTACCTTCCCAGATAAATAAGATCCTTTTAGGGATTCATGATTATATCCATGAAAATTTTCTCAATTTCATCAACAATGCATTGTTATTTAGTAGCAGTATATTCCTCTTCAACCAAGTCAGCCCAGGATTTTCTCAAGTCCTCATATGAGGAGTTTGGGTCACTTTATTTTTTAGCCAATCTTTATTTTTTCCTTTTGGAGGGTTAATTTTTATCCATGATTGTTTCTTTGTATTTCTTATGCCTCTTGACTTCTATACATTCATTATCATTAGGTTGGGTGACTTTATTTTTCACCACTCTACAGTTCAAGATAGATTGGTCAATGATGTAGCATAATTTTAAAAAGGGGTGGTTATATTTGTATTTGATCTTCAACTATGTTTGGTTGTCCTTCTCATTGATGCTAATGACATGTGGAACTTTTTAGTCCAAGTTTAACTCATCCATAACTCTAGCATAGAGGCCTAATTATCTATTTAAATTCAATTGATCTATATTAAGGGGAACAACAATACAAGTGGTGATATCATTCAAGATCCTCTGGTGCCAAAATACCAATTGAGACTATGAAATCTAATCCAAATTTGAAACATAATGTTCTTATGATTGTAATGGTTAAAATAATAATCACATTCAGATATACAAAGAATACTGGGCTTAAATTGAATGTTAACTATCTTACAAACCCGATCTAAGTACTCATGAATTCTCAATTGGAACTAGTTTTCAATAGAAAAACCTCAGAAATGGGAAATCCAATGTTTTATTTCATGAATTAGCCAAGTTTTATCCCCTTTAAGATAGTAAATATGATAAAGAATCAATAACTTACACATTTGAACTTGTTACAAGAGTTCTTTAAAATTACCTTCAATCGAGAAACCACTATCATCTAGTTTTTTGTACGGGGGAATCCTTGACGATGATACTTTGTGAAAATATGTTCATTTATGAGATTAGAGGAAGGAAACACATTTAGATTTTTTATGTTGTGAAAGATTTGAGATATCCTCAGAGATATTTTTATCTTCCTTTGATTCAGGTACGATCTTTTGAAAGGATCTCTCCCAAAAAAACTCCTGATCAAAACAATACATTATATGGTGTCATGGACTGACACTGATACCCATACCATATAAAATTCACAGTGCATCAATCATTTCTACCATGGTACCATAATTTATCACAACACAATTTTGATGACACACTATATTTTCTTATCACCACATAAACTAGCTCTAATATATCATGGAAAACTAAGGATTCTTAGAACCCATCATGACATATATGAACCCTTCAAGGCCTACCCCCCAAATAGGTCTTAAGGGATAGAAAAATCCAAAATTTTAGTAATAGATAATATGAAGTAATCATATTTAACCATCATGAATCAATAATCTACATTGTGAGCATTTCAAGAGTGACATAACCTTGAAAAAATTATTATAATATTAGTTATTTTCTTAAAACACACTCACTGATGTGTCCCCACATCATTCTAGGATGATCATGACAAACCAAATCCCCAAGATCAATATCTTAGGCTATGCCTATACTATAATGTCCCATATACATCACATTTCACTGTAACACTAATTGTATTATTATTTAAGTAAGACCATATATAACAAACCAATCATAATGATAATCAATTACATATAGTTTCTAAAATGTCAAAACCTATAAAGATAACACAGTAGTCCCACCCCACAATATAACTTAATTCATTCCAACATTGGTCATATCCCATAAACCCTAGTCTCACACACTTAATAAAACTATTAATCATGACTCCCTTTCATAATGGATGAATTCCTAACATAAATCACCACTCATGCCTTCATTTCTAATGACCATAACTTCCCTAACATACTCATACTATATATTCGAACATACCTACAACAATTCATCTATGTCAGATGAATAATATACCATGATACCCATTTTAATGTATCCATGTATCTGAGATGACCCCCCACTCTCTAGAGTTATACTTACATGTCATAACTCCTCTCAATAATAATAGTCAATGTGCCCTATTATTATACTAATATGCTTTAACTGAAAACAATATTAAGTCAAACACATAGTTACTAGACCTTTCATATTAATCTATGGAACAAATTTCAAATATGATAGATAATACATAGTTGATCCCAATCTTCGGTCTCAAATATCATAAATAAATTCATAGGCCATCACCCAAAACAAGAATCATGTCAATATTGATTACCCTTATACCCATACCATGGAACCTCATCTAGGGTCATTATAATAATTATATTCTCAACTAATACTAGAACTGAAAAATAATACTACATTATTTCCCACTCGGTACACAACCTACTATATTAGAGGTTTCACATCACTCTAGAACATCTGTAGACAACCCTACACACTCTTGGGCCAGGTATAAAGTACATATATATTAACAAACATAGTGATTTAATACCGACAAGAAAATTATTTTTAGTCTATTTGATTAAATTAAAAAAATGAAATTATCTTATAAAACATCATATGACAAATTATTAATATTTTTAATAACTTGCCTCCTTATAATTGGATCATTAATCACCTGGAAGTATATGAATAACATGTAAATTCTTTGTTTCGTATATGACAAATGAAATCATTCTTAATATCAACCTAATAAATTGTAAAACCCATAAATCAAAAAATCAAGGATCATTATTTTCAAAAATAACCCAACCATAATAGAAAAAACCAAGAACAATATTCCTAACTACCTAGAGACTTTGTCTTCATATTCTGTATTTGATATCCAAGAATAATCATAACTATCTCATGTTATGAAATAATTTATCTCCACATAAAAAATACCAGATAGTAAAAAATAAAAAAAATGATTTTATACGACATTATAACATCCTCATCCTTTTTTCCCGAAAATATCTGAATTGGAGGGATCTACGTGACCCTAGGTATCTGTCCCCATATTCATAATGTTGAGGAATATAAGTAAGGGTTTCATAAATAATGTGAGGATACTATATCCTCATGTATCATCATAAAAAGTAACATCCATAAATAGTAACATCTCTATCTATCACATCAAAGTAAAACATATTTAACTATAGCGAAAATAAAATCATAACAATAACCTAGTAATGTTATAACCATATGTGCATTCCAGTCGCACAATCATTAGACATATGTAAAACCACCCAATGTCCAATATTATTAAATTAAAGAAAATATAAAATTAAACATATGGTTACCAATTCATTATCCTCAGAATCCCCTCAAATATTTCTCCATAATCCCACTGAGCTCTTACAAATCATAAACCTATACTTGGGATATTTCCAAACCCTGTATAGAAAACATAAGATATGTACTCACACCAAGGTTCCCATATAGATTAAGGGAATAAAAATAATAGACATTAATTATTGGTTTCTAAAATAAAAATTTGCAACCCTAATATTTTTATGAAATATTTCTCTTTAAATAAATTTATTCGTTATATAGCTTGCATTACATGAAACACTCAGTTAAAACGAACTGTAATATACTAATAAAATATTTTTATTTAATATTATTGTTATTTTATAGATATTAGACTGGTGAATATTAACAAAACTAACTAAAATATGAAAAATATATATATTTATAAAATTAATTCATTGGATATCAATTTAATATAAATTAAAATTAAAATCTTTTGAAAAAATATAATTTCTAGAAAACAGATATTATGCGGGTAATTTATTTTCATCTTAATAAATTATGTTATTCCAAATTGGAGGATAATTTTAATTAAATTTTTATATTATTTTCTTGATAAAATATTTTAAAAAACCAACAAATATTTTTCTAGTCATGGGATAATAATATATCCAATTATAATCTTAAAATGTTTTTTTAAATGAAATTTTTCTCACATTTTGGGAACATAATTAAAAATTAATTTCCTATATTTTGAGAAATTGAATTGGGAAAAATTAATTACTTATTTATAATCATGATATTAAAATTTGGTAAATAGGTCCCTCTTATTTTTGGTCAGTATTAATAGTAACCTTGGTAAAATTTATTACATCGGTAAATGATAAATTGTGTTAATCTAGATTAAAAATAAGTAATAAGACCATAATTATTCCTAAAAATTATTAATGGATAAAACAAATTATACCCTTAACACATTTGGTTATAAAATGATTTATTTAATGGACACCTATCCATGATCATGACTTATATATTATTTACATCCAAGGATGTTACAAAATTTCACTCTCTTTAATTTTAATATGTCTTATGTGTCCACCTGGGGAAAAAGAAAGTTATACATGAATAGTGTTTATTTTTTATTAATAAAATTATTTTCATGATATAAAACTATTTTATTTTTTATTAATTATATAATGACCTTAATTACTTATGTAGCATCGATGCAGTAATTCTCCATTTAATGCAAATATATAATAAGTGATTATAAAAATATTACAATTGATTAAATTTTAATGATTTAATGTGACACATTAACTTTATAGATCTGTATGAAATATTATTAATTTTTAGAAGCAATATATTTTAATTAAACTTTTTTCATAATGTGTTTAAAGTTAACTTAAATGCATTGTCTCAAAATTGACAATAGTGATTTTTTATAAAGATAATAGATTCCTAAATTAATTAAAAATTATAAAAATATTTATAATAAACAATTTTAATATTTTATGGTATAAAATGTTATAAATTTTCCATTTACAGTCTAATTGTTACCTTATAAGTAAAAATTAAAAACATTTAATATTGAAAAATTAGTTACCATAGTTAAAAGTAAAATTGGTTAACTAAGGGTTAATTAAAATGATAAGGTTTAAATTTATACCAAAAATTGTAAAAATCATATTTTTTAAGGGATTAAGAATATTTAATACCTTATCTTTGACTTTATTATATTTTATGCATTTGTATTGATATTTAATATATTATAATTAAATATTTTGATAGATTCCAAAAGTGCTCCTCACCTCAATTATAAAAGGGAGCCTCCTCCATGACTTCTTTACACCACATTGAGCCTTATATCTTAAAAAAATACAACAATAACTCTTTTAAGATTCTCAATACACATTTATTAAGTTTTTTTCTTCCCAAAAATCTAAACCTAGATCCCCTTAGAGTATATCTAAGGGATTCATTTTTAAGAAGTGTTAATCTCTATAACTGATAACATTCTTTTATACTCTTATTTATCTCCTCTAAATATATTGAATGAATAATAAAATAATAACTTATGTATCCTATATATAATAAATAATATTATTATTATTAAAACACCAATATAAACCGTTTTTCTATCAAACGATAAGTGAAAGTATCAAGAGTGTGTAGGTATGGTTTATCATCTCTATGTAGTTATACAACTCATTTTCTATCACTATATTTTATGGATGGGTATCTTTATAGGATTAATGTTTATATATAATAATAATAAAACAATTATACTTATTTATTAATAATATCATGTCTAGATTTTTACCATACAAACCATTGAGAAATAATAATGTCTTTTATGTGTACGTGTGGACAACCAAATCCATGAAGCGATGTGATTCATTTTTAATTTATAAATTAATTGGTTGAAAATGGGGATTAATATGATGAATATATGTGATAAAAATGATATAATAATGATCTTTTAAAGGTGAATAGATATTTAGCTTTCATTAATTTTATCTGTTGAAAAATGAAAACAACATTCAATCATGCATACGGCCTACCATCTCCATGAACGGTGTAATTCATTTATAAATCTATAACTTTTATGTATGAATATAAATGATTATATAATGAATATATGTTATATTTATATCATTATTAATATTTTTATGTGATGTAACCAAGATAAATGTAAAATTATTGGAAAAACTAAATTGAAATACTTATGATAAACAAAACTATTAACACCCAGAAATGACAATTGTAATAAGAAATTATTGATAAAAGGGGGTATTGAAATGTTATAAATGGATAATATATGATATTATAAGTATGAAAATAAATATATTGTATAATTATAAAAAATTTATATTTATTATACATGATTTTATAGTGTCTTTTAAGTAAGACAGACTCGAGGTAAGTGTTTTATTTCACAGTCTCATCAATATTTGTGATTATTTATGTTTATGTATCTATTAGGGAATATTTTTATTCCATATAATTTTTTTATAAAAATTTAATAAAAAATACTTTTAACATTCACCTATGATTTTTTAATTTCATTTTTACCCCATTTAACTTTTCTCAAAATGATTTGAAAGGAATCTTCTTATCATTTTCCAAATGAGATACATTGTGAATTTTCTAACAAAAACAAATAAGGAATGTTTTTATTAATTATGAAGAATGAATAGATTTTATTTCCATCATGAATAAAATTTTATTTTAAGAATAATTTACTATTTTATAAGTTTTTTTAAAGATAACTATTTTCCTTTATAAGCGTGAAAATTTTACAAAAATAAGTGATTTCCAAATGGAAAGGTTATTTTCCTCTAAAATTATTCCAGGTGATGTTTAAAAATTATTTTCAATCTAATATTAAATCATTTTATGTTACTTAGGTTTTACTTGGGATATTATCCAAGGGTACCATTCTTATTCTTTCTCTATATGGTTAAATTTTATAATGAAAAAATGTTTATGAAACCCATTTCTTTTCATGGGTTCTGATATAATGAATTATTTATGATCATGTGGAGCACATGTGTATGATTTTCATTACGTGACATTTGGGACCTATATCTACCTCTAATTAATTGGGTAAATATTGGTATCTCATGAGATAAATAGGACAGTAATGGGGAGTGAACCCAATTTAGTAAGGGACTCTATCCACTATGATCATCTTGGGAGTGAACCTTTACTAATATGATGGTTTGGGGAGTGAACTCATTCCACTATGATGTCCTTCAAAATAATCCTTGAATACTATGAAAATTATTTTATATGCTTATGGTTATTCCACAATTCTATGTATTATTCCAATATTATGATATCATGGTTCATGTTCTTTTATCCCTTTATGATTCATGTCTTATTAACTACCAAGATTTATGCCACGACTTAAGATTATGATCATTGATATGTAGGGAATGGTTTTAAAACATTTAGATCATGTTCATATTCCCTTATCTTCATGTTATGATTGTGTAATCATTTAAATCATCATTTTTTAGACTTACTAAGCATCATATCTCACCTTTTTATTTTTTTCCTTTCCCAAGGTTTTGAAAAAAGGTATTGAGTATGATATATCTAAGAAGGGTTTAGTTATGAAGAAATAAGTGGGAAAAGATATGGATATTTTATGATCTAGTTGTTTATGTTTTCATGTTTCCAAATATATTATACCTATAGGATTATGGTGTGGATCAAAATGTTATGTAATGAATATTAATCTATTAAGATTTATTATTTATGTATAGAAAGTATGGGTCGCTATTGTTCGTATTAGAGCAACGTTTAGATGACCTTTGGAAACTAGGTTTTAAAATCATCAGTAATAACACTAGTGATAATTATATATATAGGATAAAATCCTAATATTTTGGTAATGATAATGAATGAACATAGTTAAACCTAAGGTTTCAAAAAACAATATTTCATGATTTATATATCCTATAAATGATTTCTGAAAATTATATTGTTTATTATCATGATTATTTTTTCTCAAACTATGCTTTTTGGTTTTTGACAATGGTTGGGACCCAAAAGAATCATGTTAATGATGAATGTGATGGAAAATGAAATGATTTTTCTCATTATCAACAAAACTTTATGGGAGTAGGAATGAAAAATACTATTTTTATTCTCATGAAACTTTCTCAAACTATAAATCACACTAATCTTCCAACTGATTGAGGGAGGGAATAACATTTTGTTGAATCCTTCATAAGGCAACAATCAACTTCATTTAGTGGGTTTTTTAATCTATAAGTTAATTTTTAAATGGATCAGTACCACAAAATAGATATTTATACTCTCTATTGTTTGGAACATGAAAATTTTATTTGGGTTTATTATCATTTGGAAGGTGAAGCAGATCAGTGGCAGACTATTATCAAGAACATGAGATAATAAGAAGAAATTGAATCTGTGAAGTGGGTTGAATTTAATTTTTTCTTCAAAAAGTACTTTCCTTGAATAATTTATATGAAATTGGAGAAATATTTCCTTGATTTATAGAATAAGGATGGTGAATCTATTGGTACCTATGAGTAAAATTTGAAAATACTTGCAAGGTATGCTTCGAGTATTATCATCCAGAAAAAAATTAAGGTTGTTCCATTTGTCATTTGCTTAAACCAATTCACTAAAGGGAGTTTTCCATAAATGAATTCAATATATAAGAATAAATCATTCTACGTATTATCAAGTATGATATGGATATTGGAGTTACACATCAATATCATAGTTTTGACAGTAAAATAACAATGAAATTTTAAGAAAATTCTAAAGACCATGGAGGGAAGAAGTTGATATTTCCTTTATGCTCAAAATATGGAAGGAAACATGATAGAAATTGTCTAAATGGAAGTATAAAATGATTTAATTGTGTAAATTAATTTCATTACGTAATTTAATGACTAAGTGATGAGAATAGGTTAGCTAATGAAGTGAAAAGAGTGACATCTCCACAGAATGAACCACCAATACTCCAGTGTTTTAAATACAAGTATTATGGATATTATTCTAACCATTTCCAAAAATATAAAGGTTAATGATTATGATCCACATAAATAAACTCTTAATCCAAGATAAAAATGTAAATCTAATGTGATAACTATTTATTATGATGGGTAGAATAATGAAATCATGAAAGGTACACTTACTATCTGCTCTAAAACTACTAATGTCTTATTTGATTCTAGATATACCCACTCTTTTATATCTATATACTTTTTAAAGTGTATCATAGTACCACCTCAATAATTATATATTGAGTTAGCATAAGAAATCCATAATTTAATGATGATTGCATCCTAATTCTCTCATTATTCTTCAGTTGAATTTTGTTGTAATTGATTTCTAACAAATCTTATCATTCTTTTTCTTGTTGAATTTTATGTCATTTTGGGAATGGATTAACTTTCATTAAATAAATCACACATAAATTTCAGAGGAAGGAAATTTTCATTTGATATTACCAACCAATCTATTATCTCCTATAAATGTGATGGAAAAAACTAAATTCCAATGGAAATTACATTGATTTTATAGTTCATTATTCTTATTCTAAAGATGATTTTATCTCTGATAGTTGGGGAGAAACTGAACATCGAAGATATTCATATTTTTCTAGAGTTTATTGAAGCCTTTCTAGAATAGTTTTCTAGTTTACCACTAAGTACTAAAGTATAATTTTCAATATAACTCATACCAGGTGATACACATATTTTCATGATTCCTTATAGAATGGACCTAGTTTATTTTCAATAATTGAAGAACAAACTCTAGTTGGATTTTAACAAGGGATTCAATATAAAAAAAATTTCACCTTGGGGTTCACATATTTTTTTGTTATAAAGAAGGATGGTTCAATGATACTCTATATTGATTATCAATAACATAACAAAATCACTATCAAGAACAATTATCCTCTACCCTGAATTTATTACTTGTTTGATCAACTACATAGATATCAATAATTTTCAAAGATTTATCTTCATTCTTGATATCATTAAATGAGGTTTAAGAAGGAATATATACCCAAGTAATCATTCCTAACAAGGTATGAACACTATGAATTTATAGTGATTCTATTCAGTCTTAATAATTCCCCTTTTATCTTCTTGGATTTAATTAATATATTCCTTATAGATTACCTTGATTTGTTTGTGGTAGTATTTATCGATGATATTATTATTTATTTAAAGATAAAGGAAGCACATAAATATCATTTGAGAATTGTGATAAAGACCATAAGGATAAAATTTATGAAATATTTCTAAGTGTGAATTTTGGCATCATAATGTTTCATTGTTGGGTTATATAATATCATGTGAGTGTATATCAGTATACCCTTCAATGATATAATTATTGATAATTGTCCCCAAAACCCACTATTACTTAGATTCAATGTTTTATTGATTTGTATTGTTATTATAGGTGAATATGGAGAATTTTTTATGGCTATCTAATCAACTCACAAATTTTACTTGGAAGATACCCACATTTCTTTGGATAGATGAATGTGAATAATGTTTTAAGGAACATAAGAGAAGGATAGTCTATGCACATATCCTTGCACAACCCTGTAGTGGAGAAGGGTTTCTAATTTATAGTGATGCGTTAAATAAGGGAACTGGATGTTTCCTCGTGTATAATGATATGGTTATATATTATTCCTCATGAAAATTGAGGGTCCGTGAGAAAAATTACACAACTAATTATTTGGAGTTAGTTTTGGAAATTATTGCATTAATGATACGGAGGCATTATCTCTATAGATAAAGGTGTGACATATATATTGATCACGAAATTTTAAGAAATATCTTCACATAGAAAGAGATTAATATGTTCCAGAGGATATGGTTGGAATTTATTAAATATTAAAATTTATTAATACATTACCACCCTTGGAAAAAGATCAACATGACATATTCTCTAAATCAAAATGATCATGCTAGATTATCTATAATGAGGATCACAAATGATTTGATACTTATAGACTTGAAAAGGATGTATCATGAAATCATTAAATAATGGGGAAAATATTATCTATATCAACTATTTTTTCATCCATCTAGTATGTAAAGATTAATGAGGTTCGTAATGAAGATGTAGAGAAACAAAAGAAGCTGATAAATGTCACTCAAGCCAACTAAGATTATTATTGAATAATAAGGTTCAAGGACAGTTTTTGTGACTAAATAAAGGAAAAGTATGTTTTGAAGGAATATATGAGTTTATTTTTATATTAATAAAATTATTTTCATGATATAAATTTATTTTTAATTTTTAGTAATTACATAATGACCTTAATTGATTATACACCATCGATGTAGTATTTCTCCATTTAATTAAAATATATTATAAATGATTTTAAATTTTTTAAAACATACATAATTTGAATGATTTAATATAACCCACTAATTTACTAGATCCATAGAAAATATTTGGGATTTGTTAAATAATTATATTTTAATTACTCGTTTTTCTTGATGTGTTTAAAGACAAATTAAATGTATTGTTTCAAAATTTACAATAATGATATTTTAACAAAATAAAATTTTATTAAATAATTCAAAAGTCATAAAAACATTAAAATAAGATAAGTTGAATATTATATGTCTTAAATTTTTGTGAACTGTCCATTTTTGGGCCAATTGTCACCTTATAAGTAAAAAATACACCCCTTTAATATTGAAAAATGTGTCAATGTAGTTAAAATTAACATTTGTTAACTAAGGGTTAATCAAAATGATAAGGTATAAAAGTACATAAAACATGTCTAAATTCAGTTTTTTATGGTATTAAAACCCTAAAATACCTTATATTATAATTCATTACCATTTTGAGTCATTTTCATTGAGAATGAATTTGTTAAAATTTATTCTTTTTGAAAATTCCAAAAGTACACCTCACCTCAATTACAAATGGGTACCTCCTCCCTCATATATTCACACCACATTGATCCATAAATCAGGACAAACATCTTCCAATATCTCTTATAAGATTATATATACAAATTATAGAAATTGTTTTCTTCCCAAAATACCAACCCTATATCACTTTAGAAGAGATCTAAAGGAGACATTTCTAAGAAGAGGTAGTCGCCTTAACCAATCACTTTCCTTTCTAATCTTATTTACCTAATATAAATATATAGTAAGTATCACAAAATAATTAATTAATTGCCCAAAATATATTTAAATGTTATTATTATTATCAAAACACCATTATAAAAACTATTTACAGTTTAGCGAGTAGTGAATGTATCGCTCGTGCTTACGTATAACATAGCATCTCCACATAGAAAAACAATTCATTTTTCATCACCATATTTTATCGATGGGAATTATGATGGGTTTAATATTCATATATGATATTAATGAAAAAATTATACTTTTTTAATAATAACATCATGTCTAAATTCTTACCATAAAATCCTTTTATAAACGACAACACCACTCGTGCATACATGTGGACTACCACCACCACAATGCAATGTAATTCCTTTTTCATTTATATTTTACTTAGAGGGTAATGATGGTGAATTGGAAGAATATATATGAAATATATTATATAATAATTATCTTTTAAAGGTTAATTAATATTTACCTTTCTTTCTTTCCATCCATAGAAAAATGAAAATAGTGTTCATGTATACGTACGGCATACCATGTCCATGAACGATGTAATTCCTTTTTCTATATACAACTTTTATGTATAACTCTAAATATGTATATAATTAAAATATATGATATTTATATTATTATTTACATTCTATAGGTGTTGTAACTAAGATAAATTTACAAGGACCAGAACTACAGAAATGAAAAAATCAAGATAAACGAAACAGTTAACACCTAGAAATATTGATTTTAATAAGAAATTATTGATAAAAGGGGGAGTAAAAATGTTATAAAGGGATAATATATGAAATTATATGGATAAAAATAACATATTTATAGAATTATAATAAACTAAAATTTTCTTATACATGAGTTTATGGTTCTTTAAAATCAAGAAAAACTCAAGATAGAGAATTTATTTCACAATCTCATCAATATTAAGGATTTTTATGTTTAAGTCTTCACTGGGGAATATTTATGTTCCATAACCATGTCTTCTAAAAATGTAATAATTTTTTTCCATTCTACTATTTTTTTTAAATTAATTTTTACCCATGTTTTACATTTTACAAAATATTTTGAAAGGAATCATCTTTTTGTTTTTCAAACAATGTAATTTGTGACTTTTCTGTAAAAATCTATACATATATATAAGAGATATTTTTTAAATATAAAAAATGAATGTATTTTCCTAAAATCATGATTAATATTTTATTTCAAGATTAATTAAAAAATTTACAATTTTCTTTTCAAATAAAACTTTTTCCTTTATAAGTGTTCAACTTTTTAAAAAATAAGTGATAATAAAATGGAAAGGTTATTTTCCTAATAAATTATTCCAAGTGATATCTAAAAATATTTTTCCATCTAAGAATACATCCATTAGTGTTCCAAAAGATTTAATGGGAATATAATCTAAGGTTACTATTTTTATTATTTATCTGGATGGTTTATGTTTTTGTTGAAATAATGTTTAGGAAACCTATTTCTTTTCATGGGATTTTATATGATGACTGATTTATAATCATGTGGCATGAATATGTGTGATTTTAATTATTTGATGGTTGGGACCTATGTGTCCCTCCAATTAATTGGGTAATGATTGGTATCTTATGATACAAATAAGACTATAATGGGGAGTGAACCCAGTTTAGTAAGGGACTCTATCCACTATGATGGTATTGGGAGTAAACCTTGACTTATATGATGGTTTGGGGAGTAAACCCATTTCATTATGATATCCTTGGAAATGATACTTGTCTACTAAGAAAATTATTCTTTATGCTTATGTGTATTCCAAAATTATATGCCTTATACCTATATTATGATCTCACGGTTCATGTTCTTTGATGAATTTTTGATTTATGTAATATGAAATATAAATATTTATTCCACGACTCAAGATTATGATCTTTTTTATACAGGGTATGATTATCAAATGTTAAGGTCGTGTTATTTTACCCTTATTCTCATGTTTTGGTTATGTGATCATTGATATGTCACTTTTTTATAACTATTGATAATTTTAACTCACCTATTTATTATGTTTCCATTGCTCAAGTTATGAAGAAAGGTATTAATTATGATATGTATGAAAGGGTTCTAGTTATAAAAAAAATAAGTGGGACATGATGTAGATATTTTATAAACTAGTTTTTTCATTTTTCCAAAGATACTAGACCTAAAATATTCTGGAATCAATCAAAATGTTATGTAATTAATATCCATCAATTAATATGTAATGTCTATGTATGAAAAGTATGGTCCGCCATAAAAAACTAGTTTGTATATGTATACATGTACTGAATGAAAAGTATGTCGTGACATCACATGTATACACCAGTCCCAAAGTTGGGTGTACATAGAGCATCCCTAATGGTTGTAAATTACCTAATTTTGAATGTGTTAGATTAGGATGGCGCTGTTTTATTTTTAACATAATATATGAGTTAATAATCAATCACCACCCATATCATCAATTTGAAAAACTAATACATCTCCATTTCATAACAATGTTATAAAGGATACATCACCAATTTACCAATCATGATAAATGGTACATCATCAAATAATATTTTAATTGAATGATATATCTCCTTCAATCATCAAGGGTAGATAAGGAACCACAATACCAATGTATATAATGAATTAATTCATATTGAATGATGCATCACGAACTATATCAGGGTGGACAACATTTCACTTGGTGGTGGATATATCACCAAAAAACATGGTTTAGTGATGTATCTATAGGTTAATGGGATATTAATAACAATATTAGGGTGAATTATTTATCACTAGGTTATTGAGATGTCCCAAAAAATCGTGGATAATGATGAATCGGTACGTTAAAAATATGGGAACATATAATCAATTCCATGGTGGAATATATAACTCCATGGTTATCACTAAGGTGAAAAATACGACACAATAAAATCATAGTTGGATGAATTACTACTATTTGGTATCCATGGTGAACATTATATCAGTAATGAATGGGTAATTCCCACTTAATTAAATGGGTAAGAAAGCATCATTATGTAAGCAATTCATCACTCATCCAATACCTCTAAGGTGAATGGTTTATAACTGAGCATCACTTGGTAAAATAATATGATACAATTTCCCACGTCTCAATATGAATGATCTATCACCAATACCCCCAACATAATTAATGATAAAACACCACAGACACAAAATTTATGTGAATGAATGACCATTATAACATATTATATCAACATGATTCATTACCATAGTGAATGATTCATCATCATAGGCATATATCCCACTAAGAAAAACTTTATATAGGCTACTCATGCATTCAATATAGCACACTGAGTACATAAATATCCAGACCTATCACCCAAGACATAGTTTATATTCTCATATAACTACCGATCTCTCAAGGATACTACCATAGTGTAACTTGTCTTAAAAAAATATCACAAATGATAACTCAATATCTATCATAACCAACACTTGAGTTCACATTTCCATAAAATACTCATGAGTTTCATAAAATAACCATAATATATTATATGGGCTATGACACCCTTAAGGAGATCTATTCCCTGGGAAACCCATAAAATTAAAAGGTGGTGTGTCCATCGATATCCATGTTGTAAACTCACAATTTTTGAGGGAACTACCATGATCTTGGTTTTCCAACTCATTACTCAAATGACATGGAAACGCCCTTTGGATACAACCTAGTTCATTCTAACATAGACACCCAAGAATGTATATTTTATTATTAAATCTATAAAAATAAAAGATCATCCACCCTATATATCACCCTAGGTGAGCACCACATACCACTACACTATCCCCGAAGTCATGAGAGATATAGCTCAAGGAATGTAAACTTCTTAGAGTTCCCTCTAATACTAAAAAATCCCCTCACTTGAAATTATTATCCCTCAGATACTAAATTAAGACTTTACAACATCCAAAGTCTTACTATGAGACTAATCGAACACCCTACACTTTCCTCTCAAGGGAACCCACTCCAAAATCAATATCGGCTCACTCACACCTACTTGCTCACTCAAAAATTCATTCCAATACTTGTTGTCATGACCTAATAGACCAAATCCCACATAGCTAGCAGTAAGCCTAATGTAACATCCCAATCCTACTTCAATAGGTCAGGGGTAGGAAACCAGTGCTAAGTAGGCATATCACACACATGGGAGGCCTTAGTCAAAGGTAACTATACACACACAAACATCTCCAAACACCACTACAGTGAAGAAGGGTAAGATATAAATGAATCCAAATATGTTTTCATATAACCAATCCTACATCAGAGTATGACATATGTAAAGGAAAATAAATGGCCAAATTCAAGAAAAATAAACTTTAAAATAGTCCAACATGTTAATGAAAAGGATTCTATTTCCAAGATTCAACTCCATGAACCATCAACATTCTATATAGTGCTATTAAGATACACCTTCTCTAGGTCCTACTATGACTCTGTCGATAGTCCTATTGTCTACAAAATAAGTGAAATGTGTGGGAAAATACCATGTAGGGGTGAGTATAAACATACCCAATAGTACACCCCAAAATAACCTAACATAAAGCTTCAAGAGAAATATCTCATTGTCAAAAAGGTGAGACAATCAGAAGGTGAGACAATAATAATAACCCTGATATTCTAACGATATAAACCAAGTCTCAAAAAAAGGTTATTCCCCCATTGTTAACATATGATTTACCATATGGTTCAATGGTAATTATCATCTAAGTGAACTCACTCCTTGGGTCTTGTTAACATTGATTGCGCTTATCTTGTAGGTCATTCTAATTTGTCATATCCATGAAAAGGTACACACAGTAAATTACAGGATGTCAATACAATGGTAGGGAATCCCACCTAGTGCCAATGGGGGATACCTAACCCTATATAGATTAACCATCTAGGATAGGGATCAAATGGCTATTAAGTTTGTAACATGATACCTAAATTAAACTAGGGAAGAATGGTAGAGGATCACACCCTGAGGCACACATAGGGATACCTGAATCTACCCAAAACTAACCCTGATAGGGGATGAATCATCTAATGCTCAGGATAGGTTTCCTCATTTTACCCTCATAGCGATGGACCATGGGAACATACCCTATATATACTCATATAAATTGAAGATAATGGGGGATTTAACCTACCATGTAAGGAGTACATAGCATGTATATGGAATACCCGGCATGTCCTCACAAGCATGGGAATGCCCAAGTCTATTCCCATGCTCATGTCCTCTACCCATGCCTATGTACTCTGGTCATTCCCATGTATACTGGTCATTCTTTTATACAGTGGTCAAGACCATGTACACTATTCATTATCATTACCATGTACACCTAGGTTACATGTCATGTTTTTTATCAGGTTCACATTGTGTATGTAAAGTCACACATTGAGTGATATTTTTCTCTATGAGCAAACCTATCCACCACTGAATTGGGATTACCTGACATGTGTTATTCCAAACTAGATTCCATGTTGTTTGAAAAATTTCATATTACCATATTCTTCACGTGTATCCACTCAAGAAACCTAATCTATTTTTATAGTCATAAAACCCAACAAAAAACTCATATCTAGAGATTATGGAAGTCAGACTGTCATCTATGGTTGGATTTCGGCCACTGATATACTTTAGAATCATCCCTTATTATACTGCATTACAAAAATACCAAAACCTATATACTGGATTCATTTAATCCATATTCATATCTCCCATCATTATCACTGAACCTCAATCATTCCTTCAGTCTCAAATCCAAATCCACTCTAACTATCCATTACACCAAAGAACAATTGTGCAACGATCGTTTTCTAGGTATCGTAAAATCCCATGTCAAATGAGATATCATCAATGGAATCTTAAAGAATGAGGGGATAAAATCACAATACAAAAAAGTGAATAAATTAATATCATAAATTTTTTGGTTTTGACTCAATCCATTGATAGAGGAAGTGATGAACAAAAAAGGTAAAATCAAGAATTAACTGACATATTTTTTGGAAGAAAATCCATAAACCATCAATCAATCATCAATACATGAATTAATTCAAAAAAGGATTAATTGGTGGTCAAATTGAGGGAATCATGTATGGGGATTAATCTAATCAAAATAAATTCCATAACTATAAATTCGATTGATAGATGATGATGAATGATTCTGCACTATTTTCATTTATAAGATCTAATAACTCTATTGGTGAAGACAGAATCCTCGGTACTGATTGTCGGTCTAGGTTATTATTTCCATAATCCAAATATCTCCACAAAAATCATCTTTGATATCTAGGATTATGTGTCTAAACTTAGAATTTTTCCTTATCCATGTAAAAATAGATTTTATATTAGGTTATCAAGAATTAATAAATAATAAATAATTTAAATAATTTATTGTTTTATTATTTTTCCTGCATCTGTTCTAAAACAAAACAACTGACGCATAAAAAATTTATGTCTCTCCCAAGGTAAAAAAAAACTTTTTGGATTTAATGGTGGTCTTGGTATTCTCATATGAGACACCATTCTAGAGATATTCCACTATTTATAAATAACTATCCATGTGTGATATATTACATTTAATATTTCAATTATATTAACATAAAAGTTCTGCAGGCCTCAGAATCCAACACTGATTCTACACCTAACTCTAAAAATATTATTTAAAATATTCAAAAAAAACTATAAGGTAAAAATTTTGTCATTACATTCTCCCCACCTTGGGGATTTCATCCTGAAAATAAAAAAAACTACTCAAAATGACGAGGGTATTAAAATTGCATCTAGTTCTCCCACTTATAGGAAATCTCTTGGAGGTTCTCAAGCTACCAATGAAAGTTCCCCAAGATAATTTATTGGCCAAAAAATTTATTCTCGTATTTATCATCAATCACTATTAGGTACTCAGTGAAGAAATATTCATCCCCAATGTCTATCTTTTCCTCGTTAATAACATGTGAGTGTTCGTGAACATGCATCCTTAATTACAATATATGGAATACATCGTGTATACTATATAATTGTGGTTATAGGGATAAGTGATATTCCACCTCTCCAACCCTTCATAGTATCTAGAAGGGTCCAATTATTCTCAGAGGTAACATAACACTCTAGAAAAATATCTACAATCCTAGATAAGGACAGTTCTTTAAGAACATAGTCTCCTGAATCTAACTCTAAATTACTTTTTTTCAGTCCACTAAAGACTTATAAAGGAATCGATAAGTCCTTATCCACTCATATATGATTTTCACTTTATTTATTATCACTCACACTAATTTCAGGCCCTTGAGTTATGACTCCCCTGATCATTCCAAAACATAGATGACATGTAGGGTCTCTTGTATAAGGGCATGAATGGGTCCATACTGATAGTGAAGTGGTAACTGTTGTTATACACAAGCTCCACCAAGGGTAGGTGATCCTCCCAAGTATGGAAAATTTCAAACTTGCAATCCCAAAGAATGTCCTCTAGAACCTAAATGGTTTTCTATTTCTATCTTTCTATCTCTTGGTAAAAATCCATAATTAAATTCTACTAAGTCCCAAAGGACTCCTAAAATCCTATACAAAATTGTGATGTAAATATAGAATCAATATCTAAGACAATATTCAAGGTAAATCCATGAATTCAGACTATCTTCTACATATAAAGGCATCCCATTCTCTCTACCAAACTCTACTCTCATATGTCGATGAAGTGGGTCAACATGGTGAGTCGGTCTATAATCACCCTTAGGGAATCATGACCTCTAGACAATTAAGTATGACCTATAAAAATTCCAAAGATATTCCATCCTATTTCCACTCCATTGACGTAAGGGGATAATCCAAACCCATCGAAACCTGGTTTTTTCCTTTACTTGGTGACAACTAGGTCATTGAGAGATAAAATAAACAACACACCTCTTAATTCTTGGACAAAAAAACTAACATCAAAGTTTCATTAAATATTTTACATTCGTGGATATACTACTTAGGGGGATCCATGAAACTCCATCAGTACCTCCTATTATAGTGTGACTAGTACCATTTTCTATCCATGTAAATGGATGATGTTCTCCCCACATTTAGAAAATCCATCAGTAAAACATTTGGTATAAATCTATCCATATATGGAATCACTATTGATATCTCAAAGATGAGGCTCCCTAGCATGATAAAGAATTCATCGGGTAACAACCATCAACCAAAGGTAGGTTTCACCATCTTCATCCACTAAGATTTACTTCAAGAAGTACAACTACTCTCATACCTCGCTCAAAAAATGAGAAGAATACTTCTTTCTGACAAGATATTCCACTAAATTCTCCATTCTGGGAATAAAGATTATATCAAAGTCATAATCTATTAGAAAATCCATATAAAACCACTATCTAACATTAATATCTTTCTATGAAAAGATATACCTAAGAAACTTCATGTTAAAATAGATGATAAATTGATCTCCCATAAGGTATTATCACCACATCTTATGGAAGAATAACACTAATACATTCTTGAAATCATGGGTCATGTAGTTCTTCCCATGAGGTCTTAAATATAGGGACCCATAATTAATCACTTCCTACGTCTAAATCATAATTAATCCAAGATGAGTTTCAGAGGTAATTTAATAATATCACATACTCAACACCCTCTTATAATAGTATCAAGATGGGGGAGATGAACAACCTCTATCGGATCTCCTGAAAATCTTTCCATCATACCACTGTCAATATGAAAAGTTTACCCTTTCTAGTCAAGATAGTCAGGGACCATAAAATACTAGAAAAATCAGGTATAAATCTATGATAGTGCCCTACCAACCTAAAGAACCTCTGCACCTCAATCACACTATTGGGTGCATCCCATGATAGGTTTTCCCCAACCTTTAATGGTTCTACTTCTAATCCCTCTTTTGGGATGAAATATCACAAGAAGGTGAAATCTTAAATCCAAAACTAACTCTTATAGGGAATTCTATAATGATGGTTCACTGAGAGTGTATCCAAAATCCTTCTTAAATGCCTCATGTAATCCTCCTCTAATGTCGAGAATACAAGGATATCATCGATGATGAATACCACAAAGTAGTCCAAAAAGGGGTGAATGATCCATTTTATGTGTCCCATGAACACTATTGGAGAATTATTGACACTGAAGGGAACTACCAAACACTCATAATGACTATATCGATATTAGAATGTCATATGTGGTATTCCCTCCTCTTGAACTTGGATCTATTAATATCCTAACTAGAAGTCAATCATAGATAACCACCTCATCCTATTCAGATATTTGAAGAGGTCATTGATCCTAAATATTAGATATTTATTCTTGATGGTCACCTGATTTAGGTGATGGTAATCTAAACATATCCTTAGGCTCCCATCTATCTTCATGGAGAAATACACTGGGGATGCCTGGGAGGATACATTGGGTCGGAAAAACCCCTTCGTCTACAAATACTCCAACCACACCTTAATTTATCAAAGATCTATGGGGGTTATCCAATATGATGGTAAAAATATCAGGTAAGTAAGTTGGTGTAGGTCTATGGATAAATTTATCTCTCGTTGATGAGGTAATCTTTAACACATCCTTATAGAAGACATCCTCATACTCTTCCACTACCATATGAAGATGAAAACTGAAATCATCTTCATATCCAAGGGTAATAGTAGCTAACTAATGAGTAATTGGTCATATCCTCCTATGCATGAGCACATCATTCTCTTTCTAGACTTCTTTATCACTAAATAAGGAACATCTCATCCTGTCAACACAGATGCACTGCATCCTTTCCCAAAAACAATAAATATGTGCATTAAATGTATAAATATAGTTTACACATATAATGACATCATAAGGCCTCATTGTGTCCACAAAATATCCCATAAGAAACTATCTCTTATAATATTTAAGTAACACTATTTAAAGAAGTGTGTGATCACCAAATCTCCCTAATATGAGTCTCTAAATATAGGGGTTGAACCAAATGATCCATTGGAATCACTATATCTCAAACAAGGGATGTGTCAAGGAAAGATCCGCTCACACCTATGCCTATCAATACATTATCTGGAGTAGAAAATATACATATCATACCTTGAATCGTCCCTGAAACCTTTGGATCATAATCCTTCATTGCATGCAGCTTCCCACATCCCTAATCACTAGATCTCTAAGCCTGGTGCAGACTACATGGGTCTGGCAGTGGAAATATAAAAAAATGTTAGAAACCTCAAAAATATCTTCTAGAAACTCTACCCCATCTTCCACTCTGTGTGCCTCCCGTCTCAAATCCCTACATCTACTTGTGTGATCCATCAATCTTCTTCCCGTCTACCGAATATTGTGTCAGATAATCCCTCATAATTTTCCCTCACCCATCACAGGAGTAGCATCGCCTATTCCTCATCTTACTAAAACCATCTAGATAACCCTAGATAGAAGAATCTCTATATAGACACTATCTTTGAAAGTGTCTCATGAACCTAGAAACCTTAGTCTAATGTCAACTTCCAGCTATCAAAGTCTCAACTCCATGGTTTCTACTACTAAAACTGATTGTCAGTGTATGCTTATATAGTATGCTCTCAACCACCAAATCATAATGCATCATTCCACTATAGGTAGGTATGTAGAAAGATACTACTCCTACTTGGATGTCTTAGAGAATACCATGATCCAAGGTATCTTCTAAAATGTATTCATCATGAACCATATCCATGGAGCACTTTGATAGGTTAGTTAACCTCAAAATATACTCTGTAACTAATATGATTCCATATTGGAGTTCCAGAAGCTCTTGGATACATACTTACCACAACGTCACCAGGTAGTACTCCTCTCTAAAGAGGTGATCGAACACTATCCATGTGATAGTTTTTTCATCATGCATCTTCATCACTAGGATCTACCATCACCCTATGGGTTGATTGAGAAGGCTCCCCTATATGACAACCATCTAGTTGGTAGGGGTCCAAATAAGGTGGAAGACTTTCCCAACTCCCTTGAGCTAGTCCTCGGCTACCTGGGGGTCTGTCTCTTACCAAAACCTAATAAGTATGCCTTTGGAACTTGTGAAGTTTACTCAGCATGTGAACATAATATTCTATTACTAATGGAACAATCGTATGCTCAGTGGGTGGAGGTAAGATCAGAAAACCACCTGGAGGTATCGCATCTTACATCGGCCCCTGATCTGAAGCCTCATGAGCAAGGGGTGATCATCATGATCCTACTATGAAATCATTATTTCTTCTCATCATAGAGGGGTCCTAAAAATGTCATGATACACCATGGTCAAGAACATATCTAGGTATATGACTCAAAAATGATATAGAAACCACAAAACATTCCTATATTAAGCATGTACCAATGTTTTCCCTACAACCAATTCATATATGTATTGTGTCAGTAAGTAGATTAGCAGATTACTGATTAATGGATATGTTAGTAGATACACCACCACTAGGTTCTCAGTCCTAATATCCAAACTAGAGACACTTTAACATGGTCTCTCTAGTTCCCAAACCAATCCACATAGCTAGAAAATATCTAAACTCAATTCCTAGTATGACCTCCTTGGATTCCACTTTGTCATATTCTAACCCACTAGGACCTACCTAGATTGTAGTAATTCAACTGTGACACCACTAGACCACCTTCAATTGGCATGGGGATGGTTACTAGTGATGATTTCGCATATCACAGATATGGGAGACCTTAGTCTAAGGTACCTAAATACACACAAACACACACACACACATCTCAAAACACCACTAAAATGTGGAAAGGAAAGATATAACTAATACCAAATGTGAATTCATGCAACTAATCCCACATCAGAGTATGACACCCATACGGGAAGAAAAAGGTCCATATACAAGTCCATTGAAACTATAAAAGTGTCCAAACTTATAGTAAAAAGGAACTTATTTACAATAAGAAAACTTCTAGAATCATCTAATATCCATCCATATCTAATAAACTTCACCTTCTCCTAGTCCTCAAAATACTCCATTAAAAGTAATTTTGTCCACATATGACATAACACGTGTGGTAAGGGCCCATTCATGGGTGAGTATAAACATACCCAGTAGGACACCCTAAAATCACAAAATATAATGCATCAATAGAATTATCTTAATATCAAAAAGGTGATTAAATCAAAAAGTGAGATAATAAAAATAACCCAAATATCATCAAGATGGACACCAAGTCTCAAATTAAGTTGATTCCCTCACTACCAGTCTAGGATTTCACTTCATAATCCAAGGTAATGATCATCTGAGATAAATCACTCTTCATTTTTTTCTAACACTGATGGAGCTTATCCAAGAGGTAATTCTCATCAATCCATACCATGCATATGCACATGGTGGAACTAGTAAGATGTCGATACATAGGTATGGGATCAGACATATCATCTACGGGGGATACCTAATACTATCTAGATTAACCCTCTATAATGGGGATCACATTCCCTAAAAGTTGGTAACATGGTACCTGGCCCAACCAAGGGAAAATTATAGGAGATCACACCCCTATCCCCATGGAAGGATACCTGAATATCCCTATAACTAACCCATAGAGGGGATCACTCATCCTATGGTCATTAAAGGATGCCTAATTGTACCCTTATAATGATGGACCAAGGGAACATACCCTACTAATACCCATATTGACTAAAGAGAAAGGGGGTTTCAACCAACCCTTGAAGGAATACATGGTGTGTATATAGAATACATTGGGTTTCCTGGCTAACCTGGGCATTCTTGAGTTCATGTCCATTCCCATGTGCTTTGGATTATGCCTATGTACTCTGTTCATGCCCACGTATACTTTTTATTCTCATGTACATTGGTTATGCCCATGTAAATTGGTCATTCTCATTACCCATACACCTAAGGTACACATCGTGTCATAGATAAAGGGTCAAACGACTTTTGTAAAGTTATAGGGCATGTAATGTTTTTCTCAATGTGAAAACCCTAGTATCCACTGAACGAGTATCACATGGTGTGTGTTATCCAAAACTACATGTTATGAAATTCATAATTTTCCAGCTTCCTATAGAATTTACATGTATCTTCCGGTACCACATTATCATTAAATCCATCTAAAAATCCATTAAGAAACTCATATCTAGGGTTGATGAAATTCCATTCATCGTTAGTGTCAAGATTCTGGCCACCAATCTACTCATGAATCATCACTGGTCACACTGCATCCCTAAGATGATAAAACCTATTTGTTTAATTCCTTGAATTAATCACTAGATTTCCAATAATCATCATCACACGCTAATCATACCTTCAACTCAAAATATAATCCCATTATAATGATATATTGTTTAGAAGATCGAGTGTACAATGATCATTTTTAAATGTATAATTGAACCTCCAGTCAAACAAAATATTGATGAATAACTCCCAAAGAATGATGGGAGAAAAAAATAAACACAAAAGTGAGAAAATGAATTTTTCCATTTTTTGGTTTGGCCTCAACCCATTTATGGAGAAAGTGATGAACAATGAAGGGAAAAAAAATAATTAACCAACATGATTCCAAGAATAAAATATATCACCCATAAATCAACCATCGATCAATGAATTAATTTTATAAAAGGAATAATTCACATTCAACATGAGGTAAATGAATATGGGGACTAATCCAATCAAAAAAATGCACTTCATTGAAATTGGATTAATCACTAATAGAGAATGATTCCATATTACTATTGTTGGTGAGATCCAAGAACACTATTGGTGAAGAAAAATTCCCAGGTATCAATCATTGATCCCTAAACCTAATTTATTCTACCAAATTTCTCTACCATGGCCCTCTCTAATATCATGGGTTATGTAGAAAAACCTAGTATTTTTCCCTATTCATGTTTAAATAGAGAGGATATTATATGATAAACAATATTTAAATACACCTTAATTAATGATTTATCAAAAAAATACCCATAATATAATCCTATAAGATCATGTGTCTTAGGGTCTATGGGAAATTAGGTACATAAAATAATAACATTAAACATGGGTACAACAACATTATTTATGGAATACAAAAAATTACTATAAAATTCCATTAATCTTATAATACTATATGGGGTAATCTGGGGATGTACATAAGAAAGGGGAGATATGTAAATAACAAAAAAAATGAATAATAAAATCAAGTAATAAGGTACATTAGTACATGTGAGTTAATCAGTTTATCAAAGTAACATAATAGGGGTGAGAATCAAAAACTTGAACATTGAATCCTGATATAAATTGATGACATAAAGGAAACATGGAAATGTGTCAACATTAAGAAATATGAAATAATAATATAGTGTGCATAGGATAACCTCCTATGCACTATACCTGGTTTATCAAGAGATAAAAACATTACTCAATGAATTTGAGGGCTATATAATTCGGGCTCACTTACCACATTCATATCATGTAGATTCATAAGTGTTCCACATAGATCATACAATGTAAATATTTATTTAATCACTTTTAATAACACAATTATGTAGTGTGAGTTACTTACATGGAATTACCCAAAAAATTAAAGATATGTACATCTAGGTGAATGCCCTTGAGTGTAAATGGGTATGACTATTCACAACATAAATTTTTGTCATGGAAAATCATAGGATAATTTTGGAAGAATAACAAGGATACATAAAGATTCATGAAAGGGTTTAATGAGAGTTAAAGGAGTCTCTGATCACTTGTAAATCATAAGGATAGTAATAGGTATGTGTAAAAGTGTATCACAACAATCATAATTTGAAATAAAATGTCATAATATAAAGAAGGTGGTCAAATAAATTTTAGAAGGAGAGGATCCCTTTCCTTGAGATGGTGTTTCTAAAATCTTAGGATGGGATTATTAAGATCTTTTTAATACAATTGTAGAGATATAGATATTTAAAAGGTATAATAAATTCATGATTAATGGGTTTTTAGTGAAGTGGAATGAGAGGTTGGGTGGGTATTTATGAAAAAAATTGGGGAATTTGTTAATAATTTTTAAACATTGGTTTTGAAATCTATATGATAAAATAATCAAAAAAATACCATGGTATTTTTCCATGTTTTCTACCTAATTGGAGTAATTTTAATTATTTTACAAATATAAGAACCTAAATAATTAAAATAATACCCTTGGTGGTGTGGAATTGAGTCACATCCATTGAGAATTAATTTAAAAACCATAAAAATTAAAATAGATTTTAGAGGATTCATTAGGGGTTTATAGAATTAATAAAATAAATTAAAATACATTTTTAAATAATAATTATAATTTTGGTTGTGTATACTCATTATTTTAATTATTAAATCACTCTTTATATATTATTTTGTCATAATACATAACATATATTTATACCGTATTTTATTTTTACCCAAAAGTTTGAATGTATCATTAAAATTATAAAAAAAACACCATTGCCTAATTTCAACGTTTTAATTTAAAAATAATATTTATTTTATCAAAATAATACTCTAAATATGTAAACTTGCACTTTTAAATCAAACAGTCTCAACATATTGAAAAATATGGTTTTAATGACAATATAGTTTCTAACCATTTTAAAATTTACTTGTTACTTCAAAAAATTATATTATCATTTATATTTAATAAATATTAGATTATAATAATATTTTTTTAAATAAAATATATTTAAAAAATTCTTGAATTCAACCAAAAGAGTGACTTGATTGAAACTATATATTTCCCAAAAAACAATTTATGTTTCATCGTATCAAAATCTATTTTTAATCAAAATAATTATTTAATCATTTATAAATTAATCATAAAAAGGATAAATATAATAATTATTTTAATAAAAATAAAAATTTACAAATTAATACTATTAGTTTGTAGATACCTAACCCCTTATTACACTAGTGTACACCCTGATAAATGTGATAGTACTTCTATTACATCACCTGTTCTGGTTACCATGTCGCTTACTCAACCATGCTATTCCACCATAAAACCTTGACTAATTGATTTATCCTGTTTCATATAACTTTGTTTCTATAATCTATGATCTTAAATGGATGATCCTTGTTTGAATGATCATTCCCCAATGGTACCACATTAGGGTTTGGTACTTGGGAGGGGTATCGTATATACTTCTTTATGAGGGATACATGAAATGCATCTTGTACATGAGATAAGTTTGGTGGTAGTGCTAGTCTGTAGGCCACAACTCCGTTTCAATCAAGGATAAAAAATGTTTCAATGTATATTGGAGTAATAATTACTTTTTTTTCAAACCACGTAACTTTATTCCATGGTGATATACAAAGGAAAACTTTATCTCCAACTTCAAAATTTATATTTCATCGATGATTTTATACTTTGTTGTTCAATAAACTTTGTGGGGGTTTTATATGGCACTGAATGGTTTGACCCATATTTGTCATATATTTCATAATATAAAGTCCCATCATTTTCCCCTCTCTAACTTCATCCTAGTATAATGGATTCTGACACTTATTCCCATACAAAGCCTCATAAGGTTCTATTTGAATGTTTTAATGGAATATATGGTTATATGAGAACTCCAAAAGGGGAAGTTATTGATAACAATGAAATTTATTAAACATGATCTCTATATATCCTTTAGATTTTGAATGGTTCTCTCAGACTAACTATCGATATGAGGGAGATAAGATATATTGAAACTCAACTCTCTGTCTAATGATTAGTGAAGTATTCTTTAGAACCTCATGGAAAACCTTAGATCTTGATCAAATATAATAGAGAGTGGAACTCCATGTAGTATTAACAAATATATAATGTATATCTTGGTGAGTTGTTCAAGATATAAATATTCCTTGGTAGAAAGTAAATGTGCTAGATTTTAAGGTGATTCACTAACACCCAAATGGAGTAATTTCTTTCAGATATTCTAGGGAGTCCTATGATGTAATCCATGGTTACGTTTTCCCATTTCCATATAGGTATGGGAAATGGTTACATCATAACATTATAATTATATCATTCATCCATGAAATACTGATATATTAAGCACTGAGATTAAAATTTTGTAATCTCCCTATTCATGTTATCCCACAATAAGTTTTACTTAAGATATCTATATACCTTAGTTATTAGTAGATGAATAGAGATGGATGATATATGAACATAATCCAAAATTCACATATTCAGTCTCAATATTGGTGGGACACATATCCAGTTTCCAAAACATATAGCTCTATATTTTAATATTTTGAACTCTATAATATTGTCTTCCTTTTTGTGTAGCACCACATCATCATTTCGGGCCTCCTTGACCCTATCAAGAATGCATGGAAGATAAGTTATTTTAGAAATGTAATATCAAGTTTATTTTATTATCACCATGTACATACTTTTAATTTCCAAGAATATTGGATCACTTTAAATCCTCATCATGGATAGGGTTGTGGGATCCTTTTTACTAAGATAATATACCAATTTTTCCCTTCCCATGATAGAGATATATTGAAAAAACATAATCATTGATCATCTCTAACCACATTCTTTATAACATATTGATATCCTTTTGTGTGAATATAAACTTGAGGGTTTTAGAATATATATATATATATATATATGTCACACTTCTCCCTATAGAGATAATGTCACCAAATTTTCATCTCAAAGATCACTATAAAAATTCTAGATCATGTATTGGCCAGTTTTTCACATGGATCATTAATTTCTCGGAGGTATAGGATATCAGTTTTTCACCTTATATGTGTACACAATTTCTTATCTTTTTGGAAACATCATTGTATCTCAAAAATGCTTACCCATTGTTGGGTAATGTGAGTACGGGTGTAGTGATTGGCCTCTTCTTCAACTCTTTAAAGATCTATTAACATTTATCAGCCCAGAAAAACTTGAATACCTTCCAAATTAACTTGGTTAGTGGTATTGAGAATCGTGAGAAGTTTCTAAAAAACATTATAGTACCCATATAATCCATAGAAACTATATATTTACATCACAAATATTTTTCTAGGTCATCCTTCAATTACTTATGTTTTTGAAAGATTGATAGATATCACTTTTTTAGTGATAATTTTTTCCAATAATGTTACCGTATCCATGAAAAACATGCATTTACATGGATTTTCATAAAACTTCTCTTTCCACATGGTCTTAAATAAATCATTAAAGTGGACCTCATGTTCCCCCATGCTTTTGGTGTAGATGAGAATATCATCTATAAAGACTACCACAAAATTTTAAAGTTAATTCCTAAACACTATACTCCTCAAGTCCATGAAAATAGCTAAAGAATTAGGGAGTACTAATGGAATCAATATAAACTCATAGTGAATGTACATTGCATAGAAATAATTCTTGGGGATATCCTTATTATTTCATTTACTTGATAATATCATGACTAAAGATCCACCTTGGAGAAGTATTGGGACCCCTGTAGTAAATCAAATAAGTCATAAATCTATTAAATAGGATAGTTTTTTAATATGTTGAGCTTGTTGATCTCATGATAATCAAGGTTGAGGTACATTGGCATATCATTCTAATTAATGAAAAGGACTATTTTACACAATTATGAATCACTTGGGCATAGAAACACTTTATCCAAATTATAATTTGGTTTCTTCTTAAACTCTTGGATTTCAGTAGTGGTAATTCTATATGGGGTCTTGGATATTACAAAAGATCATGGTATAAGTTTGATTCATACTCAACTTCTCTACTGGGAGGAAGACCAGAAAATGTTTTTGGAAAAACATTAGTGAATTATATTATAATGATCATGTCATCAAGGATTGTATTTTTCATTGTCTCAATCATTTGATCTATATAGTCTTATTCACAAGGAAATAATAGACATGTTTGATATGATGATACAAAATTAGATTCATCCTTCTACTTGAACAAGTATAAAAAAATAGGGTGATTTATGATATGGAGGTTAATTTTCTTATCTTGAAAATTTATATTGCATCTATACAATTAAAGTAGATACATGCCCAGAATAGCATCAAATTCCATTAAATGGGGTATTATAAGTTTTTATATTAAATTTATCCCGTAAATTTAGACAAGGGATAAGATATAATCTTAGGATGAAACAATTGGACCATTTTATATCTTCAATGATAACTCAACATCCATATTTTGAGGTGGTGTTTTAATAGTTCTAATAAACATACATGATATGAAATAATGTGTGGAAACATAGTCAAATAGTATGTTCCCTATCCTTGAATGAATAACTAGAATAAATTTCACCACTTCATTGTCAGGATCCACCTCCGTAGTTTTGATGGTATACGCTCAACCTTTCTCTCTAGGTCTTGTGGGTTGTTGTCATCAGTTGTTGTCTACAACCCTTGTCTTAATACATTCATTCTTAGAGGTTCCTTATTCCTTATAATTGAAACATTAGAAAATAAATTGAGGTTTTATTGGGGAATTTCCTCTTATATTAAATTAGTGGTCTTCTCACATCGACAATTTCCAGCTAGTTGTCCTTCCATATCGCACCTAAAGCCTTTCTTAGTCCCCTTTAGTAAATTACTGGGATTCTTCTTCCCATTATTTTGATAAGTGGAATGTTGGAATTTCTTTCCCCTGTGAAATTTCTCCATAATAACTATAGCATTAAAAACCATCATCTGATTTGTAATTCCCTGACCCCAATTACCAAGAGTCAGTGCATTATTATATAACACTGGCATGATCCCAAGGGATCAAATCCCGATAGACCGATCAGTGTATTAGCCTTGAAAGTACTAGATACATTAATATGTTTTACATTGAATCATGAAATAAAAACATCAACAAAATTTTCCCCCCATTGAACACACTTATACCCTTAGCCTATCCCTATAGGTCAGTCATAAAATATTTCTTCACATCCAAGGATACATAAAACATAGAAATGGGTGAGCTCAGATGCTCTGTAAGGATAACAATATATCGGAAACTTTCATAAATAATTATAAATGATTAAGGGAATGTATAAGACTAAAACATAAGACTTTTAAACATAAACTTCTTCATAATATCGCCAATATAAAACAAATAATTCCATTTACTTATTCACAGGGATATTCTAATAGTCAAATAATCACATGCAATATCAATACCCAATTTCTTAATGATGGAATGCATAATGCCAGACTTCATAACCACATAGAAAATCCCTTGTGCCATGACTAAAAATAAGATTTTGCCAATACCTTTTTCCAAGACACTAGTTTCTCTCATGAGACCTATCAATTCATCGATGAGATATAGCGGTCTCCACCCGTTACTTACTAAGTCTAATGTATTTTTCATATGAAATGGTTTAATCATAACATAAACATTTGTATTAAAACAAGCATAAAAAATGTCAATAATTTATCCATAAACCATGAATGGTATAAAAATGACACATCCGCAGTCAAAAATATCAGAAAAACTTCAATAAAATATGGAAGATTTGTATCATAATAAATCAACTTCAAACAAGTGTAAAATTCATCAAAGGATTTTGACATAGATGAAATCAAAACTTTTTTTATAGAAATATCTCTTTTTATTTTGAAATCATTTAAAAGTCATATAATTATAAAAGAAAACATATATTTTGAAAATATTCTTATATTCTTGTACAGAAAGCTTCAACAATGTTATCACAGTGGAAAATAGCTGCACCCGCCGTATAAGTTAAAAAAAGACATTCTTACCATAATTTTGTCAAAAAGGTCATTAAGTACCTTGTTCAGAAAATGAAAGAAAGATTCATTTCAAAAAATATATGGTCAAATAAGGGTATAAATGAATTTAACCCATAGTCTAGTAAATAGTAAAAAAGTTTTGAATTACATTTTTAAGAAAACACATATGTGGATGATAAAGAGGTCCCTGTAGATACTTATGTATTAACAACCTTGGATAAGTAAAGAGATTTTAGAATTAACCCTTATTGAACCACATTTTACTTACTGAAGATAACCGTTTCTTTTTTATTTTTGATATTCAACTTATAGAAGCAGTAAAATTAATTTTTGTGCAAATTTTCAAATGCTCTAAGAAGGTGGGTAAAAGACGGTAAAAAGTTCAATAAAATTTTATATATCTAAACTTATTATAAAATGAATCCAAAAAATTAAATTTAACATATATAGGTATTATGTATCTATTTGGATCTAAAATAAATGAAAATAAAATAACTATTTACTTAAATAAAAAGCTAGTTTTAAACAATAACGCAGTGTTTTCACTATTCATCAAGAATTGAATGTTTTCAGAAAAATACCAAAAATTCACCCTAAACTAATATTGATATTCCAAATCCAAAAATGAAGTCCATTTTTAAAAATAAAATTTATAAAATTTCAAAAAGTGGGTATTACTATTCATAACGGCTACTTTGATTGTTCGTGGTGTGTTAAAACTCCAAGTTGCGTACAACGCAAGCTACTACATTATTCTAAAGGAAAAATATAGTGGAAGCTTGGGGTGTTACATTATCCCCTCTTTAAAATAATTTCATCCTCTAAATTTCATTAATTTTACTGCATAAATAGATTTGGGTGGTTTTTCATCATAAGTTCCTCAGGTTCCCACTTTGCCTCTCCCATCAAATGGTTGCTCCATAGAAATTTCACCAGATGAGTCGTCTGGTTTCTCAAAACGTGTTCTCTAGTGTCAAGAATCTTAACAGGATCTTCACAATAAGACAGATTAGGTTCCAGTTTAATTTCCTCATAGGTGAGTACATGCGTTGGGTCAGGCATGTATTTTTTCAACAGTGATACGTGAAACACATCATGAACTTTGGAGAGACTTGGAGGCATTGCTAAATGATAAGCTAAAACTCCAATTCGTTCTTGAATTTCGAAAGGTCCGATGTACATGAGACTCAATTTACACTTCTTAATGAAACTTATAACACCCATCCATGGAGATACCTACAAGAAAACATGGTCTCCTACTTGAAATTACAAATCCTTCCTTCGGTTATCAGCATAGCTATTTTGCCTACTTTGGGCTGCTTTGATGTAATTTTGGATAAACTTAACCTTTTCCATTGTTTCCTAAACAAGTTATGGGCCTACGAGTTTTCTTTCATGAACATCATCCCAACAAGTTAGTGTCTGGTGTCTCTTTCCATATAACTCTTCATATGGTTCCATCTGAATACTTGAATGGAAGCTATTGTTATAGGTAAATTCTATCAGAGGTAAATATTGATCCTACGTATCTTGAAAGTCATGTGATCACAATCTAAACATGTCTTATAAGGTTTGAATAGTTCATTCTGATTGTCCATAGGTTTGAGGGGGGTGGGAAGTGCTCAAATGAAGTTCAGTATCCCGGGCCTTCTGAAGATTTTTCCAGAATCTTGATGTAAAACGGGGATCACGATTAGAAACAATCAATAGGGGTATTCCATTAAGTCTTACGACTTCATTAATATATATTCTTTCCATACGTTGGTAAAGCTTCTCTTATAGCAAGAAACTGTATTGACTTGGTAATACGATCAACAATGACCCATATTGCAAAATTCCTTCTAATAGTGTTTGGTAACCCCATGACAAAGTCCATAATAATATTGTCCCATTTCCACTCAGGTATGGGAAGAGGTTTCATGAATCCTATAGGTTTTTGTCTTCCATATTTCCCTTGTTGACAAACTATACATCTTGACACAAAATCTACAATCTCCCTCTTCATGTTGTCCCACCAAAAATGTTCCTTCAAATATCTATACATCTTGGTGCTCCCAGGGTGTATAGAGAAATTCAAGCTATGGAAATCATCCAATAATTCCCTTTTAAGATCAGGTATGTTAGGAACACAAAGTCTCTTCCCAAATTTTAAAATTCCATCTTCATATATGAAGTCACTCAATCTCCCATCATTCACAGCTTTAATATTCTTTTGAAACTCCTCATCATCTGTCTAAGAACTCGTTATCCTTTCTAGTAAAGATGGTTTGGAAACCGTATGAAAAAAGTATTGATGTTTCACCTTTCGTGGTTATTCACATATCCATCTTTACTAGATCTAGGAAAATAGGATCACTTTCAACTCTCATCTAGTTCAAAACTCCATGATTCTTTCTACTCAAAGAATCTGCCACATTATTTTCCTTCCTCGGGTGGTAGTGTATAGTGAAATAATAATCCTTGAGTAGTTCAAGCCATCTTCTTTGACTCAGGTTGAGTTATTTCTATGATAAAATATACTTCAAACTCTTGTGATAAGTATAAATCTCATATTTTTCAACCATAGAGATAGTGTATCCATATTTTTAGAGAAGATATTACAGCTTCTAACTCAACATCATGAGTAGGATAGTTTTTCTCATGAATTTTTAGCTGTCGTTATGCATAGGAAATAACTCTATCATCCTACATAAGGACACAACCAAGTACATTATTTGAAGCATCGCTATATATAACAAACCCATCGTTACCTGATGGTAGATTCAAGATAGGATAATTGGCTAATATTCTCTTCAGTTCTTCAAAACATTCTTCACAATCTTTTTTCTAAACAAATTTAACCCCTTTACGTGTGACCTTTGTTAATGGGTTATCCAACCATGAAAAATTCTAGACAAAACGTCAATAACAACCTACTAAACCAATAAAACTGTGTACCTCAATTATAATCATCGGTGATGGACATTCTTGGATTACCTTTGTCTTTAAAGGATCAACATAGATTCCTTCCTTAGATAAAATATGGCCAAGAAAATAAATCTCCTGGATCTAGAATTCACACTTGATAAACTTCCCATATAATTCATTTCTTATACGAGTATTTAGAATAATGCGCAAGTGATTTTCATGATCTTCATAGATTTTGGAGTATACCAAGATGTCATCAATAAATACCACAATAATGTTATCAAGATATTCCATGAAAACTCTATTAATTATATCCATGAAGACAGAGGGTGCATTAGTCAATCCAAAAGGTGTTACTGTAAACTCGTAATGCCCGTACCTGATTCGAAATGTTGTCTTTGGAATTTCCTCCTTCTTCACGAACAGCTGATGGTATCCAGATCGAAATTCAATCTTTGAAAAATATTGAGCTCCATGAATTTGATCAAATAAATCATCAATGCAGGGTAGGGATACTTGTTCTTCATTGTTATATTATTGATATCCTTGTAGTCAATACACAACCTCATAGATCCATTTTTCTTCTTAACAAAAAGGATATAGGAACCCCATAGACAAACACTAGGGAAAATAAATCCCTTATTACTCAAATACTCTATTTTTTTCTTTAGTTACACTAATTCCACAGTGGTCATTCTATAAGGGGTCTTTGACATGGGCCTTGAACCAGAAATTAAATCAATGGAAAAATCAATTTCTCATTCTGGAGGATGTCCATGTAAATCCTCTAGAAACACATCAACATATTCTTTCACAATAGGTACGTCCTCTATTCGAACATTATTTTTCTCACCCATAGTTATTTCAATTTCTTCTTCCCCAATGATTGAATTTAGTAGAGCTAATGGGGGTAGATCTAGATAAGAATTAGGTGGTGATGTTTCTACTCTAAAGATAAGGTACTCCTTATCATCATCAAAAATTCTAACCTCCTCATTCTTACAATAAATTTTTACATCATGGCCCGAAATCCAATCCATTCCGAGGATTATATCTAATTCAATCATGGGTATGCTGATGATATCAGTAGATAAAGAACAATTATATGCCCTAATGGGAACTGATTCACAAAACATTGTTTTGATGATACTTCCCTTAGGTGTTTTGACTGACAAATCCCTTGTTAAGTCAAATTAAAAATATCAAATTTTCATAGAAAACTGGGAAGATATGAAACAATGCGATGATCTAAAATCAAATAAATCATTGGCTAAACTTGAGGAAACCATTATATTACCTACCACCACGTCTTTCAGAGCATCAACCTCAGGAGTAGTGATCACATAAGCTTGGCCTTGCTCCCTTGGCCTTTTTTGGGGTAAGTTCCATTTTTTCTTAGAACAACAATTTTTATAATTCCCCTTTTCTCTACAATTTTATAATTCAACATTAATAGAATCTTTCTTTCCCTTGCAGCCACAATTTCTTCAGCCTTTTTCACCACACTTGTAATAGACTCTCATTCCCTTTAGGCAAGTACGAAGGTGTTTCTTCCCACATTTACTACATGATGGATATTCAACCTATCCCTTATTCCCCTTATTTCTATTTCAAGAGTGATTAGTAGATCTCTTTTTCTCTTTATTTTCTTTAAAGTCGTAAGACATAGAGAATTTCTTTTCTGTCATGATAGCGCATGAGAAAATATTTTCGTAAAGTGAGAAGGATTATGAGACTAATGCTCGATGTAGAAATGGTTTTAAACCATCAAAGAATCGATCAATCTTACTCCTTGGGTTACATATATAATCTGTTGCATTCCTTGCTAACCTTGTAAATTTAGCCTCATACTTTGCGACATTCTCATCCTCCTTTTACCTCAAACTCAGAAATTGTATTTCCATATCCGCTTGATGGTCACAAGGAAAGTATTTTTCTAATAAAATATCTTTAAACTCTTTACATTCCATGTTCTATACTTCTTCATCTTCCTTTGTGTTTTGGATTAATGGCCACCATAGATCTGCATCTCCCGTGAGTTGATAAACTGCCATGAAATTTTTTTCCCTTTCGCTACTCCTTAAAGAATCTAATATTTTCTCTAAGGAATTTATCCATTGCTCAGCTTATAATGGATTTTTACTCCCATTTAATGTTGGTGTTTTTTTCCTCATGAAGCGGTCTAACATTGATCCTCCATGTTGTAGATCAGGGTGCGCCATACGAGTAATGTTATTATTCATAACCTGAGTGAGTTGTCCCAGTATGGTGATAAGTTGATCAGCACCAGTTGCATAACCAGATAATCTATAATTATCTTTAGTAGGAGGTAAATCCTTACATGGATTATGTTCATTGATACGGTTCTCATTCTGTAACACCCCAAGCTTCCACGGTACGTTTCACTTCGAATAATGCAATAGCGTGTGTTGTACGCAACCTCAAGCTCTAACACACACCACAACGAATTAAACTAGCCGTTGTGAATAGTAATACCTACTTTTTGAAATTTTATAAATTTTATTTATCAAAATGGACTTCATTTTTGGATTCGGAATGTCGGAATTAGCCTATGTTGAATTTTTGGTATTTTTCTGAGAACTTCTATTTTTATGAATAGTGAAAAATACTTAAAACAACTTTTTTAATCAAAATAATTTATTGTGATAAATTAAAATATTTAGTGGTTTTAAAGTATAATTAGAATATATTTTTACCATTTTATCCAATGGTGGTCATTATAATTAATTTGACATTAAAATTGGACATAAACAATTGCCAATCTTTTGATATAAATTGTTTCTTAAAAACACGCTATTTGTTGTGACAGCGGGAATTAATTATAAAATTAACTAATGAAACTTATATGTTTGGAATTTTGTAAAATAGACATCATTTTTGAATTCGGAATATCAATTATAGCTTAGGGTGAAATTTTGGCATTGTTCTGAAAAACTTCAATTTTTTATGAATAGTGAAACCACTAAGTGGTAGTTAAATAACTGATTTTTCGTTTAAATGAAATATTACCACTTCTGTGATTTGATTTTCAAAAATCCGACATACATGGTTGTCATTAAGAAGAAAAATGTGGTTCAATGAGATTAAAATAATTTTTTGGTGAATAGTAACTTTTAAGTTCTTAATCGCGATTAGAGGTAATTAGTGTAGTTTAAGGTAAAAATAATGTTTTCATAATATGAGATGAGCTTGACACTTGTCCTACTCCTATTGGATGAGTCATGGCCGACCAAGACAACCCATGAGTCAACTTGGGGACCCCATGGAGCCACTTTAGTTGGAAAATGACATTAATATATATTTATTTAATGTAAAAATTAAATTGATACAAACATGAGTTGTTTTACTAAAACAGTTTTTAACTAGGGTTACACAAGTCCAAATTTTGATTATAAATATTCATTAGAAAGCTAAAAAGATTTCCTAAATCATAGTATTTTTTTTATAATTTTTAGACATTAAATAAATTAAATTATTTATTACATCATTATGATGCAGTGATGACCTCATTATTTAACAATTTTAATAAAATGAGACGATAATGTAAAATCCAAGGCTTACACTTGTCCAAAGACTATTGTATGGGTAGATTTCGAACCCTTATCACCTTATCCACGAATTATATAAGTTTGGGACCTTTAGAATCCGAAAATCATTGTGTAATAATGTAACATTTCAATCTTTCCAAAAGAGCCCCTCCTCTCCTCTTATAAAAGGCCCCCACCTCTACCACCTTATTCACACTTTCAAGCCTTTTGGTTCGGCAAACCTCTACCCAAATACTCTCCCAACTTCCCCCTCTTACTCCTAGAAGCCTCACTTTGGGCATAACTCTTCCCAAGGAAGCCTTTGGCTCAAATCAAAAAGAGTTACCCGATTTTGAGGTAATGTCTTCTCTAATGTTGTTTTGTTTCATTTTTCTTCTCCAACCCCCTAAACTCTTTTTATTCATTTCTTTTGTAACAAAACCAGTATCCTAAATATAATAGGATGTTGTTATAATATGTATTCGAGCTACACTTACACACACCTACATCTAATGGTTAAAGAACATACATTTTCTGTGGATGGAGAATTTCTACCTCACGAAACGATGATTGTTCAACACTCATATAACACCTTCAAAGGTGGCCATTAAGATGTCACTATTTTTATATATGATATATAATATGTTTATGTTTTACTTATTCTTCTGTATTTCTCATTTATGGCATACTTTATGATTTTCATTATGGGTAAAACGCGATAATTTCATTTTAGGAAGTGCGGACTACCGCCCCCTCAAAGTGATTTGAATCGTTAATGCCATATGTGGGATGTATAAAGGATGGAGTAAATGGTATTATACACTATATTATACTGTAATAAATTTATATCATTATGATTTCATTCCATTAAATACGAAATAGAAATTAAAGTAGCGTTCATGCGTACGTACGGCTTACCGTCTCCATGAACGGTGCATTTCATTTCTTACCTCTAAATGTTACGTAATATTATAAATGAATGTATATACTGGATATATAATATATATATGACATCTAAATCATGAATATAATTCTGGAGATAATGGATATTCTACCACATAAACAACTTGTAATTATAAGAAGTTTATTGTTGACTCAAGTACCAAAGATCGACAAAACGACCGTTATTAACTTAAATAATTACATAATGTTCATATCATTATAATAAGTGATATAATAAGGATAATGAAATTTAAAATGGTTCTTAATAAGGTATATATTAACTCTAGTTTATTATTCAGGAGGTTAAAGAATGGTTGAGTCAAGTCAGACACGAGGTAAGGGAATTTCTTAACCCAACTTCCATTCTTTGGGTTAATCTCCTACTTTTAAATTATGTCATGATATTATTATGTACAATATTGTATTTGTAATTTATTTATGTGTACTTATAGTGAATACACATAATAGATCTATTTTATTTAAAAAATTATATTTGTAAGGGACTTCGTCTCAAATCTCCTTTCATTGAGGCATATTTTGTTTTATACACAAATTTCTTTTATACGATGTATAAACCCCATTGACTTTTACATTTATTCAAAATGTTTTCTTTTATAATTATGTTATTTTTAAATGATTTCAAAAAAGAGATATTTCTCTAAAATATATGAAAATCCAGTGCAAATGTATACATATTTAACGCAAGCTTAAAAATGTTTTCATAAAACCCGACTCTCAAGTGTGGTAGACAGGAAGGGATTGGGCGTGAACCCATCATGACCTGTCATTAGTCGAGCAGTCTCAGAATTAGTTATTTTGTTTTCAGAATCTTGCATAATGTTTTTGGAAAAACACTGGAGTGTATTTGAGCAATTTTAAATGTAAGTATTTTCTAAAAAATTGCATCGGCAGGTCTCATGAGACAAACTAGTGTCTTGGCACGAGGCCTTGACAAAATTTTATTTCTGGTCTTGGCACGAGGCCTTGGCTACGTGGTTGTGATAGTCTGGAATTATGCATTCCATCATTATGAAAGTGGTTAGTGATATTGTATGTGATTATTCGACCAGTAGAATATCCATGTGAATAAGTAAATGGCATTATCTCATTTTACTTTTTCCATATTATGTTGAAGTTCATGTTTAAAAGGCTTTGGTTTTAGTTATACATTTCCTTAAATGTTAATGTTTATTATGAAAGCTTCTGAAATATTGTTATCCTTACTGAGCATCTGAGCTCACCCCTTTCAATGTTTTAATATTTTCCAGGATGTGAAGAAGTATTTTATGAATGACCTGCAGGGATTGTCCGAAGAGGATAGAAGTGTGGACTATGGAGACTATGTTATTGTAGTTTTTTCACTTTATGATGTAATGTAACGTTTATGAATGTATCTAGTGATTCCAAGGCTACTAAACTAATCGGTATTTTGAGACTTGATCTTTTGTGATCATGCCAATGTTACAAAGTAATGCACCGGCTCTGGGTAGCTGGGGTCGGGGCGTTACAGTTGGTATCAGAGGCAGTTTAGTACTAACCTTGGAAGCTAGATTTAGATAAACTCTGATTAGAGCACATAGCCCAAAGATAGACTTTAAGGATTAGTATAGAAGAACTTCCTATAATTTTGGTATTATAGATATTTTGTGAGTTTTCCGAGCAATACGTCCCTGTCTGGATACGAGCAAGTAGAGGCGGCTCTGGCACAGATGTACCTAGGGGTAAAACCCGAAAACACCACTTTGAGTTAGACTCGAACGGGAACTGGTGCACGACAACGGGCCTTGCTGCACTCTTGGTTACGACACTCCCGGGGGATATGCTTTGGATAATTCTCATTTTCTTTATAAACCACTATGAAGGGTTATGAGTATATACTTCCTCAAAGAAAACCTTTTTATGATTATGGATTATATCGATAAATAGTTCAATTTATGTTAAGTATTTTATAAGTATGGAATTATGTATTTTGATTCATAAACTAATATAGTTTATGTTATTGTATAGAAATGGCGCCCAGTAGAAGGAATGTGAACTCCAGCAATACGTATGATCCAAAGAGTAAGAAGTATCGTATCTTTCACGGTATTAAGCCAACATTTCGAAGGGAAATAGTCTCCCATGTGTTATCAACATATGAAGAAATAATATCATGTGTTAATAAGATAAGTAAAGAATTCTCTGAGTCCTATGGCTTTGAAGCGAAGCAAGAGATGGAAGGGATGGAAGAGAGAATGATGGATAAAGGAATGAGGGGAATGGAGAATTTTCCAATATGTGATAACTGTGGGAAGAAACACCTTGGAATTTGCCTGAAGGGAATGGGGGTTTGTTATAAGTGTGGAGAAAAAGGACACCAAGTGCGTGACTGCAAGGGTAAGAAAAAGGTTTCAAATGTACAATGCTTCATCTTCAAGGAGTGGGGACACTACGCAAACCAATGTTCAAATCATCAGAGTATGCCCCAAATGATGTTATTGGATAATAATCAAGTTATGATACTACCACAGATGAGGAGGAATGATTAGTGTTCTTATGTTGTTATTAAAGAATTTTGTAATTTGAGTGTTGGATCAATGATGTACTGGTTATAATAATTATGGAGTATATAAGGATTGTAATGCAGTACTATTTCATCTAGGACTTGAGATTGTGTGGAACCAAGAAAAGTGACTCCACAGTAGGTTAAATTTTTGGAAAATATATGGTTGAGAGAAATATAAACCATAATATGGTTCTGATACCAAGATAGTGATTTTGAAATAAGACATGATTGATTCGGATAAATTATGTTGGATATTCTTAACATCCTTGAAACTGATTAATGATTTGTATACATTTTTGGATAGAAGGAGTATATCTAGTTTTCTATAAGGAATAAGGGATCATGAATGTAATCAATAAGGTTTTTTGGTAATTTAGTATGTTGCAGTGTTTTAAAAGAATACATGATGAAGGTGTTCACATGTTGTTACGCAGAAAAAAAAGAGCTTCATTATGTTTACCTTCCTCATAAAATCTGGACTGTGAGTTGGACAGAAGTATTTTGGATAACTATAAAGGTTGGAATGGATTATATTTTACATTGGATACTACTGTTAAGGTTATTTTTGGATATTTATAAAAAGGACAACACGCAGACCGAGTGACAACCCATCATGTCGGACAAAGCTGTGGGAATCGAACCCTCAACCATAGTGCGATTGGGATTAATCGCCTACCACTGGACTACGCGAAGTCCCTGGTTATTACAAAATATTTTTCTAATCTAATGGTATGTGTTAATATTTGGAACCTTATACAATTAGGATAAATAGAATATTTTTGAGTTCTATTACCTTTTAGAGTGAAAGATGGGTTTTTGGTAAAAATTTATTAACGAATGAAAGTATACATAACAAGTATGTATATTCCCTTACGTTCTTAGTAAATCTCCTAAATAAATTCCTCAACATTATAAAAGGTAACTTAAAACAAAAATGTTGTCGGTTAACTTTTCCAACTGGGGATTCAATGACCGTTTAACCAGTCACAAGTTTGTGATTTTCTTGTAGTTAAACTTTCTCCTAATCCTGTTTTCTATAACTCTCCATCAGACCTTGATGGTTTGTTTCTCCTCCATATCCATATTTTCATAGAATCCTAGAATGGGCTATATCGGGTGACCTTTGTACTTATCTTGCTTTCTTTTAATGTTATATATTTATTAACCTTATTTCCGATGTGGGTTTTCCACAAAGGTATTTTCTCTTTTCAACCTTTTATTTTCAAAGAAAAATTTCAAATTTCGAGGACGCAATTTATTGAAGGAGGGGAGAATGTAACACCCCAATCTTCCACGGTACGTTTCACTTCGAATAATGCAATAGTGTGTGTTGTACGCAACCTCGAGCTCTAACACACACCACAACGAATTAAACTAGCCGTTGTGAATAGTAGTACCTACTTTTTGAAATTTTATAAATTTTATTTATCAAAATGGACTTCATTTTTGGATTCGGAATGTTGGAATTAGCCTATGTTGAATTTTTGGTATTTTTCTGAGAACTTCTATTTTTTATGAATAGTGAAAAATACTTAAAACAAATTTTTTAATCAAAATAATTTATTGTGATAAATTAAACTATTTAGTGGTTTTAAAGTATAATTATAATATATTTTTACCATTTTATCCAATGGTGGTCATTAGAATTAATTTAACATCGAAATTGGACATAAACAATTGCCAATCTTTTGATATAAATTGTTTCTTAAAAACACGCTATTTGTTGTGACAGCGGGAATTAATTATAAAATTAACTAATGAAACTTATATGTTTGGAATTTTGTAAAATAGACAAAATTTTTGAATTTGGAATATCAATTATAGCTTAGGGTGAAATTTTGGCATTGTTCTGAAAAACTTCAATTTTTGATGAATAGTGAAACCACTAAGTGGTAGTTAAATAACTGATTTTTCGTTTAAATGAAATATTACCACTTCTGTGATTTGATTTTCAAAAATCCAACATACATGGTTTTCATTAAGAAGTAAAATGTGGTTCAATGAGATTAAAATAATTTTTTGGTGAATAGTAACTTTTAAGTTCTTAATCGCGATTAGAGGTAATTAGTGTAGTTTAAGGTAAAAATAATGTTTTCATAATATGAGATGAGCTTGAAACTTGTACTACTCCTATTGGATGAGTCATGGCTGACCAAGACAACCCATCAGTCAACTTGGGGACCCCATGGAGCCACTTTAGTTGGAAAATGACATTAATATATATTTATTTAATGTTAAAATTAAATTGATACAAACATGAGTTGTTTTACTAAAACAGTTTTTAAGTGGGGTTACACAAGTCCACATTTTGATTATAAATATTCATTAGAAAGATAAAAAAATTTCCTACATCATAGTATTTTTTTTATAATTTTTATACATTAAATAAATTAAATTATTTATGACATCATTATGATGCAGTGATGACCTCATTATTTAATGATTTTAATAAAATGAGAAGATAATGTAAAATCCAAGGCTTAAACTTGTCCAAAGACTATTGGATGGGTAGATTTCAAACCCTTATCACCTTAGCCACGAATTATATAAGTGTGGGACCTTTAGAATCCGAAAATCATTGTGTAATAATGTAACATTTCAATACTTCCAAAAGAGCCCCTCCTCTCCTCTTATAAAAGGCCCCCACCTCTACCACCTTATTCACACTTTCAAGCCTTTTGGTTCGGCCAAACTCTGCCCAAATACTCTCCAAACTTCCCCCTATTACTCCTAGAAGCCTCACTTTGGGCAGAACTCTTCCCAAGGAAGCCTTTGGCTCAAATCAAAAAGAGTTACCCGATTTTGAGGTAATGTCTTCTCTAATGTTTTTTTGTTTCATTTTTCTTCTCCAACCCCCTAAACTCTTTTTATTCATTTATTTTGTAACAACACCAGTATACTCAATATACTAGGATGTTGTTATAAGAAGGATTCTAGCTACACTTACACACACCTACATCTAATGTTTAAAGAACATACGGTTTATGTGGATGGCGAATTTCTACCTCACGAAACGATGATTGTTCAACACTCATATAACACCTTCAAAGGTGGCCATTAAGATGTCACTATTTTTATATATGATATATAATATGTTTATGTTTTACTTATGCTTCTTTATTTCTCATTTATGGCATACTTTATGATTTCCATTATGGGTAAAACGCGATAATTTCATTTTAGGAAGTGCGGACTACCGCCCCCTCAAAGTGATTTGAATCGTTAATGCCATATGTGGGATGTATAAAGGATGGAGTAAATGGTATTATACACTATATTATACTGTAATAAATTTATATCATTATGATTTCATTCCATTAAATATGAAATAGAAATTAAAGTAGCGTTCATGCGTACGTACGGCTTACCGTCTCCATGAACGGTGCATTTCATTTCTTACCTCTAAATGTTACGTAATATTATAAATGAATGTATATACTGGATATATAATATATATATGACATCTAAATCATGAATATAATTCTGGAGATAATGGATATTCTACCACATAAACAACTTGTAATTATAAGAATTTTATTGTTGACTCAAGTACCAAAGATCGACAAAACGACCGTTATTAACTTAAATAATTACATAATGTTCATATCATTATAATAAGTTATATAATAAGGATAATGAAATTGAAAATGGTTCTTAATAAGGTATATATTAACTCTAGTTTATTATTCAGGAGGTTAAAGAACGGTTGAGTCAAGTCAGACACGAGGTAAGGGAATTTCTTAACCCAACTTCCATTCTTTGGGTTAATCTCCTACTTTTAAATTATGTCATGATATTATTATGTACAATATTGTATTTGTAATTTATTTATGTGTACTTATAGTGAATACACATAATAGATCTATTTTATTTAAAAAATTATATTTGTAAGGGACTTCGTCTCAAATCTCCTTTCATTGAGGCATATTTTGTTTTATACACAAATTTCTTTTATACGATGTATAAACCCCTTTGACTTTTACATTTATTCAAAAGGTTTTCTTTTATAATTATGTTATTTTTAAATGATTTCAAAAAAGAGATATTTCTCTAAAATATATTAAAATCCAGTGCAAATTTATACGTATTTAATGCAAGCTTAAAAATGTTTTCATAAAACCCGACTCTCAAGTGTGGTAGACAGGAAGGGATTGGGCGTGAAACCATCATGACCTGTCATTAGTCGAGCAGTCTCAGAATTAGTTATTTTGTTTTCAGAAGCTTGCATAATGTTTTTGGAAAAACACTGGAGTGTATTTGAGCAATTTTAAACATAAGTATTTTCTAAAAAATTGCATCGGCAGGTCTCATGAGACAAACTAGTGTCTTGGCACGAGGCCTTGACAAAATTTTATTTGTGGTCTTGGCACGAGGCCTTGGCTACGTGGTTATGATAGTCTGGCATTATGAATTCCATCATTATGAAAGTGGTTAGTGATATTGCATGTGATTATTCGACCAGTAGAATATCCATGTGAATAAGTAAATGGCATTATCTCATTTTACTTTTGCCATATTATGTTGAAGTTCATGTTTAAAAGGCTTTTGTTTTAGTTATACATTGCCTTAAATGTTAATGTTTATTATGAAAGCTTCCGCAATATTGTTATCCTTACTGAGCATCTGAGCTCACCCCTTTCAATGTTTTAATATTTTCCAGGATGTGAAGAAGTATTTTATGAATGACCAGCAGGGATTGTCCGAAGAGGATAGAAGTGTGGACTATGGAGACTATGTTATTGTAGTTTTTCACTTTATGATGTAATGTAACGTTTATGAATGTATCTAGTGATTCCAAGGCTACTAAACTAATCGGTCTTTCGAGACTTGATCTTTTGTGATCATGCCAATGTTACGAAGTAATGCACCGGCTCTAGGTAGCTGGGGTCGGGGCGTTACACATTCCTTCCACAAGGAACCATTTCTAAAAAATGGCATACACTAGATTAGTTTATGAATCGCAATACCTAATTCCAAACTTGTAAAACACTTAACATAAATTGAGCAGTTTATGGATATAATCCATAATCATAAAAAAAATCTTTGAGGATATATATAATCATAAATCCCTCATAATGGTTTGTAATGAAAATGTGAATTATCCAAATCATATCCCCCAGGAGTGTCGTAACCAAGAGTGCAGAAAGGCCCGTTGTCGTGCACCAGTTCTCGTTTGAGTCTAGCTCAAAGTGGTGTTTTTGGGTTTTACCCCTAGGTACATCTATTCCAGATCCACCTGTACCTTCTTGTATCCATACAGGGATGTATTTCTTGGAAAACTCACAAAATCTCTACATTAAAAAAATTCTAGGAAGTTCTTCTATACAAATCCTCAAAGTCTATCTAAGGGTAGTGTCCTCTAATCAGAGTTTTTTTAAATCTATTTTCCAAGGTTTGTACTAAAATTCCTCTGATACCAATTGTAACTCCCTGACACCAGTTACCCAGAGTCGGTTCATTATTACATAACATTGGCATGATCACAAGGGATCAAATCCCAAAAGTCCAATCACTTTAGTAGCCTTGGAAGTACAAGATACATTCATAAGTTTTACATTACATCATGAAATAAAAACATCAACAACATTTTGTCTCCATTTACCACACTTATATCCTTATCCTATCCATATTGGTCAACCCTAAAATATTTCTTTACATCCTGGGAAAAATAAAACATAGAAAGGGGTGAGCTCAGATGCTTAGTAAGGATAACAATATAGGGGAAACTTTCATAAATAAACATAAACAATTAAGGCTATGTCTAAGACTAAAACATAATCCTTTTAAACATAAAATTCTGCATAATATGTCCAACATAAAAATAATAATTCCATTTACTTATTCACAGAGATATTCTACGAGTCTAATAATCACATGAAATATCAATCTCCAATTTAATAATGATGGAATGTATAATGCCAGAATTTATAACCACGTAGTCAAGGCGTTATTCCAAGACTACAAATAAGATTTTTTCAAGGCCTTATGACAAGACACTAGTTTGTCTCATGAGATCTACTGATGCATCAAGGAGCTATAGCAGGTTCCACCCGTCACTTACAAAGTCCAATGCATTCTTCATATGAAAAGGTTTAAACATAACATAAATATTCGTATTAAAAATAGCATACTAAATGTCAATACTTTATCCATAAAACATGAATGTTATAAAAATGAGACATCCATAGTTAAAAATATCACAGAAAGTTTAATACAATATGGAAGATTTGTATCATAATAAATCAACTTCAAACAAGTGTAAAATTCATCAAAGGATGTTGGCAAAGATGAAATCAAAACTTTTTAGAGAAATATCTCTTTCTATTTTGAAATAATTTTAAAGTCAAATAATTATAATAGAAAACATTTATTTTCAAAATATTCTTATAAGATTGTACGGGAAGCTTCGACAATGTTATAACAGTGTAAAATAGTCGCACCGACCATATAAGTTAGAAAAAAGACATTCTTACCTAAATTTTGTCGAAAAGGTCATAAAGTACCTTGTTTGGAAAATGACGGAAAGATTCATTTCAAAACATATATGGTCAAATAAGGGTATAAATTACTTTAACACATAGTCTAGTAAATAGTAAAAAAATTGAATTATATTTGTAAGAAAACATGGATGTGGATGATAAAGTGGTCCCAGTAGATACTTACGTATTAACAACCACTGATAAGTAAAGAGATTGTAGAATTAACCCTTACCTTGTACTTTTACATTTTCTATGGTATGTTAACCTCATGTATAATATTCAAAACATTGTTAATATATTATAAAATAACTATATACATAAATATTATATCATATATGATCCTCTAATATAGCTTTTTTATTAACATTTCAGTAGTATCATCGTTTCGGGTGTTAACTGATTCTTTTTTGTTATATGCTTGGTTACGTAGGCCATTATTGTTATGTATAGGATGTATTTGATTCATATGAAGAATTATATTATGTTAATAAACATTATTTTTAATCATAAATTAAAAATTATTCTTTAATGATCATGATGGGGAATGAATCTCATCACATTCGTGGAGACGGTAATCCGTACGTACGCACGAGCGACAATATCATTATATTGATGATGAAATAGTATGTAATTTGATGGTATATCATATATACAGAATCATTAACATGTTATATTTCTTATTTATATCAGTTATACTCATTATTATACCCATCCAAAATAATGAAGTGTTATAATAACAAACTACACTACAACGTGGAGACGGTAAGACGTACGTACGCACGTATAGTGACTTTGTCATTTATAGGATGGATATAATAACAAATATGGTTATACCATATTTATAATAACATCACAGTATGTAGAATTTACTTGAGTTATTATTTGGGTATGTAATAAAAGAAATTGGAATTGGAATAAAGAAAGAACTTGAAAGACGGCGGTGACATTATTACCTCTTCTTCGGGTGTTTCCTTTTGAGCTGATCATAAGGGCTCCTTTGGTTAGATTTTTGATCAAAGTAAGGAATATAATTCTAAGGGAGGATAGATTAGAGGATATTTGGGCATGGTTTGGACAAGCAAAATGGATTTGGAGGTGTGAATTTAAGAGAAGCGGAAGTACCCTTTTATAAGAGAGGTGAGTGTCACTTTATGAAAAGCTTGAAATATTATTTTATAATAAAATCATTTTCGGTTTATAATGGATCAAAAAAATTATTTCTAGAATAAGGTTTGTATGGGTTGAAAATATCTCAAACAATAGGTTTTAGACAGTTTTATGTCACCATATTAACCTTATCTTTTATATTTAACTCTTAGTTAAATAGTTTGACATTTACCATGTCTCTTTGTAGTTTTATATTATCTGGTTAATAAAGTTACTATAACAAGCCAACAGAACCCCAAGTGGTTAATTATTAATATATATAACCTTATATAAGTCCTTTTTCTGAACCTTATATTTTTAGGAATATTATATCAATTAATAATATTGTATTTGTTTTAAAAACTCATTTATGTCAATTTTCACACTATTTAGTATTTGGTTTTTGTAAAACTCATAACAGCGTGATTACTTCTAAAAATAATTATTTAATCAACCCTAAAATGTCATATTAACTGAAAAAATTATTTTAATTCATCAAAAGTCTCAAATTACATTTACTTCGATATTTATAATACCAAATATTCTAGTATTTCATTAATAAGGTAATTACTGCATCACCATTGTGTTATAAATAAATTAAATTATTTAATGTCTAAAAATAATAAATAAAATACCATTATTTTGTAAATCCTTCTATAATTCTATTGAATATTTATAGTCGAATTTATATTGTGTGTAACCCTATATTAAAAATGGTTTAGTTATTAAACATTGAATTTAACACTTTTAACTCTTCTTTAAATAAAATAATAATAAATATCCTAATCTAATCCAAGAGAACCAAAGAGGATCATATTTTATTCATAAGGTTTTTTTTGTCGAATTACAGCTATCCAATTGAATTAGGACATGTTTTAGGGTAATTATAATATCATTTTTACCCTTAATTACCCTATTTACTTTTAAACGTGGTAAAGAAAAGTCAAAAGATACTATTCACCAAAAATTATTTTCAGCTTATTGAACCACATTTTACTTACTGATGTTAACCATTTCTATCGTATTTTTGAAATTAAACTCACAGAAGCGGTAAAATTAAGTTTTATGCAAATTTTCAAATGCTTCTAGAAGGTGGGTAAAAGACGGTAAAAAGTTCAATAAAATTTTATATATCTAAACTTATTATAAAATGACTCCAATAAATTAAATTGAACATATATAAGTATTATGTATCTATTTTTACCTAAAATAAATTAAAATAAAATTACTAATTACTTAAATAAAAATTTGGTTTTAAATAATAACGCCGTGTTTTTCACTATTCATCAAAAATTGAATGTTTTCCGAAAAATACCAAAAATTCACCCTAAGCTATTTTTGATATTCCGAATACAAAAATGAAGTCCATTTTGAAAAATAAAATTTATAAAATTTCAAAAAGTGAGTATTACTATTCATAATGGCTACTTTGATTGGTCGTGGTCTGTTAAAACTTCAAGTTACGTACAACGCAAGCTACTGCATTATTCAAAGGGAAACATTTTGTGGAAGCTTCGGGTGTTACATGATTACTATCTATATACCCATGAGACCCTTGATATTCTATGATGAATATTTAATCTTTTAGGGAATATTATACAATCTCGTTATAACATTTAAAGTCTTGAATTTACAAATATCTTCATAGACATAACTTTTACCCACCAAAGAAGTGCTCAACTTTAATTTCAGAATCAATGAAAAATCCATGGGTGTATCGAAAAAGTATTTTGATGTTCACCTCGTACGACCCTATGGATTCATCATTCTATTTCTTGAGTCTAAAGAATCCCCTATACATTTTTATTCAAATAATTTGTGGAAAATTTGTATCAGAAAATATTTTCTATAATTATTTCCACTCCATCGATTCAATCTCCTACTTATAATTTGAATTTTTTTATGAATTTCATAACATAAAATATTATGGTCATTTTTGTTCCCTTGATAATGGTTCATAAGGGGTTTGTGAATTTACCAAATCATATACCCTATGATTTTTAAACGAGGTGTACATAAAAGAATCATTATTGTGCACTATCTGAAAATTTATTAGAGCCCAATGTTCCCCTTTCATGGTTATTACCCCAAGGTACAACTATGCCATACCCACATCAACTTGTAGTATCTAGACAGGTATGTATTTTCTTGTAAACTACTTACTCAATACTTTACAAAAATATAAGGATGTATTCCTTTTTTTATTGTTATCCCTAATGGTTTTACTAGGGATTTCTAATCCTAAAACCCATAAATAACTAGAATTTCATATCGTACCAAATATGACAACCCATATTATAATTCACCTTAATTCATTATTTATTACATAAAGGAATAAAATATATAATCCCATATGATCATGGGTCCTAGTGTATTTGTGGAAATAGGCACACAAAAAATATCTTAAAACATGGGTACAATAACATTATTTAAAAACTCCACAACATGCCTTTAAAATGCCATTGATCTTTTAATATTGCACATGATAACCTAAGGACATATATAAGAAAGGGGTGAATTATAAATCTCAATGAGGTAATAATAAAATCATAGAATAAAGTAAAGTAGTAAATGTGATTAAAGTGAAATATAATGGTAAAATAACAGGGATTAGAATCATAAACTTTAACATCGAAGCATGATATAAGGTGATAATATAAAAGGCAACATGGGAATGTTGCAATAACATAAAACATAACATCATAATAATACTTCAAGGATAACCACTGAGACATCATAAATTATTGTTATTAGGATGAAATCTCATGATCCATACATGGTTTTCCATGTGATAAAAAAATTAATCAATGAATTATAGGGCTATATAATTCCAGCCACACCCATTACATTCATATCATGTACATGCATAAATGTGCCACATAGATCATATAACATAAGTATGTCTTTCATAAATTTTAATCCCAAAATTATAGAGTGTTTTTTACATAAATGGAATTAACTAATAAATTAAGTATATATATATACATATAGTTTAATACCCTTGAGTTTAAATGGGGATGGGTATTCACTATGTAAATATTTCGCATGGAAAATCACATAATAGTTTTAGCAGCAAAACTAGGGTACATAATATAATTTTCACATACTAATCTCAAAAATTTATTATCTCAAAAAATTATAAAAATTTCACCATTATATAATTTTTCACATACTAATCTCAAAAGTAATATTTTTTTGATAAAAAAAAGTTATATAAATATGCTAATTTATACTTTTAAATGAAAATCACAATTAATTGAAAAATATGGGTTTTTATGATGATGACAATTTCTGACCCTTATAAAAATTACATTTGAATTTATTAAATTATATTATCATTTATATTCAAATTAATATTATTTAATAATAATATTTTATTAAAATAAAATTTATTTTAAATATTATTTAATTCACTAAAAAGATCATCTTGATTGAAAATATGTATTTCCCAAAAATATATTTTTTGTTTCATCGTATAAAAATTTAATTTTTATCAAAATAATTATTTAGTCATTTATAAAGTAATAAAAAAAAGGATAAATATAATAATTATTTCCTTAAAAAATATATACATATTCATATTATTTGGGTCTATATCCATAACTCCTTATTACACTAGTGTATACCCTAATTGTAAGGTGTGACATGGTGATACTTTCATGGGGAGGTTTGGAAAACATAGTTTTGGAGGTGATCCTGATAAGCTTGAAATTCTCCTGAAAATGGTATCACTCATTATTTAGTTTTTGAATCTTGACTTGCAATTAGTCAAGGGAAATCCCAATGTATCCGTATCCCTTGGAAGCTTCCATAAATGGGCTTCATATGGTACTATCCTACTAGTTGAGGCCATAGATTCTCCTATCTGTGTCAATTGGATATTATCATATCCCATAATATATACTAATAATAAAATCCAATTTATATTATCTATATTATGACTTGTTATAATGATTAATGGTCTTTTAAATCTAACAGGATATAGCTTATAATGGTCCCAAATAACCAAAGTAGTTAATTTGTTTCTACAATATCATAACATAATAAGGAATTTATTCATTTCAAAAAGGGAATTTAATTTATAAAACCCCAAACCATTATATATTAGATCATGGGTAATTAATAAACAATATATTATTTAATTTATTTATTTATTTATTATTCTTCATATACCTTCTCTTAAATGAAACACCCAACATGTACAAATATTATGCCACACCTTTGTAAAACCCACATTCTAGATTTAACAGAGTTTTCATATTTCTCATATCAGACACCATTCAAGAGTTATTAGTTCATTTATAAAAAATCAAATTCATGATATATTATATTAAATATTTCTATTATATCAACATCAAGGCCCCACAGGCCACAAAATCTCATACTGACTTCATGTATAACTCTACAAATATTCTTGAAAATATTACAAATGTTTATAAGGAGAAAACAAATTCATTACTAATTTACACCAAATATAATGTAACATTAGGAACAACATACATTAATCGTTGATTTATCCAATTAATAAATGATCAACCATCATTTCCCAATCTTATCTATGCCTACATTGGCTATCAATTGTGTCATCGATGTCATAGCTCCATCAGTATAGAATTTCATTAATTATTAAAAAATTATTACTAATTAAAAAAATCAATAAACAATTAATAAAATTAGGAATAATAAAGGGATAACATGAATTATGACATAACAAAACAAAAAATATGAGCAATAGGGTTTGGATCATATCTAGCACACTCTGTAGCCCATTGTAATCAAAATTCCCATAACATTTATTGTATTATCATTTCATTCCTTACTTAAGAGAAAAAAAATAAAAATAAAAATAAGAAGCGGCTTACTGGTGGTGAAATGACATACAAACATAAGAAACAATAATCCCCTGGCCTCTTCTTATTCATGAAATCAAAATCCCAATCTTGATTAAGTTATTTCACTATGATCAAGTAAAATCATATTATAATTCCCAAACCAAACATGTGAAATTCGTATAAGAAGAAGAAAACATGGAATAGAATCCCTGGGGGAGATCCTACCTTGAATTGATGAATAAAACACCTCTAAATCACCTAGGGTTTAGAGAGAATGAGGATTATGAAGATACAAATGGTAATTTTACCTCCATTAGTGGTACACCTATCTAACCAATGTAATAGTACGAATGATTCCAAAATTAAGGTGGGGTTTTTTTATTTACACTATAAACAACATCCCAGACTACCAGTGAAACTCCATTGGCTACCACTAGACTTCTAGAGACATGTAAATTAGGGTAACACCACTATACTATCCACCATAACTTTAGTGGTCTACCATAAAGATTCTAATTTATCCTTACAAAACAACCTGGTTCACCACCACCATCAAACATAAGAATTTCAACTTTGAGGATTTTATTTTTAATAATCCGTCATAAAAACATCCCAAAAAATATTTAAAATGTGTCTATAAATTCTAATTCTTGATCTGAATCTGAAATTAAAAATTACCATTGGTTAGAAGTACATTATAATAAAACTTTTACTTGGTTCCACTGACACCCACTTAAGAAGGCCCGGATACAGGGTAAGATACATAAGAGGTCATATCAGTCAAAAAATTCTCTTAGTTCTCCTTCACAAACACTTCTTTAATAATCCTCTTATAAATGACACATAAAATACTAATAATTAATAAATGAAAATAAAAATTATAAGTTAAGAAGAATATATTTAGTAAATTGTTTGGAATAATAAGGGGTAGATATATAATGTTTAATTTGTGTTTTAGCACAATATCTTGGTAATAGATTTGGTATGATTTTTATCTCTCTAATTTCCCATGCATATGTATACATACTATACTAAATTTTCCTAAATAATTATTTATATAAAATGATAATTTATTTCAATGTTTTTATTATAAAATATTGTATTTTAATCCTAGTGAAATTGTTATAATTGACATTTCTAAAAATAACAGAAATATTATGATTCAGATTTAGACCAAAATAAACACTTTTTTTTCATCCAAAGAATTTAAGAATAAAAAAATTATGCAATAAAAACATATTTTATTATTAGTAATTAAACTAATATTCTTTTACATATATATAATTCTAACCAAAAATAAATTAATATAAGGTCAATATATAATTTCATTATACAAATATTGTAATGTCCCACCTGAGATCCACTAAAACAGTGCCCCGAGCTGGGGGCTACATGACCTCAAGTGCACCTCCCCATACACCAAAGTTTGTTGACTAGAATTGAGGGTCTAATTAAGGTATATTGGGAAAACTATACACTCTGGATCATTAATGATCATAATGAAAACAAATTACAGCTAACAATAATAAATGAAGAGTAATCATGCATGAATGTTATTAAATGTACAGTGATAGAAATACAATAAGAATAAATATAAAATATATTAATTTAAATAAGTAATAAATAAATAAAAATACTTCATATTAAATAGTTATCCTGATTACATGCTCAGCCACTAATCCTAAGCACCCAATTTCAGATAATATGACAATAGCAGAGAAGTACAGTCCATGTCCTAACCTACAAATATGACGATATTTATTAGGGTTCCAATCAGAGGCCCAAAGAGGGTGTGAGATAAACTTTGTAGACCACAAATAATAGTGTCTAAAGTAATCCAGTCGATTAATATAAATTAATCAATTTGAAAGTATATTAAATAAATTTGTAAATGTTAAATAATAACCAAGTCGGATCAGGTTCCTCAAGGACACCTGGAAGACCATACATATTTTATCCTAAAATGAATGATCTCTGAACAAGTAACCAATGTATACATATATATGGTCTATACATATAGGGATGTTTTTATCCATATATACGGATAAAACTTCTAGCTAGGACTCAAGTCATAGCTCAGGCGTCCTTGGGTAGTAGTACAAATCTCATAAAGTTTCAAAGGATATCATTCCTAGTATCACAAAGTAAGGTACTCCTTACCTAGTATCACAATTAAATCAGGGATTCCGTGCCCGAGTATTGTAATGTAAGTTATTCCATGCCCATTATTATAATGTAAGGGATGCCATCCGAGTATCACATTTAAATAAGGGATATTGTTCCCATGAATCATAATGTAAGACATGCCTTTCTCGAGTATCATAATGTAAGAGATATAATTCCTAGTATCACATTTAAATAAGGTATTCCATGCTTGAGTATCATAATCATTAATAATATAAATAGGTAATTTTATTAATACTATCATTTTAGCATTCAATAATAATTATAATAGTGTCCATGTCCATGATCATGTCATTACATACTTTGTTTGTAAATGATAAAGAAGTACATGTACATGAATATTCCATATGTATAAATCCAATAATTTAATTATAACGGTCTATCATAAAATGTCGTGGACCAAGGGGTATAAAACACCATATCTAATGCACCTAACAATTAGTTAAATTCTATTTGACATTTAACTTGCTCACAAGGAAGATCCAAGCATTCACATTTCATAATTATGGATATGGTCAAGTGTGGTTCCTTGTCAATTTACACATCATTCAACTATCCATAATTTAGGAAATTTAATTACTCATGCCCATTTTAAACCATAAATAGTTCATTATCGATAATTAATTAATCCTTACTCTAGATCAAATCATAAAAATTTCTAAAATAGGGAAATTAATAGGGTATACCCCAGGGATGAACCAATTTGAGGTCCCCAACCTCCAATCATGTGATAGGGCCTAATGAAAGGTCTAATTCATGGTTTATATGATCAATTTAGTTTATTTAACCTTTTAGGAGAAATGTATAGAGAGTCTGGCATGAAAAACAGCATAATAATTTATAAACAATGAGACTCTAAGGAAAAAATCCATAGACCACCTACCTCAGGTGTAAGATATACCAGTTATCAGATATTGGTATTTTATTTGATCTAGATTGGAAAAATCAGAAGAATCATAAAACACTAAAAAATAGGGGAAAAGGGATCACATGGATTTAGCATTTCATACGGTGAGATAAATTAATAAGAGAATCAAGAAGAGTATTATAATTACTAAGGGATATCCAATGAGACCGACAGTGAATGATTTAGAGTTCATATGATGAATCTAGCTCATAAACCATCTTAGAGGGAAGAGGTATCTATCCATGCATGGTAGAGGCTACAGTGCGAGTGAGGGAGGATAAAAACTAAGAGGATAGTTAAGAATATGGAGGGGAAAATGGTATTTTATATGTTTTTAAAGATCCTCATGGTTTGGCCCAAATATTTTTGAAAAAATGTGAGCCAATTGTATGGCCTCATCTTTCTTGGAGCAACATGCCCCATGGTTAGGTTGCATGATTTGATCTAATTATGCACCAACCATGAGGTACTAATGGTAAAGTGGCACTAATAGTGAGGGATAAGAGCATGGTTTGGTCAAACTGTGTGCATCCATTATGATTCACACCATTCACACTTGCACAGATCCACACATCCTCTTGTTACCCTCACATGGTTTAGAAAGACAATGCTCCTTAAGAAGTGGGGTCACGCGGTTGACCTGGACAGTTAAACTAACTATGCGCCAATTGTGCGCCACATGATGCCTCTACAAAAACAAGATATTTCAGAGATAGATGCCTCATAAACTCAACAAAAATCCTAATAACCCTCCTGATACATAAAACAAACTAAAAATTAACACTTTCAAGTGTTCCAATACTCAGATTCTTGATTTGAATTTATGATTAAAAACTGCATCATCCACTAAATGAGAAAAGTTCAAACTCACTAGGAATTTTAAACCCTGTCCAAAACACAATATCATAGGGTCTCGTCACCTTAAAACTTATCATCTCTGGGAAATATTTTGGAACAAATAAAACATCACCTAACCCACTTAAGACATGATGTTTTTCTAAAACGTTCATGTTTTGTTTCTCAATGCCCATCACATCTTTAGTAACCACTTAAGGCACGCGATATATAAGCCTCTAAACTCAGTATAATTCTCAAAACTACCATTGAAACATTATAGAAGAACTTATTTGAGTTCATCATTATTGAGACATGATCAGGTCATCATCCATTTATATTAAGAATCCTAAGGCACTCCCCACCTTTGGTCTCAACCATTGAATGGCCAATTCTGAGTCCTGACCCCAAAACCGTTGAAATTTATTATCAAATCATGTCTATAATGTTCTAGTCATCCTTATAGTGAATTCTTCAAATTACACGTGAGGATAGTACCAATGGTCCTAGATCTGATCTAAATGGTCAAACCTCAATCGACCAAGATCAAACTGGTGGCTCCATATTTTACATGAAACATTACATGGTAGATCCTTTAAGTTGCACCTTTTAGATCAAAATGGCATGACAGATGAAATTTCCTCACCAACCAAATCCATATAAAAGAGAGGAAACAAGCTATATTTTACACAAATCAAATATCAAAAAACACCAAGAATTTACTAAGGATTTCATCTATACCACCATCTATTAGAAGGAATAAAAGTTCCAAAATAACTATCATGAAATTGTACTTGAATAAACACCACCTTTCTGAACTAAGATTTGTTCACCAATGACTAACATCCAACTCCCCACCTTAGGAAAATCTCATTCATTGTATCAAGAAAAATATAATCTGGTCAAAAAAACTCAGGCCCTATCCCTTCTAGGAATACAACTGGATTGTTTATGAACCGACTATTAATCAGTTAATATGTAATATATCCCATAACCCATTACCACTTCTATATAATGGATATCATGGTGAAAGTTGAACTTGAAACATAACAAGGGTCATCACCTTCTAACGTCTTGTGATTTACTACACATCATTTGGCTTATCTTAAAAATGATCTATAAGTGAAAATCCCAAGGATTCCTTTCATCAAAACATAACATCTATTTAAAATGGTATCTCAGTGTATGGTTGACACATTCTCAAAGTACTCTGGGAGAGTTTTGGATAAGGGTCAGGATCATCTCTTTACTAGAAGTATGTTGGGATTTTATCGATAGGTATGTATAGATTTCTCTAAGACATTCTTGTATAAACTAGAGCACACCTAAATTTTTCAATGCCTAACACAATATCTTTTTACCATGCATGCCCAAGTCCAGTATCCTTTTTCCCTCATTCTGGTCATTTCCTTTTAATTTATTATGAGCTCTAGGTGTCTATGGACACAAGCATCACATTAGAAACTATGGATCCTTGACCCTTATTTTTCCTCTCACTTATGTTAAATTATAGATTATTTTTATGCACAATAGCCATGATATAAACTTATCATTTATAGCTAGTGTACTCTCCTATAAAACCCAGTTAAAAAACCTAACTCACACTATTGAGAGTCACCATCCAAAAAGGTGAAACTAATTATGATACAAGGAACATCAGTTTTTAAATACACTAGGATTCCCTTGGTAAACCTCTTCAAAATTGGCCATTTAACAAGATCCATGATTTTTTGAATGATCTCCCACCTAGTGGAATTATTTTTAAAAATAAAGCATCAACAATGCAAGCACTGGTCAGCTGGGTTAGGAACTTGAAGTGTCATGCCCAATGTAGCCAGTTTAATAATTAAGAACTCATGGTACTTTCAAATAATATTCCATTACCATGCCTGAATTAAAATACTCAAGAAAAAACTATGCATATGTATATAAAATAGCGTAAAATAGAGCTCAATGTAGAAAGGAAACATAGTCTCAGACCAATCCCTTCTTCAGGTTGTCTTTAACAGAACTGTGTCATTGACCTAATAGGGTCTGAGTCAAAATTAAGGGTCTCTAGGCCTCCCAATGAGCCCTAAGGTCTCACATGATAACCATTCCTCACTTAATGGTTTTTATTATACGACATCCACCTGACTATAAAATCTCTCTTGAATAGGTAAAAATAGAGAAAAAAAGAAGGTTATCAAATTACATGGGTCATGAATTCTCATTAGAGAAAAGAATATATCATTGACCGACTGTCTGAATATAGGAATACACACATGAGTATGTTCTCACAAAGAAACCACCAACTTTTATGGGGGATTCATATTTAACATTTAAGATCCCTACTTAGGACAACCAACACTTAAATAGAACTTCTGGACTAAAATTTGAAATGAATCATTTATCAATTATTTAATATTAGAAGGCACTACCATAGCCAGGTTAACTCCTTATATAAATAAGGCATTGACCCTAAAACAAGTTCAGATATAAAATTTAACTTGTACTTAACATCTAACCTCTAGTTTCAACAAATCCTAGGAAGAATTCAATATGGATCTGTGGGAAACATCCATGTTCCCATACCATAGAAACATTTGGAACTGACCCTTTACACATGGGATCATGGTAAAAACACTTACAAAAGGTTCTATTTTTCGGAATTTAATTGATTCTCATCCATGTCAATATTTTAAAAAGTTCAAAAACTAAAGATATCAAGTACCAGTTGTATGAGAAACTATGCTATTCACTTTATATAGCTTACTACATACATCATCTGGAAAATTAGCTCATAAGTAACATGCCCCAACTGACCTACTTGGGTATATTAATGTATTTAAAGATTTATTCATATAGTTCATCATTCCCAATAGTAGAGGTGAAATCATATATAAGGTAATCCATTTTATACAAGAAAATTAGTTTACCGTATATATTTAATAATCATGGTTCAGTAAGATAAATCACCACAAAGTACTTGCCATTATAATTTGTGATTAGAATTTATGTAACTGAAACCATGTTTTTACCTATGGTCTTAGATTATAATAGTCAATATATTTTTTTTTCAATTACATGGGTCACCATTTTTCAATTTATAAATCACTCATACACTCATAAATTGAAAATATAGCACTTATTTAATCAAAAAGATAAATATTTCATCCCATGCACTAATGGTTCATGGCTCAAACATTTTATATTTGGTTGGTTAAATAGAATTACACCATTAAGATATATAGGAAAGCACCATTTAGGTTGATAAAGAAACTTTATTTAACTGACCATATTTTATAATTATAACCAATAATTCCATTAGAGGGAACTATATATAAGTAATCAACCAAGCATGAAAGATAATTAAACATTTTAATAAATCACACATCATGGTTTAGAGGATGGCATGACAAAAAATAACCAAATTAGGATGCACAGGTATGAATTCTATATAATTACCTAATAAGGTTATACAAATAATCATGAACCACACAATCTATAATGAAAACTACATGGAATGACATATTCATGTCATGTGAATTATATGTTCCTACAATGATGCATGTAACAAAACATCCTTGTCAAACTAGGACACTGATAAATTTCATAAATAAAAAATCCATAACCAGTGGAAATACAACAATAATCCAAGGTTAATTAAAAACAAACAATAATATATAATGACAGCCCCATCCAAAACAACTTGATATTTCCATCATTCATGGGTTATCCAGACCCAGAAACAAGATATTTACCAAGTGTTAATTTATTCTTATTCTATTTTCTACCATCCCAAATAATTAAATTAATGAAAATGAACTTATGGTACTAATTTGTAACATCCTGACCTGATCTCCAATAAAAAAGTTCCCCAAGTTGGTGAGCTACAGGACCTCAAGTGTGCCTCCCCATACACTAGAGGCTACCTACTAGTAGTTAGGGTCTAATGGAGGTAAAATAGGGATAATATATCCCATGGATTAGTAATAAATATAGAAAAAAATTATGTATTATAATAATAAAAAACTATTCCTCATGAATGAATGTGAAACAATGTACAGTAACATACATACAATATACACTCATATAAAAAATATTAAAATAACTGAAAGAATAAATAAATAAAAATACTACATATCTAGGATACATACTAATTACAAGCTTGGTCACTACTCCCAAGCCACCAAGTCCAAATAATATGAAAACACCATAGAAGAACTATCCAAGTCCAAACCTAAAAATTGGATGATTCCTATCTGGGTTCCAATTAGAGGCCTGAACAGGTTGTGAGATAAACTAGGTAGTTCAGTACCAATGGTGTGTAAAGTAATAAAATCCATTAATATAAAATAATTAGTGTGTAGGTATATTAAATAAATCTATTTTTGGTACATAATAACCAAGTTGTCCCAGGTTACTCAAGGATACTTGGATGACAATACCTGCTTCAGCCGAAGTAAGATGATCTATGAACAATTAACCAGTGTCTAGATATATATTGTTATACATGTAGTGGGATTTATATCAATATATATGGATAATACTACTATCTAGTACCCAAGGAATAACTCAGGTGCCCATGGGTAGTAGTATGAATCTCATAAAGTTTCATGGGATGCCACACCCAATATCACAAATTAAGGGACACTTTACCTAGTATCACATTTGAATAAGGGATGTTATTCCCATGTATCATAATTTAAGGGATTCCATGACCAATATTATAATGTAAGGGATTTTATTCCTAGTATCACATTTAAATAAGGGACGCCATTCTTGATTATCATAATATAAGGGATGTCATGCACGAGTATCATAATGTGAGGAATGACATTCCCAGTATAACATCTAAATATGGGACACCATGCCTAAGTATCGTAATCAATAATAATATAAATATTATATTTTATAAATCCTTTCATTTTACTGTCCATCATAATTAATAAAGAGGCAATGTCCATGAGCATTCCATAATACAATTCAATTTTTAACAATAAATAAATCCATGTTTGTGAAAATTCCATATATCTAAATCCAAAAACTTAATTAGAATGGTTCATCATGAAAGGTCAAGGACCAAGGGGAATAAAACACCATGTCTAACCCACAAAAAAATCATTTAATTCTATTTAACATTTCACTTTCTCTCAAGGAAGATCCAAGAATACTCCTTTAATAATTTGGATATGGTTAAGTGGGGCTCCTTTCCATTTAACACATAATTCAACCATCCATAATTAAGGCCAAGTACAAATTCCCATTTTTTATCTTAAACAAATCACTGTCGATAATTAAAAAATTCGTACACTAGGTCCAATCATAACAATGTACAAAAGAGGAAAATTAATAGGGCACACCCAATGGGTGAACCAATTTGAGTTCACCACCGTCCAATCATGCTAAAGGGTCTAAAAATTTCTAGGTCATGGTTTAAAAAATCAATTTAGGTTATTTCACCTTTTAAAATCAATGCATGTAGAGTCTTGTATGCAGAACAATGGAATAATTTATAAATAATAAGGCTCTAAAATAAAAATTCATAGAACACTAACCTCATCTTTCGGGTGGTCCGCTAATCCAATATTGGTTCTTTGATTCAATATGAAATCGATTAAATCATAAGAATCGTCAAATTCTCAGAAAATAGGTAAAAAGATCTCACAAGGATTTAGCAATTCATATGGAAAGATAAACGAAGAAGATAAGTAATAGGAGTCTTAGACATACTGAGGGATATCCAACAAGACCGACGTCGAATAATTTGGAGTTTTTATATAGAAACTAGCTCAGGACCTATCTTGTAGGGAATAGAGATCTCTACACATATTGGAAAGGTTGTTGAATAAGTGATGGAGGAGAAAATATAGGGGAAACTTAAGAGGAAGGTAGAGAAAATGGCATTTTCCATATTTTTAAAGAGGCGCATAGTTTGGATACATGGTTTGGAAAACTATCCACCAATAATAAGGAATCCTCTTCTTAGTATATACATTACATATGGTTAGGTCACACAGTTTGATCTAACATTGTGCCAACCATCTGGTGATACTGGTTAAGTGGCACTAAGGGTGCGAGCTGGGCACACAGTTTTGGAAAATCAAGTGTAGCCTGTGCGGGTCACCCCATGAACACTTTCACCTAGCCACATATCCTCTTTGGCCCCTCACATGGTTATAAAAATATGTCTCCTCAAGAAGTGGGGTCACATAGTTGACCTACACGGTTAAACTAACCATGTTTCAATCGTGCACCTCATGCTGCCTCTAAAAAAATAGATTTTTAAGAGCCTGAAACCTTTGAAACTCAAATGAACTCCTAAGAAACCTACTAATACTTAAAATTAAACAAAAAACAAAAAATTAAATTGTTCAAACATTCAGATTCATGGTTTAAAGGTCATATTAAAACTTGTCTCTTCCACTAAATGGGAAAAGTTCAAACTAACATTGAATTTTTCAACTAGGTCCAAAACACAGTATCTTACAATAATGTAAAACCAATGAATATATTCACCATAAATTTAATAATTAATATATTAAATTAATAATAGATAAATTTTTCTATAACATGGGATAGATCTTGTATTTCTTAGTTCTTGAAAAAAATCAAACATGCTGAAATCAATGTAAAATTAAAGAAAAAGGTTTTCAATATGATAAAAAAAATTATGAAAGAAATAATTAATTAGGGTAATTGATTTTGGAAAAAATATGTGAGGAAATATATTGTAATAAGAGATACTAAATTATCAATTATATAGTTATTAGGTATATATATTATTGTTGGGTAAATATATAGTAGTTGGATATATATAGTTCAGGGGTATATTATATGTAACAACCATGATTTTTATATTAATAGTATCCTTAGAGTTTTTTATCATTATTAATTTTATTTTACTAATCAATTTGATATAAATAAACTTATAAAAATAAGTTAATTGATAAATAAATAAATATGGAAAGATAAACTTGATTTCATTGTTTTTTTAAAGTAATGTACAAATAAAAGTTAAATATTACACATAAATTCTAGATGTAACCATTGATTAAAAAATATCATAATCTATAACATAAATTATACTTATAGTTTTTGTTGGTGTGTGCCTCAATGGTAGAGGTTCCCCATGATTTCGCATCAGACCAGCGTTGAAATCATGGTGGGAGAAAATTTCCACTAGCTGGCGGTGACGAAGGCATGACGCTGGTAGGAAGTGATGTAGGCATGACATAGGAAGAGAGTGATGCAGTCATGATGTAGGCATGACCCTGCATAGGTCCTATCTATGGGACATGTAATGGGCCACATTCCCACTGGACCTTTGGGTTATGTAATGAATAAAAAAGTCTTGATGAGTGGACTATCCATTGGAGGGCTATAGCCTGCCTTTATATCCTGTGTGTGTGGTGTGTGTGTGTGTGTGTGTGTTTAATGTAATTTTACCCCTAAGAACTTAATATATATATTATACATATAGTAAATATTTTACGGATGAAGAATAAAATAAAATATGAAATAGATATTAGAATTGGGATTTCAAATTCATTATAAAGATGATATATATAAATATGCAAGTAACATGTATTTATTTCCATATCATTTAATATATATCCATGAGCTATTATTATTATTATACATTTAATGAAACAATATAAATAAAAAATTTATCACAATGGAATTAAATGAATTAACATTATATCCTTTTAATGTTGTGAAAATACCTCTCACTTTGAAAGAATTATTCAATAATGCATATGGACTTATATTTCTTATATTTTTTATAGTTATAATGACTCCATTAGTAATTTATTATTTAAAAATAAAGTTTATTAACCTTTAATTCATTATTTGATTTTATAATAATGAATTCTATAATTGGTCTTCAAAAATTGATTTTACTGAATTCTGGATTCTTTATATATATATATATACATACTTATATTTGATAATCACATTTCTATTATTTATAGTTTTATTTTTATATGTTAATTTTGATAGTAATTTATTCATTGTAATATAGTTTTTAACATGGTAATTTAGATGATTTAAAGTGATATAATGTCACATAAAGCCATTGAAAGTACCATAAAAGAATATTAATGTCAAAAAATAATAATGTGCATTATATGGTAAAATAAATTGTCAAATAATAATTTATAATAAATTTATAAATTTTTTCAAGAATGTTAATTTAATTTTTAATAGTGTGTTTTAATATTTATAAACTAATAAATCATTCAATGTTGGAACAATGGGGAGATATAACCTCATATCTGATTGTTACAATGGATAATATAAATGAATAGACATTAGTAGAATCATAATAAAATAGATGGAACATCGGAATAAATAACAATAAATAACTGCAGAAGTGTAAATAGAAAGTGACTATAGTAATAATAGAAATCCCTTAGGGTGATTCATATACAATGATTCCATGAAATTTTGATATACAAAGAAAGGGAAACAAGGGATACCGGGGACATGCATATACAACATGCTATAAAAAATAAAAAAGGCCACAAGGTAGATCCATAAGCATCATGATCATATGCTCGGCCCTCTACTCCTATGCTCTTTTCTATAAGTAAAACAGATCAAGCATCTATAGCAGGGAACGTTCCCATATCAATACCTATAAACATGAAGTCTACTTGGGTACCAAGAGAATGCATTGTAGGGTTTGCGATTAACATAGTAGGCCACCACCAACAGTGTCTAGAAATAATTCAACTAGTGAACATAGAAATAGTAGTGTGAAAGTAAATTAATAATAAATAATGACGAATAATAAATACTTTCCATCTTAGGAACCTACAGGACACCTAGCTGGCTCTACTTGCTTGGGCATAGTTTGGGGTAAGATTCTGATCTATAGCCATATATATATAGTAATAATATATATATTTATATATTATATATATTTATATGAACTAAGTACGTGAGGACATGAGAAGGTATATACATGGATACTAGGTGCTAGCTAGACTCGGGGAGTAACTCAGGTGTCCATAACTAGTCTGACAAGATATAGTCTGAAACAAGGGTACATGCCCAAAATATCATGATGAATGTGAGACATATTTTCCAACACTCATGATAGTGGGATGAGTCGTCATTCCCAACACCTGATACAGAGGTATGTGGAACTTCATGACCATTACCCAAATAATATTATAACAGTGATAGACGTCATGATCAACACCTGATGTAAGGGATAGTGAAACGTCATGCTCAACAAGTCACTTAACCATATTCCAACATTCCATAATAATGTCATACTCGTAATAACAATATTAACTTGAGTTAATGATTCCTAAGAGTCATAATCCTCAAGCCTCAATACAACCAAGGTGTCATAGTTAATATGATCCATATATGAAGGAATGATTCACTAGGCGTGGCCTCTCCAACAATTTTCAATCATTAAAATAATAAATTTAATTAATTATGCAATGAAATTCAATTCCATGGTCAATATAAACACTTAAAAGGTGATTTTTCTAATGATACAATTATATTAAATAGGTAAATTCTATTTTAAAAAAAATCTAAACACATGGGTGATGTTTGGTCATTTATACAATTGATTATAATGAGATAATTTCACTTAGTACACCCAAAGTGGTTGAAATTAATGAGTTAAAAATCCTATTATAACATATAAAAGGACCATGGGGGTATAGAAATATAAATAAATCAATTTAGAAAGTAAAAAATTACACTTTAAGGTGATGAACTGAAGTTTCCATCATGTCTCACAATATAAAAAGATATATAAACACCAAAAAAATTTAGGAAAAAAACTATATCACCTACCTTAGGGTTGTAGATGACTTCTCATCCAATATCAACTTAATATTTGAAGTATAACATAAGAAATCATAGAATCGGTCCAACACCATAAAAATAGGGTGAACGAGATCGCACGAAAGTAGCACGAGATATGGGAAGATAAACATAGATAGTAAACAATAGGATTAAGGATCTGAAATCTAGATATCCAATTCTTCTAACGACATTCGATTCGGGGTATGGATGATGATGCAGCCAAGATTCCTTGGCTAGAATGATGGAGAGCTCCATGGGAGAAAATGGATGGGTTGTTCACTGGAAATGAAGGGAGGAAAGATGAATATGATTAAAACATTTCAGGGGTAAAAACATAAAATCAGCCCTTAAAATGGGGTCACATGGTTTGGCCACATCATTGGAAAAATTGTGCACAAATTTTGATGCCTCTGCTATTTAAGGAGGGACTCTGCATGGGCTAGGTGCATGATTTGCCTAACCATGTGCAAGCTATGGAAAACCCCACTATTACCAAACCTCCACACTAACCCATAGGTGTGAACCTTATATCACACTGTTTCAAAGAGTCATTTGGCCCCATGATCCCCTCTTAAATGTCCCACATGTTTATGAGATCCCATTTAGGGTAGGCTACATGGTTTCTACTAACCGTGCGGTCCAATCTATTTCACCAAATTACAGGTATCTATGTTCTAAACAAGTCCCAGACCCTCAGAAAGCTTCCTTAGTCCATAAGGTATGTTTAACAAGATAATAAAAAGGATTAAAATCAAAAAACAAATCATACATACCTACATGAGAAAAGTTTTGTTGTTACAACCTCCCATCATTAAAGAAATTCATCTCCAAGTTGGCCTTCTAAAGGTAAATAGAGGTCATTAGAGAAATGATCTAACCACTAATCTTGTATATCAGCTTCCTACTCCTAGGTCTCATCATGTACTCAGTATTTCTACCATAGAAACAATACTAAAGGAATAGAACTACCTCATATTGTCTTCATTCTTTGATCCCCAATATGCACCAGATACTCCTCATAGGAAGCGTCCACATAAAACTAAAACTCATCAGGATAGAAAACATGAAACGGTTTAGGATAATATAGGAAAATATGAGATATGTGAAAGAAATCATTCATATATTGGTATATATGAGGAAGTACTATATGATAAGCTTGTAGTCCAATTCATTTCAAAACCTCAAAGGGTCCAACGAATCAATGTGAAAGATTACCCTGCCTATGATTTCATCAATGGCCTAAATTGGGTGAAACTCAAAATAAAACTAGGTCCCTAACTTCAATATTAAGAGGTCACCAACATCGATTGGAATATGACTTCTATCTATAATGTGTTATCAATATGCAGCTTCTGATCAAATGGACATGCTCTGAAGTCTCCCAGATGAGACACAATCCATGCAAATCTACCTCCCTTAGAGACATCATCCCATATCAACTATGGAATGGAAAATGGATGTAAAATTCCAACTGAACACTAATGTTACACCTTCACCTTCCAAAAGGTGGAACATCGAGTGATACAACCAGCTATCTCCCATTTCATAGTAGGACACAAATAATGGTGATGTAATTCCCAATACATCTTGGTGACATCGGGATGTACTTCCCAAACTAAGGCATGAAATTCCTGAATCAGCTTCTCTATGATGTCTGTTAGGACCCAGACACATCCATGAAAGTGGAAGGTCTCATCATCATCCATGGTCCAACCAGATGATTCTTCAATAAATGAGATATATTCCATTAATAATAAGCACTCATTATCAGCATGTTTCCTCATTCTCACCCATTCTACATGGGTAAAGGTCACTGCTATATCTATGAGTATAGTCTAATCGTGATCCTCCTGAACATAAATGTACATCTCTAAAAACAATTCCATGAGATAATAATCACCATTGAACCCCTCAACCACCTGGGTCTGAGGGTTCAAGCTTTGAGAATTGGCTACAACATTTCTTTTCCCATTCATATATGCTAGCTCAAAATCAAAATATTGTAGGTACTCAACTTATCTTCACTACCTAAGATTAAGATCATGTTGTGTGAAAATGTACTTATGTATTTTGAGATCAATGAATACAACACAATTATCTCCAAGTAAATAGTTTCTCCAACAAGGTAAATCATGAACTACAGCAGCTAGATTGAGGTTGTTTTTCTGGTAATTTCACTCGTGAGGCTTCAACTAATGAGGCGTGTATGCTATGACTCACTCATCCTACATAAAAACCACTCCCAACCTAATACCAGATGTGTCATAATAAATATTATTGCTTATACATGGATCTAGACGAATCAAGATTGTTACTTAAGTCAATTTACCATTCAAATTCTAAAATGATGACTCATAGTCTTCTAAGCATAATAATTTCACACCCTTCTTAGTCAGAACAGTAAGAGGTACTTCTATGCATAATAAATTCTGGATGAATCTTCTGTAATACCATGCTATCCCTAAGAAACTCCATATATAAAATATGTTCTTGGGATACTCCTAGGAAACTATGGTTCTCACTTTCTCTAGATCTACAGATACACGTAATTATAAGATTTTATGACCTGGTAAGTAGACTTTGTTGATTCAAAAGTGTCTTTTTTTGATCTTATCATATAGATGGTTCTCTCTTAGTGTATTTATATTGATCTCAAGATTTTGGGCATGGTCATTTCAAGATTGAGAATACACTAAGATTTCCTCAAAAAAACTACCCTAAAAGAATCCAAAATCACGTGTAAAACCTAATCCATCATATCCATGAAGACATACCGCACGTTTGTCAGACCAAATGGCATTACCAGGTACTCATTAAGACCATACCTTCTCCAGAAAGTTGTATGAGGTATGTATGATAGCCTGACTCACACCTGATGATAGCCTAACCTCAAATAAATATTTGAAAACACCATCTATCCACAGTGTTAAAAAAATAGGTAGTCTACTAAAGGTGGTGGATACCAGTTCTTAATCATAAGTTGATTCAACCATTGTTAATCCACACAATGATTGAGGATACTGCCTGTTTTCTTGTTAAAAAGGACTCGTAAACCCCAAGGAGAACTGTTCGGTAATATAAAACCATTAAAATTCATGTCTTTTAACTATTTCATGAGCTCCAAAAGATCCATAGGTTTCAACCTATAAAGATTAATGGACACCAGTTCCTCTCCTCGAACTAGCTCAATGGTGAATTCAACCTCTCACACTAGTGGTATCCCTAAAAATTCATTAGGGAAGATATCTCTAAAATGATATACCATAAGAAAGGAAACAGTGGTTCATAACCCCTGATCATCCAAGAAGATACTGGTGATATGGGTTATCACTATGTTGTACCCCTAAAGCTCAGGTCCTACTCGATTTGAATAGACATCCCATTCTTTTTTATAGATATTCCCACCGCCCTCTAGTGATGTAAACATCACTCTCTAATGATAAAAGTAAATATGGTCCCAATAATAAAACTAACCAGTCCATCCCAATGATTATATCAAATCCATTCATGTCTAGGATGAAAAGATTCTATATGAAGAGATATCCTCCTATCTCGACAGAACAATCCTTACATTGGTGAACACTATCTAATCAGATACCCAAAAAGGAATAACGTGTCATAAAACCATAGAATTGTTCGATCGTGAGTCTTAGACTCTCCATAATTTCCTCATATATGAAATAGTGGGAAATTATTATGTCGAATAAAGTAGAAACTAAACTAGACGCTACTAGAATAGTAACTCGAATAGTAGAAGGTCTGGCACTCTGTTCTTCTAAAATAGGTTGCACATAATGTAACTGGTCCATATTATAACCCTAATTCACAACCTGACAACCCTGAATAGTCCTGCTCTAATTAAACTGCATGTCCAAATTCTGACTACCTCTACCTTGACTAAAAGAAAATACTAATTAGCCAGTGGTATTTCATCTTCTTGTCTAACTAGTTGCTACTGGACCCACTCAAAAATGTGGGGTAGGTGTAGATCCCCTCTTTCTAAGAACTGATGGAAAAATACTATAGAAGATTTGGATATACCCTATCATGTTGTATCCTTTACATTAAACTAGTTCTCACATACAATGGGTTATTTTATGTATTAGTTTCCCTCAATTGTAAAAGATAAGAATATTTTAAATATGATCTATCTGACTGTAACAACCCCCATGAGAAACCTCAAAACATTGATTTCTCCCACTGGAAGAAAAACTGCAAGGTTTCGATGCTGAACCACCCTAGTTCCCACCATCAAATTCCCTCAAATTCCTCCCAGTAGTGAGTGCCTAATTTACTATTTCAAAAATAGTCATCCACCTAAAAACATTGACCTATGATCGGATGGCGTGTATTAGTCTATCCTCAAAAAAACCTCAAAGTCATAATATCATCACTATATAAGTTCTGGATGAAATTCTATAGGTCTTTGAAATGAAAACAATATTCATTTATAGGTATATCTCCCTCCTGTAGGTTCAAAAACTATCTAGTCTAGTCATCCCACATAGTCTATGAAAATTAGTAATCGTATAAGATCATATGGAAATCCATCCAGATTATATCTTGATGTTGGTCTGCCTAAATGAAAATATCCCTCCATTTCTTCACATAATCATGATTCATATAAGTAGGGAGATTTACCCTCCACTCTATAGGCATCTCCAGATTCTTGAAAAAGATAGCATAGCCTAAATTCATGAATATTCATCATGTGGTCCACAAACCCCTAAAAAAGGTGGGAGTACACTACTACTAAAACTCCTAAGTCAACTCTACCATAGTCAGGGAAGATCGAGTAACACCTTGAATAGATTTCATCATATGGAAAAATCTTTCTTGGAATTGGGTGTCGGTGCCCATATCAGGAATAAGAGGTAGTTTCATAGGTTTTGTTATAGGAGGGATCACTGGTGGCTTAAGGCCCACCACCTCTAGTGCATGTTCGTCACTACCTTCCTAACATACTACTTGAGGCTATCATGGTGGAATGATTCTAAAATTCCAAATGCACACCTTATAAAGGAATTAATAGTTGAAATATCATAGATAGATAATTAGGATAGGTACACAACCTTATTATAAAAAATCACACATCTCTAAATGCTCCAAAATCCGGGTCTATATGGTAAGGGAAATCCATAACATGCCATAATAATTTAAGAGACACTCCCATATACCCACTACTAAGGCTGGGTTTGGGTCTAGGTCTCATATCATATGATAGGAGTTGTGGTATATATGGTTTCAATTAGATGGTATATAAAAAAACACAATTTAATTTTCAATTGGAATCCAATTTAGTAGTAACCATTTTAATTTAAAAGATTTAATTCCATTTATTTTCATAATATTTATAAAAATAATTAGATATATATATATATATATCATGGTCCAGTTATATGTTTCACCATTGATAATTTATTAAAGTCATACTTCTTATAGATTTCAATTTGAATGTCATTTAACTATAATCTATCCTTTACACCTGGTATCATGATGCAACAGGTCTATGGAACTCATAGGTCTACAACCCACAATATGTTATAATTGGGTAATTAAGGATTCATCACTAATTTATGTGGGAAAACACCATGTGGATTGATTTAGGAACTTTAATTTACCCAATTATACTTTCCTTGTAATGAATGTTAGCACATTTCAATACATAATAAACAAGGCACTAACTATATATAATAGTAAAATACATGAAGAAAGTATAGATGGGATATAAAAATTCATGGCATATATGTCTTGAGGTTCCTATAATGATACATGATATGCTAATTCCTTTCTTTATGAGGACAAGGGTCAAAGTCTGTAACAATAATAATATCAATATTAATAACGTCACAAAATATGTGTGTCACCCAATGCTGAAATCATATCTACAGTAACAGAAGTAATCAAAATGTTAATAACCCATCACGTGTAATTTGGGTTTCCCTAGTACGTGGGTCAGCTACTCTCAATCAAAGGCTCATTTACAAATTCCATTAACTCATAGTCTCCTATCTAATACATAAATAGTAATATAGAAGGAAAAAAGTTTCTCTGATACCACATTGTAACATCCCGACACATGATCCACATAATTGGGGCTATGAGCCAGTGGTTCACATGGACTATACCATGACTCCCCATATTCCAGAGGCTGCTAACTAGCAGTGAGGGTCTAAGGTGGTACATTGGGGAGATTATACCCTCATATCATAGAGGTACAATAGATAAGATAAACAAACAGACAATAGTGGAAGCATAATATGATGGATGGAACAACGAAAAGAAAAACAATAAATAATTGTAGAAGCATAAATAACTAATGAATCTAATAATAATAGAAATCCCTTAGGTTGAGTCATATAAAATAAATACATGACATGATGATATACAAAAATGGGGAAAGAGAGGATATAAGGGATTTTTGTATACAACATGATATAAAAAATAAAAAAAGGCCCAAATTCCACTCCACTCTCATCACGAGCATATTCTCAGTCATTTATGTCCATTCTCAATGATTTAAGTAAAATATATAAAGCATCTGTAGCAGGGAACTTTCCCTTATGCATACCTGTAGACATGAAGTCTACTTGAAAACTAATGTCTTCTTGGGTAGGGTGTCAGATAAACTCAGTAGGACACCACCAACGGTGTTTATAAATAATCCAGTCAGTGAACATAGAAATACCAGTGCATAGGTAAATGAATAATAAACAATGAATAATAATAAATACCTATGGAATTGGTTCCTACGAGACACCTGGTTAGCTCTACCTGCTTCATCATAGGTTGATGTAAGAGTCCGATTTGAAACCATATATATATATATATATAGTAATCGTATATATTTTTATATACTATATACATGTATATTCACTATGTATGTATGGATATAAGTAGCTATATACCTAGAAATGAGGTGTTAGTTGAACATGGGGTGTAACTTAGGCATTCATAACTAGTCCAACAAGCTATAGGCTCAATAAAGGGTACATTCCCTGAATCTCATAATAAATGTGAGACATTTTTCCCATCACTTGATATGGTTCAGTGGTCTTCATTCCATACACTCAATATAGAATAATATTGAACAACATTCCCATTTCTCGAATAAGAGTATAACTGTGAGAGACATCATAGTTAAAACCTGATGTAAAGGAGAGTGATAAGTGATACTCAAAAAGTCCCCAACATCCAATAATAATTGAATACTCATAAGAATAATATTAACTTTCGGTAATATCTATTAAGAATCATAATCATAAATCCCCAATGAAACTAAGGAATCACAGTCCATATGATCCATATATAAATTCATGAATCCCTATGTATGGACTTTCCACACATTATATATCATTAAATTTAATCCATTTAGTTAATTAAGAAAGGAAATCTAAATCAATGGTCAATCCAAACACTTATAAGGTGAATTGTTCAATGATACAATTATATTAAAGAGTGAAATTATATTTTCAAGGACATCCGAACACATAGGCGGTGTTTAGTCATTTAAACAATTGGTTATAAGGAGTTAATTTCATTTGGATCACCCAAAGGTGTACAAATAAATGAGGTTGGAATCCCTTAATCACTTATAACAGGTCCGCAAGAGTATATAAACATGCATAAATCAATTTAGAAAGTAAAATCACACATTAAGGCAATTTGTGTAAATTTATGGCATTCCACATAATTAAAAAAAGATAGATAAAAACCTATACTTTTAGGAAAAACAACTAGACCACCAACCTTAGTGTCTTAGATGACACCTCTTCCAATATCATCTTCCGATTTGAAGTAGAATATAAGAAATCATAGAAACAGCCCAACACCCTAAAAATATGGTGAATTAGATCACACCAAAATAGAACAATATATGGGAAGAGAATCCTAGATAGGAAGAAATAGAATTAAGGACCATACATCTAGGTATCTAATGATTTTTATAGCGTTTAATTCAGATTATAGATAAATCCACAATAACTATTCATAGGTTAGGAGGAGGGGGAGCTCTATAAGAGAAAATAGAAGGGATGTTTTCTGGAAATAAAGGGAGGAAGGGGGAATGGCCTTAAAAGATTATAGGGGTAAAAATGAAAAATCACCCCTTAAATGGGGTTATACGGTTCGACCTTATGGTTGTTCAAATCTTTCACAAACCATTATACATCCACTATCTAATGAGGGACCCCACATGGGCTTGGCCCATGGTTTGTCTAACCATGTGCAAGCCATGTGAAAACCCATTGTCACCAAACCTCTTCAATCCCATATGGGTGCGCACCTGGGCTAGTATGGTTTCATACAACTATGCGGACCCCATCTTCCCTCCGAAACAACCATCACAGTTAGGAGAAATCATGCAGGTTGGGCGACATAGTTTCTTCTAACCGTGTGGCCTAGTCTATTTAACCAAATTTCGGGGTTTCAGGCTCCAAAAAATCCATGAACACTCTGGAAACCATCCTTATGTTATCAGGTAATTTTACCTAGATAATACAAAGGATTCAAATCAAAAAACAAACAAGTTTTGCCTTTATAATAAAATCTAGTTCGTTCCATTATTATTATTATATTGATATTTAATTTCTCATATTTAGAGACTTATTATCATAATATGAATTTAATATTTGGATAGGTATACATCTAAAAAATAATTTCTCCATTTGAATATTAATTTAGTTGTATTGAAAAATTTTCATCGCAAAGAAACTATTTTGATATGAATTTATTTAAAAAAACAAAATTATAGGACTAATTTGAAATGTGGTATGTTACCATAAATGTTTTTTCATGTTTGTTTAAGAATAACCAAATAAAAACATATTAGTGTTATTTCTCAACATATGGAACTAAACATGATATTGTATCATTAAGAGAATTTGTATAGCACTATAGAAGTTTTGGAGAATTTTAGATAATATGAGAATAATATATTCAATACATTTTTCCCTCTAGACAGAAGAAATAAACATACCCACCCACTATTCCATTTATATCCTCAATCCATGCATGATTTTTCTCTTCATAGAAACTCTTATTGATCCTATCGTATATATACATATTCAATATTAAATATTTTTAGTTGTTATAACTTCCACTTCTAATCCATGAAGCTTAAGTAAGGTAAGGGTTCTTATTATACTTTCTTCACATTCTATTATGTATCCTATGGAATAATATCTTTCTAAATTTAATTCATTTATATTTATTATTCCAATTCTAGTATATTAACATACAATTCATCTTTTATATGTGATATATTGTTCACATGATATATTATTCAATAACTTTAATTTTCATTTTTCATAAGACATTACCCTACCAAAGTAATGGAATATTTTTATCCATATCCATTTATAACATATAATTCTATTATTATAATCTATTTTAAACATATATGATTCAATTATTTTAATATGTTTTATAATCATCCCATTGATCTATGTTTCATTATATATTACCCATTCCATCCCATTATGTTCTTATATATTATTATGCTGAAATAAAATGTTAACTCATAATCCAATATCAATGTTTCGTATGTTTTTATAGTGTTGTGAAATTGAAATCTCTAAGTTGGTATTGATCTATCACTTCTTTTTTCATTCCTTATTTTCAACTACTCATGATTATACGCGATATTCTGATACTTTCTAATTTATACCATTCATAAGAAAAAACATTTCCATCTCAGTCTTTGCATCTCCTTTTGGAGGGATGTTGATCACTTGCAGTTCGAAAAAATCATTCCAGGTAAGTGGGGTGTTTCTTGACCTATGAGGATTTCCATTAAAAGATCTCATATAATTTGGATTCTTGATTAGTTCCTTGAGGAAACTTTTTCATTTAATTTATCTTCTATTTTGATTTGGTTGCTATATGGATTTTTAATTCATGTGACCCTTATCATGATTGATTAATTTATTCTTCACATTATTAATAATATAAATTAAAAAAACTCTAATTAAAGCTTATTCAAAATTATATAATTTCCATTCAAATTTCAATTAAAATTCATTCACATGACTATATATCTATTTATCTTGTATGGAGTGAATACCCAATATATAATTAATCTTATTGAAGGTTATGTTTCTATATAGTTATACCATTTTTTGACTTGGGAAATATAAATTATCAATATATGCATTATTTATATATAGAAAATTACTGATTATTTTTCCATGATTATGTACTAGGTTCCATTGGTAACAGTTTATGTTGTATTATTATCATTTATTTATCATATTATTAATGAATTTTACTTATTATAGTTTTGGTTTGAAATTATATTTCCCCATGATGCATTAGTGGTAACATAATAAGAAATATATAGGGTATTGAGTGTATTCTAACGATTTATTCATAATTTCTTAGTACATATCTTTGATGGTATGGTTTTTATTTCTTACATTATGTATTCTATCATTATGGTAACTATTATTGTTATCAATGTGTTTATTTTTTTCCATTGTCATGATATTCATGGATTTTGTTTTGTTTTTTCCATTTATATAGAATAATTTGTTTGTCTATTACCACTATATTATTTTTGGCCTTATTTTTTCTTTTATTAGCTTCTATTGTATAATATTACCTAATTAACATATGAGATTTCCCTTTTCTTATGTTTCCCATTTCCCTAAGTATTGAAAAGTAATATTATGTAAAATATTGTTTATTACAATTATTAATAAATAATAATATACACTTTAAGGATATAATATGTCATGTTTATATTATAATGGAAATTTTATCTATTTAGTCTCTTAAGGACTACTAAACTTTAGATCTTAGGTATATGATTTGATGTAATCTAGTTACCATGAAATAAATAACCCATTATATCTTGGTGGTGAAAGTCGGGGATGTCGAATTATAGTTGTAATTGTTCGAATTTAATCCTTATATAGAAGATATTTAATTATATATTAATCACTAAAAATAACATATTAGATATATGTAAATAAATATTTAGTCTAAATATAAAAATAGAAATATGATTATATTATTTTTGTGTTAAAGAGATAATATTTTTAACCAAACATGTTTTGTAGTAAATTATGATATTTTATTTGATAATTAAATTTATAGTATAATATATTTATTTTAATAAAGTTAATTATATATTTTCAATCTATATTTTGAATATTTTCAATAGGATAAATATTATTTTTTTGAAAAGAAATAAATTACCACGGTGAACAGTAAAATATATAAGTGGATATTAAATATAATAAAATATGGTATATCATAAAAATTAAATATAAATTTATACATAAATGTATATCATTTAAAATAAAAAAAATGAACGAATTTCATTTTTGTAAATTTTTTTCGTATTCCCTGTGAAATTACATTCCTAATGAGTATTTGAAAAAATGTTACACATTCTCACATATAAATGGACCCTATACCATTCCCATTAAAAACCACTTATAAAATTCAACTTAAAACTGAAAATATATCCCAGTACCTCTATATAGACTCTACATGTGTTTCGGATTTAGTCATAAGAAGATGCCTTTAAATCTTCAATAAAGAGGGTCCCAATATAAAGGTCAGACTAATTGTAACAACACATGAAAAAACTCATTCATTTATTATTCTATTATTATATATTATTACCAATATGTATATATATAATATAATTCCTCTGTATTATGGATATAATAATAGAAAAATTATTTTGGTATATGTTTGATTTCATTTCACACTACCATGTTTGAATCAATCTAACCACCTACTTGAGTGACGCTACTGTATAATCATTAATATCATTATCGAGGGTTAATAAAACATAAATAATGCTTATGTATAGAATTAATTATTCATTTTTGTTTTTTATATTTTTGAATGTTAATATTCAAAATAATATTCATTGTTAAAATACATATTTATGGATGATAAAATCATTATAGAAAAATAAATAATAGAGTGTTTCATTATAAATTATAACCATAATTTCCATGGAATGAAAATATAACTAAAAAATTAATTTTAAAATAATTATTTCATTTTTATGACAATTATATATATGGAGAACTCATGAAAAAATAATTGAGATCAAGACCACTATTTTGAATCAAGTATGGAATATTTTGAATGAATAATATTTTATAAACTATATATACTGTGAATAACAAACAAAAATTTAACACCCTAAATTTTATAAAAGAATAAAATTTTATTAGATAGTTTATGTTACATGAAACAGTAATTTATCTTGTATTACATGCAATAATGAATTTCTTCGATAGCATGCGTTACACGCAAGATAGAGTTCTATAGAACAATAAAATATTGTCAACATTATTATTTAATATACCATCTATCTGTTAGACTTTCTGAAATGAATAAGATTAACTGAATTATTAAAATATTACATTTACATGTGTTAAATAATTTTCTATTAATTAAAAATAAAATAATAAAAATTTAAAAGAAAAAAGAAATGTTTTTAGAAAAAATGGTATTTTTTATAAAAGTTGGCTTATTCGCGCTCTGCGGAGATAATTTAAAATTATTTTTACCACTTTTTTAAAATTTATTTAAAAAACATAAACTCTGTTTTTTGAAATTTTAATACCAAAATTATCTTACGATTTATTTGTGAGATTTTTTTTGAGAAGTTTTATTTTTTGATGAATAATCAAAAATACTAAATTTTAATTGAAACTGTTTTTTTTTCACATAGTTTATAGTGTTAAATTATATTTTTAATTGTTTTTGAACTAAAAATATTTTAATTTTATTTCAATTATTCCTATTTAGTTCTTAATAATTTTTTGTATTGAATTTTGATATAAAAATATTCTAAATTTTTTAACATTTTCACTTTCAAACCCCACTTTCTCATCACATCTGCAACATTAATTTTAAATTAAAATTTTACACTTAAATAATTTGAATTTCGAAAAATGAGTTCCATATTTTAAATCATAATAATTTATAATTTTTGATAATTAAAAATTAATTTTTGACCAAAGTGAATAGTGAAAATGGTAAAAATTAATTAATGTCGTTAAGATAAAAATGGATTTACCATGATTTAAACTAATATAATAAAGATTAAAATGACCAACCAATTTTTACAACACCAATTTTATGGAAATATTTTGACCATTATGACCTTATTATCAGATTTTATGATTTGTTGGACACATTTTTCATAAAAGTGACCTATATATTAAGTTAATTAATAAAAAGGGAAAAATAGGAACCTTCCTTATCTTTAATATCTATAAATCATTGATATACATAAAAAACAACATATTTTTTGTTATATATATTATATTAAAATATAAATTTATTTTTATCATAATAATTTACATTTAATTTTTATATATTAAATAATTACTTAAAATTCTTAAGAAACACCAACTCAGTAATTATTTAGTTAATAAAAAAATAAATTAACCAATAATAAAAATATAAATAATGAATTAAATTGAATGAATTATTTTCTTATATTAATTTTTTAGATGAATATATCATTTTACCTATGTTTTAACCAAATAGATTTTAATTTTATCATTTTCTTAATATTTTTAAATTCAATTTAAATGAATAATGTCAAAATTGATATTAATATTATTTTACGATAAATTTTATTTTATTAAATGGATTAAAAATACTATAAATATTATATTTTTATAAGTTATTTTTAAATGATAATAAATATAAAATATTTTTCATTCATGAACCAATATTTCTTTTATAATGGCTATATTGAACCATAAATATTAAAAACATGGTTAACGCGGTTAAGGGTAGAGCGGTGTTTTTTCACGTTACATGCGCTTGTGTTAAAGTAAATTTCAAACACACATATGATTGATATTTTAAAATTATATGCCCTATTTATATTTATTTTTTACCAATTTTATAATAATTATCACTTTAATTTAGTCTTAATGGACAAATAATCATGGTCAGAAAACTAGTTATCGTAGTGAAAACCCAAAATGGTAAAAATAAGGAAAAATAGAATTTAAGAAACAAAATGTTTAAAACATGAGTTTTATTGTGTTTTTGAGGTTTTTATTAACCTTATAATACTATTGACACATTATTTATAAATCTTGGATCCTCTATAGGTAATATTAACCTCTAAATATTGAATATTTTTGAGAATTTACAAAAGTTTCACTCCTCCTCAACTATAAAAGGGAAATCACTCCCCTCACATATGCACACATTAACACCTATTTTGTTAATAAAATACATATAAAAATAAATTATAAACATTCCTACCCTAATCCTATAAGCCTTATATTAGTCTTAAATACATCATTTGAAATATTTATTATAAACCTTAGGAGGGTACCTGAAGAAGAGGTATGTTCTTCAACAAGGATCATTGTTTTATTTTTTTTCTCCACCTAATTAAATTATTTTTAAACCATGATAATATAATAAACTCATTATACACAATATAATAATATTTTTTCAGTTTAATGGTATTACCAACAACCACACCTACTTTTATCAAATGGGTTACGAAATCATCATTCGTGTGTACGATAGACTACCGCCTCACGAACTGATGTTGTTCATTCTTCCATTACAACCTTTAATGGTTGTCTATGATGATGTATATAGAGTATATATATTATATTTAGGAAATATTTGTACCTATGGAGTAATTATATAATATATATCATGTTACCTTCCATTTCATATGAGACATGATAACATCGCTCGTGTGTATGGCCGATTACTACCTCACAAAGCGATGTGATTCCTCTTTCACTAATTCTTCATGAGGATGGCGATAAAGATAAAGTTAATGATTAAATGTGATATAAATTAAATAATAATCATATTAATAAAATATTTATCATTATAAAAAGATAATATATATATCATTTTCTTTCTTTCTTTTTGACTCATGAAAAGGTGATAACATCATTCATGTACGTGTAGACTACCGTCTTCACAAAGCGATGTGACTCTCTTTTCATCACCACACAAAATGGATGATATATTAGGATAATTAAATAATTAATATTATAATTATTTAATTATTATTATAATTTAAATAATATAACTATATAATATGTGAAAGAAAGAGAATATTCTTGATAAAGAACGAATGAGAAAGAAAGGAAATTAACACCTGAAACAATGAAAATAATGAAATATTATTAACAAATGGGTGATAATATGTTATAAGAAGATCATATATGAAATGATAAATATGATTATGTATCTTTTATAAATTAATAATATGATTATATAAGAGGTTAAAGACCACTCAACTACAAGTCGGTGTAAGGTAAGGGATTTGGTCTCAATTTACATCCAATTAAAACTTGATTGTTATTATGCACCCATTCACTTTTATGTAGTTTATATACTAACCCTTTGACATTTAATATCATGAATACTCCATTATTCATGTTATTTTATGTTTAAATTTTAATTATCACATCCAAGGGTATTTAACTTGAAAATTACCAAATGGTAAAAGTTATTGTGTAATCTCACTTTCTTTTTTAATTATTAACTTTATCTTAAAAATCATTTTATTGTAATAATTTTTCATTTTAAATTATATTTTTACTAAATATACATATTATTCTGAAATTTATATTATTATTTCCTAAATCATACACCATTTTTCATATTACATTTACTTTAAAATTTATTTGATTAAATGAGGAAAAATTGATAAATCCTTATCCTTTACTCAATATGAATATTTGATAAGGAACATTGTTTATGAATTAAATAAATTATTTGATATATGAGATATTATTTTGATATTAATGAAATGGTTTTGGGAACAGTTAATGAAATACACTTGATGCATCGGTAGTCTCATTGAGACAAAATCAGTTCGAAAACCCTTTTGTGTTTGTAACTAGTGTGTTTTAAATTGTCTTGTGAAAGGTCATGACAGTAGTATATTATAAACAATCTTGTGAAAGGTATTAACAGTAAAGGTATCATGTTCCTGAGAAACAATACATCTAATAATTAAGAATTTTCTTCATTAATAGTTCAGTTATTATTGTCCAGGGTATTTTCACTTTGATATTATCTCTGGATGCATTTTATTTTCAATGTATTGATTATATGGCATGTTTTTCAGTTATTTACTATGCTATATTGATTTCTCCATATCTAGTTATTTAAATGGAATTTTTTCTCAATTATTTACCTTTCCATATCGATCATCCTTATTGATTCATGATATCTTTTATTGGACCCAACCTTTTCAGATCATTTGAGATCAACTTTCTTTTGTTTCTTTTCTCTAGGAATCCATAAAGTTTATTATGACTAATATAAAGTGATATTCTATAGGGAATAATGTTATTTAATAAAAAAAATTGATTTGTGTATTCTAATGTAATGTTATACTTTGGTATGTATCAATTTTATCAAGTCTAATAAACTTCTTGGTCCTTATGGGTGCAATTCCTTATATCTTCTGCTAATGTAATGAAGTAAGGCACATGCTTCATGATAATGGGATTAAAGTATCTAAATTTGGTATCAAATAAATTTTATTGTAAACCTTGGGAACTATATTTTGAAAAACATAGATTAAGGAACATAACCCAAAGATAGATATTGAGTATAAGTATAGAAGACCATCCTAATATTTTTGTAAGGTTAAGATTATGTGGTTTTTCCTGGAAATACATCCATGTCTGAATAACATAAGTGGATGTGGTTCTAAAATAGATGTACCTATGGGTAATAAATCCAAAAATCATGCATGCGTTTTGACTCAAGTTTTACCTGGTATATAAAAATGTGCCTTACTGTACACCTGGTTTGACACTCCTGAGGGTTATGCTTAGGATAATTCACATTTTATTTACAAACTATAATTAAGTATTTGAATATTTAATGACAAAAAATATCCTAGTATAAACCCTATAATAAGTAAGGACATATATGGAATTACATCGGATTAAGTATTTATGTATTGGGACTAAAAAAATAAATTTTAAAAGTATTTTTAACAATCGTATTTTAATAATAAGATTTATGAAATACATAAATATTGTGTTAAATTTTAGATGTTCATGTGTATTTATTAAATTAAAAGTTATGAAAACAATCGTGCTTATGATTTTAAGGTTGATCATAAGTTCTATTTCTAAAAAACCCCTTTTATAAAATTTTGTAGTAGGAATATCATAACATTAAATACATTTTGGGAGAAATTTCTGACATGTATATGTTCCAACAAATAAAATATTGGAGGAATAATGCCTTTAAATTTTATAGACATAATTTTAAAGTAATTTATAACATTTGGTGTTAATATGAAAATTAATTACATAGTAATGATAGTTAAATATTATTATTAGACCTTATAAAAAAGGTTGTATTAAAAACAATAGTAAAAAATGTTATAAAAATGATTAATTTTATTTCAAGGGTTTTCATCGAATTATTTTGGTAATTTTATAGAAATTATTTTAACATAGTTTAGAAAAAGAATGACCCATCTGCAAGGTGAAAATCATTTAAAATAAAAAAAAAGAAACATTTTCTAAAAAATAGTATTTTTTCAAAAACACTTTTTAGTCGCACTTTGCACACATAATTTAAAATTAATTTTAAAAAAATTTAAAAAATTTATATATAAAAATTAAATTAATTTTGTGAAATTTTAATAACTAAATTATCTTATGGTGATTTTCTTTGATTTTGATGGAAAATTTCATTTTTTTATGAATAGTGAAAAATTATGAATATTAATTAAAACCCACCTTTTCATTTAAATATGTTATAGTGTTAAATTATATTTTGAATTAGTTTAAAAGTAAAATTAGTTCAATTTTACATAAATTAATCTAATTGAGGTAATTTTACCCATTTTCATTTTGAGTTTATATATAAAAACATTGTAAAATTTTGAACATTTTCACATTAAAAACATATTTTTTAAATTAAACGTTTCCACTTATGTGAATTTAATATGGAAAAATGGATTTCATTTTTGAAATCATCATGATTTATAATTTATAATAAGATAGACTTAATATTTGACCATAGTAAATAGTGAAAATAGTAAAAATTAATTACCGTGATTCAGGTTAAAATGGATTTTTCAGTGGTTAAGCTAAGATAATATGGGTTAAAAGGACCTAACAATTTTTTTAACACAAATTGGATGCACATATTTCTACCCTTATGACCTTAGGCTATAATATATGAGTTTTGGGACCCTTATTCTTAAAATTCACCTATATAATAAGTTAAGTTAAGAAAAATATAAAAAAGGAACCTTTCTTCTTTTAATATCTATAAAGCATTAGGATACGAAAAAACAACATTGGTTCAGTTATAGATATTATTTCAAAAAACAAATAAGCTTTATTGTCATTAATAATATATATTAAATTTTTATAAATGAGATAATTAATTAAAATTCTTAAGAAACACCAACTCAGTAATTATTTAGTTAATAAAAAAAATAAAATATCTGATACTAAAAATATAAAAAGTGAATTAAATTGAATTAATTTTTTAGATGAATATATCATTATACAAATAATTTCACATAATATATTCTAATTCTATCATTGTATTTATATTTTTATATATCATTTAATTGAATAATATCAAAATTAACTTTAATGTTATTTTATGATAAATTATATTTTATTAAATGGTTTAAAACTACTAAAAATACTATATTATGGAAATTTATTTTTAAATTATAATAAATATAAACTAATTTTTATTAATGTACCAATTTTTATTTTATAATGACTATATTTACCCATAATGAGTAAAAACATTGTTATCACAATTATGGTTAAAGCGGTGTTTTTGTTTATTACATGTGCTTATGTTAAAGTTATTTTCCAAAATCATAGGATTTATATTTTATAAATTATATATCCTTAGTAGAATAAATTATTCCAAATTATATATTAATTCTCACTTTAATTTATTCTAAATGGATAAACTATCATGGTTAGAAAACTAGTTACTGTAGTAAAAACCTAAAATGGTAAAAATAATAAAACTTAGAAGTTAAAGAACAAAATGTTTAAAACGGGAGTTTTATTGTGTGTTAAAGGTTTTTCTTTATCATATACTCTTTGTAATCATTAACTATAATCCTTGGATCCATATGACTTAATATTGACCTCCAAATAGTGAATACTTTTGGGTATTACAAAAGTATTATTCCTCCTCAACTATAAAAGGGAACTCACTCCTATCACTTATTCACACCTTCACACATATTTGGTTTGGAAAAAAATTCCCATATAACTTTATAAATTCTCTAACCTCATAATATAATCCTCTTAGTGGGAATAAATCCAATCTTTTCTAGCTTATTACAAATCTAAAGAGGAAACTCAAAGAAGAGGTAATGTTCTTTAAAAAGAATCCTTATTTTATTTCCTACTTCACATTCTTCAATTATTTTCAAAAATTCATGATATAATAACCTTATTATATTCAATATGATGAGATTTTTTATGTTAATGTTATAACCTAAAACCACACACACTTCCATAAAATGGGTTATGAAATCAACGTTCGTGTATACGGCAGACTACCGCCTCATGAACCGATGTCATTCATTATTCCATTACCATATTTCATAGATGATTATGATGATGGATACGAATTTATATATGATATTTATAAAAAAATTATACCTATGGACTAATTATATCATATATATTTTTGCCTTCCATTCTGTAGGAGATACGATAACATGACTCATGTGTATGGAAAACTACCGCCAAGCGAAGTGATGTGATTCATCTTTCACTAAAGGTTCACATGGTTGGTGATAAAGATAAATTTGATGGTTAAAAGTGATATAAATTTCATAGTTATGATATTTATGGAATATTTATAATTTTTGAAAGATTATATATATATATATCATTTTATTTCTTTCCTTTTCCCTCGCATAAAGGAGTTAACATCATTCATGTATGTGTGAACTACCGTATTCACCAAGAAATGTGACTCTCTTTTCATCCCCACAAAAAATGTATGATATATAAGTATAATTAAATAATTAACATGATAATTATTTCATAACTATTATAATGGAGATGGTAGATGTAACAACCTAGTGTTTATTAGTAATATTGTTTTTCCTGAATAAATGTGTATTGTATTATATTATATAATATTATACGCATAAAACACATAGAGAAACTAAAAAATAATTTTTTTCAATACTGAATACCATTACATTAATCATCAATGAAACTAATTAAAATTATAAACACTAAAATTGGAAAATATATATATATAATATAAAAGCTAAATTGGGAAAATATGGATCAGCCCAATATACTAGATTCATCACCCCCACTACATACACTATATAGAAGAATAAAAATATTATTAAATGAAGAAAAAATATAGAAAATGGTAATATAAAACATTGATATCAATTGAGTTTAATATTGAGTAAAATAATGAAGTTGTATTTATATGAGGTAAAATGACTTTTGGAATAGTAATGTGACTGCTAGAATAATAACCTGACCATTGGAATAGTAATTTTCAACCAAGAATAATAAATTTTTATAAATATGATATTTATAGTGATTAATTTATATAAATATAAATTTTATAATTACAAAAAATAAATATCATGATTAAGAAACTCAACAAAAATATAATCACATTTTTAAGAAACTCTCTTTTAATGTTTTTTATAAAAAATCATTAATTTTATATTAAAAATTCAAATTACTTACTTTAAAAATTTATTTTGATAAAATTAATGTGTTTTTTAAAATTGGATTGTCAAAATTTTCCAATGGTAATTTTTTGGTAATTTTCTAAAATAATTTAATTTTTGAGTGAGTAGTAATAATACATTTTTTTCAAATAACAGTGTATCTTAAATTACATCTTTAATGATTATTAAGGAAATAATCCTATCTATAACTTGAGTTTCATCCATTATAAATTTTATTTCATAGATAAGTCGTTAAAGTAAGATAAACTTAATTTCCAAACATAAAGTCAAAATTTATTCCTCAAAATAATAATTTTTCTTTCTTTCCACTTTTCTTTAAGTAAACTAATGAATTCGAATTATAAAGGGTATTTAAAGTCTTAAAAACATTATAATATTTATATATTATTTATTTTTTCAAAAATTTACTATTATATGTTTTACCTTTGATATATTATTTTATTCAATATTTTATTCTAAAAACACCCCTCTCCTCAAGTATAAATAACCCCTATCTCTCCCCTTGGAAAACCATTCCTCTGACCCATTCAAAAGAAAAATATCTACCCAAATTTTTGTTATTAAGAATATTAGAATAAATAGGTAGGTTATAGGGTAATATAACTCCAAAAATCAAAGGATTTATAGTGTTATATAAGAGAAGCTACACCGAAGAAAGAGTATGTTTTATAACTCTTTACTCATTTTATTTTTCACATATCTCTTTTCCCAAATTATTTATAAATAAAATACTAGAATATTTAATTAGGTATAATTTTAAAATTATATTAATGATTTTAACATGTTGTAAAAATTGTATTTTTAATTTATTTAAGTTTTATACCTCTTTTTCATTATATTTGGACAATGTTACTGATAATAGTCAGTTAACAGCTAATAGGGATATTTCCAATTCCATTCATATCACCAACCCTATAAATGGTTAAAATAAATTATTTATTATATATAAATCTGAATATTCATATATTATAAGATTTTAGAATTTATTATACTTGTTTAACAATTACCTTGAATAGAATTGTAAAATCGAAGAAAAACGGAAAAATTTAAGAAAACATGATATCAAAATAATTAAATTTCATCAATGGAAATTAATAAATATAACAATATAATTATAATTGATAAATTGTTTTATAATTTAACATAATTAACCTATGGATAAATGTTTTAATAAATATAATTTTATTATTCATGAGGCACAAGAGTGACTAAATTAAGTGGGAATAAATGTAAGGGGATTCTAGAATCCCACTCCCATTCTTTGCATTATACAAAGTACATGCCAAATTTCAATATGGATATTCCATTAATGTTCTATAAATATAATTTCATGGTTCTTAACTATTATTTTCTAGGATATACATGTTTCCAACATGGTTTTATGAAAAATATAAATATTTTTTCAAAATAACTATTCTTTTTAAAACACATCTTGACTCATATTGATATTATTTTCTCTTCACTCAAGATTGATGATTCTTATACCCATTATGTTTTTACATTTTTCATTTTTTAACCCAAAAGTTTATTCATGAATGTGTGCTTTATGAAATTATTATGTATCTCATTCCTTTCCATGTGTTATTTTATGACTATGATTGTCATATTTTCTATGTGGAATGATTGATTATGTAAGTGTTTGGATGTGACAGGTGAACCCAAGATTATATATCCCTATAATGCATCGGGTAATGTGATGTATCTCATGAGATAATTTTTAATATCCATGAACATGATTCTATCTTTGTTCGCAATTATGGTGTTATAATTATTATCATATATTTTTCATGAACATGATGCTAGATTTGTTCACAGCTATGTGTGGTATTTGAACACTAAGATATGATGTTTTATTTTTATGAATTTCCACATTCCATGACTTAATCCACTGTTTCCATCATGATGTTGATGACAATACTATGCTTTTTTATGACAATTATAATTATTCTCACTCATGTTATATTGATTCATGTCCTTATTCATCCTATTATAGGGATTCTAGCTCACCCCTTTCATTAATGTAAATCCTCAGGTGATTACATGTACTAACGATAACATGTGGTCCACTTAGATGATAGAGAAGAAGGAATGGAATAATGTTTATGTCTTATTATGTAAAATTAATGTATAAGACAACTTTTTTAGGACACTAAACCTTTAGATCTATGATTTTTAATGTCATTATATTTTTTATCTTTAAAATGATTTAATAGTCATGTAAAAAAAAGTATAGTCACTATAGTTGGTATCAGAGCTTGGTTTAGTTAATTAATGATTTAGGATTTGAAAAAAAGAGTGAAAACCATAAGTATAAGTCTATATATAGGAAAAATATCCTAAAAGAATCCTTTTATAAAAGGATAAACATAAGGACCCCATAATATATGCATTTTTAGTTAATTTCACATAATAATAAATTAATTATTCCTAATTTGTTGACTTACATTTTGTTCAAACCTTTTCTATTTTAGAAAATAGTGGGAACTAAGAGAATCCCATCTAATAACCCATGTGAGTGAGAAACCAATTATATTCCAAATAAAATCCCTAATGACATTTGAGGTGGAGTTGAAAACTTTATGACAATGCTTACCAACATATCTCAGTCTATGAATAATACCCTAAATCATATGGAAATTCCACCTTCACCCAAGAAGGATTAACAATCCATTGAGTCCTTTATGTGCCAATGACCACTAAAATTTTATGAAACTTCTAAAACACTTTTTGTGAAATAGTGGGTTAACTCAATAGAGAAGATCTTTTCTATGATCCATTGCTCTAGGAAATAAAAGGTGACTCTAGCTATTTATCATTTAGATAGATAAGCTAACCAACGTTGGGTGTTTATTAAGAACACCAATCCAAAGGATGAAATAGAAGAGATGGAGTGGGAAGAGATTAATAAAATATTAATTACTAAGTATTTCCATTGAACTCTTCAAACAAATATGGAGAGATAATTTATAGAGTCGAATAAAAAAGAAGTTCAATCAGTCACTACTTATGAGAAAAACTTCACAAGGCTAGAAATATAAACCTCATGTTTTATTATCAATAATTATAGAAAAATATATAGATTATTTATTGTTTTAAAACCAAACCTTCAAAAGGATCTAGAAATAAAATAATTTGGGAGTTATGAATATTTGGTTTGATGTGCTCTAAAATTAGATATAGAGTTCATAGAATGGTCCTATGGTTATGGAGATTAGAAGATAAGAGTAGATCTTCAAGATGGTCGGTTAAATGACCAAGAAGGAAAGAGCATCCAACTCCCTCATGTCAAAAATGTGTGAAGAAGCATCATAAGAATTATCTCAATGTGATGGGGAAATTCTTTAAGTGTGAGAGATAAGGCTATCAACCTCATAAAGGTCTAATATACATAAATAATCTGGACAACGTGATGGAGGAAATGAGGGAACCTCCAAATGAACCACCTATGTTTCAATGCTTCAACTATAGGGAGTAAGGACACTATGCAAGCCAGTTCACTAATCCTCGGGCCTTTGAGGGTAGTCAGCATCTGCATCCACCAAAACAAAAAGATAAAGTGAAATATTATTCCATCACTACTTCTAAATTTGAGTGGGAAAATGAATTCATACAAGGTACGCTTACTATTCCCTAAAGAATGAACAAAATTTATATTATTTTAGTTTTATGAATTCATTTATATTCATCAAGTTTTATAGAACTATTGAATAAAATCCCTGATACCTTGAAGTAGAGATATTAGTAAAAACACATAATGATGAAATCATTCAATCCTAAGTGTTGGGATCTTCTCATGTTGGCATATATGAGAAGATTATTCCAAAAAATCTTGTAATGCTTCCCCTGGTAGAATTATATGCTATACTGGGAATGGATGGGTTTTCATTATATAGATAACACATTAAATTTTATTAAAGGAAATTTATTTTCATATTCTGAACCATCCAATGCTCCTTTACAAATGTAAGAAATATAATTAATTTCCTTAAGAAAAACCATCAATTGTGTGGGTGTTGATTCCCAGTGGAGAATAATACAATGCCAAAATGGTCTATTCAAATTAAGGTATCAACCTAGAGATTATTAACATTTTTATACAATACAATGATGCATTTCCCAAAGAGTTACCTGGACTTCCCCCAGATCACGAGGTAGAGTTATCAATAGCGCTCATACCCGGAGCTACTCCTGTCTCAAAATTCCCCTACAAGATAGTCCTGATTGGACTGGAAGAGTTAAGGAAGTAATTGCAATAGAATTTGGAAAAGGCTTCATACAGCCTAGATCATCACCTTGGGGTTCACTGGTGATCTTTTTCAAGAAGAATGATGGATCAATGGAGTTGTGTATCGATTACTGGGAGCTCAACAAGATCACCATAAATAACAAGTATCCTCTGACAAGGATTGATGACTTGTTTGATCAACTATGAAGAGATCAATACTTCTAAAAAGGTGGATCTTCATTCTATATATCAGTAACTGAAGGTGAAGAAGGAAGATATTAATCAGATTTCTTTCTGTATAAGTTATGGTAACTATGAGTCCATATCGATTCCCTTCATACTTATTAATTACCCTAAAATCTCCATGGATTTGATGAATAGAGTCTTTAGAGACTACCTCAAAAAACATTTGGTAGTTTTTATCGAAGATATTATCCTTTAATCCAAGTGAAAGGAGGAAAATTAAGATCATATAAGTATTGTGTTAGTGATATTAAGGGAGGATAAATTGTACATAAAGTTTATCAAGTGTGACTTTGGGATCCAGCAAGCCATATTCTTGGTACACGTGATCACAAGTGAGGGAATATATGTGGACCCTTTGAAGAAAAAGTCAATTTTGGAATGGACTGGACCCACTAGTGTCATATAAAAACATAGTTTTCTTGTCTTAGTATGGTACTACTAACATTTTGTGAGAAATTTATCATGATTATCTAGTTATCTAACTAAGTTAACATGGAAATGGGTAGATTATGTTTGGGTAGAATAATGTGAGGAAAGATTTAAAGAGCTCTAGAAGAGTCTAATCACTACACTTGTACACACACTACCAACAAGTGTGGAATGTTTTGTGATATACAGTGATGTTATGGAATAATTCTTGGGTTGTGTACTCATGTAGAATGATAAAGTGATAGCTTATACATCACGATAGTTGAAGATTCACGAGAAGAACTACCCAATGAATGATCTAGATATAACATCTATAATCTTCGCTCTGAATATTTGGCCTCTATGGTGAGAACTATTATATATATATATATATATATCACAAGAGTCTAAAGTATATATTCACATAGAATTATCTCAACATGAATCAACGAAGATAGATATAGATAATAAATGTTTACGATTTCCCTATTTATTATCATTCAGGAAAGGTGAATAAGGTAGCTGATGCTCTTAGTAAAAAGTGTATTCTACTCTATCCATGATATAGATTGAGAGAGACCCTATCTTCATGGATATTTAAAGGATGGATATTGACATAATAAAGGTAAAGAATAAATCATACCTTTCCAAAATGATTTCCCTACCATCAATCCCAGAGAATATCAAGGAGGTGCAAAGGGATGAACTGGAGATACAAAATAAGGTGAAATCAGTAAAGTATAGGAATCTACATGAGTTCCATATTGATGATAATGTTTTGATTCGGTTTGGAATGAAGATTTTTGTTTCTTAATCACAGGATCTAAAGAAGGATCTATTGGATAATCCAAATAGAGCAACTTTCTCCATACATCCTAGAAGTACCAAGATGTACCGAGATCATTGAGAACACTTATGGTGGGACAACATAATTATGGAAATTATGGAGTATATCTCAAGTTTTTTGGTATGAGATAAAGTTAAATCATAGTGACAAGAGTCCAAAGGGATGATGCATCCATTTATTATACCCATGTGGAAATAGGAGAATTTCACTATGGACTTTTTCACTAGTCTCCTAAAAACATACAAAGGAAACAATGTGATATGAGTTGTGGTGGATAGACTCACCAATATTTCCCTATTTATCACCATTTGAGAAGATTCCTCCAATGAAAAAATTTCTAAGATATATGTGAAGGAAGTGGTGAGGTTGTATGGGGTTACTATTTTAATTGTCTCTAATTGTAATCCAAAGTTCACATCTAAACTCTAAAAAGTCTTTAACATGCATTGAGTACTGAATTCAATTTTATTATGACTTGTCACCCCCAAACTGATGGTCAATATGAAAGGACTGTTCCTACACTCAATGACATACTAAGAGCTTTCTCAAGAGATTTCAAAGGAGGATAGGATCATCATCTCCCATTATTTGGGTTCCCATATAATAGCAAATTCCACTCAAGTATTAAAATTGCTACATATGAATCTCTATATGGGAAGTGGTGTAAAACTCTAACTTGTTGGGATAAAGTTATAAAATGAAAGCTACTTGGACCTGACCTTGTGAAATAGTTGAAAGAGAAGGTTCAAGCCATCCCACAACATATAAATGCTTCTCAGAGTCATCAAAATAGATATGATGAAAACCATCAAAGGTTATCATAGTTTTATGTTAGAGACTAATTTTTCCTTTGAATATCACCATGGAAGAGAGTCATGCGGTTTTGAGAGAAAGGGAATCTTAGCCCAAGGTACATTGGCCCCTTTGAGTTCCTTCATCACATAGGATCAATGTCCTATCAGATTTCACTTCCACCAAATATGGCTCAAGATCATGATGTTTTCTACATATCTCTCCTAATGAAGTACATACATGACCCCTCACATGTACTGAATCTAAAGGTGATACAACTGGAGAATGACCACTTATACGAAGAATAACTAGTGAAGATCTTAGACTGTAGAGACAATGTTCTACACAACAAGACAACTCCCCATGTCAAAGTGTTGTGAACGAACCATATGTATAAAGAGATGACTTGGGAATGAGAGGAAACAATTAAATAGAAATACCCTCACATATTCTCAACAATGAATACGAGTTTAAAATTAGGGGATGAAATTTATAATGGGGGGAAGAATGTAATGACCCAATGTTTATTAGTAATATTTTTTTCCTAAATAAATGTGTGTTGTATAATATTATATAATGTTATATACATAAAAAAATATAGATAAACCAATAAAGACTTTGTTTCACTATAAAATATTTTTATATTAATCAGAAATAAAACCAACTAAAATTTGAAACATTATAACAACAACAAAAATAGAAAAAAGAAAAAAGAAAATGGGAAAATATGGATCACCCCAAACTTCTAAGATCATCTCCACTAGTGAAAACACTATAAAGAATAAGAAAAATACTAGTAAACCAAGAAAATTTATAGAAAATAGAAGCACAAAACCTTGATAATATTTGAGTTGAATATTCAGTTAAATAATTAAGTGGTATTTATATCAGGTAAAGTGTCCATTGGAATAGTAATGTGATCGTTGCAATAGTAACATGGCCATTGAGAATAATAACCTCACCATTGGAAATAATAACATGATTGTTGGAATAGTAATTTTTACCAAAAAATAATAAATTGTAATAAAAATAATATTTATCATGATTAATTTATGAAAATATAAATTCTATAATTCTAAAAATAAATATCATGATTAAGAAACTCAACGAAAATATAAGCACATTTTTAATAAACCTTATTTCAAATTATTTTGTAAAAAACATTATTTTGATTAAAAGTACCTATTTTATAAATTTATTTTGGTAAAATGAATATCATTTTTGAAATTAGAATATCAAAATTTTCTAAGGGTGATTTTTTGGTAAACTTCATGAAATACTTCAATTTTCGAGTGAATAGTAAAAATATTGTTTTTCACATAGCCAGTGTATCTTAAATTATGTCCTTCATGATGTAATAATGAAATAATTTTTTATAGAACTTTAGTTTCTCCCATGATATATTTTTTTCATAAATTTTTTCACTAAAATATGATAAACTAAATTTCTAATCCTCAAAAATAACTTTCCAAAACCTAAAGTCAAAAGTGATTCTTTAAAATAATAATTTTTATTTCTTTCCAAATTACTTTTAATAAATTAATAAATTAGAATTATGAAAGGAGATTTAAAGTATTAAACTCATTAAATTATATTTATATGTGATTTATATTTTCAAAAAATCATTATTACATGTTTTAACTTTGATATATTATTTTATTCAATATTTTATTCTAAAAACACTCATCCCCTCATGTATAAATAACCTCTCTCCCTCCCATTGTAAAACCACTTATACAACCCATTATAAATAAAACTATCTATGAAAATATTTACTCTTAAGCCTCTTATAATCCACATCCAAATTCTGGGGTAATCTAACTCCAAAAATCAAATCATTTATAGTGTCGTACAAGAGACGCTACACCGAAGAAAGAGTATGTTTTTCAACTCTTCACTCATTTTCTTTTCCACCTATCTCTTTTCCCAAATTATTTCTAAAAAAAAATTCTAATATTTAATTATGACTAATTTTAACATTATATTAGTGATTTTAACATTCATTTAAAATTATATTTAAAATTTATTTATGTTTTATGCCTCTTTTTATTCATAATTGGGCAACATTCCCAATAACTGTTGGTTAACCACTAACGGGGATGTTTTCAATTCCTTTCATATCACTAACCCTATAAATGGTTAAAATAGATTATTTATTATATATAAATGTATATATATATATATATATTAAGTGCTTGTAATTTAATATACTTATTTAACAATTACCTTAAACAAAATAGTGAAATTGAAGAAAAATTAGAAAATTTTAAAAAACAATTATATAAAAACACTTCAATTCCATAAACAGAAATTAAGAAATATAATAAAATGATTACAATTGATAAATATTTTTATAAATTACTATAATTAACTTCTAGTTTGATATTTTAGTAAATATAAGTTAATTATTTTGGAGGCTCAAAAGAGATGAAATTAAGTGGGAATAGAGGTAAGGGGATTCTCAAACCTAACTCCTTTTCTTTAGGTTATACATCATTCATACCAAATTTCAGTGTGGATATTCCATTGATGTTCCTTAAATATAATTTCATGGTTCTTAAATCTTATTTTTAAGGGTATACATGTTTCCAACATGGTTTTAGGACAAATATAAATATTTTTACAACAGAAATATTCTTTCCAAAACACTTCTTGACTCCTCTTGAGATTTTTTCTTCCACACTCAAGATTGGTGATTCTTATACCAAGTATGTTTTTCACTTTTTCATTTGGTAATCCCAAAGATTATTTATGAATGTATGCATTTTTGAATTATTTTTAATCTCATTACTTTACATGAGTTATTTTATAACTACGGTTGCTATATGTTTAATGTATAATGCATGATTATGTAAATTTTATGATGTGACGGGTGGGATCATAATTATATATCCCTTAAATGCATTGTGTAATGTGATTTATCTCATTAAATAATCTAAAATATGAATAAACATGATGTTATATTTGTTCATGATGATGATTTTATGATTATGAATATATGTTATACATGAACATGACTCTAACTTTATTCAAAACTATATTTGGTATTTGAAAACAATAAAATATTGTTTTGTTTTTATTCATTCCCACATTTTATGACTTTATCCACTATTTTCCTCATGATAATGATGATAATAAAATGATTATGTTATGATGGTGATGATTATGCACGCTCATGTTATATTGATTCATGTCCCTTATTCAACCTCTTATTGGGATTTTAGCTCACATGTTTCATTGATTTATATCATTAGGTGATTACTTGTATGAAGAAGAACATGAGGGTAACTAAGAATATATATAGTAAGGGATTAAATAATTTTTACGTTTTATTATGTAAAAGTTGTGTATAATCCTAATTCTATTAAGACACTAAACCTTTGGATCCTAGACTTGTAATGTTATTATATTGTACGTATTTAAAATGATTAAATAGTCATGTAAGATAAATTAGGGTCTCTATAATATAACTACATAATATTCCCAACAACTGAAACATTCATGAAAAATAATGAATGAGAAAACAAGGAAATTAACACCCAAACAATGAAAATAATTAAGGATTATTAACAATGGGGTGATAATATATCATAAGAGGATCATGTATGATATGATAAATATGATTATGGTTTTGATAAAAGTTAATAACATGATTAAAACCATTATATAGAAGGTTAAAGAGTGTTCAATGAAAATGAATCATAGTGTAAGGGATTTCATCAACAATTTACATCTCATTGAGACTACCCATTTGGCACATACTATCATGAATATCTTCATTATTCGTGGTATTTTAAGTTTCAATTTGAATTATTGCATCCAAGGGTATTTGAATTGAAAATTACCAACTAGTAAAAGTTATTGTGTAAATCTCACTTTCTTTTGTGATTATTATCTTTCTCTTAAAAAACAACTTTATTATAATAATTTTTCACTGTATATTACATTTATATTAAATATCCATATTATTCTATATTGTATATTATTAGTTACTAAACCATATACCATTTTTTCATGAAGGTTTTTACTTTTAATGTTATTTGATTAATAGAGGAAGTATTGATAAATCTATATCCTTTACTCAATATGGATACTAGATGATAAGTCACATTATTTATGAATTGAATCTATTATTTGATATCTGAGGAATTATTTGGACATAAATGACATAGGTTAAGGACCTGTTAATGTAAGCCCCTCAATGCATCAGTGGTTTCATGAGACAAAATCAGTTGGATAAACCTTATGCATTTGTAACCAGTATGTTTTAAACTGTCTTGTGAACGGTCTTCAAAGTATTATATTCTAAACCATCTTACAAAAGGTCTTTATTGTAATGGTATCATGTTCTTTGGAAACATGATGTTTTATAATTAATAATTTTCTTCATTAAGAGTTCAATTATTATTATCCAATATATTTTCACAATATTATTATCTATTTATGCATTAAATCTTCAGTTTATTGATTATATAGCTGGTGTTTTTAGTTATTTACCTTTACATATTGATGTTTCCTTATATAGTAATTTAAATGGCTTCTATGCTTAGTTATTTACCATCCCAGGTTTATTCGGCTCATTGATTCATGGTATCTTTCGATGTACTTAACTGTTACTGAGAATTTTAGATGACCCTTATTTTGTTTACATTCCCCATTATTCCATGAAGTTTACTATGATGGATATGTATGGATATAGTGGAGAAAATAATTTTATTTGAGAAAAAAATTATGCTGTAATTTTTGTATTCCAATGTAATGTGAGACTCATGTATATATCTATATTACCAAGACTACTGAACTATTCATTCCTTAGGGATGTGATTCCTTATATCTCATGCCAATGTATTAAAGTAAGGCATTGGCTCTAGGATAATATGGTTATGGTATTTACAAATATATATATATATATATGAATGCAAATAATTAATAATAAATTTAAAAAATATTTTAATGTTTTACTTTGATATTCAATTAATAAATAAATATTGATTTTACAGGGAGTTAGAGTGTGTTTAAAAAGTAAAAAATTATGGTAGGGGTTCTCTCTTAATATCTAATATTATAAGAGATTATCTATGTATAATATAACTTATAAAAAAATTATATAATTTAAATATATATATATTCATATTTATTCTATTATATTCATTTATGGGTATTTATATACCCATGTACTATTCTCTAAATTACTTATATTTAATTCAGATATTATGATTTTTACCATGGGTTAGTTTCTTAATCTCTAAATTTTAGTTATATTTCCTCTTATTTATCAATATTATCAAATATTGAGCATGTAGTTTTATATAAATTTATATTTTTTTAAAATTTCCTTCAGTTTTGAGGACTTACATGCATGATTTATATTTTTTGATTAGTTCGGAAATCATACAATACAAAATTTATAAGGATACACTCTCCCTCTGCAGCTCTCTTTTGGTTCATGAAAACTCCTGTTTATTTTCATTATTGTAATATATGTATATATCATCCCATGATTATATTTTGTTCTATATTTTCTTGAATTATATGAATTTATATGTTTTTTATGATTCCCCTTTAATTTATTTATACTTCACACAATTGAGAATTTTGTAAAGGTAATAATATTCAATATATATCAGTTTATTCCAATTCCCTTTCCAACATATATATTATTTTATGTTATATATATATATATATATAATTGATGATTCAAAAGACTTATTCTTACACTAATTTCTAAAATCACAATACCCATATCTGTTTTCGTTTTAACAACTAATACTTTATAAATTTATGTTCTGTAGTATTTTAAGTTTCGTGTATATTCATTATCATCTACTTTACATTAATTAGAAGAAACATTCAAATATAATTTTACCAGAAGAAAATTTATAAATAATTTTTTATTATATTCTTAATATAAATGGTTCAGAAAAAGTTTAATTTTTTTTAATAACTCGAACTCTAGAAACCATGACCCATTAGTTGTATTACATTATTGGTATAGAATACAATAGTTCCTGAATGATCCAACCACTTAGTAGTCTTGGAAGACTAGATACATATATACATTACATTTTAAAACATAAGATATATCATGAACAAATTATGTGAATGATAAAACAAAAAAAATTGAATATTTTATTGATAATAATTGAAAAAAGAATCTAACATTGTGTTAAATATGTTTATTTATAAAATATTTGGGATTAGATCATTATTTTGAAAATTTGATGAAAGTTCTAGTTTTACCCTTTAATGTTCATTGAAGTAATTAAGACAAAAATATTTTACTTTGAATTATTTGAACATAAAATTTTTCATACTTTTTCCTCACTCAATGGGCTATAAATATTATTCATGGCTATGGAGAAAACTCATGAATTTGGTTGGCGTAGAAGGGCCATGAATTTAAAGATGGGATGGACTCGCCAGATAGGAAATCAATTCTGTATTTGGGCCATAACCTCTATATATGTTCTTTTATTGGGCCCAAATTTAGAGAGGATCTCAAAAAAAATCACAAATAATCCTTATAGAAGACATCTACTTCATATGTTTTTAAGGTCAAACAGGCGGTGCAACATGGAATAAAATATTTGGCCAAATTTTCCTATTCACACTTGAAACCACTTGAAACCTAGCCTCCCCTCCACTCTATAAATTAGTTTTTTCCTCATTTTGATGGATTGGGAGGTTCATTGGGAGATTAAAGGAAGATTATAATTAGTTTCACTCGATTTTTTCAGGCATTTCAAGAGTGAGATCTCTTGAATCAAGGATCCCTTCATCAAAGCCTTCTTCTTCTTCTTCACTTTGTAATATTGTAGTGATTTCAATAAACTCTAAGTTTATTTTCCATTTATTTTGTTATTTTTAATTTTCTTCTTTTCTCAATATTCCTGTTTGGTTTGGAATTCAAGATTATAAATAATATTGGGTTATAACCTTTATAAACCCTTGCGAATGAAAATTTTTTCTATGGTGACTACATCTCTCATGGAAGAGTAATTCTTTTTAGTAATTGGTCTACCTCTTACCTTATTCATTCATTTATTTTGAGTCAATTAGATAATGTAATTCACTTAAAATTATCTATTAATTGAGTTTTTAATTTAATTGAAACTAATAAACCAATTTAATGATTCATACAAAAACATGCGAGGTCGAGTAATGTGTGAATTTTGAGAGTGCAACCTTAACTGGTGAAACAAAAACAAATGGGATAAATTTGTAGAGATCAAATATAATCCCTAAACACAATTAATCCTCATTTTACTGAATTTATATGTTCCCTAATTTACCAATGACCATAATCTTGACTTATAATGTCAATCAAAGCAGGGTGCTATGATTTCATATTCTGAAGCTAGCCTTGGGTTTAATTCATTTCATCTTTGTGGTTATGTTAAATCTTGTACGGTTCAAGGATTAACAATTTATGGGATCATAATTAAGTGGATATTAATTTAAATTATATTGATTAATAATTAATTTAATAGGTAGAGTTAGATCAAATACACATTTTAAAATATTTTCTAAAAAACATCTTATCGTTGTGTTTTATTAATCAAATTTCATTTCAAAAACAAAGACCAAAAAAAATACAATCTTCTTCCAACGTACTTCTTCTTATTATTTTATTAAAATTAAACAACCCCCCCCCCATAATTCTAATATGTTTATTTTATTTTATTTTTAACATATCTTTAATTTGTTTTTTTAAATTACTTCCTTCTTTGAGAGACAGCCTTGGTCAGCCACTTTGTTGAACCTAAATTACCTGAAACTGAATATCATTTGATATCGCCCATGAAAATCCTTTAAAATTGGTGTCATTGTTGATGAGGCAAGTAATTTATTCAACAAATTATAAGTATTTCTTTTATTTTTCATTTTATTCTTTTCTTATCCTCTTTCTTTCTTCTTTCCCCTTTCTCAAGTTTTTTTTTCTTTCTATCTTATTTTATTTTTATCGGACCAAATAAAAATTATTTTCTTTTAATTATGGTTCACATTTCCTCTTTTAATTTTTTTTATTTATGACATGAACTAATCTTGAGTATATCTTAGATCTTTACCCTGATATTGAATGTATTCTTCAATCTTGAATCAGACAGTCTCAGTCTACGGGAAGTTTCAATATTCAACTAGTTAGAGAATTCCTCCATTCTTGTAACACTGAAATCGGAAATAATTATGAATCAAACATAAAAAAAGAACCAATGGATGAAAATAATAACAATGAACTTAACAGAATCCTTATAGAATTGGATTCACTGGATATTAACAAACAACTAAATTGTATTGGATACCCAAATCTTGAATAATACTTTGAACTAAAATATGGGTTAATTCACCTTCTTCCAAAATTTCATGGACTCTCTGGTTAGGATCCCAATAAACATTTAAAAGAATTTAATGTGTTTTTCTCAACCCTTAAACCAAGAAATGTCTATGAAGATAAAATAAAACTAAGATCATTTCCATTTTCACTTGATAGAGCTATAAAGGATTGGATTTATTATTTACAACCTAAAGATGTAAGATGTTGGAAGGATTTGAAACGTGTTTTCTTGCAGATATTTTTTCTGGCATCAAGTACCGATTCCATTTTCAAAGAGATATCATGAATCAATAAAGCCCTATGGGAGTCAATGTATGAGTACAAGGAGTGATTCAAGAAGTTGTGTTCAAGCTTCCCACATCATCAAATCAGTGAGAAACTACACATCTAGTACTTCTATGAAGGACTCACACCTATGGAGAGAATCATGGTGTATTATGCAGCTGTAGGAAAATTGGTTGGAAAAACACCACCATTTGCACATCTATTGATCAACAAGATGGCACAAAACTCCCAAATATTTGGCAATCAATGTACACCACATGTTAGAGGAGTATATAAGGTTAGTACTTTCTCTCTTTAAAATCATTTGATTGATACTAAGTTTGAATAATTGACCACTATGGTGAGGTAGATTGCTTTGGCTCAAAATACATCTCAACCCACTCCTATGACGCCATGTGTAATTTTAATTGAAACAGACAACCCAACTGACTATTTCCCCCAATTACAAGAGTCATAGGATTGTACATCAGTATTCTCTAGGAGACTATATCAATAGAAACAACAACCAAATCCCCAAAATAATTATGATTCCTTTTCACCAACATACAACCAAGGGTGTAAGGATCAATCGGACATGACGTATGGCTCTGGAAAACAATAAAGGACCCCTTTTCAACAAAACTTTCAGTAGCATTCGCCTTACCAGCAGGGTTTTCAACAACCCCAAATGATATTTAAAGCCCAAGCATCAAAAATACAACAATAAGGGACTTCTCAACCCAAGGTAGATTCTAAAACTCATGTCCTTTTGAAACAAATTTTTCTTAATAAACATAATGAGTTGAAAATTCAAGGTTTGGAGTTGATAGAGTTGAAGACTCAAATGAGCCAGATTGACACTTCCATCCATGAACTGGTAAGTAATAAATCCAGAAATCTTCCTTCTAAAACTACTCCAAATCCCAAGGGGAATGTTAGTTCCATCACATTGAGAAGCGGGAAGCAAACAATTGATACTTCTTAACCTACCATTCCACCGGGATTCGCCTCAACTCCAAAGAGGCCCCATTCAAGAACCATTGATGAGAATCCCAAGGAGAAAGACAAAGGTAAGAAAAATATTAATGATGTTCCTACTAAACCCCGTCCATTTCCAAATAGAGTTTTACAAACCAAGAATATGGCCGAAGAGGCAATTCAAAAAAATAAGTTTTCGATACAATCAAGTGTGTTGAGATCAACATCCCTCTGCTTGAAGCAATAAAGACAATCCCAAGGTATGCTAAATTTTTAGAAGAACATTGTACCAATTGAAGATAGCTCAAGGGAAATGATAGGATAAATCTTAAAAGGAATGTTTCTACACTCATTACACCAACTCTATAAATGCCAACAAAGTTCAAGGATCTAAGGACATTCCACATCCCATGCACCATAGAGAATTTACACTTTTCTGATGCATTATGTGATTTAGGATCTTCCACAAATGTGATGACTCACTTTGTTTTCTCTTCTTTATAGGTTGGTGAGTTAAATCCAATAAGTGTAGTAGTTCATTTAGAGAATAGATTTATAGAATATCATATGGGAGTCCTTGATGATATACTTGTTCGGGTAAGAGACATAATCTTTCCAGCATATTTCTATGTGCTAAACCTGGAGGATGATGAGGTAAGTTCTCCAGCTCCCATTATCCAAGGTAGGACCTTTTTCAAAACTACCCAAACTATCATAAATGTCTATAAGGGTACACTTTCCATGGATTTTGAAGATGAAGTTGTGATATTTAATGTTAGGGACCCCATGAAGTACCCCTCAGAGGACCATTCTTCTTTTGTTATCTCCCCTTTAGAACCACCATATAAAAACCCCATGGAATTTTATTGTCCTATGATTAGGAAAATTATGAGTATGGGTTCTATTTTTATTTCTAAGAGAACTTCCACACCTTTTTCTAATGCACAAAACTCTCTTAGATTTGATTTTAAAAAGAATTCATATTCTGATTTTGATCATGGTCACTATGATTATGACTTGGATGTTGAATATGTTGATGGTTTTGATGGATTATTCTCTGATTTTGATGATTATTATTCTAGTAATAATGTTCATTGTGCACATATTTAAGTTCCTTAAATTTCTCCATCCATACTACACCCCCCTTCATTGGAACTCATGCAATTTCCACCTAATCTCAAATACTCATACTTATTAAGTGGTGAGAAATTACCTATTATAATTGCTAAAAATATCCCTTTTAAACATGATGAAAAACTTTTGAATATTTTAAGGGAGAACAATAGGGAAATTGGGAGGACTTTGGATGAAATATCAAGTATTATCCCCTCTATTTTAATGCATGTGATTCTTTTAGAGGATGGGGCTAAACCAATGAGGCAGTCACAAAGGAGACTGAATCCAACTCTTCTTTAAGTTGTAAAAAAATTTGAAAATTTACTCGAGGAAGCTATAATTTATCCAATTTTAGATTCATAGTGGGTAAGTATTATTTAGGTTGTGCCTATGAAAAGTGGTTTTGATGTTGTTAGAAATGAGAGAGATGAGTTATTTCCAATGAGGGGTCAAAATAGTTGGTGATTGTGTATTGATTATAGAAAACTAAATCAATCCACTGGCAAGGACCATTTCCCCTCCCATTTATCGATCAAATTATTAAGAGACTATCTGAGAAGACATATAATTTTTTATTGGATGGATTTTCTAGATATTTTCAGGTTCCTATAGCCTCAAACGATCAGAAGAAGACAACATTCACTTGTATAGACTCACTCTTGTGTCAGATGATCCCTACCTATGGCACATGTGTAGTGACCAAATTATTATGAGGTGTGTTCTTGATCATGAGATTGAGTCTGTTTTACATTTTTTTCATACACTTACTTGTGGTGGACACTTTGGACCCCAACTGATAGCTAGTAAAGTCTTAAACTTTGTATTATATTGGCCTAGATTATTCTATGATGATCATGTGTTTTTCAAGTTGTGCTCACTTTACCAACACACAGGTAACATTTCGAGGAGACACGAGATTCCTCAAACCTATATTATTCTGTGAGATTTTTTATTTTTGGGGAATTTATTTTTTGGGTCCTTTTCCTAGTTCATTTGTTTTTTTATATATTTTGGTTGTTGTTGAATATTTGAGTAAATGGGTGGATGTTAAGGCCACTAGGACTGATGATTCTCATGTTTTAGTGGACTTTTTCAACACATATATTTTTTGTAGGTTTGGAGTACCAAAGGTCATCATTAGTGATGAAGGGGAACACGGCTGCAATCGTAATTTGGCTTCTCTCCTTCATAAGTATGGGGTGAAACATAAAACATCAACACCATACCACCCCCAAACAAATGGCCCGGTTGAGGTGTCAAATCGTGAGTTGAAACAAATTTTAGAGAAAACAGTGCAACTGAATAGGAAGGATTGGAGCAAGTTCTTGGATTATGCACTTTGGGATTATAAGATATCATACAAGACACCCATTAGTATGTCCACATTTCAGATTGTTTTTGGGAAATCATGTCATCTCCCTGTGGAAGTTGATCATTATGATTATTAGGCAATAAATAAATGAAACTTGGATTTGGCCTAAGATATAATCCAAATAATGCTCTAAATTCAAGATAATTAAGAGATTAGATTTTCTTCATATGATAACTCAAGCCTCTATAAAGAAAAATCCAAAGTAGCTCATGACATAATGATCCAACAAAAAAAGTTTCATGTTGGAGAAAAATTCCTTCTCTATAGTTCACAACTGAAGTTGATTCTTGGTAAGTTGTGTTCCATATGGTTAGGTCCTTATATTGTATCTAATTGTTTTATGTATGGTGCAGTGGAGATCACACAAGATAACACTAGATGGAGCATTGCGGTCAACGGGAAAATCTTGAAGCAATACATTGAGGGACTTTCTACTAATAAAGTGGATTTCATCACACTGTATAACCCCATCATCACTTGAGAATATAAGATTGTTCATAACCCTTTCACTTTTATATTACTTTATCTATTTAAAATTATACATTTCATGTGAATATATCATCTCATAGGTTCACATTGAGGACAATGCTATATTTTAAGTGTGAGGGAGGGGACAACATTTTTTGGTAAATATTTAGGACTTTCATTTTTTATTTTGTGTGTATTTTCTATTAAGTTTTTGGTTCAAATTTTCAGAAAAACTAAAAAAAACAAAAAAAATCAATAAAAAGCAAATATATCATGTAACATTCTCATGTGGAACATATGGAAAATTCATTTTTTGGTAGAATTATAAGCATGAGTAAGGGTTTATTTTTATAAAAATTGAAGTCATCGATGACATGATTAGTTGTGTCATTATAAAACCTTTTAGATTTTGACATTATTATTTGTGATATTTGTTCACTAAAAATTGTGTCATTGATTTCTCCACACAAATTTTCACACAATAATGACTTGTGAAATTTTTCCTACTCAATTGAAGGTATAGTAAAGTTAGGTAAAATAATTCATTTGTTGATCCATAGGTTTGTTTCTATTCTGATTAGTTTCATTACTGTACTGAATTGACATATTTATGTGTACCTATTATCCGACTATTGTACACACTCAAAAAAACAGAAAAAATTAAAAATATGGGTTATGTCTTGGGCAGTTCAAAACCCTCTCTTCCTAGACCTTTGATCTTATTATAAGTATTACAATTAGTGATGTGATGAGATCAAACATGGGTTTAGAGATGATTGTGATATTTGTTCCAAGTGGAACTAAAAAACAAAAAACAATGAGGGGAGTGATGAAATATACAACATATGAGAATATCTTGGTTAGGAGCTTAAGGTTTGACTTTTAGGAATGATTAAGTGAGTGGGTATTGAAATTAGATTGAAAAGGAATGTAGAATAGGTTCAGTGAATTAAACCATGTGATAATATTGTTTTACTTGACCTGAATATACTAAATAAAGGGAGAATTTATGATCTTGGAATGGTTGTCACATATACTCATGGAGAATTAGTGTCATGGTAGACCCATGACTTGTTTCGCTATGATTTGTATTATGAATCTCACTGGATTTTGTTTTGACACAATTTATAATATAATTAATTTAAAATTTATTGATATTGACTATTTATGGGATTCTTACTTTGCCTATATTTTCATTGTGGATTGAGAAATATGAACATTCATATCTTTTCACAATTTTTTTGAATGCATGATATGAGGATTTTCCCATAAATGAAAAAGGGTAAGTATGGGGGTGTTTATAAAACACAATTTGGTTGAATATTTTATTGATAATAAATGAAAAAAATTTCCTCACATTGTGTTAAATATGTTTATTTATAAAGTTTTTTGGATTAGATCATTGTTTTGAAAATTTGATGAAATTTCTAGTTTAAACCTTTACAGTGAATTGTAGTAACTAAGACATGAATATTTTATTTTGAATTATTTGAAAAAAAAATTGTATACTTATTACTACTCAATGGGATACAACTTTTATTCAGGAATATGGAGTTAAATCATGCATTTGGTTGGAGTAAAAGGTCCATGAAGTCAAAGATGGGCTAGAATCTCCAGATTAGACATTAGTTATGTATTTTGGCCATAGGTTTTACATGTGTCCTTGGATTGGGCCCAAATTTGGAGAGGAACTCGAGAAAACAATTTAACCCAAATAATCCTTCTAGAAGAACTGGTGGTTCATGCATTTTGAAGGTCAAATAGGAGGTTAAACGTTGAATAAAATATTTGGCCAAATTTCCCTATTCACACTTGAAACCATTTGAAATCTAGCCTCCCCTCCACCCTATAAATTGTTTTTTCCTCATTTTAATGGGTTGGAACATGAATTGGGAGATTGAGGGTAGAGGAAATTGGTTTCACTCCATTTCTCCTGGAATTGCGAGAGGGATATCTCTTGATGTTAGGATCCCTTCATCGAAGCCTTCTTATTCTTCACTTTGTAATATTGTTTTGATTTCAATAAACTCTTAGTTTATTTTCCATTTCTTCTATAATTTTTAATTTTAGTCTTCTATTAATCTTCCTATTTGGTCTCAAATTCAACAATAGAAACAATATGGGGTTATTCCCTTTCTAAACCATTGTGAATGAAAAACATTGCTACGATGACTATAACTCCCGTTGAAGAGTAGTTCTTTTTAGTAATCGGTATACCTAATACCTTCTTCATTAATTTATCTTGAATCAATGAGATATAGTAATTCACTTAAAATTATCTATGAATTGGGTTTTAAATTTAATTGAAACTAATCAAGCAATTGAATGACTCATGAAAAAACACGTGAGGTCGAGTAGTGTGTGAATTTTGAGAGCACGACCTTAACCGGTGAAACAAAATCACACAGGATAAATTTTTAGAGTTCCAATGTAATCCCTAAACACAATTCAACCTCATTTTCCAGAATGTATATGTGCCCTAATTTACCACTGACCATTATCTAGACTTAGAACGTCAATCAAATCAGGGTTCTACGATTACATGTTCTGAAGCTAGCCTCAGGTTTAATTCATTTCATCTTTGTGGTTATGTTAACTCCCATAGGGTTCGAGGGTTAAAAAACTAGGGGATCATAATTAAGTGGATATTAATGTAAATGATAATTATTAATAAGTAAGTAAATAGATAGAGTTATATCTATTATTCCTTTTAAAATGTTTTCTAAAAAACATATTCTTGTTGTGTTTTATAAATAAAATTTCTTTTCAAAAAAAAACAAAAAAAAATACAATCTTCTTCCAACATACTTCTTATTCTTATTTTATAAACATTGAACAACACCCCCCCCCCATCATTCTAACATGTTTATTTATTTTATTTTTTTCAAAATATCTTAAATATGTTGTTTTAAATTACTTACTCCTTTGAGAGATGGCCTTAGTCAACCACTTTACTGCACCTAAATAATCCAAAAAGAAATATCATTTGAGAGTGCTCATGACAACACCTTTCAGGGAACATTATTATCCCTTTCATAATATCCATAAAAAATAAACATATTTATTATTGAGATTTCTTGGGGAAAGTAAAACAAATAAGGGTGAGATCATATGCCCAGGAAGGTGTACCATACAACAATAGATATCATAACATAAACATAGAATAAGTGATATAAAAGGAATAAATAAAAAACATAAACCAAAAATCAACTAAAACTAAGATCATAATATATCAATTGATAGAAATGAAAATAAATAGATCAATGGATAATAATAACTAGTTATTTAATGAATAAATTTATAATTTTGGACAACTAATTCCATACCTTAAGACAAGATATCATAATCTTTTACATCATGATCTTAACATCAAGGAAACATCTTGTTCTAGGTAGGTATATACCAAAATTAGAAAATATGTTTGTATCATGATACCTACTAATGAATCAGGGGGCTATATAATGTTTGTCCTAACACATCACTTCCTTATGTCTAATGCATTCATCATATGTGAAAATAAATAATCAATTCGTAATCAACAAGTCCAATAATCATCCATATTGGAATAAAAAATACAGAACTCCAATACTCTTCCCCGTGTAAATAAAAGAGATAAAATGATTATAACCCATTAGAAAAAACAATGTGGATTGGTAAACAATTCATATTTAACTTTAAAATAATCATCTATATTGGAATAATGATACATTAAATGCTAATAATTTTCATCATTTTAATAAAAGGGATAACATGTTCACAAAACATCCTTATAAAGAATGTTGATAGTTAAAAAACATAGTAAAATTACCAATAATCATTTTTATTAGAATAAAAATATAATTAATTCCAATACTTTTCTCCTTTCGAATAAGAGGGATAACATGATCATAGCCCATCCACAGATAGAAGGTGGATGGTTAAACAATACATAATAAACATAGAAACTATGGTGTATTATCAATGTAAAAGGAAGTACCATTGTCAAAGGAATCAATATAAGGTATTGGAGAAGGGTACTTTCAATGTGTTTGGTTTTCAATAGATGATATCAATTCAGTTAAATAATTTACATTTTAAATATATCATAGAAATGGTAGGAAAATCATTCATCATAGTTCATAAAGAGCATGTGAATATCTCAAACAATATCCCCCATTAGTGTCTATCTAGTTGTGAAGTCTTAAGCCCACTCATTATGATTCGGGGTGATGGTTGAGTCAATTCTGTAACCAACACTTTTCAAGGTGATTACCCTAAGGTTAATCTTTTCCACAGCCACATCCACTTTCTAGTATTCAGATAAGGATTTCATTGCAAGGAAAACCATACACTCATTATAATATAAAAATTTAGGAATTTAAGGCATCATGATGTCTTAGAAAATGGATTTAATGAGGGGAAATGTCATTTTTTATATATCAAATGGGTGATAATAAAAAATTATAAAATTAGGATGACATTATAGAAATGTTCTATAAATTAAAATGGTGGGGTGGAATGGGATCCCTTATGTCAGCATAATAACAACATATAGGAAAGGATATAATGATAGTGGATAAGTATCCTCTCATTAAAAATATAAAAAATGGGGGACAATACCATGAAATTAAAGACAAGGAAATATAGGGAAATTTTATTATAAAAATAATAATTTCAATTAAAAAATTAAAAATAAGGATTGATAACCCTTGACTTTCTAAGTACATTCATAAATCTTAGGAGGACTCATTAAAACATTGGGATCTCCTTGTGAGATCTTTAGAGGGGTAGAGGGAAGGTAACTTCTTGATAAATTACTTTGCGGAATTATGGGATGAGAGAATGGGTAGGATTGAGCTCTTTTTATAGGTTGTAATGAGGGACTTCTTCAGGGAAACTAATATTGGTAAGGGGTAATAATGGAATTGCATGGGTGTTAGGTGGGTTAGGATAGTTAGGTGATTTAGGTGGAGAAATGGTAGGTAAGACCTATGGGTATGAATTTTACACCTACCATGATTTCTAGAAGGTGTTAGTAAACTTTTAATTTTAAAAAATAAGAGATACATCATTTACCCATTTCTATAAACATTAATATTTATTGAAAATTAACCGTGGTAATTAAATTGTAACTAAAAAATATAAGATGACCCCTTTTAAAAAAATTGAAATTATGAATCTTAATTTTTTCTCCATTTAATTTAATTCAACTTCTAAATTTATGTTAATCAAATTTTAAATTAAAACATAAGATATAGTAAAACTATTTTTATATAAAAATGTATTTTATGCATTAATTGTTTATTATTATTATTTCCTATTAATAATTAATTGAATGATAATTTTTAAATTTGATTATATGTTTGAAAAAGAATATTATATAAATAACTTATAATATAATAATCTAATTTATTTAGTTGAAATTTATTTAGATCTTATAAAATTAATACTTTGATAACAAACATTTTACTTTTACCACGGTAATTAATCATTAATCCAAGTGACTTTTTTCCAATACCTAAATATAATATCGTCCTTTTTAAATAATATTTAATTATTAATTATAAATATAAATTCAATTTTATTAAATAAAATTAATATTTTTCATAAAAATTAAAATTAATTTTAACATTTTCACACATAAAACCCATTTTTAGAAAAAAAAAATGTTTTAAGCATAAAAATAATGATTATTGTTAAATAATCAATAAATTTGATTTTCATGGCATAAGTTTGTTTATTATAGAGTAGATAAATGTTATGTGGCTTCAAAAGAAATCAAATACTAAAATTTACTAAAATAATATTTAATAAAAATAAATTACATAAAAAATTTCTTTTATTGGAAAATATTATCTTGCTTATAAAATATTAAACAAGGGTTTTATAGTTTAATAATAGTATTTAAAAAATATATAATTTTACTCCTTAAAAAAATTGATAATTTTTAATTTTTAATAAACTTTTATGTTCTTATTATAAGAATAAACGTTACAGTATTGGTAGAAGCTGTATCTTCCACTATTTACTTAAACTAAATTATTTTTGGAAAACCCCAAAATTTTATCTTCAACTAATATATTTATGAAGAGTTACAATATAAAGTTTATTTTTTAAAAAATAAATTATATAATTCAAAAATATAACTGTTAAATATACCGATGAATAAAGTCACTTAAGATTATGCATTCTGTGATCGTTCGAGATATGGTGTTACCTACTATAGTAGGGTCTCAGGTATTACATTTACTCCTAGAAAAAAAATTCCTACAAATTGGGGTATATATAAGATATTGAAAAAATAGGGATATTCCTTACATATATATTCATTAGTCTACCAGGTTTCCTCTTCTAGTTCATGATTTCTCAAGAGAACCTTCACTAATCATGTAGTCCAGTTTCGGAGCCCTTGCTCTCAGGGGCCAAGAATCTTGATAAATTCATCATTATAAGATATGTTAGCCTCAAACTTTATTCCCTTATATTTTAGAATATTCATTGGATCTGGCAAGTATTACCTTAGAAATGAAATAAGGAAAACATCATTTTATTTATAATGGTTGTGTGGCATAGCTAATCAGTAAGTTATAGCTTCAATTATTTTTATTATTTCATAAGGATCAATATACTTAAAAATTAACCTACTCTTTTATAAAATATTATCACTCTATTAAATGGGGTAACCTTCATTAATAAATAATTACATACTTAAAATTCCATATTTTTCTATTGATTATCAGTTTCTATCTTTTTTCGACTCTAGAATTCTTTAATATGATCCTGAATAGTCTGTTTTTTAACAATAATATCTTTCATAAGCTCTAGGATGACAAGATTTATTTCTCTATGTTCTTACTAATAGGATTTATTAAGACACCTCTTCCCATACAATTATTCATAGGTTGTTTTCTAGATTCTATAATGGGAGATATTGTTTTATAAAAATATCACTAAAGGTATATACTGATCCCACATACCTCTAAATTCAAGAGAATATGATCTTAGATTTTCAATGTGAACTGAGAGTCACAATTAGATACAATTAATAGTGTTACCCCATGAATCCCTATGATTTCATTGATTTAGATATGAGTAGCGTACTCAATGGGGTAGATCCTCTCTCATTACTTAAAAAAGGCATACTTTGTAAAACAATCAATGATGAAAAATATAGTATCATTATTCCTTGGAGTCATTGGGAGTCGAGTGAAAAGGTACATTTTTATAATGTCCCACTTTCATATAGGTATAGAAAGAGGTTCCATGAATCCCTTAGGATTTTGTGTTTTAACCTTTACATGCTGGCATACTATGAATCTGTACACATAGTCCACAATTTCCCACTTTATACCATTCTTCCTTAAATGTTCTCTAAAATCCTTATACATCTTTATGCTACCATGGTGTATAAATAAATTTGAGCTATCTTCTTCATCTAGTAGTTTACTATTAAACTCTAGTCTATATAGAACACATAACCTATTTTCAAACTTCAATACTCTCTCTATATATGAAATCAATCAATCTACCATCATTTAATTCATTAATCTTCCTTTATAAGCCTTTATCATCCTATTACGATAACACTATCTTTTCTAGTAAGGATGATTTATAAATTTCTTGGAAAAGTAATAATTGATCCCCTTTTATAAAAACCACCATATACATATTTAATATATCACTTTATATTGGATTTTAATTAATAATCGTCGTTGTCAGAACTCCAAGGTCCCTCCCAATCAATGCATCATCCACCTTTTTTACCTTCCTAGGGAGGTAGCGTATTGAGAAATTGTAGTCTTTGGTTTATCCCAAATATCTTGATTGCCTCTATTTGATATAATTTAGAGAGAATATATACTTAAAACAACTGTGATCCATATATATCTCACATTTTCACCATTGAGGTAATTTTTCCATATTTTCCATGAAAATATTATGGCTTCTAGCTCAAGGTTAGGAGTTAGATATTTCTGTTCAGGGATTTTTAATTACCTTGATGCATAGTTAGTCACCCTATTATTATACATAAGGACATAACCAAATCCTTTCTTCGATGAATCACTATAAATTATAAGTAATTCTTTACCTAATAGTAAACTTAATACTAGTGAATTAATCAATATCCTATTTGGATCTTCAAAACTTTTCTCACATTCCCTTGACCATGTGAATTTAACCCCTTTATGTGTTAAATTGTTTTATGGGTTGGATAACTGGTAATAATCTTGAACAAACCATTGATAGTAACTAGTTAAACCCAGGAAACATCATATCCTAGTTATGTTCTTTAGTGTAAAACATTTTTTGAATGCATTTATCTTTAAAATGTTAGTTTATATCCCATCCTTGGAGTAAATATAGATCAGAATAAAATTTATTGATCCAAAAGTCACACTTAATATATTTCCCATATAATTATTTTTTGTGAGTCTTCAAAATTTTTTTCATATTATTCTCACACATTTCATTTATCTTATATTATATCAATATATCGTTAATAAATACCACTAGAATGTTACCAAGATAATCCTTGAACACTATATTCATTGTATCCATAAAGAAAGATGGTTTATTAGTTGATATAGAGAGAATTACCATAAACTCATATTGTCCAAATATTGTTCAAAATGACACATCATAAATATCTTCTATCTTCACCCTTAACTGATTATAACCATAGTAAAGAACAATATTAAAAAATATTTGGATCCTTGAAGTTTATCGAATAATTCATTAATGCATGGTAATAGATAATTATTCATTTTATTAATGGAATTGATCTCTGAGTAATCAATGAAAAATATCATAGACCCATACTTTTCTTTCATGAATAAAATAGGGTATACCCATGGTGAAATAATGGGTCATATAAATCCCTTATCACATAACCCATGCAGTAGTTTCTTCAACTTCACTATAACATCTTGAAATTTTAGACCGTGTAAAACTAATGTTATGTTCAATAACATGTGTTACAAGGTAAACTTAATTTAAATTAATTAAATAATTTTAGAATAACATTATTAGTAAATTTATAATAAATAATAATATTTTCAACCATTAAAATATTTTCCTTTAGAAGATAAATATTTAATATGAGTTAATATTGAAAAATGTTATTTCTAAAAAATTAGTTTACTTTGTATTATGTAATTTATTTTAAAAACTAAATTTAAAAATTCTATAATTTAAATTTAATGAAATGAAACTAAATTTTAAATTTCTCACATAAAAACTTTCATACTATGATTTTTTTTTACTTTTTTCATAAAATGTGGATTTTTAGTCAAAAATACAGTTTTTAAAAAAACTATAATTTTTAGGATTTTATCATTATGTAGGTGTATACTAAAATATTAAAACCATTTTAAGTAATATAATGTGTATTTAATTAATAAAAATTATTCATTTTAATATATTCTATGAATTATAATTCATATGTCAAACATTTTTTAAATAAATTAAATTTTTACTTTAATAAAAAATTATTTTTTGTATTTTCTTATAATTAGGTGTTTTGATTATTAAATTTGGTTTTGGATTCCTCTATAATCTAGATATTTTTTTTATAATAAACCATTTTATTTCAAAAAATATATTATTAGTTATGATCTTATCTTGTACATAAGTTTTTTTAACATAAAAATACACTTTTACTAAAAAAATATTTTTACGTGTTATATGAATTTATTTTAAAATTAATATTTCAAAAAAACCATAAGATTATAAAAATGATTAAAAAAATGAAATCATTACATTTAAATTAGTTGAGATGTTAAATATTAATGTTTTCATTAATTTAAATTACTAAGGATAAAAATTAATTACCAAGATAAAAGTAAACTAGGGTAAATGAAAAAATATTTTTAAAAAATATAGAAAACTCTTGGTTGTCTAAAAATGATGGGATGAAGAAAATCCATACCCAAAAACCCTTTACCTATACTTTTTTCTATTATTTCTCCATTGGACTTTGAATAGTAATAATTCATTTTTGAAAATGTAATGGTTACTTCCCAAACTACCCTTCTCTTCATAAGTTCTAAATCACATGTCCAAGTAAGCCAGAGGATGTCGACTAGCAGTGAGGATCTAATTTTGATTATGGGAGGACCATACCCTCTTTATTAAAGTAGAAAAAATTGTAAATAAATATAAATAACCAAATCATATAACCAATAACCAAACCGAACTAGTGTCACATGATGACCAAAAAAGAAAATATGATATCCAAAACTAATAATAGATATGTCATGCCAAATATGTGTCAAGTATTTATATGAAAAACCAAAAATAAGTAAAGGCACTAAAAACTCCCAACTGGGTCTTAAATCATGTCTGGAATCTTCATCCATGGTTCATCCCAATTCATCCATCTAACATGGGAGTTTTTCCCTTAACGTGACCTACAAACATGAAGTCTTTTCAGGTACTGATCAGGTATACCAATTAGGGTGTGAGTATAACTCAGTAGGCCACCACCAATGGCATCTAAATAAATATCAAGTCAATAAAAATGTATGCAGTTGTATAAAGAATAAAATAAAAACAATAAAGCAAATAGTTGGCATATATTCAATTATTATTTATTTATCCAAATAAGCCCCCAAGTTCATGAAGATACCCAAACCTCACTACCTACTTCATCTCATGCTAGAGTCTGAGCTATATCACAATTTCATGGTTACCAATTATAATTTCATTTCAATTCACATTATTTCTAATTGGAATCGTGGTCTAATGCCAACATTCTGGGTCTATAATGTCATGTCTAGTACCTCGTGGGTATTTGAAGCATTAGTTTTTGTCCCACAACAAATTTAACAAAAAATCACATAATTGGGTTTTTGAAGAATTATTTTTTCCCCATACTCATATATCAGTTTATCACTATGGAATATTTAAGCAATAGTACATGCCCCACAAACATTTATCAATTTGTCTCTATGGGATTTTGAAGCAGCAGTCCATGTCCCACACAAGTTTATCAATCAATCTCACAAGTCATATATATCACATCAATCAATATTAAACAACATTAATCCTTTCACTAACATTTCACATCATGATACCATCAAAATTTATCACAAAAAATCATGATTGCATACTTTCATAAAATAAAATAATATATTCCATTCACTAATAAACCATTTTTCACTATTCAATTAATTTAACCTTTTAACCCATTAAGGTCAAGTCAACCATATCATGATCTCCATTTTCAATTAATTCATAACACATTTATTAACTATTTTCACAATCCCAATTTCCCATAAATTTCATAATCACAATATTCTATTAATTATTTGACCAATTAATTAATCCAATTCTGTAAAGACCCGTAAATTTCAAGGAAATATTTTTTCTTAATGTCTTTGAGATTTTACGAGTACGTAGTTTCTGACGGCACCTGATTCCGAGGCCCGATGTGCCCAGAATCAATTTTCGAAGTTTAGCTCGGGTACGTTCAGTGAACGAATGAGCAGGTTTTTCTATCTTTTGAACTGGTGCTCGGAATTGAAATCTGAGGGCACTGATGGAATCACTGTGCTGGTAATTTCTTAAGAGGACCTTTACCAAAGATGCGTCTGCTCGGGAGGAGTTGATAAAAAATGTGAAGTAAATAAAAAGTAAAATAAAATTGTGTTACAATTTTATTTCTTTTTCTAAGTGGTTAGATCCTAAGTGTGGGAGTTGGAGTGGGATCCACTAGATACTAACTACTCATGATAGGATTAAAGGTGAGGTGGGGCCCACACGATCCCAACCCTTCACTTTCCCTAAATCCCCCTTTATGTGAGTAACTCCTCTCTCTCCCCCTCATTAAACTTGCCAACATAACACCCAATTAATTAGTCAACTCAATTTTAATTAATTAAGTGATTTTTTTTTTAAATTTTGGAATTTGAAATGCATGTCATGCTTTAATAAAATAAGAGGAGTCTTATTTTATTTGTTGTTGGCTCGTTGTGTTGAGGATTGGAGGAGAGAGTTTAAGTCCCCTTGAAGAACTTCATCTTCCCGCGAGTAACGACACCCCTTGACGAAGAATGTCATCACCACAATGAGAGACGACGTTCCATTCCTTCATCTCTCTACAGCTAGTGTGAGACACCGTTCCTTCCTTAGACTTACGCCAATTCCATCTTCGAAACCTCACCCCGTGATGTCGTATTCCACGTCGTCGGCAAACGACATCGTTAAATCGTGGTAGGGGTTATTTACGTTCATGATTAATTTAATGTTCTTCATTAATTAAATAGGCCGCTTGTTATCGACATAACGGGAGGACATCAGACCACACAAACACAGCTGATCCACCTCCCCTTTTATTTGTTGATCCTCGTTGAACATTGCGGCGAAGGCGGCGTGGTGTTGTTGCACCGTGCGGGAATGAAGGGAACCGCAGCCAGAGCGGGCCGCAGCGGTGGTGTGCGGCGCCGTCGCGCCGCGCCGGAACTTCAAGGAGGCCACGGCCGGGGTGGGTCGCGGCGGAGGGGCGTGGAGCCATCGCGCCGCGTCGGTCGGTCGGGAGCTGCGACGGTCTTCAGCAGGGGCGGCCGGGCTCGGCCGGCCTCTGGTGCTCCGGGAGGCGGGACCCCGAAGGGTCCCACGACAGCTCAACCGTCCGGCCATAATGGCCAGCCATTTTCCAGAAAAACTGGGGGATGAAACCCCCGGCCAACACGTAGGGCGGACCCCACCAGGGTCCACCGTTTCGGAATCAAGGTGGTGGAGCCCACCTTTGCGCCCTGCTCGGCCGCGAGTCGATCCGCGGCCGGCATCCAAGCCGGGTCGTAGGCCGCGCCCCGCTGCGTGCCGGGCCATGCCCAAATGGTCTGGACCCGGACCTAGGTCGGGTCGACCCAGTTCGGCCGACCCATGGGGTATTGGGTCGGGTTGGACTGGGCCCAAACCCCCTACTTTCAGACAGATTTGTTCAAACGCCCATACATTTGGCTACGAACCTCCAATCGATGCACCGTCAGTTGCATTGGGATCATTGGATCAAGACAGTCGTTTCGGTATATTACACTCAAGATTTCAGTAATGTTTGGGTATGTTCAGGTTGGTTCGAACCTGAAACCAACTGGGCCCTTGGAGCGTAAACGCTTATAACTTAACGACCGAACGTCCAAATGATGTGTTGTCAGTTACGTTGAATTCCTCTTAGTGAGACGGTTTTTTGGTTTACTCTTCTTGAGGTTTGGATGCATTTGGAGTACAGTTGGGTTGGTTTTAACTTAAAAACCAATCGGGCCCCGGGGACAAAAAGGCCAATAATTCACAGACCGGTCGTCCGATTGACGCGCCATCTGTCGCGTTGAGTTCCTATTAACAAGACGAAACTTTGTGATACATCAACTCTGGAATTAGTGACAGTTGATGTATCGAACCCCTTGGATCGTGGAGTGGACCCTCCCAGAATCAAGCGTACTAAGTGCGGGAACCCTAGAGCTGGCTGGGACTACGACGGCGATGGCGACTGTACTTGGATCCTACATGGGTTCGACAGCGAGGATGACTATACTTGGATCCTCCATGGTTTCGGCAGCGATGATGATTGTACTTGGATCCTACGTGGGTTTGACAGTGATGGTTACTGTACTGGGATCTTACGTGGGTCCGGCAGCGACGACATCTGTACTTGGATCCTATGTGGGTTCGGGAGAGGAGATGATTCAGAGGCTATATCAATCATCTCCACCTATCTTCATGAGTAGCATATCTGTGTGAGCTGAGTCTTGAATTTCAATCATTGTATTCGATATAATTGACTTGTTTTCCCATGTGTACTGGGTTGTGCTTTCCTGTGTGGATTGGGTTGTACTTTCCTGTGTGGACTGGGTTGAACTTGGGCTCGGGAGTTGGAGCCGAACTGGAATTGTTGATTTAGGTATATGTATGGGCATATTCCTAAGTAGTGTTGGTTGATACTTTGTATTTGTATCTTTCCTTTGTGGTTTATCCTTTGTGGATTCTGGGAGGCCTTCAGGGGTCTCGGGATCCCTACTGAGTATCGTATACTCACCCCTGCACGGGCTATGCCCGCACTACATTGTGGTGGATGCATACGACGGATAGCTCTGATCGTGGCTGAGACTTGTGGGGCGGGACGGTACCCGGAGGTGGACTATCAGGCAGGACGTATACAGTGTAGACGGACGGATTCGAGGAGCAGAGGGGACCATCTGTACCCACCCTTCTAGTGGAGTTTCCAGAGGATGACTTGGTGGTTTCTGATTTACTTTCCAGCTATTGTACTTACTTTTCTCAGTTTTACTGTGCTTTTGGTTGGGTTTGTATACTAGCATGTTTACTTTACAGCACTTTCTTTTGTACTCAGTTTACTTAGTGTTTACTTCATCTTGCATACTCTATGGTGTTTGTTTTCTTATATAAATGAAATGCCTTACCTTTTTATCAGGATTTACGCCTTTGGTGCTAGTCGTCAGCCCCTGGTCTAAGGAAGGTGGGCTTGGGGTAGTCACGGCATGGGCCCCGAGGACGGGTCATGACAAATTGGTATCAAAGGATTCTGTTCTACCACAAAACTGAGGACTCTGATAATTTCTTCTATGTGAAGCAATAGTGTTAAGGGGATTGAGTGTGGTTATCAGTCCAGGGAGTCCAGTGTTGGTGCGGCGGCCGACGTATCCATACACCAGGATCCTGACTTCTGATTTCTGACTCAATGAACGAAAACATTTATTGCATGTGTGTTTCAAAAGTTTTATTTGTGATTAATTTGTTTCATCTCACCAGGTATATTGTATTAACCATGGATCACTTGTTTCTTTTCAGGATGGCCCCACGATGGCAGCCAGCTAGGGTTCTGTGCTTTGTGCGAGATGGCAGCCCACCGAGCGACGAGGCCTCGGTGCAGGGCCCCATTACAGTGGAGGCACCGGCGGTACCTCAACCCACTGAGCCGCCGATGCCACCAGCCCCAGCAGCTGAGAGTGAACGTCGCCTGAGTGCACGGCACGAGTTTCAGTGTTAGAGGACACCGAGGTTCCACAGAGATACGGACCCTCAGGCAGCCGAGGATTGGCTGGAGGCTGTTGTTCGAGTCTTCAGATTAGTAGGGACACCATATGACCTCATGGTGATCCTTGCGGCGAGCCTCCTACACGCGGTAGCAGGTAGATGGTGGATTCTGATGGTCCAGGTGCACGATGAGGCATCACTTCTTTGGATGGATTTTGAGAACCTCTTCCGCTCGGAGATCGTTCCAGCCACCCTCCATGCGTTGCGTATTCAGGAGCTACTATAGCTGCGTCAGGGCAGCATGTAAGTAGCCCAGTACTCGGCGAGATTTACTGATCTCTCACGCTACTCCATGGACATGGTACGAGACCCATTCTTCCGGGCCTGGACCTTTGAGCAGGGACTGAGGCATGAGATCAGGGCATCAATGATCTCCCTCAGCATTCTGACGCAGGCAGGAGTACTGGAGCGAGCACTTCTTTTAGAGAGAATTCTTGCTGAGTCTACACCAGCAGAGAAACCTACTGCAGGGCGGCACGCAGCGGAGTCTTCTGCAGCTGGAAGTCGACAGATTTCACAGGGGTCCAAGTCGACCAGACCATCAGGTGGGCGACCTCATGATACTGGTTCAGGGGTGTAGGGCACACGTAGTAGAGCCAGTCATTCGAGAGGCAGACAATGCTATGCATGTGGCGGGCAGGGCCACATGGCTCATGACTGCCCGACCCGCCATGCAGAGGAGCAGAAAATTGTTGAGGGACCACCCAGGAAGAGGCAGAGGTTCGACCATGGTGGTCCGCAGGGAGTAGGCAGACGAGGTAGAGGAACTGGCCGAGCAGCAGGTGGTGGAAGACACTTCGGGGCTTACCACCACCACCATGAGGAGGTCCACCCCAACCACAGGGAGCTGGCGGGCAGAGGTAGGCTCAGCTTCAGGCAGTGGAGGCTTACGACCACGTTGCACATGAGATGATTCGAGGTACTATCTGTTTCTACTCCACCCTTACTTCAGTTCTTATTGAAACATGAGCGATTCATTATTTCATTGTCGCTTCCCTTGTTCAGAGCTCGGAGATTTCGGCGGAGCCGTTGGCTTGATCCTTACGGCTAGAGACTCCTACGGGAGCAGACTCAATGATTACGCATGGGTGCTGGCAGTTTGAGCTTACTCTAGGAGGCGATATCTTCGGCTGGGATCTTCTTGTAGTGGCGTCGAGGCCTTATGACGTCATCTTGGGCATGGATTGGTTATCTACGGTCCATGCTCAGGTTGACTGTATTTGGAACAAGGTGTGGTGTGTCCTCACCGATGGGAGCAGGTTCACCTTCAACGGTGAGAAGGGAGCCTTTGCAGCGCAGGATGGACTCACGCAGAGGAGAGGACAGTCGATCACTCATCAGTTGGCTAGTCTCATCCTAGGAGCAGTTGATGTTTGGATTCCGAGTTTTCCTGTTGTGGTGGATCAGTATGCAGATGTTTTTCCTGACGACGTTCTAGGACTAACTCCTCGCAAAGAGGTAGACTTCTATATTGACCTGTACCCCGGGATAGCCCTGATATCTACTCCAGCATATCAGATGGCTCCCACTGAGCTTTGAGAGCCATGGGTACAACTGGAGGACTTCAATGGTAAGGGATTCCTCTGACCTAGTGTTTCACCCTGGGATTCCCCGATTTTGTTCGCCAAGAAGGCGGATGGGAGCTTGTGACTGTGTGTCGATTACCGTCGCCTAAACCAGGTAACCGTGAAGAATAAGTATCCGCTTCCAAGGATTGACGACCTCTTCGATTAGCTCAAGGGAGAAAAATGGTTCTCGAAGATAGACCTCAGGTCAGGCTATCATCAGCTTAGTGTTCGAGACGAGGATGTGCAGAAGACGACCTTCAGGTGTTGGTATGGCCACTATGAGTTCTTGGTTATGCCTTTCAGTGTAACCAATGCTCTATCAGTTTTCATGAGTCTCATGAATAGGATCTTCTAGCCTTACCTTGATTGATTTGTTGTAGTCTTTATCGACGACATTTTGATTTACTCAACTACTGAGGAGGAGCACGCATACAACTTGCAGGTTGTACTGGACACACTCTGAGAGCACCAGCTTTATGTTAAGCTCTTGAAGTTTCAGTTATGGATTTGAGAGGTCCACTTCTTGGGGCATGTCATCTCTGAGGTGGGAGTTGCGGTGGATCCTGTGAAGATCGAGGCAGTGCTAGCTTGGGAGCCACCTAGGAGCGTGACGGAGGTGCGGAGTTTCCTAGGTCTGGCTGGGTACTATCGGATATTTGTGCCAGACTTCTCCAGAGTTGTAGCACCACTTTCATCTTTGACGAAGAAGGGGAAACCCTTCGGGTGGTCAGATAGATGTCATCAGACCTTCCAGGAGCTAAGATAGAGATTGACCAGGGCACCCATCTTGAGGCTACCGGAGGAGGGAGTAGGGTATGTAGTTTACTACGATGCATCAGGGACTGGACTCGAGTGTGTCCTGATGTAGGAGTGGGAAGTGATCGCCTATGTTTCACGACAGTTGAGGCAGCACGAGTAGAACTACGCTACCCATGACCTGGAGTTAGCAGTAGTGGTCTTCGCCTTGAAGATGTGGTGGCACTATCTGATGGGTGAGCACTTTACAGTTTAATCTGACCACCAGAGTCTTAGGTACATCTTCTCGCAGAAGGACCTCAACCTGAGACAGCGGTGATGGCTCGAGTTCCTCTAGGACTATGACTTTGAGACAGTATATACTCTTAGGAAAGGTAATGTAGTAGCTGATTCTCTCAGCATGAGGTTGGGCATCCAGCTACTTGGAGAGGCGACTGGGCAGTTAACCGCTTTGCAGATATCCTTCATGGATAGAGATGGGGCAACCTTTCTTTACTCGCTCACAGTCACCCCTCTACTACTTCAGTGGGCCAGGGAGGCACAGCGTGGAGACGTTGACTGTGAGACGCGACGTGCACAGATATCCTCAGGATAGGCACCTGATGGATTCTCTGTAGGAGTAGAGCACGTCGTTCTTTTCAAAGGACGTACCATGGTACGAGTTGCATTGTAGGAGGATGTGTTGAGGGAGTTCCAATATTACCCATTAGAGGTACATCTAGGAGTAGAGAAGATGTACCAGGATCTTAGACGACAGCACTGGTGGTCATGTATGAAGAAGGGTGTGGCAGAGTTCGTTTCGCAATGCCTCTCCTACCAGTAGGTGAAGGCGGAGCACCAGGTACCAACAGGATTGTTACAGCCCTTGGAGGTCTCGAAGTGGAAGTGGGATGGGATATATATAGATTTCGTGACAGGGATTCCACGTACTTCTAGAGGACACAAATCCATCTGGGTGATTATAGACCGACTCACCAAGTCGGCCCACTTCCTACCTATCAGAGAGTAGGGCTCAGTAGAGAGCTTGGGATGCCTCTACATTCAGAAGATTGTATGGCTTCATGGTGTACCATCGTCTATCGTCTCCGATGGAGATGCTCGCTTTACTTCCCGGCTTTGGAAGGGGTTTCAGGAGGCATTTGGGATGCAGCTACGCCTAAACACCGCCTTTCACCCTCAGATGGATGGTCAGATGGAGAGGACTATTCAGACTCTCGAGGACATGCTTCATGCATGTGTCCTAGACTTTGATCACAGCTAGGAGGATCACCTACCCTTGGTGGAGTTTTCGTACAACAATAGCTACCACTCCACCATCAAGATGGAACCATACGAGGCATTGTACGGCCGACCTTGCAGATCACCTCTGTGTTGGACAGACCCTGGGGAGTCAGCACTTGTAGGAACAGAGATGGTCCAGGCCACAACAGAGAAGGTGCATATCATCCAGGAGCGGATGAGGACTACACAGAGCCGACATATGTCCTATGCTGACAGGAGGCGGAGACCACTAGAGTTCGAGGATGGCAACCATGTTTTCTTACGGGTCTCACCTCGACGTGGATTACGGAGATTTGGTCAGGGCGGCAAGTTATCTCCGTGCTTCATTGGACCATTCTAGGTTCTTAGTAGGATAGGCTAGGTGGCTTATCGCCTGGCTCATCCACCTCAGTTGCACCGGGTGCACGACGTCTTCCACGTACCTCAGCTGAGGAGATATGTGCACGGCCCGATGGATATCATTGATCACGGGGAGCTGGACATCGATGACGGGGCAACATTTGCGGAGGTCCCGGTGGAGATCGAGGATCAAAAAGAGTGAGTCCTATGTGGATGGTCGATTCCTCTAATGTGCATCAGGTGGCAGCACGGAAACCTCCAGGAGATCACATAAGAGCGAGAGGCTCAGATGCGTGCACAGTACCCCCATTTGTTTCCCTAGTTTATGATGTATCTTTACGGGGACGTAAATCCCTAAGGTGGGATTAATTTAAAGACCTGTAAATTTCAAGGAAATTTTTTTCTTAAATTCTTTGGGATTTTATGAGTACACAGTTTCTGACGGCACCTAATTCTGAGGCCCGGTGTGCCCGGAATCAATTTCTGAAGTTTAGCTCGAGTACGTTCAGTGAATGAACGAGCGGGTTTTTCTATCTATTGAATCGGTGCTCAGAATTGAAATCCAAGGGCACCGATGGAACCGCAGCGCCGGTAATCGCTTAAGAGGACCTTTACCGAATATTCTTCTACTCGGGAGTAGTTGATAAAAAATGTGGATTAAATAAAAAGTAAAATAAAATTGTGTTACAATTTTATTTCTTTTTCTAAGTGGTTAGATCCTAGGTGTGGGAGTTGGAGTGGGATCCACTAGATACTAACTACCCATGAGAGGATTAAAGGTGAGGTGGGGCCCACATGAGCCCAACCCTTCACTTTCCCTAACTCCCCCTTTATGTGAGTTACTCCTCTCTCTCTCCCTCGTTAAACTTGCCAACATAACACCCAATTAATTAGACAAATCAAGTTTAATTAATTAAGTGGTTTTGTTTTTGAATTTTGGAATTTAAAATGCATGCCATGCTTTAATAAAATAAGAGGATTCTTATTTTATTTGGTGTTGGCTCATTGTGTTGAGGATTGGAGGAGAGAGTTTAAGTCCCTTTGAAAAACTTCATCTTCCCACGAGGAAAGACACCCTTCGACGAAGAACGTCGTCACCACAAGGAGAGACGATGTGTCATTCCTTCATCTCTTCATAGCTAGTGTGAGACGTCGTTCCTTCCATGGACGTATTCCAACTCCATCTTCGAAGCCTCACCCCACGATTTCGTCTTCCTCGTCACCGGAAAATGACATCGTTAAATCGAGGTAGGTGTTATTTACGTTCATGATAAAGTTAATGTTCTTCGTTAATTAAATTGGCCGCTTGTTATCGACATAACGGGAGGAGATCGGACCGCAAAAACATGGCCAATACACCTCCCTTTTTATTTTTTGACCCTCATTGAACTTTGTGGTGAAGTCAGCGCGGTGCCGTTGCACCGTGCGGGAATGAAGGGAACTGCGGCCGGAGCGGGCCACAGCGGTGGTGTGCGACGCCGTCGCGCCGCGCCAGTGAAATTGAAAGAGGCCGCTACCAGGAGCGGGCCGCGGCGGAGGGGCGCAGTTCCATCGCGCCACGCCGAAACTTCATGGGGGCTGTGCCCGGGGCGGACCGCGGTGGAGGGGTGCGGCGCTATCGCGCCGCGCCAGTCGGACGGGAGCCACGGCCTAAGGCCGTGGCGGTCTTCAGCAGGGGCGGCCGGGTTCGGCCGGCCTTCGGCGCTCCGGTAGGTGGGACCCCGAACGGTCCTGCGGAAGCTCAACCAGCCAGCCATAATGGTCGGACTTTTCTAGAAAAACTGGGGGTTGAAACCCCCGGCCAACATGTAGGGTGGACCCCACCAGGGGCCGCCGTTTCGGAATCAGGGGGCGGCACCCCCCTTTGCGCCCCGCTTGGCCGCGACCCGAGCCGAGCCACGCCGAGCCGGGTCGGGCCGTGTGAAAATGGGCTAGACCCGGACCTGGGTCGGGTCGACCCGGTTCGGCCGACCCAGGGGGTATTGGACCCGGTCGAACCGGGCCCAAATCCCCTATTTTCGGACAGATTTTTTCAAATGCCCATATCTTGGGCTATGGACCTCTGATCGATGCACCGTCAGTTGCGTTGGGATCCTTGGACCGAGACGGTTGTTTTGGTATATTTAACTCAATATTTAGGTAAATTTTGGGTATGTACGGTCTGGATTGAACCCGAAACCAACCGGGCCCTTGGAGCAGAAACGCTTATAACTTAACGACCGGATGTCCGAATGACGTGTTGTCAGTTAAGTTGAATTCCTCTTAGTGAGACGGTTCTTTTGGTTTACTCCACTTGAGGTTTGGACACAGCTTGAGTACAGTCGGGTTGGTTTTAACTTTAAAACCAATCGGGCCCCTAGGACGAAAATGCCAATAACTCACAGACAGGGTGTTCGATTGACATGTCGTCTGTCTCGTTGAGTTTCTATTAACGAGACAGAACTTTGTGATACATCAACTCTGGACTTCATGACATTTTATGTATCGACCCCCTTGGCTCATGGAGCATACCCTCCCGAAATCGAGCGTGATGTGTGCGGGAACCCTAGAGTTGGCTGCGACTGCGACAATGATGGCGACTATACTTGGATCCTACGTGGGTTCGGTAGTGAGGACGACTGTACTTGGATCCTCCATGGGTTCATCAGTGATGACGACTATACTTGGATCCTTTATGGTTTCTACAGTGATGGTTACTGTATTGGGATCCTATGTGGGTTCGGCAGCGATGACATCTATATTTTGATCCTACGTGGGTTCGGCAGAGGAGATGATTCAGAGGCTACATCAATCATCTCCACCTCTCTTCGTGAGTAGTATACCTGTGTGAGCTAAGTCTTGACTTTCAATCATTATCTTCGATATGATTGACTTTATTTCCTACGTGGATTGGGTTGTGCTTTCCTGTGTGGATTGGGTTGTACTTTCCTATGTGGACTGGGTTGAATATGGGCTCGGAAGTTGGAGCTGAACTGGAATTATTTACTTAGGTATATGTATGGGCATATACCTTATTAGTGTTGGTTGATACATCGTATTTGTATCTTTCCTTTGTGGTTTATCCTTTGTGGATTCTGGGAGGCCTTCGGGGGTCTGGGGGTCCCTACTGAGTATCGTATACTCACCCCTGCACGGGCTATGCCCGCACTACGTTGTATTTGATGTAGACGACGAACAACGCTGATCGTGGTTGAGACTTGTGGAGCGGGATGGTACCCGGAGGTGGACTATCAGGCAGGACGTACAAGGTGCAGACGGATGGATTCAAGGAGAAGAGGGGACCTTATGTACCCACCCTTCAGGTGGGGATTCCGGAGGACGACTTGGTGGTTGCTTCTTCACTTTCCAGCTGTTGTACATACTTTTCTCAGTTGTACTGTACTTTCAGTTGGGTTTGTATACTGGCTCATTTACTTTACAGCACTTACTTTTGTACTCATTTTACTTAGTTTTTACTTCATCTTGCATACTCTATGGTGTTTGTTTTCTTATATAAAGGAAATGTCTTCCCATTTTATCGGGATTTACGCCTTTGGTGCTAGTCTCCAGCCCATGTCCTATGCAAGGCGAGCATGGGGTAGTCACGGTACGGGCCCTGAGGACGGGTCGTGACAAATTCCCTCAATTTTAATTTCCCAAATTTAACCAAAATAATTATCAAATGGAAATTTAATAAAACCAATTAAATCAATAATGAAATTTCCTAATCATCGAAATTTATAATTTCAAAATTACTAGTATTTAATTAAATCAAGACTATGGGATTTTTAATTTAGACCACCTACCTCAAATTGATGATGGACACTCGCCAACATAAATCCCCAATTAAAGCGGGAAAACGAAGATCATGAAGAATAACAAGATATACATCTAAAACCTATATCCAATATAATATGGATTATATAAATCACGAACAAGATCTAGATCCATTACCAACATTGGAAAACCATCCCTTTTTATCCATAAAGTGAGACAGGAGAGAAAAGAAACCACACAGAATCAGAATCTCTTACCGAGGGAAGTGAACAACTCAAATATGGGCTTTAATTCACCATGAATGTAATTTAAAAGAACTTGTATCTATCCATGAGCCTCCAAAACTAAGAGAAATCATTTAGGGATAATTTTGGTTAAAATAGGGTGAAGTATATGGGTTTTGGGAACTTTAAAACCAATTTACAGATTAATTAAACCTGCATGCACGGTTTCCTAGGCAGGGGAGGATGGTTTGAAAAACCATGTACCTCTTGTTGGGGGGTGCATGGTTACTCCTAAGAGGGTTCATGGTTTGAAAAACCATGCGCCAGCTATATAATCCCTCACTATTAGGGGTTTCACTATTTTTCGGTAGGGAACTCAATTTGGGAAAACCATGTGTCAACCATACAATACCCAAAACCCTTTCAAGAAACATCTAAAATTCACCCAAATAACCCCAAGATAAAAAACCAACATATAATAAAAAAATACCTAAAAATATCAAGAGATCTCCAGAAAAGTTCAAAATGTTGCAATCTCCCCACCTTATAATAGATCATTTTCAAGGTGTGCTCCCAAGCATCTCTAAGATTACAAGGTAGAAAGATCAATCCACTAATCCATCATATATAATTTTCTATCCCATGTTTCCTCCTAAATACAACCATGTTTCCACAATACAAGAACTATTATCATGGTCTTCCCCCTCAACACTTTCTCATTGAGTTCCATCACACAAGTTATATGCTCTTTAAAGGACGCATTAGTATCAAGCTCAAAATCATCCACATAAATCACATGATAAGGGTTGGGTTGATACCATTAATGTTTTGAAACATGAAAAATGTCATGTATAACACTATGCCTCTATGGAATATCCAATCAGTATGTTGTCGGATCGATTCTCTCTATCACCTCAAAAGGTCCAACAAACATGGGTGCCAACTTTCCCTATCTATGTATCCTATGGTGACCCAATCTTGGAAATAGATAGAGGAAAACATTATCACCCACTAAAAATTTGAGGGCTCACCGATGTCTTTCAGCATGAAATTTTCTATACTCTAAGTCCTCACTATATGCTTGTGAATTATCTTAACCTTCTCTGACTCTCTTACATGATGATCGGTCCCAACAACTCTAACTCACCTTCCTCCATATAACATAGAGGTGATCTTCATGTCCTACCAAAAAGAGCCTCATATGGTGCCATCTATATAGTTTACTAATAACTATTGTTATAGGTGAACTCCACAAAATCTAGGTGTTTCTCCCAACACCCACAAAATTATAAGACACATTCCCAAAGAATATCCTCAAGAACTTGTATAGTACATTCCCACTACCCATCTTTTTATGGGTGTAATTCCATATTCAGTAAACCCTGTGTACCCAGTGCCTTCTGTAATCCCTACCAGAAGAATGAAGTAAAACATGAGTCATGGTCCAAAATGACACTCTATGTCACCTCAGGCAGATGAATTATTTCTAGAATATAAACGTCTCCCAACTGATCCACTAAGAAGGTCTCCCATATATAAAAAAATGTTTTACCTTCGATAGTCTATCCATAACCACCCAAATAGCGTCATTATTCTAAGGCTCCCTCAAGAGACCAACCACAAATTCCATGGTTACATCATCCCACTTCCATTCCAGAATAGGAAAAGGTTATAGTAAGCCTCTGGTTCATTAATGTTTGGCCTTCACCTATTGACAGGTGTAACATTGTGTCATGAGACCTACTATTTCATTTTTCATGCATGGCCACCAAAACTATCATCGTAGGTCACAATACATTTTGGTCAAACCCAAATTCCCTGCCCACTTCAAGGAATGAAATTTATGCATCATATCCTCTTGTATACTTGTAGGCACAAAAACACAACCACATACATAGATGATCTCATCCTGATTTATTGTTCAATCAGAAGGTGACTCCCCACCTTCAAGTCTTTCCCTCAAGGTCAACCATTCTGAATCTCCATACTTACTATCTCTAATCTTACTCAAAGGTGTATACTTCACTATAAATGATATGAGAGTGATATTCTAATGGACCTCCTAAACCACAACATGCATATCGTCTAGTAAATTTATCATCTTCCACTCACCACTAAACTTATAATCTACCTAAGTCTAATTTTTCCTACTTAAAACGTCAACGACACTATTTCCATTCTTGGGTGTATATTTTATCTCTAAATCAAATGAATGCATATACTCAACCCACCTCCATTGTTGGAGATTTAAATCTATCTATAAAAATATATACTATAAGTTATTGTTTTCATTGTACATGGTAAAATCTTAACCTAATAGATAATTCCACCAATACTTCAAAGAATAAACCAGTGCTTCCCACTCTAGGTTTTGTGTCGGGAAATTCTGTTCATGTGGCCACAACAATCGAGACCCGTATGATCTCCCTATATCAATACATCTCCAACCCCAATTCCATAAGCATTAAAAAACATTGTATACTCCTCACTTGGATTGAGTAGGATCAAAATTAGTGTGATTTTAAAACTCTCCCTCAACTCCTAAAAAGCATCCTCATGTGCTCTAGACCATTCAAACGTGACTCCCATCTTGGTCATTCCTAAAAGTGGTGCTTCCAATTAGTAAAATTACTGGATGAACCTCTGATAATATCTAGAAAATCAAATAAATATAAGATTATTAAAAAAATTAGGATGCTCCCAAGAAACCATTTCCTGAACACACCTTCCTCTGATATTATGTGACCTAAGAATTGTACCAGATCAATCCATAATTGACACATAGATAGATTTGTGTATATTAGATTCCCTCTCTATGTACTCAAGACGAGGTCAATATTTTGGAAATAATCATCATGAGTCTTGGAGTACACCAAGATTTCATCCACAAACACTACCAAAAACTGATCCATGTATGGGTCCAAGATTATATTCATTAAGGCCATGAACATTGTTAGTGTGTCTATTATCTCAAAAGGCATCAAGAAAAACTCATAAAGTTAATACCTTCTTCTAAAAGTAGTCCTAGGTATATTAATATGTTAAACTCTCAACTGATTATACCCTGATCTCAAGTCAATCTTGGAGAATACACAAACTCCCCTCAACTGGTCAAAAAGGTCATTGATATACGGAAGAGGATATCGGTTCATCATGGTTATCTGTTTCAACTTTTAGTAATCAACATATAAGATTAAAGTATCATCATCCTTATTATAAAACAAGACTAGAGAATACCAAGGTGATGTACTCAGATGAATAAACCCCTTACCAACTCTTCCAGCTGATTCTTAATCTATTGAAGCTATGTTGATGTCTTTCTGTATGGTAGAATGAAAACTAGTTCGAACCCTAGAATTAACTAAATTATAAATTCCATATATCTCCCAGGTGGAATCCCTAAGAATTGTTTAGGAAATACATCTTGAAACTGGTCTACTTTGGGTGGAAAGACATCTTTCTTTTCATCCTCCATTATTCAGTAAGAGACTTGAAACCTTGGTGGTGAGCTCCCCCAATTTCTAATAAACTTGCCCGACATGGCTTTTTTGGATATACCACACTCCATGATAAATATATTTATCACCCTCATGAGACATAAAAGTCACTCTTATATGGTAACAATCAATGTCCGCTTAGTATGTTACTAACCAGTCCATACCCATAATTAGGTCAAATCCTAGTATGTCAAGGATGTAAAGATCCGAACTGAAATGATACTCCCCAACCTCAAGAGAACACCCCTGGCACAAAAAAATTACTATCAACCATACTTCCAAAGGTGTATCTATCATCAAAACCCCACTCAAAAACTTCGCCACTAGGATCAAACCATTCAAAATTTGTGCAGATAAAAAATAATGGGAGGCATCAGTATTAAATAAGGAACTAGCCAGTATATAAGCCACAAGAATAGTACCTATAATTTTTTATAGTCCAAACTCACTATCCAGTATTATAAGCTAAAAATTATGCAACTATCATGCCCCTATTCCTAGTGATGAAATATGAGTCCCCTATGTTGCACCACTCTGCTAATACATGCACTCTTTCCCCAAAGTACCATGTCCACTGCCTCTACTTCCTTGGCTTATGGAACTCCAGCTGCTAGACTGATAAGGTGTATAAGATCCCCTTACCAAAAATTGATTCCTCCTAGTTTCTCCATAATTACCTACCTATCGAAGGATCATAAAAAACCTCTGTAGATGTCTCATCCTTCAACAAGATTGGAACTCTACTAGTGGTTGAGGGCACTTTCTACGAAGGTGACACGGCATACCGCACTGGTTACAGATCACTTGTGTAATAACCTTTGTAACTAGTCCTTCCCCCTGGACACTCTTCTTTACATTTTTCTATTCCACATTATCATAATGACTCTTGTTGCACTCAGAATTCATACCTCATGATCAACATGTAGAAACAACCTATTCTCCAATAGAGGCCTCCTTCAGGTTCCCCTAATAAATGAGATCCTAATTCACCATTTATAAAAACTTATTCATCACCTGGTACTTAATTTCAAATTTAATCCCATCCTAAAACCACTTTTCTACCACAGCCTTATATCCTTCTAATACTAGATCAAATCACTGAAAATCCATAAAGCTTATAGTATAGTCCATCATGGCCATACTCCCCTGAGTCAACCTCATAAACTTATCTGCTCACTCCTACCTGAGCGTCTCAGGGTAAAAGTGCTCCAAGAAGTTTTCTAAAAATTATTTACACTCCATATTATCTAGATATCCATACCAATTCTGGATGTCTTACCAAATATTTTCTTAACCACATTACATGTAAGTATCCAATTTGAATCACTTCTCTAAAAGAGTCTCCAAGTGGTCAAGTATCGTCTAGATGAACTCAATCTAGAATGTAGATACCTAAGGTCCACCCTCTATAGTAAGCTTCAGAGGTTGCTGAAACTGAAACTCCCATTTTAGGTCACACATACTCTTCACAATCCTCTTTGGGTCGCTTTCCATGAACTGCATGAAGCAATCAAGGTTCTCTCGGAATTTCTCTCTGACTTCCTGACCCAGCAATAAAGGTTTCTTGGGTTCTACTACTTGTGGATCATTTCCAACCATAACCACCTATCATCCTATTAAAAAGCGTCATCATAGATTCATATCTCTACAATACCAAACATGAATCTTAGGACACATAACACAAAATTAACACAATTACATGGATTCACATAAATCTGTAACAATTCATTCCCCCAGACCCTGCCTCACAATCAAAACTAAGGCACTACCACTACCCTTAACCATCCTACATCTAGGTCATGGTTAACAAGGGTGAACTAATTATTATATTCAATTTTTTAATTATACTCCCATTTATTCACATATTGAATCATTTTAAAACTTTAAATTCATATTAGAATCCTTTTTCATTTCAATTACTCAAGAAATTAAAAACATTTCAATTTCAACAATTAACTCAGAACTTGTTTTCTCATGCGTGCAAAAAAATGATATATGTCACAATAATTCCTGAGTGCCTAAAATGATGCATGAATACTCATCTCTCTTTCCATTAAAATACATGATTCAAATCTCAGAAAATCTTGTAAACAATAATCATATCACACAACAAGTGCATCACTCGAGGTGAAATATAATCCAAATGTAATAACATGAAACAATAACAACAATCTCACCCTGGGTACATGGATTTTACCCCCATACATGGGTTAGCTACTCCTATGAACGATCTCTTAACCAGAGCCCAACTCATCATATTCCCCTATCTACCTTTTCAAAATAGTAAGATAGAAGAAAAATAAAATAAAATTGAATTTGATACCACTTTGTAATGTTTTAACCTAGGATACACACATCAACGCCCCAAGTCGGTCAGTCAAAAGACCTCAAGAATTCCTCCCCATACACCATAGTTTTTCGGCTAGTATTAAGGGTCTAATGTCGATCATAAGAAGACTATACCCTCTATATCAAAGTATCATAACAGTGGAAATAAATAAGAATAACCAAATAATATAACCAATAAAAAAACTAAACCAATATCACATAAATACTAAAATAGGAAATACGATGTCAAAAGCTAACAATAGATAAGTCATGGAAAAGACATGTCAAGTGTCAATATGAAAAAAAAATAAGTAAAGACACTGATAACTCCTAAATCGGGGCATGAATCCCATCTAGTTGCCTCAACCATGCTCCATCCCAACTTATACATATAATATAGGACTCTTATCCGAACCTACAAACAAGAAATCTATTCGGGTACCAATCAGGTATCCCAAGTAGGGTGTTTTTACAACATAGTAGTCCATCACCAATGAGATATAAATAAATATCTAGTCAATAATAGTGTATGTAGTTGTATAAAGAGTAAAATACAAGAAATAAAATAAATAGTTTACATAGATTCAATTATTCTTTATTTAACTGCATAAACCCCTTGGTTCCCAAGGACACCTGAACCTTGCTACTTACTTTGGACCATGCTAGAGTTTGAACTATATCACAATTACATGGTTATCAATTATCATTTCATTTCAATTCATATTACATCCAATTGGAACCATAGTCCAATTCCAACATTTTGGACCTATGACTCCATCTATAGTACCCCATGGGTATTTGAATCAGTAGCTTTTGTCTCACAAATCAGTTATAAATCAATCACATAAATGGGAATTTGAAGCATTAGTCCATGTCCAACACTCATATATTAGTTTTTCACTATGGTATTTCGAAAGAGTAGTCCATGTCCCGCGCACATTTATCAATTTATCACTATGTTATTTTGAAGGAGTAGTCCATGTCCCACACATGTTTATCAATCAATCACACAATTCACATATATCACAACAATCAAGATTAAATAAAATTAATCCTTTCACCAATATTTCACATCATGTTACCATCACAATTTATCACAACAAATCATGATTCAATACTTTTGTCACACGAAATAATTTGTGCAATTCACTATTAAACCATTTTGAAATATTCAATTCATATAGCCGTTTAACCCATTAAGGCCAAGTCAACCAACTCATAATCCTCATTTTCAATTAATTCATAACACAATAATTTACCAAATTCAAAATCCTAATTTCCAAAAAATTCAAAATCACAAGATCCTATTAATTAATTGACCAATTAATTAATCTAATTCAACCAATTTCAATTTCCCTAATTTAACTCAAGTCATTATGACATGGAAATTAAATTAAATCAATTCAATCATAAATGAAATTTCCATATCATGAAAATTCATAATTTTAAAATTAAACACATATAATTAAATCAAGACTACGTGATTTTCAATTTAGATGACCTACCTCAAAATTGATGACAAACGCTCTCCAATGGAAATCCCTAATTGAAGAAAAATAACCAAGATCACGACGAAGAATGAGATCTAGACCTAAAACATAAATCCAAGATAAAATAGATAGTATCTATCAAAACCTAGATATATATATATATATGTTACCAATAGAGGAAAATCATCCCCCTTTTTATATAGAAAGAGATATTGGATAAAAATGAAACCAAACATAATTAAAATATCTTACTTGGAGAGGTGCAGATCTTAAATATGTGCTTTGATTTTCAATTAATGGAGTTCAAAAGGCCTTAAAATCTGCCTAGGGGCCTCCAAAAATGAGAGAAATCATTTAGGGTCGAGTTGGGTTGAAATAGGGTGAATACTGAGGGTTTTGGAATTTTATAACCAATTTTCAAATTAATTAAACCTGCGTGAATGGTTTTCTGGGTAGGGGTGCATGGTTTGAAAAACCATGCACCTAAATTGTGTGCCAATTCTAGGGGTGCACAGATACTCCTAAGAGGGATCACAGTTTGAAAAACCATATGTCATCCGTGAAATCCTTATCTATCAGGGTTCATATAGTTTGTGGGGTAGGGCGCATGGTTTGGGAAAACTGTGATCCAACCGTGTAGTTCCCAATACCCTTCCAAAAAAAACAACCAAATTTCTCCCAAACACTCCCAAGATAAAACCCAACCAACATATACTCAAAATAAGGGAAAATATTTTCTGGAAAAAAAGATCATGATATATCTATAAAAGGTTGGTATCTTGAATTTTTTAATATTTAAAATAGTTATTCATATATCACCTTTCGATCTTTAAACATGTCAAAAACTAGTTCATCATAATTTCCATTTTCATAAGTCGTATTCATGTCTCTCACCTAATAAAAATGGAATTAACTAATCATTGAAAAATAATGATTATTCAATATTCAATGATCTTAGAATTTTGAAATTAAATCCACTTAGTGGGAATTGATTTGGCCATAGTCAATTTTGTACAAAATAGAGAACCGAAAGTTCGAACACCAAATAATAAAATCAAACTATAATCATTTAACATATTTGTATCATATGGTTATAAAATTTTAATAAAATGGTTATTATTTTTATATTAACGTTATGAGATAATTTATTAATATGGTTATTTTTGTTATATTGTAGGTTAGAGTGCATTTAGACAAAGAATAAATTAATTTAATGTTTTTCTATCTAAAATTACTCTCATTGAGAAATGTTTTTTATTATACACCTAATTTCATTTTATGTTGTATATTATAACTAATTGAGTTGTTATATCATGAAATAAATTTTATTCATGGTAATTTAACTTTAATTTTAAGCTCTCTATTTCAAGAGGTTTTGATTTATATGATCCTTAATTTTTAGGGTATTTATTAACTCAAATCACATTCATTCAGATATAATTAGTCTCTATGTACATATTTCATATAAGTTGGGTAAATTATACCATATGATAGTTTTATGTGGTATTTTCTCTTGAATTATAGTGATTTATATTTTGACTACATAATCCAATTTTTAAAATTTTCTTACATTATGAACTACGTTATTTGTAAGGGGCCTTGGTAAATAAAGTTTCTTTCTTAGAGTTATATAATTTAATTTTAACTTAGAACTTCAATATTATATTTATTAATTGATTTAACTTTTTATAATATTTAATCTATTATATTTGTAGGTAAAATTCATTTTTTTATTTATAGTTTTTAACTTTTTCTCCTCTCACCTAATACTATAACATTATCAAGAACGAACATCCATCTATTAATTGTATTTTTATTTAAATTCCATATTTTACTACCCACCAATGTTATCCTATATTTTTTGGATTGTTAACCTGAATTATATTATATTGTTCTCATAATTTTATTTACCTATTTTTAAAAGAAAATTTTTATACTATTTATATGATTTGGGTTTTCAAACAATGGTATTTCAAAATATTTAAGAAAAAATGGGTTTTTGACCATTAAAAATCAAATGTTTTATATTTCAAATCACATTTTCTAGACAAATTTTATGTATTTTCAAGGATATTTTCTTTTTAAATCTTTATAATAAGGGTTTAAAAATTCTTCTCTTTCCCTTCGCAAAAATATTTTTGAATGTAATTTTTATTTCATCTTTTATAATAATGTTTTAAAAGGTTTTGTAAAAAAATTTGTAGTTTCACTACTATTTATCCTCCAAGGTTTATCTTTCATGAAGTGATATTTTGATCACACTATATATGTTATTATGATATAATATTTTTTGAAAAATAATATTTTTTCTTGATATCCTATGATTTCATAAGTTTAGGTTATGTGATGTTTTTCAAAGGCTTAAGAAACCTATTCTTTTTCTATGGGAACATTATGATATGATGAATGATTTTTTTCAAATGGCATACATATGTATGGATGATTTATGGTTGGGGTACTATATTACCCTCTAATGAATTGGTTATGGTTTTATACTTTGTGAGTTAAATATTCTTACCCTGAATGCAAATTATATTAGATATGTTTGTAATATTAATCATGAATATGTTATAGAAGAGAAACATTAATAATATTGAACATGAAAATGATGTAGATTAGATATGTTCACAAGATTTAGTGTGAACACAAAGTGTACTAGCTATATTCACAATGTTATGAATACCTACTATTATTACCATGTTATAATTTTATGTTACATGATTATGCTATGATTCATGGAACATATTTATTATATCATGTTTACACACTCTTTTTACATTTTATATGTTTTTATTTTGAGTTTTCATGCCCTTCCATCATGACTTATGAAAAAATATTATTGTCCTATTTTTTTTAATATGATATTTCTTCCATGTTTGTGATTTATATGATTATTGTGATATAACCCATGAAGACATGTTGATGAGTTTTTTCTCTTACTAAGCATTTGATCTCACCCCTTTCTTATGTTTTAATTTCCCTGGGTTATGAAGATAAGTATATCTTTTTGAGAATTATATAAGGGATTCTAGGGGAGTTATATTATGATGAAATGTTCACATGTATCATAAAATAAGTTTCTCATGTAGTTACTACGCAAAGACACTAAACCTTTTGTTCCTCAGGTTGTGTGACTGTTTTGAGATGTATTATCTAGAACATGGAATCAATGTTTTATTTATTTATGTTTGGCTTGGGTATTCATAGTTTGTATCAAAATAGGGTTTAAATATTTTTAAGGATTTGTCTAGATATATTAGGGATTTGGATAAAATAACTTAAGTAAAAATCCTAGAGAAAATTATAATGGATAAGTATAAGTATAGGATAACATCTTAAAATTTTGGTAAATTAAATATTTTTTTTGCATTTATAAGTAATTAAATCCAAATCTAGATACTAGAAAGTAGATTTTTTTATGAATTTATTTACCTATGGGTAATAACCCCAAATTAGGTGTGTTGTTTATTAACACAACTATGACCTTATTCAAGAAAAATATTTCTTTCTAAACACTTGGCTATACAATCTTAATGGACATGATTTGGTTAATTCACATGTTATTTTTAAACCATTAAAAAGGATTGGAATGTATTATTATGAAATTTTATTATGATTCCCTAATAGGAAAATTATCATGGAACACCAATGATTATATGAATAGATTCATAGGTTGAAATAAAAGTATCATATTTTAATAAATACAAAGGTTTGATTAGAGAATACATCCTTAGATTGAGATTTTTATATTCATATTTTGGATATTTTCATAAAAAAATTGGCTTTTGTTTTTAGTTAAGATGGGGTCAAAAAATGAATTTAAAGATGATACCTATCTAGAAACCCCCCATGTCCTATAATAAAGTAAGTTAGAATACTTAAATGGATGAACCCTATTATATGATGGATATGATGGAAAAGTGAGTTTTCTATTCTTACCTAAGGTAATGAGTTCGATATCCAAATAGAAAGTAAATCTTGATTCTCTTAGATATTATGATTAGTAAAGTTATATTTATCTATATAGTTTTGTAATATCCAAAAAGTTATAGGATTATGTAAAACATATAAGGATCATTATTCAGTTTTTTTCATTAATGGTTTGAAATCACATATTAAGTGGCATTAATAACCTTGCGAAATGAATTTATGGAAAGGTTATATTTTTTTAGATAACTATTGAAGAACACATGTTTTAGGTATGGATATGTTTTAGGTTTGGTATATATTTTATGTCAATATAATAAAGGGTTGAGTGATTTTGAAAATAAATGTTGTTTAGTATAGATATCCATATTATTAATGATAATTAATGACCTTTTTAATTAATTTCATCACTTTTTTGGATTATGGTAAATATGTACCAGTGTGTGATTTTATATCATTTAAGGGATTAAGATACTGTTAAATTCTAGTTGGATATATAATTTCCATATTGTTTAATTTATTTTATATTCTAATGGTTTTGGGGAAATTATGTTATGGATAATATATGGTTGTGGTATATACATACTTGGGTATAGGATTGTATGAAAGGATAATGTTGTTTGAAGAAAGATAAGTAACATGATATAGCCTATGAGAGTAACATAGATGTCATATTAGATGTTATACCCTGAATTTTGAATATGTTAAGAATATACCCATCTACTTTATTCAATGACTGATAATTAAAATTGTGAGGATGTAATTAATTTAATGGAGGAGAATGTAATGACCTGAAATTTTAAACCTTGTAAAACTGATGTTATATTTGATAAGTTATGTTACATATTACAAAAAATGTAAATGAATCACAAAAAAATTAAAACTAAATTATTATAAAATATATAATAAATACTAAGAGAGTAAACCATTAATAGATATTTCCTTTGGAAGATAAATAATTAATATGAGTTAATACTAAAAAAAATCAATAAAACTCATTTTCTTTATATTATGTAATTTATTTTAAAAACAAAATTTAAAAATTATATTATTTAAATTTGATAATATAAAATTAATTTTTTAATTATTCACATAAAAATTTATTTAATATGAATTTTTGAGTTTTTTTCTAAAAAATGTTTATTTTTAGTCAAAAAATAAGGTTTTTTCCAAAATTGTATTTTATATGATTTTATCATTGTATAAGAATATAAAAGAATAATAAAAAAACTTTTAAGTAATAAAATATTTATTTAATAAAAAAATTATACATTTTAATATATATTTTTAACTAATAAATTTTATTCCTAACATTTTTAGTACTAAATTAAAATGTTTCTTTAATAAAAATTAGGTTTTGGTCATTTCTTATAATGAAGTGTTTTTATGGAGAAATTATGTTTTAGATTACGTTAAATTTTTTTATTTTTTACAATAAACCATTTTATGTCCTAAAAATAAGTATCTAGGATAATATTATGTTGTACAAAAAAATTAAACTTAAAAATGAATTTTACTTAAAAAAATTATGATTTATGTTAGTTTTTTTAAAAATTAACATTTAAAACCCTTAAAATTTTACTTTGGAAAAAATATTTATAAAATTTAAATCAGACATTTCAAATTAGGTAAAAGGTCTAATCTTAATTATTTCATTAATTAAATGGATTAAAAATTAATTACAAATGAAAAAAAGTAAATTACAGTTAAAGATAAAAATTTAAAATAAAAAGACTAAAATCACTCTAGGTTGTCACTAAAATGAGTGTATAAGAATAATATATTCCCCCACACACTTTCCCAGCACTTTTTTAAATTTTTTAGTAATTGAACTTTCAAAAGTAACATTACATTTTGGAAAATATAAAGGCCACTTAAAAGACTACCAAAATATTGACTTATAAAAAGGTAACATTTACACTGCTTTATGAATCACCTTTCATTTGAATTTATCCTTTAAACTCTTTCAATTTTATTCTCATATAAACCTCTATAATATCCATAAGCTTCTGGTCACCTTTGGTTTATTGAAGGACTTCATTTGATAGGAATTTTTCAATAGAAAACTCGAGCTTCCAACGTCAGGTTTTCATTCATTTACTCTTATTTTACAATAATCCTTCCTAAATAATCTTTAAAATTATTAATATAATGAAATAATTATAATTATTATACATAATTTTCCTTTTAATAATTTAACAATAATTATTGATTGCTTTACATCAACTGAAAGAGTCCAAAATATCGTTCGTGTGTACGTGTGGACTACTGCCTCCATGATGTGATGTGTTTCTTTTTTCATCACTACCTATCAAGGCAGGTATCGTAGATGGATTTTATGAATAAATATTTTTTATATATAATAAATAAAACTATTCAATTATAATTTTTCATATGCCATCATTTTTCTATTCATTGAGAAATGGGATTTCTAATCATGCATAAGAAAGACTACCACCTCTATAAACAACGAATTTTTTTTTCCATCATCACCCATCATTTATGGATAATAAAATGGATTTAATGATCTTATATGTTTTTTATTAAATTTTTATGATTCTTTATATGTCACATTATTATAATCTAAGTGCATCCTCTTTCTCATTAAATCACTATTGCACATTTCCATTTGGGACGACTTTACCACCTATGTAAATGATGTCATAAAAATTATATTTGAATAATTATAGGATTTCATATAATAATAATATCATCTAATAAGTATTTTTTTTAATCCTATAATTTTTTGTTAATATTTAAAATATTTATTGATATATCACATTTCGAACGTTAAACACATCGAAAACTAGTTCATCGTGATTTCAATTTTCAAAAGATGTATTCATATCTTTCACATAATGAAAACAATACATAATTATAAATTTTAAAATATTTATTATTATATATTTAATTATAAAATAATTATTAACTTGATACCACTTACTAAGAATCCATCCCATCTTCAAAAAGTTTGTACGGAACAAATAACTATAATTTCTTACACTTGATAATGAAAACAAACTATCATCGATTAATATATTTGAAACATGTGGTTATAAAATTATTAAAAAAATGGTATTATTTTTATTATAATTTTATTATATAATTTATTAAGTTAGTTATGTTCATTATATAGGATTTTATATCACATTTTGACTAAACAAAAATAAAAGTAAGAGTTTTCCACCTCAAATTTCTATCTTTGATACATGTTTTTTATTAGGCACCTAATTTATTTTTTATGGTGTATATAATACCTAACTAAGTTATTATTTCATTAAATACCTCTTATTCATGGTAATTTAAGATAAATTTCAAGATCCCACTTTCAAATTTTTTAATTTAAATCCTCCTCAAGTGGTAAGGATTTTTGTTAACTCAATTATCATTCATTGTGTAATAATTGTTCTTCTTGAACATATTTCATATAAGTTGGGTAAATTATACCATATGATTATATTATGTTTTAATTTATCATAACTTCTAGGTACTTACATTTTTATCACATAATACCCTTTTCAAAAGTTTCTTACTTTATAGAATATGTTGTCTGCAAGTGACTTTGGCAACTCAAATTTCTTTCTTTGATTTATATGGATTATTTTGAACTTAACCTTAAATATTATTTTATTTAATTTATTTCACATCATATATGATGTTATATTTTATATTTTTATGGTAAATTTATATTTTTATTTAATGTTTCCTAATTTTTTCTTCTCTTACCTAAAATTTTAATTTTATAAACCAGGAACCTCCATCTCTTAATTAACTCTTGGTTTCAAGTCCATATTGTCCTTCCCACCAATGTTATCTTCCATTTTGGGAAAGCTAATATGAATTATTTTCTATAATTCTCCATATTATATTTACCTATTTTTAAAATGAAAAATTAATCATCCTTATATGGTGTGGGATTTCAAATATATTTATTTCAAAATATTTTTAAAAATGGGGGTTTTCATTCTTTCACAATCAAATTTTTTATCATCAAATCTATTTTTTATAACATTTATATATTTTCAATGATATTTTATTCATAAGTATTTATAATATTTTTTTCATGATTATTCACTTTCCCTTCACAATAATTATTTTGAATGTAATTTTTACTTCATCTTTAATAGCAATGATTTAAATGTTTTTGTGAGAACTTTAGTATTTTCACTTCTATTTACCCTAAAAGGTTTATGTTTCATGAATTGATGTTTTAATCACCATCAATATGTTATTATGATATTATTAATTTTGAAAAATTAGATTTTTTTAAATACATTGATTTATTAAGTTCATGTTTTTTAATGGAATTAAAAGGTTTAAGAAACCCACTCTTTTTTTAAAGGTTCTTTATAATGTAATGAATTATTTTTTTCAAGTGGCACACATATGTATGGATGATTGATATTTGGGGTCCTATATCATCCTAAAATGAATTATTTAATTCTTTATACCTCATTAGGATAAGATATTTAGTGTTTAGTTTCTATGTTCATAAGATTAATCAATAACATGAGAAATATTAACTACATCTACAAGATTAAGTGTGAATAGGATGCATATTACAAGAATTCACAACATTGATCATGAACATGATGGAGATTCGTTACATTTGTAGGAATGAACATGAACACTATGTGGATTATTTGTGTTCAAAGTGTTATAGATACATATTATTATTCCTATACCATAAATATATGTTATATAGTTATGTTATGTTATATGGAACATGTTTATTATATCATGTTTCTATAATCTTTTATCATGGTGTATATTGTTCTTTTGAGTTTACATTTTATTCTATCATGAATTATGAAAAACTATTATTGTCCCATGTTATTTTTAATATTATATTTCTTTTTTTCATGTTTTCACTCATTCTTATGGTTTAACCCTTGACGAAATGTTAATGAGTTTTTTTCCTTACTGAGTGTTCAATATCACCACTTTATTATGTTTTCCTTTCCCCAAATTATGAATAAAAGTAGAACTTTTGGGATGTATAAAAGGGATAATATTGGTTTTAAATTAGATATAAATGTTAACAAGTATAATAAAATAAGTATCTTCTGTATATGATCCTCAAAGAGATTAAACCTTTCAAACCTCAGGTTGTGATACTATTTGTGAGATGTATCATCTAAAACATGTAATTAATGTATTATTTATGTATATTTATATTGTTTCACAAATGTTGGTATCAAAGGAGGGTTTAGTTATTTTTTAGGATTAGTCTTGATATATTGGTAATTAAATACATGATAACTTTAGTAAAATTCGAAGGGGTATATCTGAGAGACAAGTATAGGTATATACCAATATCTTGAAATTTTGGTTAAGTATTGTTTGTGTATTTTTAGTATAAATAAAATGTGTGTCTAGATACTAGAAATTGGATATTGTTTTGGCATAGATATTCCTAAGGGTAATAAACCAAAAGAGTTCATGTTGGCATTAACTCAACTATGTCCTAGTACATGATAAATCTTTACTACACACATGGAAGAAACTCTTAGGGGATATTATTTAGTTAATTCATATGTTATTTATAAAACATTATAGAGGATTTTAACATATTATTATGAAATTTTATAATGATATCCTAATAGGAAATTACCATGGAACACCGAGGATTAAATTAAGAGAGTTATAGTATGAACTAAAAGTATCATATGTTAAAAAAAGGCTCCATTGGAGAAAACATCCTTGAATTTTGGTTTTCATATTCCTATTTTTGGATATTTTTATAACCATCTTGATTTTAGTTTCTTGTTAAAAATGATCACAAAAATGAAGTCAAAGAAGGTACACATCTAGAAACCCCTGTGTATTATATACAAACAAGAAAGAATTTATATATAGATAAATATTATTATATACTTGATATGATAGAAATGTGAGTCTTCTAGTCTTTCCAAAGGTAATGTAGTTGATATCCTAATATAGATTAAATCTTGATGCTCTTAGAAATTTTAATTAGTGAAGTGATATTTATTGATGATATTTTGGTATATTAAAATTTTTATTAAGTATTTTTTGAATAGTCTAAGGATAATTATTTATTAATTTTTAATTATTGGATGGAAATCACAAATTAAATGGTATCATTAACCTTGAGAAATTCTTTTAGGGAAAGGTTATATTTTTTGAGATAAATATTGAAGAACACATGTTTGAGGGATGGATAAGTTTTAGGATTAGTATAAGTTTGATGTTGAGATAATAAAGGATTGGGTGATTTTGGAAATTCATGATATTTAGTATAGATATCATTTTTATTGAATATAATTCAAGATATTTTTGGTTAAGTTCAAAGAAATTTTCGATTGTAGTATATATTGACTTGTGTGTTATTTTATACCATTTGATGCATTAAGATAGTATTAACTTCTGAAAGGATATATTGTTTCTCCATGGTTTAATGTCTTTGAAATTCAAATAGTTTTTTTAAAAGTATGTTATGTAGGATATATAAAAATGGTATATACATAATTGGGTATAGGATTGTATGAATGGATAATATTTTTTTAAACCATAACTAACTAGATATATACTAAGAGAGTAAGTTTAATATTATAACAGATGTTATCATCTGAATGATTAATATGATAAGAATATCATCACCCATTTTATTCAATTATTAATAATTAAAATTGTGATGACATAATTTTTTTAAGGGGGTGAAAATGTAATGACCCAAAATTCTAGACCATGAAAACTGATGTTATGTTTGATAAGTTTCATTACATGATACACCCAATGTAAATGAATCATAAAATATTATAATAAATTTATTAATAAAGATATAATAAGCACTAAGTTGGTAAACCATTAGAATATATTACCTTTGGACGATAATTAATTACTATGAGTAAATATTGAAAAAGGTTATTTTTAATAAAAGTTGTTTCCCTTCTATTATCAAATTTATTTGAAAATTTAAATTTAAAAATTATAGAGTTTAAATTTAATAAAATAAAATTTGTTTTTTAATTCATCACATAAAAAATTATTTAGTACAAAGTTTTTATTTTTTCTGAAAGTGAATATTTTTAGTTAAAAATATATATTTTTCAAAAACTATAATTTTTATGATCTTATCATTATGTAAGTGTATCATAGAATATTAAAAAACCATTTAATAAATAAAATATGAATTTATGGAATATAATTACTCATTTTTATATATTATTTGAACTTATATAACATATGTCCAATATTTTTAGAACTAAATTAAAATGTTTATTTGATAAAAAAAAATTCCAGTCTTTTATTTTAATTAAGTTTTTTATTGTGAAATTTAGTTTTCCATTGATTTAAAATCCTCATACCTTTTATTTGTTTTATAATAAAAATAATTAATAAAATTAAGTGTATATTATATTCTTTTCTTGTCTAAATAAAATTAAACATAAAAACACAATTTTCGTAAAAAAACTATTATTACGCGTTATGTGTATTAATTTTAAAATTAACATTTCAAAACCTTAAAAATTATTTGGTAAAATGATTTAAAAAAATTAAATCATAGGGATCAAATTAATTAAAAATTTCAATATAATTTTTTTCATTTATATTACTTACAAAGTTTAGAAATTATTTACCAGAATTAAAGTAAATTAGTGTAAAAGTTAAAATGTCTAAAGAAAATGAATGAAAACACTCTAGATTATTTCCATAATTGATGTATGATGAGAATCTCAACCCACACACACTTTTAATCCACTATTTTTATTTTGGATCCATTGAACTTTTAATAGTAACATTATATTATTTAATATGTAATGGTTACTTCCAAAATTACCCTTCTCTTCACTTATAAAATAGTAACACCTCCACCACTTCAAGTAGCACCCCTACTTAAAATTTATCCTTATAAATCAGAAAATTTTATACTCTTATAACCCTCATCCACATTAATAATCCTCGGGTCAGATTTACTTTTCTTAAGTCCTTTATTTTTAAGGACATTTATAAAAGAAAACATCAGCTTTCAACGTGAGTAATACATTCACTTACACTTTTTTTATCATACTTCCCAAATAAACTATAATTTATTAATATAATTAAATAATTTTGATTATTATACTTAAATTTAATTAAATTAATCTAAAAATAATTATTCATTTCATTTCATCCACTTAGTGTTACTAAAACATCGATCATGTGTACATATAGACTACAGCTTACACGATGCAATGTGGTTTATTTTTCATTACCACCTATAAAGGATGGTACAAATGATTAATTTAATGAATAAATATGTTTTATATGTCATAAATGAAAGTTTAAAATGATAATTTTTCATATACCATCATTTATTCCATTCATTGAGAAATGGGATCATTAATCATGTGTGCGGCGGACTACTACCTCCAAGAATAAAAAATTTCTCTAGTCATAACCATATATCATTTATGGTTATTATAATGTATTTAGTGAGGATATATTATTTTTATTACATTTTTGATATTCTTTATATTTCACACAATCACTATCTAAATATATATCTTTTCTCATTAAATCATTATAACACATTTCCATTTGGGTCGATTTAACCTCTTATATAAATGATTTTATAACGATTATATCTTAAATTATTATGGGACATAATATAATGGTAATATCATATAATAATTTTTTATATAATATTTTTTATTTTATTTTTGGAAAAAAAATTAAATGTTTAATGTATTTATTAATATATCACATTTTGATCATTAAACACGTCGATACTAGTTCATTTTGATTTCTATTTTCACAAGATTTATTCATGTGTTTCAAAAAATTAAAATGGGGCATAAATAATCATTGAAAAACAATTAGTATTATATATTTAATGATTTTTTAATGGTAAAATTGAATCTACTTAAAATAATTATCTCATCTACATGATGTTTGAATGAAACAACCAATCAAAAGTTTTAACACCCGACAATCAAAACAAACAATAATCAATCAATATATTTGTTACATATATTTATAAAATAATTTTGTAAATGGTATTATTTATATATTAATGTTATTATATAATTGATAACTTTAGTTATGTTCACTGTACATGTGGTTATAGTTCATTTAAAATAAGAAAAAATAAAGGTAAGGGTTTTTTGTCTCGAACTCCTCTCTTTGAGACATGTTTTCTATTACGCACTTAATACAATTTTGGGGTGTGTATTATACATAATTGGGTTATTATATAATTAAATAAAATCTATTCATGGAAATTTATGTTTAATTTAAATCTCTCTTTTTTAATATGTTTTAATTTAAATTATCCTCAAGTTGTAAGTTTTTTTAACTCAATTCCTATTCATTAAGTTAAAATTGTTCTTACTGAACATTTTTCATATGATATGGGTAAATTATACCCTATGATTGTTTTATGTTTTATTTTCCATTTAATTTTTTTAATATAAATCTTTACAAAAAATTCCCCTTTTCAAAATTTTCTTACTTCATGAACTATGTTTTCTATATGGGACTTTAGTAACTCAAATTTCTTTATTTTTAGTTATGTGGCTTCTTTTACACCTCAGTCATCAATATTATATTTCTTAATTGATTTCCCATTTTATATAATGTTATATATTATCTTTCTATAGAAATTTTCTCTTTTGATTCATAATTTTCAACTTACATTTTCCCTCACCTAAAAATATACCTTTATCAAGAACGAACCTCCATCACTTAATTAGCTCTTTATTTCTAGTCTACATTTTATATCCCGCTAATGTTATCAAAAAATTTGGCAAAAAATATGAATTATTTTATATTAATCTTATATATTTATTTACCTATTTTCAAAATAAAAAAAACTATACTCCTTTTATGATGCTTGTTTTCAAACAAAGGTATTGAAAAATATTTAAAATAGTGGATTTTCCATCCTTTCAAAATTGATTTTCTTATCTTTCTCTCCATATTTTTCTAATAAAATTCATGTATTTTCAAGGATATTTTATTTATAAATATTTATATTTAGTTATTAAAATTATTTTCTTTCCCTTCAATTTTTTTTGAAATTAATTTTTACTTTATCTTTTATAACAATGTTTTGAAAAAAAATGAAATCTTTTATATTTTCACTTATAATTACCCTTGAATGTTTATCTATAATAATTTGATGTTTTTATAACACTATATATGTTATTTTTACAAGGTTCATTTAATATAATAGGATTTTTTCCCTCTATATCCAATTATTTTATAGGTTCATATTATGTAAGGTTTTTTAAAGGTTTAATAAACCAGTTCTTTTTTAATGGGTTCCATATTATATGATGAATAGTTTTTTTACTATGGAAAAAATATGTATATATAATTTATGGTTGGGGTCCTATATTATCATCCAATTCATTGGGTAAGGTTTTATACCTCACTATACAAATATGTTTACTGTGATCATGATGAGGATTAACAAATTTCACAAGATTAAGCATAAAAACAACGCATATTTTCTACATTCACAATATTAAGAATGAACATGATGTGGATTAGCTAAATTCTCAATATTTAGGATAAACACAATTTTTATTAGCTACCTTCACAAGAATGTGTATAAACATGATGTAGATTAGTTGTGTTAACAAGGGTATGAATACTAATTCTTATACCTATATTATAATTATATGTTATATAATTAATTTATTCTCCATGGTACAGGTTTATTATATCATGTTTTTATAATATATTTATTTGTTTTATGTTGTTTGTTTATGTTTACATTCCCTTCAATCATGACTTACGGACAAATCTTATTATCCTATGTTTTTTTAATATGATATTTCTTCAATGTTCATGTTTTCTTGCATTCTTATGATCTAACCCTTGATGACGTGTTCATGGGTCTTTTCCCTTATTTAGTTTTTGTGCCCAACTCTTTATTATATATTATATTCCCTTGGTTATGAAGATAATTACTACTTATGGGAAGTCTATAAGGGAGACTAGTAGAGAATGAATTATGGATAATTGTTCACAAGTATCGTAAAATAAGTTTCATATGTTGATAATATTGAAGTACACTAAAACTTTTGGCCCTTAGGTTATGTTTCTATTTGTGAGATGTATTATCTAAAACATGGAATCGATGTATTATTTATGTGTTGAAATCCACCTTTTATTACATTATTTTAACCATAAATACTTTAAAAAAAATTACATAAATAACTCCAAAGGAAATTCTTAATTTTAATATCTTCGAAACAAGGCACATATTAGAATCCATATATGGTACAAGAATGGAAATATAAAAAAATTTAAAATTACCTTGAAAGGATTACTTATTATCCCATCCTTGATAATCCCACTACATTGGATTTCTTAAGGAAATTTATCAAATTAAAGGGTGAGAATAAATCCCAGTAAGGGATAAAAAATGTAAGAGTACAACATAGGTGATAAATTAAGAATAACATAAAAATATGTACATAATACCATGAGTTATAACATAAGTACATGAACATAATAACATGTGTCATAACAAGTAAATGTGGCTACAAAATAAAAAATGAGAAATTCATAAACATATCACCATAGATCGTCACTAAGGTGTTGTAAAAAAATATTATAAAGGATGTTGAACAATATATCATAAAACTTTAACAAGGTTTGATTCCAAGAAATAAGGAATATTTCATCCCTAGAGATTACTTATTTACCTAGTGCATTAGAGTGTTGTCAGAGCACACCCTTTATATGTCTAATATTATGTATCCTACATCGATAGAATATCATAAGTTTATAAAATTTATAACCCATTAGTAGGGAATGTGGTTTACAAACATGAATATACCAAACAAATATTTTAATGATAAATCTAAATGAACACCCTTTAATGAAAATAGGGTTGGGTATTCATGATGTTGAAAACATAGCTTGGAAAATCAAGGGTCTATTTTGGAAGCACAAGAGGTATTCAAAAAGGATCTTAAAATGTGTTTAATGATAGGTAAATTAAATATCTCATTAACAATACATAATATATACAATAATAGGTCTATTTAAAATCAATTTACAATATAATAAATTGGGAAAGAAAATACTTATACGAAATAGATCTTGAATTGAAAGAGTGGAGGAAGAGATCCCCTACATTGAGAGGATGCTTCTTAAAGCTAGAGAGAGACTCCTTATAACGTTATAATCACCTTGGAGATACAATTTATAGATTAATTTAGATTGGATTCATTCTAAATGTATTTTTTTGGAATTTGAAGATATAATGGAGGGTATTTATACTTGAGTCGGGGTAGTTTTAAGTGATTAAATAATGATTATGTTTTTGTATTTAAGGCTAACCACTTGTGGGTGGAATTAATTTCAACAAATGTGGTTGATAATTCATGTTGGAAAATTTGGCTAAGAATGTTCCAAGACTCTAACACCCATTTAAATTTGTCATTTTTAGTTTTCTTTTTTCTTTTCTTTCTAACTTTAAGCTTTTACATTATTTTACTAATACAACGTTAACTCTTTTTTTACCATAGTAGTTTTTTTGTTCCTAAAATTAAATTTCCATTATTAACTAGTTTGGAATTTTTAATTAAAAAAATCAATATATCTTACTAGATTTAATTTATAATAGTGATAATAATTAATTCTAATGTGATATGTGTATAACTCTTAAAATCAGTATTTTTAGGAAACATAAAATAATGGTTCTCAAAATATTAAGCATGTGTTTATAAATTTAATTCATTACATAATATTTTATTCCATAAATAAATTTTAATCAAGATAGAGGATTATAAAATTTTAAATCATCATCATACCATGATTATATTATAGGAGTTATGTTATTTTTATAGTAAAATGGTATTTTCACTTTTTACCCTAAAAATATTTTTTATAAAATTACCATAAATTCTCACTAATATAATTTCAATGTTCTGATTCCAAAAATGATATTTATTTTTTAAACATAGTACTCTAAATATGATAATTTTAACTCTTTAATAAATAACCTTATTTGTTGAAAATTTACAGTTTTTATGACATACATAGTTTTCTGAACATTGTAAAAATTAATTAGAACTTCGTTAATTTATGTTATCATATAAAAGTGTTTTATAAGATAATTTCAATGAAAATAAAATTTATTTAAAACATATAAATTTATCATAAAATATAATTATAATTAAAATTAAATGTTTTATAGTTCCCAAAAAATCATAATATAATCCTAGCGGTTACATTATTGTTCCAACGTTAATAATAAATAACTATCTTATTGATTAATGCTTGTAATGCCCATTGGCCATATTGGAAAATGCTCAAAATTTTGGATGTCCATATTTCCCTATAAATACACCATCCTTCTTAGTTCATCATTTACTACTTCTCTTACAATGTTTGTTACATGTCCTTGGATAATGATTATTTTTTTCTTAATGCTTCTTTTTATTTATAAAGTATTTATAGAAATATCGATCTTTATGGAGGTATTAAATCCTATGGAGTTCCTTTTTGTGAATATATTATTCTTCTATGTATATATCATTTCACTATTCTATATTTTTGTAACCCATATCAATACATGATGTGTAAAGTTCTTATGAAATATAATAGCATCTCTATGTGGAACTATTGTAAAAAATATATAAAAATTATTGAAGACAATAATTATTTTATTATAATAAGAATATTTCAAGTCACTACATTCTAACCCCCCCCATGTAATTTCACCCTAAAGATTTCATTTTACAAACTAAGTTGAAAATAGGTGATTGTACTTCTATTCCATGGCTTCCTCTACTTCCCAAGTTTCCTCCTCGTATTTAGAGTTTCTCCATAGTACTTTGACTATATGAGTTTTCTTGTTGTGTATAAATTTATCTCTATAGTTCAAGATATTCATTGGTTTCTTCTCATAAGAGAGATCAATATATAGTTGTACCACCTCTAAATTCAATTCATGTGAGGGGTTAGGTATGCACTTCCTTGATAGGGATTCATAGAATATTGTGTGTACTTGAGACAGGGTTTGTGGGAGTGCTAGTCAATATTCCACATATCATATGTGATCAAGAATCTCAAAAGGGCTAATGTATTTGGGAATTAACTTTCCATTCTTCCAAAATTTCATGACTCTCTTCCATAGAGATATGTGGAATAAAATTTTATCTCAAATCTAAAAAACCAGGTCTCATTGATGATTATTATATTAGCTCTTCTATTGAATCTTGGCATCATTTATGTGATATTTAATGCTTTTGAAAATTTCTATCATTCCTCAACCATTTTAGTTCTCAACATCTTATGATCACTAACTTCCTCCCAACACGTAGGTGTTCTATATATCTTCTCAAAAAGGTCCTCATATGGATCCAATTGAATGATTAAGTGAAAACTATTATTGTATGAGAACTCTATCAAAGGAAGATGTTAATACCATACTCTATTAAAGTCCATCTAGAATTCTCTCAACATGTTTTCTAGTTTTTAGATATTCCACTAAGATTGTCCATTGGTCTAGGGGTGATAATTCATACTAAATTTCAACCCAGTTTTTATATCATATTGGAGGCTCTTATAGAACTTGTAGGTAAATCTCAAATATAATAGATAGTGGTACTCCATACATCATCATCACTTCTCTGATGTATATCCTTTCAGTTTTTTTGAGTGGTAAGTCCCATAGAATTTCAATGAAGTGTTCAGTATTTATATGATGATCCGCCAAAACCTATATAGAATTATATTCTCTAGATGTCTTTATAAGACTAGTGACAAAGTCCATGGTGATGTTTTTCCATTTACATCTAGGTATGGGTAATGGTTTCATCATACCCTTTGAATTTTTTCCTTTCATATTCACTTGTTGAAATAATAGACACTTTAATGAATATTTTTTAATATCTTTCTTTATATTATACCACCAATAGTTTCCTTCGATGTCTTGATACATCTTTGTTATCCATGGGAGGATATACAAGGTTGAGCTATGTCCATCATTAAATATATCCATATTTATCTCTGTAATTGATGGTATACATAATCATGACCCAAATATTAAAACTCTTTCTTTGTCAATTTTTAACTCTAAGGATTTTTGTTTTTTATATTTTCCACCTTCTACTATATTTACACACAATCTCAGTGAGAATATTATCTTCTCTATAGGGATGTCTGAGAAATCATTTAGGAAAGTAATAATGATGTTCCTTCCCTTATGATTCCCATATCACAATTTATTAGGTCATTGGTTAGTGGAGCGTTCCTAATCCTCATCATTGAAATAAAAATGGGATCTTTCATACTTAAAGAATCTGGGACTCTATTTTCTATTCTAGGGTGATAATGAGTTGAAAAATCATAGTCATTAAGTAGCTCCAACCACCTCCTTTTTTTCTTGTTCAATTAATTTTGTGTGAATATATACTTTAAAATTTGGTGATGTATATAAATATATATATAACATTTTTATCATAATGATAGTATCTCCATATCTTCAGTGAAAAAACAAATTCAGAAAACTTCAGGTCATGAGTATGATAATTCTACTCAGGAGGCTTTAAATATCAAGATTCATAAGTGATAACCTTGTTATTTTTCATGAGGAAACATCCAAGAACTTTCATATATGAATCATTAAATATAATAAATCCTTCCTTAATAGATAGTAAGTTTAAAACATAAGCACAAACCAATTTCTACTTCATATCTTAGAGTATTTCTTTCCATTACTTCATTCTAATAAACTTTACCCCCTTTTTAGTTAACATAGTTAGTGTATTGGAAACATGTGAAAAGTTTTTAAAAAACATTCTATAGTACCTATATGAACCAAATAAACTACAAATATTGGTTATAGTTGTTGGATGAGGACAGTCCTATACTTTTTTATTATTTTCTAGATCTACAGAGATTCATTCACAAGATTCAATCTGTCCCAAGAATTCTACTTGTTACAAAAAAAATCACAATTACTGAACATAGAAAAAATATTCACTTTACTCAATGTTTTTAATATGACTCTTAGGTGTTCCTAACATTCCTCATGGATTTGGGAATATATTAGAATATCATCAATAAAGACTACTACAAATTTATTGAGGTAGTTATTAGTTATTATATTATTCAAATCCAAAAATATCATAGGAGGATTAGCTAGATATAAGGGAATAAAAATGAACTCATAATGTTCATACCTTGTTCAAGAATATATCTTTGGTATATCTTCTTTTCTCACCCTTATTTGATGATGCTCAAATTGGAGATCTATGTTAGAAAATAATTGAGCTCCACAAAGCTAGTTGAATAACTCATTAGTTGTTAGAAGAGAGTATATGTTATTTATTTTGGTCTTTTATATATAGTAAATTCATAGAAATATTGGTCCATCATTTATTTCAAAAAAAATAATAGGTTCTCCCCAAGGATACACACTTGGACCGATAAAATCTTTCTCTAAGAGATCTTTTGGTTCCTTCTCCAATTCTTCTAGATCTATCAATTCCATATTATATGGTTTATTTAATATTGGTTTATATCTAGTTATAAGTTAAATGGAGAATTATATCACTCTATCTCTATGGGGTCTATATAATTGTTTAATAAATACATCAATATATTCCTAAGTAGCAGTAAAAATTGTACCATTTTTACTCTCACTTTCTTCCCCTTATTCCCTAATAATTTCCATAAAGAATGCTATAGGCAGTAGTTATTGAAAAAAATCATGTTGGGATATCTCTAATTTTAAAATCATATCAGGTATCCTCCCCAAGACAATTGAAATTTACATTATTATACAATTGATCTTAGAATTATACTTTTAGAACCAATCTAGCCCTAGTAATATATCAAAATCCACCACTGAAATGACTACTAGATTTCCAATGAGATTGTTCTCGCCAAATATAATAGAGGAATACCTATATACTCTTATTTATTTAATAGATTATATAGGGGTTTTAACTGATAATAATAGTTATAAAATCCCTATGTTGGATTCGACATTATTTAAAAACATAAATGAAATGAGGGAATGTAATGAACTAGAATCAAAAGAGTGTACTAGCAAGATTTCATTGAACAACAAGTGTGCCTACTACCACATCATTTGGAGACTCAACATCATTTTTCATTATTAAAAAGACACAAACTTGATCCCATGGCCTCTAGAGTTTATATTTTTTTCCTCCACCATTCTCAGATTTGGGAATTGGTTGAAAAAGTGACCTATCTCCCAACACTTGAAGCATTACACTACAGGATGCACTTGAACCATATTCCCCTAGTCACTAGCATTGGTATGTTGGGATTTTACAAAACCATGAAAATCTCAATGAATGTGGCTAGAATTTCCACATTTTAAGCAGTTACAAATTCATTGAATACATTTCCATAAGATCCTCCTTCCATAGTTGTCACACAAGGGTAGTTATAATTTATTCCCCTCCTTGCCTTAGTTAATATTCTTCCCCAGGTTTTTTGAAATCCTTCTCTATTTATTTTGAGTCTATTGTGCATGTCCAAATCCCATATTAAACTTAATATAACGTCTTACTATTTATACATAGCTCTATAAGTCTTTTATTTTTGGATCGTCCTATATATGAGGTCTTATACATCTAAATAATTGATTGATCTTTCCATTAGAATCAATCACAAATATTTAATCATAATGTTCAAGTCATGTGAAGTTCATATCATAAATGTTGACAAATTATTATTACTCTTTATTTATCTCAAGGAATTACCTCTCCATATTTTTCCATAGTGTGGAAATAAAATAATTATTGAAAAAATATTTTTGAAATCATCAAAATTAATGGAATCTATATCATCCTTGGTTTTGGTGTTTTTTGATAAATTTCCACTATTGGAGCACTATCAGGGTAGAACCTTCATATGACTAATATTATGTGTGCATATTTCATAAAATATCATAAGTTCATATAATTTATAACCCATTAGTAGGGAATATAGGCTTTATACATAGATGTTTGAAATAAATTGTTTAATGATACATCTAATTTAATACCCTTGAATAAAAATAGGGTTGGTATTCCGGACATGAAATGTAACGCCCCGACCCCAGCTACCCAAAGTCGGTGCATTACTTCGTAACATTGGCATGATCACAAAAGATCAAGTCTCGAAAGACCGATTAGTTTAGTAGCCTTGGAAACACTAGATACATTCATAAATGTTACATTACATCACAAAGTGAAAAACTATAATAACATAGTCTCCATAGTCCACACTTCTATCCTCTTCGGACTATCCCTGCAGGTCATTCATAAAATACTTCTTCACATCCTGGAAAATATTAAAACATTGAAAGGGGTGAGCTCGGATGCTCAGTAAGGTTAACAATATAGCGGAAGCTTCCATAAATAAACATTAACATTTAAGGCAATGTATAACTAAACAAAAGCCTTTTAAACTTGAACTTCAACATAATATGGAAAAAGTAAAATGAGATAATGTCATTCACTTCTTCACATGGATATTCTACTGGTCGAATAATCACATGCAATATCAATAACCACTTTCATAATGATGGAATGCATAATGCCAGACTATCATAACCATGTAGCCAAGGCCTCGTGCCAAGACCACAAATAAGATTTTGTCAAGGCCTCGTGCCAAGACACTAGTTTGTCTCATGAGACCTGTCGATGCATCGAGGAGCTATAGCGGGCTCCACCCATCACTTATTAATTCCAATGCATTCCTCATATGAATAGGTTTAAACATATCATAAACCATAACATAATCGTATCACATAAAACATGCATAAAGGAAACATAACATTTCCACATTTCAATCACAAGATATAAATACAACACATTAATATAATAAAAATGCTTTCAAAACCATTTTCAATACCAAAATAAAAGAAAGTTAAAACTTTGTATTTATTTTTCATTAAAAAAAAGTGATGGCTTGTAGAGGAAGCCGAAACTCAAATAATGGTCACGGCGGCGGAGAAGTCGTTGTCGCCACATAAGTACGGAAAGAAAAACATTCCCTTTTTGTCGTTTAGTAAAACACTTCGTATAAAAAAGATTCCTTTTGAATAAACGTAAAAGTCAAAGGGGTTTATACACCGTATAAAAGAAAGTTTTGTATAAAACCAAATATGCCTCAATAAAAGGGGATTGAGACGAAGTCCTTAAAAAGATCATTTTTTTAAATAAAGTACATCTATAATGTGTATTCACTATAAGTACACATAAATAATGTACAAATACAATATAGGACATAATAATATCATGACATAATTTGAAAGTAGGAGATTAACCCAAAGAATGAAAATTGGGTTAAGAAATTCCCTTACCTTGCGTCCTGTCCTGACTCGACCGTTCTTTAACCTCCTGAATAATAAACTAGAGTTAATTTATATTTAATTAAGAACCTTTTTCATGTTCATTATTCCTTTTATATCCCTTATTACCATGTCATGAACATTATTTAATTATTTAAGTTAATAACGGTCGTTCTGTCGATCTTTGGTACTTGAGTCAAAAATAAACTTCTTATAATTACAAGTTGTTCATGTGGTGAAATATCCATTATATCCAGAATTATATTCATGATGTAGATATCATATATATCATATATATACAGTATATAAATTCATTCATAATGTCACGTAACATTTAGAGGTGAGAAATGAAATGCACCGTTCATGGAGACGGTAAGTCGTACGTACGCATGAACGCTACTTTCATTTCTATTTCGTATTTAATGGAATGAAATCATAATGATATAAATATATAATATAATTACAGTATAATATAGTGTATAATACCATTTAATCCATCCTTTATACATCCCACATATGGCATTAACGATTCAAATCACTTTGAGGGGGTGGTAGTCCGCACTTCCTAAAATGAAATTATCGCATTTTACCCATAATGGAAATCATAAATTATTCCATAAATGAGAAATACAGAAGATTAAGTAAAACATAAACATATTTTATATCATATATAAATATAGTGACATCTTAATGGCCACCTTTGAAGGTGTTATATGAGTGTTGAACAATCATCGTTTCGTGAGGCAGAAATTCGCCATCCACAGAAACCGTATGTTCTTTAACCATTAGATGTAGGTGTGTGTAAGTGTAGCTCTAATAATTATTATAACAACATCCTAGTATATTGAGGACACTGGTGTTGTTACAAAAGAAATGAATAAAAAGAGTTTAGGGGGTTGGAGAAGAAAAATAAAACAAAACAACATTAGAGAAGACATTACCTCAAAATCGGGTAACTCTTTTTGATTTGATCCAAAGGCTTCCTTGGGAATATTTCTGCCCAAAGTGAGGCTTCTAGGAGTAAAAGGGGAAAGTTGGGAGAGTATTTGGGCAGAGGTTGGCCGAGCCAAATGGCTTGAAGGTTTGAATAAGGTGGGAGAGGTAGGGGCCTTTTATAAGTGGAGAGGAGGGGCTCTTTTGGAAAGATTGAAATGTTACATTATTACACAATGATTTTCGGATTCTAAAGGTCCCACACTTATATAATTCGTGGCTAAGGTGATAAGGGTGCTAAATCTACCCATACAATAGTCTTTGGACAAGTGTAAGCCTTGGATTTTACATTATCTTTTCATTTTATTAAAATTGTTAAATAATGAGGTCATCGCTGCATCATAATGATGTCATAAATAATTTACTTTATTTAATGTCTAAAAATTATAAAAAAAATACTATGATGTAGGAAATCTTTTTAGATTTCTAATGAATATTTATAGTCAAAATTTGGACTTGTGTAACCCCACTTGAAAACTGTTTTAGTAAAATAACTCATCTTTGTGTCAATTTAATTTTAACATTAAATAAATATATATTAATGTCATTTTCCAACTAAAGTGGCTCCATGAGGTCCCCAAGTTGACCCATGGGTTTTATTGGTCGGCCATGACTCATCCAATAGGAGTAGGACAAGTGTCATGCTCATCTCATATTATTAAAACATTATTTGTACCTTAAACTACACTAATTACCTCTAATCGCGATTAAGAACTTAAAAGTTACTATTCACCAAAAAAATTATTTTAATCTCATTGAACCACATTTTACTTTTTAATGACAACCATGTATGTCGGATTTTTGAAAATCAAATCACAGAAGTGGTAATATTTCATTTAAACGAAAAATCAGTTATTTAACTACCACTTAGTGGTTTCACTATTCATCAAAAATTGAAGTTTTTTAGAACAAGGCCAAAATTTCACCCTAAGCTATAATTGATATTCCGAATTCAAAAATGATGTCTATTTTACAAAATTCCAAACATATAAGTTGCATTAATTAATTTTATAATTAATTCCCGCTGTCACAACAAATAGCGTGTTTTTAAGAAACAATTTATATCAAAAGATTGGCAATTGTTTATGTCCAATTTCAATGTTAAATTAATTCTAATGACCACCATTGGATAAAATGGTAAAAATATATTCTAATTATACTTTAAAACCACTAAATATTATAATTTATCACTATAAATTATTTTGATTAAAGAAGTTGTTTTTAAGTATTTTTCACTATTCATAAAAAATTAGAAGTTCTCAGAAAAATACCAAAAATTCAACATAGGCTAATTTCGATTTTCCGAATCCAAAAATGAAGTCCATTTTGAAATATAAAATTTCTATAATTTTAAAAAGTGGTTATTACTATTCATAACGGCTACTTTGATTAGTCGCGGTGTTTTAGAACTCGAAGTTGCGTACAATGCAAGCTATTGCATTATTGAATGAGAAGCGTATCATGGATGCTCGGGGTGTTAAATTCTCCCCTCCTTCAATAAATTACGTCCTCGCAATTTGAAAATTTTCTTTGAAAATAGAAGGTTGAAAATAGAAAATACCTTTGTGGAAAACCCACATCGGAAATAAGGTTAATAAATATATAACATTAAAAGAAAGGAAGATAAGTACAAAGGTCACCCGATATAGACCATTCTAGGATTCTATGAAAATATGGATATGGAGGAGAAACAAACCATCAAGGTCTGATGGAGAGTTATAGAAAACAGGATTAGGAGAAAGTTTAACCACAAGAAAATCACAAACTTGTGATTGGTTAAACGGTTATTGAATCCCCAGTTGGAAAAGTTAACCGACAACATTTTTGTTTTAAGTTACCTTTTATAATGTTGAGGAATTTATTTAGGAGATTTACTAAGAACGTAAGGGAATATACATACTTGTTATGTATACTTTCATTCGTTAATAAATTTTTACCACAAACCCAACTTTTACTCCAAATGGTAACGGAACTCAAAAATATTCTATTTATCCTAATTGTATAAGGTTCCAAATGTTAACACATACCATTTAGATTAGTAAAACTATTTTGTAATAACCAGGGACTTCCTGTAGGCTAGTGGTAGGAAATAAAGGCTTGTCGCACTATGGTTGTGGGTTCGATTCCTGCAGCTTTGTCCGACGCGATGGGTTGTCACTCGGTCTGCGTGTTTTCCTTTTTATAAATATCCAAAAATAACCTTAACAATAGTATCCAATGTAAAATATAATCCATTCCAACCTTTATAGTTATCCAAAATACTTTTGTCCAACTCACAGTCCAGATTTTATGAGGAAGGTAAACATAATGAAGCTCCTTTTTTTTCTGCGTAACAACATGTGAACACCTTCATCATGTATTCTTTTAAAACACTGCAACATACTATATTACCATAAATCCTTATTGATTACATTCATGATCCCTTATTCCTTATAGAAAACTAGATATACTCCTTCTATCCAAAAATGTATACAAATCATTAATCAGTTCCAAGGATGTTAAGAATATCCAACATAATTTATCCGAATCAATCATGTCTTATTCCAAAATCACTATCTTGGTATTAGAACCATATTATGGTTTATCTTTATCTCAACCATATATTTTCCAAAAATTTAACCTACTGTGGAGTCACTTTTCTTGGTTCCACACAATCTCAGGTCCTAGATGAAATAGTACTGCTGTACAATCCTTATATACTCCATAATTATTATAACAAGTACATCATTGATACAACACTCAAATTACAAAATTCTTTAATAACAACATAAGAACTCTAATCATTCCTCCGCATCTGTGGTAGTATCATAACTTGATTATTATCCAATAACATCATTTGGGGCATACTCTGATGATTTGAACATTGGTTTGCGTAGTGTCCCCACTCTTTGTAGATGAAGCATTGTACATTTGAAACCTTTTTCTTACCCTTGCAGTCACGCACTTGGTGTCCTTTTTCTCCACACTTATAACAAACTCCCATTCCCTTCAGGCAAATTCCAAGGTGTTTCTTCCCACAGTTATCACATATTGGAAAATTCTTCTTTTCCCTCGTCCCTTTATCCATCATTCTCTCTTCCATCCTTTTCTTCTCTTTCATCCCTTCAAATCCATAAGACTCAGAGAATTCTCTACTTATCTTATTAACACATGATACTATTTCTTCATATGTTGATAACACATGGGAGAATATTTCCCTTCTAAATGTTGGCTTAATACCATGAAAGATATGATCCTTCTTACTCTTTGGATCATACGTATTGATGGAGTTCACATTCCTTCTACTGGGCGCCATTTCTATACAATGCCATAAACTAGATTAGTTTATGAATCAAAATACATAATTCCATACTTATAAAATACTTAACATAAATTGAACTATTTATGGATATAATCCATAATCATAAAAAGGTTTTCTTTGAGGAAGTATATACTCATAACCGTTCATAGTGGTTTGTAAAGAAAACGAGAATTATCCTAAGCATATCCCTCAGGAGTGTCGTAACTAAGAGTGCAGCAAGGCCCGTTGTCATGCACCAGTTCCCGTTCAAGTCTAACTCAAAGCGGTGTTTTCGGGTTTAACCCCTAGGTACACATGTTCCAGAGCCGCCTCTACTTGCTCGTATCCAGACAGGGATGTATTGCTCGGAAAACTCACAAAATCTCTATAATACCAAAATTCTAGGAAGTTCTTCTATACTAATCCTTAAATTCTATATTGGGGCTATGTGCTCTAATCAGAGTTTATCTAAATCTAGCTTCCAAGGTTAGTACTAAACTGCCTCTGATACCAATTGTAACTCCCCGACCCCAGCTACCCAGAGTCGGTGCATTACTTCGTAACATTGGCATGATCACAAAAGATCAAGTCTCGAAAGACCGATTAGTTTAGTAGCCTTGGAAACACTAGATACATTCATAAATGTTACATTACATCACAAAGTGAAAAACTATAATAACATAGTCTCCATATTCCACACTTCTATTCTCTTCAGACTATCCCTGCATGTAACACCCCGAGCTTCCACGATACGCTTCTCATTCGATAATGCAATGGCTTGCATTGTACGCAACTTCGAATTCTAAAACACCGCGACTAATCAAAGTAGCTGTTATGAATAGTAATAACCACTTTTTAAAATTATAGAAATTTTATATTTCAAAATGGACTTCATTTTTGGATTCGGAATATCGAAATTAGCCTATGTTGAAATTTTGGTATTTTTCTGAGAACTTCTAATTTTTTATGAATAGTAAAAAATACTTAAAAACAACTTTTTTAAACAAAATAATTTATAGTGATAAATTATAATATTTAGTGGTTTTAAAGTATAATTATAATATATTTTTACCATTTTATCCAATGGTGGTCATTAGAATTAATTTAACATTGAAATTGGACATAAACAATTGACAATCTTTTGATATAAATTGTTTCTTAAAAACACGCTATTTGTTGTAACAGCGGGAATTAATTATAAAATTAATTAATACAACTTATATGTTTGGAATTTTTTAAAATAGACATCATTTTTGAATTCGGAATATCAATTATAGCTTAGGGTGAAATTTTGGCCTTATTCTGAAAAACTTCAATTTTTGATGAATAGTGAAACCACTAAGTGGTTGTTAAAAACTGATTTTTCGTTAAAATAAAATATTACCACTTCTGTGATTTGATTTTCAAAAATCCGACATACATGGTTGTCATTAAGAAGTAAAATGTGGTTCAATGAGATTAAAATAATTTTTTGGTGAATAGTAACTTTTAAGTTCTTAATCGCGATTAGAGGTAATTAGTGTAGTTTAAGGTAAAAATAATGTTTTAATAATATAAGATCAGCTTGACACTTGTCCTACTCCTATTGGATGAGTCATGGCCGACCAAGACAACCCATGGGTCAACTTGGGGACCTCATGGATCCACTTTGGTTGGAAAATGACATTAATATATATTTATTTAATGTTAAAATCAAATTGACACAAACATGAGTTGTTTTACTAAAACAGTTTTTAAGTGGGGTTACACAAGTCCAAATTTTGACTATAAATATTCATTAGAAAGATAAAAAGATTTCATACATCATAGTATTTTTTTTATAATTTTTAGACATTAAATAAATTAAATTATTTATGACATCATTATGATGCAGCGATGACCTCATTATTTGACGATTTAAATAAAATGAGAAGATAACGCAAAATCCAAGGCTTACACTTGTCCAAATCCTATTGTATGAAGCGATTTAGAACCCTTATCACCTTATCCACGAATTATATAAGTGTGGGACCTTTAGAATCCTAAAAGCATTGTATAATAATGTAACATTTCAATCTTTCCAAAAGAGCCCCTCCTCTCCACTTATAAAAGGCCCCCACCTCTCCCACCTCATTTACAATTTCAAGCCATTTGGCTCGGCCAACCTCTGCCCAAATACTCTCCCAACTTCCCTCTCTTACTCCTAGAAGCCTCACTTTGGGCAGAACTCTTCCCAAGGAAGCCTTTGGCTCAAATCAAAAAGAGTTACCCGATTTTGAGGTAATGTCTTCTCTAATGTTGTTTTGTTTTATTTATCTTCTCCAACCCCCTAAAATCTTTTTATTCATTTCTTTTGTAACAACACCAGTATCCTCAATATACTAGGATGTTGTTATAAGAAGTATTCGAGCTACACTTACACACACCTACATCTAATGGTTAAAGAACATACGGTTTCTGTGGATGGAGAATTTCTGCCTCACGAAACGATGATTGTTCAACACTCATATAACACCTCCAAAGGTGGCCATTAAGATTTCACTATTTTTATATATGATATATAATATGTTTATGTTTTACTTATGCTTCTGTATTTCTCATTTATGGCATACTTTATGATTTCCATTATGGGTAAAACGCGATAATTTCATTTTAGGAAGTGCGGACTACCGCCCCCTCAAAGTGATTTGAATCGTTAATGCCATATGTGGGATGTATAAAGGATGGAGTAAATGGTATTATACACTATATTATACTGTAATTATATTATACATTTATATCATTATGATTTCGTTCCATTAAATATGAAATTGAAATGAAAGTAGCGTTCATGCGTTCGTACGGCTTACCGTCTCCATGAACGGTGCATTTCATTTCTTACCTCTAAATGTTACGTAATATTACAAATGAAAGTATATACTGGATATATGAGATATATATGACATCTAAATCATGAATATAATTCTGTAGATAATGGATATTCTACCACATAAACAACTTGTAATTATAAGAATTTTATTGTTGACTCAAGTACCAAAGATCGACAAAACGACCGTTATTAACTTAAATAATTACATAATGTTCATATCATTGTAATAAGTGATATAAAAAGGATAATGAAATTTAAAATGGTTCTTAATAAGGTATATATTAACTCTAGTTTATTATTCAGGAGGTTAAAGAACGGTTGAGTCAAGTCAGACACGAGGTAAGGGAACTTCTTAACCCAACTTCCATTCTTTGGGTTAATCTCCTACTTTCCGATTATGTCATGATATTATTATGTATTATTTTGTATTTTTACTTTCTTTATGTGTACCTATAGTGAATACACATAATAGATCTATTTTATTCTAAAAATGATCTTTTTAAGGACTTCGTCTCAATCACCATCCATTGAGACATATTTTGTTTTATACACAAATTTCTTTTATATGGTGTATAAACCCCTTTGACTTTTACGTTTATTCAAAAGGAATCTTTTTTTATACGAAGCGTTTTGCTAAACGACAAAAGGGAATGTTTTTCTTTCCGTACTTATGCGGCGACAACGACTTCTCTGCCGCCGTGACCATTATTTGAGTTTCGGCTTCCTCTACAAGCCATCATTTTTTTTAATGAAAAATAAATACAAAGTTTTAACTCTCTTTTATTTTGGTATTGAAAATGGTTTTGAAATCTTTTTTATTATATCAATGTGTTGTATTGATATCTTGTGATTGAAATGTGGAAATTTTATGTTTCCTTTATGCATGTTTTATGTGATACGATTATGTTATGGTTTATGATATGTTTAAACCTATTCATATGAGGAATGTATTGGACTTAATAAGTGACGGGTGGAGCCCGCTATAGCTCCTCGATGCATCGGTAGGTCTCATGAGACAACTAGACGTGGAATTGGCCGAGGCCCTTTCCCAATTTGATTTATGGTTTTGGCCGTGGCCTTAATCATTTTAGACGTCTTGGCCGAGGCCTTGACAAAATGTTTCAGAATGTCTGTCATTATACATTCCCTCATTATGAAAGTGGTTATTGATTTTGCATGTGATTATTCGACCAGTAGAATATCCATGTGAAGAAGTGAATGGCGTTATCTCATTTTACTTTTGCCATATTATGTTGAAGTTCAAGTTTAAAAGGCTTTTGTTTTAGTTATACATTGCCTTAAATGTTAATGTTTATTTATGAAAGCTTCCGCTATATTGTTAACCTTACTGAGCATCTGAGCTCACCCCTTTCAATGTTTTAATATTTTTCCAGGATGTGAAGAAGTATTTTATGAATGACCTGCAGGGATAGTCAGAAGAGGATATGAGTGTGGACTATGGAGACTTTGTTATTGTAGTTTTTCACTTTATGATGTAATGTAACGTTTATGAATGTATCTATTGTTTCCAAGGCTACTAAACTAATCGGTCTTTCGAGACTTGATCTTTTGTGATCATGCCAATGTTACGAAGTAATGCACCGACTCCGGGTAGCTGGAGTCGGGGCGTTACAGTTGGTATCAAAGGCAGTTTAGTACTAACCTTGGAAGATAGATTTAGATAAACCTGATTAGAGCACATATCCCGAAGATAGACTTTGAGGATTAGTATAGAAGAACTTCCTAGAATTTTGGTATTGTAGAAATGTTGTGAGTTTTCTGAGCAATACATCCCTGTCTGGATACGAGCAGGTAGAGGCGGCTCTGGCACAGATGTACCTCGGGGTAAAACCCGAAAACACCGCTTTGAGCTAGACTCGAACGGGAACTGGTGCACGACAACGGGCCTTGCTGCACTCTTGGTTACGACACTCCCGGGGGATATGCTTTGGATAATTCTCATTTTCTTTACAAACCACTATGAAGGGTTATGAGTATATACTTCCTCAAAGGAAACATTTCTTTTTATGATTATGGATTATATCCATAAATAGTTCAATTTATGTAAAGTATTTTACAAATATGGAATTCTGTATTTTATTTCATAAACTAATCTAGTTTATGACATTGTTTAGAAATGGCACCTAGTGGAAGGAATGGAAACTGTATCAATGCACGCACTCCGTGTAGGGATTGCCCTCCTGCTCAAGATAATTATGGTGGATCTAGTGATACAACTGGTGTTAATCAGATTCTCACCGTACTGGGACAACTCACGCAGGTTATGAATAATAACCTTACTCGTATGGAGCACCCTGATCCGCAACGTGGAGGATCAATGCTAGACCGTTTCATGAGGAAACAACCACCAACCTTCAATGGGAGTACAAATCCTATAGTAGCTGAGCAATGGATAAATTCCTTAGAGAAAATATTCCATGCCTTGGGGAGTAGTGAAAGGGAGAAAGTTGTCATGGCAGTTTACCGCCTCACTGGAGATGCCGATCAGTGGTGGTCGCTGATTCAAAACACAAAGGAAGATGATGACGTATCAAATATGGAATGGAGGGAGTTCAAAGAGATTTTCTTAGAAAAATACTTTCCTCGTGACCATCGAGCAGATATGGAAAGGCAATTTCTGAGTCTGAGGCAGAAGGAGGATGAGAATGTCGCAAAGTATGAGGCTAACTTTACAAGGTTAGAGAGGCATGCTTCCGATTATATACATAACCCAAGAAGTAAGATTGATCGATTCTTTGATGGGTTAAAACCATTTCTCCGTCGAGCTTTAGTATCACAAACCTTCTCATCATACGAAGATATTGTCTCGTGTGCTATCAAGACAGAAAAGGAATTCTCTAAGTCTTATGACAACAAAGTAAAGCAAGAGAAGAAGAGAACGGTGGAACAAGAGACAGATAAAGGTAAAAGGGGAAAGAAGGATTTTCCATTATGTGATAATTGTTGGAAGAATCACCCTGGTACTTGCCTAAAAGGAATGGGAGTTTGTTATAAATGTGGAGAAAAGGGTCACCAGGCTCGTGATTGCAAGGGAAAGAAAGAGGCTATCAAAGTTGAATGCTATAATTGTAGAGAAATGGGTCATTATGAAAATGAATGTCCTAAGCATCAGGGAAACTTACCTCAGAAAAGGCCAAGGGATCAAGGACAATCTTATGCTGTTACTACAGTTGAAGCAGAATAACTAATGTATTGGTGCTTTTGGACTGATGGATTAATATTTCGGTTATTAGAATAATGTGATATATATATATAAGGATTGTACTGCAGTACTTGTTGATTTCAGTAAGGTTTTAATATGATGAAGGTAATCATATTTTTAGTATGTGACAATAAGAGAAACTTTACTTTGTTTGGGGAATCTGATAAATTGATTTTGGAATTAAGAGACCTTTTAGGGAAAGTCTGGACAGAGGTATTTTGGATAACTATAAAGGTTGGAGTGGATTAAGTTGATCTTTGGATAGTATTGTTTAAGGTTAAAACATTTATGAAGATTATTTTTGGAATAGTATAGTACTATATTTTTAGGAAAAGGACAACCTGCAGGGTGGGGCATAATCGTCGCATCGGACAAAGCTGCAGGAATCGAACCCACAACCATAGTGCGACAGGCCTTTATTTCCTACCACTAGCCTACAGGAAGTCCCTAGTTATTAAAAAATAATTTTACTAATCTAAATGGTATGTGTTAACATTTGGAACCTTATACAATTAGGATAAGTATAATATTTTTGAGTTCTATTATCTTTTTGAGTGAAAGATGAGTTGAAGGTTGAAACTCTAATTGTCAAGCATAAATATATACCTATCTCTTATTCAATGAATAAATTAATTCTTAAACTTTATTAATGGGATATTAAAACAAAAAAAATGTGTTATCCTAATACATTATGTCTTGTTGAACTGATGATATTTTAAATCAACATAGATTGAAGACTTTGAGGCCCTCAATTTGACAGTTGATTGTGATTGATGACCTTAATCACTCCCTATGAATATTTACGTTTTTCCTCCAATTATATGTCTCTAATTTCCACCAATGTTCTCCTAATCGATATCATAATTGGGTGGTGACATTTTCATTTCCCTTTCCCTCTTATTAAGGCTAAATTTTATTAATCTTATTTCCGATGTGGGTTTTCCACAAAGGTATTTTCTCTTTTCAAACTTTTATTTTCAAAGAAAAAATTTTCAAATTGCGAGGACGCAATTTATTGAAGGAGGGGAGAATGTAACACCCCGAGCTTCCACGATACGCTTCTCATTCGATAATGCAATGGCTTGCATTGTACGCAACTTCGAATTCTAAAACACCGCGACTAATCAAAGTAGCCGTTATAAATAGTAATAACCACTTTTTAAAATTATAGAAATTTTATATTTCAAAATGGACTTCATTTTTGGATTCGGAATATCGAAATTAGCCTATGTTGAAATTTTGGTATTTTTCTGAGAACTTCTAATTTTTTATGAATAGTAAAAAATACTTAAAAACAACTTTTTTAATCAAAATAATTTATAGTGATAAATTATAATATTTAGTGGTTTTAAAGTATAATTAGAATATATTTTTACCATTTTATCCAATGGTGGTCATTAGAATTAATTTAACATTGAAATTGGACATAAACAATTGACAATCTTTTGATATAAATTGTTTCTTAAAAACACGCTATTTGTTGTAACAACAGGAATTAATTATAAAATTAATTAATACAACTTATATGTTTGGAATTTTTTAAAATAGACATCATTTTTGAATTCGGAATATCAATTATAGCTTAGGGTGAAATTTTGGCCTTATTCTGAAAAACTTCAATTTTTGATGAATAGTGAAACCACTAAGTGGTTGTTAAAAACTGATTTTTCGTTAAAATAAAATATTACCACTTCTGTGATTTGATTTTCAAAAATCCGACATACATGGTTGTCATTAAGAAGTAAAATGTGGTTCAATGAGATTAAAATAATTTTTTGGTGAATAGTAACTTTTAAGTTCTTAATCGCGATTAGAGGTAATTAGTGTAGTTTAAGGTACAAATAATGTTTTAATAATATAAGATGAGCTTGAAACTTGTCCTACTCCTATTGGATGAGTCATGGCCGGCCAAGACAACCCATGGGTCAACTTGGGGACCCCATGGAGCCACTTTGGTTGGAAAATGACATTAATATATATTTATTTAATGTTAAAATTAAATTGACACAAACATGAGTTGTTTTACTAAAATAGTTTTTAAGTGGGGTTACACAAGTCCAAATTTTGACTATAAATATTCATTAGAAATCTAAAAAGATTTCCTACATCATAGTATTTTTTTTATAATTTTTAGACATTAAATAAATTAAATTATTTATGACATCATTATGATGCAGCGATGACCTCATTATTTGATGATTTAAATAAAATGAGAAGATAATGCAAAATCCAAGGCTTACACTTGTCCAAAGCCTATTGTATGAAGAGATTTCGAACCCTTATCACCTTATCCACGAATTATATAAGTGTGGGACCTTTAGAATCCGAAAAGCATTGTATAATAATGTAACATTTCAATCTTTCCAAAAGAGCCCCTCCTCTCCACTTATAAAAGGCCCCCACCTCTCCCACCTCATTTACACTTTCAAGCCATTTGGCTCGGCCAAAATCTGCCCAAATACTCTCCCAACTTCCCTCTATTACTCCTAGAAGCCTCACTTTGGGCATAACTCTTACCAAGGAAGCCTTTGGCTCAAATCAAAAAGAGTTACCCAATTTTGAGGTAATGTCTTCTCTAATGTTGTTTTGTTTTATTTATCTTCTCCAACCCCCTAAAATCTTTTTCTTCATTTCTTTTGTAACAACACCAGTATCCTCAATATACTAGGATGTTGTTATAAGAAGGATTCGAGCTAAAATTACACACACCTACATCTAATGGTTAAAGAACATACGGTTTCTGTGGATGGCGAATTTCTGCCTCACGAAACGATGATTATTCAACACTCATATAACACCTCCAAAGGTGGCCATTAAGATGTCACTATTTTTATATATGATATATAATATGTTTATGTTTTACTTATGCTTCTGTATTTCTCATTTATGGCATACTTTATGATTTCCATTATGGGTAAAACCCGATAATTTCATTTTAGGAAGTGCGGACTACCGCCCCCTCAAAGTGATTTGAATCGTTAATGCCATATGTGGGATGTATAAAGGATGGAGTAAATGGTATTATACACTATATTATACTGGAATTATATTATACATTTATATCATTATGATTTCGTTCCATTAAATATGAAATTGAAATGAAAGTAACGTTCATGCGTACGTACGGCTTACCGTCTCCATGAACGGTGCATTTCATTTCTTACCTCTAAATGTTACGTAATATTACAAATGAATGTATATAATGGATATATGAGATATATATGACATATAAATCATAAATATAATTCTGGAGATAATGGATATTCTACCACATAAACAACTTGTAATTATAAGAATTTTATTGTTGACTCAAGTACCAAAGATCGACAAAACGACCGTTATTAACTTAAATAATTACATAATGTTCATATCATTGTAATAAGTGATATAAAAAGGATAATGAAATTGAAAATGGTTCTTAATAAGGTATATATTAACTCTAGTTTATTATTCAGGAGTTTAAAGAACGGTTGAGTCAAGTAAGACACGAGGTAAGGGAACTTCTTAACCCAACTTCCATTCTTTGGGTTAATCTCCTACTTTCCGATTATGTCATGATATTATTATGTATTATTTTGTATTTTTAGTTTCTTTATGTGTACCTATAGTGAATACACATAATAGATCTATTTTATTCTAAAAATGATCTTTTTAAGGACTTCGTCTCAATCACCATCCATTGAGACATATTTTGTTTTATACACAAAGTTCTTTTATACAGTGTATAAACCCCTTTGACTTTTACGTTTATTCAAAAGGAATCTTTTTTTATACGAAGCGTTTTGCTAAAAGACAAAAGGGAATGTTTTTCTTTCCATACTTATGCGGCGACAACGACTTCTCCGCCGCCGTGACCATTATTTGAGTTTCGGCTTCCTCTACAAGCCATCATTTTTTTAATGAAAAATAAATACAAAGTTTTAACTCTCTTTTATTTTGGTATTGAAAATGGTTTTGAAATCTTTTTTATTATATCAATGTGTTGTATTGATATCTTGTGATTGAAATTTGGAAATTTTATGTTTCTTTATGCATGTTTTATGTGATACGATTATGTTATGGTTTATGATATGTTTAAACCTATTCATATGAGGAATGTATTGGACTTAATAAGTGACGGGTGGAGCCTGCTATAGCTCCTCGATGCATCGGTAGGTCTCATGAGACAACTAGACGTGGAATTGGTTGAGGCCCTTTCCCAATTTGATTTATGGTTTTGGTCGTGGCCTTAATCATTTTAAACGTCTTGGCCGAGGCCTTGAAAAAATGTTTCAGAATGTCTGGCATTATACATTCCCTCATTATGAAAGTGGTTATTGATTTTTCATGTGATTATTCGACCAGTAGAATATCCATGTGAAGAAGTGAATGGCATTATCTCATTTTACTTTTTCCATATTATGTTGAAGTTCAAGTTTAAAAGGCTTTTGTTTTAGTTATACATTTCCTTAAATGTTAATGTTTATTTATGAAAGCTTCCGCTATATTGTTAACCTTACTGAGCATCTGAGCTCACCCCTTTCAATGTTTTAATATTTTTCCAGGATGTGAAGAAGTATTTTATGAATGACCTGCAGGGATAGTCAGAAGAGGATATGAGTGTGGACTATGGAGACTTTGTTATTGTAGTTTTTCACTTTATGATGTAATGTAACGTTTATGAATGTATCTAGTGTCTCCAAGGCTACTAAACTAATCGGTCTTTCGAGACTTGATCTTTTGTGATCATGCCAATGTTACGAAGTAATGCACCGACTCCGGGTAGCTGGGGTCGGGGCGTTACACTGCAGGTCATTCATAAAATACTTCTTCACATCCTGGAAAATATTAAAACATTGAAAGGGGTGAGCTCGGATGCTCAGTAAGGTTAACAATATAGCGGAAGCTTTCATAAATAAACATTAACATTTAAGGCAATATATAACTAAACAAAAGCCTTTTAAACTTGAACTTCAACATAATATGGCAAAAGTAAAATGAGATAATGTCATTCACTTCTTCACATGGATATTCTACTGGTCGAATAATCACATGCAATATCAATAACCACTTTCATAATGATGGAATGCATAATGCCAGACTATCATAACCATGTAGCCAAGGCCTCGTGCCAAGACCACAAATAAGATTTTGTCAAGGCCTCGTGCCAAGACACTAGTTTGTCTCATGAGACCTGCCGATGCATCGAGGAGCTATAGCGGGCTCCACCCGTCACTTATTAAGTCCAATGCATTCCTCATATGAATAGGTTTAAACATATCATAAACCATAACATAATCGTATCACATAAAACATGCATAAAGGAAACATAACATTTCAACATTTCAATCACAAGATATAAATACAACACATTAATATAATAAAAACGCTTTCAAAACCATTTTCAATACTAAAATAAAAGAAAGTTAAAACTTTGTATTTATTTTTCATTAAAAAAAAGTGATGGCTTGTAGAGGAAGCCGAAACTCAAATAATGGTCACGGCGGCGGAGAAGTCGTTGTCGCCGCATAAGTACGGAAAGAAAAACATTCCCTTTTTGTCGTTTAGTAAAATGCTTCGTATAAAAAAGATTCCTTTTGAATAAACGTAAAAGTCAAAGGGGTTTATACACCGTATAAAAGAAAGTTTTGTATAAAACCAAATATGCCTCAATGAAAGGGGATTGAGACGAAGTCCTTAAAAAGATCATTTTTTTAAATAAAGTACATCTATAATGTGTATTCACTATAAGTACACATAAATAATGTACAAATACAATATAGGACATAATAATATCATGACATAATTTGAAAGTAGGAGATTAACCCAAAGAATGAAAATTGGGTTAAGAAATTCCCTTACCTTGCGTCCTGTCCTGACTCGACCGTTCTTTAACCTCCTGAATAATAAACTAGAGTTAATTTATATTTACTTAAGAACCTTTTTCAGGTTCATTATTCCTTTTATATCCCTTATTACCATGTTATGAACGTTATTTAATTATTTAAGTTAATAACGGTCGTTTTGTCGATCTTTGGTACTTGAGTCAAAAATAAACTTCTTATAATTACAAGTTGTTCGTGTGGTGAAATATCCATTATATCCAGAATTATATTCATGATTTAGATATCATATATATCATATATATACAGTATATACATTCATTCATAATGTCACGTAACATTTAGAGGTAAGAAATGAAATGCACCGTTCATGGAGACGGTAAGCCGTACGTACGCATGAACGCTACTTTCATTTCTATTTCGTATTTAATGGAATGAAATCATAATGATATAAATTGATAATATAATTACAGTATAATATAGTGTATAATACCATTTAATCCATCCTTTATACATCCCACATATGGCATTAACGATTCAAATCACTTTGAGGGGGCGGTAGTCCGCACTTCCTAAAATGAAATTATCGCATTTTACCCATAATGGAAATCATAAAGTATGCAATAAATGAGAAATACAGAAGCTTAAGTAAAACATAAAAATATTTTATATCATATATAAATATAGTGACATCTTAATGGCCACCTTTGAAGGTGTTATATGAGTGTTGAACAATCATCGTTTCGTGAGGCAGAAATTCTCCATCCACAGAAACCGTATGTTCTTTAACCATTAGATGTAGGTGTGTATAATTGTAGCTCTAATACTTCTTATAACAACATCCTAGTATATTGAGGACACTGGTGTTGTTACAAAAGAAATGAATAAAAAGATTTTAGGGGGTTGGAGAAGAAAAATAAAACAAAACAACATTAGAGAAGACATTACCTCAAAATCGGGTAACTCTTTTTGATTTGAGCCAAAGGCTTCCTTGGGAAGAGTTCTGCCCAAAGTGAGGCTTCTATGAGTAAGAGGGGGAAGTTGGGAGAGTATTTGGGCAGAGGTTGGCCGATCCAAATGGCTTGAAGGTGTGAATAAGGTGGGAGAGGTGGGGGCCTTTTATAAGTGGAGAGGAGGGGATCTTTTGGAAAGATTGAAATGTTACATTATTACACAATGATTTTCGGATTCTAAAGGTCCCACACTTATATAATTCGTGCATAATGTGATAAGGGTTCGAAATCTATCCATCCAATAGTCTTTGGACAAGTTTAAGTCTTGGATTTTACATTATCTTTTCATTTTATTAAAATCGTTAAATAATGAGGTCATCGCTGCATCATAATGATGTCATAAATAATTTACTTTATTTAATGTCTAAAAATTATAAAAAAAATACTATGATGTAGGAAATCGTTTTAGCTTTCTAATGAATATTTATAGTCAAAATTTGGACTTGTGTAACCCCACTTAAGAACTGTTTTAGTAAAATAACTCATGTTTGTGTCAATTTAATTTTAACATTAAATAAATATATATTAATGTCATTTTCCAACTAAAGTGGCTCCATGGGGTCCCCAAGTTGACCCATGGGTTGTCTTGGTCGGTCATGACTCATCCAATAAGAGTAGGACAAGTTTCATGCTCATCTCATATTATTAAAACATTATTTGTACCTTAAACTACACTAATTACCTCTAATCGCGATTAAGAACTTAAAAGTTACTATTCACCAAAAAATTATTTTAATCTCATTGAACCACATTTTAATTCTTAATGACAACCATGTATGTCAGATTTTTGAAAATCAAATCACAGAAGTGGTAATATTTCATTTAAACGAAAAATCAGTTATTTAACTACCACTTAGTGGTTTCACTATTCATCAAAAATTGAAGTTTTTCAAAACAAGGCCAAAATTTCACCCTAAGCTATAATTGATATTCCAAATTCAAAAATGATGTCTATTTTACAAAATTCTAAACATATAAGTTGCATTAATTAATTTTATAATTAATTCCCGCTGTCACAACAAATAGCGTGTTTTTAAGAAACAATTTATATCAAAAGATTGGCAATTGTTTATGTCCAATTTCAATGTTAAATTAATTCTAATGACCACCATTGGATAAAATGGTAAAAATATATTATAATTATACTTTAAAACCACTAAATAGTATAATTTATCACTATAAATTATTTTGATTAAAGAAGTTGTTTTTAAGTATTTTTCACTATTCATAAAAAATTAAAAGTTCTCAGAAAAATACCAAAAATTCAACATAGGCTAATTTCGATATTCCGAATCCAAAAATGAAGTCCATTTTGAAATATAAAATTTCTATAATTTTAAAAAGTGGTTATTACTATTCATAACGGCTACTTTGATTAGTCGCGGTGTTTTAGAACTCGAAGTTGCGTACAATGCAAGCTATTGCATTATTGAATGAGAAGCGTATCATGGAAGCTCGGGGTGTTACATGAAAACATAGCTTCGAAAATAAAGGGTTTATTTCAATAGCGTAATGGGTATAAAATAGGATCTTGGGATGGGTTTAATGAGAGGGAAGGGAAATATCTCATTAAAAATACATCATATATAAAATTATTGGGATTTTTATAACACTTGAAAAAAATAATAGATTGGGAATCAAAATCCTTATATAAAATATGTATTTTAATTGAAAGAGTGGAGGAAGATATCTATTACCATGGAAGGATGTTTATTGATGCAAGAAGTAGACTCATTCAAATCTTAGAACAAAATTGAAGAGACTCTTTAGAGTTTAATTTAGATTTTATTCATGATTAATGTATTTGGTTTTGAAATTGAGGAGGTAATGGATTTATTTATACTTGAGGATGGGTGAAGTGATTAAATAATCATTATTTTGTATTTAAGGATAAACACTATTGGGTGGTGTCAATTTAAATGAATTTGGTTGATAATTAATGTTTTAAATTTAATTTAAGGAATTTATAATCCTCAAATACACATTTAAAGTTGTCATTTTTAGTCTTCTTATGCCTTTTAATTTTAACATTAACCTTTTACATTATTTTACCTATATTGTGGTAACTCTTTTTTTACCACAGTAAATTTTTGGTGCATAATAATAAAATATCTATTATTAAATAATTTGGACCTTATAATTCAAAGTACTAAATCCATATTACTTGACTAAATTTATAAAAGTGATAAAAATAAATTCTAATATGATACACATATAACTCATAAAACGGTTTTTCGAGAGAAGATAAAATCACAATTTTCAAAATGTTAAGCATGTGTTTATAAATGTAATGAATTTTGAATTATGTTGTTAATTAAATAAATATTTATCAAGAATAAATATTATATAATTTTAAATCATAATCCTATCATGATTATATCATTTGAGTTATGGTATTTCGTAATAATATGGTATTTTCACTTTTTACCCAAAAATTATCTTTTTTAGAAAATTACTATAAATTCACCCAAAGATAACTTCAATGTGATGATTAAAAAAATGATATTTATTTTATAAAAATAATATTAAAAATATGATAATTTTAACTCTTAAATAAAAATACTTATTTATTGAAAATTAATAGTTTTATGGAATAAATAACATTCTGAATCTTATACAATTTTCTTAGGAATTAGTTGATTTATATTATCATATAAAAGTGTTTTATAAGATGATTGAATGAAAATAAATTTTATTTTAAAAATATAAATTATCATAAAAAAATTTTATTGTAAATTAAATATTTTTTTTATTTCCAAAAATTTAACAATAATATATTCCTATCAATCACTTTATTGTTCCAATAATAATAATGACCAACTGTCATATTGATTAACGGTCATAATTCTCATTGGCCATATTGGAAAATGTTAAAAATTTAATATGTCCATATTTCCCTATAAAAACATCATTCTACTAAGTTAATCATTTACTATATCTCTTACAAGGGTTCTTATATATCTTATAATAATTACTATTATTTTTTTTAACACTTCTATTTATTTTTATAGAATTTATAGAAGTAGTGATATTTATGGGGTAATTAAATCCTATTTAGTTCCTTTTAATAAATGTATTGTTATTCTATGTCTATTTCCCATTAATTTTCCTTGTTTTTTTAATCCATATCAAGAAACTATGTGTTAAGTTATTATTAAATGAAATAGTCTTTCTATGTGTGACTATTATAAAATATAATAAAAATATTATTGATCGGAAAGTTTTCTTTTATTATGATGATAATATTTTCGGTTTTATATTATGTATGTTTATATTGGGTCTTTATATCCACCAACTACATGGGATCCATTCTATAGGGGGTTTTAGATATAGGTCTTTCATCATAAATGAGTTCAATGGAGAATTCAACTTCATGATCAGGTGCATTATCAAGTAATTATTCAAGAAAGACATCAATGAATTTATTTACCATGAGTACATCCTCTATTATTAGGATATCTTACTTACCCATATATCAAAATTGATTATTCTTTTTTCAAAAAAATATTAAGTAGAGCTACTTAGGGAGGATCCAGACATGTTTTATATGATGAAGTATCTCCTATGGGGAAAATAGACTCTACCTCACCTTCGTGAATCATCATATCCATCTCTTAGAAATAATTTTTCTTTATAAATAAAATACAATCCATACCAAGGATCATATTAAATTTAACCATAAGTATGATAATGTTGTTTTCAAATATGGTACATTCATTTATCATAATGGGAACTGAATAACATATCTTTGTTGCAATAAGACTTCTACTTGGTGTCTTCATTGGTAACTCCCTTACTATTAATATAGGGAAATATGTTATGTTTGCGCAAATATATAAGATATAAAATATTGAAATGATCTATAATCAGATAAATCATTATCTAACTTTGAGGCTATAATCAAAGTATATAACACTACTTTATTAAGAACTTCGACATCAGTTATGGTAATCACATAATCTTAGAATTTTTCCCTTTTAATTTTCTAAGTTAAATTCCCATGACATTTAGTACATTGGTTTACATCACATATCCTTATAATTAAATAATTGAACCTAAACTGATTTGGAATTTTCTTTTTATTCCTTATATTTATGGAATTTTTATATGCACTTGTAACAAACTCGTGTACACTTATTTAAATCTATAGGGTGTTTCTTCCCATAGTTATTACATGTGTCTAATCTCATCCTTCCTTTATTTCCCTTTTTCATATTATTCTTCCCATAATTCTCCATAAGCCTCTTCTTCTATAAATTTTCCTTGAATTTATACATTATAGAGAACTAATTCTCTATATTAATCTTATTTTAGACTATATCATCATGAAATGAAAAGGTATGAGAGACCAACTCCCATAAAAGGATAAACATTGACCAATTAATGAATGATCAATCTTACTTTATAGACTACGTATATAGTCTATAGTATGTCTATCTAGACATATAAAGTTAACCTTATACTTATCAATATTTTCCTCCTTATTTTTTCTAGTATTGAGGAACTTACCTTCCATTTAAGAACTTTTCTTATGAGGAAATTATTTTATATATAAGGCCCCCTTAAAAATTCACCAATACATGTGCTTTATATCATATTCCTTTTTAGTGTTTTTGATTAATGGCCATTATTTTTTTGTATCTCCCTTTAGAAGATAGACTGTCATGATGACTTTTTTCTTTTCACTACTACCCATGGAAATAATGACCTTCTCTAGGGATTTGATCCTTTGTTTAGATTAAAATATATTAGTAGTTCCACTGAATGTTGAAGGTTTTTGTCGCATGAGGCGGTCCAATATAGTTACACCATGTTGTGAATCAATAGGTCACTCTATAAAGATGAGATTATTTTCTATAACCTAGGTCAGTTGTTCTAAAATCATTATGATTTGATTATCCTCAACTCCATCATCATTGAATTTCTCAAGGGGAACATCCTTACATTGAACACGATTGTTGATACAGTTCACATTCCTCCCATTAATCACTATCTCTCTATAATAGCATGAATATAATTAGATCATGATATTAAATTATGAAATAAAATTTAAATTCAGATTTATAGAGTGTTCCATAGAAATAATGAGGGAATTTTCATAGTACTTATGTTATCTAACTAGGTTCCTCTTAATCTTGTCCTCAAGGTTCCTAATAAGCTCCCTATGATACCAAATGTAACAGCCCAGACTCCAGAAACCTCTATAAGATAGTTATATTACATTATTGGTACAGAATACAAGAGTTCCTGAAAGATCCAATTGATGAATATTATTTTAAGACTGGATACATAAATACATTACATTTGAAGACATAATACAAGGCATGAACATATTTCTGGAACATTATACACCCTTCTATCGTATCCATAAAAATTATACATAGTTGTCTTATAGGTTTCTAGGGAAAAGAAAAACAAATAAAGGTGAGTTCAGATTCTCCATAATGGGTATTATACAATGGAATCTATCAAAACATTAACTTAGCATATGTGATATGGAAGGAATAAATAAAATACATGTATCTATAATACACTGAAACTGAGAATATAATATATCCATTCATTGAAATGAAAATAAATAAATCAAATGGATAAAAATCACTGGTTCATTGGTGATGAAATGAATAATATTGGATCACTAATTACATACAATAAGCCAATACATCATGATCATATCATCAAGGAAACATCTTGTTCTGGGAAATAATACAACAAAATACCCAAATATATTTGTCACACGAGACCTACCAATGCATCTAGGGGATATATAATGTCGATCCCCACCCATCACTTGTTTAATTACAATGAATTCATCATATTAGAAAATTAATAAAAAATCATAATCAAATTTTCTTATAATCATACATATTATAATAATACCATAAGAAACAATAATACTTTTCCCCATGTCAATAAAAGGGATAACACAATTATAACCCATCTGAAGAAGAATGGTGGATGGTTAAACAATACATAATAGACATAGAAACCAGGGGATATTCACAATGTAAAAGGAAGTACCATTATCAAAGAAATAAATATAAGGTATTTCATAAGGGTATATTCATTGTTTTTGGTTATCAATAAAATATAGTGATTTAGTTCAATAGTTTTCACTAGTAGGAGACCATAGAAATGGTAGGAAAAAACCTTCATCATGGTTTATAAAGAGAATTTAAATATCCCAAAGCATATCCCTTGGTAGTTTCTAGTTAGGTGTTGAGTCTACAAAACAATCATAATAAAACAAGGTGATGGTAGAGTTAATGGTTCAACCAACCCTTTTTAGGGTGATTACCCCTAGGTGCATCTATGTCATAGCCATATCCATGTTCCAGTATCTAAACAGGTATGTCTATGCTAGGAAAACCATATACTCTATATTTTCCAAAAATTTAAGATTTTTTGAAATTTTGATATCTTATAAAAATGAATTAATGATAGAAAATATAATTATTGATATATTTAATGGATGATAATTCCATATAATTATAATAATAATGACATTACATTAAAGTTTTGGGGAACTTGTCTATTGTTTTTTGTCGTGGTAACAAGTTTTTCCCTTGGGAGGTGAATGTTGTTCCATAGAGTGGGTCAAATTCTCCTATAGTTATATCAGTTGAAAATTTGGGTGTCAAGGAAACATCGATGGTATTTAATTTTTATAAATTGAAAGGTCCTAATGATATGATGGACTCTAAAATTTTTGGTACCTTGAAATGTGATTTGGGTTTCAAAAAATAGACAAGGAATGTTTTGGAAGAGGACAGACGACCTCACTTTTGGTTTATCCTTCTTTTTCTAAGACTGTGAAGATTAGAGGCCTGGATAATGGGAAAGAGTTTTCCCCTAATTCTAGTTTCAGAGAATATGTTAATAAGACTTCATTTTTAATCCCTCCTTAATTATCTTGGGTGTTTCTAGACTAGAATGAAATAGGCATTTGATAATGAGGTTCACTAGGATAGTATGAAGTACCAGTGCATTATGGTCAGGTTCCTGATCAAACAGGTGTATCTCATGTAGAAAGTGATGGAGTTTCAAAAGGCTATAAGAATATTCATGTTCTATGGGATGGAGTGAATGCAGCGATCAGGTCAAATTCTAGAAGTGATATGGTGACCATCAATCTTGACAATTTCTTTGAAGGTTTGGAGGATAAAGGTTTGGTCTAAGAGAAGGATATAGGCCAGATATCCCTCTCCAGTAGAGGTTTTGAGGTGCAACACCTAGTTTAGAAATAGGGGATACTCCATATTTGGTCTTGCAAATGTCATTAATAGAGGATTATCCCTCATGATACCATGTTTTCTCTTAGGATTATTATGATGATGATATTTCTATCCAAATATCTATTAGAAGTGAGGAGGGAATAAGAATTAGAGGAATTCATAGACCAAGGAAGAAGAAGGGATATAATGGGCATTGTAATGCAGAGTGTTGCATTGTGGTTAATGGAAAGGGAACTAAAGGGAGGAAAGTCTACTCCCAACTGCCTAAGCTGATGCAAAAAAGGTCATATATAATATCTAAAGTAATGGAATGTGAACTAAGGCCTCAATACCAAGAATGTAAGATGGGTTTGGGTATAAGAAGTGGAAAGCTAAAGGAAATTTATTTAGATATTAAGGATCAAGGGTAGGGTGCTACGGTGGGAAAGAATGAAGGAGAGAAAAATAAATACATTGAGCTAATTCTTCATTCTAAGTAATAAATTCATGAAAATACTATCAAACATAATTTCCCAAGGGATGATTTGGATATAATATTAGAAAGAGAGGTTCGAATCGATGTTGTTAGAGAGAAAATGGCCTAGATCAACCAACAACTTTTATTTTGGCACGGGGCTTCAATGAAAGGAAGATAAACAAGGAGGAGTACATATAGACATGGGACAAGCTAGTCACTCCCAATGAAGACTTAATCTAAGAAAACTTGAGTATGAAGATTGAAGAACTCTAATGGGTATTATACTGAGTAAGTGATTCTCATAATCTTTGCCTTTTTTAATGATTAAGAGACTTACTTCTATGTCGACTAACCCTTGGTATTGGACTTTCTTGGTTTCCCACTTTTTCCTCAAAAGTGTTATTAAATAAAATTTTAACTTTAAAATCCTATTAATTACTAATTAAATGAGTATTTATATATTTTTTATATTTTTAAAAATCATCTTAGAGACATAATAAAATATATATTAATATAATTTATTTATATAAAATTTATATAACTCTTATAAAATTAACTCTTCAAAAATATTCATTTTTCTTTTACCATGGTAAATAATATTTAATCAAAGTAATTTATTTTAAATGACCAAAAAAATTCTATACATGTTAATTAATTTGGACATACTAATTCAAAATATAAATCCCACCTTATAAAATAAAATTAACATGTGTAGGTAAAATTAAAATTAATATTAACATTAGCGTGCGTAAAATCCATTTTTAGAAAAAGTGAAATTTTATGCATAAAAAATATGATTAGGATAAAATTATCAATGATTCTAATTTTCATGGAATAAATTGTTTTATTATAAAATAAATGTTATCTAGATTCTAAATCAAGAAAAAATCAAATTTTACATAAATAATATTAAATTAAAAAAACCAATAACATTTTCTTTTATTGGGAAATATTACTTATGTTCATAAAATGTTAAACATAGGTTTTAAAATTTATGAATATTATTTAAAAAACTTATAGTTTTAGTCATTAAAAATATATTTTTCAATTAAAATTGTTTTACATACATCCTGGTATTTTTTATATAAATAAAATTTAGAGTTTTTATAAAAACTATATTTTCCACTATTAACTTAAAAATAAAATATTTTGGAAAAATACCAAAATTTCATATTTAGATAATATATTTATGAAGAGTTAAAATATGAAGTTTATTTTTTTTAAAATGAGATTATAACATTTAAAAATTAAACTACAAACTATACTCGTGAATAAAGGATCTTTAGAGTGTATATTATGTGATCATTTAGGATGTGGTGTTTACCTACTATAGTAGGGTCTCGGGTATTATAGTGTTTTTGTTTTTCATAAGGAGTGTTGTAGCAACATTGAATAACTTCATTGTTAAAAGTATAATAAGAGTGAATCTATTGGAAGGAGTATGTGATGTTGCTAATGTAGTTGTAACTGAAACCGAGAATCTTGGAATTCCAATGTTGGAGTTAGCTATAACCTACATCTATAAATAGCACCAGAATATCATGATGAAGAAGTACATAACATAAGTATGAATATATATTTTATGGTTGCTTATATTTTTTAAGTCTTCAACTTCTCAATGCTTTGAGTTTTTTCATTTGTAATATTTTCAAAGAGTTTTCTACTTAAGAACATCCATGTTTGTAGATCTCTTGTAAATGGTCCTAAGATCTTTTTGTTGTTTTCATTATTTTTTTGAACTATGAGATTTAGGTAGACTAATGATAAGTTGAAATCAAAACACTCTAATCATGTGATATTGAGGACTTTGACAAGGAAGATAGAAATTCATTCTAACCAGGTGATATAGATGGATTCTAGGGTTTTGGAAGACAGAACTATCTATAGGTTTATAATGGGGGATATGTAAAGTAAAATCTATAGACATCCTTACCACATCGGGTTAAAGTAAGGACCTCACCTAGTTGAGGTTTTTTATGTTTTTGTTCTATTATAAATAAAATTCTATTTATATAAATTTTCTTAGTTAGATTTCTTTTTATATAGTATCATAAAGACTCTAATTTACCTTTATTTAAAGAATATCATTATGATTAGTTTCTCATCCTTTTATTGGAATAATATCCTTCTATACTATTTCATATTTTCTCATTATTCCTTTTATTTTTTTAAAAGAGTTTGAGTTTCCTTTAATAGTTTTAAAAACAAAAATTCACTCCCCCCTATAGTATTTGTTTCATACATCCTGAGGCAATATTTCATATCAAAGCAGGTGTCTATATTATTTTTTACTTTTTATACTAACTATGTGGTAGACAAAAGTGTTTTTTGTTAAGGTTTATTTATCTAATTGAATATTAGAAAATTAAAATCCTAGTAGACCAACAATTTTTTATGGGTATTACTAGGAGTACTGGAGTGATTGTATAAATTATTTTGTTATCAATACTAGAGTGGTTAACTTTGTTATGTTGGATCATAATTAATTTATTCCTGATAATAAAGTCACAAAATTTAAGAGAGATGATAAAAATTAGTATCAGTTAAACTATAGAGTTCAGAACACTCTTTTATTCTCAATGAAAAGAAATATCTTCAGTGAAATATCTTCTTATTAAATAGAATATGGTAAATTGGGAAATTTATAAGTCACACATTTCAAAGAATATATTATTTTAGAAACCAAAAGGGATATGATTCATGAAAATTTTCAGGATTATGATTTGTTACCTGGTGAATATGTTACAAAAATGCATCATAGGCTTAAGAATAATTTTAATAGGTTTTAATCACATGAAGAGAAGGAATTTATAGATGAAATGCTTATAAAGAAGAACATTGATATCATGCATAAATATTTGGAATCAAATATAATAGTTATATATGACAAGAAATATCTAAATAGCCTGAGTATTGATGATATTATTGGAATTATTACGTATTATGAAATAATACGTAATAGATATGCTAAAAATGAATAATTGGTGGATTTTTTATCAATTTTTGGGGAAGTTATAGCTAGAAAAGTTAAGGTCAGTGAAATTGTATCAAAATCTTCAAATTCTAAGAGAAAAATTAAAGATGATTCTAGTTATAGTATATTTGATAAAAGTGATAATAGACTTACTAAACATGTGAAATGGATGAATAATATTATGGTAAAGAAAAAAATACAATTATAGAAACAATTATAAAGATAAAAATGAGAATAAATATACTTTTGAATAAATTGTTTACAAATGTAAGAAACTGGGGCATATAAAACCTGATTTTCTAAGGTTCAAAAGGAAGGAAAGAATATTAAAAATATATTATAAAGGTAAATGAAATAAAATTTTGAAAGCAATGGATGCTTTTATTGTGAGTGGTGGAGATACATCTTTAGATAGTTCTTCATAAGGAAGTAGTGATCGTCAAAAAGTTATCAGTTTCTATGCTGATATTCCAAATCCAAATAATTTTTTATAGATAAGTTTTATTTTGAATCTATTACTAATTTAACATTGAATTAAAATCGTCCTAATACTTTGGATAGTTGATTTATTTCAACTTATTCAGAAAGGGGAATTTTTTTACAGCTAAATATAATGATTATTTAACTTCATTTGATGAATTGAATAGAAATGTTACTCTTCTTGTGGAAAGGAAATCTAAAGTAATGAAACACTGTGATTGTTCTAAGGTGGTTCTTGCTAAATACAATTGTAGAATTTAAAAATATACTTATGAAATTTATAAACACATTGTAATTATATAATAAACCTAGTTATAGTTCAACTTATGAAGATATAATTTAGCTGTGAAACTCGATTTTGGAATTATTGGTTTGAAGAAATATCTTTCTAATTTTACTTATTGGATAGAAAATTTTGATAAACTTTTTTGGTATTTGAAACCACGTAAAAAAATTCCAAATATTATTTACTTTATATAATTCACATTTCCAATCAAATTTCATTATTCCAAAAAGTTTAAATTCTTATAAAAATATTAAAAAATGGTTCAATATAAGAATAAATGTTAATTAAACCATTTTTAGTATTTTTTTCTGTAAAACTTATTATTCTAGATAATTATCTGCTATAGAACATAAAAGAGTTGGAAATATGTAGATTCTAAAAGTTTTGTTTACTAATAATTATAGACCTATGAAATTCTGGGTACCAAAAAAATAATTTGGATATTTACATAATGGATGGATAAGTACCAGAATATGAAACATTTAGTACATGGATGGAGGATAAAAAAGACACAAAAATGAGATATTTTTCTTTCATTAATTGGAACACAATGCCAACTTTCTGAAATGTTTACATGAACACTTCATTCTGAAGGATTTGAATTTATTAATAAGAGGATATGCATGGTCAATATAAAGTGATCATTAATCTACGTATTATTTTATTTATCTCTTTACAATAAAAAACACCTTGAAAAAAGGGGGGATATTTTTCTTCTAAAACATATTTTCTATTTAAGTATTTTTTTAAAAGTTATTTTTTTAGAAGGTATATCTTTTTTGAATGTATATTTTCTAAAGGTTTTTTTTTCTTTGTGGAGGGAATGAATATACACTTTAATGGATTTTTGAAGTACATTTTTTATCTCAAAAAAATTTATCACAACATGCTTCGTATGAAGATTAAATGTCAATCATTGAGGTAGGACCTTACATTTTTTTGACAGGAATGATGAATCCATGTCATCTCCTAGAGTATTGTTCTTCTAAATCCTTCCAGGTTCTTTAGATTCTCTATGTTTCTTTCATGACTTACTCAAGTGATGTCTCAAAGAGATAAATCATCAAAAATTTACTATTTTATATGTTTTGGTTCAAAAAGAATGATTCTTTATTAAATTTTTTATTATTTTGTTTCAAGGATTGTATTCTTTCATTTTGAAAAATTATTCTCATGATTAGTAATATCCGACTATTTTTAGATAGTTTTATGGAAGTGAAAACTTTATTGAGGCATATAGTGTGAATAATGTTTCTTTTTTTCTTTTTAGAAAGTCTTAAGACTCATCTTTAAATAGGATGGTGTAGATAACTATTTTTACCTTATAAGAGGAATTTCATTTTGTTTCTCCAAAAAATTTAGATGTCACATTATCCTTTATCAAAGTCAAATCTAATTATTATTATTTTTTATCATAGATAAAGTTCATAAAATGAGTATTCTAACTCTAGAAGAATGAAAAGTGTTTAAATGGGTGAAATCTTTCATTCTTACAAGGATAGAAGATAATAATAATATAAAAATACAATATATGTATATTTTTGACTTCTTTTGTAACATGAGAAAGTTTAATATTGTTTATTTTATCTAGATTTATATTGAAGCAATTCTCCCTAGGTATTTTAAGCTAATGATTCTTCTTTACTTAAGGTTTTATACAAGGGAAATTTTTATGTTTCATGAATATGAGAACACAGAGAATATAGTATCTCTAATTAGAGAAAAATAATCATTGTTTGGAGAAGAAACAATTTTGAAAATGAAATTAGATTATTATTTTGATCATAGTTCATTTTTGGATAAATTATTTAAGGAAAATATATAATAAAATATTGAATATTTAAAAATAAATTTTAACTAAAGGATAAATGAACCATAATCACATCAAAAATTTCTATATCCCCCATGGAAGAAAGTTAAAATCAATTCTGGTCAATATTTTGAAGAGTTTATGAAAAATAAAAAAGATCGGAAGAAGGGTGATCCAAAAATTGGTCTTGATAAACATAATTTTTTGGATATTCAGGAATAGGTGAATAAAATTTTAAAAGAGAAATAAAATAATAATAGGCAGTCATAAAAATAGATACAAGGATGAGTAGCTCAAAAAATTAAAGGAATTTTTATTAGAAAGCATGTCATTCCTGATTCTTCTCCTCAAGAAAAATATTAAAGAAATGGAAATTGTGAGAAAATGGAAAGATATTTTTGTTGATTTGTATAATTTTTATAAAGAATTTGAATTTGGAAATATCGTAGATGATATAATTTTAACAATTATTAAATTATCTATGTTGAATAAAATGGTTTCCTATATATAACATTCCCCAAAGGAATCTTATATACACACTAATTTGTTTAATATTGTGCCTTCATCAGAAACACGATAGAAAAAAGAATATAAATGTTTAGATAAAGAAATTTATAAGAATGATAACATGAAATATGAGGAAGATGATCAATGGAAATAAGATGTTTATTTTTATTTTTATGTAGGAGATATTTCACCTTCAAATTATGGAAGTCATGAGAAATCTCATCACTAAATAATCGAAAAAAACATCCCATCTATAATTATTTAATAGATATACTAATACTCTATTGGATAATTCTAAAAGGTTTTAGATGAATAAAAATTATATCTATAAAGTGATTAAAAATATATATGGTGTTAGGGATATCTTTCTAGATTTCCAAGCTCTGTAAAATCTGATTTAGAAAAAAAAATCATGTTCAAGATGTCAAGTGGAAACAATAGATGGTTAACTCTTTTGTAGAAACTAAAGATGAATTATGAATTCTCAAACAAAAATATTATTTATATTCTCAGAATAGAAATATTTTTATAATGTGGGTAAATAAATATGAAATATATATGATTTTTTTAAGATGAGTTTACTAGAATTAGAAAAACCTATAGAAGAATTTTCAAATACCACTTCTAAATACACTTCTTTGGGGGATTATCAAACACATTTTCAATAAGTTTTATGAACCTATACTCACCTTTAACAAAAACATAAAAACAATTCAAGTTAAAGGTGTTTTTCTACCCCATTTTTTATATAGAAACTCTTCATTGATACTCATAATAAAAACATCTCTAAAAATAATTTGAAGAGTGAAAATCATACCTCACCTTCAACATTTTTTAGAGGATATTCATAATTCCATGTTTAAGAGAAAATAATTAAACTCTAGTAGCATTATTTTTTGTGATATCCCCCCCATCAATAGATGATCTATATCCGTCTTCATCATGGATTGATTTTATTTATACCATTTTTTATATTCCATGATGGATAATCTTCTTACTATTTTGATATTATATCTCACAAATCGGTCCTTCTTTTTCTTCACCTTCAATTCCTATTATAAGAAGAATCACCAAATATCTTGGGAATAAGGTGATTATCTATTATATTATTAATCATAGAAACATGTTTGAGAGTTATTTCTCAACCCAGAGTCTCCTTTAATTATAGCTCTAAAATGTTGATAACTCTTCATGCTTATTTCACTATTGATTTTTCAACTCTAAGTTTTTTGGTGAGCATGGATTTATTTCCTTTTATAACTTTTTTATTACTTGGAACTAAATTATCCACTTTAGCAATCATAGAACTTTAATTAATTTATGCCTCCACTATTTTCTTGGTTATCTTCAACTGTGTTTTTCATATGGTTAAGAATTATTTTGGTACATGTTAAATATACATCTTGGTGTATATATTTTTATTGTTTCAACACTTTTATAACTTAAAGACACTAGTGATTTCCCATTATTAAATAGTTTTTTAGGATAAATAGTTATATAATTGATAGCCACATGTCCTTATTTATTACACCTTCCACACACTTATTTTATAGCCTTTGGTTTATCTTTATTTGAAAACCTCTCAAGAAATTAAAATTATTTCTTTTAAGTGTCAACCATCATGTTAATCATACTATCTCTTTATAGGATTAACTCTTCACTTATTGATTCCATTTTTTTACCTTTGTAATTATTGGTATTCATGGTTATATTTTAGTGGTACATGATTTTTCCTCTCATACCATAGAAGAAGAATCTTTTCTCTATTGGTTTTACATCCATCTTATCCTTTACCACTGACTTCTTGGGTTTTATTTGTTTAATGTACTTATACAATGATTTCATTCCCAAGGAAGAACAATTTTCCTTTATTTATTTCTTATATTATGGTGGTTTTAACCTTTTATATACCTAATACTTTTTTGGTATGGTACATACCAACACTCTTTATAACATTTTATATCTTCGTTTCACTACACATGGATGTTATTAAAATATTCAAATCTTTTTTTAATGCTAAATTATTCTTATTATATGAAGTCTTATTTTGTATAGAAGGTTTCATTCGACTTTAAACTAAGATGCCCCTTTTTCAGATATTCTATAACTCCAATTTACTGACATGTTGTGCCAAAAACCAATGGCCTTATTCTTAAACCTTTAGTATCACTAACAATACTCAATAAAACTCGTTATTTTTCTAGTTGATAAACTCTTCCAAGATTTTAAATATTGTTGTTTTGGGATAGAAAACCCATTATTTTAGGGTATTTTAAGGGTATTATTTTTTAGTGAATTCATACATTCATCAAATATTATGTTGTTAATTTATTGGAATTATTTCCTTTCTATATTGGTAAAAAAAGTATTTGAATTCAATACAACTTGTTAAAACAAATTTAGTATAAATATATTCAACTAGGTTATGGGTTAAATTTTTAACTAAGCTTACAATATATGGATCATGAGATAATTAAAAGATCTTATTTATATTATTCAGATCCTTCTTAGAAGAAATATCCTTCTCTAAATTTTTTTGGTGGTATTCCTTTTCTCATCTCATTGGGAAGTTCCAGTTTTTCCCCTTCTTGTTTTTTAGTTTTATTTCTAACTCAAGACACTTCATATTGAGGGAATAATTCTCATTCTCAACTGATATAAATTTATATTCCCATTTTCTCTTCAACTTTACTAATAATACCCATTCCTATTGCATTTCTATTATATTGAATTGAAAAGTTTTATCATCTTATTTTGTTTATCATTCAACTAGAAATCCTTATCATTCGTGGAGATTTTATGTAATTTATCAAATGTATGGATAAATTTAGCAATAAAAACCATCTCACAATCACACCTTTGAAATTATTCTTTAAAAAAATTATTCTGTCATTGAAAAGTATAACATATTTATCTTTTTCTTTAACTATGTTTATGAGGGTGTTCCATCTACTCACATTCTTCAACAGTTCATCTTCTATTACATCAATTGCATTTTTTATGAGTGAATTTTCATATTTTATCACTTTGATGTAAGTATATATATATATATATATAAACTTCTTTGTGGATCATTTCTAATTAATACTTAACTTTAGAATAAAAATAACTTAGTGATTCATTAAACTCAGTTTCATTACATGTTGAACTTACTTCATCAGAGGAATAATAAAAAAATAATTCATTGAACATTTACCTCCCTGGCCACATTTAGCTGAGCGTTGTTCCTCTTTATTCTTTAAAGATTTTCTATGGGTTTTGGACTCATTTTTCTTCTTATATTTTTATTTATTTTCTAAAAACTCTAAATCATCACTGATAGGGATGGAAATAGATTCTTCTATCTGAGGATCATTAGGAAACATTTTAAGTATGCACTTCATATTATTAAATAAAAAAGTATATCATTAAGAGATAGATCCAACTAAAGGAAACCTTTCTCTTTGACACTACATAATAAGTGGTGTGGATATGTATCATCCTAAACCCACAGAAAATGTTTCCACCCACCACTACTCTTCATGATACTATCTACTCTATCTGTTTCATAAGTTGTACTATTTTATTCCAAGGAAAGCCCATCCTTATCTAGAAAAGGCCTCATGACTGGGAGTATTGAGCACCCTTGTCATCAAGTGTTTCATATCAACCTTCACACCCCATTTATGACTCATGGATTTCTTGTAGTGTGCACCCTGGGTGGTCTGTGGGAGGATAGTTAATGCCATGTAGCAAATTAATATTAGGGAAAATGTTTTATATAGCACCACAATAGAATAAGTATCCCAAAAAAATTATGTTTCTATTTCTAATGTTATATTTGGGTTACACATATCTAGAAAACCCTGACCATTAAGATGTTATAGAAATGGAGTTCTGATAATATATATAATGGATTTGGGTAAATAATTATCAACTCAATTATCCAATATTCATATATGATATGATTTACATGATTCTCCACCAGATATAGTCATTGATTAAGTTTTAAGCATAGATAGGCTAAGTCATAATAAAAAAATAGATCATAGACTTTTAATGGGTATGGCGTACAATATAAAAAGGTGCACCATTTTAGTGGGAGAATTATTAATAAAATCCCTTATTCAATACATGTATATCACAATACAATACTACAAAATAGGCCTTTAATAGAATTTTCTTTATCACTGCTAGAAAAAGGTTCTGATAAAGGGAACCTTTATCAGCGCTAAAAAAAGAATTGATAAATTTTACCTTTTATCAGTTCTTTTGTTTTAGCATTGATAATCGGCACACATTATCAGTGCTTTTTTAGCGTTGATAAAGGGTACCCTTTATCAGTGCTCTATCTTTAGCACTGATAAATGTACCATTTATCAGAACTTTATTTTTATCACTCAAAAAGGAATCATTTATCAGTTTTTTTTAGTATTGATAAAGATCGGAATAAAATAAAATAATTAAATAAATATACAATAAAAAATTAGTTTATTAAAAAATTTATAAATTAAATAATTTCAGATAAAAATGAATAAACTTATTATAATATATATAAATTATAAACACAAATAAATATTATATATTAAATATATAGATATATGCAAAATAAAAATTATACAAATAAAAATTAAAAATAAGTAAATTGAGAAAATATTGAACATTCTATTAATTAGATAATTATTGATAATGTTAATAAATACTATATATTAACACTACAAAAAAATGGTGGTTAATTGTGATTATTTAGAGGTCTATAGGTGGTTTAAACTATTGTCTAATTTTTTAGCATCTGTTTATAAAATAGTTTCCTATTTCATGGTTTCTAGTAAATTAGCGGTGATTTATTTTATTTTGTGGTGATTTTTTTATGTGTCATCTTTTTGGAGAATTTAGTGACGGTTCATTATTAAATTAGTGCTTTTTTAATAAAAAACTAACTTCTAGGAATATAAATAAAATAAACATAACTGCTAAAATCATTTTGTGGTGGTTATTTTTAGCATCGGTTAATCTGGACTGCCACTAAATATATTTAGTAATGTATGTTTAGTGATAATTAAAACAAACTGCCGCTAAATACAATTTTATTGTAAAAAAATTATTTTATAAAGATATAATTATACAAAAATTGACATGATATAAACTAAAATATAAATATATGATAAACACATCATTCATACATCGCACATCCATAGTTATACAAACAGCCACTATCATCATAACCTAAGCCTCATTCACCCCATACATCAACCAATACCTCAGTCATCAATATATACTTACAAAATAAGTCCAAATACAACCCATTCTGAATATACATCCATCTCACAACCTCCACTACATCTGTATGCCCCCACATCAACTCATCAAATAAAACGGACCATGCCATCTCATCAGTTGTAACAAAAAATGAAACAAATATTAAAACTAAACATAATAAATCAAAATTACAATAGAATAGTTGATAAAATTTTAAAAAACCATGTAAAATAAGAATCATCAAGGCTGCATTATAAAAAATGACAGGGATCGGAATGGTCAACCTCTTACTGACTTCTAATATCTATTACCTACAATCAAAACCCAAACATGTAGGAAAAGAAACACAAAAGAGAAAATTCACATAATATATTCAAAATGATGCACATAAAATTTATTATTTTGGTAATAAAATAGAGATAATTTTAACATAAAATAAATAATATATAATTAAAAACACTTTGAAAATAGAAAAATACCTATTTAAGATAAGATTCAACACTTGAAACTGAAAAGAGATGAGTAAATATTCGAATTTACTTTTAAAGAGATGTACGGTGTGCTTGAAATTTATTTAATAAATAAATTTTAAAGATTTTGATATCACAATATGTATTATATTTAAAAAACAAAAAAGAGTTGTTTTTTCAAGGATTTCATATCAATATAAGGTTTTTTTCAATGGTTTTGATCGTTCCACGCACGTTTTAGGGTTTTAAAACACTAAAAACATGTTTATGACTATAATGGGAAAACTGTCATCCGGAATGGAATTATATTAGTTCATAAAGTTAAAAATTAAATCTGAAGACATTATTTCTTAGTTTTAGGATAATCCAATGTTGTTTTCCTTATTTTGACCATTCCACGCATGTTTTAGTGTTTTAAAAGACTAAAAATGTGTTTACATCTATAACAAGAAAACTATCACTCAGAATGATGTTTCCTCGATTCTTACATTTTAAAATTAAATCTAAGGTGTGTTTCCCATGACTTTAGGAAAATTTGACATCATTTTCCTAGTTTTGACCATTCTATGCATGTTTTAGTGTTTAAAACAATAAAAAATCATTTTCGACCATAACAAGCAGACTGTCATTGGGAATGACATTATGTCAATTTCTAAATTTCACAAATAAATATATGAAGTTTTTCATATAATTTCACATAAATTGAAGGCATTATTCCTAGTTATGATCATTATTTGCACATTTTAGTGTTTTAAAACTCTAAAAAAGCATTTACGGCCATAATGGGAAAATAGTTATTCAGAATGACATGCCTTCAGTCCCTAAATTTCAAAATTAAATATATGGACATTTTCATATGATTTTAGGAAAATGTGATTTAATTTTCTTAGTTTTTACCATTACACACACTTTTTAGAGTTTTAAAACACTAAAACCACATTTACAGTCAAAACGGGAAAACCTTCATTCAGAATGATGTTCTATCAGTTCCTAAATTTTAAAATTAAATCTATGATGGTTTTATCATTGTTTTAGAAAAAACCGACATCATTTTTATGTTTTTTACCATTCCACTTACGTTTTAGTGTTTCAAAACACTAAAAACATGTTTATGGCCATAACGGTAAATCCATTATTTGGAATGATGTGTCGTTAGTTGCTACATTTCACAATTAAATCTACGGTCCTTTTCCCTTGATTTCAGGGTAATACGACATCATTTTTGGTATTTTCACCCCCCAAAACTTTTTTTCAAAGGCTTTTGCACCATTTATAAGTGCTTACCGAGTAATTATGAACACACGACACGTCATATTGATGTCTTTTCTATGTGTAGACATCAAAAACAACTTTTAATTTGTTTTCTCTATGTTTTGGGACAATAAAATGTTGTTTTCTTGGTTTTGACCATTTCATGCATGTTTTAGTGTTTTAAAATACTAAAAACACATTTAAGTACATAATGGAAAAACTATTACTTGAAATGATGTGTCCTCAGTTCCTACATTTCAAAATTAAATATAGGGTGCTTTTACCTTGATTTCAAGAAAATATTATGTCGTTTACCAGGTTTTTACCATTTCATACAAGTTTTAATGCTTCAAAACGCTAAAAATGAATTTACAGACATAATGGGAAAACTTCCCTTCGGAATGAAATGTTTCTGGTTCTTATATTTCACTATTAAATATACATTATTTTTACAATTTTTCAGGAAAACCCAATATAGTTTGTCTATTTTTTGCCATTCCACACACTTTTTAGTGGTTTAAAAAACTAAAAACATTTTTACAGACATAACGGGAAAAACAACATTCGGAATGATGTTTTGTCATTTTCTACATTTCATAATTAAATGTATAGTCATATTTCTTTAATTTTAGGACAATATAAGATTTGTTTTACCATTCCATGCACATTTTAGTGTTTTAAAACACTAAAAACAGATTTTTGACCACAACGAGAAAATATTCATTCAAAATCACGTTTTGTTTGTTTCTAAATTTCAAAATTAAATGTACAATAATTTTTCCTCGATTTTAGGACAATCAGACATCATTTTTTTTGGTTTTGACCATTGCACGCATGTTTTAGTATTTTAAAACACTAAAAACATGTTTATGGTTCTAATGGGAAAACCTTCATTTGGAATCAAGTGTTTTCAGTTCCCACATTTCACAATTTAATGTATAGAAATTTTACCCTAATTTCAGGACAATATAACTTCATTTTCTAGTTTTGACTATTCCACACAATTTTTAGTGTTTTAAAACACTAAAAATGTGTTTATGTTCATAAACGGAAAACTTTCATTTTGAATGATTTGTCGTCAGTTCCTATATTAAAAAATTAAATGTATATTCCTTTCCCTTAATTTTATGACAATATGACACCTTTTGTCTAGTTTTGACTGTTCCATGCATGTTTTAGTGTTTTAAATCACTAAAAACATATTTACGGCCATAATGGGAAAACCATCATTTAGAACAATGTGATGTCAGTTCCGATATTTAAAAATTAAATATAAAGTTATTTTCCATAATTTTAGGATAATAAGGCATTATTTGTCTATTTTTTATCATTACATGCAAGTTTTAGTGTTTTAAAACACTAAAAATGTGTTTACAATCATAACAAGAAAACTGCCACTAGGAATGATGTGATATCAATTCCCAAATTTCAAAATTAAATCTATGTTAATTATACCCTGATTTAAGGTATATCCATAATTTTTCATTGGTTTTTACCCCTAACACATTTGTAAAGGATTTTTTAACTTTCATAAGTGTTTACTGAGTCAAAACTGAGAAAATATCCTCGAATTGTTTTCAAACTTATGGATAACGATATATAATTTATTTTTGATGTATAGAAATCAACCAAATGTCAATCTGGAATAATATATGGTTGGTATATCTCAAAATGTGTGTTTTATATATAAAAATTTCATTTTAGTTTGTGTATGTGTTCTTTTCAAATTCCATGGACGTGAAAGCGATTCAAGGACATCAAAATGAAAAAACATATAGAAATAAAAAAAATTACACTTTATAAGTATATTAAAAAATTGACTCATGTATTTTAAATTATTTATCATGGAATATTAAATTTATATTACCTTTACTTGAGTATCAAAGACCTCATTTTTCTAGGATGTTGGAATATGCATCCAATCTTTATATGTTTGACTAATGCATTAAAAAATAAATAAAATATAAAGGTTTTTTAAAAATGGTATACATACCGGTAACGGTAACCTACCAATATCCCCTAGATGGATGGGTGACCAACTGCTCCATAACTGGAAGTGAATCATGTGGTGGGATACCAATGAAATATAAGAAAATAGTCGGATCTATAGTTGTCTCTGGTAAAATAGAATCACTAGGATCCATAGAAGATGATGGTAGTGGTGGTGTTCTTCGAGATGCTAATCAGCTAGAATCCTGAAATTTTTCTGTTCTCAGCACTCCAGTATTTCAAATGGTTAAGGTATATTAAATATATAAAATTAAAATCTAAATTTTTTTACAAAAAGGAAAAATAAAAACTAGAATAATTTATGTATGTATGAAACACTTATCAGTGAAGAATTGTAATATAATTTCATTACCAATTTATAGATTCAACTATATTCATCTTCATTATATTTATTGTTTTCAACCTGCATTGTTACGAGTCCTTCATTTTCACCTTATCTTGAAAGTTCTATAATTTTTTTATTATCAAGAAAAAACAATTCAATATTTTGTGTTTGATGAGTTTTGCTATCACAAAGAACCAATTAATCTTCTTTCCCCATATAGTATAAGTCTCTTTTCTTTTAGTGTAAAAAAAACACTCCAACCTTCATGTATTTAATCATCTATATAATAAACCATCTTATCTTATGAAGCTAAGATAAATGGTTCATGCTCTATGGCTCACTGGTATCCATCAAGTGATAGTAGTTGACAGAAGTAAATTGTAATGAATATTTCACTATACCCCTATCAATGTTGACCCACTTTCATTTGAATAAGACAATTGAATACTGGAAATGATAGTTTAATTCAATTATATCAATCATCTTCCCATTTTATTCCACCTCTTAAAATGTAGATACACCACTATTTTGAATTTTTCAAGTTTTCTTCATGATAAATTGTATGAAACCTGAAGCCATGAATATTTTAGGCATCGAATCTCTTTGTATTCCTTAGAGGACCTCGATCCAAATACTTCAAATAATTCAATATTTTAGCTTCTTTTTCAATATGTATTATCTAGAAAAAAACGATATACACTATTACTTTTAACATAGAAAAAATAATTTCACATCAATAATATGAATATGAGTATATACTTACATAATGGGAGAACCATTTGACAAGCTCCTTATTAATATATTTTGTTAATATTGTCTCATTTTGAGCTTGAACCCTTAGTCGTCTCTTTTTTGTAGTCACAATTATTCAATAAATTTATCTTCAATAACAATATTGATTATAATGTATCAATGTTATTTTAGAAACTCCAAATTATTCAGTGTACAATATTACCCCTTTCCAATTATTCGTCCTATAGTTGGAAATACAGATGACTGGTTTTCAGAACTAGAATAAGTGGATATGTCATCAGGACATCCATCAGGATTGAATCTAGTCTTAATACCATCTAAATACCTAGAGTAGAAGTTCAATCAATACTTAGCTATGTAACCTTCAGCAATAGACCCTTCTGATTGAGCTTTATTCCCCACATATGATTTCAAATGACCTAAGTACCTGATGCAAAAAAAATAAGAAACATATTAAAAAAAATTATGCAATGATTTAATAAAATTAAATTCACCAATGAAAATAAAAAATATATATATCAACATATATCTCAATTGAATACATCTATAAATAGTCTACAGGTCCACCAAGTTTGGCTTCTTCAACCAAATTAACTGTCAAATGAATCATGACTTTATATAATGAAGGGGGAAATAACATCTCCAAATGACATAGTGCCAAAAAAATCTTTCCTAAAGTTTATCAATCTCGAATGGATTTAGAGTTTTTCCACAAAGCTCCAAAAAAGGTACAAAACTCAACTTGAACCGTAGTTAATTTTTCAGGTAAATTATTACACAAATCCAATGGAAACAATTTCTCCATACAAAAATGCGATTCCTGACTTTTTAATCCATGTAATTTTCAATGTTTTAAGTCAAAGTACCTTGATGTGTTACTTGAATATCCATCTGGAATTTTTTATATTCATTAAATTTTGAAGGCATGCATATTATCATGATTTTCATTGTAAAAATAGATAAAGGATACTTTATATTCTCATTTTCCTACAAACCATTATTTATATCCATTGACCCAAATCCTTATGAGCATTAAGGTGATCCTTTGATGTACCCTGCTCATTAAGCAATATAAAAATTATATTGTCACATATTTTCTTCTCAATAAACATTATGTTAAGATTATGACGAATCAAATAAAACTCCCAATAATGAAGCTTAAAAAATATACTTTTTTTCTTCCATTGTTGTGTTCCAACTTATTTAGATACTATACCCCATACCCTTTCCCCCACTTCATTAAACTGATGACATTTTCCAAATTCTTTAGTGACATTCATTAATTATATCAATATTTATGAACTAGATAACACCTTCAGTGACTTTATAATTTTAATATCCCTCATTGAATCATGTCTTGTTAAACCTTGATTTATGAGAAGCATCATAAAATTGATGATGACACATAAAACACCATTTTCTACTATGAGGTAATCATTGAGGTTCAAAATCATAATTAAAAACTGGAAAAGACAAACCAGTATGAGTGTTCCAACCAGATAAATTTCCTAGTCTAGGAAAGTCACTAATTTACCATATTAAAGAAGCGTTCATTTTGAATAGTTGTCTTGTTGAAGCATTATATGTTTTCTTGTCATCGTCCCATAATTATCTCAATTCTTTGATTAGAGGTTGAAGGTATACATCATTTTTAATTAAAAGCCTTTTCTTTCTTGGAATAATCATCAAAATAATAAAATAATTCTTCTTCATACACATCCATGGAGGTATATTATAGGGGATCAAAACAACTATCCAAATGCTATAATTAGTCCTTAAAGTACCAAAAGGGTTAAAAGCATTAGAAGGAAATCACTAACATAAATTACTAGGATCTGAATACAAGTATGGATATAGATAATAAAACATATTATATGATGTTGAATCTTTTGGATGTCTCATCAAGCCATCATTCATATCCTAAGCATTCCAATTCATGTCATATATAGTCTTACATGGCATGGATAATCTTTGAAAGAATGGTTTCAGAGGAAAGTAATGCAATACCATTGTAGGAGTATTCCTCTTCTGTTTCTTCCTAGGGTTGCAATGATTTATACTCTTATTTTTGTTCATTGACTTCCATCTTCTTGTATGAAATTTTTCACATTCTTCTTTATCATACACTTCTATCAACTAAAGCATGCAATCATTATGGAATGCATGTATATTTTAATAATCAAGTTCAAGTTTTTGTATGGTTTTCTTCATATCATAGAATGATGCAAGGATCTTAGCTTTACTATATTCATCATGAAGAAAATCTAAAATCATGGAAATTTATTTGTTAGTAATTCCACATAGAAACTTGTTATGATGTAACTTAAGTAGAAAAGACAAATTTGAATACTTGGAATACCCTTCATGTAGTTCTTGTTGTCCATCTTCAACTAATTCATAAAAACCATTTTTTGATCACTTAATTTCTGAGAAAGATTAACCTACTTAGGATCAAATGAAGGTTCTGTTGGTCTATTGAAATCTTGTACATTGTATTCTGTTAAACCAAATACATCATTTAAAAAAATTTGAACGGATTTCTCCTTTATCGGTCATTTTGTATTTTATTTACAGTATTGTCATTATTTTGACTTTCCATAACACTTGATTCACCATGATAAATCCAACATACATATCGAGAAGGAAACTGTTTCAATTTCAAATGATCATATACTTCGGTTATATTCAACCATATCTTGAATTTTCAATCAAGACGTGGCCATTTTATTCTACCATCCACTAATCAGTTTGAAATTATATAATCTAAAAATTCTTCCAAACCCTTTCTATATCAAGGTGTGTTTCGAGGTAAATTAATATAAATTTTATCCATAGTTATTGGATTGTATTCTCCCTTTACACTCACATATAAGGATATAAATGTTTAATAAAACAAGTAAGATAAAAATTAAATATCACCCAACTTCACCACTGACTCATTTATAACAACTATAAAGGAAAATGGGTTGAATAAAATAATGAACTTTTTCTTACTAAACTTCTAATATAAAACCATGAATCAAAAAAAGTAGTATTTCTCCCAAACATAGATGAATGATATGAATCAAATAAAATATAATGGTGTATTCTACCCTAGTTTAGTAACTAAAGAGGGTTAATTCCATTGAAAAATTAGCTACGTAGATCAATATTTGAACTATTTCCCATGATCAAACTAAGACCAAGAGAACCCCTTAAAAATATGAATGTAAAGTACACTTTATTTGGGTATCAAGATATGTCATGCATACTAAAAATATTCAACTCTATATGTCTATATTCTATTGAACTGGTTTAGAGTGACTTCATGTTGTTCCATAAATTATATAAATCGACTTTATTCATATAACATCAAATCGTATGTTCCTTCAATTTCAGCTAAATATAAAAAACATGATGTTAACATAAATTTGAATTATGTATATTTTTATTTTCAAATAAAATGATAAAAAATTAGTCATTTGACTCAAAAAAACAAACTACACACTATAATTAATTTTATTAAAAATCATGTTAGTTAAAATAAAATCAATGAAACTATGTTGTATGTTCCAGTTACCATAATCAATGATTGATTATCATGCATGTAAAACTTAACCCTAACTACTCTGTCATTATTCGATAGATTTTATTAAACTAAATTATTACTCACATATGAATAAAACATGAAGCATTCTGATAAATTTAAAAGGGGTCTAACATCTCATTTTCAAGGACTTTATCCTTAGATGCCTTTCTAGGGTCGGTGATAAAACCATGTGTGACCCCAATCCCTACCACCAATTGGTCATGAGTTGGAAAATATCCTCAATTATGTATCTATCAAAAATTGGAGGTAACATATATATAAAAAATTGGATTTAATTAATATCAAATACAAACCATGAAATTTCGAACGATCTAGATTATATAACTGACATATATCATAAATGAATTTATTTTTTTAATTTAATACAACATAACCAAAATTAAAGATTGTTATAACTCCAAACAACTAACTGCAAAATCCAAATTACACATTATAAATCAAAATTACATATATATTTACTATCAAATGAAAAAATAACAAATTCTATACTATTTTTATCATGCATTATTGTACATATAATTTTTCACAACCCGTCCCTCGGGGCTCGTGTCGTGACAACCCTAAGCCTGCCTTCCATAGGCCAGGGGCTGGAGACTATCATCGAAAGGTGTATTCCCTAAAACGGGAAGGCATTGCCTTTAAACCTGTACAAACACATGGTCCGAGAACTCAACAATAAGCAATTGTGAAGTAAACTACTGTAGCAAAATAGTGCTGAAAGAAAAGGTGTCTGGAATATAAGACCAACTGTAAAAATGCAATTACAACTGAAAGAAAAAATACGACTGAAAAATGGAAAACAATTGTTGGGTTGTCCTCGGAGAATACTACCTAAAAGGTAGGTACAGATCACCTCCTCAACACTCCACGTTTGCCCGTGTACTCCACGTACCGCCTAGTCCTGGATCCCTCAAAACTCAGTCTAGCTGCTTGTCGTCTGCACAAGACACAATAGGGTGCGGGCGAAGCCTGTGTAGGGGTGAGTATAACAATACCCAATAGGGACCCTGAGGCCTCCAAAGGTATCTCATAACTCCAAAAATGGAAACCAAAAATCATGATCTCAATCAAAAAGAAATAGATGCATCTCAAAAAGATTCTCAGCTCAAACCTAGTTTTCAGTGAAGTATATAATTACGGATGATTAGTCGCGAAGTTAGATCACCTTATTCTGTTAAGAGGCACTGCTGCTGACCATACGGTGTCTGACCCACATAGGATTGATAGGTAACTAACCCCCAAAATGACCCACATAGGATCTGATATACTCATTATTGATAGGTAACTAACCCTCACAATGACCCACACAGGATATGATCCGCCCAGAATCGGTATATCGCTAAACCACGACGGGCTGCTCTAAGGCTGGTGCTCATTGGGTCGCGAGGTGCTGATCCACACAGGACCGCTAGGTGCTGATCCACATAGGACCCATAGGTGTTGATCTACACTGGAATACCAGGTTCTTATCCATATAGGACCTCTAGGTGCTGACCCACATAGGATCCCTCGGTACTAACCTCCGTATGATCTCTCTTCAACCTCCGCCTCACTGCCAACCACTAGATTCCTCACACCTGGTGTGCTTGAGTTCCATAGATTCTTCCACTAGAGATATCAGGCATACATCTACCACCACTAATCTCTAAAAAGGAGTAACCCAAAGGACCTCCATGTCGTAATGGTTCCAACGTGATAGACGGCGCGTCAATTGGATGCTCTGTCTGTGAGTTATAAGCGTTTTAGCTTCGGTGGCCCAATTGGATTTGGGTTCGATCCAACCTGTACATACTCCAAATATCTCCAAAACTCAAGTGGATTATACCAAAAATGATATCATCGATCTAGTATTCTTATATCCACATACGGTTCATCAAACAGCTGCTCAGTTCCCAAGTTATTTCCCTTTAAAAGTTTATGGGCCCGGGTCTGGTCTGACCCGGTCGGACTGACCCAACCCGACCCGGTCTGGGCTGGGCCACATTGGAATCAGCCTGCTAGACCGAGGTCTGGCTCCACCCGCAAGGGGGTTTCCCGCAAAGGTGGCGGCCCACTAGGGTGGTGTCCTGGTAGGACGGCGGCCCAGAAAGGCGGTGGCCCGATAGGGTGGCGGCCTGCTAGCACGAAAGCCCAGTCCGAGGGGGAGTTCGGTCTAGCCCGAGGAGGGTGCGGTCTGGTCCGAGGGGAGCACGGCCCAGCCCGAGGAGGGGCGCGGTCCATGTAGAGACCCGAAGCCTGACGTACATGAACATTACATTACTTTTGTGGAATACTTAGTACATAACAAAAAAATACACACACAAGGATCGTAATAGTTTAGTGTCTTTGGAAACTCGGAATAAAATCTTCTAATCCTGGTGAAAGATCTTCAACATCTCCCATAAAGATCTTCCTTTTTTTTATACCTAAAACCTTTATTTATATCCTGGGGAAAAGAAAACATAAAAGGGTGAGCTCAAATGCTCAGTAAGGGTAAACAAAAGAAATATCAATCACATCATATTCATAAGAACATAACATATTGGAAATCTTAACCTGCAAAAGAGAGCATAATTTCATAACATGGGATAATCATAGTAGTGAAATGAAATCCCAATAATCATAACTTAAAACATGGAACTTTGTGGCATACACACATAATCATAGAGAATCATTTCTCATTAGTCATGACTCATTGCCAAAACTATCTTAGAGGACAAAGTCCCTTTCTGAATCGAGTCACCCTCGTTTCAGTCCTGTTTCACTGAACCGGTATAACCTACCATTCCAGCCATGTCTATCTCATGAGATATGAAATCTTTACCCAATGCATTGGAGGGAGATATAGTTCCCACCCATCTCATAATGATACCATTCTTATGTGTGCCACAAAATCATAAATCATACATCATTTCATAACCCATGTAATAAAAATGGGAATCTTAAACATCATGACATCATAAAACAATTCATATAAGATAAAGGAATTCATAAAAATAATTCCATCACAACATAATCAAATAAATTTAATAATAGGGATAAAAACATAACCCTTTATTATCTTTGATGGAAAAATAATTTTGATAAAACACTTGAACTCCATTATTGAGGAAAATATCCTTTCTTCTTCAAAAACATTTTTCCTTTCTTAACATGTTATAAAACTTTAAACTAAAAGAAGTTGATTAAAAATAAACTTGAAAACTTTTAAAGGAAGCTTCTTGGAAATAATGTTTTAAAAATCCATTCATGCCGTATAAGTTAAAAAAACATTCTTCTCGTACTTTTGTCAGAAAAGTCAAAAAGTACCTCGTACGAAAAAACGACAAAAGATTCCTTTCATATCTTTTACAAAAAACTCACCGAAGGGTAAAATTGGATATAAACTATTGTAGAAGGATATAAATATTACATATTGAAGAAACATGGATGTGTATGATAAAATAAACCCCAGTAAATTCCAAAGTATAAACAATCTCGGATAAAAATGAGATTGTGATATTTCCCTTACCTTAGGTCCGACTTGCTTTGTAAGTGTCCGAACCTCCTGTATAATGATTTAAATAATGTTATTGACTTATTCCAGAATAATATTCATTGTTATTATATCATATATGGTCAACTTATGACTTTATATTACCCGTTCTTTTGTAAATTCATGTTAAAGTAGCGTTTTGGGTAAAATCGTCTCATTTGTCGTTCGTGTTTTAACTTGTAATTATTCATATGATTGGTTAGATCATAATTACTTAATTCCAGAATATAAAACATGATTTATATATAATATATATTCATAATATACATATATAATAAATCAGTAAATGGAAAGAAATACACCGTTCATGGAGACGGTAGTCCGTACGTACGCATGAACGCTGTTTTCGTTTCCTTATTGAATTGAATGGAATTAAGTAGATGACATACATATAAATATAAATAATTCCAGTATCATTATCAGGTCATATATTTCATTAGTACTTATTATATATACTTTATAATCATTCATGAATGGTTAATCATTGAGAATGAATCTCATCGCGTCGTGGAGACGGTAGTCCGTACGTACGCACGAGCGATGATATCGTTCCCATGGTCGTGGAATTGTGTTGAAGTGTATGTATACTATTTCAGTATCAATATCACTTTATAATAATCATATATAGTTACTAATTACACCTTTATACCCATCCAATTAAGGTGGTGGCGGAAAATAGATTACACCACGGCGTGGAGACGGTATTCTGTACGTACGCACGCGCGGTGATTTCCTTTTTCCGTAGGATGGATAGAAGGTTAATTAGAGTTGTTTCATATTTATAATAACATATCAGTATATAAGAAATACGGATTTTATTACTTTATCATGAAACAACTAAATAAGAAGAAGTTGAAGAAGAAAGAAGTTGAAAAAGATTGGTAATGGATATTACCTCTTTTTGACGCGCCTTTTCTTAGCCTCCACTTAAAGAACTAAGGATGGTCTTTAAAGAAGACCAGGACCTCTAGGATGATACTAGGGAAGTGGAGAAGTGATTTTGGCAGGGTTTGGCCGAGCTTGAGTGCTAAAATTTGTGTGAGGAGGAGGGGGAGGAGGTGTCCTTTTATAAGGGAGGAGAGGGGCACCTTAGGAATACCTCAAAATATTATTTTATATTAAAGTCAAAATCGGTTTATAATGGTTCCAAAGGGTCCTATTTAAAAGGTAAAGTGGGGATGGGTCGAAATCCTATCAACCAATAATATTTAGACAAGTTTAGGTTATTATTTTAACCTTATCAATTAGATTTAACTCTAAGTTAAATAATTTAACTTTTACCGTGACTTTTTGTTTTCTTACACTATATGGTTAATACACTTACTATAACATGCCAAACGAACCCCAAGTTGTTTATTATTAATATATATATCCATATCTAAGTCATTTGGCCGAACCATAGATTTTTAGGAATAAAATAACAATTAATAATATAATATTTGATTTAAAAACTATTTTGTGTCAATTTTGACACTATTTGATATATGATTTTTTTGAAAGTCATAACAGAATTATATGTTCTAACCAAGTTGATTAAATCAAGACTAATATATCATAGTAACCTAGAAAATTAGTGTAATTCATAAAAAGTCTCAAATTACATTTATTTGAGCATTTATAACATCAATTATGTTAACATTTCCTTAAAAGGGTAATTATTGCATCATCGTTGTGTCATAAATAAACTAATTTATTTAAAGTCTAAAAATTATAAATAAAATATCATTATGTAGGAAATAGTTTTAGCTTTCTAATGAATATTTATAGTCGAATTTATCTTATGTATAACCCCATATTAAAAATGTTTTAGTTATTAAACTTTGATTTTAACTATTTTAACTATTCATTAAATAAAATAATATTAAATGTCATAATCTAATCCAAGTGGACCTAAATGGTCCTATTATATTCATAAGGTTGTTTTTTGTCAAATTACACTTATCCAATAGAATTAAGACATGTGTTAGGGTAATAGTAATATCATATTTACCCTTAGTTACCCTATTTACTATTAACCGTGGTAAAAAAAGTAAAAAGTTACTATTCACCAAAAATTATTTTCATCTCATTGAACCACATTTTAGTCCTTGATATTAACCGTGTCTGTCGGATTTTTGAAATTCCATTCACAGAAGCGGTAAAATTAAGTTTTATGCAAAATTCAGTTTTTAACCTACCACTTAGTGGTTTCACTATTCATCCAAAATTGAAAGTTTTCAGAAAAGTACCAAAATTTCACCCTAAGCTATAATTGATATTCCGAATTCAAAAATGATTTATATTTTACAAAATTCCCAACATATAAGTTGCATTAATTAATTTTATAATTAATTTCCGCTGTCACAACAAATAGCGTGTTTTTAAGAGATAATAACTATCAAAAGATTGACAGTTGTTTATAACTGGTTTAAATGTGAAATTACATCCAATGTCCAACATTGTATTAAATTGTAAAAATATATTCTAAATATACTTTAAAACCACTCAAATTAATAATTTATCACTATTAATTATTTCGATTAAAAAAGTTGTTTTTAATTAAAATTTAGTAATTTTCACTATTCGTCAGAATATGAAAGTTATCCGAAAAGTACCAAAATTTCACCTTAGGCTAAATTCGATACTCCGAATCCATAAATGAAGTACATTTTGAAAAATACAATTTACAAAATTTCAAAAAGTGGTTATTACTATTCATAATGGCTAGTTTTAATAATATCTTAATAGCATATCGTTGTTTAGCGAAACTTGGTGTTGCGTACAACACACGCTATCGTGGAAGGTCGCGATTGCGTGTAATTCAAGCCAAGTCAGAGATGTGTGTTGTGAAAGCTCCTTTTGGTGTAGCGTATAACACAAGACATTAATGAAATTAAAAAGAATATTTTTCATAAAATCTCGGGGTGTTACATTCTACCCCCCTTAAAATGAATTTCGCCCTCAAAATTCGTCGGGGTTATAAATGGTTTACTATTCGAAAGTTTCTTTAATCGAAACCCACATCGTAAAAAGGAATACCAAAACCAATCTTTAAAAAACAAAAGTTTGAAACGTAACGGTTACCCAAATAAACTAATCACTGGGTTTCCACATAAGTGAAAATATGGATATGGAAGAGAAATCTAACCATCATGTTCTGATGGAGAGTGGTAGAGAACATGGCTATGGAAAAGCTAGCAATCACAAATACATAAATTTGTGACGATATAAGGTACCATATGATTAATTAGATATAAGAGCACTAGGACAACATTTTTGGTTTTCAAGATCGTTTCCCTAAAGTTGATGAATTAAAAGAAATACTTGCATGATTTTGGTACAATCTCACTGTTGTTCGTGAATTGAACAATTTCCACTTCATCCCTTAAAGAAATGAAGTTGAATTTGTTATTCGTGATGTGTTAGCAGATCATGTGATAGAATGATGGGTCATTCCATCTCTTTCAAACAAAAGGTTAGCAAAAGTTATAAGTCCATCTTATGGTTAGATTAATCATATATGGTTCCAAAAATGAACTTATACTTCATATATCATACTGCTTAATATAATAAAACTAGTTTCTACTAAACAGGGACTTCCTGTAGGCCAGTGGTAGGCGATAAAGGTCAGTCGCACTTCGGTTGTGGGTTTGATTCCCACATCCTTGTCCGACGCGATGGGCTGTCGCTCGTCCTGCAGGTTGTCCTTTTTCTAAAACTACATTACTATAACATCCCATCAATAATATAGAAAAAAAACTTCTATCCTTAAACAATACTAACTTATGTCCAACATAATCCATTCCAATCTTTAGGATTATCCATAATACTGCAGTCCACTCTCATAACATAGTGAAAACGATTACCAGAGATTTAATACCATCGTTGATCCCCATATATCATAAGATATGTTTTGTTGGTCACATTCCAAACATTCAAAGTCCTTAATCATGTATTCTTTTGAATACCCATTGAACCTTAGTGAAAACATGAATGCAGTTAAAAGTTAACACTTTCCACATACCAAAATCCTCAAAATTCTATATTCTCAAACCATGATATCACTTAGTCCTTATATCAATCATGAGCTCATGAATACAATCAAACATCTCATTATCGTCTTATCCCTTCATTATGCGCATATCATCTACATTCCAAAAATATCTGAATAACCTTTCATGGATACTGGTAACATTAATCATACACTTTTAAAACTCAAGGAAAGACAACAGTGTAACAATCCTTAGATGTCTCTTTATTCCATAGTACCATGAGATTACTTATACAACATTACACATGATAAACATGTAATCATTCCACTACATTCTTAAACCATTGACCAAGCTTCAACAATTCTTTCATCTCACATATCATTTGTAGTCTCATCATCATCATCCACATAAATACTACCCATACGACCATACTAATTTTCTTCATGAGACTTTCCCTTAGGGCATTGGTTTGCATAATGCCCATACATTCCACATTTAAAACATTTAACCATTGTTGATGTTGTAACAATACCATTATCCTCATCCCTGGTGTTAACTGAACCTTTTCCTTTGCACTTACTGGCTTTGTGTCCTTCTTTTCCACACCCAAAGCATCGTCCAGTTCCTTTGAAACATTCTCCTTGATGCCTCTTCCCACATGATTTACATAGGGGAAATTGAACTTTCTTTCCTCTATGATCATCATGAAACTCCATCTTTCTCTTATTAGCCGAGCCAGGAAACTTACCAAATTTTACTTTATTGATCATATTATGAGATTGCTGATTCGGCATAATAATGATGTTTGGACCTCCAAATCCCATTTCATTTGGTTTCTCATGAAGAATATCATTCCATTGTCCATCATATCCTCCATTATCGTGAATCATCTTGTTTCCAGCCATTTTCTAAAACCCAAAAAGAATAGTGTGGGAGAAAAAAATCATAATTAAGGGGGAGTATCCTCAATATCTAACTTCTTAGGTTAAATTCTAAGATCGTTACCGTAGTTATAGGACTGTATCCTATACGTATACTTATCCTTAGGGACATCCCTAGAAAAACCTTATAAATATCTCTAGGGATCTCACTAAAGTTCTCGCATCCTAGTTTCCAAAGGTTGACTGAACCTTTCCTCTGATACCAACTGTAGCGGTCTGGAATTACTTCCAGTGGAATATAATTGATACCTATCAGGGCACTCCATGGGCGGCTACACCCCCTGGGCGGGACACACCACCATCCCCAGTGGCAGCCATTTCCTCACGAAGCCCTTGGGCGGAGAGCCATGCTTCGTCCAACGCTCACATGTGAGAGTTCCCAAGGATCGGATACATTGCTACCTCCTTTGCCTCTGATACCAACTGTAGAGACCCGAAACCTGACGTACATGAACATTACATTACTTTTGCGGAATACTTAGTACATAACAAAAAAATACACACACAAGGATCGTAATAGTTTAGTGTCTTTGGAAACTCGGAATAAAATCTTCTAATCCTGGTGAAAGATCTTCAACATCTCTCATAAAGATCTTCCTTTTTTTTATACCTAAAACCTTTATTTATATCCTGGGGAAAAGAAAAAATAAAAGGGTGAGCTCAAATGCTCAGTAAGGGTAAACAAAAGAAATATCAATCACATCATATTCATAAGAACATAACATATTGGAAATCTTAACCTGAAAAAGAGAGCATAATTTCATAACATGGGACAATCATAGTAGTGAAATGAAATCCCAATAATCATAACCTAAAACATGGAACTTTGTGGCATACACACATAATCATAGAGAATCATTTCTTATTAGTCATGACTCATTGCCAAGACTATCTTAGTGGACAAAGTCCCTTTCTGAATCGAGTCACCCTCGTTTCAGTCCTGTTTCACTGAACCGGTATAACCTACCATTCCATCCATGTCTATCTCATGAGATATGAAATCTTTACCCAATGCATTGGAGGGAGATATAGGTCCCACCCATCTCATAATGATACCATTCTTATGTGTGCCACAAAATCATAAATCATACATCATTTCATAACCCATGTAATAAAAATGGGAATCTTAAACATCATGACATCATAAAACAATTCATATAAGATAAAGTAATTCATAAAAATAATTCCATCACAACATAATCAAATCAATTTAATAATAGGGATAAAAACAGAACCCTTTATTATCTTTGATGGAAAAATAATTTTGATAAAACACTTGAACTCCATTCTTGAGGAAAATATCATTTCTTCTTCAAAAACATTTTTCCTTTCTTAACATGTCATAAAACTTTAAACTAAAAGAAGTTGATTAAAAATAAACTTGAAAACTTGTAAATAAAACTTCTTGGAAATAATGTTTTAAAAATCCATTCATGCCGTATAAGTTAAAAAAAACATTCTTCTCGTACTTTTGTCAGAAAAGTCAAAAATTACCTCGTACGAAAAAACGACAAAAGATTCCTTTCATATCTTTTACAAAATACTCACCGAAGGGTAAAATTGGATATAAAATATTTTAGAAGGATATAAATATTACATATTGAAGAAACATGGATGTGGATGATAAAATACACCCCAGTAAATTCCAAAGTATAAACAATCTCGGATAAAAATGAGATTGTGATATTTCCCTTACCTTAGGTCCGACTTGCTTTGTAAGTGTCCAAACCTCCTGTATAATTATTTAAATAATGTTATTGACTTATTCCAGAATCATATTCATTGTTATTATATCATATATGGTCCACTTATGACTTTATATTACCCGTTCTTTTGTAAATTCATGTTAAAGTAGCGTTTTGGGTAAAATCGTCTCATTTGTCGTTCGTGTTTTAACTTGTAATTATTCATATGATTGGTTAGATCATAATTACTTAATTCCAGAATATAAAACATGATTTATATATAATATATATTCAGAATATACATATATAATAAATCAGTAAATGGAAAGAAATACACCGTTCATGGAGACGGTAGTCCGTACGTACGCATGAACGCTGTTTTCGTTTCCTTATTGAATTCAATGGAATTAAGTAGATGACATACATATAAATATAAATAATTCCAGTATCATTATAAGGTCATATATTTCATTAGTACTTATTATATATACTTTATAATCATTCATGAATGGTTAATCATTGAGAATGAATCTCATCGCGTCGTGGAGACGGTAGTCCTTACGTACGCACGAGCGATGATATCGTTCCCATGGTCGTGGAATTGTGTTGAAGTGTATGTATACTATTTCAGTATCAATATCACTTTATAATAATCATATATAGTTACTCATTACACCTTTATACCCATCTAATTATGGTGGTGGCGGAAAATAGATTACACCACGGCGTGAAGACGGTGTTCCGTACGTACGCACGCGCGGTGATTTCCTTTTTCCGTAGGATGGATAGAAGGTTAATTAGAGTTGTTTAATATTTATAATAACATATCAGTATATAAGAAATACTGATGTTATTACTTTATCATGAAACAACTAAAGAAGAAGAAGTTGAAGAAGAAAGAAGTTGAAAAAGATCGGTAATGGATATTACCTCTTTTTGACGCGCCTTTTCTTAGCCTCCACTTAAAGAACTAAGGATGGTCTTTGAAGAAGACCAGGACCTCTAGGATGATACTAGGGAAGTGGAGAAGGGATTTTGGCAGGGGTTGGCCGAGATTGAGTGCTAAAATTGGTGTGAGGAGGAGGGGGGTGAGGTATCCTTTTATAAGGGAGGAGAGGGGCACCTTAGGAATACCTCAAAATATTATTTTATATTAAAGTCAAAATCGGTTTATAATGGTTCCAAAGGGTCCTATTTCGAAGGTAAAGTGGGGATGAGTCTAAATACTATCAACCAATAAGATTTAGACAAGTTTAGGTTATTATTTTAACCTTATCAATTAGATTTAACTCTAAGTTAAATAATTTAACTTTTACCGTGACTTTTTGTTTTCTTACACTATATGGTTAATACACTTACTATAACATGCCAAACTAACCCCAAGTTATTTATTATTAATATATATATCCTTATCTAAGTCATTTGGCCGAACCTTAGAATTTTAGGAATAAAATAACAATTAATAATATAATATTTGATTTAAAAACTATTTTGTGTCAATTTTGACACTATTTGATATATGATTTTTTTGAAAGTCATAACAGAATTATATGTTCGAACCAAGTTGATTAAATCAACACTAATATATCATAGTAACCTAGAAAATTAGTTTAATTCATAAAAAGTCTCAAATTACATTTATTTTAGCATTTATAACATCAATTATGTTAACATTTTCTTAAAAGGGTAATTATTGCATCATCATTGTGTCATAAATAAACTAATTTATTTAAAGTCTAAAAATTATAAATAAAATATCATTATGTAGGAAATCTTTTTATCTTTCTAATGAATATTTATAGTCGAATTTATCTTATGTATAACCCCATATTAAAAATGTTTTAAGTATTAAACTTTGATTTTAACTATTTTAACTATTCATTAAATAAAATAATATTAAATGTCATAATCTAATCCAAGTGGACCTAAATGGTCCTATTATATTCATAAGGTTGTTTTTGGTCTAATTACACTTATCCAATAGAATTAAGACATGTGTTAGGGTAATAGTAATATCATATTTACCCTTAGTTACCCTATTTACTATTAACCGTGGTAAAAAAAGTAAAAGTTACTATTCACCAAAAATTATTTTCATCTCATTGAACCACATTTTAGTCCTTGATATTAACCGTGTCTGTCGTATTTTCTAAATTCCATTCACAGAAGTGGTAAAATTAAGTTTTATGCAAAATTCAGTTTTTAACCTACCACTTAGTGGTTTCACTATTCATCAAAAATTGAATGTTTTCAGAAAAGTACCAAAATTTCATCCTAGGCTATAATTGATATTCCGAATTCAAAAATGTTTTCTATTTTACAAAATTCCCAACATATAAGTTGCATTAATTAATTTTATAATTAATTTCCGCTGTCACAACAAATAGCATGTTTTTAAGAGATAATAACTATCAAAAGATTGACACTTGTTTATAACTGGTTTAAATGTGAAATTACATCCAATGTCCAAAAATGTATTAAATTGTAAAAATATATTCTAAATATACTTTAAAATGACTCAAATTAATAATTTATCACTAGTAATTATTTCGATTAAAAAAGTTTTTTTTAATTAAAATTTAGTAATTTTCACTATTCATCAGAATATGAAAGTTATCCGAAAAGTACCAAAATTTCACCTTAGGCTAAATTCGATACTCCGAATCCATAAATGAAGTCCATTTTGAAAAATAAAATTTACAAAATTTCAAAAAGTGGTTATTACTATTCATAATGGCTAGTTTTAATAATATCTTAATAGCATATCGTTGTTTAGCGAAACTTGGTGTTGCGTACAACATACGCTATCGTGGAAGGTCGCGATTGCGTGTAATTCAAGCCAAGTCAGAGATGTGTGTTGTGAAAGCTCCTTTTGGTGTAGCGTATAACACAAGACATTAATGAAATTAAAAAGAATATTTTTCATAAAATCTCGGGGTGTTACATTCTACCCCCCTTAAAATGAATTTCGCCCTCGAAATTCGTTGGGGTTATAAATGGTTTACTATTCGAAAGTTTCTTTAATCGAAACCCACATCGTAAAAAGTAATACCAAAACCAATCTTTAAAAAACAAAAGTTTGAAACGTAACGGTTACCCAAATAAACTAATCACTGGGTTTCCACATAAGTGAAAATATGGATATGGAAGAGAAATCTAACCATCATGTTCTGATGGAGAGTGGTAGAGAACATGGCTATGGAAAAGCTAGCAATCACAAATCCATAAATTTGTGACGATCTAAGGTACCATCTGATTAATCAGATATAAGAGCACTAGGACAACATTTTTGGTTTTCAAGATCGTTTCCCTAAAGTTGATGAATTAAAAGAAATACTTGCATGATTTTGGTACAATCTCACTGTTGTTCGTGAATTGAACAATTTCCACTTCATCCCTTAAAGAAATGAAGTTGAATTTGTTATTCATGATGTGTTAGCAGATCATGTGATAGAATGATGGGTCATTCCATCTCTTTCAAACAAAAGGTTAGAAAAAGTTATAAGTCCATCTTATGGTAAGATAAATCATATATGGTTCCAAAAATGAACTTATACTTCATATATCATACTGCTTAATATAATAAAACTAGTTTCTACTAAACAGGGACTTCCTGTAGGCCAGTGGTAGGCGATAAAGGCCAGTCGCACTTCGGTTGTGGGTTCGATTCCCACATCCTTGTCCGACGCGATGGGTTGTCGCCCGTCCTTCAGGTTGTCCTTTTTCTAAAACTACATTACTATAACATCCCATCAATAATATTGAAAAAAACTTCTATCCTTAAACAATACTAACTTATGTCCAACATAATCCATTCCAATCTTTAGGATTATCCATAATACTGCAGTCCACTCTCATAACATAGTGAAAACGATTACCAGAGATTTAATACCATCGTTGATCCCCATATATCATAAGATATGTTTTGTTGGTCACATTACAAACATTCAAAGTCCTTAATCATGTATTCTTTTGAATACCCATTGAACCTTAGTGAAAACATGAATGCAGTTAAAAGTTAACACTTTCCACATACCAAAATCCTCAAAATTCTATATTCTCAAACCATGATATCACTTAGTCCTTATATCAATCATGAGCTCATGAATACAATCAAACATCTCATTATCGTCTTATCCCTTCATTATGCGCATATCATCTACATTCAAAAAATATCTGAATAACCTTTCATGGATACTGGTAACATTAATCATACACTTTTAAAACTCAAGGAAAGACAACAGTGTAACAATCCTTAGATGTCTCTTTATTCCATAGTACCATGAGATTACTTATACAACATTACACATGATAAACATGTAATCATTCCACTACATTCTTAAACCATTGACCGAGCTTCAACAATTCTTTCATCTCACATATCATTTGTAGTCTCATCATCATCATCCACATAAATACTACCCATACGACCATACTAATTTTCTTCATAAGACTTTCCCTTAGGGAATTGGTTTGCATAATGCCCATACATTCCACATTTAAAACATTTAACCATTGTTGATGTTGTAGCAATACCATTATCCTCATCCCTGGTGTTAACTGAACCTTTTCCTTTGCACTTACTGGCTTTGTGTCCTTCTTTTCCACACCCAAAGCACCGTCCAGTTCCTTTGAAACATTATCCTTGATGCCTCTTCCCACATGATTTACATAGGGGAAATTTAACTTTCTTTCCTCTATGATCATCATGAAACTCCATCTTTCTCTTATTAGCCGAGCCAGGAAACTTACCAAATTTTACTTTATTTATCATATTATGAGATTGCTGATTCGGCATAATAATGATGTTTGGACCTCCAAATCCCATTTCATTTGGTTTCTCATGAAGAATATCATTCCATTGTCCATCATATCCTCCATTATCGTGAATCATCTTGTTTTCAGCCATTTTCTAAAACCCAAAAACAATAGTGTGAGAGGAAAAAATCATAATGAAGGGGGAGTATCCTCAATATCTAACTTCTTAGGTTAAATTCTAATATCGTTACCGTAGTTATAGGACTATATCCTATACTTATACTTATCCTTAGGGACATCCCTAGACAAACCTTATAAATATATCTAGGGATCTCACTAAAGTTCTCGCATCCTAGTTTCCAAAGGTTGACTAAACCTTTCCTCTGATACCAACTGTAGCGGTCTGGAATTACTTCCAGTGCACTATAATTGATACCTATCAGGGCACTCCATGGGCGGCTACACCCCCTGGGCGGGACACACCACCATCCCCAGTGGCAGCCATTTCCTCATGAAGCCCTTGGGCGGAGAGCCATGCTTCGTCCAACGCTCACATGTGAGAGTTCCCAAGGATCGGATACATTCCTACCTCCTTTGCCTCTGATACCAACTGTAGAGACCCGAAGCCTGACGTACATGAACATTACATTAATTTTGCGGAATTCTTAGTACATAACAAAAAAATACACACACAAGGATCGTAATAGTTTAGTGTCTTTGGAAACTCGGAATAAAATCTTCTAATCCTGGTGAAAGATCTTCAACATCTCCCATAAAGATCTTCCTTTTTTTTATACCTAAAACCTTTCTTTATATCCTGGGGAAAAGAAAACATAAAAGTGTGAGCTCAAATGCTCAGTAAGGGTAAACAAAAGAAATATCAATCACATCATATTCATAAGAACATAACATATTGGAAATCTTAACCTGCAAAAGAGAGCATAATTTCATAACATGGGATAATCATAGTAGTGAAATGAAATCCCAATAATCATAACGTAAAACATGGAAATTTGTGGCATACACACATAATCATAGAGAATCATTTCTTATTAGTCATGACTCATTGCCAAGACTATCTTAGTGGACAAAGTCCCTTTCTGAATCGAGTCACCCTCGTTTCAGTCCTGTTTCACTGAACCGGTATAACCTACCATTCCAGCCATATCTATCTCATGAGATATGAAATCTTTACCCAATGCATTAGAGGGAGATATAGGTCCCACCCATCTCATAATGATACCATTCTTATGTGTGCCACAAAATCATAAATCATACATCATTTCATAACCCATGTAATAAAAATGGGAATCTTAAACATCATGACATCGTAAAACAATTCATATAAGATAAAGGAATTCATAAAAATAATTCCATCACAACATAATCAAATCAATTTAATAATAGGGATAAAAACAGAACCCTTTATTATCTTTGATGGAAAAATAATTTTGATAAAACACTTGAACTCCATTCTTGAGGAAAATATCCTTTCTTCTTCAAAAACATTTTTCCTTTCTTAACATGTCATAAAACTTTAAACTAAAAGAAGTTGATTAAAAATAAACATGAAAACTTGTAAAGGAAGCTTCTTGGAAATAATGTTTTAAAAATCCATTCATGCCGTATAAGTTAAAAAAAACATTCTTCTCGTACTTTTGTCGGAAAAGTCAAAAAGTACCTCGTACGAAAAAACGACAAAAGATTCCTTTCATATCTTTTACAAAAAACTCACCGAAGGGTAAAATTGGATATAAACTATTGTAGAAGGATATAAATATTACATATTTAAGAAACATGGATGTGGATGATAAAATACATCCCAGTAAATTCCAAAGTATAAACAATCTCGGATAAAAATGAGATTGTGATATTTCCCTTACCTTAGGTCCGACTTGCTTTGTAAGTGTCCGAACCTCCTGTATAATGATTTAAATAATGTTATTGACTTATTCCAGAATCATATTCATTGTTATTATATCATATATGGTCCACTTATGACTTTATATTACCCGTTCTTTTGTAAATTCATGTTAAAGTAGCGTTTTGGGTAAAATCGTCTCATTTGTCGTTCGTGTTTTAACTTGTAATTATTCATATGATTGGTTAGATCATAATTAATTAATTCCAGAATATAAAACTTGATTTATATATAATATATATTCAGAATATACATATATAATAAATCAGTAAATGGAAAGAAATACACCGTTCATGGAGACGGTAGTCCGTACGTACGCATGAACGCTGTTTTCGTTTCTTTATTGAATTCAATGGAATTAAGTAGATGACATACATATAAATATAAATAATTCCAGTATAATTATCAGGTCATATATTTCATTAGTAATTATTATATATACTTTATAATCATTCATGAATGGTTAATCATTGAGAATGAATCTCATCGCGTCGTGGAGACGGTAGTCCGTACGTACGCACGAGCGATGATATCATTCCCATGGTCGTGGAATTGTGTTGAAGTGTATGTATACTATTTCAGTATCAATATCACTTTATAATAATCATATATAGTTACTCATTATACATTTATACCCATCCAATTAAGGTGGTGGTGGAAAATAGATTACACCACGGCGTGGAGACGGTATTCCGTACGTACGCACGCGCGGTGATTTCCTTTTTCCGTAGGATGGATAGAAGGTTAATTAGAGTTGTTTCATATTTATAATAACATATCAGTATATAAGAAATACTGATGTTATTACTTTATCATGAAACAACTAAAGAAGAAGAAGTTGAAGAAGAAAGAAGTTGAAAAAGATCGGTAATGGATATTACCTCTTTTTGACGCGCCTTTTCTTAGCCTCCACTTAAAGAACTAAGGATGGTCTTTGAAGAATACCAGGACCTCTAGGATGATACTAGGGAAGTGGAGAAGGGATTTTGGCAGGGGTTGGCCGAGCTTGAGTGCTCAAATTGGTGTGAGGAGGAGGGGGAGGAGGTGTCCTTTTATAAGGGAGGAGAGGGGCACCTTAGGAATACCTCAAAATATTATTTTATATTAAAGTCAAAATCGGTTTATAATGGTTCCAAAGGGTCTTATTTCGAAATTAAAGTGGGAATGGGTTGAAATCCTATCAACCAATAAGATTTAGACAAGTTTAGGTTATTATTTTAACCTTATCAATTAGATTTAACTCTAAGTTAAATAATTTAACTTTTATCGTGACTTTTTGTTTTCTTACACTATATGGTTAATACACTTACTATAACATGCCAAAAGAACCCCAAGTTGTTTATTATTAATATATATATCCTTATCTAAGTCATTTGGCCGAACCTTAGATTTTTAGGAATAAAATAACAATTAATAATATAATATTTGATTTAAAAACTATTTTGTGTCAATTTTGACACTATTTGATATATGATTTTTTTGAAAGTCATAACAGAATTATATGTTCGAAACAAGTTGATTAAATCAACACTAATATATCATAGTAACCTAGAAAATTAGTTTAATTCATAAAAAGTCTCAAATTACATTTATTTGAGCATTTAAAACATCAATTATGTTAACATTTCCTTAAAAGGGTAATTATTGCATCATCGTTGTGTCATAAATAAACTAATTTATTTAAAGTCTAAAAATTATAAATAAAATATCATTATGTAGTAAATATTTTTATCTTTCTAATGAATATTTATAGTCGAATTTATCTTATGTATAACCCCATATTAAAAATGTTTTAGTTATTAAACTTTGATTTTAACTATTTTAACTATTCATTAAATAAAATAATATTAAATGTCATAATCTAATCCAAGTGGACCTAAATGGTCCTATTATATTCATAAGGTTGTTTTTGGTCGAATTACACTTATCCAATAGAATTAAGACATGTTTTAGGGTAATAGTAATATCATATTTACCCTTAGTTACCCTATTTACTATTAACCGTGGTAAAAAAAAGTAAATAGTTACTATTCACCAAAAATTATTTTCATCTCATTGAACCACATTTTAGTCCTTGATATTAACCGTGTCTGTCGGATTTTCGAAATTTCATTCACAGAAGCGGTAAAATTAAGTTTTATGCAAAATTCAGTTTTTAACCTACCACTTAGTGGTTTCACTATTCATCAAAAATTGAAAGTTTTCAGAAAAGTACCAAAATTTCACCCTAGGCTATAATTGATATTCCGAATTCAAAAATGATTTCTATTTTACAAAATTCCCAACATACAAGTTGCATTAATTGATTTTATAATTAATTTCCGCAGTCGCAACAAATAGCGTGTTTTTAAGAGATAATAACTATCAAAAGATTGACACTTGTTTATAACTAGTTTAAATGTGAAATTACATCCAATGTCCAACGTTGTATTAAATTGTAAAAATATATTCTAAATATACTTTAAAACCACTCAAATTAATAATTTATCACTATTAATTATTTCGATTAAAAAAGTTGTTTTTAATTAAAATTTAGTAATTTTCACTATTCATCAGAATATGAAAGTTATCCGAAAAGTACCAAAATTTCACCTTAGGCTAAATTCGATACTCCGAATCCATAAATGAAGTCCATTTTGAAAAATAAAATTTACAAAATTTCAAAAAGTGGTTATTACTATTCATAATGGCTAGTTTTAATAATATCTTAATAGCATATCGTTGTTTTGCGAAACTTGGTGTTGCGTACAACACACGCTATCGTGGAAGGTCGCGATTGCGTGTAATTCAAGCCAAGTCAGAGATATGTGTTTTGAAAGCTCCTTTTGGTGTAGCGTATAACACAAGACATTAATGAAATTAAAAAGAATATTTTTCATAAAATCTCGGGGTGTTACATTCTACCCCCCTTAAAATGAATTTCGCCCTCGAAATTCGTCGGGGTTATAAATGGTTTACTATTCAAAAGTTTCTTTAATCGAAACCCACATCGTAAAAAGGAATACCAAAACCAATCTTTAAAAAACAAAAGTTTGAAACGTAACGGTTACCCAAATAAACTAATCACTGGGTTTCCACATAGGTGAAAATATGGATATGGAAGAGAAATCTAACCATCATGTTCTGATGGAGAGTGGTAGAGAACATGGCTATGGAAAAGCTAGCAATCACAAATCCATAAATTTGTGACGATCTAAGGTACCATCTGATTAATCAGATATAAGAGCACTAGGACAACATTTTTGGTTTTCAAGATCGTTTCCCTAAAGTTGATGAATTAAAAGAAATACTGGCATGATTTTGGTACAATCTCACTGTTGTTCGTGAATTGAACAATTTCCACTTCATCCCTTAAAGAAATGAAGTTGAATTTGTTATTCGTGATGTGTTAGCAGATCATGTGATAGAATGATGGGTCATTCCATCTCTTTAAAACAAAAGGTTAGCAAAAGTTATAAGTCCATCTTATGGTTAGATTAATCATATATGGTTCCAAAAATGAACTTATACTTTATATATCATACTGCTTAATATAATAAAACTAGTTTCTACTAAACAGGGACTTCCTGTAGGCCAGTGGTAGGCGATAAAGGCCAGTCTCACTTCGGTTGTGGGTTCGATTCCCACATCCTTGTCCGACGCGATGGGCTGTCGCCCGTCCTGCAGGTTGTCCTTTTTCTAAAACTACATTACTATAACATCCCATCAATAATATCGAAAAAAAGCTTCTATCCTTAAACAATACTAACTTATGTCCAACATAATCCATTCCAATCTTTAGGCTTATCCATAATACTGCAGTCCACTCTCATAACATAGTGAAAATGATTACCAGAGATTTAATACCATCGTTGATCCCCATATATCATAAGATATATTTTGTTGGTCACATTACAAACATTCAAAGTCCTTAATCATGTATTCTTTTGAATACCCATTGAACCTTAGTGAAAACATGAATGCATTTAAAAGTTAACACTTTCCACATACCAAAATCCTCAAAATTCTATATTCTCAAACCATGATATCACTTAGTCCTTATATCAATCATGAGCTCATGAATACAATCAAACATCTCATTATCGTCTTATCCCTTCATTATGCGCATATCATCTACATTCCAAAAATATCTGAATAACCTTTCATGGATACTGGTAACATTAATCATACACTTTTAAAACTCAAGGAAAGACAACAGTGTAACAATCCTTAGATGTCTCTTTATTCCATAGTACCATGAGATTACTTATACAACATTACACATGATAAACATGTAATCATTTCACTACATTCTTAAACCATTGACCGAGCTTCAACAATTCTTTCATCTCACATATCATTTGTAGTCTCATCATCATCATCCACATAAATACTACCCATACGACCATACTGATTTTCTTCATGAGACTTTCCCTTAGGGCATTGGTTTGCATAATTCCCGTACATTCCACATTTAAAACATTTAACCATTTTTGATGTTGTAGCAATACCATTATCCTCATCCCTGGTGTTAACTGAACCTTTTTCTTTGCACTTACTTGCTTTGTGTCCTTCTTTTCCACACCCAAAGAATCGTCCAGTTCCTTTGAAACGTTCTCCTTGATGCCTCTTCCCACATGATTTACATAGGGGAAATTGAACTTTCTTTCCTCTATGATCATCATGAAACTCCATCTTTCTCTTATTAGCCGAGCTAGGAAACTTACCAAATTTTACTTTATTGATCATATTATGAGATTGCTGATTCGGCATAATAATGATGTTTGGACCTCCAAATCCCATTTCATTTGGTTTCTCATGAAGAATATCATTCCATTGTCCATCATATCCTCCATTATCATGAATCATCTTGTTTCCAGCCATTTTCTAAAACCCAAAAAGAATAGTGTGAGAGGCAAAAATCATAATGAAGGGGGAGTATCCTCAATATCTAACTTCTTAGGTTAAATTCTAATATCGTTACCGTAGTTATAGGACTGTATCCTATACGTATACTTATCCTTAGGGACATCCCTAGACAAACCTTATAAATATCTCTAGGGATCTCACTAAAGTTCTCGCATCCTAGTTTCCAAAGGTTGACTAAACCTTTCCTCTGATACTAACTGTAGCGGTCTGGAATTACTTCCAGTGGACTATAATTGATACCTATCAGGGCACTCCATGGGCAGCTACACCCCCTGGGCGGGACACACCACCATCCCCAGTGGCAGCCATTTCCTCATGAAGCCCTTGGGCGGAGAGCCATGCTTCGTCCAACACTCACATGTGAGAGTTCCCAAGGATCGGATACATTCCTACCTCCTTTGCCTCTGATACCAACTGTAGATACCCGTATCCTGACGTACATGAACATTAAATTAATTTTTCAGAATACTTAGTACATAACAAAAAAATACACACACAAGGATCGTAATAGTTTAGTGTCTTTGGAAACTCAGAATAAAATCTTCTAATCCTGGTGAAAGATCTTCAACATCTCCAATAAAGATCTTCCTTTTTTTTATACCTAAAACCTTTATTTATATCCTGGGGAAAAGAAAACATAAAAGGGTGAGCTCAAATTCTCAGTAAGGGTAAACAAAAGAAATATCAATCACATCATATTCATAAGAACATAACATATTGGAAATATTAACCTGCAAAAGAGAGCATAATTTCATAACATGGGATAATCATAGTAGTGAAATGAAATCCCAATAATCATAACCTAAAACATGGAACTTTGTGGAATACACACATAATCATAGATAATCATTTCTTATTAGTCATGACTCATTGCCAAGACTATCTTAGTGGAAAAAGTCCCTTTCTGAATCGAGTCACCCTCGTTTCAGTCCTGTTTCACTGAACCGGTATAACCTACCATTCCAGCCATGTCTATCTCATGAGATATGAAATCTTTACCCAATGCATTGGAGGGAGATATAGTTCCCACCCATCTCATAATGATACCATTCTTATGTGTGCCACAAAATCATAAATCATACATCATTTCATAACCCATGTAATAAAAATGGGAATCTTAAACATCATGACATCATAAAACAATTCATATAAGATAAAGGAATTCATAAAAATAATTCAATCACAACATAATCAAATCAATTTAATAATAGGGATAAAAACAGAACCCTTTATTATCTTTGATGGAAAAATAATTTTGATAAAACACTTGAACTCCATTCTTGATGAAAATATCCTTTCTTCTTCAAAAACATTTTTCCTTTCTTAACATGTCATAAAACTTTAAACTAAAAGAAGTTGATTAAAAATAAACTTGAAAACTTGTAAAGGAAGCTTCTTGGAAATAATGTTTTAAAAATCCATTCATGCCGTATAAGTTAAAAAAACATTCTTCTCGTACTTTTGTCGGAAAAGTCAAAAAGTACCTCGTACGAAAAAACGACAAAAGATTCCTTTCATATCTTTTACAAAAAACTCACCGAAGGGTAAAATTGGATATAAACTATTGTAGAAGGATATAAATATTACATATTGAAGAAACATGGATGTGGATGATAAAATACACCCCAGTAAATTCCAAAGTATAAACAATCTCGGATAAAAATAAGATTGTGATATTTCCCTTACCTTAGGTCCGACTTGCTTGGTAAGTGTCCGAACCTACTGTATAATGATTTAAATAATTTTATTGGCTTATTCCAGAATAATATTCATTGTTATTATATCATATATGGTCCACTTATGACTTTATATTACCCGTTCTTTTGTAAATTCATGTTAAAGTAGCGTTTTGGGTAAAATCGTCTCATTTGTCGTTCGTGTTTTAACTTGTAATTATTCATATGATTGGTTAGATCATAATTACTTAATTCCAGAATATAGAACATGATTTATATATAATATCTATTCAGAATATACATATATAATAAATCAGTAAATGGAAAGAAATACACCGTTCATGGAGACGGTAGTCCGTACGTACGCATGAACGCTGTTTTCGTTTCCTTATTGAATTGAATGGAATTAAGTAGATGACATACATATAAATATAAATAATTCCAGTATCATTATCAGGTCATATATTTCATTAGTACTTATTATATATACTTTATAATCATTCATGAATGGTTAATCATTGAGAATGAATCTCATCGCGTCGTGGAGACGGTAGTCCGTACGTACGCACGAGCGATGATATCATTCCCATGGTCGTGGAATTGTGTTGAAGTGTATGTATACTATTTCAGTATCAATATCACTTTATAATAATCATATATAGTTACTCATTACACCTTTATACCCATCCAATTAAGGTGGTGGCGGAAAATAGATTACACCACGGCGTGGAGACGGTATTCCGTACGTACGCACGCGCGGTGATTTACTTTTTCCGTAGGATGGATAGAATGTTAATTAGAGTTGTTTCATATTTATAATAACATATCAATATATAAGAAATACTGATGTTATTAATTTATCATGAAACAACTAAAGAAGAAGAAGTTGAAGAAGAAAGAAGTTGAAAAAGATCGGTAATGGATATTACCTCTTTTTGACGCGCCTTTTCTTAGCCTCCACTTAAAGAACTAAGGATGGTCTTTGAAGAAGACCATGACCTCTAGGATGATACTAGGGAAGTGGAGAAGGGATTTTGGCAGGGGTTGGCCGAGCTTGAGTGCTCAAATTGGTGTGAGGAGGAGGGGGAGGAGGTGTCCTTTTATAAGGGAGGAGAGGGGCACCTTAGGAATACCTCAAAATATTATTTTATATTAAAGTCAAAATCGGTTTATAATGGTTGCAAAGGGTCCTATTTCGAAGGTAAAGTGGGTATGGGTCGAAATCCTATCAACCAATAAGATTTAGACAAGTTTAGGTTATTATTTTAACCTTATCAATTAGATTTAACTCTAAGTTAAATAATTTAACTTTTACCGTGACTTTTTGTTTTCTTACACTATATGGTTAATACACTTACTATAACATGCCAAACGAACCCCAAGTTGTTTATTATTAATATATATATCCTTATCTAAGTCATTTGGCCGAACCATAGATTTTTAGGAATAAAATAACAATTAATAATATAATATTTGATTTAAAAACTATTTTGTGTCAATTTTGACACTATTTGATATATGATTTTTGTGAAAGTCATAACAGAATTATATGTTCAAACCAAGTTGATTAAATCAACACTAATATATCATAGTAACCTATAAAATTAGTGTAATTCATAAAAAGTCTCAAATTACATTTATTTGAGCATTTATAACATCAATTATGTTTACATTTCCTTAAAAGGGTAATTATTGCATCCTCGTTGTGTCATAAATAAACTAATTTATTTAAAGTCTAAAAATTATAAATAAAATATCATTATGTAGGAAATCGTTTTAGCTTACTAATGAATATTTATAGTCGAATTTATCTTATGTATAACCCCATATTAAAAATGTTTTAGTTATTAAACTTTGATTTTAACTATTTTAACTATTCATTAAATAAAATAATATTAAATGTCATAATCTAATCCAAGTGGACCTAAATGGTCCTATTATATTCATAAGGTTGTTTTTGGTCAAATTACACTTATCCAATAGAATTAAGACATGTTTTAGGGTAATAGTAATATCATATTTACCCTTAGTTACCCTATTTACTATTAACCGTGGTAAAAAAAAGTAAAAAGTTACTATTCACCAAAAATTATTTTCATCTCATTGAACCACATTTTAGTCCTTGATATTAACCGTGTCTGTCGGATTTTCGAAATTCCATTCACAGAAGCGGTAAAATTAAGTTTTATGCAAAATTCAGTTTTTAACCTACCACTTAGTGGTTTCACTATTCATCAAAAATTGAAAGTTTTCAGAAAAGTACCAAAATTTCACCCTAGGCTATAATTGATATTCCGAATTCAAAAATGATTTATATTTTACAAAATTCCCAACATATAAGTTGCATTAATTAATTTTATAATTAATTTCCGCTGTCGCAACAAATAGTGTGTTTTTAAGAGATAATAACTATCAAAAGATTGACACTTGTTTATAACTGGTTTAAATGTGAAATTACATCCAATGTCCAACATTGTATTAAATTGTAAAAATATATTCTAAATATACTTTAAAACCACTCAAATTAATAATTTATCACTATTAATTATTTCGATTAAAAAATTTGTTTTTAATTAAAATTTAGTAATTTTCACTATTCATCAGAATATGAAAGTTATCCGAAAAGTACCAAAATTTCACATTAGGCTAAATTTGATACTCTGAATCCATAAATGAAGTCCATTTTGAAAAATACAATTTACAAAATTTTAAAAAGTGGTTATTACTATTCATAATGGCTAGTTTTAATAATATCTTAATAGCATATCGTTGTTTAGCGAAACTTGGTGTTGCGTACAACACACGCTATCGTGGAAGGTCGCGATTGCGTGTAATTCAAGCCAAGTCAGAGATGTGTGTTGTGAAATCTCCTTTTGGTGTAGCATATAACACAATACATTAATGAAATTAAAAATAATATTTTTCATAAAATCTCGGGGTGTTACATTCTACCCCCCTTAAAATGAATTTCTCCCTCGAAATTCGTCGGGGTTATAAATGGTTTACTATTCGAAAGTTTCTTTAATCGAAACCCACATCGTAAAAAGGAATACCAAAACCAATCTTTAAAAAACAAAAGTATGAAACTTAATGGTTACCCAAATAAACTAATCACTGGGTTTCCACATAGGTGAAAATATGGATATGGAAGAGAAATCTAACCATCATGTTCTGATGGAGAGTGGTAGAGAACATGGCTATGGAAAAGCTAGCAATCACAAATCCATAAATTTGTGACGATCTAAGGTACCATCTGATTAATCAGATATAAGAGCACTAGGACAACATTTTTGGTTTTCAAGATCGTTTCCCTAAAGTTGATGAATTAAAAGAAATACTTGCATGATTTTGGTACAATCTCACTGTTGTTCGTGAATTGAACAATTTCCACTTCATCCCTTAAAGAAATGAAGCTGAATTTGTTATTCGTGATGTGTTAGCAGATCATGTGATAGAATGATGGGTCATTCCATCTCTTTCAAAAAAAAGGTTAGCAAAAGTTATAAGTCCATCTTATGGTTAGATTAATCATATATGGTTCCAAAAATGAACTTATACTTCATATATCATACTGCTTAATATAATAAAACTAGTTTCTACTAAACAGGGACTTCCTGTAGGCCAGTGGTAGGTGATAAAGGCCAGTCGCACTTCGGTTGTGGGTTCGATTCCCACATCATTGTCCGACGCGATGGGCTGTCGCCCGTCCTGCAGGTTTTCCTTTTTCTAAAACTACATTACTATAACATCCCATCAATAATATCGAAAAAAACTTCTATCCTTAAACAATACTAACTTATGTCCAACATAATCCATTCCAATCTTTAGGCTTATCCATAATACTGCAGTCCACTCTCATAACATAGTGAAAACGATTACCAGAGATTTAATACCATCGTTGATCCCCATATATCATAAGATATGTTTTGTTGGTCACATTCCAAACATTCAAAGTCCTTAATCATGTATTCTTTTGAATACCCATTGAACCTTAGTGAAAATATGAATGCAGTTAAAAGTTAACACTTTCCACATACCAAAATCCTCAAAATTCTATATTCTCAAACCATGATATCACTTAGTCCTTATATCAATCATGAGATCATGAATACAATCAAACATCTCATTATCGTCCTATCCCTTTATTATGCGCATATCATCTAAATTCCAAAAATATCTGAATAACCTTTCATGGATACTGGTAACATTAATCATACACTTTTAAAACTCAAGGAAAGACAACAGTGTAACAATCCTTAGATGTCTCTTTATTCCATAGTACCATGAGATTACTTATACAACATTACACATGATAAACATGTAATCATTCCACTACATTCTTAAACCATTGACCGAGCTTCAACAATTCTTTCATCTCACATATCATTTGTAGTCTCATCATCATCATCCACATAAATACTACACATACGACCATACTGATTTTCTTCATGAGACTTTCCCTTAGGGCATTGGTTTGCATAATGCCCATACATTCCACATTTAAAACATTTAACCATTGTTGATGTTGTAGCAATACCATTATCCTCATCCCTGGTGTTAACTGAACCTTTTCCTTTTCACTTACTGGCTTTGTGTCCTTCTTTTCCACACCCAAAGCATCGTCCAGTTCCTTTGAAACATTCTCCTTGATGCCTCTTCCCACATGATTTACATAGGGGAAATTGAACTTTCTTTCCTTTATGATCATCATGAAACTCCATCTTTCTCTTATTAGCCGAGCCAGGAAACTTACCAAATTTTACTTTATTGATCATATTATGAGATTGCTGATTCGGCATAATAATGATGTTTGGACCTCCAAATCCCATTTCATTTGGTTTCTCATGAAGAATATCATTCCATTGTCCATCATATCCTCCATTATCGTGAATCATCTTGTTTCCAGCCATTTTCTAAAACCCAAAAAGAATAGTGTGAGAGGCAAAAATCATAATAAAGGGGGAGTATCCTCAATATCTAACTTCTTAGGTTAAATTCTAAGATCTTTACCGTAGTTATAGGACTGTATCCTATACGTATACTTATCCTTAGGGACATCCCTAGACAAACCTTATAAATATCTCTAGGGATCTCACTAAAGTTCTCGCATCCTAGTTTCCAAAGGTTGACTAAACCTTTCCTCTGATACAAACTGTAGCGGTCTGGAATAACTTCCAGTGGACTATAATTGATACCTATCAGGGCACTCCATGGGCGGCTACACCCCCTAGGCGGGACACACCACCATCCCCAATGGCAGCCATTTCCTCATGAAGCCCTTGGGCGGAGAGTCATGCTTCGTCCAACGCTCACATGTGAGAGTTCCCAAGGATCAGATACATTCCTACCTCCTTTGCCTCTGATACCAACTGTAGAGACCCGAAGCCTGACGTACATGAACATTACATTACTTTTGTGGAATACTTAGTACATAACAAAAAAATACACACACAAGGATCGTAATAGTTTAGTGTCTTTGGAAACTCGGAATAAAATCTTCTAATCCTGGTGAAAGTCTTCAACATCTCCCATAAAGATCTTCCTTTTTTTTATACCTAAAACCTTTCTTTATATCCTGGGGAAAAGAAAACATAAAAGGGTGAGCTCAAATTCTCAGTAAGGGTAAACAAAATAAATATCAATCACATCATATTCATAAGAACATAACATATTGGAAATCTTAACCTGCAAAAGAGAGCATAATTTCATAACATGGGATAATCATAGTAGTGAAATGAAATCCCAATAATCATAACTTAAAACATGGAACTTTGTGGCATACACACATAATCATAGAGAATCATTTCTTATTAGTCATGACTCATTTCCAAGACTATCTTAGTGGACAAAGTCCCTTTCTGAATCGAGTCACCCTCGTTTCAGTCCTGTTTCACTGAACCGGTATAACCTACCATTCCAGCCATGTCTATCTCATGAGATATGAAATCTTTACCCAATGCATTTTAGGGAGATATAGGTCCCACCCATCTCATAATGATACCATTCTTATGTGTGCCACAAAATCATAAATCATACATCATTTTATAACCCATGTAATAAAAATGGGAATCTTAAACATCATTACATCATAAAACAATTCATATAAGATAAAGGAATTCATAAAAATAATTCCATCACAACATAATCAAATCAATTTAATAATAGGGATAAAAATAGAACCCTTTATTATCTTTGATGGAAAAATAATTTTGATAAAACACTTGAACTCCATTCTTGAGGAAAATATCCTTTCTTCTTCAAAAACATTTTTCCTTTCTTAACATGTCATAAAAATTTAAACTAAAAGAAGTTGATTAAAAATAAACTTGAAAACTTGTAAAGGAAGCTTCTTGGAAATAATGTTTTAAAAATCCATTCATGCCGTATAAGTTAAAAAAACATTCTTCTCGTACTTTTGTCGGAAAAGTCAAAAAGTACCTCGTACGAAAAAACGACAAAAGATTCCTTTCATATCTTTTACAAAAAACTCACCGAAGGGTAAAATTGGATATAAACTATTGTAGAAGGATATAAATATTACATATTGAAGAAACATGGATGTGGATGATAAAATACACCCCAGTAAATTCCAAAGTATAAACAATCTCGGATAAAAATGAGATTGTGATATTTCCCTTACCTTAGGTCCGACTTGCTTTGTAAGTGTCCGAACCTCCTGTATAATGATTTAAATAATGTTATTGACTTATTCCAGAATCATATTCATTGTTATTATATCATATATGGTCCACTTATGACTTTATATTACCCGTTCTTTTGTAAATTCATGTTAAAGTAGCGTTTTGGGTAAAATCGTCTCATTTGTCGTTTGTGTTTTAACTTGTAATTATTCATATGATTGGTTAGATCATAATTACTTAATTCCAGAATATAAAACATGATTTATATATAATATATATTCAGAATATACATATATAATAAATCAGTAAATGGAAAGAAATACACCGTTCATGGAGACGGTAGTCCGTACGTACGCATGAACGCTGTTTTCATTTCCTTATTGAATTCAATGGAATTAAGTAGATGACATACATATAAATATAAATAATTCCATTATCATTATCAGGTCATTTATTTCATTATTACTTATTATATATACTTTATAATCATTCATGAATTGTTAATCATTAAGAATGAATCTCATCGCGTCGTGGAGACGGTAGTCCGTACGTACGGACGAGCGATTATATCGTTCCCATGGTCGTGGAATTGTGTTGAAGTGTATGTATACTATTTCAGTATCAATATCACTTTATAATAATCATATATAGTTACTCATTACACCTTTATACCCATCCAATTAAGGTGGTGGCGGAAAATAGATTACACCACGGCGTGGAGACGGTATTCCGTACGTACGCACGCGCGGTGATTTCCTTTTTCCGTAGGATGGATAGAAGGTTAATTAGAGTTGTTTCATATTTATAATAACATATCAGTATATAAGAAATACTGAAGTTATTACTTTATCATGAAACAACTAAAGAAGAAGAAGTTGAAGAAGAAAGAAGTTGAAAAAGATCGGTAATGGATATTACCTCTTTTTGACGCGCATTTTCTTAGCCTCCACTTAAAGAACTAAGGATGGTCTTTGAAGAAGACCAGGACCTCTAGGATGATACTAGGGAAGTGGATAAGGGATTTTTTTAGGTGTTGGCCGATCTTGAGTGCTCAAATTGGTGTGAGGAGGAGGGGGAGAAGGTGTCCTTTTATAAGGGAGGAGAGGGGCACCTTAGGAATACCTCAAAATATTATTTTATATTAAAGTCAAAATCGGTTTATAATGGTTCCAAAGGTTCTTATTTAGAAGTTAAAGTGGGTATGGGTCGAAATCCTATCAACCAAAAAGATTTAGACAAGTTTAGGTTATTATTTTAACCTTATCAATTAGATTTAACTCTAAGTTAAATAATTTAACTTTTACCGTGACTTTTTGTTTTCTTACACTATGTGGTTAATACACTTACTATAACATGCCAAACGAACCCCAAGTTGTTTATTATTAATATATATATCCTTATCTAAGTCATTTGGCCGAACCTTAGATTTTTAGGAATAAAATAACAATTAATAATATAATATTTGATTTAAAAACTATTTTGTGTCAATTTTGACACTATTTGATATATGATTTTTGTGAAAGTCATAACAGAATTATATGTTCGAACCAAGTTGATTAAATCAACACTAATATATCATAGTAACCTAGAAAATTAGTGGAATTCATAAAAAGTCTCAAATTACATTTATTTGCGCATTTATAACATCAATTATGTTAACATTTCCTTAAAAGGGTAATTATTGCATCATCGTTGTGTCATAAATAAGATAATTTATTTAAAGTCTAAAAATTATAAATAAAATATCATTATGTAGGAAATCTTTTTAGCTTTCTAATGAATCTTTATAGTCGAATTTATCTTATGTATAACCCCATATTAAAAATGTTTAATTATTAAACTTTGATTTTAACTATTTTAACTATTCATTAAATAAAATAATATTAAATGTCATAATCTAATCCAAGTGGACCTAAATGGTCCTATTATATTCATAAGGTTGTTTTTGGTCGAATTAAACTTATCCAATAGAATTAGGACATGTGTTAGGGTAATAGTAATATCATATTTACCCTTAGTTATCCTATTTACTATTAAAAGTGGTAAAAAAAAGTAAAAAGTTATTATTCACCAAAAATTATTTTCATCTCATTGAACCACATTTTAGTCCTTGATATTAACCGTGTCTGCCGGATTTTCTAAATTCCATTCACAGAAGCGGTAAAATTAAGTTTTATGCAAAATTCAGTTTTTAACCTACCACTTAGTGGTTTCACTATTCATCAAAAATTGAAAGTTTTCAAAAAAGTACCAAAATTTCACCCTAGGCTATAATTGATATTCCGAATTCAAAAATGATTTCTATTTTACAAAATTCCCAACATATAAGTTGCATTAATTAATTTTATAATTAATTTCCGCTGTCACAACAAATAGCGTGTTTTTAAGAGATAATAACTATCAAAAGATTGACACTTGTTTATAACTGGTTTAAATGTGAAATTACATCCAATGTCCAACATTGTATTAAATTGTAAAAATATATTCTAAATATACTTTAAAACCACTCAAATTAATAATTTATCACTATTAATTATTTCGATTAAAAAAGTTGTTTTTAATTAAAATTTAGTAATTTTCACTATTCATCAGAATATGAAAGTTATCCGAAAAGTACCAAAATTTCACCTTAGGCTAAATTCGATACTACGAATCCATAAATGAAGTCCATTTTGAAAAATACAATTTACAAAATTTCAAAAAGTGGTTATTACTATTCATAACGGCTAGTTTTAATAATATCTTAATAGCATATCGTTGTTTAGCGAAACTTGGTGTTGCGTACAACACAGGCTATCGTGGAAGGTCGCGATTGCGTGTAATTCAAGCCAAGTCAGAGATGTGTGTTGTGAAAGCTCCTTTTGGTGTAGCGTATAACACAAGACATTAAATAAATTAAAAAGAATATTTTTCATAAAATCTTGGGGTGTTACAGTCCATTCCAAGGGGGATCGCGGCCTGCTATGGGGTCCACCCTAGCCGGTGTGGGGGGAGTGACCCCCCGGCCTCTTGAACTCCCAAATAGCCCAGAGGCTGTTCGGTTTGCCAAGCGGTGGTTCCACGTGGGTTATGCTCAGTCGCCGCAGAACCCACCGGAGGTGCGGGTTCGGCCTTCGACGTGGCTTCGGTCACGGCTTCTGGTCGCCGGCGGCATGCCGGTCACACCACCTCCCACTCACTGGCAGTGTGGTGATCGCGGTGCCTCCTTTTCAGTGGTCGTCCATTGTGTCAGTCGCCTCCTCCATTAGCCACAGATGACGAGTCGTGGCCCTTTTCTCACCAGCAGCGCACAACAGCGCGCCACATGAATTCTGTAGTCGGCCAGTTCCAACTGCTCTGATGACCATTGTGGCTCTATGTCACGGCCTCCTCTTACGTCATTAGTCGGTGCACGGCCTCCTTCGTAGTCGGTCGGTGTCACCGTGTTGGTGGTCCTCTATGGATGTCATAAGATTAGAAAAGTGGCAGAGGGTTCGAGCCATGTTCGTTAGGCCCACACCCTCCATGTTAGCTTGTAAACAAGGTGGAGGATAAAGGGGGTTCAATAAATTCACTTGAATTCAAAAAAGAAATCAAAACCACTACCTCAAATCGTTGGAGAAACACCTGCAGTTGAAGGTGGGTCAGTGTTCTTCTTTCCCGCAATAGGCTCCCAATGACGTATCTTGATCATCGATCTCCATCTCTGGGATTTGGTTTCGCTTGTCACCTCTTTTCGGAACCGGCTCCGTCCTCCAAGGGTTTGGCATCACGAAACTCCTTCATCACTTCGTTTCTTGGCGAAGCTATGCCAGTACCTTCCCCCAAGCTCCATATATATAAGAGAGGGTGAGGGTAAGTAAGGACATTAGGAATTAATGGGGATCATTAATTAGGAATCTTATTAATTTCCCCAACATTGTTTTTACTTAGATTTTAGGTTCAAGACATTTAATGGATTGACACACCACTGGCCTCACGCATCTCTTATTCGTTGGAGGTTATGAATAAAATAATAAAATTATTTCATTTCATTTATTTTAAAAAGTCACAAAACATAACTTTTTCTCTAAACCTACTATGGTCAAATTAAAGTCTCTCTTAAGAAAATCTTATTGCTTTAGATTCAACGGTGCCCTCAGATTTCCAATCCGAGCACCGGTTTAAAAGTTAGAAAACGATGCTCGCACGTTAAGTTAATGTAACTTAAAAAAGTTCAGAAATTCAATCTGGGCGCATCGGGCCTCGGAATCACGTGCTGTTAATTTTTTCAGACTCTTAATAATTCTATATAATTAAAAAAAATTATTTTAAAATCAAGGTATTTACATTCTTCCCACCTTATGGCTTTTTGTCCCCAAAATCTACAATATAGACTAAGGAAACAAAAGGGGGTACTGAACATGAATCTGAGCCTCCTGCTCCCATGTGATCTCCTAGAAGTTCATGTGCTTCCATTGAACGCACACTAGTGGTATCGACCACCCACGAAGTACTCGCTTTTATCGATCATCAATATCAACTGGAACCTCTGTAAACATCACCCCATCATCGAAGTCTAGCTCACTGTGGTCGATGATGTGAGATGGGTCATGCATGTATCTCCTCAGTTGGGATATGTGGATGATTTCATGCACCTTCTCCAACTGCAGTGAAAGTTCTAAGAGGTATTCCACCATGCCTATCTTCTGAAGTATCAGAAAAGGTCTGATAAAACTCGGTGATAACTTATCGCCTAGGAAAATCTCCGTAGTCCCCATCATGGAGATACTTGCAAGAATATGTGGTCCCCCTCCTGGGACTCCAAATGTCTTTGTCTCTTGTCCGCATAAGACTTTTGTCTGCTCTGTGCAGTCTTCATCCACTCCTGGATGACCAACACCTTCTCAGTGGTAGATCGTACCAACACTATACCCATAAGTGCTGACTCCCCTGGGTCTATCTAGCATAGATTTGATCTTCATGGTCAACTGTATAGGGACTCTAATGGTTCCATACCAATGGTGGAGTGATAATTGTTGTTTTAGGAGAACTCCACTAAGGGAAAGTGATCCTCCCAACTTTGGTCAAAATCTAGGATGCATGCATGAAGCATGTCCTCCGGTGTCTGTATGGTCCGCTCTGTCTGACCATCTGTCTGAGGATGAAAGGAAGTGCTCAAACACAGCTGAGTCCTGAATGCATCCTGCAATACCTTCCACAACTGGGATATAAAACATGTGTCATGGTCTGAGACGATCATCGATGGCAAGCCATGAAGTCACACAATCTTCTGTACGTAGAGGCATCCCAAGCCCTCCACTGATCCCTACTCTTGGATAGGTAGGAAGTGGGCTGAATTGGTGAGTCGATCAATGATCACCCAGATGGAATCATGTTCCATAAATGTACATGGGCTCCCTGTCACAAAGTACATGGAGATCCCATCCCACTTCCACTATAGTACCTCTAGTGGTTGTGCTAAGCCTGCTGGAACCTGATGGTCGGTCTTCACTTGCTGACAATTGAGGCATCAGGAAAAAAATAGGCTACAACCTTCTTCATCCCTCGCCACCAGTGGTGATGCTGGAGGTCCTATTACACCTTCACTACACCAGGATGTACCTCCAGATGTGACGTATGAAACTCCCTCAACAACTCCTCCTGAAACACCACCAGTACCATGGTACGTCCTCTGAAGAGATTGACGTTCTCCCCACATTCATAAAATCTTTCAGGTGCCTATCTTAAAAATATATGAGCACATCGAGCCTCACAGTCAGTGTCCCCAAGCTACTCCTCCCTGACTCACTGAAGGAGTGGGGGAGTGACTGTCATAGATTAGAGGTAAGATACTCCAACTCTATCCATGAAAGATATCTGCATCGCGGCTAGTTGCCCTGTCACCTCACTCAGCAACTGCATACCAGACCTCCTGCTGAGTGCATCTACTACCATATTCCCCTTCCCAGGAGTATAGACTATCTCAAAGTCATAGTCCTGGAGGAACTCTAGTCATCGCTGATGTCTCAGGTTCAGGTCCTTCTGAGAGAAGATATACCTCAGACTCTTGTGATCAGAGTACATTGTAATGTGTTCGTCCATCAAGTAATGTCGTCACATCTTCAAGGCAAAGACCACTGCTGCTAACTCAAGGACATGGGTAGCGTAGTTCTTCTCATGTTTTCTCTAATGTCACAAGACATAGGTGATCATTGCTCGCTCCTACATCAGGATACACCCATGTTTGTTCTCTGATGCGTCGTAGTAGAATACATACCCAATGCCTTCTTCAGGTAGCCTCAAGATGGGGGCACTTGTCAGTCTCCACCTCAGCTCTTAAAAACTCTACTAGCATCTCTCTGCCCACACAAAGGGCTTCCCCTTCTTTGTTAACACTAAAAAGGGTGTCTAAACTCTAAAAAAGTAAATCACTAATATCCGGTAGTAACCATCCAACCCCAGCAAACTCTGCACCTCGGTCACTTTCCTTGGTGGCTCCCAAGCAAGTACAGCCTCTATCTTCACTGGATCCACTGAAACTTTAGCCTCCAAGATAATGTGTCCCAAAAAGTGGACCTATCGTATCCAGAATTAGAACTTCGAGAGATTACCATAAAATTGGTGCTCTCTGACTGTATCCAGAACCATCTGCAGATGATAGGAATGCTCCTCCTCCATCACTGATTATATCAAGATTTCATCGATGAACACCACAAAAAAGTGATCAAGGTATGGATGAAATATCATTTTCATGAGTCCCATGAAGACTGATTGGGAATTGGCCACACAGAAAGGCATAACCAAGAACTCAGAGTGGCCATACCGACATCTGAAGGTTGTCTTCTGTACATCCTCTTCTCGTACTCTAAACTGATGATATCCTGATATGAGGTATATCTTCGAAAACCAATGAGTTCCCTTCATTTGATAAAAAAAGATCATCAATCCTTGGAAGTGAATACTTATTCTTAACGGTCACCTGGTTCAGGATTCGATAGTCCACACAGAGTCTCAAACTCCCATCTGACTTCTTGGAGAACAAAATCAGAGATACCGATGGAGAAATGCTGGGCCTAATGAACCCCTTTCTCTACAAGTACTCCAACTTTACCTGTAACTCTCTAAGTTCTGTGAGATCCATCCGATATGCTAGTGTAGATATTGGTGTCATATTGGGGTATAGTTCGATTTGAAATTTTACCTCTCTATGTGGAGGTAGTCCTAGAACATCATCAGTAAAGACATCGGCATACTAGTCCACCACTACAGGATAGCTCGGACTCTAAACATCTACTTCTCTGAGGGTAAGGCTACCCAACTATTGTGTAATTGGTTATACACTCCTCTGGGTAGGTCCATCTTGTGCTAAAAAGGTTCCCTTCTCACCGGTGAAGGAAAACCTGGTCTCATCTATGTAAACACACCACACTTTGCGCTTAATACAGTCAATCTGAGCATGGACTATGGATAACTAGTCCATACCCAAGATGATGTCATGAGTCCTCAATGCCACTACTAGAAGATCTCAGTCAAAGATCTCACCTCCTAGAGTAATATCACACTACCAGCACCAATGTTTAATCATCGAATCTTCTCTTTTATGAGTCTCTAGCCACAAGGATTGAGCTAATGACTTCACCGGAATCTCTGAGATCCGAACAAGGGTCGTGGAAATAAAAGAGTGAATAGAAACTATGTTTATAAGAACTGTATCTAAGGTGGAGTAGACAAAGATCATACCTCTAATAATCTCTGGAGTGTCGTGGTCGTAGGCCTCAGCTACCTAGAGTTGGGCTCGTCCCTATCAACTTGCTCCATATGGTCGGGGTGGACCACCTGGTGGTGGTGGTAGTTAAACCTCCTATTAACACCCACCACCTGATGCATGACCATCTCCTCTACCACATCTACCTACCGCCTATGGACCTCCTCGATCGAACCTCTACCTCTACCTCAGTGGTCCCTCAACCGTCTGATGGTCGTCGGTACAGCGGGTCGGGCAGTCGCGAGCCATGTGACCCTACCCGCTGCACGTGTAACACTACTTGTCCCTCACCTGACTTCCTCTGCCTCACGATCCCCGCACCTCCGACCCCACATCCTGGGGTCATCCACTAGAAGTTTTGGTCCGCTTGGACCTCTGTGTCATCTTCCTGCTGCCTGCAGCAGACGACTCTGCTACCTAACGTCCGCTGGTGTCTCTCATTGTGGGTGCCTGCTCAGCTTGGAAGCTCTCCACCAAAATCACTCGCTCAAGCACCCCAGCCTGAGTCGGTATGTTGAGAGATACCATCGATGCTTTGATCTATCTTCGGAGACCCTGCTCAAAGGTAGGAGTCCTGAAGAAAGGGTCTCGTACCATGTCGGTGGAGTAGAAGGAGAGATCAGTGAACCTCACCGAGTACTGGGCCACTGTCATGCTGCCCTACTATAAGTGCAGCAAATTCTATATACGCACAAAGCGTAAGGTATATGGGATGAACTCTACCCTAAAAAGGCTCTTGAAGTCCACCCAGATGAGGGTCGCCTCATCATGTATCTGGAGTAACAAGATCCACCATCTCCATGCTGCTTCCTGGAAGAGACTGGCTGCTATGATGACTATAATGTCGGCTCGTGTCCTAACCAAGTAGAAAACTCTGTATACAGCCTCCAACCAGTGCTCAGCCACCTACAGGTCTATCTCGCCTCATAAGCTCGGAGGCCTCTTCCGCTAAAACTTCTCCAATGTGCTTAGTAGGCATGCACCCTATGGTGGTGGGGCTAGTGGAAACGGATTCCCAACAGGTATTGGTGCTGCTGGTACACCACCCGAAGGTGCTAACACTGTAAGAGGTCCCTGTACTAAGTTCTCATCACTCGGTAGGCCATCATCGCATACTCTCTCAGGAATCCTGGCTGGATGTCTACGTGGTAGCATCCTGAAAGAAGACAGGTGTGCCACGGTCAAAAAGTTATACCTGGTGAGTTTACTCAAGAAGAAATCAAAAGGAAAAACTTTACAAAAACACATGCAATCAGTGTTTTCATGAAATTAGACGGAAATCCGAATTTAGGGTCCTGGTGTATGGATATATTGGTCACCGCACCAACACTAGACTCTCTAAACTGAAAACCACACTCAAAACACTTAACATTATTGCAACATTGAAAATATCAGACTCCTTGTTCTTCGGTAGAACTGACTCCTTTGAAACCACTTTTTCACGGCTCATCCCCCGAGGCCCATGTCGTGACTACCCCAAGCCCGCCTTCCATAGGCCAGGGGCTCGCGACTAGCACCGAAAGGCATATTCCCTAAAACATGAAGTCGTTGCCTTTAAACCTATAAAAAAACACAGTCTGAGAACATAACAAGAAGCAACTGTGAAGTAAACTGCTATATTAAAAGAGTGCTGAAAGCAAAGGGGGCTAGAATACAAGCCCAACTATAAAAGTACAAGTACAACTAAAAGGATCAATACGATTAAAAAATGGAAAACAGCTACTGGGTTATCCTCCGATGATCCTAACTGAAGGGTAGGTATATATGGCCTCCTCAGCACTCCACATCTTCTCATGTCCTCCATGTACCGCCTAGTCCGGACTCTCTTAAACCTTAGCCCAGTTGCTCATCATCTTCACAAGACACAACAAGGTGCAGGCGAATCCCGTGCAGGGGTGAGTATAACAATGCCTAGTAGGGACCCCAAGACCCCCGAAGGTCTCTCATAATTCCACAAATGAAAACCACAAAGCATGATCTCAATCATAAGGAACAAAGAAATAGAAACAACTCAAAAAGAGTCTCAACTCAAACCAGGTTTTCAGTGAAGTGTAGAACTACAGATGATTAGTCGCAAAGATAGATCATCTTATTCTATCAAGTGGCACTTCTTCTGACCATATGGAGTCTGACCCACATAGGATCAATAGGTTACTAAACCCCTCAATAACCCACATAGGATCTGATATGCCCGGGATTGATAGGTAACTAACCCCCACAATGACCCACATAGGATCTGATCTGCCCAGGATCGGTATATCGTTGAACCACGACAGGTCACTCTAAGGATGGTGCTCGTTGGATCATAAGGTGTTGATCCACACAGGACTTCTAGGTGTTTATCCACACAATACTTCTAGGTGATGATCCACACAGGACCTCTAGGTGCTGATCCAAACAGAACCACTAGGTTCTTACCCACATAGGATTGCTCAGTACTAACCTTCGTATGATCTTTCTCCAACCTCCACCTCACTACCATCCACTGGATTCCTCGCACCTAGTGCAATCGAGTTCCGTAGAGTCTTACACTTGAGATATCAATCACACCTCGACCGCCACTAAGCACCAAAAAGGAGTAACCCAAAGAACTGTCATGTTGTAAGGGTTCCAACGTGATAGACGACGCACCAATCGAACGCTCGGTCTATGAGTTATAAGCGTTTTAACTCGGGAGGCCCGGTTGGATTCGGGTTCGATCCAACCTAGTCATACTCCAACTGTCTCCAAAACCCAAGTGGAGTATAAAAAAAGGATCATCTCGATCAAAGGGTCCCAGCGCCGTAGACGGTTCGTCAGATGGATGTCTGGTTCCCTAGTTACGGCCCTTTAAAAGTTTCTGGCCCGGTTGGGACTGGGTTCGGTCCGACCCGGTCAAATTGACCCGGCCCGACTCAGTCTAGTCTAGGACACGGTGGACTCGGCCTGTTGGAGAAAGGTCTGGCCTGGCCCACAAGGGGGGCTGCCCACAAAGGGTGGCATGTAAGGGTGGCCTGGCCCGTATAAGATGACCTGCAAGGGGGCAGCCCGCAAATGCGGCGGCCTGCTAGGGTGGAAAATTGGTAGGGCAGTGGGCCCGAAAGGCATCGGCCTAGTAGGGCAGTAGCCTTCTAGGTTAACAGCCCAGAAGGGCGGAGACCTGCTATAAGGGGGAGCACGACCAAGACCAAGGAAGGTGTGGTCCGGTCCAAGCGGGAGCGCGGCCCTGCCCAGGGGGGCGGTCCGGCCTGAGGGAGAGTGCGGCCCGCTATGGGGTCCTCCCTAGCCGTCACAGTGGGTGTGACCCCCCAGTCTCCCGAACTCCCAAACGGCCCGAAGGCCATTCAGTTTACGAAGCGAAGACGCCGCATGGGCACCGCTTGGTCACCACAGAACCCACCGGAGGCGCGGGTTTGGCCTTCGCCGCAGCTTTGGCCACGACATCTATTCACCGGTGGCGTGCTGGTCGCACCGCCTCCTTTTCAACGGTCGTCCATCATGTCAGTTGCCTCCTCCGTTAGCTGCGGCTGATGAGCCACAACCCTTTTCTCACTGGCAGCACGCGACGACACGCTACACCACCTTTGTGGTCGGCCAGTGTCAGCTACTCCGATGACCGTCGCAGCTCTGTGCCATGGCCTCATCTTGCAGCGTGTGTCGGCGCACGACCTCCTTCGTAGAAGGTCGATGTCTCCGCACCGTCGGTCTTCCATGGAGGGCATAAGATTATCAAAGTGACGGAGGGTTCAGGCTGTGTTCATTAGGCTCGCGCCCTCCGTGTTAGCTTATAAACAAGGGGGGGTAAAGGGGGTTCAATAAATTCACTTGAATTCCAAATAAGAAATCAAAACCCCCACCTCGAATCATTGGATAAACTCCCATGGTTGAAGGTGGTTCGGTGTTCTTCATTCCCGCAATAGGCTCCCAATGACATCTCTCGATCGTCAATCTCTGTCTCGGGGTTTCGGTGTCTCTTGTCACCACTTTCCAGAACCGGATCCATCCTCCAAGGGTTTGGCATCGTGACACTCCTTCAGCACTTGGTTGCTTGGCGAAGCTATGCTGGTACCTTCCCCAAAACTCCATATATATAGAATAGGGAGAGGGTAAGTAACGAAGTTGGAAATTAATTGGGCTCATTCATTCGAAAGCTTCCTAATTTCCCCAATGTTGTTGTTACTTAGATTATTGGGTCATTCCATTTAATGTCTTGACACACCACTGGCCCCACACACCACTTATTTATTGGAGGTTATGAATAAAATAATAAAATTATTTTATTTCTTTTCTATTAAAAAGTCACAAAACTTAAATCTATCTCCAGACCTACTCCAGTCAAAGTAAAGTCTCCCTTAAGTGAATCTCAATGCTTCGGATTCAATGGTGCCCTCAGATTTTCAATCCAAGCACCGGTTCAAAAGTTAAAAAATGTTGATCGCACATTTATTGAACGTGCCTTAAAAAAGTTCATAAATTCATTCTGGACACACCGGGCCTCAGAATCACGCGCCGTCAATTTTCGTAGACTCATAATAATTTCATATAATTAAAAAAATTACATGTAAAATCAAGGTCTTTAAATAATTTTACTTAATAATAAAATTAGGGTGAGTATGATGCAACCTTTAGGGGGTCTACGTTGCCACCGAGGATGGGATCTAAGCTAGGTAGAGGGAGCTCAGAGGGGGGGTTTGTGTCACTACCGAAGAGGGGAACCGAGATGGGGTGAGGGAGGTCAGGGGCATCGCTTCACTGGTGAGACAGCTAGAGAGGAGGTTGGAGGGGTAGGGTCGTGGGGGTCGGGGTTGAAGGGGGGTTCGCGAGGGTCGGGGTCGCTGGCTCAGGGTCACCACTGAGGAGGGGAGAGGAGGGGTTCGGGGTGGTGGGGTCAGGGTAGCATAGAGGGAGTGGGGGAGGGGGAGGGATTAGGGTGTTTTTAAAACATATAGAGGCAGTTTAAATGAAACTATCGCTAATTTAAAACATAAAAAATATCACAGTGGTATGATGAAACCACCGCTATATTATATATTTTTTTAACTGAATTTATTTCATGGCGGTTACTAGAACAACTGCGAATAAAATGCCGATAACCATCACTTTTTTGTAGTGTAAATATATATATATATGAATTTATCTAAATATGATTTAGATAATACAAAATAATTCTTCTTTATATTAAATAGTAGTATATTTAGTGAATAACGGTTTATAATTAAAATTTTATATGAATTAAAAATACTGACTAATTTCATAGAGTAATGGACATATTTGAATGTCATTTGGCTTTTCAATTTAACATAGATCAAACATGTGTTACATTGATTTCACACATACGTAATTCATTTATTTTTATATAAAACTCACAAACACAAAACTTATCCATTTTTTCAATATTTTCAGTGTACTTAATTTTAATTTATTAAAATTCCCTCATTTTTAGCTTGCCTGCACTTGAGATTAAATATTCACTAATAATGATCAAATATATTTGTAAACAAATTATAAATAAATATATTTATAAATGTACATATACTATATTTATACATTTATATATTTATAATTATAAATAAATAAATATTATTTTTTAAAAAATTATTTATATAATTATAAATAAATAATTATTTGTATTTAAATAATTATTAAATTTATAAAAATTTATTTAAATAATTAATATATTTACTATATTTATATTTATATTTATTTATTATATATATATAATATATAAATATATATAATATATAAATATATATAATGATATATATTATTTTTTAAGAAATTTATATATTTATAAATAATTAATTATATATTTAAATAATTATAAAATTATAATAAATTTATTTAAATAAAGAATATATTTACTGTATTTATATTTATATATATTTTTAATATATATAAATATATAATTATATATATATATTACTTAATTTATATTTATAAATATAATTATAAATACTTTATCAGTGCTTATATAATAAGCGTTGATAAAAGGAAACTTTATCAGTTCTTTTTTAGCACTGATAAAGATATAGATTTATTAGTGATTTTTTGTGCTCATGAAGATCTATCTTTATCAATGCTAAAAAATCCCTAATAAAGATTCCTTTTAACAGCGCTTATTATTTAAGCACTGATAAAAGGTGTATTTATCAGCACTTTTTTGGAAGTGATGATAAAAGTATCTCGATCTATTTAAAAAACTCTAACTAGTCGCAAACCCTTCATGATATCTAAAGATTTCCATGGAATTCACCCTCTGTCAGCACTCCTCCTTGGTGAATTGAATCTCGAATCAAGGCTCAAATCAAATATTGAACATATCGAAGGCTCAAATCCAAGGCTTGAATGATTCAAGGGTTGAACGAATCCAATGCTAGAACTTGTATTTCTCTACTTTTATTGAATATAAGTCTTTCTCTACCTTCTCTTGGGGAACTCGAGGTGTAAAACATTAATGGTTTTGGCCGTGGTGGAGGATTGTTTGCAAATTTGAGTTTGGTGAGTTAGCCATTTTGGGGATTTGGTTATGGAGATCATCCATTTTGATGCTTGGAATTTTTGGAGTGTGAAACACCTACACTATGAGCCTTCCCAGCTTCACTCCCAAGGAATACGATCATATCATTCCTTCTCATTTATAGCTATGAATTAATGTAGGGGATTTTTGAGCCACTCTTTAATTTATGTGAAAGTGTTGATGAATCGTGTTTTATTTTTGTTGGATAAATAGTGGAATTAACCATATAGTAGAAATCCAATCCCATTTTACATTGTCAATATAATTTGTATGTATCAATTTCCATGATGGTGGTTGGGTATCCTATAAGACTGCTTCCTGGCATATTAAACTGACTAGTTATTTTGTTATTTATGTGGTAGAGAATTTAGATAGGGAGTAATGTTTTATAGATTTGTTGATTTTGTTATTTGACTTAGATTTCTGTGTGATGTAAGGATAGTACACTTAGAAAATGTCACCTCATGGGAGTAATTTCATCTCGATAGAGGCGAGTGTATATTGGATAGGCATTGCAAGGGTTGATGTGTTTTTTTGCCTTGTTTGTGATATATATTATTGATGTGAATTATTTATTTATGCCAACTTCTTTATGAACCTCCCTATAATATCAAGGATGGGTCAATGTGTATTAACTAGCCTCCCTAAAATCCTTCATATGGGTAAATCTGATGTGATGGTCTCCCTAAAATCCTTGGGATGGGTCGGTGTGGTGACATGATATCCCAAAAGTCTTGAGATGTTTTCAAATATTTGATATACCATTAATATTAAATGTAATATTTCCATAGGTTGTTACATCACTTGTTCTAAAAAATAGAATGGTTGTTATAAAATTCTACACATTATAAATTATTTTTTGGTATTCATCATTTTGGGTCTATATGTATTGGTTCCACCCCTAGGAATCTCTGATTACCATCCATGTATATGAAATAACTCTTTGTTTATTAAAATCGTTTATCTATACATTTTTATATCTTCTAATTAATTGAATGAGGGTTTATTATTCATGTTTATCATATTTTATTTTTTATTACTCCTTAATTCCCTATATTTTATTTTAATTTGTTTAGGGGATTTTATAAAGACTTGATGTGTGTCAAAAACCAATTATTATTGCAATTGTTTTCTTGATACTCATCCCCCATATCTTTTATAAAAAAATTTATTCTCATTAGTTTCATCTCCCAAATAGTTATTCCATTTTGTTTCTTGAGACTTTTCCCCCATCTATTTTATATTTCTTATAGTACTCTGAGTAGTAGTCATCCCATGGATGACTACCACTTAGAGTATTTCAAGAATCATAGGTTCATGTCCCCAAGAGAGTGAGGATGTGTGTCAAACAATGAAATGCAATGATAAATGTTTCGGAGATGAATTGATGATCATGATAGTTGTCTAAATTTCACCATTGAATTAATTAAAAGGATAAAACCTACCATAGTTGAGTAATTATTTTCTTAAATTCAATTACTCATTTTCTTCAAAGAATACTAAAATTCTTTGAAACAATCAAATGTTGGGTTTCCCTTATTAAAATTGTATATAACTTTCACCTTTGATAATTAATATCTTATGTGTATTTATTTATTTTTTATAAAAAAATAATATTTTATGAACCCAATAGGATGGATATGAATTGAAAATGGATGCACGCTAATCATTTTACAACAGAGTATGAAATGGAGTTAAATATTTCATCAAGTTTGCAAGAGATCATGCATACGATCTTCCTCAAATCCTTTGATTGTGTTTACATTGTTGTTATTGAAGAAAAATTAGTTCATCCAAGTTTGAAGAACATTTTATTTTTCACGGAATAGATCCTAACTATAAATGTTGGACTAAACATGGGGAAAACTAAATGTGTACATTGATTAGGATGATACTACGGTTTATGGATCATTTGATATGAATACAAGTGTAAATGATGATGGAGATCACATGGAAGAAATGAAAATGGAAATCGAAGATGACCTTCCTGATTTCCCAAAGTTGTTTGAGAAGTCAAATAGTTGTGCTAAGAGACCATTGTATACCGGTTGTACTAAATACACAACATTATCAACTGTATTGAAGTTATATAATTTTAAAGGTGGCAGCGGATGGAGTGACATAAGCTTTATAGAACTACAGGGTCTCCCGAATGATATGTTACCAGAAGAAAATGAACTACCATGTTGAACATATGAAGTTAAAAGAATACTACATTTATTGGGCATGATATCTAAAAAATAAAATCGTTTCCAAATGATTGCATATAGTTTCACAAGGACCATGAGTCACTCATAAAATTTTTTAAGTGTAGCATAGATCAATACAAGAAAAATGAATCAAGTCCTTAGAAATATGATTGGTAATTTCCTATAATTCCATAGTTTAGAAGACTATATGGATGTGAGGAAACCATGAGACAAATGACATAGCATAAAGATACTATAATTAAATATGGGAACCTATGTCATCCAGTAGATTCTCCTCATTGGAAGAAAATTAATTATGAGTATCCTAAATTTGGAAATGAGCAGAGAAATTGTCATCTTGTGTTATCTACATATGGAAAAAATCCTTTTGGTGTACATATTATTACTCACAATACATAGAATGTTGTGTTGGTAAATTATAACTTTCCTCTATGGTTATGCATAAAGCACAAATACATTATGTTGTCTCTGCTTATATCTAGACCAAAGAAACCTGGTATTGATATTGATGTCTATTTGGAATATCAAACAAGGTATAAAATTATCTCTAGTAAGGAGTAATCAATTGTACAATAAAGTAGAATATAATAACACTATTTTCAGTAAAGCATTTTCAAAAATCCATACAAAATCAATTTGGAAGAAGAGATCAATTTTTTTTTGAATTGCAATATTGGAATTGTTTGTATGTCAAACATTTTCTTGATTTAATGCATGTAGAAAAAAATGTATTTGATAGTGTTATTTCAATGTTGATAAATGTTCCTAGAAAAAAGAAATAAGTCATAAAATCTAGTATGGACTTGATTAAAATCAGGATAAGGGAAAATTTGGCTACTATGAAGGGTAAAAGGCAAACTTTTCTTTCTCCAACTGATTACACACTATCACTACTACAAAACTGGGTTTATCCAACGTCGGGGATTTAACAGTGCTAGCTAAAAATGCTTTTAAAGACCCCCTTTAGCAGCACTAAAAAACAAACTGTTAAAGGGGGTCTTTAATGGTTCTAAAAGAGCGATGTTAAAGGGGGTCCTTTATCAGTTCTTTTTTACAAGTGTTGATAAATGAGGTATTTTATCAGCGCTTGTAAAAAAGTACTGATAAAATTATACCTCAAAAAAATTATATTTCATTAAAAATAATATATTAATATAGTAATATATTAATATTAATATAAATATATTTATATGGATATAAATAAAATATATATTTTTTGAAATATGTTTTAGATAAGGAAAATTGGAATTTGCACTTAATATGTAAGATATATAATGAAAATGGATTATAAAATAACTAAAAAATATTTTAAATTAATAATTGGATTATTATTACTAGGTAATAGTCATTTAATATCAATTTTAAGATGAAAAAATTTAAAAAAAATATATTAAAAGATATAAGATAAGTTGAAAATGTAACTCAAACTTTAAACGGCCATAACTTTTGATCTGGGTGTCTGTTTGGGCTCTACCACATATCAAATCAAAGCCTATTATGAGCTCTATTCCCTGGTGACTCAAGCTGAACACTATGTTATGTTTTTAAGGCCAAAAAAGTCCCTAAAGGCCTCAAAATATATTTTTTAGTTGGGATACCCCATTTTTTTATCTTTTGTTGGATTTTAAGCCTCTTTTATGGGGGTATTTTTTCCCTTTTTCAGTGAGGACAGAATTTATTCCCCGGGCTTACATTCATATTGATATTATGGATTTTAAATTTTATAATTTTTCATAATTTAATTTTATTTATAATCAAATATATAATAATATATACATATTTATTATATATTCACACATAAAAATTTAATTTTATAAATAAATATTTAAACATATTTACATATTTTTTATATTTATTAATATATAAACATATATATAAATATATGGAAAAAATTTACAGAAATATATATAAATATATAGATATATCATAAAATCTAAAACAAAATAGTATAGAGGAGTGGTAAAGTCGCTGGTGTATAACGTGGTTGTCTAGGGTACAAAAATCGTGGGAGGCAGGGGCATGTGCGGGAGGCTGGGATTATCTAAAGAATTTATAAATGGGTATGGGAAGTACTGATAAAGCTGTGGGTGGGTGGAATCACTGATAAAGGGGGTGGGTTGGCCTTGGGGAAAAAATTATATACCCTTTATTAGTGGGGCCTTTATCAGTGCTAAAAAAGTGCTGCTAAAGGACCCCTTTAACAGTGCTAGGAAAAATGCTGTTAAAGGAACTGTTAAATAGTGATTTTTTGAGAGATGTTAAATGGGGCCTTTAGCATTGATTTTTTAGTACTGATAAACGTTTTGGGCATTTAACCACACTTCTATTATCAGTGCTTTTTTACTGCTGATAAAGGCCTTTTCTAGCACTATTAAAGGCCGATATTGTAGTAGTGTATCCATAAAGAAATTTTTTCAATTTTTCCTTTTCCTTAATAGTGTAAAAGTTCTACATGGGTATTAATAAAATATAAAGAATGTTTTTCCAATGACTAGTTTAAATTTACAAGGACTAAAATCACATGATTGTCATGTTTTGATGCAATATTTGATGAATGTTTTTTTCCATTTCATTCTACCTCAAAGTGTAAAACATACATTAACCAGACTCTACATCTTTTTCAAAGCTATATGCAGTAAATTTATAGACCCAGTGAAGTTTCTTATCATGAATAAGGAGGTTGTAGTCATATTATGTGGATTAGAGATTTTCTTCCCACCATTATTCCTTGATATAATGGTCCACCTGATGGTTCAATTTTTTAGAGAGGTTTAACTATGTGGTCATGTCCATTACAAATGGATGTACCCCACTGAATGTAATATCAATATTTTGAAAGGATAAGTCAAGAAATGAATTTGTCTAGAAGATTTTATTATCGAATGAAATATTGTTCAATAATCTATTGAATATGTAACGATTACCAATCAGATGTTGACAGAATAAGTCTCCAAAAGTCTCATCACAGAAAATTCCTTTTACGTGAAGGGATTTTCAAAAGAGATGTTGTTACAATTACCTTGATAGAGCGGGATCAAGAAAACCTCTACATTTTACATAATAATGAATATGTTGATCCACACATTTAATCCCACAAATAAATTCTTAGATATTTTAATCTATCAAGGGTTGAAATATGGGTATCAAATACACATAATCAACAATTTATAGAATGGTTCTGAGATCAAATTTATAAAGAGTTATCTAAAAATATTAATATCTAAAAACTTCAATGGATAGCCTGAGGACCAAATGAAAATGTTATATCTTACACTAGTTTTGAAATCAATGGTTATACATTCTATACAAAATAACTTTATGACTATAGAACGATGTAGAATAGTGGTGTTATGCTTCTGGATGAAGCGATGCACATATCTAGTTTGAAGTATTTAAATACAATTTATGAAAATATGTCATATTTTTTCATTATAAAATAGATATACAAGTTGGATTATACAATATTTCAAGTGTCGATTTTCCATTCCAAATGGGTTGACAATATGCGTATAGTGAAAGTTGAAGAAATGGGATTCAAGAAGGTAAATTTTAGTATGGAAGGGGGAAAAGATGAGTCATTCATAATGGAATCACAAGTAGTGAATGTATTTTATGTCTTAGATCTAGCAAAAAAGAATTGGTTGATTGTCCTACAGGTGACTAAAACAAATTTTGTGTCATATGAAAATTCAATCAAGGATGGAACTTGATTGGGATATCACAATCAATTCATGGCGGTCCTAATGTAGATATTGTCTTATATGTTAGAGGGGACCAAAAAAAGTGTATTTAGATTCTCGATAGAGGAACCAAATCCCTAAAACCTTTAAGAAAAGGAAAAATATTTCAATTAGATGGAAAAAGTTTTTTTATTATACTATGTTTTTTGTCATAATATTATATGTTCTCTATTGTATTAACATCATTTAAATTAAATGTTTGTCTAATATGAAGATAATGTCTTCAACACATGATGATGTTACCAATACCTCAAAAGAATAAACTATAATAAAGGAAACACTTTGGGAAGATGTAAAGTTAATGTTACGATATACTTTCCTTATTTAAACAAACAATTATATAATGGAACATTGATTTAATTTTAATTATTCCTTGTATAGTTCGTCTATTTTAGAATATTTATGTCCACCTTTCATGCCTTTGCAGTAAGGGAAATGATGTTGTATCTGCTCAATCATAGAGTTAATATTGATTTTTTCATAGTAAAATCATTGTCTATATAATTAATGTATTTTTTTCATATTTAATTTTTACTTATTTATTTTTAGTATTACTCATATAATAATTGCTTCATTATACAATTGGATTCTTTTTTTCAGGTTGGGGTGGTTTTTTAAAAGATGATCATGCTCGCGAGAGATTATACTTTGAGATTGCAACTGAGATAGTGACAATAAGGAACCACGTCAGGAATTCATACAACCATCCTGAAAAGGTGAATCCCTGATACTTATTAAATTAATTTTGTCACAATGTTATCTACTATTTGTAAGCAAATTTCCATATCATTTTTATCTAATACTTATTTAGTTTTTTTTCACATATTATTTGGGAAGCCATATTGATTCGATTTTCTTAGCTAAAAAACCTTTCTTGTTGAAATCCAAAAGAGTACATGAAGATCATGGGGTTATTTTGGTGACTTCTCATGATATAATGGGCACATGAGCTCCCTATACTCTAATGGATTTCAACAATGAGAAAGGTTTTTTGGCTAAGAACATAGAGTCAATATATAGTGTTGGAAGTTATATAATGAAATGTAATGGAAATAATTGTAACATTGGTATTTAGGATTTTTTTGAGACTTTGGGATGTGTAGGAATCATCCAAACCTCAATCTGACACACGGTGTGATCGGTATGAATCCAGTGCTTCTTTTTATTTAAAATTGAAATTAATTTTAGTAAAAAGGAAAACTAAGATACTAAAAACCAAGAAAACATATTAATATTTTTCATATAAATTGGGAAAACAATCTATAAGTAATTTGTGACATGTAATAATCATCCTCACCTCAATCTGATGAACGATGTGCACGGTATAACTCAAAGTGTCCGTTATCGGTTTAAAATCGATATTTTGGATCAAAAAGTTTCACTCACTAAATACTTATCAAACACTCTTGTATTTTATTGATAACTTAGTAAAATTATTCATAATTAATTTTTTACAAGTATGTTTCAGTCTCATATCAAACTACATTATGAGATCGGTATGAGTCAAAGTGTGTGTTTCCATTTTAAGATGACATTTTAGTAAAAAGGAATAGTGATGTACTCAAAAATGAGAAAATGCATTCCTATTATTTTTATACATTATTACAATGATCCATAAGTCATTTTATATATGTAGTAATCATCCAAACCTCAATCTGATGCACGGTGTGACCGATATGACTCAAAATGTGTTTTTTATTTAAAATTGACATCAAATTTAGTAAAATAGAAAATTGACCTACTTAAAATGAAGAAAATGAATTCATATTGTTTTGATACATTATGAAAACAATACTTAGTTCATTTTTGACATGTAGGAATCAGTATCACCACAATCTGATACATGATGTTCCCGGTATGACTCAAAGATTCCGTTATCAGTTTAAAAACGACATTTTAGTCCAAAAAGTTTCACTCAATGAAAAATAATCAAACAAGATTTTATTTTCTTGATAATTTATTAAAATTATTAATAATTAATTTATGAAATGTAGGAATTATTTTTAAATCCAAACGATACACGATATGATCGGTATGAGTCAAAGTACATGTTTCCAGTTTAAAATGACATCTTAGTAAAATAGAAAAGTGATGTACTCAAAAATGATAAAATGAATTAGGATTGTTTTTATACTTTATTAAAATGATAAATAAGTTATTTTATATGTATAGTAATCACCCTCACATCAATATGATGCATGTTGTGGCTGATATAACTCCAAGAGCACCGTTTTATTTAAAATTGACATCAACTTTAGTAAAATGGAAAATTGACTCACTCAAAACCAAGAAAATGCATTTGAATTGTTTTGATACTTTACATAAATGATCCATAAGTCATTTTTGACACATAGAAATCATACTCTCTTTAATATTATATACGTTTTACCCGATATGACTCAAAGTGTCTGTTATCAATTTAAAATATACATTTTAGTTCAAAAAGTTTCACTCACTAAAACATGATCAAACACACTCATATTTTCTAGATAATTTATTAAAATTATTTATAATTAATTTTTGACATGTTTTAATCAGTTTCACATAAAACCGATACATGATATGATATTTATGAGTCAAAGTGTGTGTTTCCAATTTAAAATGACATATTAGTAAAAAAATACAAGTGACATTCTCAAAACTAAGAAAACGCATTTAGATTGTTTTTAAACTTTAGGAAAACAATCCATAAGTAATTTTATATGTTTAAAAATCAACTGAACCTAAATATAATTCACGGTGTGATCGATATGACTCCAAGTGTGTCTTTCTATTTAAAATTAACATCAATTTTACTAAAATGGACAACTAACCAACTCAAAACTAAGAAAACAAATTAGGATTGTTTTAATACTTTATAAAAATAATCCATAATTCATTTTTTTATGTGTAAAAATCATCTACACCTAAATATGATATATTATGTCCTTGGTATGACTTAAAGTGCCTATTATCAGTTTATAATCGACATTTTAGTTCAAAAAGTTTCACTCACTGAAAACTGGTCAAACGTGCTCAAATTTTTTTTGATAATTTAGGAAAAATATTAATAAATGTTTTTTTTGTATGAATTGGTATCATATCAAACTAATACATGATGTGATTAGTATGATTCAAAGTATGTGTTTCTAGTTTAAAATTACATTTTAGACAAAAAAAGTAAAGTGATGTATTCAAAACTAAGGAAATTCATTTTTATTATTTATATAATTTAGGAAAATGATTCATAAATCATTTGAGACATGTAGTAATCTTCCACACATCAATATTACAAATCGTGTGACTGATATAACTCCAAGTTCATCTTTTTATTTAAAAATGACATCAATTTTAGTAAAATAGACAACTGGCCTACTCAAAATTGAGAAAATAGATTCATATTCTTTTGATTATTTATAAAAACTATCCATAAGTCATTTGTGACATATAAGAATTAGAAGAACCGAAATCAGATGCATGTTGGGCCTGGTAGGACTCAAAGTTTTCTTTATTATTTTAAAATTGACATTTTAGTTTAAAAGGTGTCACTCACTGAAAACCAATTAAACATGCTTGGATTTTTTTGATAATTTAGGACAATTATTCATAAGTCATTTTTTATGTGTCTGAATTAGTCTCACATAAAATTGATACAATATGTGGTCATTATGATTCAAAGTCATGTTTCGAGTTTAAAATGACATTTTAGTAAAAAAAGAACAGTGACGTACTCATAATTGAGAAAAAGCATTCTAATTGTTTTGGTACTTTGGGAAAAAGATCCATAAATCATTTTAGACATGTAGGAATTAGTCTCACCTCAATCTGATGCACGGTGTGATATGTATGACTCCAAGTGCATCTTTTTATTTAAAATTGACTTCAATTTTATTAAAAAGAAATATTACCTACTCAAAACTAAGGAAAAATATACGTATTGTTTTGATAGTTTTGGAAAACTATCCCTAAGTCATTTGGTACATGTAGGAATCATTCTCACCTCGATCAAACACATGGTGTGATCAGTATGACTCAAAGTGTCTGTTATTAGTTTAAAAATGAGATTTTAGTTCAAAAAGTTTCACTCATAGAAAACCAAGAAAATGCACTCATATTTTCTTGATAACTTAGAAAATCAATTCATAGGTTATTTTTGATGTGTATAAATCTATAAGATCTCGTGTTTTGAACCGGGTTAAAATTACGAATGTTTCTGAATTTATTTTTTGGTTTATCAATATGTCGTTCATTTAAACCGAGCTCCAGAATTTTATTCTGAGTGTTGGATCACCTGAAGATGTCATTTTTTCAAACTTTGATAGAATTTTTGAGGTTAAGGGGAAGTCTCATGGGCGGCGCATGGTTTGTCTAACTGTGCGGAAAAACTGTGCGTAGTTGGTCTTGGAGGCAGTAGCTTCCACATGGGCAGCGCATGGTTTGTCTAACCGTGTGGCCAAACCATATGAGAAGGGTGGTCGAGGCAGTAGCTAACGCACGGTTAGCGCACGGTTTTTCAAACCGTTGGAACTAACCGTGCGGGCACTTAAATGAGATCCTTAAATTGTGGATCTCACTCGTTTTTTCCTTTAGATGGATATTTTTTCCTCTTAAGCAGTCATAACTTGGTATTTTGTTTCTCCTTAGGTCAGAGAAGGTTCTCCCATTGTTTTGAAGGAAATCTGAAGGCTTCTCTTGGTGAATCGAAGCCGGTTTTTTGAGGTAGGTAGATGTTCTTCTTCGTTCTTGTTCGGTTTCTTAGATCTGATTAGATCTACATATCCTCTTCTCACGGTTTCTTAGATCTATGATCGTTATGGGTAAATCTAAGTGTGTGGATGAAAAGTATGATGATTATTGGTCTTGGTCTTTCTAGGAAATGTGATCTAAGGTGGGTTCTTGAAGAATCAACATGTTTCTCTTGAGGGTTCTTCGTTCGTTGTGGTTTCCTTCAAAACCTGAGGTAGGGTCCCAAATCTTTAACAATTTATATGAGAATTTGATCTCCTTTTGATAAATTGAGAATGTGATTTTCCTATATTATGATATGTCGATTCATGGAACTTTTGATGTTATTAAATAATTCCACCCAAATGAGATAAATGGGGACTTGAACATGTTTTGTTTTAAGCATGGGTTTCTATTTTAGTTAAAGTTATATGATTAAAAAATCGAATTATTTGAATGGGAAGAATGAGTAATAGGATAAATAATTGTATAATTAATTATCAAGTCATGATTTGGGATAAGATTGTGGTTTTTACTGATTATTGGGAATATCGAATATTTGATATGTTCGGTATATAATTTGGAAACTGGTAATAATTAATGGATGAATTAATTATTACATGTTAAATGGTAAATGGTTAAATAATTGATGATTGGTTAAAGAGATGAGATTTAATTAATTAATTTTTGAATTAATTAATTTACATGTATTAAATTAAGATTGTGAGTTGATTGTTTGTTACGATTGTTAGCTAGGAGTACTTTTGATACGTATTAGTTTGACATGCCTTAAGTTGTCTTGTATGGAGTTATTTAGAGATTTGATATGTTGTGTGAGATGGTCACTAAATTATCTCGGCTTTTTTCAGCATATTTCGATATGATTATGGTGTACTTATAGATTGTGAAAGTCCTGGAAGAACCATTGTTTGAATGGACGGGTTTAGACTTGTTAAAGAATTTGGATAATTAAGTTCTGAGTTAATTATTCTGTTGGATTACTAAGAATAATTAATTGTTAATTAATTATCAATTAATGATATGTTGAATGTTTAATTAAGTGTTGACTTTTCTAAAGATCGATTTGTGTTTTTAATTAATTGTTGATTTAATTAACGGGTTGCTTTTATGGTGTTAGACCTGGTATTCTAGGCCAATGATAAAAGAATATGTGTGATTGATGAATGGGTTGTGAGACAGGGACTGATGCTCCAAATACTCACAGGGTGTTAGGCATGATGTTCTACACCAATGATAGATATATATATGTTTGATTGATAAATGGGTTGCGAGATAGGGACTGATGCTCCAAATACTCACGGAGTGCTAGACATGGCGTTCTACACCCATCTTTCAAGAAAATATTCTTTTATGGGTCAGGGACTGATGCTCCAAATACCCATGGGTCGTGAGACATGGACTGATGCTCTGAATACTCATTAGGGTGCTATACATGATTTTCTACACCCATTAATTAACATTGGACTGTGGATCAAATTTTTCATGTGTGAAATGAGTTAATGGATAATGAAGGCAGTTGTGACATGATGTTTTGTGAATTTATTATGAGAAAGGGTTTACACTTATTAATGAATTGGGTGAACCACTGTTAGTGGACGGACCCAGGAGTGAATCACTATTTTAGTGTATGGGCTTAGACATAATAGATGAAATATTTAATTGAATAACTTTTGACGCATTATCTAAGCTAAATCACAAGCTTGGATTCGGTCTTTACTTTGATTACTTAGTTGGTCTTCAGAGACATATTTGGTGAGTGACTTATACGGGGGATGTCGAGCGTAGGTCGAATCTCAATAATTTCATAATAATATTTGAGTAATTGATAAATGGAAAATGATTATGTAATGATTTTTGAGTATGCATGACAAATGAATAGTCCAGGTTCAGACACCAGCTGAGGGCTGAAGTAGGTACTTGAGTATATAGTTACTTTTTACTGCTTACTTTATTTTATGCATGCCTCAACGTATTTTAAATTATTTATTAAATGTCTGGATTTGGGGAAGATACTGGTGGTCCCAGCCTACTGATATTTATATCTCACACCCTACTTGGGCCGCCATTGCACTAGGTACCCGAGTAGATTTTATTTGGTTGCAGGACTATGTTGTTTACATTTACTTGGGAGTTAAGAGCAGAGGATTGAGCGGAGGCTTAGGATGCTTGAGGAGATCACCCTTGGGGCTTTGAGTCATTATTTATTTATTTCAACATTAGAATGTAAAACATTCTATTTTGTTCACATTTTTCTACTTTTGTATCTTTAGTATGTCATGCATGCATCTTTTGTATAATTTGGCATTGGACACTTTTATTAAATAAGTATTATTTGTCTTCCGCTGTTGTCATTTATGAGTTACTTCTTCCGCTATTGTTTGTTATCCACACTAATATACCGCTGTGAAACTCTGACAAGAGGGTATAGTCTTTCCACTGACTATCCTTAGACCCTCACTGCTAGTCGGCAGCCTTAGGCGTACGGGGAGACGTGCTTGAGGTCATGTGGTGACCGGTCCTGCCACCGAATTAGTGGTGACCTGGGTCGGGACGTTACAAAGTGGTATCAGAGGCGAGGTTTCTTTCTTTTCCTTTGTCTTACTGTTTTGGGGTTGGTAGACAGGAGACTAGAAATGTGTCGGCACTTAGGTTAATAGCTGTGCTTGGGACTGATCACCTCATGTACAGGAAATGACCAAGTGTCTAGGGATGGGAATTGATGTTAGTACTGTTAGAGGTTACAGTTGATATGATTTTACCTTGATTGACTGGTGTATTTTCCGTTGTTTATTGATTTTGAGAATTTTGAAAAGAATAATTTTCTTGTCCTGATATGGCAAGGAAGTTTTATACATGCATTATCTTAGGCACTTAGAGATTCACATGTCATGTATATAACATGCCATGTAGTTGCATTAGTAGGATGCCTGGTAATTTGGATTATGTTCCTTGGGTGCAATTCCATGTTTGATTTGCATTAGCATGCCTCTTTAGATAGCATGTTTCGGTGATATATTTAACATGCTTGAATGATTATATTCCATACTACCTCAGCAATTAGCATGTTTTGTTGTTGTGACATGATTCCATGTTATAGAGTGTTGTTGTGTTACTTATTATGCTAACATGTTAGTGAAGTTTTGATATGTGAAAGGGGAGATAAAGATAAAATGCTAAATAAATGTTGATTATCTTAAATGGGAGCCAAAATCCCGTGATAAGGTGTATGAGCGCCTTATCGATTGGTAGGTGGTCACCCATATAATTTGGATCGTTAGGTTGATCATGTTAATTTCTAAATTGACATTGGTATCGATTAATGAGAGCCAATTTTCAATCCATGGAGTGTATGGGTGCTTCATGAATTATGAAATGATTACTCATATTAAATGTGATGACTTGATGCCATGTGAAATGCTTATAAATGTGAAAGATGTTTAATGTTGATCTGAAATCAAATGGATAGATTCCAAAATGCAACTGGACCCAAGTAGATCAGTTGGGGAGTGTTTTTATGAGATAACCCATTTGGGTGCTTAAAATTTTAATACCTGTGCGTTTGCTATTGGTTTGCTTTATAGAGAACCCAGGTTGGTTAAAATGGGATCCTCATAGGTCACCTTATCTTCTTAAAAGAAATTTATTTTTATAAGTTTCCTGAAAATGGCAGGATGTCAACTCACTTAAATTTTTTAAAAATGGAGTTTTATGAAACATGCTTGTTTTTCCTTGGGGAGTTTTGAAAATTGTACTTGATGTTTTGATTAAATCGTTTGACGATTAAAGATTAAAAGTGATTAAATATAAGAGGCATGGAAATAGAACCTTTTGTGGTGTCCACTGTTTAAAACCATCATGTAAAGGGTAGTTCGAACTTCTCTTGAGTTTCCTTGGAACAGAAGCGTGAGTACTTTCCATATGCGTTCTTCTCCTTAGAAATGGCATTATGTTCAGCTTTTGAGCCTAGTGACTTGTTGGAAGTGACCCAGTTTAGGTTTGTCACTTTTTCTTCGTAAGGGGATAACCTGTGGTCGGTAGCACCCTCAGAACTTAAATTCCTTGCTAGCACTATGACTTTTCTCACTCTTTTGGAGTTTTTGGGTGTCGTTGTCCCAGGTAAGACTTCCAGTTTTTAATGACACCTTAATCGAATGGGTGTTGATGTGTTTCTTGACCTTGTTGTGGGCTTGAGCATCAAGTAATGCTCTTTGTCAGCTGGTTAGACGTGCCTCGGGCATGGTCAGCTTCTTTTTTGGTCGTTTGATTCTTTCTTCTTGGTAATGGATGACTAATTATGGCATCGTTAAGGAAAATGTTCGTATGAGGCAATATGACTCCTTAATAAGTCTTTTTATACTGTTGAGTACGATCTCAGGTCAACTCCATGTAGAGTGACTTGAGCGTTAAAAAATCTGTTTCATTTCAACACATGGAATGGTTTTCGAAAGACCGAGGTGTTTTGACATGCCGATCTTGTTGTTAATATAGCACACTGGTGAGCGGATGATCTTTTCTTGAGACGTTATGAGAAATACTAAGGTGGTTATTTCCACTTTGTTCACGATGAATGTGTTGTCAGGTGATGCCGAGCTTTTAGAACAGAGTTGTCCGGTAATGGTTTGACTGATCTTCTTCACGACCTCAGTTTTCTATTAGTGCGCTCTTCTGGACACGATGAGCATGTCCCCTATCTTGACCTCATCATTGATACACTAAGATAGTGTCAGTCTTTTACCACGCTACAGTTTAAATGTTGTTGGGCTTGGGGAGTAGTTGTTATCTGGGTAGTACGCGGGATGTATTGTTTCTTTGGGCTACTTCTTTATTCGTGTTTGGGAACGGTTGTTTTTTAAATAGCCTTGTGCTTGCTTGAATTAGAAATTTTACCAGATGTTGGGTAAGGACTTAATTATACTGGAAGATGGTTTTATAATAGTTTTAAAGGCACGTCGTCAGATAAAGGGTAAAAGTGTCTTTTGGGTCCGTGACATCTTTGAGTGAAGCATGAGAAACCCATTTCGTTGTTTGATCGAGGTTCAACCTTTTACGTTGAAAATGTCCTTATAATGACCTAAGATATAAGATCTGTTTCGATGCTTGATCTTTAGATTAATCTTTGGATCTAGTTAAAAATTATTATCCATCAGGTTTGAGAAGGGTTAAAGGTGTGTTTGGAATTAGTAACACAAAACGTCACTTCTAACGAGATTAAATGATCTTGGTAGGTCGGTTGTTTTAGTAGTGGTTTTCGATGGCTTCTCAGGGATGAGAAGTTTTTAAGGTGGGTATAATGTAAGATCCCATGTTTTAAACCGGGTTAAAATTACGAATGTTTCTGAATTTATTTTTCGGTTTATCAACGAGTCGTTCTTTTAAACCGAGATCTGGAATTTTATTCTGAGTGTTGGATCACCTGAAGATTTCATTTTTTCAAACTTTGATAGAAGTTTTGAGGATAAGGGTAAGTCACACGAGCAGCCCACGGTTTTTCTAACCGTGTGGCCAAACCGTGCAAGAAGGGTGGTCGAGGTAGTAGCTAATGCACGGTTAGCGCACGGTTTGTAAAACCGTGCAAACTAACCATGCGGGCACTTAAACAAGATCCTTAAATTGTGGATCTCACTAGTTTTTTCCTTTAGATGGATCGTTTCTCCTCCTAAGTGGCCATAACTTGGGATTTTGATTCTCCTTAGGTCAAAGAAGGTTCTCCCATCATTTTGGTGGTGATCCGAGGGCTTCTCTTGGCGAATCGAAGTCAGTTTCTTGAGGTAGGTAGATGTTCTTCTTCGTTCTTGCTCGGTTTCTTAGATCTGCTTAGATCTACATTTACTCTTCTCACGGTTTATTAGATCTACGCCCATTATGGGTAAATCTAAGTGTTTGGATGACAAGTATAATGATTTTTGGTCTTGTTCTTTCTACGAGATGTGATCTAAGGCGGGTTCTTGAAGAATCAACCCGTTTTTCTTGAGGGTTCTTCATTTGTTGTGGTTTCTGTCAAAACCCGAGGTAGGGTCCCAAATCATTAACACTTTATATGAGAATTTGATCTCCTTTTGATAAATCTAGAATGTGAGTTTCCTTGATTATGATATGTTGATGCATGGAACTTTTTATGTTATTAAATAATGCCACCCACATGAGATAAATTGGGACTTGAACATGTTTTATTTTTTAAGCATGGGTTGATATTTTAGTTAAATTGATATGATTAAACAATCAAATGATTTGAATGAGAATAATGAGTAATAGGATAATTAATTTTATAATTAATTATCAATTCATGATTTGGGATAAGATTGTGGCTTTTACTGATTATTGGGAATATCGATTATTTGACATGTTTGGTATATAATTTGGAAACTAGTAATAATTATAGGTTGAATTAATTATTACATGTAAAATAGTAAATGGTTAAATAATTGATGATTGGTTAAAGAGATGATATTTAATTAATTAATTGTTGAATTAATTAATTTTCATACATTAAATTAAGATTGTGAGTTGATTGTTTGTTACGATTGTTAGCCAGGAGTAATTTTGATGCATATTAGTTTTAAATGCCTTAAGTTATCTTGGATGGAGTTATTTAGAGATTTGATATGTTGTGTGATATGGTCACTAAATTATCTTGGCTTTTTTCAGCATGTTTTGAGATGATTATGGTGTGCTTTTAGATTGTGAAATTCATGGATGAACCATTGTTTGAATGGACGGGTTCAGACTTGTTAAAGAATTTGGATAATTAAGTGTTGAGTTAATTATTCAGTTGGATTGCTAAGAATAACTCATTGTTAATTAATTATTAATTAATGATATGTTTAATGGTTAATTAAGTGTTGACTTATCTGAAGAGAGATTTGTGTTGTTAATTAATTTTTGAATTAATTAACAGGTTAGTTTTATGGTGTTAGACCTGGTATTCTATGACAATGATAAAAGCATATGTGTGATTGATGAATGGGTTGTGGGATAGGGACTTATGCTCCAAATACTCACATGGTATTAGACATGAGTTTTTACACCAATGATAGATGTATATGTTTGATTGATAAATGGGTTGTGAGACAGGGACTGATGCTCAAAATACTCACGGGGTGCTAGACATGGCGTTCTATACCCAGCTTACAAGAAAATATTATTTTATGGGTCAGGTACTGATGCTCCAAATACCCATGGGTTGTGAGACATGGACTGATGCTCCGAATACTCATGAGGGTGCTAGAAATGATGTTCTAAACCCATTAATTAACAGTAGACTTTGGATCCAATTGTTCGTGCATGAAATGAGTTAATGGATAATGAAGGTTGTTTCGACATGATGTTTTGTGAATTTATTATGAGAAAGAGTTTAGAATTATTAATGAATTGGGTGAACCAATGTTAGTGGACGGACCCAGGAGAGAATCACTATTTTAGTGTACGGTCTTAGACATAATATATGAAATATTTAATTGAATAACTTTTGATGCGTTATCCAAGCCAAATCACAAGCTTGGATTTAGTCTTTACTTTGATTACTTAGTTGGTCTTCAGAGACATCTTTGGTGAGTGACTTATACGGGGGATGTCAGGCGTAGGCCGAATATCAAGACTTTCATAATAACATTTTAGTAATTGATAAATGGAAAATCATTATGTAATGATTGTTGAGTATGCATGACAAATGAATTGTGCAGTTTCAGACACTAGCTGAGGGCTGAAGCAGGTACTTGAGTATATAGTTACTTTGTACTGCTTAATTTATTTTATGCATGCCTCCACGTGTTTCAAATTATTTATTAAATGTCTAGATTTGGGGTAGACATCGGTGGTCTCAGCCTACTGAGATTTATATCTCACACCCTACTCGGGCCGCCATTGCACTTGGTACCCGGGTAGATTTTATTTGGTTGCAGGACTATGCTGTTTGCATTTACTTGGAAGTTAGAAGTAGAGGACTGAGCGTAGGCTCGGGATGCTCTAGGATATCGCCCTTGGGGCTTTGAGTCATTATTTATTTATTTATGCATTCGAATGTAAAACATGATGTTTTGTTCACTGTTTTCTACTTTTTTATCTTTAGCATGTCATTCATGCATCTGTTGTGTAATTTGGTGTTGGCCACTTTTATTAAATAATTATTATTTGTCTTCCGCTGTTGTCATTTATGAGTTACTGCTTATGCTATTGTTTATTATCCACACTGATATATCACTGTGCAACTCTAACAAGAGGGTATAGTCTTCCCACTGACTGTCCTTAGACCCTTACTGCTAGTCGGCAGCCTCATTCGTACGGGGAGACGCGCTTGAGGTCATGTGGCAACCGGTCCGTCCACCGGATTAGTGGTGACCCTAGTCGGGATGTTACAAAATCGATATCATGTCATACCAATACATGATGTGATTGGCATGAGTCAAAGTTCATCTTTCTAGTTTAAAATGTAATTTTAGTAAAAAAGACAAGTGATGTACTCAAAGATAAGAAAACACATTTAGATTATTTTAATACTTTAAGATAATGATCCATAAGTCATTTGAGACATGTAGGGATCATTATCACCTCAATCTGATGCACGGTGTGACCGGTATGACTCCAAGTGCGTCTTATCAATATATAAGTTTCATTTTAGTTTAAAATGCACATCACATTGCCAAACACCACCACGTGACATAACCACTAGGCTACATCTGTGGGGATATATCTTATACTTATTGAATTAATTTTCAAAGAGATAATTCTTGAATATGAACTAGAAATGGTGTAAGGTGTAAGAATCAACCACAACTCAATCCAATATGTAGTGTTCTTGGTATGACTCAAAATTTAGTATAAAATTAATGCTTTTTAGTAATTTATTTTTTTATATTATTAAAAATATAAAAAAAATCTTATATTGTTGTGTTATTTTTCTTGATTTGGGGTGGTTTGTTTTTCAATAGCATGATTCGGGGTCAGGATAAAAAGATAAAGAAATATTTTTTTTAATGTATATAATAATTTGTACTTATCTAATTGTACAAACCAATATTTGAAATGTCTATAATGTAGTGTTTTTTCTTTTATTTGTGTTGTAAATTTCATTTAATTTAAATTATGTATTACCACTTGATTTTGTTAATATATGGTGGTTTTTCTGGTGTTGTAGTGTGTTGTTATAGTACATTGCACTGGTCTATTAGAACACACAACATTATGCCCCTTTATCATCACTTTTGAAAGCATTGATAAATGGATCCTTTATTAGTTCTTTCAAAACCCTTGATAAATGGTTCCTTTATCAGTGTTTTTGAAAGCACTGATAAATTGGTCCTTTATTAGCACTTTTAATAATGTTGATAAAGGTAAACTTTATTGGAGCTAAATAAAAGCACTGATAAAGGACCAATTTATCAGTACTTTTTAGTGTTGACAAAATAAAAGTGATTTTAATCTCACTCTTGTAGTTATCACTTTTCTAGCACTGATAAAGGCCATTTTTTAACGTTGTTAGAGGCCTATTTTGTAGTAGTGATACCCATTTGATAAATTCTTCTATTGTATATAAAATTTCATTATCATAAAACTTATCCTTGTGATAAATATTATAAAATGTGAATATTAATGAAATTAACTTCTTGGACTAGTACCAAAACATAAAAATAATTCTTAAGAAATTAAAAAAAATATATGTGTTAGAACAACCTATTAATAATCATTTGAAGAGTGAAGTTATTCAACAAGTAGATATAGATGATTTCTTAAATCATAAAAAAACTATCTTGATGTCTGTTCTCTCATGATTGTAGCCATGGAGCCTAAATTTAAATAACATAAGAACATGGATGTGGTCAAGATGATAGATAAAATAAAATTCTCTATTAAGAACAAGTAATGCAAGATAAATACAAGCTTACAAAGGAATTATTTAGTTGTAAAATGATAAAATAAACGTCAACATTCTCTTATAATCTCAATATGATTAGGTTTTTCAATGTATTAAAGAGATTGGGGTATCCTTTAATATATGATATGAACATGTTCTTCATTTTAAATTCATTTTCAAAAAGTTTTTAATAATTTAGTATGAATTACAAGATGAATGAGTTAAAAAAAGTTCACTTAATCTCCTCAACATATCTAGGATAACTTAGAAATGCATGGGAGGTACCGATTTTGGTGTTGTGGTGATATCACATAGGGGTAAAAGTTTAAGTCAAAATAAGAAAGTTATTTTAGGGTCTAATAGTTAACTTAGGTCATTGAAACCTAAAATAGGTGTCAGGAATGATGGGGAAATGTTTCCATTTTGGTAAGGCTGAAAATTGAAGATAAAATTACCAAGAATACATGAAGGGTTGTAATAAACTCTTTGGAGATTCAATATCATGTGTTAATATTATATAAATTTAATCTTTTATTATAAAGGATGTATGATACCAACTATATAATTAATTATTATTGTTAATATTTTCATGAGTTCAAAATTAGGGATGAATTGATAGATGGAGATAAAAGTTTTTATAAATAAAGTGGTGGGAGTTGTGGCGATAGGGATATCAAATTCAAAGGATTACTTCAAAATCAATAGATTAATAAATTATAAAATATGTTTATTTATCATCTCAATGTTCTCTTATGATATAATAAAAATTATATTTATAAACAATGGTTTTTATCAACAAATCAAATGATCATTTTTCTACACATAGTTCATAATTTTATCCATTCTATAATATGGTTTAAAATTATAGGATAAAATGGATTGAGTCCAGGTAAAATTATTTTATCCAAATTATTTGTAAAAATATCAGGAAATGAATTCTCATCACCCATTAGTCATATATTTTAATAAATAAGAATTTTATTTTCAAGGATATTACTCAAAATATATAAAATTATATATGATATATGGATATTAATAATTTATTTTTTAAATATTCTTAATAAAAAATTGTTACTTCATTTATATAAATTGATTGTGTATCATAGAATTTTATTTTGGGAAAATATAATTTCAAATTGGAAAACAAGAGTATATTTATACTCAAAAAAATCCAAAATGTAACAGATAAATGATTATACCAGTCAAATTCAAATTAAAAGTTACTTTATATCCTAAAAGAGCTTACGATATATTGATAAAGAAATATATTTTTGTAAAGAGTTACATTCAAAACTAATACTAGGATATCTCAAATAAAATTATAATTTAATGGAAAGTTTCCAAAAATATGATAGTATAAATATTAAAAGAGTTATACATAGTTAAAACAATGTAATTTATTAAAATAATAATATTATATTTCGTTAAGAAAAGAATATTAAATATAATTTTTAAGTATTGAACATTGGGATTATGAATTCTAAATATTACCAGTATTAAATAATCTTTCTTTAAATATATTATCTAACTAAAGGATTTATAAGAATATTTTATCATATGATGACATGGTGTTGTAGAAGGTGTTGCATAACAATGTAATAAATGTTACAATGAGATGTAATATGTCCAACATGACCAAAAAAGGCAGCAAACATAAGGTATTTTAGTTCTTTTCAAATTAGATATGGTAAATATTGATTCTTATATGTTTCTTTGTTAATACCTTAAATAACTTTAATAATGTACAAAGTGTACCATGTTATTTGAAGGACATCTCTTTTTTATCATTTATTTATGTGGTGTGTATATTTCATGGATTGGATTGATAAATAACTGCTTAAAGTATGAGTTTTAGGTATCCCTAATCAATATTAATCATAATATTTTAAGAGTTATGATAATATGTTGTCACGACCCCCTCCCACCAAAGATGCCCCTCCTGAGCTGGCAATGGTGAAAGGGAGATAATGACCCCCCGAGTCCTGCCTCCAGTAGGCCCCGGGGTGGCGACTAGCACCAAGGGTATGAGTTTTCACAAATATGGTAGGCATTACCCTTTTTATTTATTTAGGATCGGGAAATAGGAAAAGTCAACCGCCAAAAAAAAGAAAGGAACAAGTGTATAGAAATAAACCCAAACCAAGCCTACATGCATGTTTAAACAATTTTATAACAAGGTACAAGTACAAGAAATCTCAAAGTACAATACCAAAAGAAAAAGTACAGCAACAGCAACAACTCCAACTATCCGACTAGTAGGGTCCCGCACGGCCTGGTAGTCCTCCTGGAAACTTGAAAGTAAATGTAGGGTGAGCATACAAGTATACTCAGTGGGGAAACCTAAAGCTCTCGTGCACAAGTGGGGAGACATCCTAATGTCCCGTGCGAACAACAGAAGAAACCTAGCAAGGAATCCTATCCACCCAACCTCACCAGCCACACTCACCAAAAACAAAATCACAACAGGTAGTAGTATATAAGAACAAGAGTATTGGGTACCCCGCACCATTTCCCTTTAGTTAGCTGCTCTTCCTAATGGCGAACGTCCTGACGCTGCCACACTCTCCCTGCCCGCACACACCCGGGCCCCACAACCACGTATCCCGCCCGCACACACCTGGGCCTCACAACCACGTATCCCGCCCACACACACCTGGGCCTCACAACCACTTATCCCTCCCGCACACACCTGGGCCTCACAACCACATATCCCTCCCGTACACACCTAGGCCTCATCTTGAAGATTCTTGAGAAACAGTAGAACCTACCCAAAGAGTTTTGGGCTAAATCCACCCCAATCGAAACCTACCTGAAGAGTCTTAGGTGTAAGGTCGCCTCAAGCCATCACAGCCTAGGGGAAAAGGAGAAGGAAGGAGCTAGTAACTAAGGGAAAACACCCTATCCCATGAAATGGTAGTGTTCGGCACTAAGTTCTCAACATGGGTGGGGTGCGATAAAACACAAAATATACAGATATATTTATATACCAACCACACAGCCCAACCTATGGCTTCTAAACAGAGAAACTGAGCACGTGCCTAGGCACTGCTACTACGAAGAATGCATACAACAAACAACCCCAACCCCATTTAGGTTTTCACGTTCCAGCAGAATTAGTTTATTTATTTCCTTAACTACTGGGCAACTATCCACAACCAACCACATCGATCATTCGTAAAACATATCCCTTCCATCCACAAAACAAGTTAGAAAAACACAAGAAACACAACCAAGCCCTTCTTATCAACCAACCAACCCCATTGATTATTAATCTCATTCTGTTACCACGCCCCACTATTCATTAACTCTTCCTATTTTATTATTATTCACAACCCATAGTCCGTTCACATTCCAACCCATCCCTAGATCCCCGCTGCCATCCACCATAACCACAACCGCACCGTACATCATTATCCCTTTAATACCATTTATCACAGCCCCGCTGCCTGTTACCAACATAACATTCACACCAACCCACAACCAAGTCAACCGCAGCCCCACTGCTCACCCAAACCACAACAACCCACAAAACACCCCCATCACATGCCACGTAACCAAGCCAACACCCACATGTTCATTATTCTATTTTGTTCAACCGGGGTGATCACACAAGGGCTCCATATTATAAACAGCCAACTTTACGTGATAAACCAATTTCCACATTCCACAAAGTTTCATCCACAAAAACGGTCTATAAAGATAGGGAAACATTTAATTGCGCAAGAAAAGGCCCCCAACGACTGTGATTTTCATTAGTCATAATCCTATTCAATTCACAACATAATATAATAGGATATAAAGTAACAGCAATCACAAACTTCCCAACCCTGTTATTTAACCAGTTATTATCTTCATTTTATGGTTCAACTGTTTCTCATGAAAACAAGAGGATACTCACCCCGCATGATGCACAATTTATAGATACGAAGGTAAGATCCCTACCGCAATAGGTTCTGATCACAACGCTCCCCCGGATCAACTTTAGAAGATGTTCGTTGGCGTCCGTCACTTCCGTCGAGTCCCGGAAAAACCTCCTCAGGTGGAAGTCGGAAAGTAAAGGCTGAAGGAAAGACAACGGATCCAATCATGGACGTTCTGCCTCGTTGTTACGATCCCGTGGCCGCTGACAGATCGTAAATCGGAGCTCGGACGAAGAAGTTATGGAAGAAAGAGCCTTCGAGTCTCCTGGGAGAGCTCTGCTCAGAGGAAAGGGGAGGAGAGGAGTGAATTGAAAAGAAGGGGACAACTCCTTTTATAGGAGAGAAAAGGAAAAGTACACGGTGTGTACTTTATGGTACACGGCGTGTACTCGGTTAGTTCACATGGTCACCACGCGGCTTCCAACACGGCTCCGCGACCGTTGACTGGTCAACACACGGTTTGAGGGTAACGCATACGCGGGGAGGGACAACACGGCGTGTAGTTTGGACACACGGTATGTACCCATTTATTTCACACGGCAAGGACACGACTCCAACACGGCACACGGTCGTTGACTGGTAACTCGTACGTGGGTAAGGACTACACGGCGTGTAGAACTAGACACACGGCGTGCACCCATTATTCCACACAGCAAGGACACGGCCTTCAACACGGGGTATACACAGAAAGGGAGTACATGGCGTGTACTCAAACTACACTGCGTGTAGTTTCAAAATTCTGGAAAGTGTGGGAAAATTCCATTTTACCCTTCAGAACACTTCTTGACCTTCTTTTGACAAAGGAATGGGCCGGAGAGGTCCGGGCCATTACATCAGATACCTCTTAAAACATTCTCGTCCCTGAGAATTCAAAAAAACCAACCTAGAGGAAACCCAACAAGATACCTCTTAGGGTTCTTGTTATAACAAGAACCCAACCAACAACCCTAATCATATGAATTATGAATTCCTTCTCCTATGTCGAGATATTATCCGCTTTAGGCGGCACTGACTCGTCTGCACGGGTTTAATCGCATCCTCATTAATGCGTCTCGATTAAGAATTGGGTCTTCCCACTTTCATACATTAGGATTTTTCATCTCGCACTACCCCCAACACCACACAACCAACACACTGCCCGATCACGTGGGTTTGGAAAATTTGTTCTCTTATGTCGAGATATTATCCACTTTAGGTGGCACTGACTTGCCCACACAGGTTCAATCGCATCCACATTAATGTGTCTCGATTAAGGGTCAGGTTTTTCCTTTTCCCACATATCCGGACATGTTACACATTACCAGGGAACAAGGAAACAAAAGGTCTCACAATTGACAAGCCAAGCATTCCATATATCAAAGGTACAGAGTACAACATCAACACAAAGCTCAGAAGAACAAGGAAAACACATGTCAAAAAAACTCCGGGTACTGAGCGTGCATCTGGGTCTCCTTCTCCCAAGTGCTCTCCTCGAGGCCTTCATGCCTCCACAACCCATGAACCAAGGGAATGGTTCATCCATGGAGCACCTTATCCTTACGATCCTCGATTCTGACTGGTTGTTCCTCAAAGGTCGCGTCGTCTCCCATATCTAACTCTCCCCAGTCGATAACGTGAGAGTCATCGTGTAAGTACCGATGAAGCTGGGATATGTGGAAGACATCATGAACCTTCTCCAACTGAGGTGGTAGGGCCAGCTGATATGCCACCTCACTGACTCGCCTCAGCACCTCAAAAGGTCTAATGAACCTAGGTGAGAGCTTGATCCCTTTCCCAAACATATGCTGCCCCCATCGAGGGGAAACCTTCAAGAACACATGATCTCCCACCTCGAACTCCAAAGGCCTCCTCCAACGATCAGCATAATACTTCTGTCGGTCCTGAGCCACTTTCATCCTATCATGAACAAGCCGTACTTTCTCTATGGTGCTCTGCACTACCTCTGGCCCAAGAGCACCTTTCTCACCAACCTCTGCCCAGCAAATGGGTGAACAACATGGTCTTTCATACAAAGCCTCAAACAGTGCCATGCCAAAAGTAGAGTGGAAGTTGTTGTTGTAGGAAAACTCTACTAAAGGCAAGTGTCGTACCCATGATCCTACAAAATCCAAAACGCATGCTCGCAGCATGTCCTCCAATGTCTGGATAGTCCGCTCTATCTGCCCGTCGGTCTGGGGGTGGTAGTTGCGCCCAAATTTACCCTACTGGTAAAAGAAGTCGATGTAGTACATGTAGGGGTCGAATCCACAGGGACCGAAGAAGTAACCTTGAGACGCTATGATTTATTGATGGATTGGATATGAAGTGGCCAACTTTGAGGTAGATTTTAATTGAAGAACTAAATATATAATTTAAATAATATATAATAAAAAATGATTTGAACTAAACAATTATTGATGGTGGGTTGATCTTAGGGTTTTTCTTGGGGTGGATTGGATAAATTTCTTTTCTTAGAAAATTTCATGTCATTAATTCAAGACATATCCAAACAATGAGATAATTCTTCCAAATCATTCACCAATTTAGTCCCTACACAATTCCAAGGCCAATCACCAATTCACTTTGAGGATCGCTTTAATGAGAACTCAAAGGAAATAGATCGTACTAGCACTCAAAATGTGTCATCGTTAAAGTTGGCAAAGATGAGAAAGAATGTAACTCATCAAATGGAAATCCTAAAATAACGAATAGATTTAAATATTAAGTACTCGAAATAAAATTCAATACCTGACATTGCTACTCACTTGGATAAACCCTTAAGAGGTTATCCCTCCATTGATGCTATTATACCAATGGAACCAGGATGTAGACTTATGGGGGTGTAATTGAAGAAGAAGAAAATTATTAAAAGAACGAACACTCCACCGTTGTGTGATTGAAATCACAAGTGCTGGTGTGAATAATTTCACACCTTGATTCAACGGTATCAATGTGTGAAGAAAAGAAAAGTAAAAAATGAATAAGAATAAATTTTATTAAAATACTGAATGTGAATGAAAAACTTACATTAGAGAAATTGACGATGCCATTACAAAATGAAAGTGGGAAATTACAATTGAAAGAAAAGAACATGGATTCAAAGAAAAATATTATATGATAATTCCATTCAGCACTATCTCCTTATATAGGCATATTAGGAGCCTTAGGTCCACCCCACACAATCAATTCACCCCCCAACAATTAATAGAGTCAAAACGAGGGTGAATAATCAAAAGGAAATTGACGTTTCGAAGTTGACCCGAAAAACTATCCGGATTCTTCCACCATTTTGGCGTTCGACTATTTAATTTATGGAAGCCGAATATTGAGGGGTCATAGAATAAAAATATCTTCTTCCTTGTGTCCTCTATCCTATGTAAAAAGTTCATGACATTTGGCTCATCCTTTTGGAAGTTATGGTCAAAATGGTGGGACGACATTATGTGCATTAATGTCGGGTCCACCATTTAAATCTCAACTTTAGATCCTTTTATCATCATGAAAACTTCAGAATTAGCTTTGGCCACAGTTGAATAAAATTATCCTAATATTTTTATATTTCTAATGTATAAATTTTATCTTCATTGGACTTGTTTTGTGAGCCCCACGTTTGTTTGATGGGCCTTAGGCCCATTATGCTTTCTCCAGCAAATTTCTGCATTCGGGTGAAAAAGTCTCCATATTCCCTTGGGATTCATCCATCGGACCTAAAAGATAAAATGTTCCAAACGAAGTGATAAATCATATCCCAAAATTTAAAATTCAGAAAATGAATATAATGTTTTACACAAATAAATTAATGATTGGGCCCAAATTTGCATTTTAAACAAGAATTGCATTTTAGATGAGAAATGAAGTTCTATTTATGTAATGCACTAAAAACAATGTTTATGGACTTTGGAACAATTAATTTAAAGATATTGAAAATGAATATTAGCCACTTTCAGTGACTAATCACACCCCCCAACTTGAGTTTTGCTAGTACCAAGAAAAATAAATTACAAATATGAAATTCAAATCCCCTTTTCCAAAAACATTTTAATACACATTGCTCACCCAAAGACCTCATACCAAAAAAAATTATGAAACCCAAAAAAATAATTTAAAACAATCTAGTTCCATAAGCATATCCCAAGCCCAAGCCCATTCCTTTATTCAAATTCATCACCAAAATTCATCCAATTCCAATTAAGCATGATAAAGTGTTGTGCATCATAAAAGATATGGAGCCCATTTTATTTTTCAATGGGAAAAAATGGAAGCGCTAGGTGGGAATCACATTAAACCTTAAGATGAGTATCCATTTTTTTGGTTTTGTTTTTGTTTTTTTTTGTTTTAACCACAATTGATATGAAAAGACTAACTCTGGGCAAGATAACTATGGAGTCGCGATCCCCAAGTGTCGAACGCCACACATATTGTCAATTACATTCTCTATAATAGAGATATAAAGCCTAACTCTGGGCAAGACAACTATAGAGTCACGATCCCCAAGTGTCAGACGCCACACATTTGGACAAAACATTGCTCTATGTGGTCATAATTTTTTTTATAATTTTTTTTGGATACTCAAATTAAACTAAAAGTGACCCCAAAACCCTATGCTATAATTAAAGGGACCCAAAAACTCAAATTTACACCCACGATCCAGTAGAGGTTCATTGTGGCATTTTTACTAAGAGGATGAAAATGTAAACTTTGAAAAATCACATCGGACAACCGCACTTTCCAAAAACTATGCTCATGAACTTAAACTTGCATTAAAATCAGAATCAAGGCATGCAAAATTATTTGATATCCAATTTCAGAGTTTGCAATGTGTGTTATCATGTTCAAGGTTAATGGAATTTTTCTTTCCATTTATGTTCTTATAAAAAAAATCATTTTTTATTTCATCTCCCCCCAACATAGAATAACATTGTCCCCAGTGTTTAAAGAAAATAAAAGTTAGATGGGGGTAGGAGAGGAGTTCAAAGAGGAAATTTGAAAATGATAATCATGGAATGAAGTCACCTGGTGGTTGATGAAGAAATTGCATGCCAATGTCTCCCTTCAATCCTGGGTTCGAGTCTCAGTGGCTTTGATGCTGGTGAATGGATTTTCCTTATGACTTACAACATGTCCTTTTATTTTTTTAACCTATAAAAACATAAAAAAACAAAACAAAATAAACTGATGATACATTGTCTTCTTTTTAGATTTCTGTGTAAGGTATTACTCAGAGATCACGCCACGTGACACGGATGAATATGGCGCTCCCCTTTCATACCCATCCTTACTCATAAAAGAAGAATAGTTCAACAGCTTATGGTAATTTATTATATGAAAAATAAAATGATTCAAAATGATTGGAAACATGAAAACCATGGGTTGCCTCCCATGCAGCGCTTTTGTTTAACGTCGTTGGCTCGACTTGTACCCCCCAACTTATCCAATTCCAACTTTCAACATTTTTAGGACCCCATTTTTGTCCACTTCAACTTTATTAAGATTTATTTTTTTAGAATTTGATTTATGTGAAATCCCATAGTCAATAATGAGTGTGGAAGTCCAAGGAAATTTGGTAATGGTTGATTCGGTTGAATTTCTAGTCTTTCCTAAGACATCAATGACCATTCCAAAATTATTGGTTTCTTGAGAAGAATGAACTACAAATACAAGGTTTTTCTTATCACCTATAGTGGGATTCTTGAGTTCGGAAGAAAGTAAAATAATTTTGAGCTCGGTTTCATTGAAATTTCATAAAGGAGATTGACAAATTAAATAAAAATCAGTTTCTTCTCCAAAACATTTAGAAAGAATTGGTTAATTTTAAAAATAAGATTCATCCTGAAAATTGTCCAGTTGAATATCAGAAGTGTGTATGGGATCAATGTTTGGTATTTCTCCCAATTTTTAAGTGATTAGTGTTTTTTAAAAATCATTAATGGAGTTATATTCAGGAAACTCAATCCATGATGTCAAATTTTCCTCTTTTGAATCAAAAAAATCAATTTCCTCCTGATTTAAAGACCCTTCAAAACCTCTCCAATTATCCCAAATCCTAAGGTTAGTTCCTCAATAAAGGCATGAGGGGTTTTTGTGTTACAAGATTCTTCTATCAATATTGAGTAAGGGATGGTTTGAGTGGGAATGGGGTCCACACAAGTTTTAATGCTTTGTAGTTCTTGTCAAAACTTGATACCTCTGAATTCATTTTTTCCATTTGTTCACACAATTTTTGAAGAATTGTTTCAGGATTAGGATTGATAGATGTTTTTACATCATGGACTTCCTCATTATTCATCTTTTGAATCATTCTTGATAGGTATGGAAATTTATCTTTTAAACCTTCATCATTACAAATTTCGTTCATGTTATCAGGTGTGGGGTATTCATTCAAAGGTTGATTAAAAAAGGTTGGTGATTCCCAATGTGTATTTTCAAACTGATTCCATCCTGAGTTTGTGAAGGGATATTGTTGATTATACGCCATTGTATTTATTTGAAAATTTGGAATAGTGATTTTTAGGGGTCAGAAAAAATAGAAAGGGTAAAAGAGAAGAGAAATGGGGATGAGAAAATAGAAATGAGGAAGAATAGAAAGATGTTATAAGGTGACTTACTTGGTCCCCGACAATGGCGCCAAAATTTGGTTGCACCCAAATTTACCCTACTGGTAAAAGCGGTCGATGTAGTACATGTAGGGGTCGAATCCACAGGGACTGAAGAAGTAACCTTGAGACGCTATGATTTATTGATGGATTGGCTATGAAGTGGAAAACTTTGAGGTAGATTTTAATTGGAGAACTAAAGATATAATTTAAATAAGATATAATAAAAATGATGTGAACTAAACAATTATTGATGGTGGGTTGATCTTAGGGTTTTTCTTAGGGTGGATTGGATGAATTTCTTTTCTTAGAAAATTTCATGTCATTAATTCAAGACATATCCAAAAAATGAGATAATTCTTCCAAATCATTCACCAATTTAATCCCTACACAATTACAAGGCCAATAACCAATTCACTTTGAGGATCACTTTAATGAGCACTCAAAGGAAATATATCGTACTATCACTCAAAATGTGTCATCGTTAATATGGCATCCCGCCATTTTATAACATAAACTTTCATTACATTACACAAAACTGAGGATCTTTAAGGTCTAGTGTCTTGGAAACCAGGAACATAATACATGAAAACAATATAAAACATTCTTCTTAAACACTTGAAAGGCGTCTCCTTAATTTCATTCTAGGTTCATTACTGCATCTCATAACCTGGGGACATACATCAAAAGAAAGGGTGAGCAGAAGGCCCAGTAAGGGAAACAAGAGGAACATTTTACATGTGAACTTGAGATACTTCAATAAGGACATGAAAAGAACTTTAAGGCATGAGAAATAAATCATGAGGCATTTCATAATAAAAATAACATTTTTCTTAACTTGAAGATATGGCTACATCATTTAACATAGACAATCATGAACATATCACCAAGGTCCATCCCCAAGGTGTCATTTGAAAATTACCTAGGTTATTCACCAAGGTATCGTGAAAATTGTAATCTCTAGTGGTTACATCATTACCCAATGCATTGGAGCGCTATCAGGGCGCACCCTTAAATTTGCCTTTATTATCATGTGAGACACATATATCATCATCAAACATTTCATAAATAACCCACATAGCATAAAATAAATGGGTTTCATTTCATAATCATAACGTTTTAAAAACTGCTTTAAAGACATGATCTTTACGTCACTTTAAACCTACGGAAAGGGAAAGCGGGTCTCATGTATGTAAATAACAGAATTTAAAATGGAACATTTTGATATATATGTGAATACCCTTTTATAAATAAGAGCTTTGAGTATTCACTTTATAACATAAAATAATTTTTGAGAAAAGAGAGAGAGGCATTTTGAGGGGAAAATTCTGCAGCATAACGGCTAAGTTTCGGGGTTTTAGAAAACATTGAAATGAGAGGGGACATGGGTCACCCACTCATAAATGATCCATAAAACAGTAGGGGGACGGAATAAGAAGGATATATTGACATGGTAATGATATTTGGAGGACATACCATTTGAAATTAAAAACATGGAAGGAAGACAAAAAAAAAATTAGATTTCTCTTATGAAAATTCGGCAGCCTAACGGCGTCACTTAAACTTCAATAAAAATGAATTGGCAAGATCAAATAGGGTCCCTCATCATATGATCATAAGAGATCAGTATGATAGATATAGAGATCATACCCCAACATAATAAAAAGGAACTTGAAAGACTTGACATGAAAATCGAACTTGAAGAATGAGAAGGGTGAAAGAATCCCTTAAAAATTCGGCAGCCTAACGGCGTCACTTAAACTTTCATAAAACGAAATGATGAGAGTAAGAGGGGATATATCATCATATAAACATGAAAGGGCAGTAAGAGGAATATAAAAGAACATCCTCTCACATAAAAACATGGAGCATAAAAGGAATGACATAAAAGAGATTACATGAAAAGAAAGAGAGGGGTCGGATCCCTTACCTTAAAACGTGACTCTTGAAACTAAAAGGATTGAACCTTGAGGGCTTGGGGGCACCTTGGGAGGACTCTTTGGAAGGTAAGAAGACCAGAACTTCGTTTGGGGAGAGTTGGGAGTGAAAACTAAAGGAGGAAAGGGTGGGTATTTATAGGGAAAGTGAGGGGACAAAGCATTAATGGCCAAGGGACACCTCACATGTGCTTTTCTCAAACCCATGTGCTCTCCCTTGGAATTTATCATGGAGTTAGGCCACATGGGGCCCCCAAAACAATAATTCATCACCCTTGGCCGGCCAACCCTCAAAAGATCTCATGACATCATCATGACACCATTATGATGTCATTAAACATACCGAAACCCTAAAACTGTATTTTTACTATTCACTGAAAATTCAACTTTCTCAGAATAACCCCAAAATTTCACCTTAACCAAATATCAATGCTCTTATTTCAAAAATGAAATCCATTTTATAAAAATAATTTTCTAAATATTTTTAATTTAATTTTTAAATAAAAACACTATTCATCGAAAATTCATTTTTTTCAGAAAAATCCCCAAAAATTACCTTAACATAATATCGATGCTCTGAGTTCAAAAATAAAGTCCTTTTTATAAAAATAATTTTCTAATTATTTTTAATTAAATTTTTAATTAAAAAACACTATTCATCCGAAAAAACTAATACTTGACTAATAATTTATGAAACCGTTATTTACCCATTTTATTGAATCACATTACTTAATCTAGGTGTCTAAATTATATTAAAACTTTCTTTGAGTGAAATTACTAATCCATTTGGTCATATTACTAATCCTAAGCGTAAAATCACTATTCATAATTTACTATTCATCAAAAATTAATTTGATCTTATTAGACTCCAAATTCCTTAATGAACACTTTTGTAGAAGACCATTTTTTGAAAATCATTACACATCATTAGTTATTTAGGGTTTACATAAATATTTCAAAATATCCCTTTTTCAAAATTCATCAATAAAATACATTCTAAAATTATCTAGACATTTGAAATTTCACAAACATCACTAAAGGGAGAAATCTCAATTTATTCACCCGAAAGGATTACACAAGGAAACTAGGGTCTCATCACATAGCCCCTTATAACACTGGCATAAGACCTAAGTGTAAGGTGTGCTATGGTGAGAGAATCTGAGGGAGGCTCAGATAACATTGCCCTAGTAGCAATCTCCACTAACTTGAACTTCTCCTGCAAGCGTTTTCGTTCAAGCTTGACACGCTGGAGCTCGGCTTGGGCTTGGTCCAAAGCGAAGCCCACAGATGCTACCTCCTTCCCAAGCTCTGATAAGTGGGCTTCGTAAGGGTTGAGTCTACTGGATGAAGCCATCAAATCCCCTTTCTGCATTAACCATTAACGTCTTATTAAATCATTAAGAGTAAGTTAATATAATACTCAAAAGATTGGGTCGTTACATTCTTCCCCCCTTAAGAAATTTCGTCCCCGAAATTTATACTTGAGGCCTAGCCGAAAAGGTGAGGGTACTTTTGCTTCATCGTTTCCTCGGGCTCCCAAGTCGCTTCTTCGTACTTATGATTCCTCCACAACACTTTCACAAGGTGGGTAGTCTTGTTTCGTAGAACCTTGTCTCTACGGTCTAAGATCTCCACTGGCTGCTCTTCATAAGAGAGGTCATGCTCAAGTTGTACCACCTCTGGGTTCAGTACATGCGAAGGGTCGGGTATGTACTTCCTCAAGAGAGATACATGGAAGACATTGTGAACTTGAGCTAGGTTCGGTGGAAGTGCTAGACGATAGGCCACTGCTCCTATGCGATCAAGGATTTCATATGGGCCAATGTACCTAGGGTTGAGCTTCCCTTTCTTCCCAAACCGCATGACTCTCTTCCATGGAGAGATTCGAAGGAAGACTTTGTCACCAACACCAAACTCCAAGTCTCTTCGTCGATTGTCAGCATAGCTCTTCTGCCGACTCTGAGCAGCTTTTATGTGTTGTTGGATGGCATGAACCTGTTCCGTCATCTCTTGCACGAGATCAGGCCCAAGAAGCTTCCTCTCACCAGTTTCATCCCAACAAGTAGGAGTTCTACACCGCTTTCCATATAGAGCTTCATAGGGTGCCATCTGAATACTCGCATGGAAGCTGTTGTTATAGGAGAACTACACTAATGGGAGGTGTTGATCCCATCCACCTTTAAATTCCATTGATCATAATCTCAACATGTCTTCGAGTGTCTGAATAGTCCTTTCAGATTGGCCATCAGTTTGAGGATGATAGGTCGTACTAAAATTCAATTCAGTATTCAGAGCATGCTGAAAACTTCTCCAGAATTTTTATGTGAATCTTGGGTCACGATCAGATACGATGGATAGTGGTACCCCATGCAGCCTTACCACTTCCTTCACATATATCTTGGAAAGCTGATCCAGAGATAAATCTTCCCGAATAGAGATAAAATGGGCTGTCTTGGTGAGACGGTCCACAATAACCCATATCACATTGTTTCTTTTGGATGTTTTTGGGAGACCAGTTACAAAGTCCATGGTGATATTATCCCACTTCCATACTGGTATGGGTAGCGGTTGTAATACCCCCTTAGGAAGTTGTCTTTCTGCCTTTACTTACTGACACACCAGGCACCTTGTAGTGTAATCGGAAATCTCCCTCTTCATGTTATCCCACCAATAATGATCACGAAGGTCTCTATACATCTTAGTGCTTCCCGGATGTATAGAGAAAGTAGAGCTATGAGCTTCATCCATCATTTCTTTCTTTATCTCCGGAATAGATGGAACACATAGTCTTGTACGAAATTTCAATACACCTTCTTGATCAATATTGAAATCAGGGAACTTCCCATCCTTTACAGCCTCGAACTTCTCCTGCAGTAAAGGATCTTCTTTTTGAGCCTTCTTGATCTTCTCTAGTAATGAAGGTTGAGAAATCATTTGGGATAGGGTTGATGATGTCCCTTTCCTTATAATTCCCATGTCCAGTTTTACTAGATCTTTAATCAAGGGATCTCCCAGGATCCTCATTGTTGCCAGAACAACAGGATCTTTCCTGCTTAACGCATCCGCGACTTTGTTTGCTCTTCCAGGGTGATAATGAATTGAACAATCATAGTCTTTAATAAGCTCCAACCATCTCCTTTGTCTCATGTTCAATTCTTTCTGAGTGAAAATATACTTTAGACTTTGGTGGTCAGTGTATATATCACATTTCTCCCCATAAAGATAGTGCCTCCATATCTTTAGAGCAAAAACAACTGCCGCCAGCTCTAGATCATGCGTAGGATAATTCTGCTCATGAATCTTCAACTGTCGAGATGCATAAGCAATTACTTTGTCATTTTGCATGAGGACGCACCCAATCCCTTTCAGAGATGCATCGCTAAAAATAACGAATCCTTCTCCGATAGAGGGTAGTGTTAACACAGGTGCAGTAACCAATCTCTTCTTCAGCTCTTGGAAACTTTCCTCGCATTCCTTTGTCCAGATGAACTTAACCCCTTTTCGAGTCAACTTGGTTAGTGGATTAGAAAGCCGTGAAAAGTTTTTCACAAACCTCCTATAATATCCCGCTAAACCAAGGAAACTACGAATCTCAGTTACTGTTGTGGGTTGAGGCCACTCCTCCACAACCATTGTCTTTGTAGGGTCAACCGAGATTCCTTCATTGGTTACGATGTGCCCCAAGAAAGCCACTTGTTGTAACCAAAACTCACACTTGCTGAACTTCCCAAAGAGCCTCTCCTTCCGTAGAGTTTTCAAAATAACCCTCAGATGATTTTCATGCTCCTCACGACTTTTTGAATAAATCAAAATATCATCAATAAAAACTACCACAGAGTTATCAAGGTAGTCCTTAAAGACTCTATTCATCAAATCCATGAAAATAGCAGGAGCATTAGTCAAGCCGAAGGGCATAACAGTAAACTCATAATGCCCATATCTTGATCGGAAGGCAGTCTTTGGAATATTTTCCTTCTTCACCCTCAGTTGATGATAACCAGATCGAAGGTCAATCTTAGAGAAGAATTGAGCCCCACGAAGTTGGTCAAATAAATCATCAATTCTTGGAAGAGGGTATCTGTTCTTCACTGTAATCCCGTTCAGTTCTCTATAATCAATGCATAGCCGCATTGATCCATCCTTCTTCTTCACAAAGAGAACTGGTGCTCCCCAAGGAGAGACACTTGGTCGGATAAACCCCTTCTCCAACAAGTCTTGGAGTTGTTTCTTTAACTCTTCTAGCTCCACATTTGCCATTCTATACGGAGTCTTTGATATCGGTTGAGACCCAGGTACGAGTTCAATGGAGAACTCTACCTCTCTTTCTGGGGGAGGTCCAGGTAACTCCTCAGGAAATACATCCATGTATTCCTGAACAATCGGAACATCTTCAATTTGTATGCTCCCTTTCCCTTCTTCATCATCACCGATTAACTCCATAAAGAAAGCTATGGGAGGTGCTTCTAGATAGGGATTAGTTCGGGATATCTCTCCTCGGAAGATAACTGTAGGTCGTTCATTCAAGACTACTGAGATTTCCTTACTTCTGCATTTGATCTTAGCGTTATACTTTGAGAGCCAGTCCATCCCTAGTATAATGTCAAATTCCATCATGGGAATGACTACTAGATTTGCGATAAGATTGTGCTCACCAAAGTAAACACTAGAGTCTCTAAACACTGTTGATGCATGGATAATCCCACTTGGAGTCTTGACTGACAACTCTACCTCAAGCAATTCGGGGATTGATTCTATATTCTTTGCAAACTTGGAAGAAATAAAGGAATGCGTAGAACCAGAATCAAATAAAGCACTTGCTAGTTTTGAGAGGACAACAAGAGTACCTGCTACCACATCGTTCGGAACTTCAACTTCAGTTGTTGTGATAGCGAAAGCACGACCTTGCTCCCTTGGCCTCTGCTGAGGTTGATGGTGATTCCCCTCCACCGCCCTCGGATTTGGACATTGATTAGAAAAGTGCCCAAGCTGTCCACACTTGAAGCATGTGACTTCGGGTAGGGCCAGAACCATCTTTCCTCTGTCGTTAGTGTTGGGAAGTTGAGGCTTCACATCACCACGACAATTCCGAGAAATATGGCCTTCTTTTCCACACCTATAGCACTTGCCACTTCCGATCAAGCAGTTCCCCGGATGCTTCTTCCCACATTTATTGCATGTGGCATGTTGCATATGCTTTCCACCTCTTTCCTGATCAAAACTTCTTCCCAGGCTCGGTTCTAGAGTTCTCTTCTTCTCATTAGATTTGTGAGACCACTGTGTCTCCCCAAACTCTAGTTCAACTTTCATAGCACTTCAAACTATTTCTTCATAGCTATCGTAGTCCCTGTTGGCTAGATTCTTCCGCAGATGTGGTCGTAGTCCGCCAAAGAATCTATCAACCTTCCCATTAGGGTCCATGACAAAGCTTGAGGTATAACGGGAAAGCCTTGTGAAGTTCATCTCATAGCTTCCGACAGATTCGTTCTCCTTCTGCTTCAGCTCGAGAAACTCTTTCTCCATTTTCGTTCTCATTGAACGAGGGAAATACTTGTTAAAGAAAATCCCCCGAAATTCTTCCCACTCCATAGCTTCCATCTCTCCTCGTGGCTTCGTGTTTTTGATCAGTGACCACCACTGATCAGCTTCTCCCTCTAGGCGGTAAACAGCAAGGGTGACTTTTTCTTGTTCCGAACAACGAAGTACAGAAAAGATCTTTTCAATGGAGCTTATCCATTGTTCCGCAACCAATGGGTCAGTAGATCCACTGAATGTTGGCGGTCGTTGACGCATGAAGGACTCAACAGAAAGTTGTTCCCTTCGTGGTGAGGTCGGCCTCTCAGCTTGATTCAAGTTATTACTCATAACTTGAGTCAGTTGGTTCATCATTCGCATGAATGTTTCCATTCCGGCTTCCATCGGAGGGCCGTCAGCACATGGTGCATTGCGGTCACCATCTTCACGGTTTCTCCTATTGCCCGCCATTTTCTAAAAGAATAAAACCTTAGTGAGAAACTTATTTCATTTATGAATCTTTTAACTAAGACTTCGTTCTTAGACAATTATAGTTCTCTATAATTCCTTCATAATGATTCATAAAAAGCATGTGATTAACCAAACATATCCCCCGGGAGTGTCGTAACCAAGAGTGCAGCAAGGCACGTTATCGTGCACCAGTTCCCGTTCGAGTCTAGCTCAAAGCGGTGTTTTCGGGTTTTACCCCTATGTACATCTGTGCCAGAGCCGCCTCTACCTGCTCGTATCCAGACAGGGATATATTTGTTTGATAGACCACTTACTCAATACTTACCAAAATACCAGGAAGTTTTCCTATATTTAAACTTTTCTATAGGGTTCTTCCTAAAGTTTTTATATCCTAATTTCCACAAATAACTAAACCATCCTTTGATACCAACTATGGCATCCCGCCATTTTATAACATAAACTTTCATTACATTACACAAAACTGAGGATCTTTAAGGTCTAGTGTCTTGGAAACCAGGAACATAATACATGAAAACAACATAAAACATTCTTCTTAAACACTTGAAAGGCGTCTCCTTAAGTTCATTCTAGGTTCATTACTGCATCTCATAACCTGGGGACATACATCAAAAGAAAGGGTGAGCAGAAGGCCCAGTAAGGGAAACAAGAGGAACATTTTACATGTGAACTTGAGATACTTCAATAAGGACATGAAAAGAACTTTAAGGCATGAGAAAGAAATCATGAGGCATTTCATAATAAAAATAACATTTTTCATAACTTGAAGATGTGGCTACATCATTTAACATAGACAATCATGAACATATCACCAAGGTCCATCCCCAAGGTGTCATTTGAAAATTACCTAGGTTATTCACCAAGGTATCGTGAAAATTGTAATCTCTAGTGGTTACATCATTACCCAATGCATTGGAGCGCTATCAGGGCGCACCCTTAAATTTGCCTTTATTATCATGTGAGCCACATATATCATCATCAAACATTTCATAAATAACCCACATAGCATAAAATAAATGGGTTTCATTTCATAATCATAACGTTTTAAAAACTGCTTTAAAGGCATGATCTTTACGTCACTTTAAACCCACGGAAAGGGAAAGCGGGTCTCATGTATGTAAATCCCAGAATTTAAAATGGAAAATTTTGATATATATGTGAATACCCTTGTATAAATAAGATCTTTGAGTATTCACTTTATAACATAAAATAATTTTTGAGAAAAGAGAGAGAGGCATTTTGAGGGGAAAATTCTGCAGCATAACGGCTAAGTTTCGGGGTTTTAGAAAACATTGAAATGAGAGGGGACATGGGTCACCCACTCATAAATGATCCATAAAACAGTAGGGGGACGGAATAAGAAGGATATATTGACATGGTAATGATATTTGGAGGACATACCATTTGAAATGAAAAACATGGAAGGAAGACAAAAAAAAATTAGATTTCTCTTATGAAAATTCGGCAGCCTAACGGCGTCACTTAAACTTCAATAAAAATGAATTGGCAAGATCAAATAGGGTCCCTCATCATATGATCATAAGAGATCAGTATGATAGATATAGAGATCATACCCCAACATAATAAAAAGGAACTTGAAAGACTTGACATGAAAATCGAACTTGAAGAATGAGAAGGGTGAAAGAATCCCTTAAAAATTCGGCAGCCTAACGGCGTCACTTAAACTTTCATAAAACGAAATGATGAGAGTAAGAGGGGATATATCATCATATAAACATGAAAGGGCAGTAAGAGGAATATAAAAGAACATCCTCTCACATAAAAACATGGAGCATAAAAGGAATGACATAAAAGAGATTACATGAAAAGAAAGAGAGGGGTCAGATCCCTTACCTTAAAACGTGACTCTTGAAACTCAAAGGATTGAATCTTGAGGGCTTGGGGGCACCTTGGGAGGACTATTTGGAAGGTAAGAAGACCAGAACTTCGTTGGGGGAGAGTTGGGAGTGAAAACTAAAGGAGGAAAGGGTGGGTATTTATAGGGAAAGTGAGGGGACAAAGCATTAATGGCCAGGGGACACCTCACATGTGCTTTTCTCAAACCCATGTGCTCTCCATTGGAATTTATCATGGAGTTAGGCCACATGGGGCCCCCAAAACAATAATTCATCACCCTTGGCCGGAAAACCCTCAAAAGATCTCATGACATCATCATGACACCATTATGATGTCATTAAACATACCGAAACCCTAAAACTGTATTTTTACTATTCACTGAAAATTCAACTTTCTCAGAATAACCCCAAAATTTCACCTTAACCAAATATCAATGCTCTTATTTCAAAAATGAAATCCATTTTATAAAAATAATTTTCTAAATATTTTTAATTTAATTTTTAAATAAAAACATTATTCATCGAAAATTCATTTTTTTCAGAAAAATCCCCAAATATTACCTTAACATAATATCGATGCTCTGAGTTCAAAAATAAAGTCCTTTTTATAAAAATAATTTTCTAATTATTTTTAATTAAATTTTTAATTAAAAAACACTATTCATCCGAAAAAACTAATACTTGACTAATAATTTATGAAACCGTTATTTACCCATTTTATTGAATCACATTACTTAATCTAGGTGTCTAAATTATATTAAAACTTTCTTTGAGTGAAATTACTAATCCATTTGGTCATATTACTAATCCTAAGCGTAAAATCACTATTCATAATTTACTATTCATCAAAAATTAATTTGATCTTATTAGACTCCAAATTCCTTAATGAACACTTTTGTAGAAGACCATTTTTTGAAAATCATTACACATCATTAATTATTTAGGGTTTACATAAATATTTCAAAATATCCCTTTTTCAAAATTCATCAATAAAATACATTCTAAAATTATCTAGACATTTGAAATTTCACAAACATCACTAAAGGAAGAAATCTCAATTTATTCACCCAAAAGGATTACACAAGGAAACTAGGGTCTCATCACATAGCCCCTTATAACACTGGCATAAGACCTAAGTGTAAGGTGTGTTATGGTGAGAGAATCTGAGGGAGGCTCAGATAACATTGCCCTAGTAGCAATCTCCACTAACTTGAACTTCTCCTGCAAGCGTTTTCGTTCAAGCTTGACACGCTGGAGCTCGGCTTGGGCTTGGTCCAAAGCGAAGCCCACAGATGCTACCTCCTTCCCAAGCTCTGATAAGTGGGCTTCGTAAGGGTTGAGTCTACTGAATGAAGCCATCAAATCCCCTTTCTGCATTAACCATTAACGTCTTATTAAATCATTAAGAGTAAGTTAATATAATACTCAAAAAGATTGGGTCGTTACAGTTAAAGTTGGCAAAGATGAGAAAGAATGTAACTCATCAAATGGAAATCCTAAAATAACGAATAGATTTAAATATTAAGTACATGAAATAAAATTCAATACCTGACCTTGCTACTCCCTCGGATCAACCCTTAAGATGTTAGCCCTCCATTGATGCTATTCTACCAATGGAAGTAGGATGTAGACTTATGGGGGTGGAATTGAAAAAGAAGAAAATTATTAAAAGAACAAACACTCCACCGTTGTGTGATTGAAATCACAAGTGCTGGTGTGAATAATTTCACACCTTGATTCAACGGTATCAACGTGTGAAGAAAAGAAAAGTAAAAAATGAAGAAGAATAAATTTTATTAAAATACTGAATGTGAATGAAAAACTTACATTAGAGAAATTGACGATGCCATTACAAAACGAAAGCGGGAAATTACAATTGAAAGAAAAGAACATGGATTCAAAGAAAAATGTTAGATGATAATTCCCTTCACCACCATCTTCTTATATAGGCATATTAGGAGCCTTAAGTCCACCCCCCACAATCAATTCACCCCCCAACAATTAATAGAGTGAAAACGAGGGTGAATAATCAAAAGGAAATTGACGTTTTGAAGTTGACCCAGAAAACTGTCCAGATTCATCCACCATTTTGACGTTCGAATATGTAATTGATGGAAGCCGAATCATGAGGGGTCGTAGAAGACAAATATCTTATTCCATGTGTCCTCTATCCTATGAAAACCTTTTAGGACATTTTTTTTAGCCGTTTGGAAGTTATGGTCTAAATGGTGGGATGACTTTATGTGCATTAATGTCGGGTCCACCATTTAAATCTCAGCTTCAGATCCCTTTATCATCATGAAAAATTCAGATTTAGCTCCGGACACAGTTTAATTAAATGATCCTCATATTTTTATATTTCTACAGTATAAATTTGATCTTTATTGGGCTTGTTTTGTGAGCCCCATATTTGTTTGATGGGCCTTAGGCCCATTATTCTTTCTCCAGCAAATTTCTGCATTCGGGTGAAAAATTCTCCATCTTCCCTTGGAATTCATCCATTGGACCTAAAAGATAAAATATTCCAAACAAAGTGATCAATCATATCCCAAAATTTCAAATTCAGAAAATTAATATAATGTTGTACACAAAGAAATGAATGATTGGGCCCAAATTTTCATTTTAAACAAGAATTGCAGTTTAGATGTGAAATGAAGTTATATTTATGTAATGCACTAAAAAAATGTTTATAGACTTTGGAACAATTAATTTAAAGATATTAAAAATGAATATTAGCCACTTTCAGTGACTAATCAGGTGGAAAGCTGTGCTAAGGCATAGCTGGGTGCCAAAAGCATGTTGTAGCCCCCTCCATACTCGTGAGGTAAATCGAGTATCCCGATCTGAGATGATAGTCTTTGGAACTCCATGTAAACGTACCACCTTGTCTATGTACCTCTATGCTAAGGTACTCACCGGGCCTGACTCCTTAATTGCTAAGAAGTGAGCTGATTTCGTCAGTCGATCCACCACTACCCAGATAGCATCATAACCACCCTGAGCTCTGGGTAGTCCTGTGACGAAGTCCATTAAGATGTCATACCACTTCCACTCAGGGACATCTAAACGGTGCAACAACCCACTGGGAACACGATGTCCAGCCTTCACTTGCTGGCACACTAGGCATTTAGCCACAAACTCCACCACTACCCGTTTCACCCCGGGCCACCAAAACTGTTCCCTCAGGCCTCGGTAAATTTTTGAAACTCCTGGATGTACTTCCAAGGCTGAGCTATGGAACTCACGGAGAACTCCCTCACGCATTGTCTTCGGGACAAACAACCTTCCATGGAAAAGCATCCGATGTCGATTGTCCTCTGACCATCCTTCTGGAGAATTCCCCTGATCGACATGATCCCGCATCACTTCTGCCTCAGAGTCCCCCCACTGGGACTCTTCCACCTGCTGCGACAAGGAGGATTGCACCATAATCTGAAACAAACAGCCTCTAACACCTTCTACCTTAGCATCTAAGTGAAAGGCAGCCAACTCTCCCATTGCCTTCCAAGAATCAGCGGATTCCTGAACCACTTCCTGATGCGACTTCCTGCTCAGGGCATCAGCCACAACGTTTCCCTTACCTTCAGTGTAAGAGATCTCAAAGTCATAGTCTTGGAGAAATTCGACCCTTCTCCGCTGCCGTAAGTTCAAGTCACGCTGGGAGAAAATATAACGCAGGCTCTTGTGATCTGAGAATACCACAAAGCACTCCCCAAATAGGTAATGTCGCCACAACTTCAGTGCGAACACTACTACTGCTAGCTCCAGGTCATGGGTGGCATAGTCACGCTCATGAGGGTGTAACTGTCTAGACCCATAACAGATCACTCCCTTCTTCTGCATCAGCACGCACCCCAGACCAAGGCCAGAAGCATCACAAAACACCTCATACAACAACCCTTCCTCTGGAAACCTGAGTATGGGAGCACTGACCAACTTATCCATCAGGTAGTCACAAGATTTCTAGCACTTCTCGCTCCATAGGAAGACCTGGTTCTTCCTCATCAAAGCTGTCAATGGAGCAGAAACTCGAGAGAAGTCCAAAACGAACCTCCGATAGTAACCTACTAACCCCAGGAAACTACGAACTTCTACCACGCTCTTGGGTGCTTCCCAAGAAAAAACTTCTTCCACCTTCGACGAGTCCACTGACACTCCATGATGAGACACCACGTGCCCAAGGAAGTGCACTTCTTGTGTCAAGAACTTACACTTAGAAAATTTCCCGTAAAGCTGGTGGTGTTGAAGGACTCCCAATACTGCCCTGAGATGCTCAACGTGCTCCTCCTCTGATCTTGAGTAGATCAGGATGTCATCGATAAACACAAAGACTAACCGGTCCAGAAACTCTTGGAATACAAAGTTCATAAGTCCCATGAACACAGTCGGTGCATTCGTTACTCCAAACGGCATCACCACAAACTCGAAGTGCCCATACCTGCACCTGAAATCCGTCTTCGAGATGACACTCTTTTAACCTCAGCTGATGATATCTATATCGTAGATCAATGTTGGAAAACCAACCTACTCCCCTCAGTTGGTCGAAGAGATCATCTATCCTTGGAAGGGGATAACGGTTCTTGACCATTACCTGGTTCAACCTTCGGTAGTCTATGCATAGACTGAGACCACCATCTGCCTTCTTCACGAACAAAACTGGAGCACCCAATGGCGATACACTGGGTCGAAAAAAACCCTTCTCCATCAGATCGTCAATCTGAATCCGCAACTCCCGCAACTCCGAAGGTGCCATCTGATAAGGGGCCATCGAAATCGAACGGGCACCAGGCTGTAAGTCTATCCCGAACTCGACGTCACGTCGGGGGGTAGAGTCACAACCTACACAAGAAAAACATCTAGGAACTCCCCAACAACCTCTGGGACATCTATCATCTTTGTATCAGCTGGAACCACTGATAGACCACCTAACAAGGAAAGGAGAGGCTCCACACGCCAGCTTCCCACCTGATAGCTCCTCTCGCCAACAAAAGCTACACGCTGCCCATCCACGTCGGAGAACATGACTCTTCTCTGGAAGTAGTCGATAACGGGACTAACAGAAAACAACCAGTCGATGCCTAGGATGACATCGTATGGCTACATCTGTAACAGAAGAAGGTCCCCACTAGATCGTTGTGGTCCCAACGTCATCCCACATCCCCGGCAAACACAAGATATGCTGGTCTGGCCTCCAACTGGTGTACTCATCACTAGTGGTACGGAAAGTATCTCTACGTCTAGTCCCAAAGAATGGAATAGACTAGGTGCAACAAAGGAGTACGAAGCTCCCGAATCGAACAAAGAAGAAACAAGAGTGCTGAACAAACAAATCGTACCTCGCACCACCTCTGGTCCTACCGAAGCTGTCAACTCTGATGCGTGAAACTGTCCACGCCCAGCTCCTATGCCTCTCTGATGTCTTCCACCTCCCCAACCACGCCTTGGTTGAGGTCCCTGAGGGGCACCCTATGGTTGGACTCCTCACGCAAAGTCTGCCCTCGGAGGATCATGGTCTTGCTGCTACTGGAAGGGCCTTGCTGGCAACTGGTGCTGCTGAGGTGGGCGCTGAACCTGCCCACCTCCACTGTACTGAGCTCGGGTCGGGCACTAACTCTGAACGTGCCCAAAACCTCCACACAAAAAACACCTCGGTCCTGGGCTCGTGAAAAAGGGATGAGGACCCGAAGATCTGAACTGGAACTGCTAGGGCCTGCTCCCCACTGGCCTGAACCTGTAAGGTCCCGTCGTAGGAGACCTGCTGCTGACTGCTTTCCCCTTTGTCGAGCCCAGTTGGATCCCCTCTCGAGGTGCACCTCCCAGCGAGTGCATCTTATCTACAACCTCTTCCTTATTCTGTACCGCCAAGTACGTCGGAAGGGTGAAGGGGGTGACAGCATACTGGAGCGAAGGACGAAGCGCCTCCTCCAAACGTCTCGCCCGAGACTCCTCATCCGGAAAGAGATTCAGAGCAAAGCGCAGGAGATCCTTGAACTTGATCCCCAGCTCTCGTACTGACATACTCCCCTGCTGAAGGGAGAGTAACTCCTGCCACTTCTCCGCCTTGATCATGGAAGAAAGGAATTCCTCCTCGAATTCCTTCTCAAAGTTAGCCCATCGAACCTCTGCCTCTATCCTCTCTCTGAGGTAGAGCATCCACCACTGTCGTGCCGCACCTCTCAGCTGACTGACCACTAGGGGAACCCAGTACTCCCTCGGAGCACGGATCAAGGTAAAAGCGATCCCTAGCTCCTCAAGCCACCCCTCTGTCTCTATATCTGAAGTACTACCCTCTTACTTCTTGAGGGTCTGCCACTGGAAAGAACGGAGAGTCTTTTTCCACTGGCTATCTTCCTCCTCTTGGTCAATCCTCAATTGATCGACCACCTGAATCTGCTGGGCCTCGGCCGTCTGAGCCACCCAGGGACGACGTCCAGGTGTCATAGTTGTATGGTAAACAAGGATCGCCTAAGCCCAAGTAGTAAGGAAAACTCAACGTTTTATTTTATCATTTTATTTCAATTTCTTTCCCAGAACACCCAAGTCAAGTAAAACACAAACATGATGATGAATGTACCTTCCCTAGGATATCTACCCTGCAATAAATGTAGTATCACTTGGTCATTTGGTAGGCTCAGATTCCTTGAATTGGATCACGAGGGGCCCTAAAATCCCGTGTCCTAGATGGTCTTCCCTGGCCTATGTCACGCACAAAGATTAACTAACATTGTCGCCCTACCATCCCATGAAATCCTCACTGTGCCTAACTCCAAACTCCATCCTATCTCTCAACCACCTCCCTCTGATACCATTCTGTCACGACCCCCTCCCACCAAAGATGCCCCTCCTGAGCTGGCAATGGTGAAAGGGAGATAATGACCCCTGAGTCTAGCCTCTAGTAGGCCTCGGGGTGGCGACTAGCACCAAGGGTATGAGTTTTCACAAATATGGGAGGCATTACACTTTTTATTTATTTAGGATCGGGAAATAGGACAAGTCAATCGCCAAAAAGAATAAAGGAACAAGTGTATAGAAACAAACTCAAACCAAGCCCACATGCATGTTTAAACAATTTTATAAAAAGGTACAAGTACAAGAAAGCTCAAAGTACAATACCAAAAGAAAAAGTACAGCAACACCAAAAACTCCAACTGTCCGACTAGTAGGGTCCCGCACGGCCTGGTAGTCCTCCTGGAAACCTGAAAGAAAATATAGGGTGAGCATACAAGTATACTCAGTAGGGAAACCTAAAGCTCTCGTGCACAATTGGGGAGACATCCTAATGTCCCGTGAGAACAACAGAAGAAACCTAGCAAGGAATCCTATCCACCCAACCTCACCAGCCACACTCACCAAAAACACAATCACAACAGGTAGTAGTATATAGAAACAAAAGTATTGGGTACCCTGCACCATTTCCCTTTAGTTAGCTACTCTTCCTAACGGTGAATGTCCTGACGCCGCCACACTCTCCCCGCCCGCACACACCTGGGCCCCACAACCACATATCCCGCCCACACACACCTAGGCCTCACAACCACATATACCGCCCGCACACACCTGGGCCTCACAACCACGTATCCCGCCCGCACACACCTGGGCCTCACAACCATGTATCCCGCCCGCACACACTTGGGCCTCATCCCAAAGATTCTTAGGAAACAGTAGAACCTGCCCGAAGAGTCTTGGGCTAAAGCCACCCCAATCGAAACCTACCCGAAGAGTATTAGGTGTAAGGTCGCCTCAATCCATCACATCCAAGGGTAGAAGAAGTAGGAAGGAGCTAGAAACTAAGGGAAAACACCCTCTCCCATGAAATCAGAGTGTTCGGCACTAAGTGATCAACATGGATGGGGTGCGATAAAACACAAAAGATACAGATATATATATATACCAACCACACAGCCCAAGATATGGCTTCTAAACAGAGAAACTGAGCATGTGCCTTGGCACTGCTAATACGAAGCATGCATAAAACAAACAACCCCAACCCCATTTAGGTTTTCACGTTTCATTAGAATTAGTTTATTTAGTTCCTTAACTACTGGGCAACTATCCACAACCAACCACATCGATCGTTCGTAAAACATATCTCTTCCATACACAAAACAAGTTAGGAAAGCACAAGCAACACAACCAAGCCCTTCTTATCAACCAACCAACCCCATTGATTATTAATCTCGTTCTATTACCATGCCCCACCATTCATTAACTCTTCCGCTTTTATTATTATTCACAACCCATAGTCCGTTCACATTCCAACCCATCCCTGTAGCCCTGCTGCCATCCACCATAACCACAACCACACCGTACATCATTATCCCTTTAATACCATTTATCATAGCCCCGCTGCCCATTACCAACACAACATTCACACCAACCTACAACCAATTCAACCGCAACCCCGCTACTCACCCAAACCACAACAACCCACAAAACACCCCCATCACATGCCACGTAACCAAGCCAACACCCACATGTTCATTATTCCATTTTGTTCAACTGGGGTGATCACACAAGGGCTCCATATTTTAAACATCCAACTTTACGTGATTAACCAATTTCCACATTCCACAAAGTTCCATCCACAAAAACGGTCTAAAAGATAGGGAAACATTTAATTTCGCAAGAAAAGGCCCCCAACAACCGTGATTTTCAGTAGGCATAAGCCTATTCAATTCACAACATAATATCACAAGATATAAAGTAACAACAATCACAAACATTCCAACCCCATTATTTAACCATTTATTATCTTCATTTAATGGTTCCACTGTTTCTCATGAAAACAAGAGGATACCCACCCCGCATGATGCACAATTTAGAGAGACGAAGGTAAGATCCCTACCTCAACAGGTTCTGATTGCAACACTCCCCCGGATCAACTTTAGAAGACGTCTGTTGGCATCCGTCACTTCCATCGAGGCTTGGAAAAACCTCCACGGGTGGAAGTCGGAAAGGAAATTCCAAAGTAAAGACAACAGATCCAATCTTGGAAGTTCCGCCTCATTGTTACGATCTCGTGGCCGCTAGCGGATCATAAATCGGAGCTCGGACGAAGAAGTTATGGAAGAAAGAGCCTTCGAGTCTCTTGGGAGAGCTCTGCTCAGAGGAAAGGGGATGAGAGGAGTGAATTGAAAAGGAGGAGGGGACCCCTCCTTTTATAGGCGAGAAAAGGAAAAGTACACGGCGTGTACTCGGTTAGTTCACACGGTCTCCACGCAGCTTCCAACATGGCTTCACGGCCGTTGACTGGTCAACACATGGTTTGAGGGTAACGCATACGCGGGGAGGGACTACACGGTGTGTAGTTAGGACACACGGCGTGTACCCATTTATTATACATGGCAAGGACACGGCTCCAACACGGCACACGGCCGTTGATTGGTAACGCGTACACGGGGAAGGACAACACGACATGTAGAACTGGACACACGGCGTGCACCCATTATTCCACACAGCAAGGAAATGACCTTCAACACGGGGTATACCCGGAAACGGAGTACACGACGTGTACTCAAACTACACGGCGTGTAGTTTCAAAATTCTGTAAAGTGTAGGAAAAGTCCATTTTACCCTCCAGAACACTTCTTGACCTTCTTTTGACAAAGGAATGGGCCGGAGAGGTCCGGGCCATTACATATGTGGATATTATCATTATTTGGGGATCATATATATATATATATATATATAGATATAGTTTCATTCATAAGGTACCAAATGAGTATTTTTTCAAGGATGGATCACTATGTATGCTAAAAATAATTTCATACATTATGTCATTAGTATAATAGGGTTTCATGTTTTATATAAATTCTCATTAAATGTTTTTAGTAAGTAATCATATATGTGAACCTTCATACTTTGATACCTTATACCATCCCTGGGGTTTTACTAGTCAAGGGGTTATTGGATATGTTTCTTTTCATGTAGTAGATTTTAATTAATCAATATGGGATCCATCATCCTATATGAAAGGTATGACATTTGGGTCCTCAATTGATAAAATTTAGTAAGTGTATGGTCATGAAAATATAAGTGGTATGTAATGTTATTGTCTATTAAAAATGAGTGACATGTACTCATCTAGTTAGATGAATGAAATGAGATGTGTTCACCTATATTATTCATTCTTTACTTGGAGAATCATGAAAATGTGATAAACTATAAAAGATTTAAATATTTTGTGCTTGGGGTCAGTCGATGTATTAGATAAAGGGTTTATATAATTAATCATGATATATGTGATACATCTGGTGGATATAGGTATAGAGATGCATGTGTTTGATGGATAACAAGTCATATTCCTAAGTATCATTGTGTTTTTCTCGATATCTCTCCTTATTTACATTTATGAACTCAAGAATTCATATTTTTTTTAGTTATGAAAAGTTTTATGGGGTTACATTTAGTGATTTTTTGAATGAGGATAATCTTTATTACAAATAATTTGTACAAAACAATTTACAGCATAATGATAATTTCTCCAATATGATTTTTATAGTATATATAAAAGGATTTTAGTTTTCTAAACTCCTTTTCTATATGGTTTCACAAGTCATTATATATGATGTAATATAAGTTAGAAGTTTATTAATTGTATGAGTCTTTAGTGTAAGTAGTTTATTAATAAAAATATTCACAAATGAAAAAAAATGACATGGTGAAGGTCACCATGTCATGGTTTTTGTTAAAGAAACCCACATAGTGGTGAAGGTTGTTATGTTGTGGTTTTGTGCATGGAAATTCATGTGGTATGTAATGATGCATGAATTGGTCTTCTTTTATCAAGTTTATCATAAATAATTTCATCATTATGGGAAAATGATAATAAGAGGTTTAAAAGTTCATATTAATTTTTAAAACATTAAAAAATTATTGGAAGGTTGAGACATGTGTTACAAAGAGTTGTAACATTTTGAAGTGTTTGAGATATAGGAAAAATTTTATGAAACATTTGGTATCCAAGGATCATTTTGGGAGGTCTAAATAATGTGGATTTATCCTTGTAAAATGATATAGAACTATGTTTGGTATACTCAACCCATGAAAATCTAAGTCATAACTCATTCTTTATTTTCTTTTAATAATAAGGTTCTATCAAGTTGTAGATAAAGTGATGATCCTTTATAAACATTAGGTAATCCAAACTCATTGAATATTCAAAGAGAAAGGAATTTTTTTAATTTCTTCTAAGGGGTTTTCATAAAGTTCAAGTATGAAAACTTGAAACAATCAACTTCAAATAAATTGGTATGTTTTTTCTTATTTTATTATATACAATTTAAATGAACGGTTTGATATTACAATAAAAGGGTTTTAGTGATTATTTTTTTTTCATTTAGAAAAGTGTTCTCCCTATGGAAAACCTAACCTGGATACCCTCTAAAACTGTTACCCATCCCAAACCCTCACATACCTGAAAAGAATTCCTGATCCTCACGGGCTAATGACTAGCACTCGGGCATCAACAACAACCAGAGGGAATGATTTTTCCCAACCTGAAGTAGAAAACAAGAAATATATATATACTCAAAGGGGGTAAATATTATATGATTAAATGAAGAGTATATTTCATATCAAAAATTAAATACAAAAAGATATACAACTCAAAAAGTATCTAAACAGTATCCAAGATACAAGTCCATCAACAAAGGACAACCAATACTGAAACAGATGCTCCATGTGATAGCGTGGGAAAACTACCACCATCTCACAACTAGCTACCCAGATACAGTTGATAAAAACCTCATCACCTCACTATAGAGCCTTCCTTTTCCCTGCATTGAAATGCATACAAAGGTATACACATCGCTGAAAGGGTGTGCAGGGTGTGAGATAAATAGACTCAGTAACATCCCACACAGGTATTCCAAATCAAGTCTTTGTACAAAAATATAAATAATTCTCAACTTTAAACAAAACATGGAATGATAAATAGTTTAACATATTTTATATCAAAATCATGGTAAAACATTTCCCCTTTTTTAATAGTTCCAAAAAAATCCATGTAAAACAGTTTTAAAGTATGTCATGTGTATCAAATAAGTCAAATAGAATCATGTATTGAATATCTTATCTTATCCAAATAGTAAAAACAAAAATTATAGAGAAAAAATAGGCCCATGATCACATCAGGGAAATCCAACAAACTACTCATACCAAATCATATTACTAGTTCACACTACAGGTTTATTGATCCCATGAATCTACACTCAACGAATAGTAGAGTATCCCAAAAATTGAAACCCCCAACATCATACACATTCTTAGAGCTCATACATCTCCACTATAGGACAATAGGAACACCCTAAAAAGTGAACCTCAAATATTAAATGGATAATTTCTTCAAGCTACACCTTCCACCTAAGTACCCAAGCCTACCCATGTGCTAAATTTTCCAAACCATTTCATCAAAACCATGCATTGAAAACCATTTCATAAATCCATTTCAAAATGATTTGAAAATTACTTTTCCTTCCACCAAAATAAGGGGAAACCCGTATTTTCTCAAAAACCATTTTCACACCCACAATCTAATCATTCCAATTCATTTATAAAATAATCTATAAAACCATAACAATACAGCTCATCAAACATAGGCTAGAGATAGAACCACTTACCTCAAACTTAGGTCTCACTTTCCCGTAATGGGATCTACCAACTAGAAAGGAACTCAAGGTCAATAAACGAGACCTTGAGATTTATTTCCATGTATTAGAATGACATCCCACAAAGAAAGAATGTGGATGAAAGGGTAGATCATGAAAAAACAAAAATAATATGCACCCTTTGTACTACAACCAACAAAGGATCGGTTCTTGAAAGAAGATCACACAGAGGATCTAGAAGGAACAACACCACAAAATCAATGGATCAAAAAATATAGTACAAAGGTGATGTTTTGATCAAGGGAAATGAGGAAATAGTAATATCACTTACCTGGAGAGACACGTAGAAACAACCCTTATAATCAATCACTGAATGAAGTGATCCAGGTTGAGAGGGAAGAGGCTACAGCCGAATGAAAAATCAACCACACGTTCAATTCCCTAAAAATTACAAACCCTGATAATTACACATCATGAATCCCTATTTCATGACAGGAAGTCCATAGAGGCTAAAAATGCCAAAAAAATAATCACCGTGAATTAAAAAATCCAGATTCGAATATTACACAATGTGAACCCAACTCACAACATATAAACCTTTCACACCTTATATTGGTTCACTAAATCTTCATAGAAACCATATACACGATGTGTAAAAATTAAATGATGTGAAAAAATCCAACAGACATAAAAAAATCTAGTTTCTCCTGAAAATAAAATCAAACCCAACACTGGTGTTCTCTAAACTCGAGGAGAACCCCACAAAATCTTTAACACGTTTATACCCAAACTTTATTAATTCAAACAATTATAAACCCCTAAATTTTAGTTCTTTTTCCTCAAAAAACACTCTCCATCCTTGGGAGTCCTAAAATGAACCCAAATAAAAATGGAAATGAAGAGAGAGAATAAAAATACCTAAAAGAATAAAATGGGATGTTACAAAATCCTCCCCATAAGACTTTGTTTCCCTAAGAACTAATATAGAATAATGATTTCTAGAAAAGGGTGAGACCACTATTTCATCATCAATGACTCATTCCCCCAAATATCATGATAATCTGATTATTTCCTTCTGTTGGGAAAAAATCCCTTAAGGTATCATTGAAGCATTTTTTAGGTGATTTTGTTTCTTGAAAAACTGGACATCTGAGTGGTGATTATTGACAAAGCAAAACAATGACATGCAAATTTTTTGACAAAGAGGATTTCATGATGTAATGTCGAGTTCAAGAGCTGAGGTCAATGATCCATGTTTGATTTAAGAACGCCGACAAGAGGAATGGATGATCTGGAGGTGGTACAAAAGAACAGATACAAGGTGGCGTCATTTTCCAGTGTTTTCCAAATTTTTGGGCCTAAAAATCGTCAAATAAAGAAAAGTGGTTTTTGGAAAAGGGACTTGCGCACCGTGTAATTGAAGGCTTGGAAACTTGTGTGCCATATGTTTTTCAAGATCAGATCATCAAAATATGGCAAAGGGATAAGCGTCGCCCAAATATTGGTAGTGTTGCGCAAGTGACTTGGGTGCCATGATGAAGACTTGCGCGTCGATGCCTTGGAAGCTTGAGAACTTGCGCGCCATGCGTTTTTCAAGATCATAAGATCAAAATATGGAAAAGGAAAAAGGTTCGCGCAAGTTTGGAATTAGGTCGCGCAAGTGACTTGTAGGAGAAGAGACCTCTGCTCAGAGACTTGCGTGTCGAAGGGAGACTTGCGCACCGTCACGCAGGGTGGTCAAATTGCCTATAAATACTGGACCACCCCTCCTCATTTTGTACCTAAGTTCAACACTTTGAGAAATCAGAGCTCCCGTCGCGCAGGTATGGAAGTCGCGTAAGTGGTGTGTGGTCACGTAGGTGGAGTTGCACGCCAGTGTGAGGAGTTACGCGCCAGTGTGAGAAGTTGCGCGCAGGTTGGTATTTGTACGCCACTGTTGGTTTGGGAGTAAAAGAAGTGAGTCGCGCAAGTTTGGAGTTGAGGAAGCTTGTGTCATGCAAGTGTGTGAAGTGGACTTGCGCGCCCACTATGACTTGAGCGCCGATACTTGCGCACCGAGATTGACTTGCACGCCAAGTAAGTTTTATTTCCAGCAGGGATTTTCGGGCTGCGTGGAAGCTGGAAGTTTGCCTGATACCTTTGGTGAAAAGAGAGATTCATCTACGGGTGAAAATTGGGATTCAACAGAGCATCTACTTACAGAGGAAGATGCATTCCTTCATGCAAGTGAAGAGACCTACAGGTCTATAAACTGTGAGTGGATCCTTTCCGAAGTAGTGAACAAAGGAAGAGGAAGAAGGTGATCATCTCCACCATCAGTGAGCCAGAGAGAGACAAATAGGGAGTGACCCTTGGGAAAGAAGTGAGATGACCCTAAACTTTGTAAAGGCAGTGAGCCTAGGAATAAAAGTGATCTAGCCCGAACATTGCAATCCACATCTAGTGAAGAATAGTGGAATTTGGTACGACCGAAAACTTGTCGGTGTATGCTCCTTGGACGTAGCCCAGTGAGGGTGAACCAAGTAAAAATCTTTGTGTCTGCCTGTTTTCTTCCCTGCATTACATTCAAAGTATCATCATCAGATAAAGAAGAAAATAAGTGGTCATAATAATCACACGAGTGCAAACAAATTGACCCATGTAATAAAGAGGTCAAGATCTAGTGGGACAGGAAGAACTTTGCGAAAGAATATCCATACCCTGATTCACCCCCCCCCCCCCTCTCAGGGTATATAGGCCCCTATTAGTCCCAACAATTGGTATCAGAGGGAGGTTTATTTTATCAGATTTTTTTGCTCGGACTTAGTGTAGTCAATCTATGTGGTTAAATAATCAGTCTGCTCTTATCTCAGTGTTCCATGGCAAAGGGAAAAACATCAAAGAATAATCAGAAGTCAGGTGGTATTCCTCAGTGTGGAAGTGTGTATGGAAAAAGTGTGATTCAATTAAAAGAATCAAACAGCTTACTGAAAGAAGGCCTAGATAAATCTGATAGGGAAAAGATTGATTCACTCAATCAAGATGTTGGAATGAGTGAAGTACATGAACATCAAATTGATACCGAAACAATTGATGATGAAGAAGTTTTGAGAAGGAAGCCACCAGTATATGTTTTCAACATGACAAAGAAATTGGACCGGAAATTGAATGAAGAAGTCAAATATAAAGATATCCAAATAAAAGTATTGGAGATTGAGGTCAACAAGCTAAGAGGCTTAAATAAAAGGCTTATTGATGTGGATACTGAGCTAAAGGAGAAGAATGATTGTCAAGGTGAAGAACTACAAAAGGTGGCTAAAATGAAAGGAAAACAAAAGGCTGGTGATTATGAAGAGAATCAAAAGTCAGATGAAGTTCAGAATCTGAAAGCTAGAAATGATAATCTAGCAGCACAGTTGTCTAAAGAAGTTCAGAAGAATCAAAGGCTACAACAAGAGAGTGAATCTTTCACTGAATCTGTTTCTAAGGAAAAATTGAAAGTAATGAAGCAAGGTGACATGGTAGAAAATCTCACACGGGAACTAGAAGATGAGTTGAGTAGAGGGAATAATCTCAGAAAATAACTCAATGCTCAACTTGAATCAAGAAATAAGAAGATTCAACAATTGGAGGAAGTAATAGATAAATCCAAGAAAGAAATGGAGATATCAAGGGACAAAGGAAAACCTAAGTTGAAGGATGCACTGCACTTACTATTCGATTGTCTTTCAGAAGGTGATGATAAAGTGAAAAGGAAGTATGAGATTTATGAGGAGAAACAACAAAATATTTTCTCAGCTAAAAGACCATATAGCTTGGGAAAATCTGGCATTGGATTTGATGAATCCCCTCCCGTACATGATAGAATTCGAGCCATGAATAGTTCCAGGAGTGGACAAAAACATATACGTGATGAAGATAGGCCTAAGAGGACAGTTACAAAAAGAAGTGATGACATGTGCTTTTTCTGTGGGATTCATGGCCACACGTCAAGCTTCTGTTCAGAGGATCTGGAATACATCTCAGGCTATGAAAACAGAAACATTACTAAATCTCAGAATAAGAAGAACCATCATGAGAAATCAGAGAGAAGAGTCTCTCAAAGGAAAGCATCCATTAGATGCTATTACTATGGAAGAATGGGACACACCATGAGTATGTGTCAGGAAGCTCAAGAGCCCAGTGTCAGAAGAAGAACTCAAGGTGTATCAGGATCTCGACATAGAAGTGACGAAATGAGGTATGCCTTTGATGTAAAATGTTTTACATGTTCAGATTATGGGCATTTGTCAAGAAATTGCAGCAAGAAGAACAAAAGAAGGGAAAGGGAACTTGAAAGGAGATTCTCGACTCCAATGATGCATAATGAGAAATTCTATATTGAGAGACAAAGTGGCAAGGAGAAGAATAGTATTAGAGCCTCAGGGAAATCACATGGATCTGAACGAAAGGTGTATCAGTCACCTCATCTGTCATACTCAAAACAGCTCTCAAGGATAGAATGTGAACAAACCTGTAAGATTAAGGGGAGATCTACTCCAGCTGTGATAAAGAAGAATAAATGTTCAATGGAGGACTCATCACCAGTGAAAAAGAGTGTGGTGACTCAAACATCTGATAAAAGAAAGATGAAAAAAGAATGTAATGAAAAATTCGCAGGTCGTGTTCCACAGCGAAAACTGGAAGAAGATGCAAGATCCTTGCAATGGTGGAAGAAGCAAGGGAAGATGGAAAGAAAAGATATTCTTGCTCAGAGTAGTAATCAAGGGAAATAGAATTTTAGTGGAACATCAAATACGTAAATGTGTACTAGTGGGTTTAAACCCCAAATGGTGAGAAAGGCCAGACCTACAGAATCTTCATATCAGAAAAAGACTTAGCATGCAGGTAATGAAGGCTTAGTCATATGGCCAAAGCAGTTGAAGTTTGTCAGGAAGATGGAGGAAGCAAGAAAGGAATGTGATGCGCTCCATGAAAGAATCAAAGGGTTGACCCATTAGGATCAACCACTATCCTCATCTTGTGGATTCAAGAAACAACCCCTCTCCCTATGAATATAAATGCTATCAACTGATGAGTCATGTGTTTCAGGTTTTAGGGAGATATGATCCAAGGGGAAGTGGAATCTATAGATGCAAAGTGGCGAAGTGATATGCTCCAGAGTTTCAATTGATTCAAGTCGGGATACTAAGAAGCTGAGAGAGAAAATCAAAGGTGTGTCAACAAAAATCTTAGAGAAGATGTTCAAAGAAAAGACATCATTGAACAGTGACACTGTGAAAAGTTTCTGTTAAAAGTACGGAAGAGATAAGAGACTCAGGGAGAGTATAAGTGACTGAAGATGATTCAGAAGAGGATACTGATGGTGAGTACGAGGAAGTAAAATCCTTATGTGCACAAAAGCCAAATAGTTGAGCTGAAATTGACAAGAAGAATATCATCAGTGATCAGTCAGCTCTAGTTCAGACAAGAAGAATTAAATCACTGCAGCATACATCATTACTATCACAGGTTGAGACGAAATGCATTTCTGATGAAACTAAAGATGAACACTGGGTTCAGACTATTGATCATATTGAGAAGAACCCGACATGGGAGATTGTTTCAAGGCCAACAGATAAGAATGTCATCGAGACTAAATGGGTCTTTCGCAACAAGATTAATGAAGATGAAATAGTGGTTCGGAACAAAGAATGACTAGTATGAAAAGGATACTCCCAGTTAGAGGGTATTTAAGTTGATTAGACGTTTGTACCAGTTTCAAGGTTGGAGACAATCAGATTATTTTTTGCCATAGCAGTGCAAAGAAAGTTCAAAGTGTTCCAGATGGATGTCAAATCTACATTCTTAAATGGAGTTCTGGAAGAGGAGGTGTATATTGAGCAGCCAGATGGTTTTCTCATTCATGAGGATGAGAACAAAGTTTGTAGGCTGAAGAAGGCATTGTATGGGCTGAAACAAGAACCAAGAACATGGTACTCAAGGCTTGATCAGTACTTAAAGAAGATTGAATTCCAGTGAGGGGGAGTTGATTACAATCTCTATTTCAACAATAATAGTAATAAAAGGATGATGGTGATGGTTTATGTCGATGACATAATATTTGGTGGATCAGATAAAGCTCAATGTAGACAGTTTTCCGAATTCATGAAAAATGAGTTTGAAATGTCAATGATTGGAGAGCTAACATTTTTCCTTGGTCTTCAGGTGACACAAGGAAGTAATGGAACATTAATTTCTCAATCAAAGTATTCTAAGGAGGTTCTGAGAAGATTTGTAATGGAAAATTTCAAGGAGATGAAGACTCTGGTTGCTACCCGGATGAAATTATCAAAATATGAGGATGGAAAGGCTGTTAATATCACAGAATACAGGAAAATCATTGGAAGTTTGTTGTACTTGACCGCAACAAGGCCTGATATTGTTTTCGCCACATTCCAAGCAGCGAAATATCAGTGTAATCCCAAGGAAATTCACATGCTTGCAGTGAAAATAATACTTTGGTATATCAAGGGCACGGTGGATTTCGTCTTGACATATAATGAAAAATCTCAAACAGAGTTATTGAGATATACTAATGCAGACTGGGTCGGATCAGTAGATGATAGAAAATCAACATCAGGTGGTTCATTCTATCTTGGTGGATTGTGTATTTCTTGGCTTAGCAAGAAGCAAGATTGCATTTCATTGAGCACCGCAGAAGTTGAGTATATTGCGGCCACTCAAGCATGCACACATTTATTGTGGATGAAGCAGCAGCTTGAAGATATGGGAGTTGAAGTGAAGTCTCCGATCGAAATCCAGTGTGATAACTCAAGTGCTATCAATCTTAGCAAAAATCCAGTTCATCGCTCAGGGACAAAGCACATTTAGATCAAATATCATTTCATCAATGAGAAGGTGGATCAAGGCATTGTCAAGTTGGAGTATGTGCCTACAAAACTACAGGTTGCAGACATTCTGACAAAGGACTTACCGAAGGAATCATTTGAATGACATCGACTGGCTCTGGCAGTTCAGTCGACTCCCCGCACTTAAAATAGTGTGGATGTGGAACTACCCCCATCTCCCCGAGGTATGATGTGTTTTTTCTAATGTTCTAATATGTGTTCTCTACTATGTTACAGACTACAAAGGAGTGACCTTTGGGTTCATTGACAAAGGGGGAGAAATAGTGATTGTTCAAGGGGGAGACAGTGTGGAACTTTGATAAATCATGACAGATACAGGGAGAAGCTGACAAGTGGAGCATCCAGATAGGGGGAGCAACGATAAAGGGGGAGATTATTAAATATGACGATGCTAGAAGTGATCGATCAAATAATAGATATCACGACAGCTGAGGATCGTGATAAAAGCAGAAGCGAAAAGTGGTGTTGGAATGTGGTATGAATATTTCCAAAAAATTAGTATCAGTGAAGTATCAACAATTGGTATCAATTTGGAAATTGGTATCATTTTTGTGTCAATAGTGGATGTCAAATTTGAAGTGATTAATTAATTTACTTTTCATTTACTCTTGTTTCTCACGCCGAGAATTGATCATGTGGGCTTAGAGTATGTGTTGAGTAAATCCTTGATTGCTATCAGAATCGCAATGAGTCGAATGGTGGCTGAAGATTCAACGACGTATCTTTTTATGGAAGAGTTGTCAACAAACCCAAAGGGGGATATTGTTGGGAAAAACTCCCTCGAGGTATCATTGAAGCATTTTTGAGGTGATTGTGTTTGTTGACAAAGTGGACATCTGAGTGGTGATTGTTGACAAAGGAAAAAAATGACATACAAATTTGTTGAAAAAAAGGATTTCATGTTGGAATTTCGAGTTCAAGATCTGAGGTCAATGATCCATATTTGATTCAAGAATGTAGACAAGAGAAATGGATGATTTGGAGGTGGTAAAAAAGAACAGATACAAGGTGGTGCCGTTTTCCAGTGTTTTTTAAATTTTTGGGCCAAAAATCGTCAAA